>CP125974.1:577788137-579109387 GCA_030063025.1 Avena longiglumis | reverse complement strand
TGACAATGATTTGGCTCGTGCTGTCGCGCCGTTTCTGCCGCGGGGAGGTGAAGCTCTTCCCGAACAACGGCCCCTTACGCTGGACAAAAATTCCTGCCTGGCCGTTGTCATCAATTTCCAAAAGGAAATTGGCGCTCTATTAAAAACGATCGATGCTACCGCGGTCTGGAATCATTATTTAGCCGAGGAAAGCGCCGAAGATCTCGCTGCAGCCACGCTATTACATAAAGAGGACGACTTACATGATCCTAGGAAGCTTTGGCTCGTACGTGAGGGCCTTCGACTTGATCAAAACAGTTCACGCTACTACTTTCGAGCTATTCACTGGGTCAGGGCAGAAAGACAGGTGCGTGATGGAGAATTACCTCTCACGTTCATCATCGAAGATGACGGAGAAGGATAATGAAACCATTCCATTACTACCATACGACCTCTCCCTGGACTCTACGCAGTACTTCTTTCCTCACATAATTTGAATTTCTCTGACATTCCATGTTTCCGAAACGGATCCTATAAAATATTTCACTTTTTCTATGATCATCTCTATTTTAGGTATTCGGGGAATCCTTCTTAATAGACGAAATATTCTTATTATGTCAATGCCAATTGAATCAATGTTATTAGCTGTCAATTTGAACTTTTTGGTATTTTCCGTTTCTTTGGATGATATGATGGATCAATCATTTTCTTCATTAGTTCCAACAGTGGCAGCTGCGGAATCTGCTATTGGATTAGCCATTTTCGTTATTACTTTTCGAGTCGGAGGGACTATTGCTGTCGAATCTATAAATTGCATTCAAGGTTAAACATAACTACAGGAGAGTTACCAAATACAAAGTTCTGTTCTCATTTCGTTCTCTTCTTTCTTTTTGATTCCATTCCTTGCTACTAGGCTACCTGCATTCTCTTCTTATCTATCGGAGGATCCGGATTCTTATCTTTTTATTTAGGCGTGAAAGAATCACTGTTTAGATTCTCTGATAGGACAGAGAAGGAGATGAGCTCAACCTGTATCAAAGGATTCACCCTTGCTTTCCCAACCGTCAACTACCTTTAATATTCCTTCTTCGTCTGCACTTCGTCTGAGCTATCGTGAGCACTTTCACACAGATTTTGTTATGTAGAGAATTTTGACTATCAAACTGAAAATCAAGGTATCATCATTTTGAGGGATTTCCTTGAGACAAAAACGGAATTTGTTGGCAGTAGTCAACCTAAAGTGCAATCCTCCAACTATATGAAGTATGAGATGCATATAACTACCTTTTTCATCTTATCACCCCGCCTAGCGACTTTGCAAGCATTAAAGGCTAGGCACCTAACAGCGGTTATTCCTCCAACAGGTTATTCTGGGTTACGCTAAACCTTCAAGCCTTCTACCAGCAGATGAATACTTAATCTATCCCCTCTGCGCACGGAAAGGTGTCATCTTCGTTCAGCGAACCACTGAATACATTGATAGCTAGCCCATACAAGTTGTGTGATTTGTATTTATCCTTCTGTATACAGATCGCATGATAAATTTTCAGTGCAATGTCCTGAATAGGTATTCTTTTCTTTTCAGCAACATCGTAAAGATGGATTGAAGTACAAAGTGCAGTATAAACCACATCTTCTTTTTCTTTAGAGGTGGATTGGAGCAAGAAAAGAAGGAATTGACGCACAAGGTTCGCCAGACTTGCTTCTCGCTGCGCTCGATCAAATAAAGAGAAATCGAACAAGAGCTGCGCTCGACCAAGAAGTCATGGGGCTAGCTCGAACGATATAAAGATGGAATCAGCAGTGTCAGAAGGTACTTCAACCAAAACAGAGTAGCATGGCCGGGCGAAGCTTTGAAGCCTGTGTTCTCCCGAATAGCAATAGAATATTTTATGACGCAGATGGTATTTTCATTTTAGCAAGTGCTATTGCCTGGATGGTGTTCTCGGTGTCGTTTTCTTCAAGAAGGGAAGGAATCGGGGGGATAGAGTTCCGGGCAAGACTATTTGGCTCTATGTTCAGGAAAGGAATGCCCTCAGGGAAGAAAGAGGAAAGTAGCATAGCAGAGAAAAGAATCTCTGCATTGTGTTTCATCTTAGCGGCAGCCCCAATTGGTTAGGGTGCGGGACCTTATGGACCCCATGATATACCTCCTTCGCTAGCATACTTTCGATTACATATATCATAGTAAATAGGGGCGGTTAGCCATCAATCCGAATAGCTCGTGGATTTATCGTATAACAAGCAGTTGGCCTCGTCTACCCGACCAGTCTTCTATACCCCACCCCTTTTATAAGTTGTGATCTTCAACCCACATCAGGTATTTTACTATCTACTTACTGTAGTATGCTTTTCGATCGCTACCTTTGGTTGACACTGGAGAAGCCCTGGAGGTTATCCCATATCAGGAGTCGTACTCTGACGTGAGAAAACAACCCATTCTGTAACCAGTCAAGGTACACCGAGGTACCCATATACAAATGGATGTTTTCATAAGGAAGCCATCGAAGGCTTTCCACATGAGATTTGGCCGTAGAAGGATCGAATTGTATCCGAGGAACAGGGGGATACAAAAAAGTAATAAGATAAACGCACAGACCAATCAATCGTATCGGTCTTATTGAAGAATTTGGAATGAATTTACCGAGAGAAAGATCAATAAAGTTTTCCTTTGTTCCCTTGTGCCATTTACTTGTGTAATCTGTGTGTCTTCGACTCTAGTCTTCTTCCTCGGGTGTGGAACAGCCTCGGGACCGGCCAGCCAGCAGAGGGTGTTCAGCACGTGTCTCTCCGTCGAGCCTCCGTTAAGCCACCGTCGAGCCTGCATCACGCAGGCTTTCGTTGAAGGTAACCCGAATATGACCGCAAAAATGGATTCGTCTCTCGATTTCCTTTCAAGATTTGCGTTCAGATCTTAGATCAGATCCCATCTAAGATGCGGATTTTCTTGCCGGGAGTCGAGCTGACCTGCTGTCGCCGACCAATGTCGATCTAATCACTCCCGGATTAGAATTTTATTGACTGTACCATCGATGCGTGTACCTGTTGTGCCGATCTGGGTTTTTTTAGTAGATCCGATTGATCTACAAATATTTATCTTGTATTGTGCATGCACTAGTTGAATCTACCCATTTTTTCTCTCTTTTTGCACACACACGCTGCAGCGCCGGCGCCTCGGCCGGCAGCGTCACGAGCCTGTTGGCGTCGCCCGCGCCGCATCAGCCGTACCAGCCGCGCCCGGGCCGCGCCGCCGCCGCAGCGCTCGCGCTAAGCGCCGCCAGCTGGTTGCGCCGTTGAGGCCTCGCTGGCCGCGACGCTGGCTGCGCCAGCGCGCTGGCAGCCTCCGGCAGCGCCCGCCCAGCTGCGCCCGGACCGCCGCCGCAAGCCGTGCCGCTGCTCCCTGCGCCGCTGGCGCCGATGGCGCAGCAGCCCGCTGTGGCCGCCGCCCTACCTGCGCGCCGCGCCGCCTGATCGAGCTAGCTCTGCTAGCTCCGTTCCCCCGCTTAGCGGTCCGGGACGGTCTGGAGCGGGCCGGCCGCGCAGAGGCAAGTGAGGCTGGGCCGTTTGGAAGCACGCGATCGCTGGGCGGTTGGACCGTTTTGGCCCTATTTTCGGTCCGATTTTGCACAGGCTTTTGTACTATGTTTTACTACAGTTATTATTTATCGCATGATTTTAATACTTTGTATCTCATAGTTAGCTTGTACCGCTTTTACATTAAATTTTGGAACGTCGTTATATTTGAATTATTGTATCGATTATCGCATTTATGCAACCGATTACCTGCTGTAATCTTACACACTTTGCATAAATTGCAGATGACCGGAATCGTCAGCCGTGAGTTCCCAGAGTTGACCCAGGATGGGCTTAACTACCTGACTTGGGCCTCGGACGTTGAGATCGTCCTCGAGGGCCGATGCATCAAGGATGCGTTGATTGCGGGGACCCCGACGGCCCCCAGCAAAACCATCCCGGCGGACAACGCCAAAGCCCTGCACTTCCTCCGCCATCACATGTGTGAGACTCTCAAGAATGATTACATGACAGAACGGAGTGCTTCTGCCCTTTGATCGCCCTCGACAAGCGGTTCTCTAGGCTGAAGTACACCATTCAGCCACAGGCGGAGGCAGATTGGATTCGTCTGAGGTTTGCAGACTTCAAGACAGTGGGAGAGTACAACTCCAGGTTGCACCGGATTTGTACCATTCTTTAGTTGTGTGGGACCAGTACCACCAATCAGTAGAAGATAGACAAAACCCTCTCCACATTCCATCCGGACAACATCCAGTTCTCGCGAAACTTTCGCCAGGAAGGATTCACGGAATATGCAGCGCTTATTGATGCTCTCTAGGTGGCCGAGGCGAGGATAATGTTCTGAAAAAGAACTTCTCCGCGCAACCCTTCGCGGGGGGGCCAAGTCATGAGGCTAATGCTGGTGCCTACAAGGTGCGCAAGACCATCCATAAGAAGAGAGGCAAGAAGGGCAAGAAGGGCCCCAACTCCTCCAACCCGGCCAAGCAACGCAAGGCGGGCAAGGGGGAGGCAAGGCCCCAGGACTGCTTCCGCTGTGGCTCCAAGAATCACTTCTCCAGGCAGTGTTTGGCCCCTAAGCATGCCGTGGACGCGTTCAAGGCCAACAACAAGGCGCTTGAGGCGCATCTTGTCCAGGTTGAGGCACCACTGGCACCCGGTGCGGCGCCTGTGCAGAACGTCGCGCCCGTAGTGGCGCAGGACATAGCACAAGTGGCAGCACCTTCGGCGGTTCCCACGAACGCCGTTGTGCCCATGGAGGTTGAGCACTTTGTGCCCCCCCCCCCCGCCTCATCTAGACATCTCTGATGCCTCGATGATGATAGCCAACAAAGAGAAGCTCAATGATCTTGAGATACAGGCTGAGATTGATGGTTTCTTTACAGAATCCACCTGAGCTCCCTTTTGTTGTGATGGTTCTTTTTCCGCAAATAATCAGATACAATTTTTCGATATGGTTGTAATCTCTATGAGAGCATAACATTTATTTGTTTTCGGCGATTGGATGACATTTATTTCATTCATTTATTCCATTATTTGGTTGTGTGATGTTCTGAAATGTTTATGTGTTTTACTTACTTGATGTAGCATCTTCCTCGCTCCATTATATTAATTAGGCACTATATTTTAAACGCGTGTGGCGCCCAAATGGTGGAAACGTGTCTTGCTGATAGCGGCACCACAAATACCATCTTGAGATAAACAACGTATTTTGAGTCCATTACCAAAAACCCCGGTAAAATAATGACGATCGCCGGCTGCGGTCCGAATGTAGTTGGCTCCGGAAGAGCAACTATCATACTCCCAAATGGAACAACTCTGGTCATTAAAGAGGAATTGTTGTATCCGGAGTCGACTCGTACTCTCTTGAGTTTTAGAGACATCCGCGCAAATGGTTTCCATGTAGAAACCGATGATGATGAGAATGTAAAGGAGTTCCTACTCATTACCAAGCGCGACGAAAATGGTAAACATGTTGTCGAAAGACTCCCTTCATTAGCTACTGGGCTGTACTACACTAAGATAGTAGCACCACCTATTTACACTACCCTTAAGACTGTCTTTAGAAGCTCCGAACTATTCTGCCTTTAGCATGATAGGTTAGGCCACCCCTGTCTTAGGATGATGAGAAATATAATTAACAAATCGAATGGTCATAATGTTTATGTGAAAAATTTCCCGAATCCCGATGATTCCGTGTGCTCCGCATGCGCTACGGGGAAATTGATCATTAGACCGTCCCCCCTAAAAGTGAAGGATGAACTCCTCGCGTTCTTGGAACGTATTCAAGGGGATATATCTGGTCCAATTCAGCCCCTCTCAGGGCCCTTTTGGTACTTCATGGTGCTCATCGATGCTTCCTCTAAATGGTCCAATGTTTTCCTGCTGTCAACAAGGAACCATGCTTTTTCAAAGTTGATCTCTCAGATCATACAAATAAGGAATAAATTCCCTGATTATTGCATGGCAACTGGAATCAAACTTGAGCACTCTGTACCGCATGTCCACACTCAAAATGGACTTGTGGAGGCATTGATTAAAAGGATTAAATTCATTGCCAGACCACTCCTTCAGGGTTGTAATTTACCAACTACATGTTGGGGACACGCTGTGTTACACGCCGCTAATCTCATCAACTTTCGACCATCGGCCTACAACATCCACTCTCCTATCCAACTTGCGCAAGGGTCGGCACCGAAAATTTCCCACCTACGTAGGTTCGGCTGCCAGGTATATGTACCTATACCACCACCCCAACGATCAGCAATGGGACCTCTCCGTAAGTCGGGGATATACGTTGGTTATGAGACTGTGTCCATAATCAGGTTCTTGGACCCCTTAACAGTTGATCATCACACTTCGCTTTGTTGCATTTTTGACGAGGATCTTTTTCCGACTTTGGGGGGAGGTAATCAACCCCTGGATGACAAAAGTCGAGAAATCACGTGGAAAGCCACGGGGATCCACGCTCATGACCCGCGCACTGTTGAGACTAATAGAGAAGTCCAAAAGATACTAGATTTACACTCCTTAGCGAATCAACTGCCCGGTCATTTTAGTGATATAAAGACTGTGACAAAGTCGCATGTGCATGCACGCAATGCACCGGAAAGGGTTGAAATACCAAAGAAAAATGATGGTATACCCGCTCCTGCTCCAAGGCCTAAGAGGACACGGAATCCGGTTTCTCAAATCCTAAGTACCCGGGGATGCCCGAAGAAAAAGGATAAGAGAGATTTATTACAGTCTACCCCTGTTGAAGGGAGCCAATTGAGACTTGGCACAAGTACGGATATTTCAGTGCACGAAATTCCGGACTTGAACTTTTCTATATCGGAAATACCCAGCGAAGTTGTGTGCGCACACATCGGAGCGGGAAAGCTAAAGGACCTAGCTCCTAGATTGGGAAATCCGGTGGAGCAAGAGGATGTGCCTGATGCACTCCATGACGAAATGGCCATTAACTATGTTAATTCGGGCGAGTCATACAACCGAGCCATGGTAAATGTCGACGTTAATTTTGCCAAGAAAATTGCCTCAATCATAGATCTTGACCCTGAGCCTAACACGCTCGCTGATTGCAAGAAAAGGTCGGATTGGAGAGATTGGCAGAAGGCAATCACTGCTGAATTATTATCGTTAAACAAAAGAGAGGTATTTGGACCTGTTTGTCTAACTCCTCCCCACATTCGCCCCGTTGGCCATAAGTGGGTTTTTGTTCGAAAGAGAAACACGAATAATGAAGTAGTAAGGTACAAAGCAGGGCTCGTTGCTCAAGGTTTCACTCAGCGACCAGGTGTCGACTTTGAGAAAACTTACTCCCCGGTCATGGATGGAATTACCTTTAGATACTTGATCTCAATGGCAGTAAACATGGACTTAAAAATGAAACTAATGGATGTTGTCACCGCTTACCTATATGGTAACTTGGATTCGGACATATACATGAAAGTACCAGAAGGTATCCCTGTCCCGAACCAGGATAGAGCAAACAAGAGTTTATACAGTGTTCAGCTTAAGAAGTCATTGTATGGACTAAAACAGTCAGGTAGGATGTGGTATAATCGTTTGAGCGATTTCCTTCATCAGAAGGGCTACGCGAGCAATGAAGATTGCCCATGTGTTTTTATACGGAGATCCTAGGATGGTTTCTATATTATCTCGGTGTACGTGGACGATTTGAATATAATCGGTACACATGACGATATTGAGGAAGCGGGTTCCTACCTGATGTCGGAATTCGAGATGAAAGACTTAGGCAAAACCAAGTTCTGCCTGGGTCTGCAACTTGAGCATTCCCCTGCTGGGATTCTAGTTCACCAGTCGGCCTACACCCAGAAGGTGTTGGAACGATTTGGGTTTAAAAAGGCATATCCCTCTAAGACCCTGATGGTCGGAAGATCTTTGTAGCAAGACAAGGACCCGTTCAGGCCTAAAGAAGAGGGGGGGGAATTCTAGGACCGGAATTCCCCTACTTAAGTGCAGTTGGCGCACTTATGTACCTCGCAAAATTGTACACGGCCAGATATTGCATTCGTCGTCAATTTGCTTGCAAGGTATAGTTCTGAGCCTATCAAGAGGCATTGGAAAGGCGTTAAGGACATCTTTAGTTACATACAAGGGACAAAGGACCTTATCTTGTTTTACTAAAAGAACCAAGACCTATCTGTTGTAGGCTATGCAGATGCTGGGTACCTTTCGGACCCGCACACATCCAAGTCGCAGACTGGATATGTTTTCCTTTGTGGTGGAACAGTTATTTCCTGGAAATCGTCTAAGCAAACTCTTGTGTCAACTTCGACGAACCACTCGGAAATCATAGCATTATATGAAGCATCACGAGAATGTGTATGGCTACGACGAGTAGTCAGCCACATCCAGATGTCATGTGGACTGAACACCGTACAAACCCCAACAATTATCTATGAAGATAATGCCGCTTGTGTTGCACAAGTCCAGACGGGTTATGTGAAGAGCAATCTCACAAAGCATATAAACCCCAAGTTCTTCTATGCACATGAATTGCAAAAGATGAATGAAGTGAAAGTCTTGCATACTAAGTCATGTGAAAATCTCGCTGATTTGTTCACTAAATCATTGCCAACATCTTCTTTCGAGAGATGTGTCCGTGGGATAGGCATGATGAGACTTAGGGAGATGCAAGGTTCAAGGGGAGAATCTTCACAAACTTATGTTGAAATCTTGATCCCGATGATTGAGTGCTTAACTTTATAGTTAAGTGAATTGTACTCGTTTTCTCTTAGTGAGTTTTTATGAAGTTTCTCACATGAGGTTTTTAATGAGACAATTCGTGCAACATAGCAAGAAGTATACCGTGTGCATTTCTCCATTTTTTTCTCACTGGGTTTTTCGGAGTTTTAAGCCATGGTTATACAGATAAGATATCCACAGGGAGTGTTGGGAAACTGGGCCGGTAGAGGCCCATTCGGTGTGACCTCTACCAGGCTAGGGTTGGCCCACGTGGGTATCCTATCTCCTTAGTCTATAAATAGAGGAGCAATCATTGTACGGAAGTTTACCGAGAGAAAGATCAATAAAGTTTCCATTGTTCCCTGTGTCATTTACTTGTATAATTTGTGTGTCTTTGACTCTAGTCTTCTTCCTCGGGTGTGGAACAGCCTCGGGACCGGCCAACCGGCAGAGGGTGTTCAACAGGTTTGTCCCGTTTTTCTTTTCTCAGCGTGGAAGAATCCTAGGTGGGTTGGGTTTGGGTTTGGGTTTGGGTTTGGGTTTGGGTAGGGTAGGTAAATGCTCGAAAGCCCGTTGCCTGTGGCCCGCCGGAGTCATCGAGAGTTTAGGCCTTTGGGAAGAAAAAGTTTGGGCCTTTTTGGAACGGCAGGGCAGCTGCTTTTCTCTTCCTCGTGCCTTCATACTCCCCAATGCTAGGTTCTACACAGAAAATGCCGATGATGAATGATTAGGTAGTCGGGTAGCCACGACCGTCCGGCACGCCACAAGGTTACTAAACAGAACCAAGTTCTAGGGAGTTAATTAGAGAAAATTACTATAATTAGGGCTGTCGGGAGGTCAGTACCACTTTCGATAATTTTGGCACGTTAGTACCAATTTTAGGGGTATAAACGTTGCGAATCGGACTAATTCACGACCTTTTGACACGTTTTCTGACGGCTCGGAAGTGGGGCCCACCTGTCAGACATACCTTATGTTATTTTTTATTTTCTCCTATTTTACTATCTACTGCCAGTGGGTCTCACCTGTCAGCCTCACTAATTTTTTCCCATCCACCTTCCTCCATCCCGTTGGCGGTGCAAGGGCGTGGCACACGGTGGTGTTGATGTCGGTCATCGCTGGGGCGTCGATGCTGGTTGCGAAGTACACTATATCGCCGCGAGGGCGAGGTACGAAACGGAGGTCGATGCGCTCCCTTGCTCCCGCACGAGGCGGCGACACGAGCTAGGAGCCGTCCCCTGGCATGCACGCGCCGGAGTCCCCCTGGCCGAAATCGTTGGAGCTCCTCGTCGACGGCAGGGACGCACAGGTGCCGTGGGAGGAGGAGAGGTACTCCACGCCGGGCGGCACGACAACGGCGAACAAGACGAGGATGCTAGCCTGGGAGATCCAGAAGGACGACAATGCGGCGCCCTGGCCGGAGCGGTCGGTGCGGGAGCCCACGAGCCATGGTCGCGTGCTACCTCGTCCGACGAGATGGATGGCGGCGGCGGCGTCATGGGCGACGCGCGCGCTCCCTCCACTCCCTCCGCGCCGTACGCTTTCATCGAGTCCGACAAGATGGACGGCGGCGGCAACGTCATGGGCGACGTGCTAGGCTCTGGCACTAGGCTCTCGGGGCGGCGGCGGCTCATTCTCATCCCAGAAATGCTTCCGCACCGAGTTCAGATGGGCCCCACTGGCGATAAATAATGGAAAAAAGAGAAAAATAAAAAAATAACATTAGATATGCCCAACAGGTGGACCCACTTCCACCTCAGCTTCTACATGTGCCGCCAACTCAACGCTTACAAACAGCCCAAGCCGTCGGTAGTCGGTAATCGTGTTAAATTGTTGTTAGCCATGAATTAGTCCAACTCAAAAGTTGATACTAACTCACAAAAATTACTGAAAGTGGTACTAAGTCGTTCGTCCCGACAACCCCAATCGTAGTAGTTTTATTCAATTAACCCAGTTCTACGGTAGGTCGGTGACGCACCCACAGCGCCGGCGAGATCAAGCCGCTTACTGTAATCCGCTACTACCACCTGGAGAAACCCGTACTATCTGGCGGCTGGCGCTATGTTTTGCAGCCGCTTGCCTGAAGAAGACAGGACCACCGTTGGATCTAAAAATGACATTTTACGGCACCTGCAAGCGAGATCGGGCCAAGCGAGAAAGACGTGCTAGAGAGAAGTTGGGTATACAGTTACACACAAGCTTGCAAACGAGATACCAATCACCGGACATGAGTATATGACATGAAAAATCCGATCTTCAGGAAGCAACCCGAGCATTTCAACTACAGTAGTGAAAAGCTCATTTCAGATGTGACAGAATATTCAGTCATACAGGAGGGAAAAACAACTTCAGCATTTATAAAAGTAATTTCAGTACATATAACAGTACGAGTAAAATTCATCAAGAGTTACTAAACTTGCACCCTTGTTCAATGCGGTCATCGATCTTAGAAATACATGATTTGCGGGCACTAAAATACGGTGGTTGTCTCATTACCGTCACTAGGCTTCTGTACAACAATGTATTTGTCAATGTGGCACTAAGTGGACCCCATCTGTCAGCTCCTTGAGCATTCAATAGACTATTTTCTAAATAATAAAAAACCACAGTGCCAGATTGAAAACATACCGGGACCAAATTAAAAAAACAATCAATGGCCAAGAGGGATAGAGATAGATCACGAGCTGCGGTAGAAGTTGATGAGCAAACAGTGTGAGCACACGGCGGGGGGCTTTTCTGGAAAAATAAATAGACTAGGCTTGTGCATGATTTAGGGGAGGGTTCTTTTTGCAATAATATTACACTATTTGGACTGGTCAACACCCACCACATCAACAAATACATCGTTGTACAGGAGCCCAGTGACCATAATGACACAGTCACCATATTTAATGACCGTAAGTCGCGTATTTCTAAGGTCGATGACCGTATTGAAAAAGGGTGCAAGTTCAAGTTACTTTCGGTGAATTTTACTCTAAAACAGTACACAAGTCTTCCCCAGAGCGTATCACATCACGGGGAAAATATTCCAAGGACTTCACCGAGCATGATGGGCCAGATCCACCGGAAGCTCTCATCATTCACCCCCTCAATATCACCACCAGCAAGAGAATTTGAAACAATTTTTACCTGCCAGGAGCATATGCCAGGTGTTCTACTTGCGCCTATAAGAAGGCGAGCTGCTGCTCCCGCTATTGCTGGAGATGATCCTTCCTCTTGGTCTTGGACCAATTCAGTTATTCCTTGATACCCTTCTCGGTAGTTCTCGGAATTAGATCACGTAGCATTAGATATCACGACCAACAAAATGCAAGCAAAACCTTCAAGTACTGTTTTCTGTGACAACTACAAAAACCACAACAGATGTTGCGCTGGGTGATGCAGAATAGGATGAATTTGACCTTCCACGCCTCAATTTAGGTACTCGGCCCGGAGAATTAGGAATATTACTTAAGGAGTTGCACAAAAGAGGTGAGCTCTGCTGGAAGATTAAGAAGACAGAAGAGAAAGCGACAACTTCATTACCTACGAGGAGAAATTGATCTGGAGGTCGTCGAGAAGGAGAACGACTATGACAACTGGGAGGTGGTGGTGGGCTGGCGGCCTTCTCAGAGGGCTCCTCAATCTCCTTGGGAGTTGTAACATGCACATAAAAAACAAGATGAGTTGAAAAAATTAATAAAGATAAAACTGAGGAAAAAGTTCTAGTAGAACTTTCTGACACGCCAGAAGTACATCACCCAATAGGTCAACACACACACAAAAAAGTGGAACAAGTGAGCTTAAACCAAGGTAACTGGCACATGGTAATGGACGTGTCCATCCAAATGAGCGAGTTTTAGCAATCAGCTCTAACACAATAATGACATGATCATGACCAAAATTTATAAAGTATAAACATGGGAAGGCAATATCTCATACATCAAACACATCAGGCAAGTGTAAAATACACTATACAGATGTCTCAAAGCAGTATGATATATTGTATTGCCAGATGAGGTAAGCACACTGTACATTAATGCTTCAACCTGTTAAGTAATAGAACACCCTTTATCGAAAAAAAAAGTACATTGTACATAACAATCGATAGGACAAGCTCAAAGTGACGTACCACCTTCTAGGAGGCTCAGGTGAGAGTCTAAGAGGCCCAGAAGAGCATCTGTGCAGAAATGTGCTGCCACGACCCCACCTAGGTCACAGTTGCGAGGGCAGTGTCAGTAGTTCTAGTTACAATACCCTAGATAGAAGAATGAAAGTTAGATAACTGACCTCATTGGGACCTATGCCTCCTAGGTGGTGAGGGAGAACGTCTTCTAATTGGAGATCCTGGTGTTCTGTCACTACGCCTAACAGGGGATGGGTCTGGTCAACAAAGAATAAGAGAATCAGCACGACCCCTTGGAGATGTCTGGGTGACTCAATCCTTCGATTTGGAGGAAACCACTTTTGCCAAGGTTAAGGTGGTCTTCTTCATGGAGATGCTGCTAGCAGGAATATAATAGGGTTATAGCATCATAAGGCTATCATATGCACCATGCACCTACAAATTTTAGATCTTATATAAATGGGAGGAAAAGCAATGGAGAAATGCCTATTAAAGAATCAGAACACCATGCCGGGTTAGTATGCCCAGAATAACATATAATGTATAAAGCTTCAGAAGCTACGTTCCCTAGGTCGCTGCTGAGCATCCTTTTCAACGCTAGTAGCAACTTTGTTACTCAGAGGAGTATCTCTTTTTGGGGGAGGGAAAGTGCCTTCACGGGTGAAGAAGCCTGTTGGCATGGTGCCGGTGTGAATCTCAACTTAGCAACATTTCCATCAATTTGAGCCTGAGATACGTAAAGTTGTTGGTCATTTGTTCGTAAGAAAACATAAATTAAGAACATAGGGCAACAGGCATACACCCACGAGGAAGATTAACCTATATCACAAAATTTAAGTTAGATTAGGTGCCAAGAGGATAATACATGATAAGTAGTGTTCTCTGTTTAAGGAGAAAATGGAATGTTGGAACAAATAATGAAATGTGTATCTCATCGTATTGGAAACAAGGAAAGAAAATGCCTAACAGCAGCTTATAATGTGAGATGAGACATAACCCTTTCACGAAAATACAGGGACAAGAATGGTCAAAAAAAATAAAAGCTCAGGTAGAAATGTATCAGCAACAAACGAAATTATTTCAGATGTGAGAGGTGTATTTTTTTAGTGAGGATGAGGATGCCACTGGCACTCTGCATCATGCTAACATTAAGGAACTAAAAGCTCAAAATATAATGTATATCATGGACTAGATTTGTATTGCCACCCCAGAAATGACATTCCATAAACGTATGTTCCCGAGTAACCACTTTGTGCAAGAAAAATGATATTCCCTCCGACCCATATTAGTTGACTTAAATTTGTCTAGATACGGGTGTATCTAGCACTAAAAATTGACTAGATACATTCGTATCTAGATGAATCTAGGTCAACTAATATGGGTCGGACGGAGTAGTAATAAGTTCAAACAACATGCTTAAATGTACAAGCATCACTGCAGTGCCAGAAGAATAAAAATATATGCAGATCCTCTGCAAGATTGTACCTAGGAGGTGAAGTTGTTTTAGGTGGGGGCGATGGTGAGCGGCCTTTCCTTGATGGTGAACCTATTTTAGAAGGTGCTGAAGGTCATCAAGCTCTGCGTGCTCCAGGTGAACTGGACAGATAACAATTGGCATAAACAAATGTGCACATGTGAAACAATCATATTGAGTAACCAGGCGAAAATAACAACAAACCAGTACTAAAAGGCACAACAGAAAAGAAAAAGGGACGGGATTAAAAAGCAACATAAACTATTTCCTAATCCAAGACAAGCTGCATGTTCCTGAGATTTATCCTGCAAAGTTAAGTTAACTGATACCACAATTAGCTATTACTCTCAGGACTCCAATATCATGTCATATGTCAAGAAACAACCAGATTCACTTATTGCTGTTCAATTATCAGCAACCAATATTGGAACGGAGATGTGCCTTATGCTTCGAGAAACATAACTACACTTTCTGTGCACCACTCGCTGGTCTGTACTGTCCTCTGGTACTCCATCTTCAACAAGTAGCCCCTTTCTTCTCCTCACAGAATGCACAAGGGTCATTGCAAAGTTCGGACCATCTCCAAATTTCTCAATCTCCTCCTGAGTTCTCGGAATAAAGGGATCTTGAGGAATAGTTTCCCAGTGAATTGGAGCTAAATGGACACTGGCTGCAACTTTAGTTCTGTAACTAAGCTTCTTAGAGAATTCGGAGCTCTCAGCAACTGGCAAATTTGCGTGCACTTTAAATAGCGAAGTGCCTTCTTGCATCTCTTCTTTCAGCACCTTTGCTCGACAATCACTAAGAACAGCATGGACTGCACC
Source organism: Avena longiglumis (assembly GCA_030063025.1). Taxonomy (NCBI): domain Eukaryota; kingdom Viridiplantae; phylum Streptophyta; class Magnoliopsida; order Poales; family Poaceae; genus Avena; species Avena longiglumis. The sequence continues at coordinate 579,094,263 of CP125974.1, read as the reverse complement.
TAACTCCCCTGTGGGAGTGGTCAATTCACACAAATACATAGGTTGGACTAGCCTTGGCTTGCTCTGAAGCACTGCTGCCCGACATGCTTCCCTGACTGCCTTACTTACATGCCAACTGAAGATGCGCTGCTGGTATGGGTTGGAGCACCTGGCAGAAAAAGGTTTGCCAGCAAATGTGTAGGGCTCAACTACAAAAGCCAAACCCCACATAGGTTCATCACACAGAGGCCCAGCACCAGCGGCAACCTGAAAACCTAAGATAATGCTGTTCTTTAATGCTTCAGGTTCAGGAACTTCTGTGGCTAATGCACTGTTGCCAATGCTGTTGTCAGCTTCAGCATTCACAAACCCCAAACACTCGGAGACATGGCATCTACCAGACACAAGAATACCTTTCCTGCCATCTTGGGTGGCTACCACACCTCTGCATGATTTTACATCACGCAAGACAAGGAGATTTGGAGCAGCCAGCGAAGGGCCTAGGGCCCAAATTCTCTGGAAGTGTCCAAGCACTGTTTTCTTATACCACTCACGTCTTTCCAAACTTGCTCTCCCTGAGATCGCTTCCAGTCCACTGTCAATAGCACGGACCATCTTTTCCCTAAGTTCTGTTGCAGCACTACCATCGTCCTGACAACTCTGTGTGCCTATGGTTTGTGCTAGCAGATCTGCACAGTCATCCAACATTTTTGCCAGATCATCTGGAAGCCTGTATACTCCAATTCTGACAGCAAATTTTCCATCTTGGGTAGTTCTCTCAACAAATTCTAGTTGTCCCTTTGCCCCTAGAACAGTCTCTTTGAATGATACCGAGGGCTCCGAAACCTGTCCACCACCAAATATAAGTTAAGTCACAGAAATAAGCATAAAGAAGCAGAAGAACAACACATATCTATAGAAAGAAGCAGCACTGTCAGTTTTACTATCGAGAACACAAGCAGCTGCATGTTATTTGATGTGCCTATGAGTCGATTCACGCAAAACTTAGATGGATCAAGACTCGCAGACTAGAATATTACGAACTCTAGCTTAGTTAAAGTATCAGCATGAATGTGTCATGGGTTCTTTTTACTAATCAATCAATATTGACACATCTGAATGTATCAAAGAATTACTTGTTTGCCAATTCAATAATCAGTTTAAGCAGAATTGCCGCCTTCAGAGGAATTAGCAGAGGCGTACATCAATCAAAACATCAGGATTAAAACATTTTTACCCAATTAGTCTAATTTGCGCAATAAACTGAGACCCCATTAAACTCACCTCAAGTCCTGATCCATGATTGGCGTCCTCATCGATGGGCATATCCTTGTCGATATCCTCCTTGTTATGTTCTTTACCCTCCATAGCTTTCTTAGCATGAGCGTGTCGTTCTTTGCAGATCTCAACATGTAGCCCCTTTCTTTTCCTCACAGAGTCCATGAGGTTCCTGGCCAGGTTTGGACCAACTCCAAATTCCTCAATCTCCTCCTGAGTTTTAGGAATAAAGAAAGGATCTTGAGGAATAGTTTCCCAGTGGCTAAACGCAAGCTGTGCATGAGCTGCAGCTGAAGTTCTTTTCCTAAGATTATGCGAAAATTTGGAGCTCTCGGCAACAGGAAGATGTGCATGAACAGCAAACAATGGAGTGTCTTCTGGCATCTCTTCTCTCAGCACTTTCCCACGACAATCTTGAAGAACAGCACGCGCTGCATCTAAACGATGTGAAGGTATGGTCAATTCGCACAAGTACATTGGTTCAAGAATTCTAGGATTGCTCTGACACAGAGCAGCTATGCAAGCTTCTTGAACTGCTGTTGTTACTTGCCAATTTAAAGTGCAGTCTTCATAAGAGCCCTCATTAGAGTTTTCAGCAAATATGTAAGGCTCAGCAACAAACGCCAGACCCCAAACAGGTTCATCACACAGAGGACCATTACACACGGCAAGATGAAATCCAAGGACAATGCTGTTCCTTAACGTCTCGGAATAAGCAGCACATCTGGAACTGTCGTCAATGCCACTGTTAGTTTCTGCAGTGGACGTCGTCACAAACCCCAATTTTTCTGACACGTGACAAGGACCGCACACAAGAACACCTTTCCTTCCATCTTGGCTGGTTGTCGGACCATGAACCTCTTTGTCATCAGGCAATAGGAGGAGATTTGGAGCGGCCTGCAAAGGGCCTATGGCCCAGATTCTCTTGAAGTGTCCAATCAGTGTCTCCTTGTACCGCTCAAGTCCGGAACTTTCCACTGTCACGGAAGTTGCTTCCAATCCAATGTCAAGAGCACTGATCATCTGCTCTCTAAGCTCTGCTGCAGAACTACCAGCTTCTTGCGAACCCTGTGAACAAATTGTTTCTGCAAGTAACTCTGCACGGTCATCCAGCACTATAGCCAGAGCATCCGGAAGCCTGAAAACTCCGACTCTTACAGAAAATTTTCCATCTGGAGTAGTTCTCTCAGCAGTTTTCAGTGGGGCCTCCAAACTCTCTATTAAACCAACACCTTCTCCTTGGATAGTCTCCTTCACTGATACACAGGGCCTCTGCTCCTCCTTCACCTCTTCTTCGTTTTCTTTCTTGATATCTGAAATGGCAGCAAACAGTGAGTAAGTGCAAGAACAAAAAATTGAGGATTAGTACTAAGTAGCACGAGGTGAGGTGCTAACCTTCTATATGTGCTTTATTGATGCCTTTCTTCTGGTACAGGATCTCAGGTTTTAACTCCACATGTAATAAAGGATTCCTCTTCACTACTCTCACACAAGCCAGGTGATCTGGACCATAACATTTATCTGATTCTGATCCCCATCTATTTGTCAGATTATGTAGATCATCTGGGAGAGGATCTCCTTTTTCCATGTCAATAAATGGGTTAGTTGACTGGATCAAGACCCAGTCGCCTATGGTCTCGAACCTAACAGCTTCTGCTATGCCTACGGCAAAGAATGCCACAGGTCTTTGTAACTTGAGACTGTCGTTTTGGAGAATCCTTTTCCTTGCATGCTTTAGCTTGTCACGAGCATCTCTGAAGGCTTCGTAATAGAAGAGTTGACCCTGCCCACCCTCTAAGTCGGTATACGATCCTGACCATGGAAAAAGGTAGATCCCATCGTCAAATGGGCTTTCTTCATCCTTTTTAAGATCAGTTGGTCGTCCATATGGAACCTGGGTGGACGGCGGGATGGGAATAGTTGCCCCAAATAACAAAAACCAGACCTCTGCATAGTAGATGAATAAAAGGGTTGAGCAAAATAATCAAATGCCAATTAAATACACACCAAGTCTTCCCCACGAACCTCAATAAAAGGACTTACCTCCCTCATTGAATGCATGGAGGTACAAGTCATCTAGGCCATAAAGAAGAATGACTTCATCCTTAGGATCGCCGCTGACCGGCAATAAGTGCACCAGGAACCCACCACTGCCTTTCGCTGGTGTATATTGCTTACCATTGACTTTAGATGGCTTTCTATCCTTTTTTGGTAGCTTTCCCATTTCATGGTCAACTTCCATTCCCAGCAAAATCAGTATGTCCTTCATTAACTGCTTGTAGCTTCTTTCGAAGTACTCTGGCCGGAGATCCAGTTTGAGAGAAGGATAATTATACTGCGCTTCGGGCCATCTAGGTTTCTTCTTCTCCTTCGGCTTCCCCTTGCGGTTGGCCGCCTTCTTTCTTGCTTGGCGCCCCATCTGCGGAAAGCAAACATCAAAACATAAATAGTAGCAACGATATAAAGCGGTTAATCAGCAAAACAGAACCTATATACCATAAATGAGCTGATTTGAATGATTAGTTTACTTCAACCATTTGCTATGCAGGTTGTTTACATTGGCAAAGAAGACTTATCTTGGGAGAAATATAATCTGGTTGGTACCTACAGCTGCATACTTAATTCCCTATCTTCTCCTTGTGGGGGTACCAATAATAACAAGACGAATGTACTGCCTGTGACTCTACTGCTCCTGCCTATGATTGATATTGATAGTGAAGTACTACATTTGCTATCCCCACAATGAATTCAGTTTCAGTTGCACCTATGTTCGGTCTCTTTGCATTATAGTACACCATAACTACATTATTATTACCTGCAGGGAAGTCAATTTCTAAGTGCAACTGAAACTGAAACTGCATTCCTATATTACAGAAACGAAGGAATGCAATACGTTTTCTCCCCTACTTGAGATCATGGAGACCATGCATGAATTGATTCACACAGCCAGCGGTTTTTCTAGAACTAATCTGATGTTCACTCGACCATGCTAACTTGGACCATGCTAAATTGATCAGAGGAATTTCGCAGGACTCTGATGTCCTCTCTGCCTAACATGCCAAGTCCCAGGAAGTGACTACCGGGAGAGATCCAGGTCCGCTTCGACCGTTCGAGCGGCTGATGTTCGAGATGCTAAACATGACACATAGCAGGTTCCAGTTCACGGGAGCATCACATCGGTAGTAGAGCAAGGGGTAGGGTTTTGGAAGGTTTTGGCGCGCGTTACCTCGCTGCCGTTTAGCCGCCGCCTCCTCGCTCAGCCGCCGTGTAGATCCGTCACGCCGCTGAAGGCGAGAACCGCGTGGCAAGGTGGGAAGAAGTAGCGGCGCAGGGGTTGCCGGCGGTAGGGTTTAAGCGCGCAATGCGGGTGGAAATGGAGGATTTCCTATCGGGAGGGAGAGGGACGGAGCAGGTGTGGTCTGGTCGGGTCGGGTCGGGAGGAGGGAGAGGGACGGAGAAGATGTGGTCTGGTCTGGTCTGTTCTGGTCGGGTCGGGTTTCTTTTGACCAGGGTTGAGTCGGGTTTTTTCTTTCTTTTCTTTTTTTTTTTGCTTACCAGCTGGGCGCGTCTCCCTCATTATTGTGTCCACCTGTTTTGCCAAGGATTAACTTTATGTCAAAAAAAAAAATTATGTATTTAGTATCCATTGTATGCAAACGTGGCAGATCAGATGGCTTTTTGACTATGCCATGTTTTTATTTATTTTTGACCGTTATCTGTCATGGTGTCGTTCCTGAAGAAAGTTTTGTGACAAAATTCACAAGCCATACTCTGCTGCAGTGGGAGGTTGTTACTGTTGTGGCTGGCGTGGAGGAGCACCTTTCTTGGAGGCTGGCACGCTGCTCGAACGCCTCCAGCAGCAGCTTCTGGCCCTGTTCATCAGCTCGATCTTTGAGGAGCTGGAAGGCGGAGTTCACGTACACGGTCGCGTCGCGTGGCCGGTGGCCGCCGTACGTGAACACCATGTCGCCGGCCGGCGTCGCATGCATTTCCTGCCGTGGCTCCTCGTCACTTCCCGTATCATGTCCTTCATGCCGTCGCCCGGCGGTACCTGATGATCACGTACAAAACAGAGCAATCAAAAGCCGAACGAACCTGGCATGCATGTTTTACAGATCAGAGTGACTGCAGAAGCTCGCCATGCGCAGCACGTCGGGCTTGACGGTGAGCATCTGCAGGACAGGAACTCCTGCACCTGCACGGCCCTGATGTTGGCACGCGACAGCTACCCGTGTCATTCCTCAGATTCAGGGCAGGCCATAGCTAGATTATTAATTGCACTGGTAGTAGCTAGTAGTAGTAGTATATCACATTATGCTTCCGCATCCATGGCTAGTCCTCATTCTCATCACTCCTCCACAACCAATACTACTGTTGACACTGCTGCCTCAGACCACGTTCCTCTCACTGTCTCGCACCGGCGCAGATCATATCCGGATCCGCTCGAGCTGGAGAACTCCAACTCTGCACGTTCTACATGCATGGTCTGGTCGCCTTCCGCAAGCTGGGCCTGTGCGAGCACGAGCACGTCGACGGCCCCCTGAACCCAGGTCGATCAGACCATCCTGTACACGACGGTGTGCAAAGACATAGTACTCGACATGAACTTGAAGCCCGAGGACGCGTACGGCGTCGTCGTTCGGCCTTAAGACTATCGCTGACACCCTTTCGTGACTGCGGTCACCCTGTCAGCGACGCCGCTCTCGTCTCCAACACCCTGCCAACCTTCAGCAACTCCATCTCTGTGTTGTGCTGACCATGCCCGGCGCCGGCGCCAACCGCACGTTCTTCACCGGCGCGCAACTACCTGCTTCACGAGGAGCGCCGTCTCAAGCACACTGCTGCCTGTAACGATCCTAGATATAGACAACACACTGTCTTGACGGGCTTAATTGATTTAATCTTTCAGTTTATCCATCAGTCTGAGGGTGATAGCTGGAACTCATATTCAATGTGGTATCTTTCAAGGTGAATAACTGCTGCCAAAAATTACTTGTAAACACCTTGTCTCTATCAGAAATCAGCACAACAGGTAAACCATGAAGTTTATAAACATTGTCCACATATAACTGAGATATAGAAGCAGCACTGTAAGGATGAGCCAGAGGAATGAAATGCCCATATTTAGTAAATTTGTCAATAATCATCAAAACTGTGTCATACTTGCTAGATTTAGGCAAACCCTTAACAAAATCCAGACTCACTAATTCCCGGGCTTTGGTTGGAATTGGCAAGGGTTGTAACAGGCCTGGAATCCCCACATATTCACTTTTAGCTTGATGACAAACCCCACAATGAGCAGCATACTGTTTGACATTCTGTTTAAGGTGTGGCTAGGAAAATAATACTTGAACCTTATGGTTGATACGTCAGAAACGTATCTATAATTTTTGATGCTCCATGCTTGTTTAGTATATATACTTTGCTTTATTTTGTCTACACTTTAAGATATTTTTATACACTTTCTGGAAACTAACCTATTGACAAGATGTCAGAGTGTCAGTTGCATGTTTTCTGCTGTTTTTGGTTTCAGAAAGCTAAAAAATGAATATTCTCGGAATTGGACGGGATAAAAGCAAAGTTCATATTTTTTCCTGAACGATATGAAAAATCGAAGACGAGACAGAGGAGGACACCAGGGTGGCCACACCCTAGGTGGGTGCGGGGCCCACCCTGGCCGCCCCACAAGGGGTGTGGCCCCCTGGCCCTCCATCGACCTTACCTCCTTCACCTATAAGAAACCCCTGATGAGAAAACTCTAAGGCATCGAACAAAAAGCCACGAAAAGTTCTGCAGCGCCGCCGCCACCGAAGGGGAGTGATACGTTGGAAATGTATCTATAATTTTTGATACTCCATGCTTGTTTTGTATCTACTTTGCTTTACTTGACCACACTTTGAGGTGTTTTTACATGTTTTCTGGTACTACCCTATTAACAAGTTGCAACAGTGCCAGATGCCTATTTTCTGTTGTTTTTGGTTTCAGAAAAATTAGTAAAAAAATATTCTCGGAATTGGACGGGACAAACGCCAAAGTCAATTACTTTCCGTGGAGAACAAGAAGTCCAGAGGAGAGCCTGAGGGGCCAGCCAAGGGGGCCAGACCCACCCCAGGCACGGGTGGCCCCAACCCCGCGTCTGGCTAGGGTTTGGTGACCCTGGCCGCCTCCTCGGTCTCCCCCTTCGCCTATAAGAAGCCCCCGATGTAGAAACCCTAAGAATCCGATCAAATATCCACGAAACCGTCTGTAGCCGCCGCCACCATCGTCCCTAGATCTGAAGTTCTTCCCGGCACCCTGCCGGAGGGGAGATCATCCCGGAGGCCTTCTCTCTGGTATGATGCGTGAGTAGTTCCACCTTGAACTATGGGTCCATGTAGTAGCTAGATGGTTGTATCTCCTCCTTTGTGCTTTCATGTATAGATCTTGTGAGCTCCGTTCATGATCAAGATCTAATCTATTTTTAATCATGCATGTTGTGTTTGCGGGGATCCGATGGATATTGAGATTATTATGTTGGTTTGGTTAATGATTTTGTCTTTATGATTCTATCATGTCTGTGTTGTTTGTGATCTTGCATGCTCTCCGTTGTTAGTATCTATCTTGGCCAAGTAGTTGCTAGTGACTTCAAGAGGGGGTATTTATGCTCGATAGTGGGTTCATGCCTCTAGTTTCCAAAGGAAGTGACAGAAATCTCTTCGGTTGTAGATGTGTTGTTGCCACTAGGGAGAAAACAATGGTCTCTTGTTCATGGAACATGTGGACTGTTTATCTTACATACTTTGCTTAAAGCAGTTGTCTATTGCTTGCAACTTAATACTGGAGGGGGTTCAGATGATAACCTGAAGGTGGACTTCTAGTCATAGATGCAGTTGGATGGCGGTCTATGTATCTTGTTGTATTGCCCAATCGAATATCATAGGATCTTTCTGACTAGTAATTGCATTGTTATTCCTTGCTCAGTTTCTGTCAATTGCCCCGCTGTAATTTGTTTACCCTTCATGCCATGTTGTTTATCTAAGGAGAGCACCTCTAGTTAACTTTGGACCCCGGTCCAATCTTTACCATTGATACATCTTCCACTATTACTTGTTTACTTGCTGCAAACCATTACCTTCCACACCATACGTTGCCATCGTCAACCTCTGGCGCTGCCTTGAGGAGGTACAACGGGACAGCGTGGGAGAAGATCCATGCTCGGGCTAGATCTCACGACGGCTGCTTGTGGGAGGGCCCTCAGGAAGGGAATGGGCCGGACCGGACCTGGCCTTGGACCCGGCCCCATTGGCCTCAAGGCCAATTTGCGAGGCCAGGTTCGACCCATTTCAAGAGAATTTGGCGGCCTCGTCGACCCAATGGGTACTCGGGGCCGACCCAAATTTTAGCTTGAATAATTTTTTTTGATTGTGTTACGAAAGAATGCATGATGATGTAAAATAAATAAAGTTTACAAACAACCACAAATTTAATTTTAGCTCTTTTCACATCCAGTTTATAAAGGGAAATAGAGCTAATTGACTCCAGTAGGTGTACAAAGGGTTAGCTAGCTGATGGGATTGCTAATTAGTATCCTGATGGTGAATTAGCCGATGGTTATTGTCATAAGTATTAAGCGAGCTTCTCTCAAAAAAAAAAAAAGTATTAAGCGAGCTAGATGGATATTTTTTACGGTAAGCTAGTTGCATGGATTTGGTGGCCACAAATCCAATTAACCAATGTCAGTACATACGTATGTACGTTGGGATGGAGTAGCAAAAACTTGAATGCTTGATAAAATTCCAGTACGTGTATAACAGGAGTTTGATCTGATGCTACTTGCGGAGTGCGGACAAAGCTAGCTTCAGAACAAAATGAAACGATTAGAGCTAACTTAGTTGTACCGATCGAGTGCAATCCTCAGGAATGGGTCGACCTCGTTGACTCGTTGGGTCACTCGAAGCCGGCTCCGCTGACCCGATTCCTGTATGTGGCCGACCCGGCTGACCCAACGGCCTCGTTTTTTTGGGTCGGGCCAGAGACCCGGCGGGGCGACCCGGCCCGTTCCCATCCTGAGAGGGCCCCCGTCATCGTCATCGACGTGATGCCCACCTCACCATTGCTGACCGACCTTTAGAGCCATCGAGCAACCTACCCCGGCCCTCTCCCCGATCTAGGCAGGGAGACCGCGGACCCGCCAAACCATGGCCTTCCCGTGCAATCCGTCGTGTCTCCGATTTAGCGGGCCATTGTTCGTCTCTAAGTCGGCATGTCCTGCCAGATCGAGTTGGTTCCACTATGCAATTCCATCACCAACATCGTCTCCGGTTCTCCCTCATGTAGATTCGTTCACCAGTCCAAGTTCCAAGCCCTCCTCTCGGCCAGATGATGAAAAGAATCCTCCCAAGCGCCCATGGACAGCCAGTGTACCTGAGGCAAATCTTCAGTTTTTGTTGGACTGCCCACAATTTGTTTAGATATGAGCATCTGATCCAAGCAATCACTCACACTTCACGGTTCAACGGGTATGTTTTTCATCGATTTGTAGAGGCCATTGAAATCATAGTTGTCAAGAGCTGATGGATCCCAGTTATAAGACACGCTCTTAATCAGTTTCCTCGATAGGTGAATAATTTATCAATCTAGCAACAATTTGAAAGTGTTTTACTTTGTTCAATACTGCGTAGTGCCAGCAGTTCCTCCCTGATACCGTCAAGTTCCTCGCGGTCCGGATCCTCCCTGACCTACGGCCGCAGTCGCTCGTCACTGTCCGTCCGCGTCCTACAGTTGCTACACCAAAACAGCAGCTGTTGCACTCCTCAAGGTAGCGCTCTCTTCATTCTATCAACATGTTTGTTTCGAGTATGTTTTAGGCAGGGAATGGGAGTTGAGACGTCCGAGAATAAACGACTACTGATTTCTTGAGAGACACGGGAATTTGGGAGGGTAGGGGAAAGGGATTTCACAAACTAATTCCCTCAAATATCTTCCTAAGGGACCCAGGTAATTGAGGAGGGAATTGGCATACTTAGTTGCCCACTTATACTAGGATAATTAACAAAGGGTTCTTTCCATTCCTAAACCCATGAACCAAACACGAGAAGATATATTTGGATCCGATTCACCCTACTAATTCCCATCATGCATACACCAAACAAGGGATTGAGACTAATAGTCAGTTTCCCTAGGCTAATTCCCAACAAATTTCCTCGTCAAAATTCCTATTCCATATATTTGCCAAATACAATATATATGTCAAATGTAAATCTCCCTTTTAGGGATGTTTACAAGACTGCTTTAATTCTATGTTGGCTTGTTCCTACCTCCTAATGAATCGAAAGACAAATATGCAGGTTGCATGCACGTAAGGAGTATTTACACAATCTATATTTTTTATTAAATCGTTTATTGCATAACTGTTTTTGATAGATCATTGTTGATGCAGGACAATGGGAGCAATCTCTGCGGAGATTTTTTGATTTTCAGTGTAGTTACTTTTTTGAATGTCAAAATATCACATAAGTGATGTTATGCTTAGACAGTTGGATCCATATCTTTCATTCCGTAAAATGATATTTATAACTTATTGGTCACTCTAAATATAGGACATGTTCTTTCTTCATGTATCATTCAGGTAAGATGATGAGAAGAATTGCCACGGATTAGTGTTGTTGTTTGCATATTGAACTAATTTTGCAGACAAGCAAATACCTCATTAATAATTAGGCATGAACGATTTGTACTACTTACATCTAACAAGCATCCTTTTTCCTTATATTAGAAAGTAATCAACGAGAAGCAGTACAAAGATTGGATCCATTGCTAGAAAAAAAGAACAAAGATAATCACCATGGCCATATTTTGCTAGCAAATCAAATACCAGTTTTATATATGGATGTGGTTCTCTTAATGGTGGATGGCTAAACCTATTTACTCCGCGGCTTATGGACAACCTATTTTTGATGCCATGTGCACATCATTCTCTCTCTCAGTTAGGTGACATAAATCGGAATTTTAAGTGTTCAGTTTTGCTTGATGGGGCTGTGACGAGATGATCATGGTGCTTAGTTTTTGGCAGATATTATCCATATAATACCATTTATGTACATGCTTTTAGTCTGTATTTCCTTGAGTATTTTGATTTTTTCTCTCTCAGATTTATGTTTTATCAGTTAGCAAACATAAATCAAAGCATGAATAGAGATATGAAATAGTGTAAATTAGATGGAAGTATAATACTTAAAAGAGATGGTGATGATACCTTCAGGACATATACTATTTATTCTCTTATATGCAAATAAACAAATCCATATGTTAATCTGTACATGGATAGATGGAGATCCATAAACGTACTTTTAGTTCCTACATTGCCGCAGAAGAAAAGATCATGCTCAATCATGTTCGTTATTATAGCTGATGTTCCCATGTGAAGAGCACGAGGGCATCTTGCCGCTTGCCTGACCCAGTTTGTAAGCAAGATAGAACCTGTCGGCATGCATAAGACGGTGAGGGGAGATATGGCCCTTTCAGCAAGAAAAAACAAGGCACTCCTGCAGGAAGAGGTCTGGTCCTTCTTTCCCCCTCAAGTTACCTCTACCAATTTTCCAAGAGCACGCCTTCATGTACAGTCTTCGATCTGTTTGTATCCTCCACAACAGTCTCCGATCTGTTTGTTTGCTTCTCTAGCAATGGTGACTCAAATCCTTCCTTCTCCGATCTGTTTGTGTATGCTCTCAGTTAACACCTGTGTATGTGTGTTCTGAATCATTGAAGATGCAACCAACTTATTCTGCTTTCATGTTTCTTGCAATATGATAGTGTAACATTTGGTCCTTGGTATTCCAATGATTTGGCAATGTAAAGAGATTTTATGTAGAAATCTGATCGCAATTATATACAAGACCATGTTGATCCTGTAAGAATTAGTACTATTTTATATGTGTTTAATTTGGATTTTAGAATCAATGTTATGGTTTCTTTGCCGTGCAAGTAGTAGTTGTTTTTTGGTACTGTAGGAATCAGATGCAAGGGTATTCATGTGGTGACTACTATAATGGACGCTATAAAGATATTTTCTTAAAGAAAGTTTATGTTTTCCTTTTCTTTTCATTCATGGGGTCATAAATTCGATTTTATTGTACCATCCCAGTGATGATCCCATAATATGATATATAATATGTATTTTGAATTTGACTCTTTTCTTGAAAAAAGTGTAACATGGATCAACTATCTCTTGTTTGCAAGTTAGAATTTAATGATGGGGAATATCTAATATAAGAGAAATATCTCTCAACTTTTTTATGAGTTAGTATGGTTTAGCTGTTTAATAGATTTTGTGTTATTGGTGTTGCTTCTTAATTGACAGAGTTTGCAAGGTATGAGATTTATGGGACTACTTCGTCGTAGAAAATTTTAACTTTGTTTTTCACTTTATTGGCTGGAGGCCCAGTTTCCTACACGCTTTAACGCTTTATGGACGCATGTGCATACATATTAGTCTGATGATTGGAGTTAAACCATAATGTGGATGACGGTGATCCCATTGAAATTCTGTCAGAAAAAAATGTGTGTTCTGTAAGAAAATATTTATCCCTTATTGATAGTATATCACAAGGATGATATGTGAAAACAAAACTGCACATGTTTCTTTAACTACATATCACTCTATTGTTAGAAAAGATTGTTGTGAAGAGGCATAGGCTATTTGAACAATGGACCACACTGCAACTACATATCACTCTATTGTTAGAAAAGATTGTTGTGAAGAGGCATAGGCTATTTGAACAATGGACCACACTGCAACGATACTGGTTAGATTTTGAAGTTTTGAAATGTGTTACTTAACGCAAAAGAAAGAACATGTGCTATTTGGAAAAAAAAGATAAGACCCCCAATACAACGTGATACTTCTGTTTCCCTTCACTTGTCTACTATTCTCTAGCAAAAACAGTGCTATAGTTGACGATGTGAAGTTTGTATTTTGAGTATGTTTTCATTTTTCTAATATTGTTTTGTCTGTGGCAACACACGGTCATTTTACTAGTAGTAAGTAGAAAACCAATGAACATTGACGATATCATACTAAATCGTGTAGACTATCAACTTCTTGACATGCAGATTCTTATATTTCTGCACTATTAACCTGATCGTTTTATAGAGATCAAACATGGGATGCTGTGGAGTTACAATGTCACCATTCTTGATGTCCATGCAAAACTCCAGTCCATACTGTTGTGCAATATTCAGTTCAACAATGTTGGTCTCCCGAACTAGAACTATATGGTCAAATACTCAAATTTAGATAAGACCCATGAACTAGCATGTTCACAAATACAATAACTTTTACATGTATCGTGGCTCTTTGGAAACAATACTCAGCTCGTGAGTCAAAAAATATTTTCTTCACAAGCCAAGTTATAATAAAACACATCATGCTAAAAAAAATTATAGTTCGTCCAACAAGTCCATATGGTTGTTAATTTTGCCTTGCCGCAGCATACCAAGCCGGGATGTAAAGAATGTTGGCCAATCCATCTCGAAAGGCACACTACGTATATACATGAGGCTACAATACTGGCCTGGTACAACTTCCTCAAGCGATTATTGTCCTAGTTTCGAGGTCGACCATGTACGTACGTGCCCCAGGAGTTGGCTAATCTGAGTGACGTGCCAATTTTCTCTCCAATGTACATCCATATCACGTAGCCAATATGAGTTCCCTTGGGTTTTTCGATGACGATGCTGAGTAAAGAGCCAGCGTGTAGTCACCATGGAATCATCCAATATTCACGATCCATCGTTTTCATGTGTCCGGATCTCCAGTTGGAGGCTTTGTGTACGTAGAAGTATTAGCGTTAGTGTCCCATCGGTGCCCACACAAAGCCGCGACGCAGCATAACTGTTGGGTGGTATCGATGGCCTCTGCTCTTGTTGATGCTGCTGTATGTCGTCGGGGCGACAGTCTGCACTCGTCAAGACGGCACCGCACGCATGCAGAGGGTGTGAGAGAAACCGCCGCACTCGCTAGTAGAAAACTAGCCAAAGGATTTGACCTTTCCGCTTGACCCTGTTTTAAAAATGAGCTTTGCTCTTCTGGGCGCGGGGCGCTCCCGTGGTTCGCGAGAAGGAAAAAGGACTAATCTTTTGTTACATCTGGCACGAGATGAAAAAGAGAGAGCTTCGAAGTACCGGTTTCGTAAGAACCGGTACTAAAGGATGCATTAGTACCGGTTTAACTGCGCAGGTCACCGGCAAACCTTAGTACCGGTTCATTTAGGCTGTATAGTACCGGTTCGTAGCGGTACTAAAGGGTTTCGCGCCAAATTTGAGGCAGAGATGGGTCCAGCGTTGCACCTTTAGTATATGTTCATATAAAGAACCGGTACTAAAGGGTCTCCAGCTCTATTCCTTAACGCGAGCCACCCGAGCCAGCTCCATTTTTGCTTCTCCTCTCATATTTCCAAATATTTCCCTCCTCTCACACTCCAATAAATCTCCATTTTTCTCCACCATTTTGTCAAGATTGACGGCATCGGCCGTCTATCCAAGGGTTAGCAATATCATCCTAATTTAGCTTATTTCATTGCTAGTCTAACTCGTATCATTTTTCTAGTGCTAGCAAGGTGTTCGATGAAATGCCTAAGTTAGGGATTTCATTCTTTTTATATGCAATTTGAGCTCAAATTGAAGTATGATTTTTTGGTTTTAGTATCGTCCACATCCTCATCGTCGTCGATCGCCAGCGTCGTCCCCTAGCCGCGCTCGTCGTCCCCTAGCTCGGAGAACAACCCGTTCAATAGGCCCCCCCTCTCAAGGTGTTTGACACGAAGGCCGTTCAAAGTTCTCGACAAAACACAACCGATTACCCCATCGCTGAAGTAGCATATAAATTTGTTCAAGGGGAAGATTTGGTCGAGAATGTCAGGTTGCTATCAACAAGTATGCGTAATTTGCATATATGGTACACTAATGCCACAAAGAGAGGGATCGAGGCTATCATGGTGCGAGTTAAGGATGAGCACTACTTCCAAGAATACAGTGTGAGCGTTGAATTCTGCGAACTTTTTCAGTTATACAATCTCCGGGCCCTCGACAAATCTATCATCAGTTGCTATTGTCTGTATGTGATTTATTTATGTAATTTGAGAAGTCTTTAGCTCGGCTCGTTCATTGTCTGCAATTATACTCAATATAATCTTTTGTGCGCTATATTATGCAGATCGAAGAAGCTCGAATGTAAAAGGGATAAAATCAAGGACATTGGGTTCATTGACCCGGATACAATGCATGTAAAAACCATAGAAGATCCCATATATAACAAGGATACACCAGAGACTTTGCTAAGGTTTTTGAAACGACAACGTGAAAAAAAAAATACTTTGGCCTTACAACTTTAAGTAAGTGTTACTGTCTTCTAACACATTCTTTTTGCTCACCAGATGTTAAAATTTTAACTGATGAGTTATATCCATGACACTGCATATTTAAACGTGCACAGGTTCCACTTTATTCTTATCGTCATTAAAATGTACGATGGAGAAGTTGAAGTCTTTGACTCACTAAGCAAAGAGCCTATACTATATAAGGCGGCTTTTGATATGCTCAAAAAGTAATTTTAAATCTTATTGGTTTTTTCGTTAGTTTCCTGATATCAACAAATTGCTAACTCTTTTATGCATTTTCTTTGTCGGGCAGCGTATGGCAAAAGTTCATCGAGGAAGATCCGGCCGGTGGATGGAAACCGAAGCTGATATGACGTTCGAACAAAGTAAGTAGTACTACCGAGGTCCACACACCTTTATCATACTTGATTATTGTTTGATTGAATTATATTCTTGTATAGAAATGTGCGAAACAACCACTGGGGACTAATCTATGTGGATACTACGTTTTTTAGTACATTCACAAGATTGTCAGCGAGAGAATGAATAATAAAAGAAATAAAGAGGTACGTAAACAATAATCACAAATTTTATTTTGTTTCAGTTGTGCTGAGTTTTAGTCATAATTGTTTCATTATGATTTGATATATATATATATATACACATAGCTCATGTATTTATTTGTATCTCATTCTTTTACAGTTGGCAAGAAAGCGGGACACGCTCTCAATCGAGCACCGCTTCAAAGCAATTGGCGAGGAATTGGCGGGATTTTTCCTTCGGGACGTCATAGCTAATTTCGGAGAGTACCACTATGCATGAAGATCGATCTTTATGCATGTACTACATGTAATATATAGTTTGCCTCGGAGAGTACCACTATGCTACATGTAATATATAGTATGCTCCGAAGAGTACCACTATGCATGTACTACTTAATTTGCGATCTTATGCAATTACATATTTTATATATATGCACCAAGTCGATATGCATCACCTTGATCTTCATGTACTACCTAAACCCAAACGCGTTTCTGGCACATCGACGGGATCCTCGTATGATGAAATGGTCCGATACCCCTAAACCCCTCCTAAACCCTAAACACTGAATTCTCTGCCAAATCTCTGCCACGTCCCCACTTTTGGTACCGGTTCGTGTTACAAACCGGTACCAAAGATTTTAAAAGGGCATTTTCCTACTAGTGACTCTAGTGAAGGGAGAACGTTGCAGGTGTCGGCGAACATGTTGTACACCGCCAACTGGACGGTGCCTGGTTTCCGATCGTCGGGCGCGCGGTAAGAGGCGCGCCAGAAGGAGACCACGTGACGCAAGCGGTTGCATCTCGTGGTCTGAGAAGTCGACGCGGCCGGTACCGTCGTCGAGGACAGAGAAGCGTGACCCGAGGAAGCGGTAGGGAGGACCAAGCGGGGATGGGGGCGCCGGGAGGATGGCCCGGACTGGGTTTGGCTGAACCCCCTCGACCTCCTCCTCTAGAATTTTCCAATGGACGAAGAATCCGAGAAGGCACGACATGTCGGGCGAGTTCCTGGGCCAGCGGCGGTCGAGGAAGGAGGGGTCGACGACGAGGGCGCGCCACCGCCTGCACGCCGTGCCGCAGCGGAATAGGGCAACTGGGTCCGTGACACACGCGAGGATCTCGAGCACGACGTCCTCCGGAAGCGTGGCGGCCGCCGGTTTCTTCTTCATGGCGACGTACGTGAGGTGGGGGCAGGCGAGTAGTGGGCTGCACGTATTTAGGTGTTTATATTTCCCCGTTTTAATCGTCTTGACCAAGAATCTTTCGGGCGGACTCTTTTTTTTTTGGTTTGCTTCTCAAAACAGTCATGGCCGGATACGGTAGCAGAAATACAGGGGGAGGAAGAATACAAAAGGGCATGGCATATTGCTTTGCAAACCACTGGAAAAAAAGAAAAAAAATCCCTCTGGCTGTGGAAATTATCGCTTGTGCACTGCAGTTGCCGGATAAGGTTAGTTCTCGTGCTGTTTGTTTGCTTCTTTATATTTTCACTATAAAAAAAACAGAACCAGCAACAGGCTGTCAAGCTCGATGGGATTTGTAAGATCAATTCGGATGGAGCTTCTCAGGTTTTAAAGAAGGAAGGTGGATGGGGCAGGTACGACGGTCGTGTCGTGTGCGGCTCTCACAACATTCGTGAGATCCTAAAAAGCTTGTACAAGTAGTACTCAGCTTCATTGTCAAACTGTGATCCGAATTACGACCCGCTTCATTGTCAGTTTTGTTTCCACTCGATCTTTGAAATGATACGATGTTTTGAAGATTATTATTTTTTATTTTCATAGCATGTTATTTTTTCCGGATGATTTCCACTTCTGGTGTGGTCTGGTAGATCCCAGTAAAACGTCACCAAAAGTTGTCCCTCTATCCCGAATTAGACGTACCGTGAACAATACTAACAAGGAAAAATCTTCGAGATGTTAAAGATAAATGTGCGTAGAAAAAAGTAAAGGAAAAAAAGGTACATTACATCACATGAACGACAAGATGTACCAAAGAGGTATTGCTTTGCATGATGAACATAATAAACGATTGACATTGTCTTGGAAAATAAACAACCATGTCTATTTTTTCCATGTTCTAAAAACAATGTACACTAGGGAAGTTGATTTCAATCTCTATGGGTTTTTTACATAGAATTATTCCATCCAACAAGGTGTATACGCAAAAGATGCTTCCATAAATCCACGTGGACCACTAATACAGCGGTAATGCTTTGGGCATAAGTAACCAAGGTCTTGAATCTTGAGGGTATTCAAATTATATGCCAGTCCTCTACTCATATATCTACTCATGAAGATGATTTCTTTGAAAGGATGAAATCCAAGGATTGAAAATTCACCGCCGCTTTTGTCAACCATATCCTTCGTGTCCAACACATTCCCCTCCTCGTCATCGTCGGAGTTCCATTCAAAATTCTCTTCTACAACCGTGGGGCCATCGTCACCGTTAATGTTGATGTACTTTTCTTTATTGTAATTAACATCTTGCAGGATCCATGGCCCATAGACTTGGCGGTCAGAGTTTGGCGGTAGCTTAAGGTGTCTATCATGCTCCAACACCCACTTAGTACGAGCGCACGATTCATCGAGAACCCATACCTCGAGTTTGTACGAACCTCCTCTAACCGATGCATAGTACACTCCCTTTTTTGATTTTCCCAGGTGATGAACAGTTCTACAACTCTCTGGTTCAAGACCTTTCGGCGGTTTGATTACTTGGTACGTGTTGTTTGATAGCGATAACCTCATAACAAAACCTCTTTGGCAATGCACGTAGAGCGCACCATGCCAGTAGACGGCGTTGGGACTATGCCAGAGGCATTCCAATCCCCAGTCGGCAACTGTTCCTGCTGCCTCCCCTTCCCGAAAGAAGGTCCTCTCCTCCCATCGTTTGGTCAACGACGAGAAGACCCGCAAGACAAACAATGATGGGGGCCATTCGAGTTCAAACAGTGATGGGTCAACCACGCCCATAGGTTCTTCATCCGGCTCGTCAAGCTCGATGTCAGGAACCCGAGGCACCAGGAAAACTTGATAGTGAGGTGAGAGTGTGGGATCGAACACAAGGTAGGAGTCGTCGATGAAGCAATCGATCTCCGGACTCTTGGGCGGCGGTGGCGGTAAGGGCGCCCTCCACCCCGTGGCCGGGTTTGCCACCATGTTGTAGAGCAAGAGAAGGCCGTTGCAGTGGCCGTCCACCGGGGGGACGACGAGCATTTTTCCATGGATCCCGGCTCCCTCGGACTCGGAGTCGGAGGGTGGTGGTGGGCGGGAGAAGAACTCCGAGTACCCCAGCTCGTTGAAGTTGATGAAGAAACCGGCCAAGGAAAACGGGAGGAGGTCGGCGCGCAGCATGCGGCGCGCGTCGATGGCGTCCCGCCACGCCTTGCAGACGCACCGGGACGTGGCGAGGCCGCGTGGAGGGAGGCGGCCGAGGACGGCCGCCAGCACGTCGTCGGGCAGCCGCTGCGTGTGGTCGCCCTGGTGTTCCATCGGCCTATTTGTTGGAAGGGCTGTTCGGTTCGTTCGACCAGTGCGGCTTTTGTGCGTATCGGTCTTGCATTGGGCGGGTCGGGTGAACACTCTTATAGCGGTCGGATCCACAACACTGTTGGTTGTTGGAGACGGAGTCGGACTCGGCCACCACGCGATACGATACGTGCTCGTCCACCCGCCGACCTGCGCGAGCGCCGGCCGCAGCGGCAACTTCCTGGCAGTGCTGCTCACCCAGTCACCGTCGCTCGCCGGCACCGGACCCGGAGAAGGGATCGCCCACGTCCACGGGAAGCTCCTGACCACCGACAGGAAGCAGCTCGATTGGGGAGAGATGCTGATGCAGTAGCCGCCGTGCTTCCTCTCCGCGCCCGGCGAGCGAGCGGTCCAGCGCCCCCACTCCCTCTCCTCTCCAAGTAAAGGTAACACTCCATGCGTTTCTCGCCTTCCCATCACAGATTGCCTCCAGTTCGTTTAACATGTATCCTTGTGCGCTTCGTCCTTCGCTCGCCCTGTGTTCGATGAAATGCGCGTGAGTGTAACCAGCTTTCTTTAGCTGACCAAATCCTACCGAGACAAAGCCTAGTGCACCGGAGCTCACACTATCTCGGTTGCACGCAGGCAAAACAACAAGAATGTCACACGATTTCACTCCCAAGCCCCGCACTGCCATCGATTTCCTGACACATCCACACTAATTGGTTAGTACTTACAGAGCTGCGTCAAGACCACTGAGCGGAGCATGGCATCCATTTGTGTAGAGGGTCCGGTATTCCATGGACGACGGCTACTGAGACTGTTGTGTGCTGAAGCAACACTCAGCAGTGGTTAGAACGGCGCTGCAAATGAAAAGAAAATCCTTGTTACTACACTTTAACTTGGGGAGGATGTCACAAGCGCTAGTGTACAGGTTGCACACCGCGAGATCAAAGACACATGGTTCCGTCTTGCAGCCTTCCGCTGTTGCGTGGCAGGAGGCACATGAGGAGGAGGCCGCCGCGCAAGGCGAGCGACACCACTGTATTGCCGAACAATTCGTCGCCGTCAGGGGCAGATAGGCATCAGGAGGACATTGGCCCTTCCTGTTTATCCCCAATTACCACAGTACCAGGGTCTAATCTGTCCGATTCAATCCTATATATCAAAATACAAGATGAGGACCAGCGTGTACTTATATACTTTGTACATGTCGGAGCGGGCAGTTTGCAGGTTTGGATGCGGTGTAATGGTCTCGTCTGAACATATTGTGTAGTTTGTGTGAATCATGGACTGATTTTTTCCCCAACATGCATCTAAACGTGTGTCGTGTTGATGCATTGAATTACGCAATGAGAATAGTTTGGATACTGATTCTTTGTAAAGCTAACGAGTTGGCCATTTAGTGATATGATTGGTTTCTATTGTGTTCTATATTTGTACAAGTCGTTAGTTAAAACTTGAGAAGTTGAATTTTTTAAAGATGATTAGCTACCATGAATATTGAATTGTGTCACACCTCTATATATTGTATTTAAGAGTTTGCTTGTTGTCTCCTAAATCCTTGTTGGTGGTTGGCTTTGAAGTTTAGATTGGTTGTTTATTAAGCCACTTTGTCAAGTTGTAATGTCTTGCAGTGTCAGTTTTGTCTAGCATGCTACAGCGCACTAATTTTAATATCTCAAGTATGCAATTCGTGGCAACCTTGTCTTATCCTCACCTGGCTTCATCCTCCCCTTTGGGCTTGAGTCAATTCTAAATCACTGCTCTGGTACGATTTTCTACAGGCAAAGCTTTGGAGGAATAGGCATCTAGTTTTCATAGAGAGGTCTAATGGCCAATAGCAAGTACGAGTATGTGAAAAGGGAGTTTGAGTCCGACCGCTCTCTCCCAGCCTCCAACTGGATCGTCGTCCGCATTGATGGCTGCCATTTCCACCGGTACAGTTCTTCTCTTACTTCAGAAAGACTGAATGGAAAAAAAGTGGTCCTATCTACGTCTTTTCTTTGCATCTCAGTAATATTGAACTATTAGAAACTTTCTACTTTCTATAATGACGTCTCTCAATGTTGATTGATTGATATGGTTCACAGTTAAGTGTATTTCTGCAATTGTTACTAGTGGTTACAGAACTGCATCACTATCTGATTATGTCAGTTAAATCTCCTAAGTCCTACCACAAGCTAAGCTATTGAAATGAAATGTCGTTTTTTTCTCAGGTCTTGTAGAAATGTTTTCTGTTTAATTTTCTTTGTGTTGATAAGCATGTGATAAACAGAAGATAGGCCAGAAGTTACAACATGTAAATTGCGGAATTGCTGACTCTTGCTTGGAATTTGGAGCAGTTTATCTTCGTGCCCTGTCCGCTAATTCAATCTTCTGGGTTTTCAGGTTCTCTGAGACACATGACTTTGAAAAACCCAATGATGAGAGTGCTTTAAGATTGATGAATGCTTGTGCCACTTCTATGCTTGAGAAATTCCGCGACATGGTTTTTGCTTATGGTGTTAGTGATGAATACAGGTACAACATTATATCATGAAAGTTCCATAATAAAAATTTATCCGAATGGAAACTCTGTTTTAAGTTGCATGGGTCTATTCTACCTCCGTACCTCTACCAAAGATAAATGCAGAGTTTCCAGTTCATTATCGTGGAAAAATAGTATCATGATGTATGCCTCCTAAAAGCTG
Organism: Avena longiglumis; assembly: GCA_030063025.1. Lineage (NCBI taxonomy): Eukaryota > Viridiplantae > Streptophyta > Magnoliopsida > Poales > Poaceae > Avena > Avena longiglumis. The sequence goes on along the minus strand of CP125974.1, from coordinate 579,071,950 downwards.
TGGTATTCAAATGCAAGCATATAGTGGCTTTACATATAAACCAAACTTACCTTGTTAGCATAAATTGAAACCTGCCATATGTTATTATATTCTTGTTTGCTTTGCAGTTTTGTCTTCAGAGAGGGAACAGAATTCTATCAAAGGCGAGAAAGGTGCGGCAATTGATATGTCCACTTGCTGTATATTTTTTGCATACATATGCAAAGTTGCATTTTTGTTTTGAACTGTTGAACATCTAGCATGATATTGATTTCTTTACTAAATTGCAGCAAAATTCTCTCTTTGTGTGTTTCCTTCTTCACTTCTATGTACGTGATGAAATGGAAAGATTTCTTTCCTAGTAAAGAGTTGAAGGAGCCTCCATATTTTGATGGACGAGTTGTATGTTATCCAAATTTGAAAACTATTCGTGATTATATGGCATGGAGGCAAGTGGACTGTAAGCTTCTCTAATTACGACCTACATTTTCTCATACAGTTGATGAGATTTCCCTGTTTCTATATTATGCAATTCCGTGCGTTAATATCTTGTACAAGTTCGTGTTATGAAGTTTGAACATATTTGGATAAAAATGCGTAACTTCTCTTAGATTTGCGTATCCAGTTGCTTCGTCATATAATTAGCTAGATTACTTAATGGATGACCATATTCCTTGTTTCTGCCTTTTAGGTCATATAAATAATCAGTATAATACATGCTTCTGGATGTTGGTGAAGTCTGGAAGAACTGAAAAAGAAGCCCAGCAAACATTGAAGGTTTTCTGAATTCTTGAAGCTCGAGATCTCTTCTGTTGCACTGCTAAAATCTGTACCTTAGTTTGAATATATCTTCGCATAGGGAACATTTTCCAAGGACAAAAATGAGTTACTTTTGCAACAGTTCCAAATCAATTATGACGATGAACCAGCCATATTCCGAAAAGGATCATGTGTCTACCGAGCTAAGGTAATGCCTTAAGCATGCAAAACAACACCTTCATTGTTAACGTTTCTGGTCATTCGGCGTTAGCAATGAAGTATTTACATGATTTATACAAGTTACTGCAATTATATAATCTGTCTTTTTTGTTCGTGCTGGTAACCAAGATGGTTACTTGCGACATTGCTGTTGTGCTTGAATTTGCAAGGATAGCTGAAACTGCTGATATGTCACTTTGTGCCAGTTCCTAGTGTGTAATTGATAAATGCTCTGGTTCTTCTAATTGATTGCACAGATCATGAACCACATTTCTTTTGTGGGCATGATTCTTGAGTAATCTTTATTTATGAAAATTTGTTGCTCAACTGTTTGTGCAATTAACCCATTTGGCTATAGTTTTGCATGTTAAAAATTCTCCATGTTACTATAGGTAGAAACAAAGGTAAAATCAGACGACCACGGGAATCCAATAACAAGAACACAGTCGGTAACTACGGTGGCAAATGTTGATATCATCGGACCTCAATTTTGGGAAAAACATCAAGACATTCTTCATGAAGGTTAGTCGAATTGTTCTAGTTTTAATGATGTTTCCTACGCCAGTCAAATTTATAAATACATCTATAACACCATTCTAACAAGTGATTTTTTAGTGGCGACAGAAAAATGTAAATACGAGCTTGTGAAGAAGTTCGACACAATCCATAGGCTTCCACATTGTAATTGGACAATTGTTCGCATCAATGCCTGTCAGTTTGATCAGTGAGGCCCCTACTATCTTATTTATTCAAAAGCACAGTGATGGTTCAATATCTTTAAGATTGCAAAATCTTCTCAATAAGCTGAACTCATTTTGTTAGATTTTCAGTGATCCATACTTTGGACAAGCCAAATGATGAGACTGCTCTAAGATTGATGAATGCTTCGGCTTCTCTGGTGATGGAGCGGTTCCCTGATATTATCTTTGGCTATGGTTTTAACAATGAGTACAGGTATGATACAGGCTCTTCTATATCTCTGTTCTTTGTGCAAGTAAACAGAAATGCGTGTTTGCATGTAACAATTTCCCCTTTCTCATGAATATAGCTGATTTGAATGGAATATAGTATTGACAAGATAAAATATCATATTAAAATAGTAAATGATCAATATAGTAAAGTTGCAAGTCTAAATATCTATGCTCTTCAATTCAGACAGATGGCTTTATGTTAGTTGGACGGCAAACCTGAGCATTTGCTGCGGATAATAATTTATATTTCATTACTATTGTTATTGTTGCAGCTTTGTGTTCCAGGAGAAGACTGAATTATTTCAGAGAGAAGAGAGGTGATCATCAGCTTTATGATTTCTGTAAGTACATGCCCTTTCAAGTGGCCGAGCCTCTAATACAATGTGCAACTTTTGCAGCTTAATCCTTTCTTCCTGTTCGTCGTATTTCACTTCTGTTTACGTGACGATGTGGAAAGAATTTTTCCCCAAGAAAGAATTATTGCGGCTACCACATTTTGAGGCAGAAATTCTGTGTTATCCAAAACCAAAGATCATTTGTGATTATCTGTCATGGAGGCAAGCAGAATGTGAGTTATCTATTCTTGAAAATAAATACATACGGACTGGTCGAAAATGTTTATAAACTTTTCCAGCTGTACAATATGTAATTTTCTGAGTCGCATGATGTTTGGTGCTTGTTGTGATGAATGCTGATCAATGAAATGCCCCTGTTATCAATATTCTGCTTCAAGGGCTCAACTCTTCCAGTAGTAGCTAAAAGAAACCAAAAGCAAAGCACATGAACTGACTATACATGCTGATTTTCAGGTCATAGGAGCAACCAGTACAATACATGCTTTTGGATGTTGGTGAAATCTGGAAAAGACAAAAACGAAGCTCATGAAATATTGAAGGTCTTGTATCATCATTCAGGATTTAGATATTTTTTGCCTTTCCTATTTAATTTTGTGGTTATCTGCTTTTTTTGTCTCTGAAGGGAACACTCCCAAAGGACAAGAACGAGTTATTGTTCCAGCGATTCCAGATGAACTACAACAATGAACCAGCTATGTTTCGAAAAGGATCATGTGCTTATAGGCCGAAGGTATTTTCACTATCATCCTAGAACCCTTTTCGACAGTATAAAGTTATTGTTTGTGCTGCAGTGTTAACTGGTAAGATTGCAAGCCGCAATAACAATGTAGCATGGGAACAATGTAGCGATGCTGAAAAGCAGGATATGAATTACGTAAAATACCAAGGGAACTCTTCAGTGACTATACCATAAGTGAGAGTAATGTTATTATTTGTGCTGCAGTTTTAACTAAGATTGCAAGCCGCAGCAACATAATAGTATAGCGAACTGTACGGTACTTAAAAGCAGCATAGATGTCACCTAAAAGGCCAAATGAACTTTTCATTGTCTATAACTGAAAGAGGTCTGGGCTATGTTTCTAAAACCATCCTGCATTGAGTCAAAATGTCGTATCCAAGAAATGCAATGTTATTGCTCATGGATATTTTTTACATCTGATACTAAACTACTTGTCAAACCATTCCATCTGCATGAAAGATGAAAAAACAAAGTGCAAATGAGCTGACAGGTTACATCTTAATTTTTTTTCATCAATATGTCATTACTCTAATTGATTAGGCGGGAATGCTGCTAGCCTGGTATGGAGGTATAGACAGAGCATGACCTTCAAAGAATTGTTCCTATGTCCAGTTTCATTGTCATTAAAATGGCTACTTTGCAAATGGCTGCAGGTGGAGGAGTTTACGAAGGTGGGGGATAGCGAAAATGTCACAAGAGAGCAGCGGGATGTGACGGTGGCCCATGTTGACATGAAGCCAGGGTTTTGGAGAAAGCATCCTTATATTTTTAACCAATGTAATTCGGTGTAGCAGTTATCATCTTGATGCAACCATTTTGCAATTGGTCAGGAGCGTGCCAGCCAACATAAAAGGAACCTGGGTTCAGCGACGCCAACATCATATATTCAATCTTCAGGGTGTGTTTGGAGCCTCCCAACCGCTGCAAACTACTCATTTTGGCATGCATTCTTTATGTAAGGACTGGGCCTTTTTGCAGGCTTCTTTAGTGTAATGGTATCAGGGTAGTTGGATATTTTGGCTGAATATTTGATGGCTGAAGATGCACTAGAGAAGAAATGATTTCAAGTTTACTTATCTCTGCTTGAACTGGTCTGGATACCGTATTACTATCTGTGCTTTGTTCCCGACCACAATCTCTCGTTTTGACGCGGTAAAAACCATGATACTTTTCGTTTTTACTAGGGACATTTTATTATTGCAAAAGGGGAGCATAGCAAGTTACTGCTCAAATCTTAAATCTGCAGCACGTTTTTTTTTTTTTAGAAATGGGCGCTTTTATTAAAACTGTTAAATCTGCAGCATGTAGCAAGTTAGAATTATAACCTGTACATGAACACAAGCTGGAATCCAGGATTCAGAATCCTGGTACGAATTGCATAACCAAGAAATCATGTTTTGCTTGCAGAAATTGAACCCGTCCACGTAGGAATTTTCCAATCGCCACGAGGGATGGCACTACTGACAAGTGGGTCAGTGGCATTTTCCTGTCAGTTTGAAGGAGACGACGACGCTATCGCCATGGACGCACCTTATCCGCCCGCGCGGCAAGCTAGCAGCAATCCCACGGCTACTCCGCTCCGCTCACACGGCCGCGCCTCCAACCCTACCACCGTATCTCCGCACGCGGTGTCGCTCCGTCATGGCGGTGCACCTCACGACGCCGCCGCGCTCCGGGCCGTTCTAAAGCGCCTGGCCACCTCGTCGTCACCGGTGCCAGGCCAGGCCGCGCCGACGCTGCACGCCCACGCCACGAAGCTCGGCCTCGACCGCAGCCACCGCGGCGTCCGCGACGCCCTCGTCGCGCTCTACATCGCCTGCGGCCGGCGGGGCGCCGCACGTACCCTCTTCGTCGGCGACCCGGCGCCTGACGTGGTCTCCTGGACATCCCTGGTGACCTGCCACGCGGGTCTGGGGCAGTTCCGCGAGGCCGCGGCGCTGTTCTTTGCCATGGCGGACGACAGCGCGATTGTCGTTGACGCCGTGGCCGCTGCTGCCGCATTCGCGGCATGCGCCGGCGCTGGGGACCTCGCTCTGGCCAGGGAGGTGCACCGGCGCGTCCTTGTTGCGGCGGTGGCCCTCGACGTTGTCGCGTGCAACGCGCTCGTCGACATGTACGCCAAGTGCGGCGACGCGGCGGCCGCTCTGCGGTGCTTCAGGACCATGGCGCCGTCCAAGAACGTGGTGACCTGGAACACGATGATCTCCGCGCACGCGCGCGCCGACGAGCCGCGGGAGGCGCTGGCGCTTTTCCGGGAGATGCTTGAGCAGCAGGGCGCGCGTCCGGACGACGTGACGTTCGTCGCCGTCCTCGGAGCGTGCGCGCGGCTCGGCGCGCTCGACACCGGCATGTGGGTGCACGCCCACTACGCGCGCAGGACGGGACGGAATGCCGCTGCCGACGGCGTCGTCGGCAACGCGCTGCTGGACATGTACGCCAAGTGCGGCGCGGTGGAGCAGGCCACGGAGGTGTTCGACGCCATGACGCGGAGAGACGTGTACACCTACACGTCCATGATCTCGGGGCTGGCCGCGCACGGCCGTGGCGAGGACGCACTGTCGCTCTTCGCCGACATGCGACGAGCCGGCGTCAGACCAAACAATGTGACCTTCCTCGCCGTGCTCTCCGCGTGCTGCCACGCCGGGTTCGTCGAGGACGGCCTCCGGCACTTGGACGCCATGTGGGAGGTGCACGGCGTGGCGCCCGGCGTCGAGCACTACGGCTGCGTCGTCGACATGCTCGGCCGCGCCGGGAGGCTGGACGAGGCGGAGGAGCTCGTCGCCGCGATTCCGGTCCGGCCCGACGCGCCCATCTGGGGCTCGCTGCTCTCGGCCTGCCGGGCGCACGGCCACGTCGACCGCGCCGAGCGCGTGATGCGGCGGATGGCTGGCGAGGATGCCGACGCCGGGGACTACGTGCTCATGTCCAACATGTACGCTCGCGAGGGCCGGCACGGCAAGGCGCTGCGGGTGAGGCGGCAGATGAGGAGAAGTAAGGTGGAAAAGGTCCCCGGTTGCAGCCTCATCGAGATCGACGGCGTGGTGCACGAGTTCCAAGCAGTTCCGGCGAACTCCGACGAACTTTTCGGTGATGCGTCGAATTTGTTGAGCTGACTGACTCCGCATCTTGCTTACACCGATGAGCACGGTAAATTCCACTGACAAGTGAACATACCGAATGTACAGTAGATTCCTGGAGATATCCCACAGGTGACAGTTACTGAACATATTGAACAGCTTGTCGGCTTGACAGTGAGATTGACATGCAGATTCTTATATTTCTGCACTATTAACCTGATCGTTTTCAGAGATATACCATGGGATGCTACGGAAGTTACAGTGTCACCATTCTTGATGTCCTTGCAAAACTATAGTCCAAAATGTTGTGCAATATTCAGTTCAACTATGTAGCTCTTCTGAACTATATGGTCAAATACTCAAATTTAGCTTTCAGCAAATAAGACCCACATATAAGCCCAGGAAGAACCCATTCACGTGAATGGTTAGTGAATTCACAGTATGAAGAAGACAGACAGATTAAGATTCATTGGCACGTGAATGGGCAGTGTGAATGATTCCATGTCTGAATTCAGTGTAGGTAATATCCAGGATGTAATTCTTGTTATGCGTTCAGAATAGACAACAAAACTACTACCCCATCCCTTCCAAATAGAAGGAGTATAAATTTAGTCACAATTTAACGCTGTCTATCTTTACCAGTTTTATAGACAAAAATATAAATACTACCATACAATACTATATCCATAGATCAAATATAAAATATTATTTTATCAAATATTAATATTCTCTTCTATATATTATCACACTTAGTAAGCTTTAACTTTCGACCAAATTTATATGTCTATTATTTTTAAAACAGAGGTAGTATTACATCGAAACCGATGGATCAACAATGTAGCTATAATTTTCTTGTTGCCGACTATAGGGGTGGCTCAAATAACAACGATAGAGTCGGCTTGCGCTACCCTTTGTCCTTTCCATGCCTCATGAATCTGAGGTTGCGGCATTGGTATGCTAGGGTGGCCAAATGTCGATATGGCGGTTATGACAGTAGTCCCTTAACGTTAGTATGCTGTCAATTTACAGTTTTGGATGCATGAGAAAGTTTGGATAGAAAGATGTTCTATCTTCTTTTGAAAGAAAATGCGGTTATGTGTGACAGTGTCCTTCGAAACATGGAGAAATTACTATCGATCTATTATCCTCCTCACGAAATGACTTTTCGACTATTAATTCCACACTCCTCGTTTATAGCACGAGTGTATTTTCTAAGTGAAAAAAAATGACATTTCTATATAAATATGGAATATAATAATATCTTCTAAACGGTTGCTCCTTTGTATTCCTGGATGACAGTAGCTAGATATCAATATGTAAGTCGTTGAGCCAAAGACTCTTTTCACGTGTTGTTGTTACTATTATAATTATTATTGATTTTTCGTTAGTCCCTCTAACCAATAATAAGTGGTGTACTAAATCAGCAATATTGATTATGGATTGGAGGAAGTACATGATTTTTATTTGTTTTTTGGACTATTGGGATTTGGGAACTATCTATCTCTAACTTCAGGTGGAGAGCCACCTAATCTTTAATCATTTAAATATGTGTAGAATGTAAATACAAAGAGACGAGAAAAAATCATCATCGAACAACAACAAATGTCGACTAAGGTATAACTATTTCGAAATGGACAAACAACCACTAACTATCATCCGTTTCTTGTTGTTTGGGATATGCTATATGGGTATCCTCATAGCATGTCACTTATCCGGATAACCCGGGTGGCCAATAGTCGGTAGCATGGCCTATGGTCTGCTGGGCGGTCCAGTTAAATGGATCCAGAAGGGAAACCCATGCCGGATAAAGGAAGGCTACGGTGGAGTCACCAACATACCCGAAGCCTTGGAGTGCAAGATACACAAGACTAGTAATAGACGGTGTAGGACTCTGTAACATGTCCGACTAGTACTTTTCCCTATAACCCTAGGACCCGACGACTATATAAGTCGATCCTATGGGAGCCTTTAGGGCATGATCATAGACAATCTCACACAACCTCGTACAGCGAACACATCCCTGTAACTCGGCGTATTGCCCTTATAGTGATTTATAGCAGGAGTAGGATTCCGCCACCGTTGTGGGATTTGAACCTGGGTAAGTTGTGTTACCTCGTACCCGTTAACCGTCCGTCTTACCCCATGTCTCTAAACACGCACTGTGAGGACCCCTCCATGGCGTACTCGTCGGCAATACCACGACAGTTGGCACCCACCGTGGGGCAAGAGGCGCTTCAGGCTCATCAACGGGCGAGGACCAAGATCTTCGCGGGAATCGGCGAAACCGTAGCCATCGGCCGTGTTCTCTTCTCCAACAACGTTTCGATCATCCCTCCCGACGAGTTCTGGATCCCGGCGAAGACGAACCCTACGCGGTGTTCAATCGTTCCTATCGGAGACATCCACCTCTTCATCGGCGAAACCGACTCGGGCACTAGTTCCCTCGGAGTCGGAGGAGCATCAAGACCCGCACAGACCGCCTACGGGCAGGATACGTTCGCGGAAGGATCGATGTTGGATCTCTCTTTGGAGTTTGTCGGCAAAGATCGGAAAGCATCAAGGCCCGCACGGACCGCCTATAGGCAGGATACGTTCGCGGAAGGATCGATGTCGGATCTCTCCTTGGAGATTGCCGGCAAAGATCGAAAAAAATTCAAGGCCCACCCAAACCGCCCCTGTGCAGGATATAAAGATGGAAGATCACTGCAAATCCGCCGGCTTCGTCCGTGGGTCTGGACAGCAGAGATCCAAGTTCGTCGGCATGGTTACCATCTTCGATGCGGCTGCGTTGAGAGAGGCGAAAATCCAGCGATTACTGGCGGTGGCTCCGTGTATCTGAGCCGATCTAGCCCACTACCCGATGATAACGCTTTGTATCGCCGTGGAAGGATGGACCGCAAGACGCTTCTTCGACATTCTTTAAGGCGGCGAGCAGGGCGCCTTACCCTCGAAGAGATGGTGAGCACCGTCAATAGCTACGCGGCAGCTGACGCAGCAGCCCAGATGGAGCTTGCGCTCAGAGACGGAGAACCTCCGATTCAACAGTCGCCGCCATCGTCGCAGCAGCACCACCACCTCCAGTCATCGTCGAGGCCGTTGCGCCTCCACCGTGAAGGGTTTCGCGGCATATTAAATCAAATTTTTTTACGGATGCGAACAGAGGGAAAGCCAAGATCTAATCTAGGAGATGCAAACAACAAGAGAGATTGGATTAGATCTTCATACCCTTGAAGATTCGCACAGCGGAACGTTCGTCGGAACATGGGTGATGTAGTCGTACTCGCTTCTCCTCCTCGCGATCCGATCCGATCTAGCACCACAAGTGGCGGTGCCTCCGTGAGATGCACACGTGCAGCACCTCGACGTCTCCTCCTTCCTTGGTCCAGCAAGTATGGTGGAGAGATGGGTTGGATCTACAACGCGACGACGTGGTGCAATTGGTGGAGAATTTCAAGCAGGCCGCTTACAAGCGATCGGGAGGGAGAGAGGCGGCAGGCGGCTAGGGTTGGAGGGAAGGTGTGAGGGGTTGCGCCCCACCCTCTTTATATATAGGGCGCAGCCTATCCCTCCCAATCCCAAACCGGCCCCAAAGGATAAGGAGTGGGGGCAAAACCCCTTCTAGAAGGTCTATCTCGAGTTTAAACCTCTCTTGGCCATTTGGGCCCTATGGGGCCTTGTTCCTGGCCCAATGCGGCCAGGGCACTCCCTCATAGGCCCATTCCCCTCCCGGAAGGTGGGGCCACGTTGGTCCCCTTCGGAAGGTTCTAAAGCTTCGGTACAATACCGATTAACGGAACAATTCGAACTCCAAAAACTGCCTTTGCCTTATATGAATCTTATTCTCCGGACCACTCCGGAACCTCTCGTGATGTCCGGATCCCATCCGAGACTCGAACAAAAACTCATAAACCAATTATCCAATCTATCCTAGCGTCAAGACACGTTAAGTGTGTGACCTGCGGTTCGAGAATATGAGACATGATCTTCTATCAATAATCAACATCGAGTGCGGAAACCCATATTGACTCCACACATTCATCGATGATCATATCGGATGAACCACGATGCCAGGATTCAATCAATCCCATATATATATTCCCTTCGTCTCGCGATATTTTACTTGCGAGATTCGATCGTCGATGCGTCATACCTAGTTCAATCTCGTTCACAGCAAGTACTTTACTGTTCCGTAATCCGATATCACTTTGTGATTAACTCCTTAACCACATGCTTGCAAGCGGTGTTGATATCGATTACCGAGTGGCCCTGTATATCTCTCCGACTTGGGAGGGACAAATCCCATCTCGATACATACAACCCAACAGATACTTTCCGATCACGAGAGACACCTTTATGATCACCCTCTCATAGGATGACGTTTGATGACCTCAAAGCTTTCTTCGATACTGGGAGTTGTATTATCTCATGGTCTAAGGAATACAATATTTGACATAAGAAAAGAAAGCAAGACGAACACGATGACACGATCTAATTGCTTCGCTTAGTTTGGGTCTGTCCACCATATAATTCCCCAATGATATGATCTCATTATTAATTGACAACTCATGTCCATGGTTAGGAAACCTTAACCATCATTAATCAATGAGCTAGTCCATAGAGGCGTACTAGGGACACGGTGTTGTTCACAAACCACACAGGTATTAAAGTTTCCGCTAATACAATTCTAGCATGGAATATAAACATTATCATGAACAAGAATTATAATAATAACATCTTTATTATTGCCTCTAGGGCATAATTCCAACACACCGCCCATCATCGAGGAAGTCCTGGCACCCTCTGACTCTGTCATTGACGCGCTTTATGCTGATTTTAGTCCAGAAGAGCTAGACTCCGCTATGCAGGAGATGGAGGAGGAGTACTCGCGCGACGAGAAAGCCAACAATGCCATCACGTCTCGAGGGGTGTTCGTCACCATTGGGACGGCGATGGATGAAGATCAACCCGGATGAGTCCCGCCTACGGCACTGGAAAAGGGGAAGGGGCCACTTATTGCTGCCGACGATGATCACGCAAAAGTAATGCCTCCTCCGCCTAACCCTTGACGGCCATGAGAACTTCGGCCGCCCGAGCAACAACAACACCGCAAACTTGCCGCCTCCAGCATCTACGTCTGCAGCAGCCCAAGTTACTCCAGCTGATAGAGTGATGTACGACAATCTCCTCGTCGAGACACTAACCGTTGCTCATATCTGTAACGTGACCCAGCTTGACGAGAAGCGCCAGCAGCTGCTGGAGGAAGCGCATGCCATCACGGAGCAATGCGATAAACTAGATCGAGATCTGGTCAACGCACAGAAGTTCATAGAGAAAGCTAGAGCAATGGAGGCTGAGTACAAGACTTTACTGCAGCAGAAGAAGGCTAAGAAAGCTCCGGCTCGCATCATCAACGATCCTGGTGTATGGCGCAATCTAGGATGGGCTCCCTCGAATCCGGCACAAGCCAAACCATACATTGACAGTGAAGGCAAGCAGGTGATGCCCACCCCACTCCTTAACCTCGCCGTCGCCAAGACCCTTCTGGAGAAGGATAGATCGCCTGAGGCAGTGGAACAGGTCTATGACCTAGTGGCTAAGGCGGTGAAGCAGCAGGAAAAGGCCACCTATCAGAGGCTCGAGTCTGACCCAGCGCTTTGCCAGTCTAGCTAGTACAAGCCGCCAAGGGACAGATCTCCTCTTGATGTCGGGTCCCAGACGGGTTCATTAGAATGAAGACGGAGGGATGCACGCAATAGGAAGGATGCTATCCCCATATCCTCCGATCATGGAGGCGCCACTACATAGAGCAGCTGGAGCCTGGGCGAAAGAGTTACCATCCGTGCTGTGGAGTTTACAGACTACACCCAACAGATCCACCGGCTACACCCCTTATTTCATGGTATATGGATCAGAAGCCATCCTACCTTCCGACATTCTTCACGATGCACCAAGAGTTGCCGCCTACGACAAGGATGACGTTGAAGAATCCAGACGTCTAGATGTGGACCTTCTTGAGGAGGAGCACATTTTGGCATGCCAAAGATCCGCCATCTACCAGCATAAGCTACGCATCTACCATAGTCGCCGCGTTCGGCATCGCTCGTTTAAAGAGGGGGATTTGGTACTCCGACTTAAGCAGAAGAAGTCGCACAAACTATCCCGCCATGGGAAGGACCGTTCATCATAAGCAAGACGCTACTCAATGGGTCTTAATACCTTGTTGACAATTGTGAACTAAAGGATAGACCCAATGAGGATCATAAGCGTAAGCGACGTGACCCGGATGATGACTATCCGGAGCTTGATCGGCCATGGAACATAGCACAGCTACGTCCTTTCTACACTTAGCATTTTTTATCTAATTGTGTACCTCTTATATGATCAATGAAATAAAGCTCTCTGGTTCACTCATATTTTTGAGTCTTTTACCTCCTTTAGTGTTCATTTTTGGATCATGTAAAACCTTCATGCACAAGCTTTGCGATTGCACTTGTGAAAATTCCGCCTACGGGTGTTAGCTTAAGTTTTCTGGTCTACACGTTCTTTGTTGTTTTTATGTGGATTCTGGAGTAGTGACTTTCGGCATTTATTGTCGGCGATTTTGTGCTTAGGTTATTGACGGTGCCATTGGGCATCATCACCCAAGCGCATGGTTCCGACAACGAGTCTTCCGACTCACGAAAAGTCAAGCATAAGAACCAAAGTAATGGATAAGCCAACACTTGCTTGAAAATATATACATGCTGGAAACTAGTTCTTAAGCAGCAGGAAATAAACAACCATTGTTTTCCACCTTAAGTTACATCAACAAGTTTTTTCCGCATACAACCAAAGGTAAAACAAATATTACAAAGTTGTTTTTCACTCCTTTGGCGCAGGATACTTGGAGGCAACATCGTCACTAGCCGGAGAATCACCCTCAACGTCGGCACTGTGGTGAGACTCGGAGGAATCTTGGTTGCCGCTATCGATGATGTTCATGGGCACGAAGACGTCGACGTCCACCAACTCGGCAACTCTGGTGTCATAACCCGCGAGTGATGACAAGATGGCTTCGTGATCAAACTCTTTGCCGTCATCGTCGACGTCGGGGTTACCAGAGGTCACTGTGTCGATGTCGGCATCTTCATAGTGTGCTTTCACCATTGACAGCGCCATCCTTGCGCCAGCCCGTGCACATGAAGCTTTCCAGCTTGTGATACGCTCGGGGGCTCGGCGCAGAATCTCCAAGTACTTCGCCACGGAGTCCGATGCCTTGATGTTTATCTGGAGGGGCTTGGCAATCTCCTTCGCTTGGGTGATGCCGGTGTTGATGAAGTTTCCGGCAAGAACCATGCATTCCTTGGCTGGAGGAGGCGATCTGGTTAAACCCATAGGAGCTGCAAATTCCGACAAGGAGCGCATGAGTTCAACAATTCAAAGTATCCAGACTACAGAAATACAAGGCGGAGAAAACTTACTGAAGATGCTGGCCTCAGCTTGCCAGAGGGTGTCCGCCAAGGATTGTTTCACTTGTTGGAGGAGCTTGTACGCCTCGCCATGATGGTGATTCTGCTCATCGGCAGCTCGATTTTGATCTGTCAAGATCGCGATCTCCTCCTTCAAGCGGTTGATTTCCTCGGTGGCGGAGTCCTGCAAGGCCTTCATTGATTCTTCATGCATTTTCAGCATGTCTTCTCTCTCCTTTTTAAGGATCTTGTTCTCGCTATCCAGCTGCTGAATGTGCTTGGATTGCTCGACAATGTCCTTAGCCTTGGCAACATGTTCTGCAAGTCGAAGAAAGCATAGTACACAGTAAGTACTCGGAGAATATAGGCAAAAAACCAAGACGGAATGCGCAAAAAGAAAACAGACTCTTGTTTTTGATGATCTGTTCCTTCAAGATGGCAGGTTTACCCTTTTCGGCTTCAAGATCTGCGCGCATCTTCTGATACTTGTCATTGGCCATACCCCTACGAGCATTCTCATTCTGTGGAAAAAAGGACAAAGTCAAACGTTGTTTAGTCTGATTGGAGCATCTAGTCGGAAATTTTCCACCTAGACGCTCGGGGGCTACAGCGAGAGTTTTTAACCTAGCAATATGCTTAGATTTTCTTTAAGCATCTAGTCGGAACTAATTTAGTTCTCAATTAGAAGCTTGGGGGCTACAGTATAAAGTTTTTAACTCGGACATATGTTTAGATTTCTTTAAGCATCTAGTCGAAACTAGTTCAGTTTCAGTTAGAAGCTTGGGGGCTACAGTATTGAAATTTATAAACACTACGTATGCTACTCTTAAAGCATCTAGTCGGAATAATTCATTCCATCTAAATGTTTGGGGGCTACAGTGAGAGTTTTTTCTAACTTAGTCACTCTTAGAGCATATAGATACAAAACCTATGGTTTTCCGTCTACATCCTCGGGGGCTACAGTGGGATACTCATATGAAAAACAAAAGGAAAATAAAACTTACAAGTGCAGTGATCTCGAGGTTTGTAGCGCTCTCGGCCAGCAGCTTGCCAAAAGAGATGTTGTTTCCTCGCAAGATGTCTGCTTGACGGAGGAGCTCCTCAAGACCGCACGTCGGAGATGTCGGTGCTGCTCCAGGAACCAAAGTTGTGCATACTCGGCGTAAGTGTCGGGTAGACTATCTTTGGAAACTCAAATGGTTTCTGGGGAGCAAGGGCGCCGCCTTCGGCAGAAGTACCAGCTTCCACCACCGCCTTGCCGCCACCGATGGCATCCTTAGCCGGAGCTTCAGCCATTTGTTGGGCGGTACTTTCCTGCGTCGCCTGTTCGCCGACGATTGCAACCTCGGTAGAAGCACCTGAGTCCACTTCCATGGCGGAAGGGCCAGATGCCTCCTTAGCTTGTGAGCTTGTCGGGGCAGACGAGGGCTTGACGGCAGGAGTAGTAGGGGCGATGGCGGGGGAGGTGTCGCGATGCAGCATGTCCTTGATATTTCGAGAAGCCCCCGATGTTTTGGAGGTCTTCTTGAGGCTGGTCGTGGCTTTCTTCCTAAAACGTGCGAAACGAATAAGTACAGGAGCAAGACAGATAAATAGACAATGTCGGAGAATGAGAAGCTTACACTAATGGGGGTGCTTTGGCAAAAATCCCGGTGGTTCTTCTCTTTTCCCCCTCCAGGGCGGCGGTAGTATTTTTGGAGGCTCCACCCTCCGTCTTCTTCTCTTTGCCTCCGTCGGCAGCGTCAGAGGTGGAGCTCTTCCGCTTTCGCGCCAACGGAGCTTCGTCGTCGGACACGACCGTGACTTCCTTCATCTTTGGATCATAGATTTGAGGATCCATGCTCATCTCATCTATGTCGCTAAGCTGTTAAGTAAGAAATCACCATGTTATATAGGATGATATTTGCAAGACGGAAGAACTGGAGTATATGTCGTACACGGAAAATAAAAACCTACCTTTGGGCACTTGCCGTCTACGAACATGTCGTAGGTGATGGTGAAGCCATACTTCTTGTCCTTCACCTTGACGATGTCCTTAAGACGGAGCTTGACGGATTCGCTCGAGAAGTTGTCCACGGAGATGCGGAGACTATCCCTTCTGTCGCTGGTATACTCGTGCATGAGCTTCGCGCGGTGCTGCAGAGGTTGGATTCGCCTGATGAACCAGCACATGCCTAGGTCCAAGCCGGTCAAACCCGTCTCTACGAACCACTCTATCCGCCTTATGGCGCGGGAGGCTTCAATGTCGGAGGGAAGGGAGGCCTGGGATCTCCATGACGAGGCTTCAGCGGCAGCTCCGTCAACAAAGTCCGGGTACGTGACTTGTCGGCCAGACAGCAGGATGTCTGGGCCGTAAAAGTATGTCCGTTGCCAATTCTTGCAGGACTCGTGGCCGACGATGTCAGGGAACCGCCGGCCAGGTCGAATCTTGAAGCTTATGGTGCCACAGTTCCTAAGCTCTTCCTTGCTATGTCCGGCTTCACGTTTGACGGTGAAGAAGTACACAAAAAGGTCTAACCTAGGCTTTATCCCTAGATATCCCTCGCAAAGTGCCACGTAGTTGCTAAGCACTAAGATGCTATTAGGGGAAAGGTTCTGAGGCTAGACCCTATAGTGGTTGAAGACGGAGAGGAAGAAGTTGGAGATGGGCAGGGAGATGCCGCGTACCTGCTGAGCTTTTAGGTACACCTTTTCTCCGGCTTGGGGAGAAGGTGTCACCTCGTCAGCCGGCGCCGCCCGCCAGGCAAGTCCCTCCGTCGCGGGGAGGTATCCTTCGGCGACCATCTATTGGATGTCGCGGTCGGTGATGTTCGAGCCGCGCCAGTCGCCCTTGTGCGAGTCTGGCTCCTCCTCCAGTGGATCTAGCGCCGCCAAATTAGGGTCGCCGCCGGTGGACTCGATCACCGCCGATGCGGGGATGACCAAACCCTCTGGAGGCACGACGACGGGGCTCGTCGGCTTCGCCGCGGCTTCGCTCGACGCCACCATTGATGAAGAGGTGCTGCTGCTAGCCATGGAATGAAGATTGGGCGCGACTGGTGTAGTTTGGAGCTAGGGTTTTTTCGAGGTTTCTCACGGAGAGCTCGAGGAGACACGCGGCTGGAGGAAGAAGATGATGCGAGGAGAATGAGGTAAAAAGTGAAAATTTCCCCACGGGTACTATTTATCATCCTCGGTGTCAAGATTCGTGCAGCTTGATCGGACGGTTGCCGCGTAGACGACGTGTTCGCGAACGTGCGCGGAAATTTCGCCACGTCTCCAACCGTCGCCGCTAACGGTTCGTATCGCTCGCACGGGATAATCGGATATGATTGCGTTCTCTGCATGTGTGAGTTATGATGCATTGCTGACCTAAGCCTACGACGTCCTAGCTGACATGGGCAGATGAGCCGTCACATCGAAGATTTCGACATAGATGGATTCAATCCGACTATGAAGGAGTACGATGGAAGATTCAACATTTCTCTGACTTACAAGTTGAAGACGGAGAAAGCTTTGTATGGTTCTTTGGAAGGAATACAAGATATTGCTTGACGATTTGCCGACATCCAACTAGACGGAGCATTCATCTGAAGAGGCAAGACGGCGCAAGATCTCGGAGTTCTCCGGGGGCTACTGTTGGGGATATGCTATATGGTATCCTCATTGCATGTCACTTATCCGGATAACCCGGGTGGCCCATAGTCGGTAGCATGGCCTATGGCCTGCTGGGCGGCCCAGTTAGATGGATCCAGAAGGGAAGCCCATGTTGGATAAAAGAAGGCTACAGTGGAGTCACCAACGTACCCGGAGCCTTGGAGTGCAAGATACACAAGACTAGTAATAGACGGTGTAGGACTCTGTAACATGTCCGGCTAGGACTTTTCCCTGTAACCCTAGGACCTGACGACTATATAAGTCGGGCCTATGGGAGCCTTTAGGGCACGATCATAGACAATCTCACACAACCTCGCACAGCGAACACATCCCTGTAACTCGGCGTATTGCCCTTATAGTGATTTATAGCAGGAGTAGGATTCCGCCACCGTTGTGAGATCTGAACCTGGGTAAGCTGTGTTACCTCATACCCGTCAACCGTCCGCCTTACCCCATGTCTCTAAACACGCACTGTGAGGACTCCTCCATTGCGTACTCGTCGGCAATACCATGACACTTGTATCGCTTGTTCTGTTCCTCTCCCTCTCACCCTCCCTGCAAAGGTGGCTAGGGTTTTGTCACCTCCTGTCGGTGCCACCATCAATCTATCTCGCTTTTGTGGCTAAAATAACCCATTTTTTAAAGAATTTCACAAACTGAACTCTCGGTGAAAGAATTTTACAGAACTAACATTTTTAGTAGCGCCTAACACAAAGACATTATGCTCAACAGTGTAGCGTCTTTCCAAAAGGCGCTATACTCTTTGCCAGCGTGGCACGCGGGTTCCATGGTACGTTTAACTGAGATGTCATTATACATAGCATAGCGTCTATGTGTAAGGCGCTACACTAGCCTACATATATATTTCTATATTTAGTTGACAGAGAAGTATGGTGGCTGAGTTGGTTGAAGTCTTTGTTGCGCCCGTGACAGATATGGAGGTTGAAGATGAAGGGCTTGTCAAAATTTCGATGTAATTTTCGTTTTTGCTAAGCCGCTTTGTAATGTTTGATGTTTTTTTAATGCAAGAGTTCTATCGCAAAAAAAATTTATAATCTGTTCCTCAATAGGATGAGATCACTCACTATTATTGTTAGTATTTCAGCCTTTTTCAAAAAACTATTGTTATTTTAGAAAATAAAGGCTTAGTTCTGTGAAATTCTTTCACCGAGAGTTTAGTTTGTAATTTTTTTTCAAAAATGAGTTATCCTTCACAATCACAGGGCCAGAAGTGTGTGTTCTTGCACTTGCATGGTACGCTGTTAGTATGATACAAGCGCGGGCCCATCTGCCAGCGGGCGTAAAATCCTCGGCCCTGTCTTCTGTTGCTCTCCCTTTCCTTCCGAAGAAATCTACAGCTGTTCCTCACTTGTCACTTCCTCCTCGCCTCCTTCGCCACTACACGGACGCGGCGCATAAAACCCCAACGCTCCCACCTCCGCCATTCCCCCCTCCACCACCACCACCACCTCCCCAAACCCCAACCCCTCAAGCATCCACCCCCCAAACCCCAACCCCCCGACCATGGCCGGCGGCGCCGCCATGATCGCGGCGGTCGTCCTCGCCATCGCGGCCGTGGCCGTGCTCCCGCGCCCCTCCGCGGCGGCGGCGGCGGCGTCCGGCGTCGGGGTGAACTGGGGCACGATGATGTCGCACCCGATGCACCCGGCGGCGGTGGTCCGCATGCTGGCGGCCAACGGCGTCAACCGGGTCAAGCTGTTCGACGCCGACCCCTGGACGGTCTCCGCGCTCGCCGGCTCCGGCGTCCAGGCCATGCTCGCCGTCCCCAACGACCACCTCGCCTCCGTCGGCCGCGACCCCCGCCGCGCCCGCGACTGGGTCCGCGACAACGTCACCCGCAACATCGAAGCCGGCGTCGACGTCAGGTACGCACGCACCCCACCGCCGTTTCCCCTAAAGCCAGTACCTTACCTCACGCACTCTCTGTGGTCTGTTCGCCGGACTGCTGCGGTGAGGGTGCCGCACATGGACGCTTGTTGTTTGCTCTGCGTGCGAATTGTTCGATTAGAGTTGCGCGGCGAGACACGGTGTCTCCGAGCGCATCCGAAATGCTTGCATTTTTTCGAGGTGGCGGCGTGGTGCAGCCCAATAGGGAGGTGTTTCGTTTATGCGCGTAGAGGATGTTCGACGGAATTCTGCACTAGGGCTCGGCGTTGCGTGTAGTGGGCGTCGGTGCATTGGGAAGTGCTGGGTTGAGTGTTACACTAAGACGTGCTTCTGTTTTGGTTCATGCGGGATTGATGTGGTGGTCATGCTGTTGATACCGGCTTGAGGTCTCTCTTAGCTTTTGTACATATGACAAGTTCACAAGTGCATTATACATTCGTGGCTGAGCGGTACATTGCTGAGATGAAATACTTGTTTCATGCATTAATTTCATATATGATTCAGTTAAAATGTGTAAATCCTACATTCATGGGAAATCTTTTTGGCACGACATCAAGTTTTTTTTTGGGACATGGACAGACAATAGTGTGTATGTGGTGTCACTGCTGTATTTCTGGACCTCAGATTATAGAGCTGTTAGTTTGTAGCGGCAAATACAGTAGTGATGTTGGTGAAGCTGAATCTGTCACATTTAGCTAGTACTTTCTACATTATTTTGTGTTTCAGTGTTCTCATGTGTGAAGTATCCTACCTTTCTACTGCAGCATTTTGCATTTTCCCTTAATGTGGCATTTAGAAACAAGGCGAAGCTAAGCATTTTGTGATGCGCAAGGACAGATGCATTGTGACTAGATGCTACCATGCTCAACTGCTTATGTATTTACAGTGTAAATATGAGAATATTTAGAGGAATTTGAGTAACATGATGCACATATTATTTGTTCAAGATACTTACTTATTTACAACTTTGTATAGTAGTCCTGTTGTGGCACTGCCCTCTTACATTCACTGGTTATGTTTATTGTTCAGATATGTAGCTGTTGGAAACGAGCCATTTCTGAAGAGCTATAATGGAAGCTTCATCAATATTACTTTTCCTGCCCTCAAAAACATTCAGAGAGCTCTAGATGGTGCTGGTTTACGGGTCAAGGCAGTCGTTCCCCTGAATGCTGATGTCTACAACTCCCCTGACAACAATCCAGTTCCATCTGCTGGGAATTTCCGCAAGGATATCAACACCCTCATGGTTTCCATTGTCAATTTTCTCCATAGGAATGATGCACCCTTTGTGGTCAACATATACCCCTATCTCAGCTTGTACCAGAATCCCAACTTCCCACTCAATTTCTCCTTCTTTGATGGTGGAAGCAAGCCTGTGTATGACAAAGGAATGGTATACACGAATGTGTTCGACGCCAACTTCGATACTCTTGTTTGGTCGCTAAGGAAAGCTGGTGTGCCCGACATGAAAATAGTTGTTGGTGAGATTGGCTGGCCAACAGATGGCGACAAGAGAGCTAATGTCAAATATGCGGAGAAGTTCTATGATGGTTTTCTGAAGAAGATAGCCAAAAATATTGGGACGCCTCTCAGACCTGGTCACATGGACGCCTACCTATTTGCACTGATTGATGAGAACCAGAAGAGTGTGCTGCCTGGGCGCTTTGAACGCCACTGGGGACTATTCACATATGATGGGAAACCAAAGTTCCCTATGGATCTCAGTGGAAATGGCCAAAACGGTTATCTGCTTGGAGTCGAAGGAGTGCAGTACTTGCCGTCGCAGTGGTGCGTGTTCAACAAGGATGCGAAGGAAAAATACAGAGAACTGCCAGCCTCTGTAAACTACGCGTGCTCTAATGCAGATTGCACACCACTCGGGTACGGGTCCTCGTGCAATGGTCTCAGCCATGATGGTAACATATCGTACGCATTCAATATCTACTTCCAAACAATGGACCAGGATGTTAGGGCATGCTCTTTCGGAGGCCTTGCAAAGATCGTAACAGCGAATGCGTCTCAGGGAGGATGTGTGTTTCCAGTGCAGATTCTGAGTGCTTCAGAAAGGGTGGTGCCACTGAGACTCCTGGCTGCGTTCTTCGTGGTTTCAGTAGTCGTGTTCACTCTCATGTAGACTCGGGAGGGCAGTGAGCACATTGGTACTTCAAGTTGTCGAAGCTGTACATAGGAAGGGAAAGAGCATTGGATTGGGAGAGCAGATTTTTCTTTTTTTTTACAAGAGTCAAGACAAAGCTGGTGGGTGATTGAGGACAAATGTTACCACTGAAATGGCAAGAAGTTAGTGCAATTTTCATGGGTGAGGAAGGTACAATGAGACAGGGGAGGCTAGTACCATTATTTTCAGTCGACAATCTCACAAGGCAACAAGTGTAAACCTCTGAACATTTTACCCCACATCAATTGCCAGGCTGACAGCATATTCTACAGCCGCATGTGGCTTTCAGGTTTTTGCTAGAAACCAAAATACTGCTACTACCTACCTGTTTACTGGCCAATGGTTGTTCATATACGAAATGAGCAGTTTGTTCGGTTTTATCTATCCTGTGTTTGGATATTCGATCTTGTTTGGATGTATCGACTACGTGAAAGAAACGTGTATTTCCAGCCATAATGTTGTGTGTCCCTTGAGTTGTTTGTGTAGGAAGAGCAGTAGTGTTGGTCTTATGGTCTCTTCAGTTTCAGTTCTTGTTCTATCTGTGCTCTTTGGTTCCAGTATCAGTCCCCTTTCTCTGAGAACATATGATTATACTGAAAAGATTCGCTGGAATTTGGACTAGTCAGGTCAGAAAACAGAGAGATTGTTGTCTATGCGCCGTTACTCCTTATTCAAATAAGTTCACTATTCTTGTAAATAGGGCAACCTGTCGTGTTATCCATCAAAGGTTTCGAGTCTAAACAATACTGATGGAGTTTGGGCAAATTATGTTTTTGTCTGACCCTTGAGTTACTTCTGTAGGAAGATAAGTAGTGTTGGCACCTGACCTGTGTGTTGGTCTTATGGTCTCTTCAGTTCAGTTGTTTCTTTTAGAGAAGTTTCAGTTCTTGTTGTGCGTGATCTTTGGTTCCAGTATCAGTTGCCTTTCTTCGAGAGCATATGATCACATTGAAAGATTTCTCTGGAATTTTGACAAGTCAGGTCAGAAAATGCTGGGCTTCTGGTTTACTGAGGTTACTTCTTACTCAAATAATTTTACTGTTCTTGCAAATAGAGGAACCTGTCGTGATCCACCAAAGATTTTGAGGCTAAAAAATCACTCACGGGAAGGGATACGCCAAAGCTTCAGAACGGTAGGTTCCATGTCGACTGTACCCAGTTTCTGTTTTTGTAGGGTTTTTTTGTTTGTATAGGAACCCCCATGGGGCACGTTTTTCTGACGATTCTGAACAAATCCTGGACAATTTGTTTTTTTTTTTGAGAATCAGACAAAAACTGCTGAGTCAGCGAGGCCTAATAGGTGCCAATGTACTCGTGGGCCTACACAGACTGCAAGGCCATCGTAATCTCCCCACGGCCCACACGGGGATCCCCTGCCTAGGTGGCATCTCTGAGCTCTGGCGACCATGTGGACGGCAGAAACTGTAACCCTGTAGACAGCAAGGATCGGCGCTTTTACACGGACCACCCTTGGTTACGAGAAAATTGGGGACGAATCTCAAGCTTCATGTGGATGGATGTTTAAGTGGTCGCATCATGCCACAGTTGGAATATAGAGACGAGAATCTTAGCTGGGGATTTGTTAATGGGGAATCTTTAGCTAGGCTGTGCATCCACATGATACAATGGTTGTGACATCTCTATTTTTTTTTGTGGGTAGACATCTCTATATTTTTTGAACAAAAGGTTGTGACATCTCAACAGTTTTCCTCGGTGCAAAGCGACGTTTGATAGTTGGTAATGTCCTTGTTCTACGTGTTTGGCAAACTCGACAAGATGATAACTATCGTCTGTCTCTCAAAAATTCTAATCTAGTGAAATGATCATATGTTTTGTCCATCTCGACGGTCGAGAGTATAGTTGCTCCACTCTTAAAAAAGAGATCACAATCTCGTAGGGATGACAATGGAGCGGGTTTGGACGGATATAGCAAAACCAAATCCAAATCCAAATCCATAAAACTCACTCTAGCCCGCCCATTAAGATATTCATGGGCATGGATATCGCTCCAGATCCAAAATCGCCGGATATCCAGTATCCATTGGTTTACACACTATATACAATAATCATAATAATATTCGGAATAACTACGATACAATAGCAATTGCTGACAGCATTTTAGCAAATATTATATGGATAATACATAGAAATATCAAAGCAATAATATTTTAACCATATAGTACTTAAAATATCACACGGTAACATCACAAAGTACATAGATGTCTCATAACAATCTTAGAGAATGCTTTTTATTACAAGTTTTCAATACAACATATCATAAATTCAATAGATATAGCAATGCATAGTAGAAATGTTGAGTGGTCGTCTGCCTCCTAGCGGCTGACTCGAGTACGACCTGGGGATGGGGCGGCGACGCAAGTGCGACCTGGGCTAGGGGTTACACCATACAGTAATTGGGGGGAATTAGGGTTAATTAGGATTACTACTTAGGTGGGTTTTTGGGCATGTGTCTTGAAATTTGGGGCCATTTATTGAGTAAATATTGTATACATAAAAAAATAATCTCACTGACACGTGGGTCTCACATATCAGCCGGGTATTCGTTGGATATTCGTGGAGCGAAACTACTACCCATGCCCGCCCCATAAATTAGCGGATATCCGCCCCATGAAATCCGTGGATGTAATTAGGCCTCCATATACTTGCCCAGCGGGTCGGATATCCGTGGATACCCGGATCTATGGATAAAATTGTGATCCTTACAATCTCGGTATATGTCTACTCTTTCAACATATGTCTTGACCGGTTGTTAAAAAGACAGGGTGATGGTGAGACCGCATCGACGTCGCACTTATTTTGGTGTGACCGGAAGCAAGTTTGTACAGTTCACGAATAAGATTCCATCACTTATTTTGTACATTCCGCGAATAAGTTTGGTGTGACTTCATTGGAAGCAAGTTTGTCCATGTATGTATGCTCTCTTTTTCTCTTTTTGAAGAAAAACAGAATCTGGGTTTGACTGGTTGTTCACTTCTGTACAAAGATGTGAGGGCTTCTGAAAACAGTGGCAAGTTTAGAGGGCGAATCTGCAAAAAGAACCACGAGCAAAACAAACCGTCTATTTATACACGGAGGCCCTTCCTGGATCCCCGTGGAAACCAAGAACCACACGCGCGAAGCACGGCTCGCTCTCCGTCCAGCACGCAGCAGATCCCTCCCCTCGCCATTCCCGGACAAGAAAGATTCCCTGTGGTCGGGGGATATGGTGGCGATCGAGGGCCAGAATCCGGGGGTTGCGGCGGCGGCTGAGGCGGCTGGGCGGAGCATCCCGAAGGAGGCGCGGAGGCTGCTGCACGAGCTGGCGGCGGAGTGGGCCGACGTGGCCGACTGCCAGGCGCTCGAGGTGGTGCCGCTCAAGGGCGCCATGACCAACGAGGTGTACCAGGTGCGCTGGCTCACCGGGGGCGGCGGCGATGGCGGCGAGGGGGAGGAGTACAGGAAGGTGCTGATGCGGGTGTACGGGGAGGGGGTGGAGCTCTTCTTCGACAGGGAGGACGAGGTGCGCACGTTCGAGTGCATGTCCCGCCACGGCCACGGCCCGCGCCTCCTCGGCCGCTTCCCCACCGGCCGCGTCGAGGAGTTTATCCACGCCAGGGTGCGCAGTCCCCTTCTTTCCGTTCCTTTTCTGTTTTGTCCTGTTCGATCCTGCAGTTGTCTGCTTCTAGCAGATCGTTCTTGTTTTCCACGCCCTCCGTTCTTTCCCAGCCCAAACTTTCTTGGAGGTATTACTTTGATTGCATTTGGATGGGCAACCTGGAGGAATTGGGATCCATAATTTTTGTTTTGTCAATTTAGAGCCGAATTGTTATTGTCCCTGGTGATAATGCCATCACGTCGAATTCTTTATTTAGAGCAGATTAAAAGAAAATGTTTCTCCATGTAGTGTGGCGCAATTGTCTTCCGTTGACATCTTCTTCCGCCGACAGTGTTGATTAAATTATCCGAAATTTCAACGTTTGACCCTTAGTTAGAATCCTATCCAAAATGTTCATTTAAGTCTTCAGTGAATGACCAATTCAATACTTACAAGTTATATCAAATAACCATAACTAATGTTCTCTTGTTGACTAAATGTACATTACTCTGCGGCATGTACCCATGTGCTGTATTTTTAAATGCTCTTGTCGATAGCTTCTGAGATACTCTGCGGCGTAAACTTGGCTCTAACTCATCAGGCTAACATGCTGTTGTCATAGCTGACATTTCTGCTTCTTGAAAAAGTATCTAGTACTTGTACTGTTCCCATGCTGTTGTCATTATTTGACTTTCTGCAGCTTGAAGGTATCTAATACCTGTAATAGAAAATTGTTTTATAACTCAACACTTCAGTTTTCCCATATTTTCATGAACGAAGGCCGGCCTGAAAACAATTGGCATTCATTTTGGTGTGTTTACCTCGCTAAGGACCGGCTGAATGCTTGAATCACTTAACATGACTAAGTCAAAATGTCTTTTAGATGAATGAGAATAACAGAGTTGGCTTTGACTTAGTAAGATTGATGACATGACATGGTGGGGAATTATCTTCGGAACAAAGTAGATGTGGCCTATAAGCACTGTCTAGCTAGTTTTATTAGTTTGGACTGGTAATTTATAGGGTGGGAATATCACTCTTTATGCTCCATTTGTTTCTAGCATTTTTCAAGGGCATCATGTTCTATATCCTTGTTTAAGTAAAGGATGGAACATAGGCATGCTGATATTGCATTAAGACACCAGATTTGCTTTGACAGGAGATATGTTAGCAGAATGAAGAAATAGAGAAAAAAACTGATGAATATATTCCTGTCAGACACTTTCAGCTGTTGACCTGCGTGATCCAGAGATTTCAGCTATTATAGCTTCCAAATTGAGGGATTTCCACAACCTTGACATGCCAGGTCCAAAATGTGTCCTTATGTGGGATAGATTGAGGTACTACTGAATGTTCAGTTACACAATTAACTTTTTGTAATCACCAAAGTTGAGTACTAACTGGATATTATACATATTCACCTTCCATAGGAACTGGCTCGAAACTGCCAAGCGTGTGTGCCCCTCTGACGAAGCCAAAGAGTTCCGTTTGGATAGCTTGGAGAAGGAGATCACTACATTGGAGAGTGAATTTTCAGGTGAAGAACAGAGCATAGGATTTTGCCACAATGATCTCCAGTATGGCAATATCATGATTGATGAAGAGACCAGAGCACTGACCATCATTGTAAGTTATTGCTAGCTGGAGTCATTAATTCTGTTAATTCATCAGGTTACGGCATCATTGTGTTGCCCTTGTTAGTACTTCCAACCAGAAGAAAGTTTTTGTTTCTGAGACAACACACCATTTCATGGAATGATTGATGCTCTACTACCATAATACTAACATCGATGTCCTTCTGACTGCCATGCCTTTTTCTGAACCTGAAACTTTGATATTTGTTGCAGTTAACTATCCAATTTGGCCATTCCCCCTAAAAAAACTACTATCCAATTTGTAACCTAACAAAGCTGGAAAACATATTACCCTGACTTACTGTCTCTCTTCGTCCCTCTACAGGACTACGAGTATGCAAGCTTTAACCCAGTTGCCTATGATATCGCAAACCATTTCTGCGAGATGGCTGCGGACTACCATTCAGAAGATCCTCATGTACTGGACTACAAAAAATATCCAGGTATTTTGCAAAGTTTGTTATTTGCAGACTGTTGATTTCTTAGATACCATGATCAATTGAGCTGTATATTCACTGTTTCTTACTGCTCCTACTGCAATAGATGTCGATGAACGGAAGAGATTCGTGCAGACCTACCTAAGCTCGTCAGGTAAGGAGAAAGCTTGCCATCAACCTCTTCTTCCACAAAAGAAGATTTTCTAGAGCTATTTGTTTCACACAATTGCATCTCTGTTCTGCCACCCGTAGAAGGCGAAGAACCTGACGAAGAAAAGGTGAAGGATCTGCTGAACAGCATCGAGAAGTACACGCTCGCCAGCCATCTCGTCTGGGGTCTCTGGGGAATAATCTCGGTGGGTTCATTTGCCCGATCTCCATCACCGATTCTATATGGCGAGAAGAAAGCACAATGTTCATCCAGTCTAACTGAACTTGCATCTTTTGTGCAGGAACACGTCAACGACATCGACTTCGACTACATGGAGTACGCGAGGCAGAGGTTCGCGCAGTACTGGCTGAAGAAACCCACGATCATAACCTGCCACGCCGATGAATGAACCCCGCCGTCGACGATCGGGTGTCGTCCTGATGGAAGATGGCCTGTGGCTGCTGTAACACAGTATAGCTTGCAATGCTCTACAATCGGTTGTGCTTGATTGCTCTACCGGGCTAGTGTGTTGTTTCTGTTCTCTTGTTTTTTAGATGGTGTGCTGTGTTTGTAGTTGTACATATTGTACGGTTGGTGGCTGTGCGAAAATCAGCTGAGTGACAGAAACTGTAAATATTTTGCGTCGAATAAAACAGAAGTATAGAAGGAAAAGCCATGAACATAGACTTGCTTTGAACACTAGCTGAATGGTAGATTAGATATCCTGCCGAGTTAATCTCCTGGATGAGGATGATTCAGGAAGGATTAACAAGTTGAAGCTGTTCTTTAACAGTACAAGTTGAAGCTGTTTTTTTTCTAGAATTAGCTGGAACTGGAATACGATGTGGTTAAATTTATATACTCGAACTTGTAGGCCTTTCACGTAGACCATTATGGGCCCGTGCTTGCCAAGACGCAATTTCTCGTACAATGGCCCGGCCCATATTTGGCGCACCGGTAGCTGTCAATGGCCGACGCCTTTGCCCAGTTCCACGGTTCAAAAACACGCAAATGCCCGCGCCACCTCTCCGCGGCGCCGCCGGTGGCGGCCGCGGCCACCTCAATCTCTCCCTCCTCGCCGACCGGTGCTCCACCCTACGCGGCGTCACCCTCCTCCACGCGGCCATGCTCGTCTCGGGCCGCCTCGCCTCCGACGCCTTCGCGGCTTCCCGCCTCCTCGACGCCTACGCCGCCCTCTCCCCTCCCGCCACCGTGCTCCGCTTCCTCTCCTCCCTCCCCTACGCCCCCAACACGTTCATGCTCAACACCTCCCTCCGCGCCCTCGCCTCCTCCCCCGACCCCGCCTCCGCCTTGGCCTTCTTCTCCCAGCTCCGCCGCTCCGTCAGCTCCTCCTACTCTCCCGGCAGGCACACCTTCCCGTTCCTCCTCAAGGCCTCCGCTCGCCTCCCCATCCCCGTGTCCAGGCAGATCCATGCGCTCGTCCTGAAGCACGGGCTCGATCGCGATACCTACGTTGCTAACGGTCTCGTCCGGGCATACTCTGTGGCAGGCCGCGTCCGCGTCGCACGGAAGGTGTTCGATGAGTTGCCGGAGCGGAGTGCTGTGGTGTACACCACGATGGTTTCTGGCTATGCGCAGAACGGACGGTATGAGGATGCGATGGGAGTGTTCGATGACATGGTCACTGAGGGGTTTGAGCCTGGCCCCGTGGTGCTGGCGTCGGTGTTGTCGGCATGCGCACGGTCGGAGTCAGGCGGGCTCGTAATGGGGCGGCGCGTGCATGATATCATGGAGAGGAAGGGGATGGCAGCGCCTGTGGGGGTTATTCTCGGCACTGCATTGGTCGACATGTACGCGAAGAATGGGGCGATCGACGAGGCGGTGACGGTGTTCAAGGGGATGCCGGAGCGGCACACCGCAACATGGAACGCCCTGATCTCGGGTTTGGCGCACCACGGGCATGGCAAGGACGCATTGGCGATGTTCCAGCAGATGCGACGGGAGGGTGTGCCGCCGAATGCGACCACGCTTGTTGGGGTTCTGTCAGCGCACTGCCACACGGGGCAGCTCGACGAGGCCCGCAGAGTCTTCGCATCTATGGGGGACTTTGGGGTGGCTCCAAGCATCCAACACTATGGGTGCATGGTCGACCTCCTCGGCCGGAGTGGACTCCTATCAGAGGCCGGGGAGATGATACGTGGGATGACATGCAAGGCGGATACTGCGATCTGGGGGGCTCTACTTACAGCCTGCAAGAACCATGGCGACATTGATGTTGCAGAACAGGCTGTGCAAGAGATGTTGAAATTGGACCCCAACAACCATGGCGTGTATGTGGTGCTTTCCAACATATATGCAGATGCTAGCAGGTGGCAGGACGTGGATAGGCTGAGGAAGGTGATGAAAGGCGCACAGTTATCAAAGATACCCGGGTCAAGCACCGTCGATGGGTGTGATGACGGATGACCATGGCATTTTGGCGGGACATGGAGGGTTTCCTAACAGCTCAGAGCTGATCAGCAAGTAACTTGATGTCCATGAACAGATTGGCTCCCAGTATTTTATCAATCTTGAACTCCATCAACTTTTGCATCAGGTGCTAGCAATACTTATTCATTTTGGTGAGGTACAGATGAGTTGCTTACAGTTGGGACCAAATTCAGTGTTACAGCAGCAAGGCGTCGTCCATCCCCCTGCATGTCATGAAAAGTTCCCTCCCAGAAATCAAAGGAAGGAGCCCAAATCATTTATTTCGACCATGTATGCCGCTAGGAAGCAGTCCGTATGATGGCATATATCTTCAGTCCTCCCACATTGTCCAACAGAAGCTCCCTTTCCAGCTGCGCTCGTGTTGCTTTGGATTTTGAGAATATCCCGAGAAGTAAAGTTGAGTCATAAGATCGATCAAATGTGCAATCTGGCCATTCGCGGATAAAAAGTTGAGATGTACATTCAAGTCCATGTAAGATGCATTCTTCTCTAGCCATTGCTTGTCCATCACAAGGAAGTAACACACTTGATCATATCTAATGCCCATTCATCCTCTGGGACAAAAAGGAAGCAAGGAGAATCTGAAAACTGATGAATAATTTGGACAATTAAAATTACAAATTTACTGCAGTGGTCCTACCTGAGAGCATCTGTAAAAAAGCAGCTCGGACAAATGTTCTTGGTTCAGTTGCAAGCGGTTTACCTGTCTAACAGTAAATTACAGTTGGGAGACTGAACAAGTTTGTAAGTTCGGTCCGTGCTATACTGGACTGGAGATCCAACATCTGCATGATCATGAATGTGATATTTACACCAGCAACTGCAAAGGGTGCTCCCAAGCGGTTTTGGTAATAGCCTCTGAAATGATGCCTGCAGAGATGATCAGTGGATGAGTATACTGTTCATAATAAGAGCAGTTTCAGCAAGGGTGATGTAAAGCTTTACAGAGAATGTCTTTCCAGAGAATACAAGATTCTCTAGAGATATGAATCCTGCGTGTCTGTAACAAGTGCAATGCTGCTCAATTTCATAACAAAGACTGTTAGTGAAGTTAGTCTGGCAAGATTTAGTTTGGACCATATCTGTCCATTCCTTGCCATCCCATGTCCTTTCACTGTTCAGAAACCAAACCTTCCAGTTCCTGACCTGGATTTGTTACCACAAGTTTATATCCATCAGTATTCAGGAGATAATATGGCTATTCAGTTATCTATTCAGGAGTAATTTAATTTGCAGTATCGTGTGGCTATCCCGCCCTGGCGCCGGCGCACAGAACTGGCCGGCAGACGCGCCCTCGCCTACTCACCGGCACTGACTCTAGGTTCGAAGCGCTTGTCTACCACCGGTTGCCGGCCTCCGTTGACCCGCCGAGCTAGATTGATTGTTCGAAGCGCTTGACTACTATTGGCCATCATCCTCACTATAGAGCCCACTATTGGCCATCATCCTAAATTCCAGTGGTACAGTACATTGTATCCACATATGGAAAACTAACGAACTCGTACTTCACTATTGGCCATCATCACTCGTCACCCAATGCCGCAAGACACCTGTTCTTGGAACTGCACCTACAGGAAAAGAGGCCTTTGCAGCACTGCATGTTTGCCACCGGAATTTAGGATTGTGCACAGTTGCCATCGTAAACTAGATAGATGCCATGATGACACTGTAACAACTAACAAGAGGTCACATGATTGACCAAAGAGGCCACATGATTGACCAAAGAACCATATTTCTCTTTCACATGTTTTTCATCGAAGTAGCATACTTCTAAAGGCAGAATATTCGTTTTTCTTCCACAGTGTTCACTAAGCTAGTAACATGCGTTTCAAGAAAACTAAGCTAAGAACTTCATTGCACAGAAATGTAAACAGATTTGGGCTCTATGTGAACCTTTAAGAAAACATAGAAGTAAATATACTTATTAGCACCGATTCATGACAAACTTTCCCTCAATGGTGTTAGGATGGTTGGTCCCAGCCAAATCTGGATGCCGGTTTTCCCATTCTGCTCTTTCACCAAGTCCTAGATGAATATCCATGGGTATTTTCATGTAGGATCTCTCCTCATACAAAGGGGCGCCCATCACTTCAACCCCCGGCTCAACACCTTCACTGGCCTACTCTACAAAATACTCTACAAAAGAGATGTTCTGCATCAGTCCAAACAATAAATTTCTAGTGTAAAGAACTTATGGGTGTTTAACTTTCTAGCATTGATCTTGCATTTCTACACGTCCTCCCAATATCTTTCTATGCAAGCCACTTTCTATTAGCTTCGCCAAGTTAATAAAAGAACCACTCGCCGGGGCCATACCCCACAAAAGGTATACATAAATACAATTATTTATCTGAACATTATAATTTTAATTTAGTCTAACCTAAGATATCAACAAACACTCGCCATTGTTATAATTTTCCTGTAGCAAGTTTTCAAACATGTATGTCATGTTTGGATGGATCCAATGGGAGAGGGAGGGAGACAATACTTTTTATATAATATATGTTCAATTTATTCTAGCTTAATATCTGAACACACATAAAAAGTCTACCATCTTATGCTAATAGTTTATTTAAACATGTTTCAGCTTCATTACATTATTGATACACAGAAAAAATGATGGGTTCAAGAACCTACAAAAGTCATGTTGAGCTTTGTGTTAATGTGTTGAGAGATAAAACTTTTAGACTATATTTATAAGTTGATCAAGCTAGTATATTTTTTTACATTTTCTGTGGGTAAGTACTGAAAGGTTTTTTTCCTTATAAATATACAAAAGAATACATGAGTAGAAAATCACCAGGCTGCTACTTATTGATATTTGAATGGTTGTATTTGTTGAGCAGGATATTTTTTTCAAGCGTTGATGATCTTGTAAAGATTTTTATGGGCATAGAAACATGCAAAGTTAAGCTCGTTGGAGTTTCATAACACATAAGAACTATTTTGTAAGGGTAAAAGTGTAACCTTCACTTGAGTGGGCCCTGACCAAAGGGTTGGTGCGACACAAAGAGTTATCTTGGTTTTGTTCCACTCTCGTTGTTTCCAGTGTCACGACATATCCAACGGATTGAAAACAGAAAATGCACTCAAACTGTCGCATCCTTGTGGCATGAAGGCGACAACTGAAGCACCCTCCTTTGCCATCTAGTGATGAGTGGGAGTGAGCACCTCGCTTCCGAGCTTGGTCTGTGGCTTTTGTAATACCCTAAGCCAGATATTTGAACAACTCATATAAAATTCTGAGAAGGGTGAGATATAGAAAAAAATTGGGTGGAAAAAGATAATAGGGGCGAGAACCACAAACAAGTATGGTTTCCTTTTTCTCATCCAAGTTGTAGATAAATTCTCATCCCTTGCATGCATGTCCTTTTTAATGGATCACATGATGAAAATCAAATAGAAATTGCATAAATAAATGGTAGAAACTATGGCTTTTAAAAGTGACAACATGGATGATGTTGTGTGCCAAATGATGACATCCACCTACAACTTCAACATGGACTGTTGGGTCTTCTATAAATGGGCCGATAGTTCTATTCAAACCTCGACTGAACTAAAATGTTTGGAGTGTCGATTTCTTCAGACTTCAAAAGCTCATGTTATGATAGCTTCTTACCCAACTAGGAGCCTGTGACACCTCTGTTGCACGGGTAGACCCATAACATGGCTTTGTAGCGGCGGCTCGGAGAGTTGGAGATGTCGCTCGGTGACACGAGGGTGTTAGATTTGGCGCGGTAGGGTGGACGGCCATTTTGATATGGTTGTAGATCTGGTGCCCGGACATTCCAGTTTTGTGGCCAAGTGTAAGACCCCACCTTTATAAGGTAAATGTCCCTCTGATTGCAATGCTAGTCCCTAGATTAAATGCTAGCATCCACAGTTTAAGATGAAGTACACAGATACAAAATGTCGTTATTACATCGTCATTTCAGAGATAACATAGTCTTTTACAACTCAATAGCCAAAGGCTAGTACAAGAGTTCATAACATAAGTAAATAAAATAAAGTCTTCATCTCCATGTGCCACAGGCAAGCATGTTGAGTGTAGACTCATAACCCTAATCCTCATCAGAGTAACCTGCAATATTATAATTTACAGCCACAGTGGGTCAATACATTTGGAATTGTATTGAAAAGTGATACCATAGTAGAATAGTAGTATCTAACATCTATATGGATTTGGCTAAGTGTAGCTTAGGCTTGCTTTGCTCAAAATAGGTTTTTCCTATCAGTTGAAAACACTAAATTTTTGTTTGCCAAAACTCCCAAGGAACCACCAATAGACATTGGTGAACCTTTACCCTTGTTCAACCACAAGTTTTTAACTTAGAAATTGGGATGAGGAGATCCTTGATAGCTTCAATGTCTTTGATGCTCAAATTGTCCGTTGCCGGGGACACGGCTAAGTACTTAGGTTTTACCCTCTCGAGAGGTGGTGCACTTTCCCCACAAGACTCGACATACATCGAGACGAGACCTTTTAGAAACCTTCCCTTAGACCACCATGGACGCGTTCCATCCTATCACCCTACCACCAACTGTCCATCTGGCTAAGTTATTGCAACCTATATGATCAAGACAGAGCCCATATGCCATGTGGTTGCACTAGAAGCTTCTCAACACTAAATATCTCAAATCCCTTTGTTTCTGGGTGGCTTTCCACAAGTGAGATACACAAGGTAAACCATAGACATGGGCCTTGTGTTACCACTCAACATAAACCATCATACCATTCCACCTAGGTGATTCATTCATTTAGTTGTTTTATTGTACAAAACACAAGTCAAAGACTTAGCAAAATTTCCATAGCATGAATATATTCCACCCTTGTTTGCTACTAGCTAGGCTAAGCTTGATAACATAACAAGTATCTCAACTTAGAGAAAATTCTACCAAGACTACAACTACTAGGATTTTCCAAGCATAGCATATAGATACTTAGCAAAAATTTCATGCAAGCCCTACTCAAAATATCACTAGTGCATAGTCAAAATAATAGGACAAAATACATGAAGCACCACTTGCCTTGGTATTTTGGGGAGTAGCAACAAACCTCACACTCACAATCACCACTAGCACCAAATCTACACATAAAATGATAACACCAAATTCTCATTCAAATATTCAATAAAAAATAATATGAATGCATGCAAATGCAATGAAATGAATTTTCTATACTAAACAAGTCAAACTAAATAGTACTAAACACAAAGTGATCTATCTAAAGTCTAAACAAACTCGAATTTGCTTTAAAAACATTTTATAAACATTTTATATAGCCAAAATAGGCCTATAATGTGTTTTGCAGATAATCCTATTTTTCCAGAAGAAAAATACAAATTTAAGCCCACAGTAATGTAGATCTCGATTTTCTGATTCCATTGGTATATTAATTGCATTTTTTTGGATAAACAGAACAAAAGATATGAATTTAACAAGTTTACAATTCTAATAGATTCAAAAACAGATTTTAAATCTAATTCCCAGACACCTGTGCGCTTCTGATTGGCCCGTACCGCTTCGCGCGGATCGACCAACGTGGGACGTAGTATTTAAGTGACGATGAATGGGCCAGATCTATCGATACTGATTCGTTAAGTGATCTGTTCTACGCCTTAGGATCTAGGTCCAACGGTGCCAGACCATGCGACCATAGTTGGGCGGCGCAAATGGCCACCGGCGGCGGCGACGCTACTGGCGGTGGTGCTCCGACGATTCCAGAGGGGGATAGGAGTTGTGTAGTGTCTTACCAGCGTCGCACGGTTGCGAGGATGCTCAAGGTGGCTTCGGCTTGGATAGGGGCGTGCTGCTGCGGCCGGAAAAGCACGTCAGAGTTGCGGGCAGCGTTGGGTTCTAGCAAACGACGATGGAGGCGACGGCCTGGATCACCCCAGCGCAAACAAAGTGCATCAGCATGTGCACAAGGACAAGGCGAAGTAGTGAGTTTGAACTAGGGAACAAGGGGCGTTCGATTTATAATGTGATTGCTCGTCGGAGTAGGGAACGACGTCGGGTGTTCGTGGTGCTCGACGGAGACGAAGTTCGGGGTCACAAGCAGGCAAACAGAGAGTATGAGAAGAATCACAAGATCAAGGGAAGCACGATAGCAAGAACCAGAAGTCATGGGGTGGACGGTGCACACCAGAATCGTTCGCCGAAGACGCTCGGGTAGCGGCGGTTCGAGCTCAAATGCGTGCAACCTGGGGGCGTTCTGGCGAGGGGAGTTGAGGGGAAATGGCGTGGCGGTGTGGGGATTAAGTAGTAGGTGAGGGCCGGGCGAATTACTGTCTAAATCAAAGGAATTGAATCGAATTGATTTGACGAGGTAAAGGGCGGCGACAAAAGGTCATCGTGAGATTTGGGAGGAAGGAGCTGAGCACAGGCCCGATGGCGATGTCAGTGGGGTAAGGATTGCGCGCGTGAGAGAGGGGCAGAGGGAAAAACGACCCGGGTGGGCTAGATGGGCTGGATCTGGTGCTGGGCCGAAATACTGGCGCAGGGTTTTTCTTTTCTCCTTTTCTTTTTCTAAATTGATTTTCAGGAATGTTTTTCAAACCCTAATTCAAACAAGTTTGAATTCAAATCTTTTCTAGATTTTTCTACAGTGAAACCTGTACTCTAAAGTGTGTCAAACACCTCTGTCCACTCAAAAACACATTGATCCTTTGAAAATAAAAATAAAAACATGCCTCATATGATTAAATAGAAGGGCATATTAATGGTTTTATTTGGGGTTTTAGTTTGAAAAAATTTGTGCAAGACAAATATTATATGAAAATATGAATGCAATGCATCCTTTTGTAATCCATGAATTTTGGGATGTTACACCAAGTCATGCGTAGTGATGACAAAGTCCCTTACCGTCTCAGGTCTGTACGTGAGGTTGGATGCTAGGACTGCCGGTGGTTGTGTTTTGCAATCGACGCTTTTGAATACCTAGAACGCGTGGATCTTCAGCTGTCTTGGGACCATGGTATGTGAGCAAGTGATGGGTCTTAAATTATCTTACATGAGTGGAGATGACGGCTGCACGGAATGTGGTGTGGTCAGAAGTGGATGCCAGGCTTGTGGACGCAAGGTTTTAGAGGCGCCTTTCGCCTCCATAAAAATTGGTCGTTGCATAGATTTTAGAAAGTATTTTCTAAGGATAAAAGTTGGCGAGTTTTGTTTTCGAAATTAGCATTCATAATAAATATTTTCTGAATTCAACTTCAAAATTTAGGATTAAAGCTTAAATGCCTTTGGAAATTCTATCATACCCCTACTACAAAGATCATGAATTTTGTGAAAATTATTATATGCCTTGATGCCGAGTTCTCAAATGAGTTGGATGAGAAAAACTCACTTTTAGTGGGTCTGACTACCCAAGTAAGATCTGTAGCTTTCCTATATTTATTCATGTTCAAGTTCATATTTGGTTATCTAAAGTTGGTGAAAAAAATATGTATGTAAGTGTGGATATTGCCACATTACAGGATTCTAAAGTTGGTAAACTGAAGAAAAAGTACTTGAATTAAAATAGCAACTATTCAACGGAATAAAGAAAGCCATCTATTATTATCTTTTGTAACCATCTTCAATCTGAAGCATAAGGTAATAGTAGGTGATGGTGTAGTTATTTTCATGGTACATAGATGATTCTCATTTTTAATGTCTCTTACTGCCAAATGTTATCATGTGCTCATGTTTTTGGTTTGGAAACTATGTACACTAAAATGTATAAATGAAGCATTGTTTTGTTCAATTCTACATGTGGTGTTGTCATGTTTTCCCATAACTATCTTATATGTTTTGGCTCATCCAGTATCTTTCTCCAATAGAGTATGATTTTCCCAAGGAAATAGTGTTTATAATTTTTTATTTAAACAAGGAAAATACAATCTAATGCAAGAAAATAATTCAACACGCAAACTAAGATATTTGTTTTGGGAATTCTAACTAAAGTATTACAGCAGGCGGTGATACATTCCCTATGTGTGAATAAAAATGAAACAATGTTTTTAATCAGAAAACTAAAATTAAAATAAACCAATATGTTCGTTTCTAATGTTTGGAAATTTGCAAAACAAGACCTCAATATTTGAAGAGCTTGGTCATCATTGAAGATAATTTCTACTTTGATTCAAAGAACTCTAGTAAGTGGTATCAAAAACACATGAAAATCCTTGTTTATCTCAACATTATGGGTTTAATTTAGTCTCACCCAACATCTCAACAGACACTCACGGTTTTTATCATTTTTTAGTGTTTTTCAAACATGGATTTCATATTTGGATGGATCCAATGCGAGAGGGGGATAGTAGTTTATAAAAATGCTATATGTTAAATTTAATCTAGCCTAACATCTGAATAAATATCATAACTTCTATGTCATCTTATTTTAATTATTTATCCAAGCACATTTCAACTTGATAACATTGATGATGATGCGAAAAATGAAATAATGGTTAGTTTTCTGTTGATATGAGGAAAAAATAATTACACTATTTTTACAAGTTGATAAACTTTTATTTTCAAAATAACATTGTTGTACATGTTCTCTCGGTGAGTACTGAAAGGGTATTTTTTTTCCACAATGAACATAGAGAAGAATATATAAGTTGAAAAGCGCATGCCATGCAATTGTCGAATATTCGAGTAGTTTCACATGTTGAGGAGATATTTGTAAGTGATCATCATCTAGTTAAAAAATATCGGCATAGAAACATGTAAAGTTAAGTTAGTTGGAGTTTCATAACACACATGACATATTTTTAAGGGTAAAAGTGCTCCCTCAACTTGTGTGATGCTAAAAGCATAGATCCTCCACTAGTTTAGAGCAGGCCCGCCTCAAGGATAGGGAGACATGAAGTGTTGTCAATATTCAATTCCAATGGTTATGAAAAGGAAAAACCTGCATAAAGAAATGCTAAAAGAGAGACTTAGCTAGCGAGAGTTGCGTGCCAAAAGTTGACGGACATCTAACGGAACTCCTTCATTTTCTTTAAATGATCTAGTAAAGTTTAAACTAGATCATGACTAACTGAAATGTGAGAGGTGTCAATTTCTTTAGTTTTCAGAAGTTTAGGTTACGTCAGTGTGTTGATATTTAAGTTGGGTGAGTGATGTCCTCAAGTGCACATGTTTAGTTGTAGCTAGTTTTGCGAAGTTAGAGTATTGATCCCATGAGGAGCTTCAGATCTAATAAACTGCCTCTCGCGGTTATTATGCGGTTTATGTCTGAGAGAAATATTAGAAGACTGCAACGGGACGGATTATGCATGTTTTATACTGCCAATAATGAACATGGGGTGATATATACGAACTAGATCTAGATGGGTGCACACGAGACACATATTTATGCAGGTGGTGTAAACAAAGTGAGGTGTGGAGCACCCCAAACTAAATCACCTTCGTTTCCATATGTTGTTCACTAACACAAAAAAATAGCTGGGAACATATTTTTAAGTGGATAGATCCCAAGCCACACATCATACCAAAACATAACTTCCCTATCATTACCCACCTTATAACTAGAGCCACACTGTTAATTTTATTTAGCCCCTTCCCAAACCGAGATCCATTTTTGTAGCTAGATTTATAGAACCTAGCATTGTCCATGTATTTATTCCTAAGAATTTGACAACTAAGATCCTGGGCACCACTCTCTAATTTGTATATCCAATTGCTCAATAGGTAAATATTTCTTTTCCTAGTGTTAGCAAAACCTAGCTAAGATCGTGGGCACCACTCTCTAAATTTTATATCCATTTGCCTAGTAAGGAAATATTATGTTCCTAGTGTCAGCAAAACCTATCTCACCAAATTATTTTGGCTTGCTCATTTTCTCCAATTTCACCATGTGACACTTTCTCTTACCCCCTACTCCTTCCTAGAAGAACCTATCTCTAGACATCCATTTTGTAGTGATTCCATTTAGACAAAAGGTTAAAAATGCATTGCATATGTTGGATTACTATCAAGGAAAACATCAATGAGGACATGTCTAGCCCTTGATGATGCTTGGGAATTAAAGCCATTATGAAGTATCTTCTCAATCTTAGAGCCACAAAAGCAAGATCACTCGCCATGATCTTGTTGTGGCTCAACTGTCTACCAAGGTATTTGAGAGGAAACAAACCTAATGAACAATTGAAGAAATTAGCTATCATCAACTGTTCCTCATCACTTACCCCCACTCCCAACACTTCAGCTTTCTGGTAGTTTAGTTTTAAGACATACATAGCCTTGTAACATTAAAGCAAGAATTTAACTGTTATAAAGCTACTTTCATCATTTTCCATTAGAGGGATGGTATCATCTGCATATTGTAGATGAAACACCCCACCATTGATGAGATGATGGGCTAAATATTGAATGTGCCCTTCAATCATGGTAGCATTAAGCATATCTGCGGAACCATCAACTACTAAATCAAACAAAAGGGGAGACATATGGTTCTTATTGTCTTTGGCCTCTGTATGTTCTAAAATATCGACCAGTTTATCCATTCATATTAATGAACACCCTGCTAGAGTGAAAACTTTTTTGATCTAGGAAATCGAGATTTCACTAAACCCCTTTTTCCTAAGGATCTCAACAAGAAAATTCCATAGAATTTTGTTTCAAAGTCAAGTTTAATGACCAAAAATGATATTTTTGTTGCTTCCAAGATATTTATGCTCTTAGGTAGAGAAATTGAAAAACAGCAACACTGTACCTTTTATGTGATGCCTTATAGCTCTTCCCTATTGATTCCACATTAATATTCTCCCATCGGTTTCATTTAGTTAAAATTATATAGATGCATGTTTGTGTTTGGTACATATTGGATTCGTTGCCCTCTTTTCTGTATTTAGTGAACCATTTAAGCTTAGGAAATTCCCCTATCCTCAAGTAAGAAGAGTATCTGTATCGATACTCTACCTAAAAGTATTTTTTCTTCCCTCGGTGTAGTCATGGCGGTTGATGTCGTTATGTGCCTCCGTGAAGTTGAACCCCATGCCGTCGTATAGCTCCTGGAACTGGCCGAGCACCGACCGCCCCCTGCCGCCCGTGTCGTGCTTGGCTAGCTAGTCCTTCATGTCATAGACCGCGTTGTCGACATTGACAACTCCCGTGAAGGTCGCCACCTTGGCTAGGCCCCAGTTCACCGGACTGTCTGGTGGCGTCGGACAGGCTGGCTTCTAATTCACCGGACCGTACGCACGCACAAGTTGGCCTTATCATAGCCGGACAGTCTGTCGAAGCAACTAACATGGCGATCAGTCGCGCGACGATTGGGAAAAGGGACTACCTCCTCCGATGTGGAAGGACAACGAATATGTGACTGAAGGCGGCGGAGGAGAAGCACGACTGCGGCGATGGCGACAGCGGTGATCGGAGCGGAGGTGGGCGGGGGCGGTCCATCCGAGTTCCCATCCGCCGCAACCAAGGACAAAGAGGAAGAGGAGCAACAAATGATGTAGAATTAGTTAGTTTAGGTTTCTAAATATAATTTACATTTTTATCTTAAATCATGTCAGTGGTGAGAGACTTGTGCACTATCCAGTTATCCTAAAAGTCCGATCTAATGAAAAGAGACAAGACAGTATATTTATATTCAACAAGTGGTTTATATTAAATCTAGTATAATTTTCCTGTAGCAAGTTTTCAAACATGTATGTCATGTTTGGATGGATCCAATGGGAGAGGGAGGGAGACAATACTTTTTATATAATATATGTTCAATTTATTCTAGCTTAATATCTGAACACACATAAAAAGTCTACCATCTTATGCTAATAGTTTATTTAAACATGTTTCAGCTTCATTACATTATTGATACACAGAAAAAATGATGGGTTCAAGAACCTACAAAAGTCATGTTGAGCTTTGTGTTAATGTGTTGAGAGATAAAACTTTTAGACTATATTTATAAGTTGATCAAGCTAGTATATTTTTTTACATTTTCTGTGGGTAAGTACTGAAAGGTTTTTTCCTTATAAATATACAAAAGAATACATGAGTAGAAAATCACCAGGCTGCTACTTATTGATATTTGAATGGTTGTATTTGTTGAGCAGGATATTTTTTTCAAGCGTTGATGATCTTGTAAAGATTTTTATGGGCATAGAAACATGCAAAGTTAAGCTCGTTGGAGTTTCATAACACATAAGAACTATTTTGTAAGGGTAAAAGTGTAACCTTCACTTGAGTGGGCCCTGACCAAAGGGTTGGTGCGACACAAAGAGTTATCTTGGTTTTGTTCCACTCTCATTGTTTCCAGTGTCACGACATATCCAACGGATTGAAAACAGAAAATGCACTCAAACTGTCGCATCCTTGTGCCATGAAGGCGACAACTGGAGCACCCTCCTTTGCCATCTAGTGAGGAGTGGGAGTGAGCACCTCGCTTCCGAGCTTGGTCTGTGGCTTTTGTAATACCCTAAGCCAGATATTTGAACAACTCATATAAAATTTTGAGAAGGGTGAGATATAGAAAAAAATTGGGTGGAAAAAGATAATAGGGGCGAGAGCCACAAACAAGTATGGTTTCCTTTTTCTCATCCAAGTTGTAGATAAATTCTCATCCCTTGCATGCATGTCCTTTTTAATGGATCACATGATGAAAATCAAATAGAAATTGCATAAATAAATGGTAGAAACTATGGCTTTTAAAAGTGACAACATGGATGATGTTGTGTGCCAAATGATGACATCCACCTACAACTTCAACATGGACTGTTGGGTCTTCTATAAATGGGCCGATAGTTCTATTCAAACCTCGGCGAACTAAAATGTTTGGAGTGTCGATTTCTTGAGACTTCAAAAGCTCATGTTATGATAGCTTCTTACCCAACTAGGAGCTGTGACACCTCTGTTTCACGGGTAGACCCATAACATGGCTTTGTAGCGGCGGCTCGGAGAGTTGGAGATGTCGCTCGGTGACACGAGGGTGTTAGATTTGGCGCGGTAGGGTGGACGGCCATTTTGATATGGTTGTAGATCTGGTGCCCGGACATTCCAGTTTTGTGGCCAAGTGTAAGACCCCACCTTTATAAGGTAAATGTCCCTCTGATTGCAATGCTAGTCCCTAGATTAAATGCTAGCATCCACAGTTTAAGATGAAGTACACAGATACAAAATGTCGTTATTACATCGTCATTTCAGAGATAACATAGTCTTTTACAACTCAATAGCCAAAGGCTAGTACAAGAGTTCATAACATAAGTAAATAAAATAAAGTCTTCATCTCCATGTGCCACAGGCAAGCATGTTGAGTGTAGACTCATAACCCTAATCCTCATCGAGTAACTGCAATATTATAATTTACTGACCACGGTGGGTCAATACATTTGGAATTGTATTGAAAAGTGATACCATAGTAGAATAGTAGTATCTAACATCTATATGGATTTGGCTAAGTGTAGCTTAGGCTTGCTTTGCTCAAAATAGGTTTTTCCTATCAGTTGAAAACACTAAGTTTTTGTTTGCCAAAACTCCCAAGGAACCACCAATAGACATTGGTGAACCTTTACCCTTGTTCAACCACAAGTTTTTAACTTAGAAATTGGGATGAGGAGATCCTTGATAGCTTCAATGTCTTTGATGCTCAAATTGTCCGTTGGGGACACGGCTAAGTACTTAGGTTTTACCCTCTCGAGAGGTGGTGCACTTTCCCCACAAGACTCGACATGCATCGAGACGAGACCTTTTAGAAACCTTCCCTTAGACCACCATGGACGCGTTCCATCCTATCACCCTACCACCAACTGTCCATCTGGCTAAGTTATTGCAACCTATATGATCAAGCGAGCCCATATGCCATGTGGTTGCACTAGAAGCTTCTCAACACTAAATATCTCAAATCCCTTTGTTTACGGTGGCTTTCCACAAGTGAGATACACAAGGTAAACCATAGACATGGGCCTTGTGTTACCACTCAACATAAACCATCATACCATTCCACCTAGGTGATTCATTCATTTAGTTGTTTTATTGTACAAAACACAAGTCAAAGACTTAGCAAAATTTCCATAGCATGAATATATTCCACCCTTGTTTGCTACTAGCTAGGCTAAGCTTGATAACATAACAAGTATCTCAACTTAGAGAAAATTCTACCAAGACTACAACTACTAGGATTTTCCAAGCATAGCATATAGATACTTAGCAAAAATTTTATGCAAGCCCTACTCAAAATATCACTAGTGCATAGTCAAAATAATAGGACAAAATACATGAAGCACCACTTGCCTTGGTATTTTGGGGAGTAGCAACAAACCTCACACTCACAATCACCACTAGCACCAAATCTACACATAAAATGAAAACACCAAATTCTCATTCAAATATTCAAGAAAAAATAATATGAATGCATGCAAATGCAATGAAATGAATTTTCTATACTAAACAAGTCAAACTAAATAGTACTACACACAAAGTGATCTATCTAAAGTCTAAACAAACTCGAATTTGCTTTAAAAACATTTTATAAACATTTTATATAGCCAAAATAGGCCTATAATGTGTTTTGCAGATAATCCTATTTTTCCAGAAGAAAAATACAAATTTAAGCCCACAGTAATGTAGATCTCGATTTTCTGATTCCATTGGTATATTAATTGCATTTTTTTGGATAAGCAGAACAAAAGATATGAATTTTACAAGTTTACAATTCTAATAGATTCAAAAACAGATTTTAAATCTAATTCCCAGACACGTGTGCGCTTCTGATTGGCCCGTACCGCTTCGCGCGGATCGACCAACGTGGGCTGTAGTATTTAAGTGACGATGAATGGGCCAGATCTATCGATACTGATTCGTTAAGTGATCTGTTCTACGCCTTAGGATCTAGGTCCAACGGTGCCAGACCATGCGACCATAGTTGGGCGGCGCAAATGGCCACCGGCGGCGGCGCTCTTGGCGGTGGTGCTCGGCGATTCGAGAGGGATAGGAGTTGTGTAGTGTCTTACCGTCGCGGT
The DNA here is from genome assembly GCA_030063025.1 of Avena longiglumis. Lineage (NCBI taxonomy): Eukaryota > Viridiplantae > Streptophyta > Magnoliopsida > Poales > Poaceae > Avena > Avena longiglumis. Next base: position 579,027,466 of record CP125974.1, on the reverse strand, counting down.
TGCGAGGATGCTCAAGGTAACCGGCTTGGATAGGCGTCTTCTGCGGCGGAAAAGCACGTCAGAGTTGCGGGCAGCGTTGGGTTCTAGCAAACGACGATGGAGGCGACGGCCTGGATCACCCCAGCGCAAACAAAGTGCATCAGCATGTGCACAAGGACAAGGCGAAGTAGTGAGTTTGAACTAGGGAACAAGGGGCGTTCGATTTATAATGTGATTGCTCGTCGGAGTAGGGAACGACGTCGGGTGTTCGTGGTGCTCGACGGAGACGAAGTTCGGGGTCACAAGCAGGCAAACAGAGAGTATGAGAAGAATCACAAGATCAAGGGAAGCACGATAGCAAGAACCAGAAGTCATGGGGTGGACGGTGCACACCAGAATCGTTCGCCGAAGACGCTCGGGTAGCGGCGGTTCGAGCTCAAATGCGTGCAACCTGGGGGCGTTCTGGCGAGGGGAGTTGAGGGGAAATGGCGTGGCGGTGTGGGGATTAAGTAGTAGGTGAGGGCCGAGCGAATTACTGCCTAAATCAAAGGAATTGAATCGAATTGATTTGACGAGGTAAAGGGCGGCGACAGCAAGGTCATCGCGCGAGATTTGGGGAGGAAGGAGCTGAGCTGGCCTGGGCCCAGTGGCATTGTCAGCGGGGTAAGGATTGCGCGCGTGAGAGAGGGGCAGAGGGAAAAACGACCCGGGTGGGCTAGATGGGCTGGATCTGGTGCTGGTCCGAAATACTGGCGCAGGGTTTTTCTTTTCTCCTTTTCTTTTTCTAAATTGATTTTCAGGAATGTTTTTCAAACCCTAATTCAAACAAGTTTGAATTCAAATCTTTTCTAGATTTTTCTACAGTGAAACCTGTACTCTAAAGTGTGTCAAACACCTCTGTCCACTCAAAAACACATTGATCCTTTGAAAATAAAAATAAAAACATGCCTCATATGATTAAATAGAAGGGCATATTAATGGTTTTATTTGGGGTTTTAGTTTGAAAAATTTTGTGCAAGACAAATATTATATGAAAATATGAATGCAATGCATCCTTTTGTAATCCATGAATTTTGGGATGTTACACCAAGTCATGCGTAGTGATGACAAAGTCCCTTACCGTCTCAGGTCTGTACGTGAGGTTGGATGCTAGGACTGCCCGGTGGTTGTGTTTTGCAATCGACGCTTTTGAATACCTAGAACCGCGTGGATCTTCAGCCGTGCGGGACCATGGTATGTGAGCAAGTGATGGGTCTTAAATTATCTTACATGAGTGGAGATGACGGGCTGCACGGAATGTGGTGTGGTCAGAAGTGGATGCCAGGCTTGTGGACGCAAGGTTTTAGAGGCGCCTTTCGCCTCCATAAAAATTGGTCGTTGCATAGATTTTAGAAAGTATTTTCTAAGGATAAAAGTTGGCGAGTTTTGTTTTCGAAATTAGCATTCATAATAAATATTTTCTGAATTCAACTTCAAAATTTAGGATTAAAGCTTAAATGCCTTTGGAAATTCTATCATACCCCTACTACAAAGATCATGAATTTTGTGAAAATTATTATATGCCTTGATGCCGAGTTCTCAAATGAGTTGGATGAGAAAAACTCACTTTTAGTGGGTCTGACTACCCAAGTAAGATCTGTAGCTTTCCTATATTTATTCATGTTCAAGTTCATATTTGGTTATCTAAAGTTGGTGAAAAAAATATGTATGTAAGTGTGGATATTGCCACATTACAGGATTCTAAAGTTGGTAAACTGAAGAAAAAGTACTTGAATTAAAATAGCAACTATTCAACGGAATAAAGAAAGCCATCTATTATTATCTTTTGTAACCATCTTCAATCTGAAGCATAAGGTAATAGTAGATGATGGTGTAGTTATTTTCATGGTACATAGATGATTCTCATTTTTAATGTCTCTTACTGCCAAATGTTATCATGTGCTCATGTTTTCGGTTTGGAAACTATGTACACTAAAATGTATAAATGAAGCATTGTTTTGTTCAATTCTACATGTGGTGTTGTCATGTTTTCCCATAACTATCTTATATGTTTTGGCTCATCCAGTCTCTTTCTCCAATAGAGTATGATTTTCCCAAGGAAATAGTGTTTATAATTTTTTATTTAAACAAGGAAAATACAATCTAATGCAAGAAAATAATTCAACACGCAAACTAAGTTATTTGTTTTGGGAATTCTAACTAAAGTATTACAGCAGGCGGTGATACATTCCCTATGTGTGAATAAAAATGAAACAATGTTTTTAATCAGAAAACTAAAATGAAAATAAACCAATATGTTCGTTTCTAATGTTTGGAAATTTGCAAAACAAGACCTCAATATTTGAAGAGCTTGGTCATCATTGAAGATAATTTCTACTTTGATTCAAAGAACTCTAGTAAGTGGTATCAAAAACACATGAAAATCCTTGTTTATCTCAACATTATGGGTTTAATTTAGTCTCACCCAACATCTCAACAGACACTCACGGTTTTTATCATTTTTTAGTGTTTTTCAAACATGGATTTCATGTTTGGATGGATCCAATGCGAGAGGGGGATAATAGTTTATAAAAATGCTATATGTTAAATTTAATCTAGCCTAACATCTGAATAAATATCATAACTTCTATGTCATCTTATTTTAATTATTTATCCAAGCACATTTCAACTTGATAACATTGATGATGATGCGAAAAATGAAATAATGGTTAGTTTTCTGTTGATATGAGGAAAAAATAATTACACTATTTTTACAAGTTGATAAACTTTTATTTTCAAAATAACATTGTTGTACATGTTCTCTCGGTGAGTACTGAAAGGGTATTTTTTTCCACAATGAACATAGAGAAGAATATATAAGTTGAAAAGCGCATGCCATGCAATTGTCGAATATTCGAGTAGTTTCACATGTTGAGGAGATATTTGTAAGTGATCATCATCTAGTTAAAAAATATCGGCATAGAAACATGTAAAGTTAAGTTAGTTGGATTTTCATAACACACATGACATATTTTTAAGGGTAAAAGTGCTCCCTCAACTTGTGTGATGCTAAAAGCATAGATCCTCCACTAGTTTAGAGCAGGCACGCCTCAAGGATAGGGAGACATGAAGTGTTGTCAATATTCAATTCAATGGTTATGAAAAGGAAAAACCTGCATAAAGAAATGCTAAAAGAGAGACTTAGCTAGCGAGTTGCGTGCCAAAGTTGACGGACATCTAACGGAACTCCTTCGTTTTCTTTAAATGATCTAGTAAAGTTTAAACTAGATCATGACTAACTGAAATGTGAGAGGTGTCAATTTCTTTAGTTTTCAGAAGTTTAGGTTACGTCAGTGTGTTGATATTTAGGTTGGGTGAGTGATGTCCTCAAGTGCACATGTTTAGTTGTAGCTAGTTTTGCAGTTAGAGTATTGATCCCATGAGGAGCTTGGATCTAATAAACTGCCTCTCGCGGTTATTATGCGGTTTATACGAGAGAAATATTAGAAGGCAGCAGGCGGATTATGCATGTTTTATACTGCCAATAATGAACATGGGGTGATATATACGAACTAGATCTAGATGGGTGCACGAGACACATATTTATGCGGTGGTGTAAACAAAGTGAGGTGTGGAGCACCCCAAACTAAATCACCTTCGTTTCCATATGTTGTTCACTAACACAAAAAAATAGGAACATATTTTTAAGTGGATAGATCCCAAGCCACAAATCATACCAAAACATAACTTCCTATCATTACCCACCTTATAACTAGAGCCACCTTTAATTTTATTTAGCCCTTCCCAAACCGAGATCCATTTTTGTAGCTAGATTTATAGAACCTAGCATTGTCCATGTATTTATTCCTAAGAATTTGACAACTAAGATCCTGGGCACCACTCTCTAATTTGTATATCCAATTGCTCAATAGGTAAATATTTCTTTTCCTAGTGTTAGCAAAACCTAGCTAAGATCGTGGGCACCACTCTCTAAATTTTATATCCATTTGCCTAGTAAGGAAATATTATGTTCCTAGTGTCAGCAAAACCTATCTCACCAAATTATTTTGGCTTGCTCATTTTCTCCAATTTCACCATGTGACACTTTCTCTTACCCCCTACTCCTTCCTAGAAGAACCTAGCTCTAGACATCCATTTTGTAGTGATTCCATTTAGACAAAAGGTTAAAAATGCATTGCATATGTTGGATTACTATCAAGGAAAACATCAATGAGGACATGTCTAGCCCTTGATGATGCTTGGGAATTAAAGCCATTATGAAGTATCTTCTCAATCTTCCGAGCCACAAAAGCAAGATCACTCGCCATGATCTTGTGGTGGCTCACTATAATACCAAGGTATTTGAGAGGAAACAAACCCAATGAACAATTGAAGAAATTAGCTATCATCAACTGTTCCTCATCACTTACCCCCACTCCCAACACTTCAGCTTTCTGGTAGTTTAGTTTTAAGACATACATAGCCTTGTAACATTAAAGCAAGAATTTAACTGTTATAAAGCTACTTTCATCATTTTCCATTAGAGGGATGGTATCATCTGCATATTGTAGATGAAACACCCCACCATTGATGAGATGATGGGCTAAATATTGAATGTGCCCTTCAATCATGGTAGCATTAAGCATATCTCCCGAACCATCAACTACTAAATCAAACAAAAGGGGAGACAGATGGTTCTTATTGTCTTTGGCCTCTGTATGTTCTAAAATATCGACCATTTTATCCATTCATATTAATGAACACCCTGCTAGAGTGAAAACTTTTTTGATCTAGGAAATCGAGATTTCACTAAACCCCTTTTTCCTAAGGATCTCAACAAGAAAATTCCATAGAATTTTGTTTCAAAGTCAAGTTTAATGACCAAAAATGATATTTTTGTTGCTTCCAAGATATTTATGCTCTTAGGTAGAGAAATTGAAAAACAACAACACTGTACCTTTTATGTGATGCCTTATAGCTCTTCCCTATTGATTCCACATTAATATTCTCCCATCGGTTTCTTTTAGTTAAAATTATATACATGCATGTTTGTGTTTGGTACATATTGGATTCGTTGCCCTCTTTTCTGTATTTAGTGAAACATTTAAGCTTAGGAAATTCCCCTATCCTCAAGTAAGAAGAGTATCTGTATCGATACTCTACCTAAAAGTATTTTTTCTTCCCTCGGTGTAGTCATGGCGGTTGATGTCGTTATGTGCCTCCGTGAAGTTGAACCCCATGCCGTCGTATAGCTCCTGGAACTGGCCGAGCACCGACCGCCCCCTGCCGCCCGTGTCGTGCTTGGCTAGCTAGTCCTTCATGTCATAGACCGCGTTGTCGACATTGACAACTCCCGTGAAGGCCGCCACCTTGGCTAGGCCCCAGTTCACCGGACTGTCTGGTGGCGTCGGACAGGCTGGCTTCTAATTCACCGGACCGTACGCACGCACAAGTTGGCCTTATCATAGCCGGACAGTCTGTCGAAGCAACTAACATGGCGATCAGCCGCGCGACGATTGGGAAAAGGGACTACCTCCTCCGATGTGGAAGGACAACGAATATGTGACTGAAGGCGGCGGAGGAGAAGCACGACTGCGGCGGTGGCGACAGCGGTGATCGGAGCGGAGGTGGGCGGGGGCGGTCCATCCGAGTTCCCATCCGCCGCAACCAAGGACAAAGAGGAAGAGGAGCAACAAATGATGTAGAATTAGTTAGTTTAGGTTTCTAAATATAATTTACATTTTTATCTTAAATCATGTCAGTGGTGAGAGACTTGTGCACTAGCCATTTATCCTAAAAGTCCGATCTAATGAAAAGAGACAAGACAGTATATTTATATTCAACAAGTGGTTTATATTAAATCTAGTATAATTTTCCTGTAGCAAGTTTTCAAACATGTATGTCATGTTTGGATGGATCCAATGGGAGAGGGAGGGAGACAATACTTTCTATATAATATATGTTCAATTTATTCTAGCTTAATATCTAAACACACATAAAAAGTCTACCATCTTATGCTAATAGTTTATTTAAACATGTTTCAGCTTCATTACATTATTGATACACAGAAAAAATGATGGGTTCAAGAACCTACAAAAGTCATGTTGAGCTTTGTGTTAATGTGTTGAGAGATAAAACTTTTAGACTATATTTATAAGTTGATCAAGCTAGTATATTTTTTTACATTTTCTGTGGGTAAGTACTGAAAGGTTTTTTCCTTATAAATATACAAAAGAATACATGAGTAGAAAATCACCAGGCTGCTACTTATTGATATTTGAATGGTTGTATTTGTTGAGCAGGATATTTTTTTCAAGCGTTGATGATCTTGTAAAGATTTTTATGGACATAGAAACATGTAAAGTTAAGCTCGTTGGAGTTTCATAACACATAAGAACTATTTTGTAAGGGTAAAAGTGTAACCTTCACTTGAGTTAGCCCTGACCAAAGGGTTGGTGCGACACAAAGAGTTATCTTGGTTTTGTTCCACTCTCGTTGTTTCCAGTGTCACGACATATCCAACGGATTGAAAACAGAAAATGCACTCAAACTGTCGCATCCTTGTGCCATGAAGGTGACAACTGGAGCACCCTCCTTTACCATCTAGTGAGGAGTGGGAGTGAGCACCTCGCTTCCGAGCTTGTTCTGTGGCTTTTGTAATACCCTAAGCCAGATATTTGAACAACTCATATAAAATTCTGAGAAGGGTGAGATATAGAAAAAAATTGGGTGGAAAAAGATAATAGGGGCGAGAGCCACAAACAAGTATGGTTTCCTTTTTCTCATCCAAGTTGTAGATAAATTCTCATCCCTTGCATGCATGTCCTTTTTAATGGATCACATGATGAAAATCAAATAGAAATTGCATAAATAAATGGTAGAAACTATGGCTTTTAAAAGTGACAACATGGATGATGGTGTGTGCCAAATGATGACATCCACCTACAACTTCAACATGGACTGTTGGGTCTTCTATAAATGGGCCGATAGTTCTATTCAAACCTCGACTGAACTAAAATGTTTGGAGTGTCGATTTCTTCAGACTTCAAAAGCTCATGTTATGATAGCTTCTTACCCAACTAGGAGCCTGTGACACCTCTGTTTCACGGGTAGACCCATAACATGGCTTTGTAGCGGCGGCTCGGAGAGTTGGAGATGTCGCTCGGTGACACGAGGGTGTTAGATTTGGCGCGGTAGGGTGGACGGCCATTTTGATATGGTTGTAGATCTGGTGCCCGGACATTCCAGTTTTGTGGCCAAGTGTAAGACCCCACCTTTATAAGGTAAATGTCCCTCTGATTGCAATGCTAGTCCCTAGATTAAATGCTAGCATCCACAGTTTAAGATGAAGTACACAGATACAAAATGTCATTATTACATCGTCATTTCAGAGATAACATAGTCTTTTACAACTCAATAGCCAAAGGCTAGTACAAGAGTTCATAACATAAGTAAATAAAATAAAGTCTTCATCTCCATGTGCCACAGGCAAGCATGTTGAGTGTAGACTCATAACCCTAATCCTCATCAGAGTAACCTGCAACATTATAATTTACAGCCATAGTGGGTCAATACATTTGGAATTGTATTGGAAAGTGATACCATAGTAGAATAGTAGTATCTAACATCTATATGGATTTGGTTAAGTGTAGCTTAGGCTTGCTTTGCTCAAAACAGGTTTTTCCTATCAGTTGAAAACACTAAGTTTTTGTTTGCCAAAACTCCCAAGGAACCACCAATAGACATTGGTGAACCTTTACCCTTGTTCAACCACAAGTTTTTAACTTAGAAATTGGGATGAGGAGATCCTTGATAGCTTCAATGTCTTTGATGCTCAAATTGTCCGTTGCCAGGGACACGGCTAAGTACTTAGGTTTTACCCTCTCGAGAGGTGGTGCACTTTCTCCACAAGACTCGACATGCATCGAGACGAGACCTTTTAGAAACCTTCCCTTAGACCACCATGGACGCGTTCCATCCTATCACCCTACCACCAACTGTCCATCTGGCTAAGTTATTTCAACCTATATGATCAAGGCAGAGCCCATATGCCATGTGGTTGCACTAGAAGCTTCTCAACACTAAATATCTCAAATCCCTTTGTTTCTGGGTGGCTTTCCACAAGTGAGATACACAAGGTAAACCATAGACATGGGCCTTGTGTTACCACTCAACATAAACCATCATACCATTCCACCTAGGTGATTCATTCATTTAGTTGTTTTATTGTACAAAACACAAGTCAAAGACTTAGCAAAATTTCCATAGCATGAATATATTCCACCCTTGTTTGCTACTAGCTAGGCTAAGCTTGATAACATAACAAGTATCTCAACTTAGAGAAAATTCTACCAAGACTACAACTACTAGGATTTTCCAAGGATAGCATATAGATACTTAACAAAAATTTCATGCAAGCCCTACTCAAAATATCACTAGTGCATAGTCAAAATAATAGGACAAAATACATGAAGCACCAATTGCCTTGGTATTTTGGGGAGTAGCAACAATCCTCACACTCACAATCACCACTAGCACCAAATCTACACATAAAATGATAACACCAAATTTTCATTCAAATATTCAAGAAAAAATAATATGAATGCATGCAAATGCAATGAAATGAATTTTCTATACTAAAGAAGTCAAACTAAATAGTACTAAACACAAAGTGATCTATCTAAAGTCTAAACAAACTCGAATTTGCTTTAAAAACATTTTATAAACATTTTATATAGCCAAAATAGGCCTATAATGTGTTTTGCAGATAATCCTATTTTTCCAGAAGAAAAATACAAATTTAAGCCCACAGTAATGTAGATCTCGATTTTCTGATTCCATTGGTATATTAATTGCATTTTTTGGATAAACAGAACAAAAGATATGAATTTAACAAGTTTATAATTCTAATAGATTCAAAAACAGATTTTAAATCTAATTCCCAGACACGTGTGCGCTTCTGATTGGCCCGTACCGCTTCGCGCGGATCGACCAACATGGGCCGTAGTATTTAAGTGACGATGAATGGGCCAGATCTATCGATACTGATTCGTTAAGTGATTTGTTCTACGCCTTAGGATCTAGGTCCAACGGTGCCAGACCATGCGACCATAGTTGGGCGGCGCAAATGGCCACCGGCGGCGGGCGGCCATCTTGGCGGTGGTGCTCGGCGATTCGAGGGGATAGGAGTTGTCTAGTGGCTTACCAGCGTCGCACAGTTGCGAGGATGCTCAAGGTGGCTTCGGCTTGGATAGGGGCGTGCTGCTGCGGCCGGAAAAGCACGTCGGAGTTGCGGGCAGCGTCGGGTTCTAGCAAACGACGATGGAGGCGACGACCTGGATCACCCCAGCGCAAACAAAGTGCATCAGCATGTGCACAAGGACAAGGCGAAGCAGTGAGTTTGAACTAGGGAACAAGGGGCGTTCGATTTATAATGTGATTGCTCGTCGGAGTAGGGAACGACGTCGGGTGTTCGTGGTGCTCGACGGAGACGAAGTTCGGGGTCACAAGCAGGCAAACAGAGAGTATGAGAAGAATCACAAGATCAAGGGAAGCACGATAGCAAGAACCAGAAGTCATGGGGTGGACGGTGCACACCAGAATCATTCGCCGAAGACGCTCGGGTAGCGGCGGTTCGAGCTCAAATGCGTGCAACCTGGGGGCGTTCTGGCGAGGGGAGTTGAGGGGAAATGGCGTGGCGGTGTGGGGATTAAGTAGTAGGTGAGGGCCGGGCGAATTACTGCCTAAATCAAAGGAATTGAATCGAATTGATTTGACGAGGTAAAGGGCGGCGACAGCAAGGTCATCGCGCGAGATTTGGGGAGGAAGGAGCTGAGTTGGCCTGGGCCCAGTGGCAGTGTCAGCGGGGTAAGGATTGCGCGCGTGAGAGAGGGTGTTATCACCGTATTTTGGCCAAAGACGGAGATGGGCCGTGATCAAGATGGGCTTAGAAGATACATATATTCAACGTGTTGTTGGATCGGCCTAATACGTAGATTTGGGCTGAATTGCCCGTGTATCTTGTATCTTAGTAGGATTCGTATTTGTTTAGGTTTCGTTTATGTTTAGATAAAGATAGAGTTGTAGAGTTATTCCAAAAGTAGAGAGTCTCCGGACTATAAATATGTACCTAGGGTTATTGAAAGACAAGGACAATCACGTTCACAACCAACAACAATCTCGGCGCCATACCCCTTGTTTCTAGGGTTTTCTCGGGTAAGTGCCATCTTGCCTAGATCGCACCTTGCGATCTAGGCGATATTCTATCGTTATCCGGTGTTACTCGTCTTGAAGCCTTGTTGATGGCGGTAACACCTTTACTATGATTGTTAGAGCTAGCATCGATACTCTTACTATGATTGCTTCTGGTGCTACCTCTAGCTATCTCGCCATCTTTGCACCTTCTCCGGGTGTGAGGTGGCATCTTGCTTGATTTCTATTTAGTCGATTTGATCTGTTATAGTTGTGCCTTGTTCATCAAGGTTTAGTTTAATATCCACGTGGTTAGGCCTCACAAACGGGTTGAACGATCCGTGTCGTAAAATATGGTTTATTGGTCTTAGAGGGACGTTAGGAATTGACATTGTGTTGGTTTTAGGCCTTCTCTAGGATTGGTTTTCTCTGTTTTTCGTATCTATTAGGCTCAACTACGCGTGGGGCGTTCGGTTGCGTGGTGAAAACACTAAACTATCGTAGATCGATTTAACTTGTAGTAATTAAGCAAAACCCCATGCTATCATAGATCCAATGCAAAACCATGGGGATAATCGGCTCGAAGCGATTCTGAGAAACACAGGAGCCGATCACGGCTCGAATTTTACGATACTTGTTTGCCGTGCAGAAACCAATCGGAACAATCCATCACCTTCTGGCCAGGTATAGGTCGGTGGCATCTCGAACCAAGGCAGGGGCGCGTGCGTCTTTGGAAGATTCTTGGCCGTTGACCGAGGACTAGGGCCCACCAGCCGCTCTGAGGAGCCTCCGGCTCTTCGTGTTGCTAGTCACGCCGCCCGGTGAGTTTTGACAGCAACACATTACGCACGCCCGGTGGGACCTTCAACAACGTCTACATCAATGTCCGACGCTGCGATGGAGAACAGGCGGTCACGTCTGACGACGAGCTTCTGCTGAGCACAAAGCGAAGTATGGCGAGATCAAAGAGCTCTTGAAGCCGACCTCATCGGCTCTTCGAGAGGACCACGCGGGGCATCAAGTGGAAGGATTCTCCCGAGGTGCTCTCGATGAAGTAGATCATGCATTCCTTGGAGGAACGCTCCGAGGCTCTGTGGATGAAGTCAACTATATGGTGGCTCATTCTCTACACCGCCACTCACGAGAGCACGTGAACGCTTTCGGCGGATTGCAGTTCGCGTGGTCCAGAGATCATGAAACATCGATACTCTCCGTCGGGGCCACTTTGGGAACCCACCAAGGAGAAAGACCGCTCCACACGGACCGCAATCCGGTCACGCTCAAGGCTCGAGCCGCCAGGATCAGCGGCATACATTGTCTACAAGGTGGAGGCGATCCGGTGATTGCCAATTCTGTTCGAGCCACCCAAGGAGATTCCGCATGGGTACATATGTGCCTACGTGCGGATCGCAACAACTTGGCGCCCGGCCAGATCGCAACCGCAGAGTCTCATGGCGGGGTTCCTGCGGGATCTTCGAGCGGCGTTCACAGGGCAACGGTGTCCGGGATGGATGTCTTGACAAACAGTGGCTAGCCAAGTATGCCCGGAACTAACCAGGAGAATCCAGCCCCCGCAGCTCAAACAGTGGACCAAATCACTACCATCTTGAGAGATCAGTTCGGCTTTGTGCCGAAAAGGCGCACGATCGGCTACTCAAAGCCGTACCCCAACGAGTTTGACCTGATTCCACTACCGCCCAAATATAAGCTCCCTGAGTTCTCAAGATTCAGCGGGTCAGAAGGGTCAAGCTCGATCGAGCACGTAAGCCGATACCTGGCGCAGCTAGGTATGATTTCGGCATCGGATCAAATGCGCGTGAGATTTTTTGCACAATCTCTGACAGGACCAGCTTTTGGGTGGTACACCTCGCTGCCACCTGATTCAATTCGCACCTGGAAGCAACTAGAAGAACAGTTCCACATCCAGTACCATTCAGAGGCGACCGAGGCTGGCATTGCAGACCTGGCGCAAGTCTGAAGCGGGAGAAATCGAGGCGAATACATCCGGCGAGAACCATCAAGAACAGATGTTATTGCTCGTTTAAGCGAGAAGGAAGCAATCGACTGGCTGTGGTGGGGCTCTTAGCACCGTCAAGGATCCGGCTTTCGGTGGAGTACAACTCACGCACACATGGCCCGGCGGCGATGTATGAACAACGCCACCAAAGTTATACCAAGACCGGTTCAAGCGGCCGTAAGCACGGTAGTTCTGAAGAAGATGATCCTACACAAGACCAGGAGGTGGCCGTGGCGAGTGGGCTCGGGGCGAACCTGTGTCCTGCAAATGGGTGAAGCGGCGGGCCTTTGAAAGGGTTTGACTTGACGTAAGCAAAGCCGAGCAGATATTCGATTTACTCTTGAAGAAAGCAGTTGAGGTTACACAAGGCCACAAGATCCCCACCGCTCGGAGATGAGCAGGAGACCATACGCAAGTGGCATCATTCGTTCACCCACACCACCAATGATTGCAAAGAGCTCGGCGCGGATCCAAATGGCAATAGAACAAGCCGCTGATCCTCGGCCATTTCGCCATGAAGGTGGACACGAACCCGTTCCCGTGTCAACATGATAGAGCTCGATCGCTCCATGACGTCAACTAGACTTTTCGCGTTTGATGTCAACATGGCTGGTCTGGGTACCACCATGACACGCACAAGGAAGGAGGTGATCACTCTCGAGGCAAAGGCGAGAGAAGGCTGGTCCTGAGCGGCCCACGATGGTGGGCGGTACCTAACAGAGGAACAAGTGAGGAGAGTGCGATATCGAAGCCACATTCCACGCACCTCCTTAACAAATATGAGCGCGTCGACCAACGTCGCGCCAAAGACGAGGCGATGAAAGACATGGGCACCTCGCCAAGAGACCACCCAAAGAGAAGGAAGGCGCAGACAAACATTGGGATTGCCCCTTCTTCAAGCATTGCTGGGACGTGGGAATGAGCCGATTGCCTACAGCCGACAACTGCCCAGAATGTGGACCACAAAAGAAGGGCACGAGGCCAATATCGGTGTTCGAACGTCTCGGACCTCTCCCACCTCAGAGCCGTCCTAAGGAGTCCACTAGAGCAAAGGGCCTTGAGAGGACCAGGGACGACGAAGAAGAAGACAGGTTTCACCGTCCAAGGTGGTGCCCCGATGGACTCAGACACACTCAGAAGCGCAGAGTGCAACGGCTGCGTAACTTAGAAGAAGCTGAAGCGCAGTATCTCCACGCGCTAAAGAAGGCACGGCCGGATCTGGCCGTCAAAGTAAGGCAGATTACGGAGACGGAGGGCCGCGCGACAAGGAAAGAGTGGCGCAAACCAATAAAAGCCGATGCGAGCATCGCTGGCACAAACTTATGGTGTTCGTACTCGGCGGAGTTCTCGCGCCACGAACCAATATGCTACCGATGTACGGCTTGGCTGCCCCGGCCAATTATCTTTGAGAAGCCACGAGAAGGGTTACAAACATCCGAAAGCGGCTGTACCTACGGGCTACATCAATGGACAACCCGTCGACAAGATGTTGGTGGACACCGGAGCGATTAACATCATGCCATACTCCATGCTACGACGTTTGGGGCGCTCCACGGCGGACTGATCAAAACCAACGTCACGTTAAGCGACTTCAACGGCGATCTTGAAGCGCAAGGTGTTCTTAACGTGGATCGGCGGTGGGCAGGAAAACTATACCCACGTCATTTTTCGTCGTGAACAGCAAAAGTACCTCGCCGTCTTGCTAGGAAGGATTGGATCCACGCTAGCCGCATTCCATCCACAATGCATCGATTACGTCTGATGGGACGGAGATGAAGTGGAGGTCGTCCATGCGACGATTCTATCGAGGTTTCCATTCTTGCACGAACATCTGGGAAGCAGAAGACCAAGAGCCGATCTCTGGAATCAGTTTGGACGGCTGTGAGCGCATTGAAGCTTCAAAAAACGGGGTGAGGCTGGTCTTATCCACTGGCCTGACAGAATAGAAAGGTCCACGATCATAAGTGGTACGGCCGATCATCACGATCGGCCACAAAAAATAAAAAGCAACGACCATACGACAAGCAGATCATGTAGTCGTAGCAGGGAGACGCCCTGCCATTGTAAAACCGTGAGGTGTAAACCGCCTTTGACGTGCACAATCAAGAAGGGGGCCGATTCAGGCAATCGGCCCAAATTATTTTTGTTGTCCTCACCTACTGCTTGCCCTGTGTTTAGCATCGACTTGACAGGTGACGGCAAGTTAGGGTATGGGTTTACATCCGCTGATGAGCTAGAAGAGATTGACATTGGTCACGGGGATAAGCCGACCAACATTTATCGACAAGAAATTAGATCCAGATCTGCGGGGCCCAATGATCGCCTGTTGAAACAATACCTGCCGCTTTGGGACTACAAGAAATGCAGGTTAGACAGAGCATCATTGAGCATCGGCTCCCGAAAAGGATTCCGGCCATTTCAAAGTGAGCACGGCAAATGAAGGCGAAATTCGTAGAGGTCAAGAAGGAGGTCGAGAAAATGTTGTGACCAAGTTAATCAGCCATGCGGTATCTTTGAATGGATTTCTAGTATAGTGCTGTGGAGAAGAAGGATGGCGATGGCGGGTCGCCATAGATTTTCGGGATCTCAACAGGCGACCCGAAGGATGAGTATCCGATGCCGTAGCGAGCGTTAATAAGCGTGACTGGTCACAAGATCTTAAGTTTCATGGATGGCAATGCTGGTTACAACCAAATTTTTATGGCTCCAGAAGACATACACAAAACCGCATTCAGAGTACCAGGTTCGGTGGGTCTCTTCGAGTATGTGGTCATGACGTTTGGACTAAAAAATGCTGGCGCCACATACCAGAGGGCCATGAATTATATTTTCCACGACCTGATCGGCGGTTGGTGGAAATCTACATTGACGACGTGGTGGTCAAATCTGCTTGCGCAAGGGGCACTTGGGCGATCTACAGCGTCTGGACCGAACAAGAAAGTTCGACTGCGGATGAATCAAAGAAGTGTGCTTTCGGAGTGGCGGTCGGTTCACGGGTTTCTTGGTCCATGAGCGGGATTGAGATCGGCTGAAGAGTAAGGAGGTCACGAACAATGAGGCCACCACTACAAAGAAAGAGCTGCGTCTCTCATCGGCAAGATCAACCGTCGACGATTCATCTCGAACTGTCGGGAAGGATAGAGCCGTTCATGGGGCTCGTAAAATTAAAGGCGACGAGGAATTCGCTGGGGCGAGAACAACAACGGGCCTTGACGAGATCAAAGAATATCGACAAAGCCGCGATGTTAGTTCCACCCCGGACAAGCCATTCTACATTTACTTGTCGATGGCGGACCGTCCATCGCCTCGATGGTGGTGCAAGTGCATGACGGGCTAGAAGTCGTATTCTACATAAGCGAAGGATCTTTGGGCAGAGACACGGTATCCAGATATCGACAAGTTGTGCCTCTGTTTGTTTTTTACATGCACCAAGCTACGCCACATTTTGCTATCAGCAGAGGTCATCATCATATGCAAGTCGGACGTCATAAAGCACATGCTATCGGCTCCTATGTTAAAAGGCCGATTAGGCAAATGGATGTTTGCATTATCAGAGTTTGACATCCGGTATCACCGCGAAAGCTGTTAAGGGACGGTATGGCTGATCTGATTGCCGAGAGGATCAACACTAACATAGCAGCACTGTCCATAAAAGCATGGGCTATGTTTTTCGACGGATCAGTTTGTGACGATGGCTGCGGCATCGGCATTTTCCTCGTGTCGCCCCGGGGGGCAACATTTTCCTTCTCCATCAGATTGTCTGCCTCTCCTACTAACAATGTAGCGATGCGAGGCAATACGCAAGGGATGGAGTTACTCCTCGGCCGGAGCGAAGCGATGGAAATTTTGGAGACTCCAAGTTGGTGATTTCCCAGCTCACGGAGGACTACAAGTGCGAGGCGAGTCCCTCTTCCCATTATGGCTGCCTTGCCGAAGTGATGACGCAATTTGGTACATCAACTTCACTTGGATCCCACGTGCGCAGAATACCGAGGCGAACGATCTTGCAGATAAGCGGGATACAAGGATATGGTAGAAGGAGCCGATGTCAGTGCGGTTCCTAGAAGCAGATGATGGAGCCGATATCTTCAATTACTTGAAAGATTCGGCTCGGGGGGCACCTAAACGGATAAGGTACAAAGCCATGAAGTACGTGCTTATTGGGGATGACATGTTTTACAGGACTCTGGAAGGGCTATTGCTCAAATGCCTGGGGACAGCCGAGGCCAGTCAGCTCCTACATGAGGTACACGAAGGAGCCTGTGGTACTCACCAATCGGCTCATAAGATGAAGTGGTTGATCAGGCGATCAGGGTTTTATTGGCCCACTATGCTCGAGGACTGTTTTAAGTACTACAAAGGGTGTCAAGCATGTCAGATATTTGGAAAAATCCAGATGGTACCCGCATCAGCGATGAATCCCATCATCAAGCCTTGGCCATTCCGAGGTTGGGGCATGGATATGATCGGCAAGATCAATCCTCCGTCAAGCAAAGGCCACATGTGGATTTTGGCCATCACAGATTATTTTACCAAGTGGGTGGAGGCCGTCCCTATGAAGTCAGTAAGTTCAAAAGATGTTGTCAATTTTGTGAAAGAGCATGTCATTCATAGGTTTGGGATTCCTCAGACTATCACAACCGATGGAGGTTCGGTTTTCACTTCTCACGAGTTCGAGAGTTACGTGAGGATACAGGATTAAAGCGATTCGATCATCTCCGTACTATGCTCAAGCAAATGGACAAGCCGAGGCGTCAACGAGTCTTATCAAAGCGATCAAGAGGAAAATCGATGAGCATCCGAGGCGTTGGCATGAAGTTTTATCGAGGCTTTATGGGCTTATCGCATGTCATGTCATGGAGCGATAAAAACCTCTCCGTACCATCTGGTCTATGGACAAGAAGCCGTATTGCCTTGGGAAATTACAATTTGGATCGAGACGTCACTTTTCGAGCGATCTAACAACTGAAGAGTATGCAGCTTTGATGAGTGACATTGAAGATGTGGTGAGCTTAGGCTGGTCATGGAGAAAATAAAAGAGAACAAGGCTAAGGTGGCTCGTGCCTACAACAAGAAGGTGAAGCCAAAGGAGTTCCACGTTGGAGATTTGGTGTGGGAAGCTGTGTTGCCCTTGGGTACTAAGGACGCAGCATATGGTAAATGGTCTCCAAATTGGCACGGGCCGTACAAGGTCGTCCAAGTTTTAAAAATGGACAACATCTCAAGAAATATTTCCCAAGCATGTGGGATGGTGGACAGTAAAACTGGAGGAGCCGTTACCTGAAATCGGCTAGGTGAAATTACAAGAAGTAATAGACGGGTAAGATATGGGGGCCGATGCTGGAAATCGGCCGAGTAAAAAAAAATATATAAATTTTATATATGTAGCCGATGCATGGTCATCGATGCTAGAAGATCACACATGTTACAGGAAGGGCCACATCGACGGTCTGAGCCTTGTCATCTTCATCTTTGCTTGTCACTAGTAGTGCATGCGGGCACGTTTTTGGTGGGCGATTGGAGATTTGGGTCGTTTGTATTTTAATCTACTGTGTTGAGGAAGGTCGCAGGAGGAGCCGATGGGTGGTCATCGGCTTTGTGCAATTTAACTTATTTTGACTGTATGCATGCAGCATGGTGAAAGCCGATGCAGTGTCATCGGCTTCTGGAACATCGACTTGTTTCAGATTATCGGCGAAAGTGGAGCAGGAAAAGGAGCAATATTTTGGGAACAAAGTTTCATTCATTCAAAGGATCATTGCTTACAGAAGGATCGATTACAAAAGGGGCCTGCTATTGCTACGGCCATTGCTACTAATTCCTAATCTAAGCCGAATTAAATCGCATTGTCGTCGCCGTCCTCTTCCTTTGTCTGCGGCGCTGCTCGGCGTCATCTCGCCTTCTTCTTTGAAGAAGCCAGCGAGGACCTCTTCGTCCTCGTCGTCATCTTGATATCCTCGCCGGACCCATAGCGGGCGCTCGTCGGCGGATACCCATCGGAGGAGGTGTCCTCCTCGATTCTTCCTCCTCGGCGGAAGAGTCGACGCCGTCCACGACCGATTGTCGTTGCTCTTCGCCTCCAGTTCCCGTCTACGAGGCTTAGGCTCTCTTCGCCGTCGGTCGGACGCATCGTCCTCGACCAGGCAAAATCAACCCCTTCGTCCCACCATCGTGGGCGAAATCTTATCGCCCGTGGGCGGGTGCTGGAGTTGGTTCTCGCCGCTAATCGAGTTGGAGGCATGGGAGGATGCATTGGAGGAAGCAGGGAGGCCATGGCAAGAAAGAGGGTTTTCCGATGAAGAAAGAGGGTTTTCGGCCACGGGAGGAAGATGAGGACTATGGCTCGGAGCTGATTTAAATAAGGGAATAATGGATGACGGTTCAATGCCATGGCGGTTTCCCAGTTACCTTGCCAAAATGGTCAAATCACGCGCTGTGCAGGAGTTGAGAAGACAGGGCATCATTGATGAAGGGGTAGCGTGACGGTGCTGTTCTGCCATGCGTTCTGTCGACGCGCAGCCCGATATAAAAAAAAAGGGGGGAGAAGAAGAAAAAAAAAACGCACAGAGTGGTTTTGGAATTATCATTGCCAAAACCAGGGGGGCATGTGTTATCACCGTATTTTGGCCAAAGACGGAGATGGGCCGTGATCAAGATGGGCTTAGAAGATACATATATTCAACGTGTTGTTGGATCGGCCTAATACGTAGATTTGGGCTGAATTGCCCGTGTATCTTGTATCTTAGTAGGATTCGTATTTGTTTAGGTTTCGTTTATGTTTAGATAAAGATAGAGTTGTAGAGTTATTCCAAAAGTAGAGAGTCTCCGGACTATAAATATGTACCTAGGGTTATTGAAAGACAAGGACAATCACGTTCACAACCAACAACAATCTCGGCGCATCGCCACCCCTTGTTTCTAGGGTTTTTCTCGGGTAAGTGCCATGCTGCCTAGATCGCACCTTGCGATCTAGGCAGTATTACTATCGTTATCCGGTGTTACTCGTACTGAAGCCTTGTTGATGGCGAGTAACACCTTTACCACAGATTGTTAGAGCTAGCATCGATACTCTTACTATGATTGCTTGCTGGTGCTACCTCTAGCTATCTCGCCATCTTTGCACCTTCTCCCGGGTGTGAGGGTGGCATCTTGCTTGATTTCTATTTAGTCGATTTGATCTGTTATAGTTGTGCCTTGTTCATCAAGGTTTAGTTTAATATCCACGTGGTTAGGCCTCACAAACGGGTTGAACGATCCGTGTACGTAAAATATGGTTTATTGGTCTTAGAGGGCGTTAGAATTGACATTGTGTTGGTTTTAGGCCTTCTAGGATTGGTTTTCTCGTTTTTCGTATCTATTAGGCTCAACTACGCGTGGACGTTAGGTTGCGTGGTGAAAACACTAAACTATCGTAGATCGATTTAACTTGTAGTAATTAAGCAAAACCCCATGCTATCATAGATCCAATGCAAAACCATGGGGATAATCGGCTCAAAAGCCGATTCTGGAAACACAGGGAGCCGATCACGGCTCGAATTTTACGATACTTGTTTGCGTCAGAAACCAATCGAACAATCCATCACCTTCACGGCCAGGTATAGGTCGGTGGCACCCTCGAACCAAGACAGACGCGTGCGTCTTTGGAAGATTCTTGGCCGTTGACCGAGGGACTAGGGCCCACCAGCCGCTCTGGGAGCCTCCCGGCTCTTCGTGTTGCTAGTCACTGCCCGCCGGTGAGTTTTGACAGGCAACAGAGGGGCAGAGGGAAAAACGACCCGGGTGGGCTAGATGGGCTGGATCTGGTGCTGGGCCGAAATACTGGCGCAGGGTTTTTCTTTTCTCCTTTTCTTTTTCTAAATTGATTTTCAGGAATGTTTTTCAAACCCTAATTCAAACAAGTTTGAATTCAAATCTTTTCTAGATTTTTCTACAGTGAAACCTGTACTCTAAAGTGTGTCAAACACCTCTGTCCACTCAAAAACACATTGATCCTTTGAAAATAAAAATAAAAACATGCCTCATATGATTAAATAGAAGGGCATATTAATGGTTTTATTTGGGGTTTTAGTTTGAAAAATTTTGTGCAAGACAAATATTATATGAAAATATGAATGCAATGCATCCTTTTGTAATCCATGAATTTTGGGATGTTACACCAAGTCATGCGTAGTGATGACAAAGTCCCTTACCGTCTCAGGTCTGTACGTGAGGTTGGATGCTAGGACTGCCCGGTGGTTGTGTTTTGCAATCGACGCTTTTGAATACCTAGAACCGCGTGGATCTTCAGCTGTGCGGGACCATGGTATGTGAGCAAGTGATGGGTCTTAAATTATCTTACATGAGTGGAGATGACGGGCTGCACGGAATGTGGTGTGGTCAGTGGATGCGGGCTTGTGGGCCTTAAGGTTTTAGAGGCGCCTTTCGCCTCCATAAAAATTGGTCGTTGCATAGATTTTAGAAAGTATTTTCTAAGGATAAAAGTTGGCGAGTTTTGTTTTCGAAATTAGCATTCATAATAAATATTTTCTGAATTCAACTTCAAAATTTAGGATTAAAGCTTAAATGCCTTTGGAAATTCTATCATACCCCTACTACAAAGATCATGAATTTTGTGAAAATTATTATATGCCTTGATGCCGAGTTCTCAAATGAGTTGGATGAGAAAAACTCACTTTTAGTGGGTCTGACTACCCAAGTAAGATCTGTAGCTTTCCTATATTTATTCATGTTCAAGTTCATATTTGGTTATCTAAAGTTGGTGAAAAAAATATGTATGTAAGTGTGGATATTGCCACATTACAGGATTCTAAAGTTGGTAAACTGAAGAAAAAGTACTTGAATTAAAATAGCAACTATTCAACGGAATAAAGAAAGCCATCTATTATTATCTTTTGTAACCATCTTCAATCGAAGCATAAGGTAATAGTAGATGATGGTGTAGTTATTTTCATGGTACATAGATGATTCTCATTTTAATGTCTCTTCGCCAAATGTTATCATGTGCTCATGTTTTCGGTTTGGAAACTATGTACACTAAAATGTATAAATGAAGCATTGTTTTGTTCAATTCTACATGTGGTGTTGTCATGTTTTCCCATAACTATCTTATATGTTTTGGCTCATCCAGTCTCTTTCTCCAATAGAGTATGATTTTCCCAAGGAAATAGTGTTTATAATTTTTTATTTAAACAAGGAAAATACAATCTAATGCAAGAAAATAATTCAACACGCAAACTAAGATATTTGTTTTGGGAATTCTAACTAAAGTATTACAGCAGACGGTGATACATTCCCTATGTGTGAATAAAAATGAAACAATGTTTTTAATCAGAAAACTAAAATGAAAATAAACCAATATGTTCGTTTCTAATGTTTGGAAATTTGCAAAACAAGACCTCAATATTTGAAGAGCTTGGTCATCATTGAAGATAATTTCTACTTTGATTCAAAGAACTCTAGTAAGTGGTATCAAAAACACATGAAAATCCTTGTTTATCTCAACATTATGGGTTTAATTTAGTCTCACCCAACATCTCAACAGACACTCACGGTTTTTATCATTTTTTAGTGTTTTTCAAACATGGATTTCATGTTTGGATGGATCCAATGCGAGAGGGGGATAGTAGTTTATAAAAATGCTATATGTTAAATTTAATCTAGCCTAACATCTGAATAAATATCATAACTTCTATGTCATCTTATTTTAATTATTTATCCAAGCACATTTCAACTTGATAACATTGATGATGATGCGAAAAATGAAATAATGGTTAGTTTTCTGTTGATATGAGGAAAAAATAATTACACTATTTTTACAAGTTGATAAACTTTTATTTTCAAAATAACATTGTTGTACATGTTCTCTCGGTGAGTACTGAAAGGGTATTTTTTTCCACAATGAACATAGAGAAGAATATATAAGTTGAAAAGCGCATGCCATGCAATTGTCGAATATTCGAGTAGTTTCACATGTTGAGGAGATATTTGTAAGTGATCATCATCTAGTTAAAAAATATCGGCATAGAAACATGTAAAGTTAAGTTAGTTGGATTTTCATAACACACATGACATATTTTTAAGGGTAAAAGTGCTCCCTCAACTTGTGTGATGCTAAAAGCATAGATCCTCCACTAGTTTAGAGCAGGCCCGCCTCAAGGATAGGGAGACATGAAGTGTTGTCAATATTCAATTCCAATGGTTATGAAAAGGAAAAACCTGCATAAAGAAATGCTAAAAGAGAGACTTAGCTAGCGAGAGTTGCGTGCCAAAAGTTGACGGACATCTAACGGAACTCCTTCATTTTCTTTAAATGATCTAGTAAAGTTTAAACTAGATCATGACTAACTGAAATGTGAGAGGTGACAATTTCTTTAGTTTTCAGAAGTTTAGGTTACGTCAGTGTGTTGATATTTAGGTTGGGTGAGTGATGTCCTCAAGTGCACATGTTTAGTTGTAGCTAGTTTTGCGAAGTTAGAGTATTGATCCCATGAGGAGCTTCGGATCTAATAAACTGCCTCTCGCGGTTATTATGCGGTTTATGTCTGAGAGAAATATTAGAAGATCAGCAGGCGGATTGTCTGTGTTTTATACTGCCAATAATGAACATGGGGTGATATATACGAACTAGATCTAGATGGGTGCACACGAGACACATATTTATGCGGGTGGTGTAAACAAAGTGAGGTGTGGAGCACCCCAAACTAAATCACCTTCGTTTCCATATGTTGTTCACTAACACAAAAAAATAGCTGGGAACATATTTTTAAGTGGATAGATCCCAAGCCACAAATCATACCAAAACATAACTTCCCTATCATTACCCACCTTATAACTAGAGCCACACTGTTAATTTTATTTAGCCCCTTCCCAAACCGAGATCCATTTTTGTAGCTAGATTTATAGAACCTAGCATTGTCCATGTATTTATTCCTAAGAATTTGACAACTAAGATCCTGGGCACC
Source organism: Avena longiglumis (assembly GCA_030063025.1). NCBI lineage: Eukaryota > Viridiplantae > Streptophyta > Magnoliopsida > Poales > Poaceae > Avena > Avena longiglumis. The sequence goes on along the minus strand of CP125974.1, from coordinate 579,004,339 downwards.
ACTCTCTAATTTGTATATCCAATTGCTCAATAGGTAAATATTTCTTTTCCTAGTGTTAGCAAAACCTAGCTAAGATCGTGGGCACCACTCTCTAAATTTTATATCCATTTGCCCAGTAAGGAAATATTATGTTCCTAGTGTCAGCAAAACCTATCTCACCAAATTATTTTGGCTTGCTCATTTTCTCCAATTTCACCATGTGACACTTTCTCTTACCCCCTACTCCTTCCTAGAAGAACCTAGCTCTAGACATCCATTTTGTAGTGATTCCATTTAGACAAAAGGTTAAAAATGCATTGCATATGTTGGATTACTATCAAGGAAAACATCAATGAGGACATGTCTAGCCCTTGATGATGCTTGGGAATTAAAGCCATTATGAAGTATCTTCTCAATCTTCCGAGCCACAAAAGCAAGATCACTCGCCATGATCTTGTTGTGGCTCACTGTAATACCAAGGTATTTGAGAGGAAACAAACCCAATGAACAATTGAAGAAATTAGCTATCATCAACTGTTCCTCATCACTTACCCCCACTCCCAACACTTCAGCTTTCTGGTAGTTTAGTTTTAAGACATACATAGCCTTGTAACATTAAAGCAAGAATTTAACTGTTATAAAGCTACTTTCATCATTTTCCATTAGAGGGATGGTATCATCTGCATATTGTAGATGAAACACCCCACCATTGATGAGATGATGGGCTAAATATTGAATGTGCCCTTCAATCATGGTAGCATTAAGCATATCTGCCGAACCATCAACTACTAAATCAAAAAAAAGGGGAGACAGATGGTTCTTATTGTCTTTGGCCTCTGTATGTTCTAAAATATCGACCATTTTATCCATTCATATTAATGAACACCCTGCTAGAGTGAAAACTTTTTTGATCTAGGAAATCGAGATTTCACTAAACCCCTTTTTCCTAAGGATCTCAACAAGAAAATTCCATAGAATTTTGTTTCAAAGTCAAGTTTAATGACCAAAAATGATATTTTTGTTGCTTCCAGGATATTTATGCTCTTAGGTAGAGAAATTGAAAAACAGCAACACTGTACCTTTTATGTGATGCCTTATAGCTCTTCCCTATTGATTCCACATTAATATTCTCCCATCGGTTTCTTTTAGTTAAAATTATATACATGCATGTTTGTGTTTGGTACATATTGGATTCGTTGCCCTCTTTTCTGTATTTAGTGAAACATTTAAGCTTAGGAAATTCCCCTATCTTCAAGTAAGAAGAGTATCTGTATCGATACTCTACCTAAAAGTATTTTTTTCTTCCCTCGGTGTAGTCATGGCGGTTGATGTCGTTATGTGCCTCCGTGAAGTTGAACCCCATGCCGTCGTATAGCTCCTGGAACTGGCCGAGCACCGACCGCCCCCTGCCGCCCGTGTCGTGCTTGGCTAGCTAGTCCTTCATGTCATAGACCGCGTTGTCGACATTGACAACTCCCGTGAAGGCCGCCACCTTGGCTAGGCCCCAGTTCACCGGACTGTCTGGTGGCGTCGGACAGGCTGGCTTCTAATTCACCGGACCGTACGCACGCACAAGTTGGCCTTATCATAGCGGACGATCAAGCAACTAACATGGCGATCAGCCGCGCGACGATTGGGAAAAGGGACTACCTCCTCCGATGTGGAAGGACAACGAATATGTGACTGAAGGCGGCGGAGGAGAAGCACGACTGCGGCGGTGGCGACAGCGGTGATCGGAGCGGAGGTGGGCGGGGGCGGTCCATCCGAGTTCCCATCCGCCGCAACCAAGGACAAAGAGGAAGAGGAGCAACAAATGATGTAGAATTAGTTAGTTTAGGTTTCTAAATATAATTTACATTTTTATCTTAAATCATGTCAGTGGTGAGAGACTTGTGCACTAGCCAGTTATCCTAAAAGTCCGATCTAATGAAAAGAGACAAGACAGTATATTTATATTCAACAAATGGTTTATATTAAATCTAGTATAATTTTCCTGTAGCAAGTTTTCAAACATGTATGTCATGTTTGGATGGATCCAATGGGAGAGGGAGGGAGACAATACTTTTTATAAAATATATGTTCAATTTATTCTAGCTTAATATCTGAACACACATAAAAAGTCTACCATCTTATGCTAATAGTTTATTTAAACATGTTTCAGCTTCATTACATTATTGATACACAGAAAAAATGATGGGTTCAAGAACCTACAAAAGTCATGTTGAGCTTTGTGTTAATGTGTTGCGAGATAAAACTTTTAGACTATATTTATAAGTTGATCAAGCTAGTATATTTTTTTACATTTTCTGTGGGTAAGTACTGAAAGGTTTTTTTCCTTATAAATATACAAAAGAATACATGAGTAGAAAATCACCAGGCTGCTACTTATTGATATTTGAATGGTTGTATTTGTTGAGCAGGATATTTTTTTCAAGCGTTGATGATCTTGTAAAGATTTTTATGGGCATAGAAACATGCAAAGTTAAGCTCGTTGGAGTTTCATAACACATAAGAACTATTTTGTAAGGGTAAAAGTGTAACCTTCACTTGAGTGGGCCCTGACCAAAGGGTTGGTGCGACACAAAGAGTTATCTTGGTTTTGTTCCACTCTCATTTTTCCAGTGTCACGACATATCCAACGGATTGAAAACAGAAAATGCACTCAAACTGTCGCATCCTTGTGCCATGAAGGTGACAACTGGAGCACCCTCATTTGCCATCTAGTGAGGAGTGGGAGTGAGCACCTCGCTTCCGAGCTTGGTCTGTGGCTTTTGTAATACCCTAAGCCAGATATTTGAACAACTCATATAAAATTCTGAGAAGGGTGAGATATAGAAAAAAATTGGGTGGAAAAAGATAATAGGGGCGAGAGCCACAAACAAGTATGGTTTCCTTTTTCTCATCCAATTTGTAGATAAATTCTCATCCCTTGCATGCATGTCCTTTTTAATGGATCACATGATGAAAATCAAATAGAAATTGCATAAATAAATGGTAGAAACTATGGCTTTTAAAAGTGACAACATGGATGATGTTGTGTGCCAAATGATGACATCCACCTACAACTTCAACATGGACTGTTGGGTCTTCTATAAATGGGCCGATAGTTCTATTCAAACCTCGACTGGACTAAAATGTTTGGAGTGTCGATTTCTTCAGACTTCAAAAGCTCATGTTATGATAGCTTCTTACCCAACTAGGAGCCTGTGACACCTCTGTTGCACGGGTAGACCCATAACATGGCTTTGTAGCGGCGGCTCGGAGAGTTGGAGATGTCGCTCGGTGACACGAGGGTGTTAGATTTGGCGCGGTAGGGTGGACGGCCATTTTGATATGGTTGTAGATCTGTGCCGGACATTCCAGTTTTGTGGCCAAGTGTAAGACCCCACCTTTATAAGGTAAATGTCCCTCTGATTGCAATGCTAGTCCCTAGATTAAATGCTAGCATCCACAGTTTAAGATGAAGTACACAGATACAAAATGTCGTTATTACATCGTCATTTCAGAGATAACATAGTCTTTTACAACTCAATAGCCAAAGGCTAGTACAAGAGTTCATAACATAAGTAAATAAAATAAAGTCTTCATCTCCATGTACCACAGGCAAGCATGTTGAGTGTAGACTCATAACCCTAATCCTCATCAGAGTAACCTGCAACATTATAATTTACAGCCACAGTGGGTCAATACATTTGGAATTGTATTGGAAAGTGATACCATAGTAGAATAGTAGTATCTAACATCTATATGGATTTGGCTAAGTGTAGCTTAGGCTTGCTTTGCTCAAAATAGGTTTTTCCTATCAGTTGAAAACACTAAGTTTTTGTTTGCCAAAACTCCCAAGGAACCACCAATCTACATTGGTGAACCTTTACCCTTGTTCAACCACAAGTTTTTAACTTAGAAATTGGGATGAGGAGATCCTTGATAGCTTCAATGTCTTTGATGCTCAAATTGTCCGTTGCCAGGGACACGGCTAAGTACTTAGGTTTTACCCTCTCGAGAGGTGGTGCACTTTCCCCACAAGACTCGACATGCATCGAGACGAGACCTTTTAGAAACCTTCCCTTAGACCACCATGGACGCGTTCCATCCTATCGCCCTACCACCAACTGTCCATCTGGCTAAGTTATTGCAACCTATATGATCAAGGCAGAGCCCATATGCCATGTGGTTGCACTAGAAGCTTCTCAACACTAAATATCTCAAATCCCTTTGTTTCTGGGTGGCTTTCCACAAGTGAGATACACAAGGTACACCATAGACATGGGCCTTGTGTTACCACTCAACATAAACCATCATACCATTCCACCTAGGTGATTCATTCATTTAGTTGTTTTATTGTACAAAACACAAGTCAAAGACTTAGCAAAATTTCCATAGCATGAATATATTCCACCCTTGTTTGCTACTAGCTAGGCTAAGCTTGATAACATAACAAGTATCTCAACTTAGAGAAAATTCTACCAAGACTACAACTACTAGGATTTTCCAAGCATAGCATATAGATACTTAACAAAAATTTGATGCAAGCCCTACTCAAAATATCACTAGTGCATAGTCAAAATAATAGGACAAAATACATGAAGCACCACTTGCATTGGTATTTTGGGGAGTAGCAACAATCCTCACACTCACAATCACCACTAGCACCAAATCTACACATAAAATGATAACACCAAATTCTCATTCAAATATTCAATAAAAAATAATATGAATGCATGCAAATGCAATGAAATGAATTTTCTATACTAAACAAGTCAAACTAAATAGTACTACACACAAAGTGATCTATCTAAAGTCTAAACAAACTCGAATTTGCTTTAAAAACATTTTATAAACATTTTATATAGCCAAAATAGGCCTATAATGTGTTTTGCAGATAATCCTATTTTTCCAGAAGAAAAATACAAATTTAAGCCCACAGTAATGTAGATCTCGATTTTCTGATTCCATTGGTATATTAATTGCATTTTTTGGATAAATGTAACAAAAGATATGAATTTTACAAGTTTACAATTCTAATAGATTCAAAACAGATTTTAAATCTAATTCCCGGACATGTGCGCTTACGATTGGCCGTGCTTGGCAGCGGATCGACCAACGTGGGCCGTAGTATTTAAGTGACGATGAATGGGCCAGATCTATCGATACTGATTCGTTAAGTGGTCTGTTCTACGCCTTAGGATCTAGGTCCAACGGTGCCAGACCATGCGGCCATAGTTGGGCGGCACAAATGGCCACCGGCGGCGGCGACGCTACTGGCGGTGGTGCTCCGACGATTCCAGAGGGGGATAGGAGTTGTGTAGTGGCTTACCAGCGTCGCACGGTTGCGAGGATGCTCAAGGTGGCTTCGGCTTGGATAGGGGCGTGCTGCTGCGGCCGGAAAAGCACGTCGGAGTTGCGGGCAGCGTCGGGTTCTAGCAAACGACGATGGAGGCGACGACCTGGATCACCCCAGCGCAAACAAAGTGCATCAGCATGTGCACAAGGACAAGGCGAAGAAGTGAGTTTGAACTAGGGAACAAGGGGCGTTCGATTTATACTGTGATTGCTCGTCGGAGTAGGGAACGACGTCGGGTGTTCGTGGTGCTCGACGGAGACGAAGTTCGGGGTCACAAGCAGGCAAACAGAGAGTATGAGAAGAATCACAAGATCAAGGGAAGCACGATAGCAAGAACCAGAATTCATGGGGTGGACGGTGCACACCAGAATCGTTCGCCGAAGACGCTCGGGTAGCGGCGGTTCGAGCTCAAATGCGTGCAACCTGGGGGCGTTCTGGCGAGGGGAGTTGAGGGGAAATGGCGTGGCGGTGTGGGGATTAAGTAGTAGGCGAGGGCCGGGCGAATTACTGCCTAAATCAAAGGAATTGAATCGAATTGATTTGACGAGGTAAAGGGCGGCGACAGCAAGGTCATCGCGCGAGATTTGGGGAGGAAGGAGCTGAGCTGGCCTGGGCCCAGTGGCAGTGTCAGCGGGGTAAGGATTGCGCGCATGAGAGAGGGGCAGAGGGAAAAACGACCCGGGTGGGCTAGATGGGCTGGATCTGGTGCTGGGCCGAAATACTGGCGCAGGGTTTTTCTTTTCTCCTTTTCTTTTTCTAAATTGATTTTTAGGAATGTTTTTCAAACCCTAATTCAAACAAGTTTGAAATCAAATCTTTTCTAGATTTTTCTACAGTGAAACCTGTACTCTAAAGTGTGTCAAACACCTCTGTCCACTCAAAAACACATTGATCCTTTGAAAATAAAAATAAAAACATGCCTCATATGATTAAATAGAAGGGCATATTAATGGTTTTATTTGGGGTTTTAGTTTGAAAAATTTTGTGCAAGACAAATATTATATGAAAATATGAATGCAATGCATCCTTTTGTAATCCATGAATTTTGGGATGTTACACCAAGTCATGCGTAGTGATGACAAAGTCCCTTACCGTCTCAGGTCTGTACGTGAGGTTGGATGCTAGGACTGCCCGGTGGTTGTGTTTTGCAATCGACGCTTTTGAATACCTAGAACCGCGTGGATCTTCAGCTGTGCGGGACCATGGTATGTGAGCAAGTGATGGGTCTTAAATTATCTTACATGAGTGGAGATGACGGGCTGCACGGAATGTGGTGTGGTCAGAAGTGGATGCCAGGCTTGTGGACGCAAGGTTTTAGAGGCGCCTTTCGCCTCCATAAAAATTGGTCGTTGCATAGATTTTAGAAAGTATTTTCTAAGGATAAAAGTTGGCGAGTTTTGTTTTCGAAATTAGCATTCATAATAAATATTTTCTGAATTCAACTTCAAAATTTAGGATTAAAGCTTAAATGCCTTTGGAAATTCTATCATACCCCTACTACAAAGATCATGAATTTTGTGAAAATTATTATATGCCTCGATGCCGAGTTCTCAAATGAGTTGGATGAGAAAAACTCACTTTCAGTGGGTCTGACTACCCAAGTAAGATCTGTAGCTTTCCTATATTTATTCATGTTCAAGTTCATATTTGGTTATCTAAAGTTGGTGAAAAAAATATGTATGTAGGTGTGGATATTGCCACATTACAGGATTCTAAAGTTGGTAAACTGAAGAAAAAGTACTTGAATTAAAATAGCAACTATTCAACGGAATAAAGAAAGCCATCTATTATTATCTTTTGTAACCATCTTCAATCTGAAGCATAAGGTAATAGTAGATGATGGTGTAGTTATTTTCATGGTACATAGATGATTCTCATTTTTAATGTCTCTTACTGCCAAATGTTATCATGTGCTCATGTTTTCGGTTTGGAAACTATGTACACTAAAATGTATAAATGAAGCATTGTTTTGTTCAATTCTACATGTGGTGTTGTCATGTTTTCCCATAACTATCTTATATGTTTTGGCTCATCCAGTCTCTTTCTCCAATAGAGTATGATTTTCCCAAGGAAATAGTGTTTATAATTTTTTATTTAAACAAGGAAAATACAATCTAATGCAAGAAAATAATTCAACACGCAAACTAAGATATTTGTTTTGGGAATTCTAACTAAAGTATTACAGCAGGTGGTGATACATTCCCTATGTGTGAATAAAAATGAAACAATGTTTTTAATCAGAAAACTAAAATGAAAATAAACCAATATGTTCGTTTCTAATGTTTGGAAATTTGCAAAACAAGACCTCAATATTTGAAGAGCTTGGTCATCATTGAAGATAATTTCTACTTTGATTCAAAGAACTCTAGTAAGTGGTATCAAAAACACATGAAAATCCTTGTTTATCTCAACATTATGGGTTTAATTTAGTCTCACCCAACATCTCAACAGACACTCACGGTTTTTATCATTTTTTAGTGTTTTTCAAACATGGATTTCATGTTTGGATGGATCCAATCTTGAGAGGGGATAATAGTTTATAAAAATGCTATATGTTAAATTTAATCTAGCCTAACATCTGAATAAATATCATAACTTCTATGTCATCTTATTTTAATTATTTATCCAAGCACATTTCAACTTGATAACATTGATGATGATGCGAAAAATGAAATAATGGTTAGTTTTCTGTTGATATGAGGAAAAAATAATTACACTATTTTTACAAGTTGATAAACTTTTATTTTCAAAATAACATTGTTGTACATGTTCTCTCGGTGAAATCTTGAAAGGGTATTTTTTTCCACAATGAACATAGAGAAGAATATATAAGTTGAAAAGCGCATGCCATGCAATTGTCGAATATTCGAGTAGTTTCACATGTTGAGGAGATATTTGTAAGTGATCATCATCTAGTTAAAAAATATCGGCATAGAAACATGTAAAGTTAAGTTAGTTGGAGTTTCATAACACACATGACATATTTTTAAGGGTAAAAGTGCTCCCTCAACTTGTGTGATGCTAAAAGCATAGATCCTCCACTAGTTTAGAGCAGGCCCGCCTCAAGGATAGGGAGACATGAAGTGTTGTCAATATTCAATTCCAATGGTTATGAAAAGGAAAAACCTGCATAAAGAAATGCTAAAAGAGAGACTTAGCTAGCGAGAGTTGCGTGCCAAAAGTTGACGGACATCTAACGGAACTCCTTCATTTTCTTTAAATGATCTAGTAAAGTTTAAACTAGATCATGACTAACTGAAATGTGAGAGGTGTCAATTTCTTTAGTTTTCAGAAGTTTAGGTTACGTCAGTGTGTTGATATTTAGGTTGGGTGAGTGATGTCCTCAAGTGCACATGTTTAGTTGTAGCTAGTTTTGCGAAGTTAGAGTATTGATCCCATGAGGAGCTTCAGATCTAATAAACTGCCTCTCGCGGTTATTATGCGGTTTATGTCTGAGAGAAATATTAGAAGACTGCAACGGGGCGGATTGTCTGTGTTTTATACTGCCAATAATGAACATGGGGTGATATATACGAACTAGATCTAGATGGGTGCACACGAGACACATATTTATGCAGGTGGTGTAAACAAAGTGAGGTGTGGAGCACCCCAAACTAAATCACCTTCGTTTCCATATGTTGTTCACTAACACAAAAAAATAGCTGGGAACATATTTTTAAGTGGATAGATCCCAAGCCACACATCATACCAAAACATAACTTCCCTATCATTACCCACCTTATAACTAGAGCCACACTGTTAATTTTATTTAGCCCCTTCCCAAACCGAGATCCATTTTTGTAGCTAGATTTATAGAACCTAGCATTGTCCATGTATTTATTCCTAAGAATTTGACAACTAAGATCCTGGGCACCACTCTCTAATTTGTATATCCAATTGCTCAATAGGTAAATATTTCTTTTCCTAGTGTTAGCAAAACCTAGCTAAGATCGTGGGCACCACTCTCTAAATTTTATATCCATTTGCCCAGTAAGGAAATATTATGTTCCTAGTGTCAGCAAAACCTATCTCACCAAATTATTTTGGCTTGCTCATTTTCTCCAATTTCACCATGTGACACTTTCTCTTACCCCCTACTCCTTCCTAGAAGAACCTAGCTCTAGACATCCATTTTGTAGTGATTCCATTTAGACAAAAGGTTAAAAATGCATTGCATATGTTGGATTACTATCAAGGAAAACATCAATGAGGACATGTCTAGCCCTTGATGATGCTTGGGAATTAAAGCCATTATGAAGTATCTTCTCAATCTTCCGAGCCACAAAAGCAAGATCACTCGCCATGATCTTGTTGTGGCTCACTGTAATACCAAGGTATTTGAGAGGAAACAAACCCAATGAACAATTGAAGAAATTAGCTATCATCAACTGTTCCTCATCACTTACCCCCACTCCCAACACTTCAGCTTTCTGGTAGTTTAGTTTTAAGACATACATAGCCTTGTAACATTAAAGCAAGAATTTAACTGTTATAAAGCTACTTTCATCATTTTCCATTAGAGGGATGGTATCATCTGCATATTGTAGATGAAACACCCCACCATTGATGAGACGATGGGCTAAATATTGAATGTGCCCTTCAATCATGGTAGCATTAAGCATATCTCCCGAACCATCAACTACTAAATCAAACAAAAGGGGAGACAGATGGTTCTTATTGTCTTTGGCCTCTGTATGTTCTAAAATATCGACCATTTTATCCATTCATATTAATGAACACCCTGCTAGAGTGAAAACTTTTTTGATCTAGGAAATCGAGATTTCACTAAACCCCTTTTTCCTAAGGATCTCAACAAGAAAATTCCATAGAATTTTGTTTCAAAGTCAAGTTTAATGACCAAAAATGATATTTTTGTTGCTTCCAAGATATTTATGCTCTTAGGTAGAGAAATTGAAAAACAGCAACACTGTACCTTTTATGTGATGCCTTATAGCTCTTCCCTATTGATTCCACATTAATATTCTCCCATCGGTTTCTTTTAGTTAAAATTATATACATGCATGTTTGTGTTTGGTACATATTGGATTCGTTGCCCTCTTTTCTGTATTTAGTGAAACATTTAAGCTTAGGAAATTCCCCTATCCTCAAGTAAGAAGAGTATCTGTATCGATACTCTACCTAAAAGTATTTTTTTCTTCCCTCGGTGTAGTCATGGCGGTTGATGTCGTTATGTGCCTCCGTGAAGTTGAACCCCATGCCGTCGTATAGCTCCACAGGCGGCCGAGCACCGACCCTGCCGCCCGTGTCGTGCTTGGCTAGCTAGTCCTTCATGTCATAGACCGCGTTGTCGACATTGACAACTCCCGTGAAGGCCGCCACCTTGTCTAGGCCCCAGTTCACCGGACTGTCTGGTGGCGTCGGACAGGCTGGCTTCTAATTCACCGGACCGTACGCACGCACAAGTTGGCCTTATCATAGCCGGACAGTCTGTCGAAGCAACTAACATGGCGATCAGCCGCGCGACGATTGGGAAAAGGGACTACCTCCTCCGATGTGGAAGGACAACGAATATGTGACTGAAGGCGGCGGAGGAGAAGCACGGTTGCGGCGGTGGCGACAGCGGTGATCGGAGCGGAGGTGGGCGGGGGCGGTCCATCCGAGTTCCCATCCGCCGCAACCAAGGACAAAGAGGAAGAGGAGCAACAAATGATGTAGAATTAGTTAGTTTAGGTTTCTAAATATAATTTACATTTTTATCTTAAATCATGTCAGTGGTGAGAGACTTGTGCACTAGCCAGTTATCCTAAAAGTCTGATCTGATGAAAAGAGACAAGACAGTATATTTATATTCAACAAGTGGTTTATATTAAATCTAGTATAATGAAGTTTAAATGGTGTTGGCATCTGGTTTACTTTCATTTTCATCTTCATGGCAACACAAAAGTAATGATTAAAAATTAACACGTGGGGTGGTCAACACAATAAATAGCAGCGGTCAATCTATCACTGGAAGAGTAAAAAAAATGTCGGGGTGTCATCGTATGGAAACAAATGAGCGCAAATAGGTAATTGCACTAATAAGTTCCCCTATCATCACTTTGTAGGTCCCACTCATGTTAGAATCTACTTCAGGTAATAGTCAAAGTCCTTGACTCGATGGAGACGCTCCGTGTGTGGGTAGAGACGAGGTTGGCTTACATGGAGGAGGGCAAAATTAAAGAGTGTTTCAAGCGGTGGGAAAATCTGAGTAGCACAAGCCTTAGTGGAGCATGAAACCAGTTATGCCATTATCCTTGGATTAAGTGGAGAACTGTATGTAGGTTAGTTCTAATTTTCTTTCTTAGGAAGTTGCAAGGCACACCTATTTAATGTAATGAATTTAGAGAGGCTCAAATCTCTCTTTAAACCAGTTATCAAAATCCTAGTGTTAGCAAAATCCTATGCACTTTCCTAGTGTTAACAAAATTATATCTTAATGTCATGATTTTCTTTCCTAGTGTTAGCAAAATCCTATGCACTTTCTTTAAACCGGTTATCCCCGATAGCCTTTTCGCTGAGATACTGCGAACCTAGCAATTAGACGTTGGCCTTGATCCGTCTGGGCCCGCCTTGTTGTGTTGTAGTGATTCTCTTGTCACTTTCTTTTAGGTAAAATTAAAAATACATGTTAGCTACATATTGGATTCATTGCCCTTGTTTTGTATTTGCTACTACATCATTTGAGCTTGGGAAATTAAGCTGCAAATTTCGGGAAGCACGTGTGGATATCATATAGTTCTATTTCTTTCAAATTTATTGGAACTATATATAGGCCGCGGTTCCTAAAAGAGTAAGAGATATTTCTGTGTTCAGAGATCAAGAGGGAGAGAGGTAGAGGGAAGGAGAAAGAGAAAGAGAAAGAGAAATAGAGAAACCGCTGGTGGTGGGACGAACATGAAAAGGCAGCGAAATGGAATACACCCAAACTATGTAGCCGACGATTGGCCCTCCGTGTACTCTCGGTACAACAAGAAACATATGCGGTGGGTTCGACTCATACGGGAGCGCTTACATTTTCAAATTGATACCATGCTTTTCTTGATTCTCTAGAAAAGATTTTCCCGTCACAGGAGGGCGTCAATTAGGTCATCGAGGCGAAGCATCATCTCATCCAGCACCCCGCGCAATTCGCCTGATAGTTTCCCAGGCGAGCATAGGACGACGACGCTCTGCCTCTGGCATGCCACGACGAGTTTGTGGGCGCGGCGGAAGGTCTTGAGGAGACGATTAAGCGCTCGACGCACCCCGACGTCCTTCGTCGTCTCCGTGTGCTCTAGCTGCGGCAGGAGCAGGCCGACTCTGATTGCAATTTTATCGATCTGGACGCACTCATCTCTGTTCCGGCGCACCGTCTCCGTCGCAGTCGTGATCGCGAGCGTGACTCTAGCGATTTCCTGCAACCAGGCACCATCGCCCCCATAGTCATCCTCCTCACCCTCACAAGGGATGTGTTGTCGACTTTCCGCGTCCTACATTTTTTTTTTTTTTGAAAATGTGTTGTGTATTAATCAGGTAATAAAGTTTTGGTTACAATCATCCAAGGCCGCTTTCGACACGCAGGTCGGCACTGCACCTTGTAAAACACCACCACACAACACACTACGGCTTAACTGGCAAAGGCCATGAGCCACTCTATTACATGATCTATTAATTTTTGAAATAACTATTTGTCGATCAGGAGGCTTCAACAAATTAAATTCCTTCGCTATCAGACAGACTTCTGACCGATCGCAACTATCATCTTTACCATTAATACAAGGGTACGCTCGAGTCCATGATTACTGATCAACGGTAAAATATAAAGTGTTAAGTGGAATCTCACCAAAATCTCACTTCTAGTTTATTTGGCAAAATTTAGTGTAAATTTTTGCTTAAAATTTGAACTAGATTTTCAAAAAATAAATTAAAAGTGAGACTTTGATGGAATCTTATTTGACACCCTAGTAAAATGATAAAAAACTATTATCATGCACGATGTTGTACAAAACTCTAATAAAACCGCACATAATGAAAGGTCAGCCTTTTTTGTAAAGTTTCATTTCAAGTACACGGCCGGGAACTTGACCTTTTTCTTCTGCCATATGAAATCTAATTCCTAATCTTGCCATGTAGTCTAGTGGCCGTAAATAAATGTTATTAGGATCACCAAAATCCTACAAAGATTACTATTATTGTTTTTCGCAGTGACTTATTTCAAGTGGATTGAGGATTAATTTAATCCCCAGTCATGTCTTGTCAGGCTAGTTACAGTAGGAATAACATAGGTAGTAACATACATCTACATGCAGTGTCAACTATGCAATTTGGTAATATGGCATTGTCATTAAATAATGAAAGAAAGTCTTATGATAAATAGTTATGTTATCATAACATCACACATCACAAGATAAGATGAGTCTATATGCTTATAAATAAGACATTGCATGATACTAGACACAAGTTACTCCCACTATGAAGGCAGTAACATAGAATAGTAAATTATATGTTAGGCTCATAAATCCGAGCTTCAACCCATGTTGCAACTAATGACTAGCACGAATCACAGAGCAATCCAACAGTCGAGGGCATTATCTCATTTGCAATTCATGACTAATACGAATCACGAAACAATCTAAGGTTCTCGATATTTTTCTCAGCTAGGATAATCTTAGGTTGCAACTAATGACTAGGACGAATCACAATGCAATACAATGAAAGTCAACTGATAATTAGCAAGACCGATTGTCCTTTTCTCACATGTCCTTTTCTATTGCTTCTGTCACGTCCTTCTCCGCCTCTGTTCGGCGGCAGCGCCTCTGTTGGTTGTTCCTCGCAGAGGGCCCCGCGGGTACGCCAGGTATACCACCGCATACCATGCAGGCTAGCTATTCTACACTAATTTTTTAAATAATATTCTTTTTGTTAAGTTATAGAAATAATGTTCGTTTTTAAGAATTTGTGAAAATAGCATTGACTTGGTTTGGCCGAAACTGATTGGGACATAATCACTTTTGGAGCACAAGATATTTTTTTCGAAGTGGATCAAGATAATAACATCGAGGACAGACAAGTCAACCAAATAGCGTTGTAAGTTTCTTTTATGCATATTTCAAATATTTGTGTGGTAATTTGTACAAGTTTCTTAGTTGATATTTCAATTAGATATTATTTATTGTTTCTCTATCACTTTACAATGAATATTATATAGTCATTTATTAAATATGTAAATATATTTTATCAAAATTGCGATCAAACTTTTATATGCCATACCCATAGGTAAATTCTAGGTCCGCCATGGCCAACCCAACTCACCTCCGGCACCCGCGCCATGTTGGTGGTTGTCGCTGCCTTACGTATCTTCTTGGTCGGTCGCACCAAGGTACGAAGCGCTGGATGGCGGTGCCGGTCACGTCCGCGCTGGTTGCTGGGCATGGTTGCCGCCCTCGTGATTGTATGGTTCTTTGATTTGCCCCTCGAATGTAATTCGATTTGTTCTTCGATTTGTAACGACCAGCGTTCCTACAACCAGCAAATCAAGCAAGGTTTCATTTGGTAGGAATCAGGATTTGATTGATTTGCGACTCGGTTGAATTTGTATGAGCAAGTAAGAATTTTAATACTCCCTTCGGTCCATATTAATAGGCTCAATTTTATCTAAATTCATATGTATCTAGTTAGATATTTAGATTAGATGCATGCGTACCAAGATAAAGTTGAAACCATTAATATAGACCGAAGGGAATTTAATACTCCCTCAATTTTCTAAAAGTTACGCATATTTATTAAATTTGAATGTATCTAGACATTGTTTACTATATAAATATATTTAAATTTTGATAAATTTGTAATATCATGGAGTAAGTAATAAAGACATGATTATACATATTCACATATGCTCTTTATTTGTACCTGATCTGTGGCTGTGGGCAGGGGCGGAGCTGGAATGAGCCCAAGACCGGTGCTAAACAATCTTAATGATGCTAATTATCTTTTTTTTCATATTTTTAGCCTTGAAAATTAGCATTGTTCTTTACAGTGCAGCCGTCCGGCCGGTGCTACGGCACCGGTAGCACCATGCACGGATCCGCCCCTGGCTGTGGGCATAGCAGGTCCAGCACCATCCCGAGTTTGCTTGGAGATATGGTAGACCAAGATGGCGAAGGTGGCTTCCGAGTTCCCATCCGAGATGCCCCGATCCACCTTGCCCAGCTGTTTGGACACCTTCCCCGCGGTGCAGTAGAGGCACACGGCGTTGGTCTCCTCCTGGCAGCCCGTGACCAGCTCCAGGGCCTTGCCGAGGACCTCGGCGAGCGCCTCGACGGCGTCGCACACCGCCGGGCTCCCCATCAGCTCCGCGTTGCCCTCGCACAGCGACAGCGTGTGGCCGACCCTCCCCACGCGGCGCCTGATGTGGGCGCAGTCCTTCCTGTTCTGGCGAACCGTGTCCACGGCGTCCTTGATCCTGAGCGCCAGGTCCACGGCCTTCGTCACGCAGCCTACCGCCTCGCCCATCCTTGCTCGCTTGATTAAGCAGATGGATATATGAGCTAGTATTACAGTTGGAGATATGGAGGTGGATGCGGATTGGAGTTTATACGCCCACTAGTAGAAAATGATCCATTGGTCCCGGTTGGTAAGGGGCATTAGTCCCGGTTGCCCAACCGGGACGGGGCAATCGGGACTAAAACCCGAACCTTTAGTCCCGGTTGCCCCACCAACCGGGACAAAAGGGTGCACACGTGGCTGCTTTCTGCATGCGGCGAGGACCTTTAGTGGGTTCGTAATATCTGACCGGGACTAAAGGTTTATTTTTATTTTTTTCCAAAAAAAAATTTGATTTTTTTTTCAATTTTTTCTTAAACCTTTGAATTATTTGACTTGTTAATCTCCCACATCTCTCATTTTAAACACTAATTATACTTAATCTTAGTTCAAATCATACTTACGGTCAAACTTCCCATCCGGTCACCCATCCTAGCACTACTCCACCCTCAGCACGCTTAACTTCTTCATTCCATCTCTCCCACCTGCGCGAAGGACCGTTATATCTTGTTGTCAAGACTAGTATATCAATCCTATTAACTCATATCGATATGTGACACGTTTTTATTTTTTGAAATTAAGAACAACTATTTATAGTAAACAACAATAAATAATTAATAATAATATTTTATTATAATGAAAGTAAAAAACTAATTAAATTAATATTTTATTCATTTTTGCCATTTATTCATTTAATATGAGATAAACAATATCTTCAAATCTGTAAATCGAAATTTAACAAATAATATATCCATTATTATCAGAAAAATGCGAGGAATTCAAATATGACATAAAAAATATTAATAATTTAATTTCTGAAATATTTTTTTTTTGAATTTTAAGAATCCAAAACGGCCTAAGTATGTTGAAATCAAAGAGCTAATTTTTTCTGCACGTTTTGATAGGTTGTATTTTTTTTACATCGTATACAAAAGTTATGGCCATTTGAATTTTTATAACATTTTTTGTAAATTATGTCGAAATTTATATTTGTTAATTTTTGTAACAACTAAATCACTAAATCTTGTTAATTTTTGTAACAACTAAAAAAAATCGCGGCGTGGAAATATGACCGTGCAATAAATGGGCTGCATGCGCGTGCTAAGTAAGCTGAACTGGGGCCTGGTTTACGCAAAAAGTGGTGCATCATCAACTCATGAATATTCTGCGGTGCTTGCATCCTATACGTACCCTAGATAAAAACCCTGCAGGCTAGCCGCGATGACCGCTCCAGCTGCCCATGATCGATCCGGCGTATCAAGTTGATGATGCCGCTCTCGATCGGCGAGCGTGTGTTCCCATCCATGACAGCGAGCTCCACCTCATCACCCGTTCCCAATACCTTTAGTCCTTGGTAATCTGAACGGGACTAAAAGTATTAACAAGAAGCACCTTTTAGTCCCGGTTGGTGATTCGAACCGGGACTAAAGGTCCCGTTTGACCCGGGACTAAAGATGTATGGCGTTCTAGCCGTTGTAACCGGGACTAATGTTCACATTACTCCCGGGTTCAACTATAACCGGGACTAATGCTCCGAACTGGGGTGGACGTATGGCTCTTTTTCTACTAGTGGCCAGAAGAAAGTTCAAAGCTCCGGAGTCAATGCCACGGGCGGTGATGTACTGATGTTGATACTCCGAAGCACTGCGAACTTTCCGTGTGTTGACCTTGTGCTCTCACTACTGATTGGAGATTGAAGCAACGAATGTAGGAGTAGGACAGTTTTGGCACTAATTAAGATACACGCGTTGAAGCTACTGCCGCGTCGACTCAGTGTGGAACCGTGGTAACTGATCTGAGTGTACTCCCTCGCTCAAAGGAATTTTCATTTTCAGAACACATGTACGTAATATATTTTTACATGTAGAAGATGTATACAGATATGTGTGTGCCAAATTTGAAACTTAAATTTAAAGTATGTAACTTGTGCAAAGATGACAGTAAGCGAGGAACACCACCGGCGCCGAGACTCCTCGTTCCTCAATGGGAGAAAATGTGAGGACATTGCCCCCCTCATATTTGAAGCCCCAATTAGGAAGAAATGGAGCGCCAAGCAAGCCACGCATTACAATGCTTAGATCTCATCAAAATGGACATCAACTTGACAATTCCTCATCTACAAGAACTTGTCCAACTTTGGGTGGAACTAAGAGAGATGAACCTTAATGAAGAGGTGGAAGATTCAATAGTTTGGAACCTCACGGATAATGGAGAATACACAACTAATTTTCCCTGCAAAGCCTGTCACTACGGGAAAAATGTTCGCTGCCGTCGACCCAGCTCTTTGCCGTGTGCCAAAATGCCCGGAACACGGCAAAGATAATCTTTGCCGTGTGTAAACCAAGAGGAACACGACAAAGAACAGGTGCACGGCAAACTGCAGACAAAGAACACGACAAAGGAATAACCACGGCAATGGACAGAAGAGAACACACGGCAAACAAAACCAGCACGGCAAAGTCGACGAAGACACACGACAAATATATATTCACGGCAAAGAAGTGGGTCCCGTGGCCTCGCAGGGTCACCCGCCGGCAGGGGCTGACGGCAGAATCTTTGTCGTGTGCCCTCGCCGTCAGGTACACGGCAAAGGTAATCTTTGCCGTGTGTTTCCTTTTGTGTACACGGCAAAAAATTTTGTTCATCTTTTTCTTTTCTTTAATTAGCAAGGCTTTTATTACATATATGTTAGGTGATATTATTTCATAGGATCATGAGAGAACACATATGATCATAGGTTATTGTGGTCTTGATCACTATATACATGCACCCCCTGATTCCGACGTTCTCGTGGACTTCCTCCGGCGAAACCTTTGATGATCAGCGGGCCTCGGATCGTCTACCCCCTAGACATTCTTCTGACACGGGTAGCCCGGCGTAGCTCTCTCTTGTTTTGTGTTTGACTAGGTCATAGGATGATGTAAAACCATGTTGGTTCACAAGTTGGGGCACTATCCTACCCGGTTTCACCTGAACGGGGAGATTCCCCTTATACAGGTCCAGAACCTTTCGCTTCTAGGTTAGAGCGCATGCATGCGAGGGGGACACATGCAAGCACATATACCAACCTTGCACCACACTCACACACATATGCTACAGACACATGCAAGTTTTTAGATGATTCTGACATTCTCGTGGTCTTCCTCTGGCGAAACCCTGATCTGCGGGGCTCGAATCGTCGACCCCCCTAGACATTCTTCTGACAGGGGTAGCCCGGCGTAGCTCTCTCTTGTTTTGTGTTTGATTATGTCATGGGATGATGTGAAACCATGTTGGTTCACAAGTTGGGGCACTATACGGTCCGGTTTCACCGTAACCGGGAGATTCCCTTATCTGAGTCCGTAACCTTCGCTTCTAGGTTAGAGCGCATGCATGCGAGGGGGGACACATGCAATCACCTATACCAACCTGGCACCACACTCAAACACATATGCTAGGGACACATGCAAGTTTTCATCGATTCCGACGTTCTCATGGTCTTCCTCCGGCGAAACCCTGATCTGCGGGCCTCAGATCGTCTACCCCCCTAGACATTTTTCTGACAGGGGTAGCCATATGAATTTTCAGATTTCTCTATTGATTATTGATCGGAGAAGAGTTTGATCATGTCTGCATAATTCACGAACCGTAGGAAGACACACTTAAGGATTCAATGTTGTTTGGTAGATATGGAAAGTGAGTAAAGAGACCGAATGTAGTTCGGAGTCTCGGATGGGATCCGGGATATCACGAGGAGATCCGAAATGGTCCGGAGAATAAGATTCATATAAGAAAAGTCCAATTTCGTAGTTCGGGAATGGTTTCGGTGTTTTCACCGAAATGTTCTAGAAGGGTCTAAAAGGTTCACTGATCCGGAAGGGGAAGGGTACTTGGATGTGCTCCGAAGTCCTCTCACTACTGTTGGAGATTGGATAAACGAATGTAGGATTAGGACAATTTTGGCGCCGAGTTACACGCGTTGAAGCTGCTGCCGCGTCGACTCGGTATGGAACAACTGTGGTAACTGATCTGAGCATTCTCCCTCTCAAAGGAATTTTCAGAACACATGTACGAAATATATTTTTACATGTAGAATATGTATGCAGATATGTGTATGCCAAATTTGAAGCTTAAATTTTAAAAGTATATGTAACTTGTGCAAAGATGACAAGTGACCAAGGAACCCTACCGGCGCCAAGACTTTCATTGTCCAAAGTTCATTTTTCTCTTTTTTGTGGAGACCATATACAATCAAATCTTTTTCATATGTGCGTGCATGATTTATTTTAAACCTTTTGAAGCTTATAAATACAATATTGTTGCATGTTTTCAAAATCGAGATCACGGGTACCTCAGACCGTTCCGTTGGGGGTCTCTGGGGAAGTGCAAGATTAATTGGAAGAGGGAATGTATACCCACTCGACTTGGTGGTCTTGGAATGCTATACCATGAAAATTTTGGCGAGCTCTATGGTTATGTTGGTTTTGGTATGAGTGGAGAGACCCGGAAAGACTATGGGTTTCCGAGAAACCCTTTCTGAGTCCATGGATACGAGCCTATTTTATGCGTGTACCACCATCACCATTGGTAATGGGAGGATCACACCGTTTTAGGAATCCTCGTTCCTCAATGGGAGAAAGTATGAGGGCACCCCCCCTCTCATATTTGAAACCTCAATTAGAAAGAAATGGAGCAGCAAGCAAGAGCCACACATGACAATGCGTAGATCTCAAAAATCGAAATGGACATCAACTTGACAATTCCTCATCTATAAGAACTTGTCAAACTTTGGGTGGAACTAAGAGAGGTAAACCTTAATGAAGAGGTGGAAGATTCAATAGTTTTGGAACCTCATGGATAATGGAGAATACACAACTACTTTGGCCTACAAATCCCGATTTGTTTTCGCTCAACCATGCACATGCATTAATAAGATGGTTTAGAAGGTTTGAGTACCTCTAAAGATAAATTTTTTTGCTTGGTTGGCCATCCAAAATAGGATATGGACGCCGGATCACTAAGAGAAAAGAGGTTGGAAAAATTGTGGTATTTGCCCCCTCTTCCACAACAAACCCAAAACACGGCGTCAAATCTTTTATTCCAATGCCTCTACACCAAGAGGCTATGGGAAATGGTCAAATATTGGCTTGGGCTTACATAGTACATAAATACGTCTGACTGGATGACTGAGCTTTGCTTTGAGTATTTTCGTGAACCAACATGTCGAGTGCTATTATCCCCAACCGAAAGGCCATGGCGACTCTCGTCATGCTTACTTCTTGGACAATTTGGAAAAGAGATAAATGCGGCAGTCTTCTGTAGCAAGTTTTCCCCTCCATCTATCCTTCTTGCTAGAAATAAGAGCGAGTCTTATGTAGTTATTTTCATGGTACATAGATGATTCCCATTGTTAATGTCTCTTACAGCCAAATGTTGTCATGTGCTCATGTTTTCTGTTTGGAAAATATGTACACTAAAATGTATAAATGAAGCATTGTTTTGTTAAATTCTACATGTAGTGTTGTCATGTTTTCCGATAACTATCTTATATGTTTTGGCTCATCCGGTCTCTTTCTCCAACAGAGTATGATTTTCCCAAGGCAATAGTATTTATAATTTTTTTATTTAAACAAGGAAAATACAATCTCATGCAAGAAAATAAATCAACACGCAAACTAAGATATTTGTTTTGGGAATATTATAGCAGGTGGTTATACAATCACTACGTGTGAAGAAAAATGAAACAATGTTTTTAATAAGAAAACTAAAATAAAAATAAACCAATATAGTCATTTCTAATGTTTGGAAATTTGAAAACAACACCTGATGCTTTGAAGAACTAGTTCATCATTGAAGATAATTTCCATTTTGATTGCAAGATCTCTAATTGGTGGTATAAAAAACATATGAAAATACTTGTTTATCTAAACATTATAGGTTTAATTTAGTCTCACCCAACATCTCAACATATACTCATGATTTTTTTATCGTTTTTTAGTGTTTTTCAAATATGGATTTCATGTTTGGATGGATCCAATGCGAGAGGGGGTAGTAGTTTATAAAAATGTGATATGTTAAATTTGGTCTAGCCTAACATCTGAATAAATATCATATATTCTATGTCATCTTATTTTAATTATTTATCCAAACACATTTCAACTTGATAATATTGATGATGACATGAAAAATGAAATAATGGTTAGTTTTTTGTTGATATGAGAAAAATCATTACACTGTTTTTATAAGTTGATAAACTTTATTTTCAAAATAACATTATTTTAAATGTTCTCTCGGTGAGTACTGAAAGGGTATTTTTTTCCACAATGAACATAGAGAAGAATATATAAGTTGAAAAACGCATGCCGGGTAATTGTTGAATATTCGAGTAGTTCACATGTTGAGGAGATATTTGTAAGTGATCATGATCTATTTAAAAATTATGGGCATAGAAACATGTAAAGTTAAGTTAGTTGGAGTTTCATAACACATATGACATATTTTTAAGGGTAAAAGTGCTCCCTCAACTTGTGTGATTCTAAAAGCATAGATCCTCCATTAGTTTAGGGCGGGCTCGCCTCAAGGATAGGGAGACATGAAGTGTTGTCTAGATTCAATTCCAATGGTTATGAAAAGGAAAAACATGCATAAATAAATGCTTAAAAAGAGACTTACCAAGCGAGAGTTGCGTGCCAAAAGTTGACGAACACCTAACGGAACTGTTTCATTTCTTTAAATGATCTAGTAAACGAAGTGACGTGTGGAGCACCCCAAACTGAATCACCTCTGTTTCCATATGTTCTTCACTAACACACAAAAATAATTGGGAATATATTTTTAAGTGGACAACTCCCAAGCCACACATCAGACCAAAACCTAACTTACCTACCATTACACACCTTATAACTAGAGCCACACTGTTAAATTTATCTATCCCCTTCCCGAACCGAGATCCATTTTTGTAGCTAGATTTATATAACCTATCATTGTCCATGTATTTATTCCTAAGAATTTGACAACTAAGATCCTGGGCACCACTCTCTAATTTGTATATCCAATTGCTCAATAGGTAAATATTTCTTTTCCTAGTGTTAACAAAACCTAGCTAAGATCTTGGGCACCACTCTCTAATTTTTATATCCATTTGCCCAAAATATTATGTTCCTAGTGTTACCAAAATTTAGCTCGCGAAATTCTTTTGGCTTGATCATTTTCTCCAATTTCACCATGTGACACTTTCTCTTACCCCCTACTCCCTCCTAGAAGAACCTAGCTCTGGAGTCTGGACATATCCATTTTGTAGTGATTCCCTTCAGACAAAAGGTAAAAAATTGCATTGCATATGTTTGAATACTATCAAGGAAAATATGAATGAGGACATGTCTAGCCCTTGATGATTCTTGGGAATTAAAGTCATTATGAACTCTCTTCTCAATCTTTCGAGCCACAAAAGCTAAATCACTAGCCATGATCTTGTTGTGGCTGAGTAGAATACCAAGGTATTTGAGAGGAAACAAACCCAATGAACAATTGAAGAAATTAGCTATCATCAACTATTCCTCATCACTTACCCCCACTCCCAACACTTCAATTTTCTGGTAGTTTATTTTTAAGCCAGACATAGCCTTGTAACATTAAAACAAGAATTTAACCGTGATAAAGCTACTTTCATCATTTTTCATTAGCGGATGGTATCATCTGCATATTGTAGATGAAACACCCCACCATTGATGAGATTATGGGCTAAAATCTTGAATGTGCCCTTCAATCATGGTAGAATTAAGCATTTCTCCCGAACCATCAGCTACTAGATCAAACAAAAGGGGAGACAGATGGTTCTCTTTTCTTTGGCCTCCGTATGTTCTAAAATATCGACCATTTTATCCTTTCATATTAATAAACACCCCGTCGGAGTGAAAAATTGTTTGATCCCGGAAATCGAGATTTCACTAAACCCCTTTTTCCTAAGGATCTCAACAAGAAAATTCCATTGAATTTTGTTTCAAAGTCAAGTTTAATGACCAAAACTGATATTTTTGTTGCTTACAAGATATTTATGTTATTAGGCCGAGAAATTGAAAAACAGCAACACGGTTCCTTTTATGTGATGCCTTCTAGCCTATTGATTCCACATTAATATTCTCCCATCGATTTCTTTTAGTTAAAATTATATACATGCATGTTTGTGTTTGGTACATATTGGATTCGCTGCCCTCTTTTCTGTATTTGGTGCAACATTTAAGCTTAGGAAATTTCCCTATCCTTGATTAAGAAGAGTATGTGTGTCGATACTCTACCTAAAAGTATATTTCTTTGCGGGCTACCTAAAAGTATGTAAATTGATATTATATCCGAAATCACTTGTTAAAA
This sequence comes from Avena longiglumis, assembly GCA_030063025.1. Lineage (NCBI taxonomy): Eukaryota > Viridiplantae > Streptophyta > Magnoliopsida > Poales > Poaceae > Avena > Avena longiglumis. The sequence continues at coordinate 578,980,149 of CP125974.1, read as the reverse complement.
AGAGCTACTACTACAAATTCCTGCACCAACGTGCAGATACCCCATATAATTGATAATATATATAGATGTTGTATCCTAACAATATGTCTTTCATATTTACTGGCACTCTAATTGGACGCGGTCTCCTAAAAGAGTAAAAGATATTTTTGTTCAGAGAGAGAGGGCACGCACATGAACAAGTTAGAAGCGTGAGACCTAACCTAGCACAGTAATAATCATGAAACTGAAACGAATACACCCAAATAATTGGTACAGCTTGGTACAGCTCAGTGACGGACCCAAGAATTATTCAAAGCCTGGGCAAACAGTGTAATTTAAGTCTAATGACACTGTTTTTTGATCAAATTGCTGTAAAAATTAGGCTTGTCGGCCAGCCGGAAGCCTGGGCGGCTGGCCGGGCTTAGGGACGGCTAGGTTCGCCTATGGTATAGCTGACGACCGGCTCTCGGGACACTATGTGTATGTAGCTCCTTAGTTTATCTCTCTCATATGGGGGAGCTTACATTTCAATCGATTCATCACAGGAGGGCGTCAATCAAGTCATCGAGGCCAAGCATCATCTCATCCAGCACCCCGCGCAGTTCACCGGAAAGTTTCCAAGGCGAGCACAGGACGACGACGCTCAGCCTCTGGCAGGCCGCGACGAGTTTGTGGGCCTTACGGAAGGTCTTGCGGAGACTCTTAAGCGCAAGGCACACTGCGGTGTCTTTCTTCGTCTCCGTGTGCTCGAGCTGCGAGAGGATCAGGCTGATTCTGCTTGCAAGTTTATCGATCTGCACGCACTCATCTCTGTTCCGGCGTACCGTCTCCGTCGCGGTCCTGATACGGAGCGCGACGCTGGCGATTTTCTGCAGCAAGGCACCATTCTTGACGTGGCGGTCCTCGAATTCCCCACAGTAATACCTATCTGGGGGAGAAAAGGATACATCCTGCGTTTGGTCGGGAGAAAGCCCAGATTCTGGAGCTTGTTCCGGCGCCGTCTCGTCGCAAACTAACCGATGATGTGGTATAATCCCCCCTGTCTATGTACAAATTTTTGTACTAGAGATGTGGAAGACCAAGATGGCGAAGGTGGCTTCCGAGTTCCCATCCGAGATGCCCCGATCCACCTTGCCCAGCTGTTTGGACACCTTCCCCGCGGTGCAGTAGAGGCACACGGCGTTGGTCTCCTCCTGGCAGCCCGTGACCAGCTCCAGGGCCTCCACGGCGGCGCGCACCGCGGGGCTCCCCATCAGCTCGGCGTTGTCCTCGCACAACGACAGCGTGTGGCCGACCCTCTCCACGCGGCGCTTGATGTGGGCGCAGTCCTTCCTGTTCTGCCGAACCGTGTCCACGGCGTCCTTGATCTTGAGCGCCAGCTCCATGGCCTTTGTCACGCACCCTGCCGCCTCGCCCATCCTCCGCGAGGGTATGGATTTCGGTGGGTCTATTGTGGCCGTGGGGATGTCCCTATTGTGGATATTCCCACGCGCTTCGGCTCAAAGACTGAGATGGAGAGTATCATTATTGAGTTAACTAACTCCAACATTGGTAGTTGTGTATCAAATTCTTTATCACCAGGTTCGCTTTTCTAGAATCTACGTCTACGACTGAGCCGTTTACCAGCCTATTTAGCTTCAAAAGATAAGATACTAGTGCAACGAAACCAAAAGAACCGAAGGAATTTATATGTACTCCCTCCATCTCTAACTTTATATAGATATAATAGTATGTATCTAGATATTAAAACACGTCGATCCAATCCATATTACTTGTCGTTAAAATAAATGTATCATGAATTGAAGGGAGTGGTTTTTTTCATATGCACGTGCATGATTTATTTTAAACCTTTTAAAACTTATAAATAAAATATTGTTGCACGTTCTCAAAATCGACATCACGGGTACACGAGACCGTTCCGTTGGGGTCTGTGGGGAAGTGCAAGATAAATTGGAAGAGGGCATGTAAACCCACTCGACTTGGGGGTCTTGGAATGCTACACCTTGAAATTTTTTGGCGAGCTTTACAGTTAGGTTGGCTTTGGTATGAGTGGAGAGACCTGGAAAGACTATGGGTTTGTGGGGAACCCTTGCAACTCCATGGATACGAGCGTATTTTATGCATGTACCACCATCACCATTGGTAATGGGAGGATCACACCGTTATGGGAATCCTCGTTCCTCAATGGGAGAAAGTATGAGGACATTGCCCCCCTCATATTTGAAGCCTCAATTAGGAAGAAATGAAGCGCCAAGGAAGCCACACATGACAATGCGTAGATCTAAAAAATCGAAATGGACATCAACTTGACAAGTCCTCATCTATACGAACTTGTCCAACTTTGGGTGGAACTAAGAGAGGTGAACCTTAATGAAGAGGCGGAAGATTCAATAGTTTGGAACCTCACAGATAATAGAGAAATTATAACTACTTTGGCCTACAAAGCCCACTTTTTTGGCTCAACCGTGCACATGCATTAATAAGATGGTTGGAAGGTTTGAGCACCTCTAAACATAAATTTCTTTGCTTGGTTGACCATCTAAAATAGGCTATGGACGACGGATCACTTAGATAAATGAGGTCGGACAAATTATGGCATTTTCCCCCTTCCCCTCCCTCACAACAAACCCAAAAGACATCGTCAAATCTTTTCTTCCAATGCCGCTACACCAAGAGGCTGTGGGGAATGGTCAAAGATTGGCTTGGGCTTACATAGTACATCAATACCTCCTACGGGATGAAGGAGCTTTGCTTTGAGTCTTGGTGGACCAACATGTCGAGTGCTAGTATTCCAAACCGAAAGGCCATAGCGACTCTCGTCATGCTACTTCTTGGACAATTTGGAAAGAGAGAAATGCGAGAGAGTCATATGTAGCAAGTTTTCCCCTCCATCTGAGCAAGGCAAAGCTTTGGGTTTCTGAGGGTGCGAAGTAGTAGAGTTATGTAATATCGGGATATGAGCCCCCTTGGATGTACATCGTTTTCTTCTTACTTTATCAAAGCTCTCTTCTTAACTAATGGATAGAGGCAAGTCTTTTGCCACTGTTTAAAAGAATATGAAATTGTTGTACGTTCTCAAAATTGAGATCACAAGTACCCAAAATTGTTCATGTTTTTTTGGTACTGCCTTTATGTTCTATAAACCAAATTCTGGGCAAATGTCCAAAAGAAATATGATCAGCAGCCCATGAGAATTTTACCCAACACAAACAGCTTATCATTTTAGGAAGTCGAACAAACGATTTGGCTTCTTCCCTAGATCCTGGCTTTTACGAGAAATTTTCCTCAACATGACGGCGTGGACGACTAAGTTAGTGCTCTACCTGTCTTCATTCTCTCCTTCAGCAATGCGAAGACAATATGACTAGCAATGGGGGATTCAGTTGCATAAGTTTTGTACTGAGGCCTTGGATGCATTTTCAAGTTTTTTAGGGTCTTATCTATATGAATGTACGCTTTTTCATTTTTATAAGATTGTGAATATTTGTGACAAAAAATAAATGACCTATGGTTTCCAAAACAACTTCATTGCACGTGACACATGTATCTTGTCTGGGTCTAAAAATATTATGTTTCTGATTGCAACAAGATTTTCATAAGGAACCAAATGCAGGAGAGTAGCTAAGTAGAGTTTTTGAAATGTGCATAAGCCTTGGCAACCGAAAAATCCCTTCCCCAATGGTATGATGAACATATGAGTCCTCACTTTGGGGATGATGTGCATAAATCCTTGGCAACCGAAAAGTCTCTTTACCAAGAATATGGACTGCATTGACGTCTTTTTTAGAAGAATGGAATCGTCACATCTGTACATAGTACTATCTCCATTTCAATTATTGTGTGTATAGATTTTGATCAAATTTAAGTTTTGGAAAGTTTGACAAAGAATCAACATCTACGTTGTGGGTTGAGCCTATTTTTCCGTTTACCCATGTCCAAGGAGGCGATTCGAGAAATAAAGAACTCATCTACCAACACAACGGCAGAAAATCGTATACACTGACCGTGGTTACAACGCGCTGCATGGGGTATGGCCCCGGTCCAGATAAGCTTCTTTTTTTATTTATTTTTTACAATACTTTTTATGTTATTTTTTCTGTTTTCTGTTCAGATTCAAAAATTGTTTAAATTTGAAAAAGTTCAAATTTGAAAAATGTGCACATTCGAAAAATGTTCAAATTTTATAATATTCATGTTTGGAAAATTTTCAGATTTAAAATTTTTCATATTCAAAAAATATTCAGATTAAAAAATCAGACTTAAATGTTCAGATTTAAAAAATACAAATTTTGAAAAAAGAAACAACAGAAAAGAGGCACTGGGCCGGCCCAGCTGGGGTGTGGCGACGCGGAGTACATACCGACCAGGTCGGCATATAGGAGTAGGACCACAGCGAGCGCTCCGTACTCCGTTCGCCCCCCAAATCCTAACCCACTTTCTCACCGGCGGTGCCTACTCCGATACCGGCACGAGTCCCTCTGGCCGCCACCATCCTGAGCTCCGGCTCGACGGAGGTTCAGGCGTCGATGCGGAGTCGTATATCTACTCGTAGCCTCGGCCGCGAGCAACCACTGACTCGAAGCGCCTCCATCACATCTACTCGCCGCGTGGCCGGATCGAGCTCCCTCATGGCCTGGAGGCGTCGTGCAGACCGTCTCCGGCGCCGCAAACCGAAGGAGGAGCCCGGAGGCGACCGGATCAGCGCCCTCCCCGACGACCTCCTCCTCCTCGTCCTGCGCCGCCTCGACACCCGCGCGGCGCTCGGCGCCGGGGTGCTCTCCAGGCGCTGGGCCGGCCTTCCCCGCGAGCTGGACGCCCTCGATCTGAGGGTCAGCGACGTTCTCCCGCCGCGCTACCAACGGTGGCTCCTCCGCCACCGCGACATCTACAGCAAGGGGACCTTCGCGCTGTATAGGCCCCGCATCGGGCAGCACGAGTTCATGCCCAACATGACGAGATACGAGCGCCGCGCCATGCGCGCCTTCACCAGCTCCGTCGAGGGCCTCTTGGCCGCCGGAGCTCGCCGGAGGGTCAGCAGGCTGAGGCTCGAGTTCTTCACCACCCACAACACCGGCTGCATCGACCGGTTGATCTCTCAGGCCATAGATGATTGGGGCGTCGACGACCTCGAGGTCATCGCCAGGCCGACCTTCAGGCAGCAAACCGTGCACGCCTTCCCTAGCCATGGCCTCTGTGACGAGCCTGGCGCGTCACGCCTGCAAAGCCTCAAGCTTGGGTGCTGTGTGATCCCTCCACGGCTGCACAGGTTCGGCGCGCTCACTAGGCTCATCCTGCAAGATGTAGCGGAGTCGCCGCCATCCTCTTACGAGAACGTCTTGTACTCGTGCCCGCAGCTGCAGGTGGTGCACCTCAACTCCTGTCTCTGCGACCGGGGCGAGGTCATGCTTCTGGATGCCCCCGACTCGCAGATCAGGGAGCTCGTCATAGACAATTGTGTGATTGGATCGGTATGGCTGAGGGATCTTCCCAATCTGGAGCGTCTGGCCTCCATGGGCACAAAACTCTGCTTCGAGGCCGACTCGGTTCCGTGCCTCAGGCAATGGCACCTCGCCCGCCGCCTCGGTATCGAAGTGGAAGGGTTTCGCCAGTGGTTACGGCAGCACCTGCAGCTTGACCCGTTTGTGGAACACACCCGGGACATAACCAACCTGATTATCCGGTTTACAGGGCCTGACAGATGGATCGTGCCGTCTAGCTCCCCGTCGTTGCTGTTACCTAACCTGAGGCGGCTGCTCGTCGCTGATGTGCCTTCATCCTGGGACGTCGCATGGCCACGTGCTCTCCTTGAGATGGCGCCTGCCCTTGAGAGTTTTCACATCCACATTGCCTCTTGCACAGAGGAGCCCAATGAGGAAATATCCTGGCAGCCGACTAAGCTTCGACAACATCGCTTGAAAGAGTTTGTGATGGCTGGTTTTGATGGTGCAGAGAGGCAGATTTACCTTGTCAAGTTCGTCATGGATGTATGCACGGCATTGCGTCGTGTCGCCATGTTCAGGAATGGGCATGCTCAGGACAAGGGACACTGGGACTGGGAGATGGTGACGCAGGAGCACTCGTGGACTGAGGAGGAGAAGGACGCCACGCTCAACCAGATTATGGGTGTCGTTTCTTCCACAGCATCTCCAGTTCAAGTGATTTTCGGCTGATCCTCGTAAGTTTGTGCCTGTCCTGTGACCCCCCTGTAATACATCCCTGTTTATTCGATGTCATTTATAGCATAGTATTAATATATTCCATATCAATGTTTTATTTGATGTAATTTGTAGAATAGTAATGTATTATCCCTGTTTTACTCATGTAATTTGTAGCATAACGCTAAAATAAAGTTATTGATGGTTGTTCCTTTTCTGTGTTAAGCACTGTGTGCATCTTCCAATGGAACTCAAATAATGTTTTTCTTGGTTGTTCATCCAAAACGAGATTAGGAGGTTCTTTGCATCGGTTTTGGAAGTTCAAAGAGAATAAAAAGCTCCCAGTTGCGTCAAACTGAGGTACAATTTGAACCAACGAGTGTTAGAAGCTCACAGAATTTAACAATTTAAGAAACTATATGGACACACCATGTTGCTTTTCATCATTGCCTTGGCCAGAAATTGCTCAAAATACAATTGACTCTCTTCTGAAGAGTTGGGCTAGCTTTTATTCTTTTTATTAATGGACAAAGAAATGCCCATGTTTTATGCATCTACATGTACCAATTTGGCGGGCCTGAGACCCTTGGTAAACAATCAATTTGCTACCCCTACCTGCTTATGTACATGTCAGTAATTTGTTTCAAATGCTGGGATTGTCCTTCGGCCATTGCACCATGAGCTACTCACATTCCGCTGGTCTTTATTCAACAATTACTTTCTTCCTCCAATAAGCCTGGTACACGTGCTTCCAGGAGCTGGGGCGTTTACAAGGACATTCAGTGCCTTAGAGATGGCTTTCCTAACTGTGAGATTATCAAAATTAAAAGGTCGTGTAACCAGGCTGCCCATCACCTTGCTAAGTTAGCAAGATCTGACAGGGTCAGCAAAGTGTGGCTGCCCCCAATCCCCCCGTTTATTTCTGATCTCTGTGTAAAAGATTCTGCTGTAAACTTTGTTGGTTAATGAATGAGTTTATTCCCCTCAAAAAAAAATTACTTTCTTCCTCCAATAACAGATGATCCTTGACCTCCACATCGGTTAATGTTAGAGCTTTCTGCAACTTTCTGTGGCATAAAACTCCAACCTCTGCCATGTAGGCTGCAGAGATTGGACGGTGATCAGAAAGGTTGAGCTCCGCTGTCTTGTAAGAAGCTAACCTGATACCCTTTCCGTATGAAAGAATACGATCACACCTAGACAAGTAGCCAAGAATTTCACATGTCCAAATATGAGCTACGATGAATCTTATCAGATTGATTATGCAAATTGGAAGGCAGGACCATAACTATGAGAATACCTTCTGAAATTTTGGAATGGCTGTATATAAGAGATTAAGAAAATCGTTGCTATATGCAAACCATAATCTTGGGTTGAATCGGCTATACAGCAATGGATACAGTCAGCTGAAATCCTTGTTGAGTGTAAACTTTTGGGGGAATAGCAAAGATTCAGGTGACACAAATTTGCTAGTAACTTACTCGTGGTCATGTATTCCCTTGGGCATGCAAACTCTATGGTCTGGGTTAAATAGTACTGTTCTTCGAAGGATTTCTTCAACATCTGCATTTCCCTTTATCAGTTTTCCATCATTTTCACCAGAGGGCAAGTGGCAATATACAAAGCAAAAGGGCGTCTGATATATAGACATACTGACTGATATTGATCCCTGGAGCATGAAGAAATATATGTCTCATCAAATGAATTTATAAATCAGATATCCAATAAGTCTACTCATGCTGAATCTAATGAAAACTGGTATGAAACGACAAGGCAAGTCAATAAAATAAAAGTAAGGCATAAATACAAACGAATGCAAAACATAAATGGTGAAAGAAAATAAGATCAAGTTTGGCACTTGCCTTGTTACCAATATAATCCATAGCACCTACACCTACTGTTGATACGCTCATATTCTGAATGTGCCTCCTAAGGCCTCTTTGAACCCAGGTCGAAAGATATATTCCCACCATTTGCTTGCTTATTATCCATTTCTGCTTAACTACTCTATGGACATCATGGTCTAAATTATCTTCCGGACAACCATTAGAATTCTCAGTAACCAATGGATGTAATTCCACTTCACTTTCATTTTTGGCCTCACTAATCAAATCATCTTCCATCACAATATTTGAATCTGATGGATTAACCTTTGATGATGGTGAAGGAAGATCATTGTGATATTTATCCTTGGTTTATATGGACATTTCTTATTCAAAGTTTCACGAATGATCTTTTCCCTTACTGCAACTGGATGGTTGTCTTCGGCACCGAATATATTCCCAGCATTTAGTGGCATAGTTTCTTGAATTCTGAAAGATGGTCATAATTTTCATGGTAAATACAAACTAAAAGGTATGTTTGTTGTCAGTTGATTTCTGGCTTTATTTAATAAAAGTAGGGCCATGGGCATTTAATTTTAAAAAACGCATCGTCGACAAAGAATAAACAGCTAACACATCACATCATAGCCTAATAATAAGCTATGGTGTGATAAAATACCGAACGATTTTAATAAAAACATAACAAAGCTTCATTGGATGCCAGAATAATTTTCAAATATGTTTGCACTAGATGATTTAGAATTTCTTTTTTAAGTTTTTCTGCTGTGTCAAATTGTGATAGCTTATTTTGTTGCCGTCATGGGACATGTCTTGTTGAACACATTGTTTTGAGAGAGGGAACTTTCTTCAGGGTAAAAAACCTAAGATCTATGATCGAGTGACGGCGGTGTTTGTGCACTGTTTTCTTTTTAGAGACATCACTTCTGGAGAATTTGGACTTCGGGTGTTATCACGGTGGTGTTTGTGTTGACTGTTGTTGTAAGGATCGCAACTCTATAGCGGGACTTCTACTTGTGTAGCTTCTTCTTTTTTTGACCGTGTGCATCCGTACTATCGGCAATGTATTGCGTTGTTGTAGTGGACGGGTACAATTGTACCTTCATGATATTAATATAAATCCTTATCAAATTAATTTTATCGGAACTAATACTAGAACAAAACTTATTTCCTCCAAAACTAGATATGCAGCTCTTTGCAAGCATGCTTCACCAATGATGTCATCGTGGTGTCACGGCAGATGTCATGGGTAGGCTTAAATTGGGGGCCGAATGGACGCTTGAGGTAACAGGGGAGGGAATGCATGGTCTAGCAGCACACGATAAACACGATGAACTCTCTAAACTTATGGTTTTTATTTCTCCTAGATGTTTACAAGTGCTCCTAGAGCCGTTCAAGCATAGCTTCAGGGCACTAGTTCACTACTTGGTCGATCCTCCCAAACCCTAGCTATGACCCTCCTTATATAGGCGATGGGTAGCTAGGTTACATCTTTGGGTCCTAGGGTTTACTGTTTGGATCTTTGCCCTTACTATCTGGGTCGGGTCATGGGCTAGCCCTAAGCCCTTGACCCAGTCAGCAAAGCTGTACAGCCAACGGTCCTTCCGTATGTAGATGCCAGCTCTACGGTGTCATATGGTGCTTTATACGCCACTCCTTTCTTTTGGCATCACCGGCTCCTTTATCGTCACCCGATATCGCCCTTCTCTTTTGACCATGCTTTACCATGGTCCCTCCTTGATCCTACTCGGAAAGTAGCCACGCGTCCTTCTTGACCCGGTCTTCCCTCGGGAGACCCGGCTCGTCGCTACCTGCAAGGCAAACATCTTTGTCCCGTGCGGGCCGACATACTTCTTATGTCGGCTTTGCACAGACTCCATATTCCAGCCGTTAATACCCGACTAGTTTTCTCTTTGACTCGGCCTAAGCCAAGATGGGCAATGTTTTACCCCTTATGACCCTACCGGGGGTTATCCCCCAGACATAGTCCCCGAAGCTGGTGAGGCCTAGCAGTTTTTGCAGTTAGGCGTCTCCAAGTTCCTTTAACACACTTGGAACTTCTCTTTTCATTCTGCATTTCTCATGCAGGATGGCCTATTTGGCCTAACCTCGATCGTTGCCGAGTCTATCTTGATATTTCCAAGTCTCATCTTTGACTTAGCGGGGTCTTTTTGATCTCTGCCGAGTCATATTTGGCTTAGCCGAGTCACCTTGGGCCTTTTTTTATTTAACTTAGTCACTGACAGGTTGTAATCATGACGGTTTGCCTCAAATTTTGTCTCAAATCCTAACAGCACAGTGACGGCGGCGCAGTTACTCCCGTCGCTGTGGCAGTCCCATCGCTCAGCGCCTCGTGTCTTGCGCAGCGTGACCTGGTGTGGCATGACTCGTGTATCGTGCACATGTGGCACTTGATGATGCATTACCCGGTCATGTACACGGCCACACCGTGGCCACACGGTACACAGGGATCCCACGCCTAGGGTTTTTACCCTCCTTAAGTAGGGGCGTGGGGGGAACTTAACCGCCCCTGCCGCTTCAGTTTCCCCCCAGCCGTCTTCTTCCTTGCGCCGCTGCAATCTGCAATAGCCCCTTAGCTTTTTCTCTTGCTCGTTGTGCTGGCCAAGCGCTTCCCTCTTCCTTCCTTCGATTCCCCGACGGATTCACGACAATCCAAGCTTCTTCTGACGGAGGAAGGGCCCGAGCCACCGGAATTCATGGACGCCCGCGACGAAGGCGAGGAGGTGGAAGAACACGAGACCGCTGGCGAGCGCGGTGCTTGGGGGGCTCTGAGGTTAGTCTCCAGGAGATCGAATGGTTGCGCGCTACCAGACGCCTCCCTCTCTAAGTCGATTGCCTCCTCCCTCTTGGTGATATTTCTCCCAAGCCCAAGCCCGACGAACGGGTAGTTTTCTGTCCCATTTTGAGCGTGGCTTTGCTCTTCCTATTAGCGATTTCTTGAAGTCATTTTTGTCCAATTTTCACCTGCAACTCATCATCTTTCTGCCCATGCCATTGGCTCCATTTCTTGCTTCATTTCTGCCTGCGAGGGTTACCTTGGTCTCTGGCCCACCGTTCTTCTTTGGGCCAAGTACTTTAACTTTCAGATCCAGGTTGTTCTGGATCCCGGTGTTCCTTCCTTTGAGAAGAGGCCTACCTGGTGTGGTGCTGCTAGCATCACGCCCAGGAGGGACTGTTTTTCCTCGTGTTACTGGTATCGATTCTTGCAAGAAGTGGCATAGAACTTTTTCTATGTCAAGAACAGTGGGTCCAACGACTACATCCGTCTCCCCCCCTTCAAAGATGAAGTTCCCAGCAAGGACCTTTGGAAACTTGACCCGCGAGACAAGAATCACGCAGTGAATGAGGCTCATGACGTCATCGAGAGGTTGCTCGACCCGAAGGAAGAGTTCCACTTGACTAAGGAGGACCTCATGTGCACTTTTATCTCTCGCCGAGTCAGCCCCATCCAGGCCAGATGTCACAAGATTTGTTTCATGAGTGTCTCTCATGACCCTACTCGGCACTCCACTCTCGAGCTTTCCAATGATTTTGTGGCCCACCGAGTCAGCTCCATTTTCAAGTTGAATTTGGCGGAGGACTGGGCTTGGAGCTATCCTCCCTTTAGCTAGGATAGGCTCGTTCCATGGGTAGGCCTCCGAGTAACCGAATGCTGCCGACATACTTTACTCGGCATTTGTTTGCTAGTTGTTTCTTGTATTGACTTTGTTTTCCTTTGTTCCATAGAACCTTGTGAACCAGCTTAACGACGGCACCGTCCCCTGGCCGTTATTTCGACCATCGATCCGATGATGACGAGGCCGAGTTTGACTTGGAATGTTTCATGCACATTCCCTATGCTGCTGCTGCTCCGACTCCGGGTAGGAACTCCACCCGAAATCCTTTGTGGGATTGGTCAGATGATGTTGATGATGATTGTGAGGTCTTGGAGGTACTTGACTTTTGCCTTGTGTTTTAGGATTATCCCATCGAATTTTGCATTTACTGATGCAGTTGGTCAAGTACATGAGGATCCTTCCCTCGCTACCGGCGGTTTTGGAAGAATCCCTGCCACCAAGCAGGGTAAGCGGTGTGGGGCCTCCTCCAGTACTCAGCCCTCCAAGAAGCGCCGGGTTGAGGCCGCCGCGACCCCCGAAGCTACGACTTCGCAGCCCCACAAGGCTCCACACCGGGTCAGTCAACGCGCGCCACGCGACCCCACCATATCCGGGTAACTTTTGCTGCCTGTTAACTTATACTTTTCCTTTCTGTGGTTATTCCCTTATAGGTTTACGCTTTTATTTTCAGCGATTCCTTGTCTGCAAACCAGTCTGCCACCTACATAGCCTCCTCCATCTCTAAGCATGTCCCCGCTGCCCGTGCTGCTCCAGTTTTACAGAACCCTATCTGGGTCTCTGCTCCCACGATTGGGGCTTCCTAGCCTCAGCTTGAGGCCGACCCGGCAGCGCGTTCAGCGGAGACTCGGCATGCATCTCCCATTGTCTCCGAGAATTTGAACTTGGGACCCGTCGCCAGCAGAATCGGCGCCGAGTCCACCTAGAACATATCTACAACATCTCTCCCATTGAAGGAAACCTTTGTCTCTGATTCCCAGTCAACCAGTAACCCTGCTCACTCGGCCCCCTTGTCTCAACAAACAAGCACAAGATCTGCTTCACCAGCTCCAACAACCAAGGCCCAGACCCGACCTGCCCCTTCTAGTCAGACCCGAACCGTGGCCGCCAAGACGACAGGTTCCAGGCAACAAACTCTTTTTTTGCTCCAGGTTCTGCCCCGTAGATAAATCCAACCTCAACAACAAAGACACCTGCTTCGGCGGGTCAGTTGGGTAAGTCTGTTGTTGCCGGATTTGGCTACGTTCCTGGAGCTAGCACTTTGCATGCTAGCGCTGCTGCCACCCGTGCCGGAGTGGGATCTACCTTGAAAAGGGGGAAAGTTCTTACCCGGACGCTTAGCGGGAATATCCTTGGTTATGTTGAGCGCTTCGCTTTGGAGTGGAAGGCTGCAGGCGATCAAGAGATAAACTCAGGTGCTCCTTCGGATTCTGGTCAGCAGTTGCAGCTGGGCTCCAAGACGGTGTCCGAGATGACTCAGCAAGCCATTGCGCTTATGGCGCAAGCGGACCGGGTGAATGAGGTAAGCGATTACATTACTCTTTTGTGTTCTCAGTATTTTCATATCCATATATTCCCTAGTCCCCGAGGTTACTGCCGAGTAAGGGACTTACTCGGTTATAAGCTCTGGTGTTTTCCTCTTTTCTTTCCAAGACCTTATGCTGAAAATTTGATCCCTAGCCCCCGAGGTTACTGTCGAGTGACGCAGTTACTCGGCTGGAAGCTTAGAACTAAGGCATGATTCTTTCTATTTTTTGGCAAGATATTATGTTATAATTCTGATCCCTAGCCCCCCCCCCCCCCAGAGGTTACTGTCGAGTAAAGTAGTTACTCGGTCGTAAGCTTAGAACTCAAATGCATCTCTTTTTACTTTCTGCCGGGATAGAATTACTTGATCTAATGATCACTTGCTGATTATTTCTCTTTTCTGCAGCTCACGCACAATGAACGCACCAAGATACACCAGACCCTGATATGGAAGTATCAAAAACTCGAAGCTGCTCATCGGAACCTGAAGGCTGAGACCCAAGGCTGATGTGTGTCCCCTTACTCGGCCTCTCTCCTACCAGTCATCTTTGTCGTTTTATCTTGACTTCATTTTGTTACTCTTTCCCACAGCTACTGCGCAATCCACCATCGATATGCTGCACAAGCAAATCACTGACGCTGAAGGTAGTGCTCTTTTCCTTAGAAATTTTGTAGCCGCATAACTTTAGTGTTTTCTTGTTCATCCGTTTTTATCTCGGGGCAGCCGAGATACTTTTGCCCGTGGAACAACTCAGGGATATTGTTTCCATGCCGGTACTGATGAAACAGTCTTCTGCATAAGCAGGTCAGCACCAGATTGAGCTCCATAAGGAGCGAGACGAGGTGACTCGGCTTAAACAGCAGATGGAGGATATGGAGCAGAAGCACAAGTCCGAGGTGGAGGGCCTGCACCAGGAGCTTGCCGATAAAGAGGGACAATTTGCTACTAGAGCTGAGAATACGAATGAGTTGCTCGAGGAGGCCGTGTCAGCGGTAAACTCGGCTCACCAAGACTTGGATGCCCTTCAGGCTAAGGCAAAGATTTGGCAGACCAAGCTTGGCTCGATCAACTCTTTTATCGGTAGTGAGTTCTTACCCTTTTCGTTGTGTTCTTGTTCTTATTTCTATCTTTCTTTGATAACTCCCCTTTGATAATTTCCTCTTTTCTTGCAGAGAACTTCCCCGATGCCAACATGTTCGCCTTGAGATCTATGAAGAAGGTGCGGTCCGAGTCTGGTGACCTGGAAAACGGCGAGATTACCATTGATGAGCAGTTGGCTGCCCTCTCTGAGCGTGTAACCACTGTGAAGTCATGTGGAGTCGACCTGCTTAAGTCGGCGCTCCTTGTCTAGGTATAGAAAGTACGAAGCAATGCCACATTCCACGGCCTTTTGGTTTCATCACCTGACTTGTCTGCCTTGTTCTTTTGTGCTTCGCGAGCATCTATCGGATAATATGAATCATTGTGCAATGCTTTGCTTACAATGAACGGACCCTCCCATGGGGTGATAACTTGTGCATCCCAGTTGTGTGTTGCACTAGTCTGAGCACCAAATCCCCTTATCGAAAAACATGAGGTTGAACTTTTCGGCTATGATAGCGTTGGAGGTTTTGTTGGTATATGGCAGATCTGGATAATGCTAGTTCTCGAGCTTCTTTGAGTAAATCAACTCCATCTTCTCGAGCCTATTTTACCTCGGCTTTCGAGTATTGCCTTACTCTTGGCGAGTCATGTTCTATGTCGGCAGGCAAGACTTGTTCTGCCCCATACACAAGGAAGAACGACGTATAGCCCGTTGACCGATTCAGAGTTGTTCTTAAGCTCCATAGCACCGAGGGTAATTCCTCTATCCAACAACCAGGTGATCTCTGGAGTGGTTCCATTAGTCGAGGTTTTATCCCGGATAGAACTAAGCCATTAGCTTGTTCAACTTGTCCATTTGATTCTGGGTGAGCGACTGACGCTATGTCGAGTCTTATTTGATTTTCCATGCAGAATCGAGCAAAAGCCCCTTCGAGAAAGTTTGTGTCATTGTCTCTGATTACGCTATGCGGATGGCCATGTCTTAGGATTATATCCTTTAGGAATGTGACGGCTGTTTTTCCATCAAGCTTTTTGATGGGCTTCACTTCTATCCATTTTGTGAACTTGTCAACCATCACTAGTATGTGGGTCATGCCGCCACGTGCTAGTTTGAATGGTCCTACCATATCCAGGCACCATACCGTAAATGGCCAAGTGATTGGTATAGTCTTTAGCTCTAATGCTGGCAAATGTGATTTTGTTGCGTACCGTTGACACCCGTTGCATTTTCTTACTAGATCTTGTGCTTCCACCAGTGCACTTGGCCAATAGAATCCATGTTGGAATGCCTTGGCTACCAATGCTCTTGACGAGGCATGATGCCCACATTCTCCTTGGTGAATATCCAATAGTATCTCTTGGACTTGCTTTGAGCTAATACAACGTTGTAACACACTTGTCACACTCCTCTTGTACAACTCCTTGTTAATTATTGTGTATGCTTTTGCTCTTCTTTCTGTTTTTCTTGCTAATATCTCATCATCAGGCAAAGTTTCATCCTTTAAGTAATTGAATATTGGTTGTGCCCAGATCGGTATCACTGGCGTTGGATATGTTTCTCCATCAGTTTCCGTTGGCTCGGCCGACATAGTTTCTATCGACATAACCTAAGGAGTCCCCGAGTATGATTCGGCAGTCCTCGGGTGAACAGTCCCCGGGTTACTCGAACCTGCCCCTGCGTCAATGTCCATTGGTATAGCATCAGACTCCTGGCTTGCCGGGATGAAGATTGACTCAAATTTAGGTGATGGCTTGATTGATGGCTTTCTGAGATGTTCCAATGCTACTCCTGGCGGTATTGCTTGCCAAGATGAGCCTAACTTGGAAACAATACAGTGCCATATTTGCGTCTAGTGCATCCCAGTGCCCAGATATTTGCTGGATAACTAAGTTCGAGTCGCCAAAGCACATGATCCTCTTGATGCCAATATCTTTAGCCACTTTTATCCCATGAACAAGTTCTTCGTACTCTGCAACGTTGTTGGATGCAGCGAAGTGGATCTGCAACACATACTTGAGCTGATCCTTCTTTGGTGAAGTGAGCACTATCCGGGCACACAGGCCCATCTTCGTCTTGGATCCGTCAAAGTGCATCTTCTAGTAGTTCGGGTCTGGCAATGGTGGTTCATATTGCATCTCCATCTAGTCCACGAAAAAATCCGCCACAACTTGAGATTTAATTGCATCTCGCCTATCGTATTGTGGAGTATATGGTGCTAGCTCTATGTCCCATTTTGCCACTCGGACGCTGGCATCTTTACTGCCCAATATGTCTGAGATAGGTGTCTCGCATATTACCCAGATTGGGTGTTCCTGAAAATAATGCTTCAGCTTCTTTGCTGCCATATATACTCCATATGTCATTTTTAGATAGTGGGGGTAATTTTGTTTCGATGTGGAGAGCACTTCACTTAAGTAATAAACTATTCTTTGGACTGATTTGCCCTCCTCTTCACGCTCAACCACTATTACCGCACTTACAACTCGATTGGTTGCTGCGACATAGAGCAACATTGGCTCTTTGGACAGTGGTGAGGCTAGTATTGGTGATGTTGCCAACATCTTTTTGAGTTCATGGAAAGCGCTATCAGCTTGCTGTGTCCATGTGAATTTATCTGATTTTTTCATTAGTTGATATAATGATAAGGCTTTTTCACCTAGCAGACTTACAAACCTGCTCAATGAGGCCAGACACCTTGTGAACTTCTGGACGTCATTGAGGGTCTTAGGCAATTCCATTCTTTCGATGAACCTAATCTTTGTCGGGTTAGCCTCAATTCCTCGGCTGGATACAAGGACTCCGAGTAATTTTCCAGCTGGGACACCAAAGGTGCACTTTTCCGGGTTAAGCTTCATCCGAAATCTTCTTAAGTTTGTGAATGTTTGACGCAAGTCCTCGATTAGAGTATGACTTTGTTTGGTTTTTATTACCACATCATCGACATACACTTGAACGTTTTTGTCAAGCTGATCTTGCAAACATTTTTGCATGCATCTTTGATATGTTGCACCTGCATTTCTTAAGCTGAACGACATAGTACGATAGCAATAAGCCCCATACGAGGTGATAAAAGTTGTCTTTATTTGATCACTCGGATTCAGTGGTATCTGGTGGAAACCAGAATACGCATCTACGAATGACAACAAAACTCACACCCGACAGTAGAATCAATGACCTGATCAATCTATGGCAGTGGAAATGGATCTTTTGGACACGCCTTATTAAGGTTCGTGTAATCAATACACATGCGCCACATCACCGCCATGTTTGGGTCATCCTTATTTTTCTCGACCAAGACTGGATTTTGATAACCAATCTGTATGCAGTACTTCCATGATAAACCCGTCATCCAAGAGCCTGGCTATCTTGGAAGCTACTACTTTCCTCCTATATTTGGCGAAGCGGCGAAGGGGTTGCTTCACCGGCTTGGCATCTGGCCTTACATGAAGAGAGTGCTCAGCCAACTCCCTCGGAAATCCTTGCAAATCCTGTGTGGACCATGCAAAAATATCCCGATTCTCACGAAGGAAGTTGGTGAGCTCGCTTTCCTATTTGTCAGATAACCCGACGCCAATAGTCACTGTGCGCTCCGGGAAAGCCTCATCAATCTGTATCTTTTTTGTCTCCTTGGTAGCTTGGAAAGACACATTGTCGTGCGGGTTGGTGAGTGCCAGCATAGACATCTATGCCGCCTTAGCCAATGTTGCAACCTCCATCATTTGCTGCTTTTCCTGTGCTATTACCAGTGACTCGGCCAGCGAAGATCCGACTGAGGTGCATGCGATAGATCGCTTGTAGTCACCCTCAACTGTGATAACTCCACATGGACTGGAAGCTTCATCTTTAGATAAGCAATGTGAGGAGTGGCCATAAACTTTGCCATAGCTGGTCTGCCGAGTAACGCATGATACGAGCTTACAAGGTCTACCACCTCAAACTCTATGGCTTCAGTGCGACAATTATCCCTGTTGCCGAATAAGACGTCAACCTAGATCTTCCCAATTGGCTCACATGACAATCCCGACACAATGCCATGGAACATTGTCTTAGTCGGCTCTAGCATGTTCATGGTGATGCCCAACTTGAGCATAGTATCCTTGTACATGATGTTGATAGTACTGCAATCATCTATCAATACCTTGGAGTACTTCAGATTGATATCTGGGCCCATGAAAGTTGGATCTGGTACTAGAGCATATCCTCCTGGTGTTGGCATGATTTTGGGGTGATCCTTTATGTTCCACGTTATCTCCTGCTCAGACCAATGCATGTATTTTGGTATCGCTGGCATTGTGGCGTTTACTTCCATCATCCGTCTCTTCTGACTTTTCTTGTCAGTTGGCTCTGTGATATAAATATAATATTTTGTATATGATATTTTATTATATATTGTATATAATATTTTATATACAATATTTTATAATATTTTGTATATAATATTTTACCAAAGCCAAATTTTATAATATTTGACCAAGTAGTTTGATATAAATATAAACCTATACAATACCAAACTAATATAATTATAATTGGCCTTAGAATATATATTCATATTATATATTATATATCATACATATTCATATTATTTTGTATATTTTTATCAAATTTTGTAAAATTTAACTTAGACGTAAAATTATGCACAGTATATTATAAAATAGAGGAATAGATACTATTATATCCATAGTATAAAGTCAAGAACATTGATATGGACTCGAGGGTACATTTATCTCATTGGATGTGACCGGTGGAGCTAGCTACACGTCTACACCAGTAGAGCTGGCTGGGTCACACTGACAGACTGAATTGTCACAGAAAAAACGAAGACGTCACGTGGCTTCGTCAGAGAGTCAACGATCATCCCGCCATAGCCGCCGGCTGGCCCGCGCGCCGCCGTGGCACCAGGCCAGAGCCACCTACCCATTTCTCCGACCTTCCGTCGCTGCATAGTCATTGCTGCCGTCACATCAAGACACAGCAGCCACCGTTAATTGGTCTCGGAAGCACACCGCCACTTTCCCCGTGCAGCTTTGCCCCCCCCAACTCACGCATTTACTGCCGCCTATAATACTGTAAGTACGCTCTGGCCAGCATGCTCGGTCTTGTCCCCTCCTCCTCCTCCTCCTCCTCCTCTCACCTCTTCTACCGCAGCCTCGCCGCCGCCCGTACGCTCTCCGTCTCCGTCAAGGTAAGCTCCGGTCCCTGCTTGCTACTATTCGACCGCCTCAATTCCTTCCTCGGCGCTCTAACTCTAACTGTTCTTGGAATCCGTCAGATGGCGCACTCGGCGCTGGACGAGGTGACCGACTCGGGCGCCTTCGACCGGTCGCCGTCCACCTTCCGGAGCTCCGTCTCAAGGGACGCCTCCGTCCGCTTCCCCGCCGTGCCGGGGAGGTACCACCTCTACGTCTCCTACGCCTGCCCCTGGGCGTCCCGGTGCCTCGCCTACCTCAAGCTCAAGGGCCTCGACGCCGCAATCGGGTTCACGGTCAGCAAACCAAACCATACTCTGACGCCTTAGTTAGCTGGAGTGGGAGCGCCCGCTGATCTCCGTACGGAATTCGTCTCGTCTTCTGTGCGATTCCCAGTCGGTGAAGCCCATCTTCGGGAGGACCAGAGACTCCGACGACCATCTGGGGTGGGTGTTCCCCGCCACCACAGACGAGGAGCCCGGCGCCGAGCCCGACCCTTTCAACGCCGCCAAGACCGTCAGGGAGCTCTACGAGATCGCCAGCACCAACTACACGGGGAAACCCACTGTTCCCGTGAGTCTGGATCTGGGCACAATTCCTTTATTGCTCTGCTTCTCAATTTTTCCTACAGTATTAATTTGATAGCATATCCTATCCTTTCCATTATTGTCTGCGACTGCCTGCAGGTTCTGTGGGACAAGCAGCTCAAGACCGTGGTGAACAACGAGAGCTCCGAGATAATCCGCATGCTCAACACCGAGTTCAACGACATCGCCGAGAACCCCGGCTTGGATCTCAACCCGGCTCACTTACAGGAGTCCATAGATGAGGTCAACGATCTGGTCTACGATGCCATAAACAACGGTGTGTACAAATGCGGCTTTGCCAAGAAACAGGGTCCATACGAGGAGGTAAACTGAATTCTGCACTTTTTTCTTACCTTGATAACTGTTCGTTGGGGATTTCTTGGACATCATAGGTTTGCCTAGGTTGCTTGACCAGCCCTTGTGTTGATGAAAATGAAAATATGCAGGCTGTCACAAACTTGTACAAGGCTCTGGACAAATGCGAGGAGATTCTTAGCAAGCAACGTTATATGTGCGGCAACCAGCTCACGGAGGCAGATGTCCGCCTGTTTGTCACGCTTATAAGATTTGATGAGGTATGGATTTTTCTGGCTGGAAAGGGAGATTATATGTGCAGCTTATCAAGTGTCTACAATTTGCCCTCTGCTTTTTTGTGCATATTGTTGTTATGCCTATTTGAATTGCTGAGCAAGTACACAAAGTTCTGCTCTAATTCTAGTTGTCGCAGCTCACAACTGCATGTGTTGTCTTCTTTTGGGGGCTCCCTTGATCACTTCTAACAATAGATTGTCTAAATCACGGTAAAAGAAATCTCCATAATTTGGAGAAGGCTCTAGAGTGTTAGTACCATGCTACTTCAAGCCTATGTAGAATGCAGGGCTGTCGACAATCGTTTGAAAAACATTTGTGCAGCTTATCAAGTTTCTACAGTTTGTCCTATACAGAGGCACGCATGCATATCAAACTACAAGATCAACAATCTAGAAATGCCATAAAGAAATGAAATACTACCCTCATGTTGAAATACTACTTATTTGTAGAGTTACTGTCTATATATAGACCATTCGATTATGACTGTGGAATATCGTTTCCAGGTTTATGCTGTTCACTTCAAGTGCAACAAGAAGCTCATCAGGGAATACCCTAACCTGTTCAATTACACCAAGGACATCTACCAGATTCCTGGCATCAGCAGCACGGTCAATATGGAGCACATAAGGAAGCACTACTACGGAAGCCATCCATCCATAAACCCTTACGGGATTATCCCCGCAGGCCCCAACATCGATTACAATGCTCCACATGACAGGGAAAGGTTGTTCCTGTAAAAACTGTTTGCAGTGTGGTAATTGAGAATGTTGTGCTTGCTTCTTGTGTAAGCCTCTACCAGATTATCGGTGTGGTTTCTTCCACAGCAGCACCAGTTCAAGTGGTTTTAAGCTGATCCTCGTGCGTTTGTGCCTGTCTTGTGATCCCCTCGTAATGTACTCCATATCCCTGTTTATTCGATGTGATTTATATCCCTGTTTATTCGATGTGATTTATATCATAGTAATATGTTCCATGTCCCAGTTTTATTCCATGTAGTTTGTAGCATAGTTTCCTGTTTTACTCATGTAATTTATAGTATACCGTCGAATAAAGTTATTGTTGGTTGTTGCTTTTCTATGGTAAGGAGTGTCTGCATTTTTCAATGGAACTTAAATAATGTTTTTCGTTGGTGATTCAACCAAGACAACATCGGTTTTGGAAGTTCAAAGTGTCAGATAGTTTTAAGGGGACAAATGAACTTTTCGCATTATGCCATCCCAGTTGTGTCAAACGCTTGACTGGGTTACAATTTTTTGAGAACCACCGAATGCACTTCTCTGTTACAGTTTAAGAACCTATGAACATGACCATGTTGCTTTTCATCGTTGTCTTGCTAGAAATTGGTCAAAATACAATTGATTCTCTATTGGAGTGTTTGACTAGCTTTTTTTTTCTATTTATACTGGACAAAGAATTACCCACGTTTTATGCCTGTACACGAATCAATTTGACAGGGAAAATTCTCCCCCACACCCATCCCTAGTACTACTATACATCAAACTGTAAAACCCTTTTTCGCAAAAAAAAACTGTAAAACCCTACTTGCTTCTGTACATCTGAGTAACTTGTTCCAAATACCAACATTGCCCGTCGGCCCCTGCACCTTGAGCTAAAAACTTGCATGCTTGCTCACAGGTCAAGCAGTAATAGATGATCCTCGACCTTCAAATCAGTGAATGTTAGATTCCTGTAACTTTCTGTGGCATAAAAATCCAACCTCTGCCATGTAGACTGCGGACACCGGGCGGTGATCAGAAAGATTGAGCTCCGCCATCTTGTAAGAAGATAGCCTGATACCCTTTCCATATGAAAGAATCCGATCACACCTAGACAAGTAGGCAAGATTTAACCTCGGTTCACATGTCCAAACATGATTTATTATGCAAACTGAAACGCAGGACCTTGACTAGGAGAAGATCATACCATGCAGGTGTTCTTCTCGCAGATTTCGGTTCATCACTTGCATACTTTTCTGAATCAAATTCATATTTATATGTTGGGGGGAAACTGATCACCCCTTCGATCCAACCGTCAAATGTACGCCCTTTCATCAGTTCGCTTTTTAGCTGTCACACCAAAAGTATGAGTTCATGTGTTCTGGGCCCTTTCATTAGTTATGAAGTACTGGGCCATCAAGTTACCTGATCATTGTTGAACAATCCATCCCAGTCCTGTCTTGAGATGAGTTCATGTGTTCTTTCAAATGGTAGGTTGAGTCGGTAGTTAAGATCCCCAAACCATATAATCCTTCTGAAATTTTGGAATGGCTGGATATAAGCAAGTAAGAAATTGTTGAATATAAAATATGCAAAACATAATCTAGGGTTGCATAGGCTATCTAAGAATCGTCATACAGCAATGGATACGCGTGGATGAGATCCTGGTTGGGTGCAAACTTTTGGAGGACACCAAAGATTCAGGCAACACAAACTTGCTAACTTACTCATGGTCATGTATTCCAGTAGGAATGCAAACTCTATGATCGGTGTTAAATACTGTTCTTCGAATGATTTCTTCAACATCTGCATTTCTCTTTATTAGATTTCCATCCTTTTCACCAGAGGTCAGGTGGCAACAGACAAAGCAAAAGTGTGTCTGATATATAGACATGCTGACTGATATTGATCCCTGAAGCATTGAAGAAACAAATTTCTCATCAAATGAGTTTCTTATTCAGATATCCAACAAGTGTATTCATGCTGAATCTAGTAAGAACTGATATGAGATGGCAAGTCAATGAAATGAAAACTAAAGCATGAAGTACAAACGAATGCAAAACAATGATGAAAGAAAATTAGATCAAGTTTGGTACTTGCCTTGTTACCAATATAGCCCAGCGCACCAACACCAACAGTTGATACTCTCAAATTCCGAATGTGCCTTCTAAGGCCTCTCCGAACCCATATTGAAAGATATATTCCCACCATTTGCTTGCTTATTATCCGTACAAAGTATGGCCTTTTCCGCTTAACTACTCTATGATCGGTACTGACACCATGGTCAAAATTATCTTCTGGAAAACCATTAGAATTTTCATGTCTCGGTGAAGTAAATGACGCACCATCTTGAAGTGGGTGGACTCCACTATCATTAGTAGCTGGGTTATTGTCTTGTTCAATCAATGGATGAAGTTCCCCTTCACTTTCATTGTCGGCTTCACTAAGCAAGTCATGTTCCATCACAAGATAATTTGATGGATTAAACTTTGATGGTAAAGGAGGATCACTGTGGCATTTATGCTTTGGTTTACATGGACATTTCTTATTCAAAGTTTCACGAATGATATTTTCCCATACTGCAACTGGATGGTCGTCTTCAGCACAGAATATATTCCCAGCATTCAGTGGAACAATTTCTTGAAATCTGAAAGATGGTCATAAATTTCATGGTAAATACAAACTAAAAGGTATGTTTGTTGCCAGTTGAACTATGGCTTTTATTTAAGACAAGCAGGACCATGGGTCTTTCATCTAAGAAACTGCATTAGTGTCGACAGAGAACAAAAAACTAACAAGTTGCCTCATAGACAGATAATAAGCTAATGTGATAAGAAACCAGTCGATTTTCAAGAAACTTAACAAGGCCATGAGATAACCAAATAATTTCCAAGTGTGTTTCCAATGGATGATCTAGAAACAGTTTTTAAGTTTTCCAAGATTGCAACTCATATGTCAGGTTGTGATTGCTTATTCTGTATGGATCTGTGCCACATATCCTTTTCCAGTATAAGAAATGAAGACTCGTGCAATTGAAAGTTTCTGAGCAGCGATTTACCCAAGAACATAAATATCAGCTGGCTCCTCCATCGCCAGCCATTCTTTAATGTCTGAGTCATCAGGTGGAACTCTGCCTCCAACATTCCATGTCCCTACAAAAATCCTGCATATAAACTTGTACGTTGGACAACACACAGGACAGGAAAATACTATCAAGAACATGACTATGGCCAAAGAGGGGAAGAATCTATACGACTATACCTGAGTTCTGTGATGTCAATATACTGAGCAAGAAGTGTCGCTGATTTGCATATTTTATGCATGTAAGGGACTGCCTTCATTTGATTACCTACAAATACAAATTATAGTTAGCATCAGCATACAAAGCAGCTTCCAATCCAGGCTTCAGCAAACAGGTGTTTGTGTCAGCAATATAGGGCAGAAAGTCAACCATTGTCTTACCTAACCAGGCGCTTAATGTAACAAAACCGGGATTTATAGTAAGTCGAAACACATATTAAAATGTATCCTAGTGCTTGCAATTGCTAATCTCCAGTCAGTAGTGCTTATATTCATTATCCATTTATCATGCACGGAATGCTTTGAAATGTTCACTAACAAAAGTAGAAAAGGTTGAATGCCTTATGTTTTTAGGAAGTACAAATTCAGAAGAATCATCACCCCGGAGAGGCTATAACTCGAGACTGCAATTTCTGATCTGTAATTGGTTCCAAACAGAAATTGCTGCATCTATGGTCAAGGAACCAGAAATGATTATGTATGCATATTGCATAAACTGAACTAGAATCTTTTCTTCCCGGGTAGAGTTTTTATCACCACTGCTCCAATGACTATTTCCTGGTCTGGATATCAAATAGTACCCAATTCATCTTATGGGGAAATATATAGAGAAAAACTCAAATTTCCAACAACTTAATATGCAGCTCTCTGCATGCAAGCTTCTCCAAAAAAAAGAGAGAGATAATAACAAAATTACCGATCGTGCCTGCACCAAGCCCACCCAATCTCCTTTCTTCATCGTTCAGGTTGTGCTCACAAAAACACTTGTCTGCACAAATGGAGCAGAGATAGCAGTCAGAATATTTATTACCAACAATATCATTCTGCAAATTTAAGCTAAAGATCCCATGTAGAACTGCGACGCCTATGGAACACAATGTGAATTTTGTTTTGATGAAATGATTCCCCCCCCCCCCCTCCTCAAAAGGTAGTAAGAATCAGATAACACCTTGACAAGCAATGACAGATAGGACCCAATTAAAGGAGGTGTGCAAACTGCAAAAGTGGCCTCCTCACACACTCACTCTCATTTGCTGGCTTTGGAACGAAACAAAAAGGTATCAGGAATTTCGAATCCTCAAACTCGTCGACCTAACTTTTCTTTTCTCTAAAAAAAACGTCTGAGTATACCACAAGAGAAAACCGGTGGTCTGCAGGAAGCAGTAGTAGTAGCCGGCATGACAACACAGTGGAGGTCTCTGTCAGAGAGATGGCCGACACGGCACTCACACCATGCCCACATTGAACTGGTGGCACACGCATTACCAAGAATGCAAGAGCATGAACTCGTACAAGAGAGCAAAGAAATGTGATCATACTATACTGTACAAAATAAGTCACCATGAATAAAATTCAGTCGGACAATCTAGCTAGTTATGCAATGTGAGAATTTTCTAGTCGTCTGTCTTATGAAGAAGAAAACAATGTCAGCCGCTGCAGAATTTGCAATGTGGTAGTCTGCATTCCCCTCGTTCCCCCAAAATCCAACCTTTCTTTTGCTGTACCGATGGGATCGAATCAGGATGGGGGGAGGAGAAGATGGGCAAGTGGAGCTGCTGACCTTGGTGGTCGGGCTCGTCCTCGTCCTCGTCGGCGCTGAAGTCGGAGTCTCCAGAGCCCGCGCCGACGTTGAGCCACTTGCGCAGCACCACCCTGCGCCACAGCCGCCCGCAGTCCGCGCCGCAGCAGCACAGCATCGTCTCCGCCCAGCTCCGCATCACCTCCTTCGCAGCAGCAAAAAAAATTCAAGAATCTGAACCGAGGAACGAGCGACCGACCGATCCCAAGCTAATTCCCAACGGGAGAAGCGGACTGAAATCGCAGGGAACTGACCTGCTGCTGCTGCTGACCACTGCCCGACGGAGCCTCTGCCGCCACGGCCGCCGCATCCTCCTGGTCATGGCTGTCCTGGCAAGCTGGGAGCAGCGGAGACGCCTCGGAGAAGGAGGAGGAAGAAGAGGAAGAAGAGGAGGAGGCCATTGCCGTCCACCGGTGGACTACTATCGCTGCACGGGCTCGCGATTTCTCGGGGAGTCAGTCAGGGCAGGAGGATTATGGGAAATTCGAGCACTAGTACGTCTTAATCAACGGGAGGTGTTTCAGGCGTGGAAGATTTCGCGGGGAGATTTTGCCTGCCGCATTGTCGGCCAAGATTGATGGGATAATTATCGGCGACTCGTTCGGTTCGTCGCCCCAACCCAGTGCCTGTTTCTTAAACTGTTTTGCTCCTAGCGGGGCGTATCGTTATCCTGGTGAACGTGACCCCTCTATATTTTTCTTGTCCCAATCCCAACTGGTTTCGTGTGTACTCCCTCCGTTTGGGATTATAGGTCCCGCACGGTTAATTAGGTTGTTAATTTGACCAACAAAATATAAATAAAATAACACAAAAATTACATCATTAGAAACTTTAGATGCTATATTTTCGAATGGTATAATTTTTATGATATATATAACTTATATTTTATTAGTCAAATTAACAACCTAGGTATACGCGTAGGACCTATAATCCCAAACAGAGGGAGTATTTCAGTGTTCTTCTTCCTGACTTTTGTACTGTTTTCAGAACTGTTGGTGGTTGTATTATCTCTGAAATGTTTTTTCTTGTCAAATCTCTCTGTACAATTGGATGTGACACGTTGCATTGTTGAGGAAATCATTAGCTGGCGAGTAGGGGGTTTAATATGCTATAATCGGCCAGTTAATCAGTTAATCGGCCAATTTATCAAATTCTTGAACACTGATAAGTTGTTCGAAGAAGACCGCGGTGTACTGAAAAAAAAAACGAAATGGCATTTGAAACTTTCAAAAATAATATGATTTTTTCCACGGATAAATATAGATATGTTCTGAAGATCTATAATTTTTTACATTAAAAATGTGATTTTGATGGAAATTTGAATATACCTACTAGTAGACATCTCTATGTACTCCCTCCGATTCATATTACTTGTCATTAAAATGGATATACCTAGACATGTTTTAGTGCTAGATACATCTATTTTAGCGACAAGTAATATGGATCGGAGGGAGTATATTTTTTTTGGAATCTTTTGAGTTGTAAAAGTGAAGTTTCTAAATTTTTTTTTTGGAAAATCAAGCTCCCTAAAGGTCGAGCTCCAAAAGAGGTGTTCGTATATTTATGGTTCTTGCGAGAATGTTTTAATGTGTCCACATAGCGAGAGTGTGCTGGATCTTTGGCATTTGTGTGAATTGGTCCCCATGATTATTAGATTCCAATAGTGATTTTCAAAGAAAAGGATTATCTAGCCCTTCATGATTCGGCAACATGAAGCAATCAACACCGGGCATACTTCAGGAGACATGACTCAAATTAATATTTCTTGCAATAGTTCCCATGGGGCATTAGGTACAAATGGTCCGTGATATACATCTAGGGCGCGTTTTTTGTTATATTTTGACAGGTATTTTTGTTTATATATGATGTTGTGATGAGTGTTGACTATTACTAGATTGCATTTTTATACATACAATGAACACTCTGGTGGAGATAATGCTTCCATGATCCGTCCTGTTAATGATCATGTTCTGCACCTGCAGATGGTGGGGAACCAATAATGCTTTCGATAATAGCAGGTTAATTATCTTGATATGATCAACTAGAACGGTTCCAAGATCTTGATGAGAGCAGCTCACCTAATGCCCATAATCAGAACACTTCTTTCAATTGCTTCTTTTCATTATCATCGCAAGTCTGAACTATTCAGAGCCAACAAGCATTTGGCAGGCAATATAAAAGGAAACTGCAAAACAGAGGTCGGCAGGTCGGCAAGAGTCATTGGCTACAAGCGAAGCTCTTCACATATACGAACAGTTATCATCCTGCCATTTTTTTCCATAAAACGTGCATGGATGGTTCAGCAAAGACTAGTTTTTTTATTCAAGAACCCGTAGCAAACGACTATCAGCAAAAACAAGCATACATTGGGTAACAGCAAACAGTTGAGAACCTGAGAAGATTGCATGTATAAAAGGTGAGTTCAATCCCTGTTTCCCCAGGTTAAGCGACAGGAAGTGTGAAATGATCTGCAATCATATCTGTTATCCCCTCACGCAACAAAAAGAATCTTCTTGACCACACAACAAAAACTGTTCGCCAGATTATTTCGCTGTCAGTCACAGGCCCCTTGCCTTAAAAGGAGAAGATAGCTCATGTTAAAGTAAACAGACTTAAAAACCATCCATGCTCAAGCCTCGTGACGAATAGCCGACTAATCCGATGGTGCGCCCACGACCGGAGAGGAGTCGGTGCTTTTCTGGGCTTCCAAAGCTGCAAGTCGCTTGTCGAGAGCCTTGTAACGAGCGTCCACGTGGTCGTGGAGACTTTTCACCTGAAAAAAGAATGCAATTTGAAGGTCAGTTGCTTATCTTGGACCCCAACCAGCTGTAGAGATGATGTGCAGAACAAGCACGATTAACACCATGTGTGTAGAAATATCAAATCTAACAGCTCAGACAAGGATTGCACTGGTTGAAAGACCCATGAACTGTACAAGAAAACTTCACTTATGAAAAACATCCTCCACGAAGCTTAGTTTAACACTCAAAATAGCATAAGAAGCCCATTCCCACACTTAC
This sequence comes from Avena longiglumis, assembly GCA_030063025.1. Taxonomy (NCBI): domain Eukaryota; kingdom Viridiplantae; phylum Streptophyta; class Magnoliopsida; order Poales; family Poaceae; genus Avena; species Avena longiglumis. The sequence goes on along the minus strand of CP125974.1, from coordinate 578,950,948 downwards.
ATCTGACTTATAAGAAAATGCTATACAGCCGCATGTCTTTATTGCGTCTACCTGAACAAATTTCCATCTTTCCTCTCTATAATTCTGCCCAGTTACATGAGCTCCTGAACAATCTTGTCACGGTGTACTGGATGAATGCCCACGGAAAATCAGACATGATGAACTATCCTAGTATGCTTCTCGTATTTCAATGTCGGCATATCTATTGCTTTCTCACCAAAATATAAGATATATGGATTTTTTCCTAAACATTTTAAAGTTTGACCAAGTTTATAGAAAAATATCAACATCTACAGTACCAAATAAATACACTATGTAAACATATTTTCTGATGTACTGATATTGAATTGGTATTGTAGATGTTGATACCTTTTCTCTATAACTAGGTAGAACATACACATGTTTGACTTGGGACAAAATTTATATGCCCTCGGAAGTAGTCACCACAATATCACACTGGAAATAAGTTATGGGAAAACCCACCTGCATTCTTGCAGAGAGACGAACATGCCAAATTCAAGCTTATGTTTACTTAAAAAAAAACACCCATGCCAGATTCAAGCTTATGTTTACTTTGAAAAAAAACACCTATGACTGGACAAATACATTTTGGAACTTAGAAACTAGTCACATCTATAAAACTGAAATACTCCTTAGATATGCTGCATCAAATGAATGCCGATGCTCAAGCCATTTGCAGAATACTGAGCTAACTTCAATTATAATCATGTCATGCTGCCATCACTACACAAAACTTCAAATTCATGATAATTATCATTCCACATTGGCAGGACATTATGATCTAGTAATATGCAAGGCGCAGCAGACAGATGTATGGGCGTTTCATATGGACTCTGCGGTATAAGATAATAATAGAGCAATACATATCACCAGGAAACTTCATAACAAAGCCAAAAGATACAGGTTCTCTCCTAGGCAGTCCCATAAGCGAATTGCTTATATGAACACAACACAACAACCATGCAATGATTCAACATTGTACCTTGGATCTTATTGAAAACAATGTACCTTCAGATTACCCAACAGATCATTGCAAGCTACAAACTAACAAACTGCCAGACATACCATCGATTTGACAAGCCAAGATACTCATCACATGAAGTGAAACTGGAACTGTCAATGACAACCATGGGGCTCAAAACTGAAAATGCATTGCTGGTTACAAACTACAATTTGCAGAAACTAGACATCATGATTTTCTAGGCATAATAAAAGTTGTAATCAGATAGAAAGTGATAGCTCGCAGAAGCATCAACATCTGTCACCCCAGAGACAGCCCCAAATAATCAGCGGACAATATGGAGGCGTAATAATTCAGGCCTAGTTGGTATCACTATCTATCACTGGACATGTTCAGAATGTTCTCCTGGTTTGTGTCCAAGCGCCATACTGGCATACAGTTTCAGGACAACCTAACTAACGCCAAGAGGAACATGACCTAGAGATAATAATTGGTTTCTTCACAAAGGAAACGAAAGGAAACGAAACGCCTCCTCAAGGAAGGGATTCCCTAATCCCCATTCCTCTACACGCGAGGAACAGGACCGCGGATGCACTTGGGACATACGGACTAGTATCAGGCCCGAGATCTGGGGCGAGGAGGGGGGCAGGAGGAGGGAGCGGGCGTGCGGACCAGACCTGGAGGGCGGTGGAGTCGTGGGCGAGCTTGTAGTCCTTGTAGAGGAAGTACCCGCCGCCGGCTGCCGCGGCCGCCGCGCCGGCGAAGAAGGAGGCCAGCCTCACCCGCAGCATGAACCCCATCGTCCTCTCCTCCGCCTCCTTGCTTTCTTCCGCCGCTCTCTGCTCCGGTCCGGTCCGGGGGGATTCCTTCCTTTGCTTGCGCCGACTGCGACCGACGGACGATTCGGGCTCGCGTCCACGACTCGCCTCGACCTATGTATGATCTGACAGTGGGTCCCACGTGTCGGTGGCGTTCGACCGTGTTCTTCCGGAAGTGCCGCGAGGAGAATGGGAAGCCTGGTCTGCTCCACATCATCGTTGCTGGGCCGGGCCGGTTCGTGCACCAGAATTGCGCTAACGGAGAAATACACGAAAAGAAAAAATTCCGAAATATCCCCGTGACCGCGAGGAGATAGAGCAGCACGCGCCGACGGCCGCCCACGCGCTGACCGCCCCGCGCGAGCTCGCTCGCCTCGCCATGCCGCCGCCCTCCCTCCTGTCCCTCCTCCCCGCCGCATCCGTCTCCCCGCGGACCCGCCGAGCCAAGCACAGAGCGCCTGCCGCGAGCAACCACCTCCATTCTCGCCTCCCCTTCCTCGGCACACGAGCTCCCTCGCCGCTCCGTTCGTTACCATCCTCCGATGTGGACGAAGGTGGCGGAGGAGGCGAGGAGCTCCACCTGCTAGACAAGCCGTTCCCGTCCCCCTCCGCCCCGGAGGAGGACGAGGCCGAGCCTGAACCCGCTACAGCGCCGTCCACGGAAGAAGCGCTCGCGTCCTACCTCAACTTCTTCCAGGTGAAGGGCGCCGAAGGCAGTGAGGTCACGGACGCCGCAGCCGCCGGGGTCTTCGTCGAGGCCGCCTTGGAGGATGGAGCTGCCGCGGGCGGGCCCGGTGTCATTTACTACGACCCCAAGCCCAGGGACCTTGTCGTCGGCGTCGTTGTCGGGGGCGATGCGAGGATGCTCAACGTCGACATAGGCGCCGGGGGCGAGCCCGCGCTGATGCTGACCAAGGAGGCGGCTCCGGCGTCCCGGGAGGAGTTCGGTTACCTGGCGTGCGATGTCGCGTCCAGTAGCGCGGCAGAGTTCGCCGCAGAAGGCAGGGTCGGCGTTGCGGTCAGCGCCCGGGGTGTGAAGGCTGGGAGGACCGGAAAGGATAAATGTGCGCCGGTGGTGGGCGTCGGCACAGTAGTGTTTGCCGAGGTCCTCGGTCGAACACTTGGTGGGCGCCCGTTGCTGTCTTCACGCCGACTGTTCCGGCGCGTCGCTTGGCACAGAGTGAGGCAGGTCCTCTATGACTCTCCTCTCTATTGTTGTTGGAATTTGATGTACTGATCTGTTAGCAGTGGTCTGGAATTTGATGAACTGCTCAGTAGTTCAGTATCAGATGTAGTTTGAACATAATGCAGTACCAGATACTTAAAACACCACTAGTAATCTAGTGCTTATGTTTAGTATGAGGAGTAGGTCTGCAGCCCAAGTCATGATCACCACCTTACTGCTAGCAAGTAGATTTGTCATATACCAACTTGTCTAAAAGATAGAGCTGTTAAAGCATTGTGATAAATATCTTGTTTGTAGGTTAGTAGGCGACTATGTTACTTGCTCCTAGCCTCCTAGGTTGGTACACATTCTTGTGTACATGACTCTGATTTGGCATTACAGTCAAAAGTTGAGCATTTCATGTTATGATGTTAAGAACATATAGTGAATTTGAAACATTAAGTACATCGAGGAATGATTGGTATTGCATCATATGATCATGAGACCTTATAATCTTCACTCCAAGTCGGCATAGAAAGCAACGTTTCACATGTATGTGATTACTTGGATTGGATGCAGAGCAGGGCAACAGAAATTTCTGTAGGAAATGTGTACGAGGAAATCCCGTCTTTTTCATGTCTGTTTTCGATAACAATGGACATGATTGTCTTCTTGACTTTATATCATTACTGCACTTGTATGAGATAGTCTGACTGATTAAGTTTTGACATCAATAGCTGTCATTTTTATTTTGTATGTTTTATATATGACAAGTTTCCGTACATACTGGTTTCAGATAAAGCAGCTAAATGTACCTATCAAGGTTAAAATTTTGGAGTGGAATGCTGGAGGCTTGCTGTCCAGAATTGAGGTATGGGTTACTCATAACAAGTTCGCTGTACTACAGTACACGATTCAGTTTTGAATTTTTGTACGTGAAACTCTGGCTTACGTGATTCCATCATTTAGGGGCTCCGGGCATTTCTCCCTAAGCCTGAGATGATGGCTAGACCAAGAAATTATACAGATCTAAAGAACAGTGTAAGTTCAGGATAGTATGTTATACTGTCTGTATATCCTATATACATTTGAATTTTAAATCCTTCTTGTGTAGTTTTATCAGCTTCTGTTAATAATGTGACTGTAACTGTGAACCATATCGTTTCTGATGCACAGGTTGGTCAACAGATCCATGTCTGTATTACAAAGATTGATGAAAGAAGTAACGAGTTAATAATGAGTGAAAAAGAGGCATGGGTAAGTTAACTGCATCAACCTCTATTCACTCTGTTTTCCTTACCTGTAGCATTGACTAGCATATTGGTGACCAGGGTCAGGATATCATATGATTATGTTGTGGCTGTTTGAAATAGAGAATCTTAGTCTATTGACATGAGCTTATGCAATCACTTTTTTTATTTTAAACAAGTACAATTAAAGTATTTATATCACTTGAACTCTGCAGTACCTTATAGGAGCGAACCTATGGGTATCCTTGAGTACTTCTGATTAATTGTAAATTTCCTTACTTGTTGTAGGCAATGTCATACCTGAGTGAAGGGGCTCTCTTGGAAGGGACAGTGCGCAAGTTGTTTCCATATGGTGCACAAATTAGGATTGGCGAGACTAACAGAAGGTAGCATCCCTAAACTTCTTGTTACATATTAAATATGTCACTTATTCTTTTCCTGTTGAAGTTCCGTTTACATTTAATACTTGCATGATCCTTCCTTCCGTTTCCATTATACTATCATTCAGTAGGTTCTGATAAGTTTCTTTCCGGCCATACTTTTTCATAGGCGTGCATATGTCTTGGTATGGCTTACTCCTATTTAACTAGAAACAAAATATAGGAATACCAAATGATTTAGAGGTTAGCTGCTTCCACGGTATGTTCTAGTGGCTGGCCCTCACATTGATAACTTCCATTGCAAATTCTGAAATTCACCGGCTAATGTGGTCCCCTTTCTCTATTGATCTCATTCCTTAGGTTTTGAGCCCATGTGTCGGTGCTCCTTTCTTTTTCCTTTGGAGTATGCACTTATAAATAATTACATGGATCATGCTTTGCTTTTATCAATAGCAGATTTAGATCATATAAATTTATGAATTTATAGTGAGTATGCCAATAGTTTGATGAAGGATTGTGCACTATTATTCATCTTCCCGTTAAAAACTATTATGCGTCTTCTTTTGTTGCATACCCAAATGCAAGTTGGACCCCATCTAGTCTAATTGAATCATAGACATACTCTGTTTAGATTGCAAGTTTGTGAAAAAACTACAGGTGGGAACATTTCGGATGTGAAATTTACAGCTTAATTTTATTTTATTTTGCAGCGGTTTGCTCCATGTCTCAAAGATAACACATGGGCAGCTGAGATCCGTCAGTGACGTGCTTCAGGTGGGCGAGAGAGTGAAGGCTCTCGTGATCAAGTCTCCGGCGCCGGACAGAATAGCTCTTAGGTACGCCAGAACAAAACTTGCAATAGCTAAAGCCCATACAGTACTGCATTGTTTGTTTCGTTGTAGGGAGAGGCTACCTTGAACTCTTCGCGCCTGTGACTGTCCACTGAGAGCCTATGTGTTTCTCTTTGTGCAGCACCAAGGACCTCGAGAGCGAGCCTGGACTGTTCCTCTCCGACAAGGAGGTAAGTGAGCACACAAGCTACCCTACTCCATTAGGAACAATACTTCCAGTTCCATTTGGGTGTCGAATAGTCACATTTTGCACTTTGCCTCTGGTAATATCGCAGAAGGTGTTCGCTGAGGCTGAAGAGATGGCGCGGAGATACCGGGAGCAGATGCCGGAGACGCCTCGGTCCGACGAGGCTGGCTCCTCGTACGAAGATGATGATGAGGATGTCCCGTTTGAGGATGAGGCGGAGTCGTACGCGAACTGGAAGTGGCTGAGGTTCATCAAGTCCGACAGAGTAGAGTGTATCCCCGGTGGTTCCGGACCAGTGTTGTAACGCAGGAAGAATCCTCTGCAGAAATTTTGCTCAGTTCAGTCCAGCGCCTTTCCAATCCAGCAGTGCTGCTCGCTGTGTAAAGTAAACTGCTCCGCTTCCCGGCAAATCCGGTTTCTGCGAGAGCGGGGGTTGGGGAGGTCGATGTGCGGGAGCGGAGGTGGACGTTGCGACGGGGTCACGCGATCCACACCCTGATCCGGTGAACTCGTCGCGTCTCGCGGCACCGCGATCTGACCCTCAAAGGTGTCGGAGAACGGCACGCGCGGCACCCTGGTGTCGCGTGCTCAGGTTGCCTTGCTACGGGGATGTGTCAGTACGTTCTGGATGGCGCGCACCGGCGCACGCGGACACGAGTGGCTTGCTTCACGCACCCGGCGTGGATAAAATGAACATGCACGCGAGACCAGGGTCCATTCCTCAAATCACCTGACGCGCGCTGTTCTTTCATCTTGCCCATTCCACTTTCTTTTTTTTTTGAAAGGGTAGAGGTCTGGAAAAACCCCGATGCTGCAGTTTATTACTGTCGGTGGAGGTACAATTGCAAGACAGCCCTCAGGAAACGAGAAAAAACAACAGAGCCCTGCAAATATACAAAGAAGACCCAAAGACAAAATCTAAAAAAGCAATCGGGTCCTAGCCTTCTTCCAGCTCCTTCTCCACCACATCTTCGTCGCTGCCGAGCCCGGCCGTCTGCACCACCACCGGGGACTACGCCACTTGGGGTGGAACAATGAGCGCACTGCCTTGAGCCAAGAACCTCCAAAAGGCAACATAGCACGGAGGAACGACCGTGCTGCCAGCGTGGCAACCAGGGAGGGAGTGGCCGCCCTACGGCCCTTGAGTTCGACGACCAGACGGAACCATGCCGATGAGGCGTCGCCGAAGAGGAACTCCCAGAAAAATGGAGCGGCTGTCCTTCAGCTGATGTGGTCGCCAACGGCCTTGCCGACGAAATATCGCTCCAGAGGGGCGCAACACCAGTGCCTCCACGTCCGAAGCTGGCCACCATCGTCGCCGACAACGCGCTCCAATCCTTCACTCCCTCGCCCCCACGGCCGGCCAAGAGAAGAAGTAGAGCGCCACTGCCAAGAAGATGGAGCCAACCGAGCTTATACAGAGGGCTCGCTCCAGGGAGCCACCCCGAGAACTTCCACCATGGAAGCCCCACAGAGCTCATCCAGAGCAACTGCTTGACGCCGCTCGAGAGCCGAGGACCTCGCCCACCAGAGCCCGATGATGCCTCCGCTTGCCTTCATCCTCCTCGCCACCCCGGCGGATCGAGAGAGCAAAGCAGAGGCATCCCAGAAAGAGGGAGCCCAGCTTGACCTTATTAACGGAGATCCGGAGATAGAGAAGTCCACCGCCACCTCCAACCATCGAAGAACGGCGAGGACTCTACCGCATCGCACAGATCTGGCCAAGGGAGATCGATGCCCTACTCCAAACTACCGGCATAACGCCAAGGATCCTAAAACTACTCTGTACAGAGAAGCCCAGGCCACCTCCCCCATCCTTACTCGCAGCGGCGGCGCCTCCGGAGAAGAACGGGAGAGGCGCCGGCGCACACAAGGGACTCTCAAAGGGGAGGGGGGAGGAGGAGAGACGTGGAGAGTCCGTTTAGAATGCCCATTCCACTGCTTGCTCCACTGCACCCACCTCCTCTCGCCGACGACGGCTGCTGCTCGTTCCGTCGCCGTAGTCGTAGGCCATCTGCTGGTTGTGTCACGACGACAACCACCATTTGTCGCCGGGAGCACATTGACCGACAACCCACCTGGAATCTGTGGCTGTGAGAGCAACAGCCAAGCCATATATTTATCAATCGACGTATACAGGCGGTCGAGGTTGTTGGCCCTTTATTCGACTCCTGCGGTCGTGCCACACCATGATCACGACGGCTCAGCTCCAATTAATCCAGGAAACAACATCATCCGTCGACAGGTTTGGTTTCGACAAGCAAAGCCACTTCATTCATTAGCGCGCTACTAATCCTGTCTTGCATCAGAAACGTGCTTTCGTTGTCACGGGGAAATTCTCTCTCGGGGCCCGGGCCAAACACACGTGGCTTGCTTTGGACTGTTTACTACTACTATAGCGATCACCGATCAGCTTCGTAGAAGACGAGATGAAAGCTAGATCGATCCTACTACGTAATTCATTATCTCGAGGCTTTTGTTGCTCCATGAAGAATAGGAGTATCAGTGGCATTGACTGGGATTATATATACAGTAGTATTTGTTATAAATAATGGGCTAAATCATTAAACTCATGTGTGATTTTAGATTTTTCTCAAAACTCAAAGTCCATGTATGTGGAAGCCTATATGTGATTTGGCCTAAGTTGGTGGCAGCTCACATGTGTGTCTGGCAAGAGCTGTGAAAGCTAAAGTTTAGTGTCACATGGAAAATTGAAGGAGAGTTGCACCACCTTATAAGGTGGAGTGTTGCACCACTTTATAAGTGAGTGACAATAAGAGAGCTACACGCGCGCTCCTCCTCCGACGACGCCGCCGCTCGCACGCACGCACGCACGCTCGCTCGAATAAGGTCTTTGGGAAGCGCTCCGCGCGACTTCTCAAGTTCGTCATTCCGGTCGTCAAGCCGGACCTCGTGCGCGTCGTCTTCAATGCCGACTTCTTCGTCAGTCTACTGCACCAACGGCGACTACATCGACAACCGATCAGTACGTACACCGTCAACAGATCTTTTGTTTTACTATGGCTGTTAGTGTGTATAGTCTGCTACTGTTCATGTTGATCAATACATCTAGTATGTTAGAGGTTCATGTGATTGTAGTTGTTGTTGTCATGATTTATATTCTAGAATTAATCGTGGAAATTATGTCTAATAATCTAACAATCCAAAAACCTTATTATAGGCAATTTTCTGAATTAAACATGGGACACTTGGCCGATGCTATGAAGCCGGAAAAGTTTACCGGTGTTCATTTTAAGAGGTGGCAGTATAAGACCACTATGTGGCTGCAAGCTCTGAAAGTATTCGAGGCTAGTGAGGGTTTACCTTAAGGAACTACATCTGACGAGATTCAGAACAAGTTCAAGGAAACCAATCTTGCCTTTTGGGATGCGTTTTGAGTGTTCTTGACAAGCTATTTGATGTGTATATGCACATCAAAGATGGAAAAGAGCTTTGGGAGGCACTGAACGCTAAGTTCGGTGTAGCAGATGCTGGCAGTGAGTTGTACATCATGGAAAACTTTCATGATTACAGGATGGTTAACAACCGTTCTGTAGTTGAGCAAGCTCATGAGATACAGTGCTTTGCCAAGGAGCTTGAAATCCTCAAGTGTATCATACCCGATAAGTTTGTGGCTGGGTGCATTATTGCAAAGTTGCCTTCTTCATGGAGGAACTTCGCCACAACTCTTAAACACAAGAGATAGGAGATATCGGTTGAAAACCTGATAGCATCTCTTGATGTTGAGGAGAAGGCTCGAGCTAAGGACACTGCTGAGAGAGGAGGCGAGGGTCAGTCTAGCGCCTACATGGCGCAGAAGAAGACCTTCGGCAAGAACAAAGGAAACTATAAACCCTCGTTCAATAAGCCTGAAAAGACTACAACCTTCAAGAAGAAGAAGAAACTGAACAAGGCCGAGCTACATTGTTATTCATGTGGAGAGCTCGGACACTTTTCCAAGGACTGCCGGTTAAGTGCGGATCACGAGAGGAAAGGTGGGAATATCACAACGCGTCGTGACCGCTAGCAACACTGATGGGTACGGTGATTTATTTACTGTTCTTTCAGTATTTCAATCACCATGTTGGTGGATTGATACGGGTGCTAATGTTCATGTGTGCGCTGACATCTCTATGTTCACTTCTTATCAGGTCGCTCGGGATTCAGCCGTCCTAATGAGGAATGGATCACATGCTTCTGTTCGTGGTGTTGGCACGGTGGATCTGAAGTTTACTTTCGGAAAGATCGTGCAACTGAGGAACGTGCAGCATGTTCCTACTATGAACAAGAATCTCGTTACTGGCTCCCTTCTATGTAGAGATGGGTTTAAGGTTGTGTTAGAGTCCAATAAAGTCATTTGTTTCAAAACATGGACAATTTATTGATAAAGGTTATGAGTTCAGAGGCTTGTTCCGGTTTTCACTTTCAGATTTTTGTAATAAATCCGTGAATCATATTTGTGGTGATGTTAATGATGATACCAGTGTTTGGCATTATCGTTTATGTCACGTTAATTTTGATTTGATGTCTCGGATGTCCAATATGAGTTTAATTCCGAATTTCACTATTGCCAAAGGGAAGTGCCATAGTTGTGTGCAATCAAAGCAACCTCGAAAGCCTCACAAGGCTGCTGAGGAGAGAAACTTGACACCTCTAGAACTCATACATTATGATCTATGCGATATGAATGGTGTATTGATAAAAGGTGAAAAAAGATATTTCATGACGTTGATAGATGATGCTACTAAATTCTGATATGTTTACTTGTTGCAAACTAAAGATGAGGCTTTAGACTACTTTAAAATCTATAAGGCTGAAGTTGAAAATCAACTAGAGAGAAAGATCAAGCGTCTTAGGTCGGATCGTGGTGGTGAGTATTTTCCCAAAATATTTGATGAATTCTGTGAGAAACACGGAATTATTCATGAGAGGACGCCTCCCTACTCGCCCCAATCGAACGGGATTTCCGAGAGGAAAAACCGCACGCTAACTAACTTGGTGAATTCCATGTTAGCCACTGTTGGTTTATCAAAGGCATGGTGGGGGGAGACTTTGTTGACTTCTTGTCATGTCCTGAATAGAGTTCCTAACAAGAATAAAGAAAAGACCCCTTATGAGGAGTGGGCTAGGAGAAAACCATCACTTTTGTATTTGCGCACTTGGGGGTGTTTGGCAAAGGTCAACATATTTGCTACATCAAACAGAATTCCTCTTCCCATAGGATTCAAGTTGGCATGACATCTTAATCCTATGTTTTTCCTATTTCTATATTTTTACTATCCTATGAATCAAACAAACCCTTATAAGTTGTGCACTTTTTGATACTCCCTCATCTACGTTTACAAGGCGGTTACTCCTTAAATAAATATAGAGAATACCAAATTAGCATAACTGCCTCCTCTATTATGAAATATATCTTCATAATAGGACCATTACGCCTTAAATATATAGTGTATTAATGAGATTTTTCTCGCCTTCTATATCATTTAACCATTGCGCAGGGTTTGCAACATTAGGACCCCTCGTCCACCATGGCACCCTTTATTTGCAGCCAATATGTGAGCACTTCCCGAGCCGTGTCTCAGTTTTCTCTCCTTGTCAAGTGAAACTCATATTGCAGGTAAAAAGGCACGAATGTCGCATAGCGGGAGGGGGAGGGGTGAATAGCCGAGTTAAACCAATCACGATTTCGGCTCTAATAAATGAGGGGTGAATAGTCGAGTTAAACCAATCACGATTTCGTCTCTAATAAATGAGGGGTGAATAGCCGAGTTAAACCAATCATGATTTTGGCTCTAATAAATGCGGAAAAAAACTAGCGTTTAATTTATCAAACACAAAACCTAAATATGTTAGTTCAACTAAGTGCGCCAACAACTTACACTAAGAAAGACATGCAACAAGGTGATAGCAAGATATATTACTTCAAGCTTGAAGGCTATCACAATGTAAAACACATAAGTAAAGAGAGCTTGGATATAGAAAAAATCAAGGCACGCAGAGACGATGTATTTTATTGAATTGACACACTAGCCATCTGAACCAAAAGACCGAACTGATGAAAAGGGCTGGGCTATATATTTATATTTTTTAACACTCCCTAGCATGTCTAGGCTATGTCAGTCCTTAGCATGGGTTCGATGCAGGCTGCGAGATCCTTTTTTAAACTGCGTGAGCAAGGTCTTAAACTTGAGACCTCTTGACTCTGATATCATATTGAATTGATGCATTAGCCATCTGAATCAAAAGTCCAAACTGATAAAAAGGACTATGCTATATATTTATGGTTTTAACATATTTATTCTGACTTCCATTTCTAAAGAAGCTAATCTTAGTTGGAGAGGTGAGATGGCGTAGTGCTCCACGAATGTCACAAAAGACTCACCTAGAGGTGTGGTGCCTTGATACACATCAAACTGTTGGAATTTTTGCCTAAATAGGCCTAGCCCATTTATTATATGTCAATAAATCCCTAAAATCCTAAAGGCCCATTTGGCCCATTCATGCAAGACAAGAGCTGGGACAAATGTTTAGTCCCACATTGCTAGTTGAGTGGAAGTTGGACCAGCTTATAAGGTGAGTTCTACTACCACTTGGTAAAAAAGAATGAGAAGGAGAAGGAGAGAGTTCCACACGCGCGCTTCTCCTCCTCGCTCGCCTCGCCACGCTACGTCTCGCCTCGCCTCGTCACAACGCGCGCGCGTGCCGCGGGTTGCGGGAATCTCGCCAAGCTGAGCTTTATTTTGCCACGCATGAATGGTATATGAACAGTTGTACAGAAGCTAAAACGTTTTGCTTTGAGTGGACTTTTAATAAGAGTTAAATGAATACGAACTGAGTGGAGGCTGTCTGGTGGGCTGCTGCATGTTCGCTTCATCTTCCGTCCATTCGTTTCATCTTCTGCGCAGTCTGTCTACCTTCCCCTCTGTGCCTACAAGAGAGAGAGGTCGCGCCTCCTCTCAGATACACTGCCACACATCCTTTGCGCCTCCAGTTTCAGAGCACTGCGCTATCGAGATCTTCCCCATCCCGTCTTGCGGAGTGCACCGCGAGCCGGGACAGTAGGCCTCCGAGACCCCGCTGCTTCGAGTCCTGTACGGGAGAAGGGCGATAAGGTTTTTGGGGAGCGCTATCGGCGTGACTACTGGCTTCGTCGCGAACTCCCTCACGGATAGCGACTGCGGCGACGTCTTCCCCGACGAGGACTTCTTCCCCAACATCAGCACCCTCTTCCTCGACGACATGGCCAACGACGGTTCCAACGCCGGCGGTTTCTCTTCTGCTACTGCCGTGTATATCTTCTTTCTTATTCTTGTTCTGATCGTATCTAAAGTTTTATGCCCTGCAGTTTGTTTGGTATATGCCTTAATATGTATTCGCTATTTCACATGATTAGTATATTGCCTATTATTGTAATTATGTTTTATCTAGGGTTTATTATGGATATTTCGCTTGGTAAATTGCTCTTTTATTCAACACAAACACCACACAAGACCTCACCTCAAGATGCAGAGACACACCACTCACCGATGTCACGAAGGCTCACCTTATTCTACGGAATGCGCACCACCAAGGAGCGAACCCTCTCAAAAAAAAAGGAGCGAACCTGATCAAGTATAGAACACTTAACTCATACTCCGTACAAGTTTGAAGCAATCTTCACAACTCAATTGGAGGCTCTTAAGAAATAGCACCAAGACCACAACAACATCTAGGGTTCCAAGAAAGGAATTGCCAAATAATTTAGAACTTAGATGCTTCCACGATATGTTTTAGCAGTGACTGGCCCTCACATTTGATAACTTCCATTGCAAATTCTGAAATTCACCGTCTAAATAAGGTCCTTTTCTCTATCAATCTCATTAATTAGGAGTAGCATTCAGTCAGCCGGTAAGAGAGACCACCTAGAAAAATAAATGACGTGGAGGAGAGAGGAAATGAGAAACCGTTGAGTCCGTATGTCGGTCTAATAATCCCGTACAAATCGGTCCTTACCGACGTCTTAGTTCCGGCCCGTTGTACTTGAGCAAGGTGAAGGATGCGCGCGGTGGAGATTCCCGGCGTGAGCTGATACTTGCAGAGGCAACTCGCGAACTTGATGGATCAATTAATCAAGTCGGCTTTTGATGGAAGCATGCAAAGAGTTGGGATCGATTTGTTTCATGCTCTTTGTCTCTTTCCTTTTTTCTTCCGTTCCTTTTTGCCGCCGGCGTCCCATGAGCCAAGTTCGGCCTTCGTCTATGCTTGCAGGACCTCACTCTGTACGCATCACCAGCTTGGTTGTTTTCTACTAGTTTGGAATCATCTGTTTTGGGGAATTTCGAAAACTGAATTAGCTCTATGCTATGTATGATTGTATGCTAAATCTTTACAGACGACCAAAACGACAGCCCACTGTATTTGCTTTGAGCCCAGCCCTGTTCTCTTGGCTAGCTTGTTCCTTTCGAGAGGTAAGCATGCCGAGCTGCCTGCAGAGCACGCACCTGGACGTTGCGACAACGGTTGACGAGGGCCACGAACATACGAGCACGGATCAGAACTGGGGGTCACGCGATCCGCACTAGTCAATTGCCCTGATTCGTTGAATGAATGCATCATGTCTCGCGGCCGGCACCCTGATCTGACCCCAGAGCAAGGGTGTCGGTGAACGGCACGCGGCACCTTGATCTCACACATGCTCAGGGTCCTGTCAGGACCGATCGCCGTACGTGTCTGTCTGTTTCTCGCAGGGAAGAAGAAGAACGTGGCACAGTGACCAATTCGAGTTGGCCCTTTGTTCGCGACTCTCCGCGCATCTCCGTGAAAACGACGGCTCAACTGGGATCTAGCTAGGGAACATCCAGTCGACAGGTTTCGACAAGCTAGATCCCAGTTCATCCGTGCGCTACTAATCCTGTCCTTATAGTAGCTGATAAACTACTCGTTGCTACTCCTAATTAGCATCGGATAAACTAGTTGCTACTACTCGCTGGGGGTGTGTGCTTTCGTCACGGGGAATTCTCTGGGACCCGGACGGACCAACCGCTGCTTCCTCGAGATAAACGAACACGCAGCTAGGCTAGCTACTCCTCCTAATTCACATCGGATAAGCAGCTCCAAATTGTTTACTTATATATGGTGATGATCGACCAGCTTCGCAGAAGACGAAATCCCGCGATCCTAATTAACTCGATGCTTTGTCCCTGAATGAACAGGAGTATCTATACTATGTTTACTCAAATTGTTTACTCATGCATGCCACATCCAGGAAACTTCAGCTCGATCAGGCGATAGTACGTCTCAATAAGCTCCATCTACCAACCTGGCTTATAGTACTTCCACCCTTTAGAAATAACTGACTTGAGTTTGTTTAGATTTAAATATATGTATACACTAAAAATATGTCTAAATATATTTGAATCTAAACAAAATCAAGTCAATTATTTCTGGAAGGAGGTGGTATTAACTTGTGAGGAATTTTACTCGTGAATTTCTGGACTGAGGGATGGATTAAGATACTCCCTCCCGGCACGATTTAATTGACACAGACCATTTACAATATAATCTCCGTTTAGCAGAAATCATGTTGCACGTTCAAAAATGTGATATCCTATGCCCGCAGCACCCTCCCGTGCTCTCCTCCAACCCCAGGAGCACAACAGGAGTACAAATAGTTAGTGACCAAAGTGGTGGGGTTTTGGTTAAAGATTACACATATATGGACATTCTTTTATGTGTATATAATTTTTACTCCCTCCATCCCAAAATAGATGTCACAAATTTGTCAAAATTTGAACAAATCTAGACACTCTTTAGTATATAGATTCATTCAAAATTTAAAAAACCCAAGACATCTATTCTTGGACAGAGGGAGTACTATTTTCTGCTAAGTAAAGCGGCCTCTCTTACAACTGTTAATATGTTAGTCTCGATAAATATAATAAAAATTATCAAATACAATGAATGATAAAATAACAAGCTTCAAAATACATAGATATGTTTGCTAGATCGAGCGAGCAATATTCAAAAGTCTTGATCTTGCTGAAATTAAGAAAGATTTTCAAAAAGAAGCTAGAGTTTTGTCATTGCCTAGGACGGCTTGACGGAATTAAAGCTTTACTATCGGTGCGTTCGTAAGTTATACTCCCTGCACTCCTAATATAAGACATTTAAGCTTTTTATAACATACACATATGTGGACATGTTTTAGCGTCTAGGTTAACTCATTTTAGGTTGTATCTAGTCCACTTTGGAATGTCTAGAATGTCTTATATTAGTAAATAGATGGAGTATTTTCTATTTAAAAATATTGCTATTACCTTGTTTTCTAAATAATATAGCAATTAAAATAACCATCTTTTAACTTGTGGTATGCGATCATGTCTTGGTTGAAATCCGTTAACAACGGACAAAACTTAGTTTTTTATGCAATACCAATATAGGGGAGGGGCATCTGCCCCCCACCCACCCCCACCATATAGTTCTAGTTAAAATGATATGTCTATGATATCTCCCAACATAACTTTTAGACCGTCCTCTATGTCAAGTGGGATCCACATGTATGTGATCTAATTCGCGTTAAAATTGGACGGCCCAGCGAAATTACAATTCTAGGACTCCTATGCGCCACCGGATCAGCATGCCATCTTGGGCCGACATGCAGACGTGTGAGAACAGGGTAAATAAATGTTAAATGGAGTAAACGAACAGAAAAACATTCCAATTGAAAATATATACTACTAAGAATTGAGATGTCACGTATCATGGTTTGCTACATGAACCAAAAAATAACATGAAACTTCAAATCGTGTCGACTGTTTGTTACTTCCTCCGTTTGGAAATATAATATGTTTTAGGTCTGTGAGTGAGATGTATGTAGACATCTTTTAGTGTATAGATTCATTTGAACATATACACTAAAAGTTGTCTAGATACATCTCCTTCATTAACCTAAAACATCTTATATTTCTAAACTGAGGGAGTATATTATATACGCCCAATAAAAAAAAGCAGAAACTGTGGAAACAGAGAAGAATATGAGATTCATACTTCATCATACGAAAAGCGAAGGAACCTAAGGTTCCTATTCCAATTTCCTCGAAAATTGAAGCACCATAGGGAATTTGTCACGTCATCTAAAATTCATATACTCCACCTGTATTCATTGCTCCAAGCAGGACCTAATAAACTAAGGGTGACTTGAGGATTTTTTTATTCCCTCTGGATTTCTAGAATAGAATTCCGGCAGCGGCAGCTCAATCTTCCTGGCTGGCAGACGTGGTACGCTCCAGCAGCCAGCACCGGAGGAACCCTGCGAGGAATTCGCACCGCCATTTATTTACCAACGCCGGACGGAGAGGGGATTGAAAAGCTAATCAAACCTGCATTTATCCTCCTTAAAATCCCATTCGTGCGCGCGCCCGTCGACCGGCACGGCCGCTCCAGCTAGCGCGCACGGCGCACGCTCTTTCAACCATAAACTCTGCTGCTGGCTTTGAAGTTCGAAGCCACAAGCCACATGGCCGGCCGCGCGACAGCTGCTGCTAGCTGCAGGGGCACAGGTGCCGGCCGGGGCCATGCCGCGATGCGCGCATGCGCTGCCGGTGCACTCGAGCGCGCGGGCCGCACGCCATCGTCGTCGCTGCTGACGACGGCCTCTCGCCGTGCCACTGGGCTGGGAGATCGATCCACCTCGGCATCCGCGTTGTTGCGTGACACCGACGCCGGCGTGTCGCGCTGCGTGGCAACGAACCGGCACCGCCGAGATGTTTAGTCCGGCCGATCGACGTAACTAGCGATTATTAGTTCCGGCGTCGCTGGCAGAACCAGCCAGGAGGAGGATCGTTCCGGCGTGCGTAGCGTAGTACGTGCCGCTCGGCGGGCCGGCACGACGGGCGATCATGATCAGGAACGCACTGCCGCGTGCACACCGACGCGCGTGGCTCAACTCGTACAGGGAGATGCGTACATGCCGGTGGTTGGCCGGACGACGTACTGTACGTCCTTCCTACGACCTCAACGGCTGCTCATTCCCTTCGCTTCGCTGTCTTTCGAGCTTGGATTTGTTAATCATGGTGCTAATCAAAACTGCTGGTGATGGTGATTATATTTGTTAATGGAGCACGGGGTACGGCCGGAGTATTTGGTTGCTTCTGTACTTTGATTATCTCAAGTCACCCCGGTCGGTCTACTCGCTTGATTCCCACATCTCCCGCTTAATACAGAAAAAAGAAGATGCCATGATGTGATGTCTCTATATGGATGGCGATAGGGGTTGTTGTATCTTGTAACCATCCCTCTCGTGAAATAAACCTCAGCCTTTGCAATCTTTTAGGTCTCTGTGTATCATAAGAAATTGAAAAGAAATGCAATTTGAATCATGGGTTCTATTTTTTCCAAATTTGTTTCACTTGAAGAACTATAAGCAAATTTACATAAAGTCCGATTTTCTTTTCCCAAGGGTTATGTAGACCCTGCTGTTGCCTTACATGGAGGTGCGTTGGCGCCTTGTTTGATTCTCACGTATTCCGTTGTAGAACATGAAGGACCCGATGTGGGTGGCGGCTCTAAGAGCATGACTAACCGCGCCCGTAAAATGGCAGTTGGACCGATTTAACCGTTTTTTTACGGTGCGGGCGGCGCAGCAGCGTCAGAACGCGTCGAAAATCCAGAACGGTTCTCAGGTCCGACCGAATCTTTGTCCAACCCTACATACTGGGGCTCATGGCGACCCGAGCTCCAGCCGCGATCAGCCCTAGCGCTACCGAACCTTCGTGACGGAACCGCTCCTCCACGCAGCGCCTCCCCGCCCGCCGCCACCACCCACCGCTGATCGATCCCGCTTCCCGTCGCCACCGCCACGTTGCCGCGGTAGAACCTTTCCGCCGCCCACGCCATCGCCGCCCTCGAAAGTCGTCGCCGCCGCTCGGCCCACCGAGGATGAACGCGGGCGAGCACCTCGATCTCGATCTGTCGGACTGGTCGTCGTCGAACGATTCCGACATCGAGGACCTACTCCACGACGACGACGACAGTGAGGTAGGCCTTCTCCTCCGCCGGCGAGCACCAGGACCGCGTCAAGCTGATGGATCGGAGGCGCGGATCGGTGATGGGCCGCAAATTCATCTTCCGCAACCGCGATCTCGGCCACGCGACCCTCATGGACGATTACTTCGCCGAGGTACCTACATATCCGCCCAATCTTTTCCGTAGGAGGTATCGGATGCGCCGTAGCTTGTTCGTGAAAATAGTTGAAGATATCCAAGCCAATTCCAACTACTTCAAGCAACGTCACAACTCTGTTGGCGACCTAGGATTTAGTGCCTACCAAAAGTGCGCTGCTGCTATGCGAGTGATTGCTTACGGCGTCCCCGCAGATTACACCGATGAGTACCTTCGCATAGGCAAAGACACAACCACTGAGTCGGTGCGTCGATTTGCGAAGATGATAATCAGGTTGTATGTGTTGAATAATAGAGCAATTTACCAAGCGAATTATCCAAAATAAACGCTAGATAAAACATGACTAGAATAATAGGCAATATACTAATCATGCTAAATAGCGAATACAAATTAAGCCATATAGCCAAACAAACTGCAAGGTATAAAACTTTGGATAGGATCAGAACAAGATTGAGACAGAAGATGTACACGCAAGATTGAAGTAGAACCGCGGCGTTGGAACCGTCATTGGCCATGTCGTCGAGGAAGAGGGTGCGATGTCGGGAAGAAGTCCTCGTCGGAAAGACGTCGCTATCGTGAGGGAGTCCGTGATGAAGCCGTGAGTCTACCGATAGCTTCCCCAAAACCTTATCACCCTTCTCCCGTGACAGGACTCGGCAGCGGGTCTCGGAGGCCCTCTTGTCCCGGCTCATGGCACGCCGCAAGACGGGATGGGGAGGATGAAAGTAGCGCAGTGCTCTGGAACTCGAGGCAAGGGATGTGTAACAGCACAACTGAGAGGAGGCGCGACCTCTCTCTCTTATAGGCGCAAAGGCGCATTTAACACGTATTAAACGTCCATTCAAAGCAAATGTTTAACACGTATTAAAGCTCGGCTCGGCGAGATTCCCGCAACCCGCGGCGCGCGACGTGGCGTGGCGTGGCGAGGCGAGGCGTGGCGTGGCGTGGCGTGGCGTGGCGTGGCGTGGCGTGGCGAGGCGAGCGAGGAGGAGGAGGAGCGCGCGTGTGGAACTCTCTCCTTCTCCTTCTCATCCTTTTACCAAGTGGTAGAAGAGCTCACCTTATAAGCTGGTCCAACTTCCACTCAACTAGCAATGTGGGACTAAACATTTGTCCCACCTCTTGTCTTGCATGAATGGGCCACATGGGCCTCTAGGATTTTTAGGAATTATTTAAATAGAAAATGGGCTAGACTTTTTGGGCCAAAATTCCAACAATCCTCCACCAGATCCCAGAGGCACATGTAATCCGCCTTTGGTTCCAAAACACTGTTTATATACCGGTACTATAGTGGAGACTGTTAAGTTGAACTTCCACCTAGAATTCTATGCTACACTAGGTTGCGACTTGTACAGTGGACTATGCCTTCAACTGCAAGTTTGCTGCAATCTAGCTTCACACGAAGTCTTGACCGATACTGGGCTACCGTGGGACTTCCCCTCGGGTGGAGCTTATACGTCATACTCCATGACCTTTCATGAGTTTATTAGAGAGCACCCTACTCTCATAGACTGCGACGTTTTAACAGTCAGACTCATATAGGTGTGTTCTTCTAAAGATGTTCTGCGGGACAGCATCTTTGCTTAGGATAAGCCACTTAGAACACATTAAGATAATAAATCAACCTGCCATGCAGAATAGGAAAGTATTGCATCTTTATGGAGTGGTGTTTATTAAAGTAGGGATACTTTCCTCTCAGCTAACCAACAGCTTGTTTCCCAATTCTAATTCACGGGATCTCCGATCACATAGAGTGGTTTACCACTATGGAAAGCTCAAATTGTGGGTCTCATACCCATCTCCTTCGATGCATTTTCTATCACGTTGCGTCATAGACCCTTTGTGAAGGGATCTGCCAAGTTTTTAGATGTTTGGATATAATCCAATGCAATAACTCCGGAGTTTCTCATTTTCCTGACAGATTTCAATCTCCTCTTCACATGTCTTGAGGACTTCATATTATCCTTAGAACCGTTCACCTTAATAATCACAGTTTGATTATCACAGTTCATTGGAATTGCGGGTATAGGTTTTTCAACCACAGGTAAGTCCATCAAGAGTTCACGAAGCCACTCCGCTTCAACAGTGGCCGTGTCTAGTCTTTGTGAGTTCTGCTTCCATAGTTGACCTCGTTAAGATGGTGCGCTTGCAAGACTTCCAAGAAGCGCCACCACCAAGTGTGAAAACATATCCACTCGTGGCCTTTATCTCATCGATCGATATCCAATTTGAATCACTATAATCCTCTAGTACCCTCGGATACCGGTATAGTGTATGCCATAGCTCATGTGCCTTTTAGATATCGCATAACTCTTTCAAGAGCATGCCGGTGATCATCTCTGGATTTGAGACAAATCGACCGAGTTTGCTTACAAAGGAAATGTCGGTCTCGTGGCACTAGCTAAATACATAAGCGAGCCAATAATTTGAGAGTATCTTAGTTGGTCTCTAGCATTTCCTCGATTCTTTCAAGCAACACACTAGGATCATACGGTGTAGGAGAAAAATTGACGTCGCTATACCAAAACGACTCAAGATCTTTTCCACATAGTGGACTGAAGCAATGTAATCCCACCATCATCATCTCTCAATAGCTTGATGTTCAGGATGACATCGGCTACTCCCGATCCTTCATCTCAAAGGAACGAGATAAGAAATCTTTTACCTCCTTAATTGCATTAAGGTTGGTTCAAAATCGTATGTCATCAACATACAAACAAAGGATGACTCCTCACCCCACCATGGCGATAGTATACACACTTGTCACTTCTTTTACAACAAAGCTGCAGCGATTAAGGTTTTATCAAATTTTTCGTTACCTTTGCTTAGGTGCTTGTTTAAGACCATACAAAGACTTGATAGCTTGCACACTTTTCTTTCTTGACCATTTACTACAAAACCATCCGGTTGATCCATATAAATTTCCTCATCCAACTCTCCATTTAGGAAAGCTGTCTTAACGTCCATTTGGTGAACGAGAAGACCGTGTGAGGCACCAGAGAAAGTAGTACTCGAATGGTGGTCAACCTTGCTACAGGTGAGTAAGTGTCAAAGAAGTCTTCACCTTCCTTTTGGGTATAACCCTTGGCCACAATCCTTGCCTTGTACTTCTCAATAGTACCATCAGTGCTTAGTTTCTTCTTGAACACCCATTTACATCCTGAGGTTTGCACCCATAAGGACGATCGGTGATCTCCCATGTTTCATTAGCTAAGATGGAATTCATCTCACTATGAGCCTTCCTTCCAGTAGTCAGCATCAGGAGATGCATAAGCTTCTGAAATGGAAGTGGGAGTGTCATCCACAAGGTACACAATGAAATCATCACCAAAAGACTTTGCAGTCCTTTGTCTCTTGCTCCTTTTAGGAATTTCATTATCCTCCTCCTTAGGACTTTCAGAGTGTTCAATCGGAATGGTAGGTTCAGAGAATATAGCAAATTCCTGATTAGATGAACTAGGTATCTCCGGATTTGATGAGTTAGGTTTATCCTTCATTGGAAAGATATCCTCAAAGAAAGTCGCATCAGTCGACTCCATGATTGTACCGACATGAATGTCAGGTACTTCAGATTTCACTATCAAGAATCTATAACCAATGCTATGAAAAGCATAGCCCAGAAAAACACAATCAATGGTTTTTGGTCCAAGCTTGCGCTTCTTGGGGATTGGTACATTAACCTTTGCCAAACAACCCCAAGTACGTAAGTAAGAGAGTTTTAGTCTTTTCTTCTCCCATTCTTCGAATGGAGTAATTTCTTTGTTCTTTGTGGGAATTCGGTTTAGGACATGACACTTGATCAATAATGCCTCCCTCACCATTCCTTAGAAAGACCCGATGTGTCTAACATGGCGTTAACCAAATCTGTAGAGTACGGTTCTTTCTTTCGGCTACTCCATTTGACTGGGTGAGTAGGGAGGCGTCCTCTCATGAATTATACCATGTTCCGCACAAAAAGAATCAAACTCGTTGGAAAAATACTCTCCACCACGATCAGACCTAAGCCTCTTAATCTTTCGATCAAGTTGATTTTATACCTCAGCTTTATAGATTTTGAAGAAACTCAAAGACTCATCTTTTGATTTCAGAAGATACACATGACAATATCTCGTAGAGTCATCGATCAAAGTCATGAAATATTTCTTTCCACCTTTTGTCAACACACCATTCATCTCACAAAGATCAGAATGTATGAGCTCTAGTGGTGTTAAATTTCTCACTTGCGATCGTATGTGACTTGCGAGGTTGTTTAGCTTGCAGACTTGGCAATTAGATCCCTTAAGTTGAGAAATCAGGGATTAAATTCATTTTGGCTAGCCGCGTCATACAACCAAAATTAATATGACAAAGACGAGAGTGCCAGACATTTGATTCAAAATTTGTGTAAATATGATTAACAACTTTATTACAAATGTCTGATAAAGATAAGCGGAACAAGCCTCCGCATTCATAGCCTTTACCAATAAAGGTTCCATACTTCGAAATTACAAATTTATTGGACTCAAATACAATCTTGTAGCCATCTCGACACAGAAGAGATCCGCTAACAAGATTTTTATTTATTGAGGGAACATGATGCACGTTCTTCAGGAGCACAGTCTTTCCCGAAGTGAATTTCAGATCGACCGTACCAACACCATGAACAGAAGCATGCGAGCCGTTCCCCATCAGCACGGTTTGAGTCCCTCTGACCTGATATGAAGAAAACATGGAAATATCGTAATGACATGTACATTAGCGCCGTGTCAATCCACCAATCAGGAGAATGACATAATGAAAGAACGAGGTAATATACCATACCCAACATCTTTCATCTCAACGTCGCCCATGACAACATTAGCGATCTTCTTGCTCTTCCCATATTGGCGTTTGTCAAAGCGGTTGGGACAAGCAGAGCCCAATGATTAGGATCACCGCACACATGACAAGCACCTTTCCTCTTATCGTCTTCTTCTTGAAGTCGGTGGTATGAGGCCTTGTTCTTTCCATCGAACTTTCCTTTGTCATCAAACTTTCCTTTGTTCTTGAACTTGTGAGGTGGAAGTTCCTTTTACTGCAGTTGGCATTAGAACCTCCCTCGGTACCTCGAGCACGTGTGTCTTTTGCTCTCGCCTTTTCTTCCACATCAAGAGTCCCAATGAGATCCGTCACGGAGAACTCTTGTCTCTTGTGCTTCAGAGAAGTAGCAAAATTCCTCCATGACTAGGGAAGTTTGGCAATGATGCCTCCGGCAACAAACTTGTCCGGTAACACACAAGTGAAGTGCTCAAGCTCCCTGGCAAGTGACTGTATCTCATGAGCCTGCTCCACAATGGAGCGGTCATCAATCATCTTGTAGTCATAGAATTGTTCCATGACATACGATTCATCGCCAAAGATCGAGACTCCAAATTTTCTCTCGAGCGCATCCCACATATCTTTGCCATTGCTGAATGACAGATATGAATCGACAATATTGTCGCCAAGGATGTTGATCAAGGCAGCCTTGAAAGTAGTATCAAGTTTTTGGAACGCCTCTTCCTGAGCGGGATTAAGTTCCCCTCAGTGCGCCATAGATGGCGTTATAGCACTCATGGTGCAAAACGAGCCTCGCCTCGACGCCACCGCTTGTAATTCACACCTTCAAATACAAGTGGCTTCATAGAAGCAACAAAGCCACTTGGGGCAAATTGCACGAAATAAGGTTTTGGATTGTTGAATAATAGAGCAATTTACTGCGAATTATCCAAAATAAACGCTAGATAAAACATGACTAGAATAATAGGCAATATACTAATCATGCTAAATAGCGAATACAAATTAAGCCATATAGCCAAACAAAGCGCAAGGTATAAAACTTTGGATAGGATCGAACAAGATTGAGACAGAAGATGTACACGGCGATGTAAGTAGAACCGGTGTTGGAACCGTCATTGGCCATGTCGTCGAGGAAGAGGGTGCGATGTCGGGAAGAAGTCCTCGTCGGAAAGACGTCGCTATCTGTGAGGGAGTCCATGATGAAGCGTAGTCGCTACGATAGCGCTCCCAAAACCTTATCGCCTTCTCTCCCGCATGGGACTCGGGCCGGGGTCTCGAGGCCATCGTCCGGCCATGCACGCCGCAAGACGGGATGGGGAAGATGAAAGTAGCGCAGTGCTCTGGAACTCGAGGCAAGGGATGTGTAACATCACAACTGAGAGGAGGCGCGACCTCTCTCTCTTATAGGCGCAGAGGAGAAGGCAGACGGTGCAGAAGATGAAACGAACAGACGCATTTAACACGTATTAAACGTCCATTCAAAGCAAACGTTTCACCTTCGTATTAAACGTCCATTCAAAGCAAACGTTTCACCTTCGTATATCTGTTCATATACCATTCATGCGTGGCAAAATAAAGCTCAGCTCGGCGAGATTCCCGCAACCCGCAACCCGCAACCCGCAACCCGCGGCGTGCGCGCGCGCGCGTCGTGACGAGGCGAGGCGTGGCGTGGCGTGGCGAGGCGAGCGAGGAGGAGGAGGAGCGCGCGTGTGGAACTCTCTCCTTCTCCTTCTCATCCTTTTACCAAGTGGTAGAAGAGCTCACCTTATAAGCTGGTCCAACTTCCACTCAACTAGCAATGTGGGACTAAACATTTGTCCCACCTCTTGTCTTGCATGAATGGGCCACATGGGCCTCTAGGATTTTCAGGAATTATTTAAATAGAAAATGGGCTAGACTTTTTGGGCCAAAATTCCAACAGTATGGGGAAAAATATCTCTGAGCTCCCAATGAGGAAGATACCAAGAGGTTAATGGAGATGAATGAAAAAAGGGGGTGGCCGGGCATGCTTGGTAGTATAGATTGCATGCATTGGACATGGAAAAATTGCCCGAAGGTATGGCATGGCATGTATTGCGGCAAGAGCAAGGATGCTACCATTGTGCTCGAGGCTGTTGCTTCTCAAGATTTGTGGTTTTGGCACTGGTTTTTGGGCTGCCTCGGACCCTCAATGACATCAACATTTTACAAAGATCCCATTTGTTTAAAAAACTTGTTGCCGGAGAAGCACCTGCATGCAACTACAAGGTCATGGGTCATGGGTATTCCATGGGATACTATCTAGCCGATGGCATTTACCCTGAACGGGCTACTTTTGTGAAGTCCATTAAAGATCCCCAAACTCCAATAGAGGCAGTATTTGCCAAGGCACAGGAGGCAGCCAGAAAGGACATAGAGAGGGCATTTGGTGTTTTACAAGCAAGGTTTGCTATTGTTCGAGGCCCAGCTAGATTTCGGGACAAGGAAACCCTTGTCAACATCATGACATGTTGTGTCATTCTACACAACATGATCATAGAGGATGAGAGAGGGTTAAGCTTGCCATGCTTCTATGATAATGTTGGCACTCAAGTGCGGCCAGCAAGGGATGCTAGTCGAATTGAAGGTTTTCTTCAAATCTATCGGGAGATTGAAGACCAATCAACCCATAAGGAGATTAACACCGATCTCATGGCGCACCACTGGCAGCTTGTGGCATCCCGCAAAAACCACTACTAGAAAATCGCGTTGTTTTTGTGCATTGCATCATCATGACATCATCATGCATATTATTTTTACTTGAAACTATGTTGCGAAAGACTATTGTTTTCTGAAACTAGCCCTCCTTCTATTTCAAATTAAACCCCCGGATGCTTCCGGATATTTTATTTGTCTAAAAACTATTTACAAAAGTTTATTGCAAATTAAATAAAAGTTATATTATTTTAGGGGGCAGCCGAACCGGGCCGATCCGACCCAGTCGGCCACCCCCAGTTCAAATCGGTCCACCCAAAATCCCTAACCTACCCAGTACTATTCTACCCACCCTTCCTCCACCTCACCCCCACCAATTAACACCCGCCACCTCACCTCCCTCTCTCCTCCCTCCACTCCCTTGCCGCCACATCAGCCAGCCTAGGCCCCACCACCTGACTCCCTCCCTCACCCACCTGCCACTCAGCACACCACACAACACCACACAGCCAACCCCCACTCACCGACCACCGGGTCCCACCGCGCCGGGCCCCACCCCACAGCCCCACTCCCTCCACCCACCGAGCCAGCCCCACCCCCACTCACCCCGCCTGGACCCACCCCTGGACCCCACCACCGCTCCCACCTCTCTCTCTCCCCACACGCTGCCCCCGTCTCTCCTTCCCCGACCCCTCTCTCCTTCCTCAACCACCTCGTCGGCCTCGCCTGGCGCCCCCTCCGCGCCTCCTGTCTCAGGCTGCACACCTCTGCTCTCCACCGCCATGGCCTCCGCGGCCTCCCCGCCTCAAGCATCCTCCGCCACCCACCTCACCGCCTCGGCCAAGCCGAGCCCCTCCTCACCGTCTCCGCATCCTTCCTCTCCATGGCCCCTGCCTCCCGGCCGCCACCTCCTCTCTTCCTCTCCGCCCTTGAGCTGCCGCCCTTCTAGAGTGCTGTCGCACCTCCCCGTGCGGACCTCTCCTCGGCCATGTCCTCTGGCCGCCCCGCCTTTCTTCCTCCGCCGCCACACCTCGCCTCGGCTGCCTCTCTCGCCTGCCACCACCTCGCTCATGCCGTCTGGCCGCTCATGGCGGCCGCTCGCCGCTTCGCACAGAACTTTCGCTGCCATTGCTGTTCAAGACGGACGCTGCTGCCACGCTCGTCCCTTGGGCCGCCTCGCCCGCCGCCCCTCCCGGCCTCCTCTCCTCGGTTCTCCGAAGCCCGCTTGTCGGCCTCCTCCGCCGCCCTCGGCCCCGCTGCAGAGCTCGCCGGACCGCCGCCTCCTCCGTTCCGTCCCCGCGGCCGAGCCCGCGCCACCCCGGCCCAAGCTCGTCATTGACCCTCGCCTCGCTGCATGTGCTGTTGTCCGCTGCTTGCGTCCAGTTGTGCAATTCTGCTAAGGGGGTGGTGAGGATGGTGCGTGTGATCGAGTGAGGCATAGATGATCGTCCGAAGACCCCGCATGCCTGGTTGTAACACCCTCAGAATCGGCCCTATGCAAGTTTTAGCGAAACCCGCCAAACCCGCATAGAAACGATTCAAAGGTGCCCACCAGGCACTTTCGTGCGCGTGGAAAACGAAGTAATAACATTACACAACAGTCCTCGATGGGACCCACAGAACAGATATATATACAACACGACTCAATGAGTCAAGAATACAGATATAATATACAAAGATCCAAATCACCTTGAAAATGATACAGCGTCCGGCTACGGACAAGATGCAAATAGGGCTAAGAGCCCTGAAGAATAACCAATGGCGTCCATAACCCCTGGCCAAGCGGAAGGGTAACCTCGCTAACAACGTCGATCTCAAACCTGCTCAAACAAAAGGGTGCCGACAAAGGGCAAAGGAAAAAGGCGTCAAGATCGAGGCGATGCAGCGAGACTAGAATTGGCGGTCCTCGCCTACAGTATGGTGGATCGGCGGCGGCAGCATGCACTAAACAACCTATAGAGACTCGAAACAATGGCGGCTATCGAGAGGGTGGGAAAGACCTATGGAACCAACGATGCTATCACCAAACAAACCCATCTGGTATTCCCTCGAGACCAAACGAGGAAGTCAACCGAGGAACTCACGCGATTGGCGCTTTTAGTTATTCGATTATCATTGCGGTAATTACTAGTCGGTGTAGATAATCATCACGATAAATTAAGCGATGGGCGTTTTAGTTAACCATTCCGTTGTAGTTGCAACACTTACTAGTCGATACAATGGTGCATGGCGACAACCCAAGCAAGCAATTGTTGGCGGTTTATTTAGCCATTCCATTATAGTGAAGCGATTACTAGTCATTATAAAGTCAAATTTATAGCACTACTTTAGTTATACTTGTCTATGATCGAGATCTCGTGCTCCAAGTCATACATAACATGCCACGGCTTTGAATGTTTTACCGGCGGGGTGCACCAATAGCAACACACGCTCGATCAACCTCGGAAAAACCAAATCAAAACCCAACGAGGCCTTCACGACAAAGCAATCACAGGATTGAAATATTTCGGGGCACCCATTGAGTAGACCAACGAAGCGGTGACTCGAGACGGACTCAAGGTTTGCGTCAATGGTCAGAACGATCGAGAACCCAAAGCTGGGCTTGTCGATACCGCGAAAACATTCCGCTTACCTAACGATGCAGTGTGCTCCTCGCACAATCGTAAATAAAGCAGTAAAGCATGGCATAAGTACAGGATAGTAAATAAAACCTCAAACTAGTTTGTGGCCCCAAGAAATAAGAATGAATCAAGCTCTGGCTCAGGGGGGTCCCATAATCCTCTCGGATGTGGATAGCGCGAAAATTCAAGGAACAGGTATCAAGTACTCGGGGTCCTACGGGACACAAGTGGACGGTTAACAACCAAATACATCTATTGCCCACCTGTGCCTCTGCTTACCTACTTCAATTTTAGTTGTTAAATAGTAATTAAAGTGAACGAAAATGAAAGCCATGATCATCTCCAACATCAAACATGCGGCAATACTCCAACAACTGTGGTACTGGACGACACGCGACAACACTTGAGCAAGCGACTATGACGCGCAAGTCGAACTATCTACCAAACAACAGGTAATAGGATGTGTCCAAGGCAATATAAGGCTGCAAGGGATATCACGGGTACGAAAACTAGAGCATCGCAACACAGATAGCAATAGATCAACATGAGGGAATAAAGACTATAAAGGTAAGATAGGTAGAAAGGGGGAGATGCTCGCCTGAAAACATTGCCGAAGGTTCAACCGAAGATCGGGTCGACACTCGCATCAACTCCACGGCCTTATCCGCGAAGAACCAAAACACTAGCATAAACACCGGATGCAATATTTAATACTACGACAAAAGATCAGGCATGATGCATGTATGATGTATGACATGGCGAAGGTGCGATGCAATTAGATCATATTAAGCGGAACCGGGGGTCCCGACAATCAATTAAATGGTTCAAGTTATTTAGATACCCCGCAAATTAAATGTGGTTTTAACGAGGAAAAATATATCAACGGTTCGCTACACAATTTTAAGTGAGGCCAATATACGACTGGATTTGCCCGCATATGGACCCCATATTTAATTATGAGGTGAATCGGCATAAGGCCCCCAAACCACACTAATATGCATGCAAGTATGACAATTTAATATGCGACAGGTTGCGTTATATTATCAAAGTAGGGTTTTCGGGAAGGGGTTCACACATTAGGGTTGCGAAGGTCTTGGTTCCGGGGTTCGGTCTCGGGGCTCAGGGTTCGACGGGATCGTTCTCGGACTCCGAGATAGATCTTGGCGCATCCGTGGTATTCGGGTCATGTCGACGGTCATGGCGTCCGGGATACGATCTTGGCGGTCCTCGGGTTCGGGCCTTGGCGTCCGAGAGGAAGAACTTGGCGTCCGAGGGTTCGGTTTTCGGGTCCGGCTCCGGGATCAGTCTCGGTCTTGGCCTTCGGATCCGTGTGGGTGATCTTGGCATGCTGACTCCAATGTCGAGGATGTACTTGACACGGCGTCGATCTTGGGTCCGCGCCCCTTTAGTCTTGTGGACAAGAAAGCCTTGGCGATCATAGATCTTGTCGGGGTCTTGACCCGGAAGGAGCTCTCGGCTTCTGTCTTGAGCAGTACCACGACATCACCAACATCCACACACCACTCTAACTCCTCCATTAACAGATACAACCACGTGACAAGCACCACATAAGCGATGAACAAACTCTGACGGCCAAAAACCTGCAGGGGACATACACAGCGAAGGGTGGCTGTTGGTGGGGCTTGGAGGAGGGCTAGCGGCCATGGAGGCGAGGCTGCTGAACCCGGGCAGGGAGGAAGGCCGTCAGCAGGTGACGGAGGCGACGGAGGAACCTCGCGGCCAGGGAAGGCGGCCAGCGAGGAGGAAAAGCGGAGGCGAGCGGCGGAGAAGTGGAGGACGGGACCGGTTCGGGGACGGCGGCGTCGGTCAGTGGAAGGGGTGGAGGCGGCCGGCGGGGAGGCTCGGGAGGGGCGCAGATGATGGAGGGCGAGGTGGCGAGGCGCGACGTCCTGCGGAGGGAAGGAGGCGGGGCGCGCCCGACGCTGGAGGGGATGCGGGTGGCAGGGCGCCGGCGGGGAGAGAGGCCAGGGAGGCGGAAGCGAGCGAGGAGCGGAGAGGCTACCGGAGCCGGCGAGGATGTAACACCCTCAGAATCGGACATATGCAAGTCTTAGCGAAACCCGCCAAACCCGCATAGAAACGATTCAAAGGTGCCCACCAGGCACTTTCGTGCGGGTGGAAAACGAAGTAATAACATTACACAACAGTCCTCGATGGGACCCACAGAACAGATATATATATACAACACGACTCCATGAGTCAAGAATACAGATATACGGTACAAAGATCCAAATCACCTTGAAAACGATAGAGCATTCGACTACGGACAAGATGCAAATGGGGGTAAGAGCCCTGAAGAATAACCAATGGCGTCCATAACCCTGCCCAGGCCGAGCCGGAAGGGTAACCCTGCTAACGACGTCGATCTCAAAACCTGCTTAAACAAAAGGGGTGCCGACAAAGGGCAAAGGGAAAAGAGGAGCGTCGATCGAGGCCGATGCAGCGGCTGGAATTCGGCGGTCCTCGCCTACATAGGTATGGTGGACTGAGCGGCAGCGGCAGCATGCACTGAACAACTTATAGAGACCCGATACAACTGGCGGCTATCAGAGAGGGGTAAGAAAGACCTATTCGGAACCAACCTGACGCTACCATCAAACAAACCCATCCTGGTGTTTCCCCCTCAAGACCAAACGAGGAAGTCAACCGAGGAACTCACACCGTTGGCAGTTTTATTTATTCAGTTATCGTTGCAGCAATTACTAGTCAGGTATAGATAGTCATCCTGATAAAATAAGCAGTGGGCAGTTTTAGTTAACCATTCCGTTGTAGTTGCGACACTTACTAGTCAGATTCAAATAGTATGAGATAACCCAAAACCCAGCAGTTGTTGGTACTTTTATTTAGCCATTCCGTTGTAGTTGCAATACTTACTAGTCAGGTACAATGGTCGCAAGCGACAAACCAAACAAGCAATTGTGGGCAGTTTTAGTTAGCCATTCCATTATAGTGAAGCTGATTACTAGTCATTATAAAGTCAAATTTATAGCACTACTTTAGTTATAGTTGTCTATGATCGAGATACTGTGCTCCAAGTCGTTCATAACATGACACGGCTTTGAAAGTTTTAACCCGGCCGGGGTGCACAAATAGCAACACACACTCGATCAACCTCGGAAAAACCAAATCAAAACACAACGAGGCCTTCACGACAAAGCAATCACAGGATTGAGAATTATTTGAGGCCACCCTTAAAGTAGAACCAACGAAGCCGCCAACTCGAGACGGACTCAAGGTTGTGGGGACGGTACATGAACATTGGGAACCCAAAACTGGGCTTGTCGACACCGCGGAATCGTGCCACGATCCTAAACAGTACAGTGTGCTCCTCACACAATCGTAAATACAGTAGTAGCATGGCATAAGTACAGGATCGTAAATAAAACCTCAAACTAGTTTGTGGCCCCAAGAAATAAGAATGAATCATGCTCTGGCTCAGGGGGGTCCCATAATCCTCCCGGATGTGGATAGCGCGATAAATCAAGGAACAAGTATCAAGTACTCGGGGTCCTACGGGACACAAGTGGGCGGTCGGAAACCAAATATTATCTATCACCCACCGATGCCTCTGCTTACTTACTTCAATTTTAGTTGTTAAACGGGAATTAAAGTGAACGAAAAGTAAAGCCATGATCATCTCCAACATCAACATTCGGCAGTTACTCCAACACTGTGGTACTTGACGACACGCAACAACACTTGAGCAAGCGACTACGACACGCAAGTCCAACTATCTACCAAACAACAGGTAATAGGATGTGTCCAAGGCAATATATGGCTGCAAGGGATATCACGGGTACGGAAACTAGAGCATCGCAACACAGATAGCAATAGATCAACAGGAGGGAATAAATACTATAAAAGTAAGATAGGTAGAAAGGGGGAGATGCTCGCCTTAAAACATTGTCGAAGGTTCAACCGAAGATCGGGTCGGCACTCGCATCAACTCAATGACCTTATCCGCGAAGAAGCAAAACACTAGAATAAACACCGGATGCAATATTTAATTCTACGGCAAAAGATCGGGCATGATGCATGTATGATGCATGAAATGGCAAAGGTGCGATGCAATTAGGCAAGATTAAGCGGAAACGGGGTCCCGACAATTAGTTAGATGGTTCAAGTTGTTTATCTACCCCGCAAATTAAATGTTGTTTTAGCATGGCAAAAGATAGCACCGGTTCGCTACACAAATTTAAATGAGGCCAATATAAGGCTAGATTTGCCCGCATATGGGCCCCATATTTAATTATGAGGTGAATCGGCATAAGGCCCCCAACCACAGACAAGTATGCATGCATGATCAATTAATATGCGACAAGTTGTATTATATTATAAAATAGGGTTTCGGGAAGGGGTTCACACATTAGGGGGCCTCGACGAACTTGGGGTTCCGGGGTTCGGGGTTGGTCTCGGGGTTCAGGGTTCGACGGGAACGTTCTCGGATAGCGGAGTAGATCTTGGCGTTCCGGGGGGGGAGTTCTCGGTGTTCCGTGAGGTAGACATTGTCGCATCCGTGGTCCTCGGGCATCGGATCTGGGGGGGAATTACTTGTCGCATCTACCGTCTTCGGGTTTGCTTCAATCGGGTCCATGTCGGAGTACTTGTCGTCCCATGTGGAATCCTTGTCGATCTGTGGCGATGATCTCAGGTTCGGGTCTCCGGGGTTCAGGGGCCTCGGCGTCCGTGACGAAGATCATGGCATCCGTGAGGGGGAACATGGCATGTCGAGTGTTTGGTCTTGCCGGGATCGGTCTTCGTGGCAGCGGCCTTCGGATTCCATGTAGACGGTCATGGCGTTCGGTAGAGGCGATCTTGGTGGTCCAAGTCAGGACCTAGTCCGCAATCCGACGAGTGTCACCAGTCGGCGGGTTCTTCGTGCTTTCTACATGTATCACCAAACTCATCTTGGCGGCTGCCCTCGGTCTGTGGCGTCGAAGATGATAAGGCCGCCAACATGCGCAGGCGCGACAAGGCGCCGCCTGTGGGCCCCACCGAGGCATGTCGGCAAGGCGGCGGCGGCTGAGCGGGTGGTGGTAGACGGCGGCCGGGCGACTTGCCTGTGGGCGAGGCGATCATGGCGGCGATGGTCGCGGGCGAAGGTGAAGCGCGCGACGTGGCGAGGCGGTCGGGGATGGTGGCCGGCAATGAGGGCGGAGTCAGGCAGGGCGAGGAGGCGCGACGGGCGGTTGCAGAGATGAGCGGCGCTGGGCCGAGCTCGCCGACGGTGGCGGGATCGTATGACGGGGCCGGAGGGCCGCAGCGAGGGAGAGCGCGCGCCGGCCGGAGTCATGGTCATGCCATGGCGCATGGCCCACACTCTGAGGCCGACCAGGCGAGGCCGGATGAGGTCGACGGTGCGCAGGCGTGAGCGGAGGAGGAGGGGCCACACTGAGCCTGGCCGGGCGAGTGGAGGCGGTGGCAAGGGCGAGCCCGAGCGGCAGGGCGCGGGCGGGGCAGGCCTGAGCCGGAGGCGGCGGCGGACGCGGGCCGGACGGGGGAAGGAGGGAGGCGCCGGAGAGAGGGAGGGAGAGGCGGTGGCCGGCGAGGTCGGTGGCGAGCTGAGAGGGTCACCGGGAAGGGAGAGGTGGGCGGCGAGCAGGGGAGTGGAAGGCGCGGCCGGAGGGGCGATGAGGGAACTCCGGCGAGGGAGGGAGAGAGAGGCGCGGCGTCCGGCGAAGAAAGGTGGTGCACACGGAGAGAGAGGAGCGGGTGAGGAAGAGGGAACCGAGGGAGGAGGAGGAGGAAGGCGGGCCTGGGAGGCGGAGGTGGGGGATTCGCGGGCAGTGGCAGTGGGACCAAGGTGGGGCGGGCGTCGGTGGGGCAGGGCAGCGTGGGCTGTGTGCGTGTGGGCAGAGAGAGGTAGGGTGGGACCCAGGGAGAGTGGGCCAGGGGTGTAAGTGAGGGAGAGAGAGTGGGTAGGATGGGCTAGGGTGAGAGAAGGAGAGAGGAGGGACTGGTGGATTGGTGAGGTGGCGGGGTGGGTAGGAGTTTGGGGGAGGGGTGAGGTGGCACACTTCGGTTGGTGGGTAGATTGGGACTAGGTGTAAATAGGATTTAGAGTTTAGGTTTGGTAAATATGTGTTTGTTCGGTGTTGTTTATTTTAAAACAAGGCCACTTTGCAATTAGTTTTTAGGGAAATAAAATATCCGATACGCTCGGGGTTTTGCCTTTGAAATAAAGAGGGGTATTTGTACAAATCAAAACTAGGTTTTTCGAAATAGTTCAGACAAACAATGCATGATGATGGCGATGCAATGCACAAAAACAACGCGATTTTCTAGTAGTGGTTTTGCGGGATGCCACAGAGGAGAAGGCCGCGGGCGGCGGAGAGGAGGAGGGGGCGGCCGCGGGGAGGAAGGAAGAGGCGGGAGCGGCGGCGCCTGAGAGAGCTAGAGAGGAGGGAGGCGTGGGGAGAGAGAGAGGAGCGGGGAGGAGACGCGGGGCCAGGGGTGGGGCCGGGGCGTGGGACCAGGCAGGGGGGTTGAGTGGGGTGGGGCTGGCGTGTGGGGCCAGGGGGAGAGTGGGTTGACCAGGGGAGAGAGAGGGAGGACTGCAGGATGGGGCCAGGCGCGGGTGGGGCCCAGGTGCAAGGGAGAGAGGGTAGGATGGGGCTAGGTGAGAAAGAGAGAGAGGGGAAAAAGAGGGGGATTGATGAGGTGGCAGGGTGGGTAGGGTATTGGGGGGAGGGGGGAGGTGGCGAGCTGGGATAGGTGGGTAGGATAGGTTTGGGTAGTTTTAGGATTCGGGTGGGCTGGTTTAGGTGGACCGATTTTATTCCGGGGGTGGTCGACTGGGTTGAATCGGCCCGTTCGACTGCCCCATTAAAAATAATTAAATATTTTGTTTAATTAAAACCGGGCTTTTTGCAAACCGACAGCAGACAAAACAAAATAATCCGGAGACCCGGGTTTTGCGTTTGAACAAGGACGGGCGTTTAGAAAACAAAAACAGGTTTTTCCTCAAATAGTTTTATGCAAGCAAATGCAAGATGATGACGATGCTCAAATGCAATGTGGCATGATGACATGAGCATGCGGTCATGATGATGCAATGCACAAAAACAACGCGATTTTCTAGTAGTGGTTTTGCGGGATGCCACAATTCGACACCACTAACAATGGATCTCGCCCTCGAGATCCGCCTCATGGTACCGGGAAGAAGGACGGCGATCTGAATCTTCTCGCATCGTGTAGATCCTCGCGACACCACTAACAAGAGATCGTTGTCCGTGATCGTCGAGAGAACCCTCCGGAAAACAAGGGCGAAGGTAGAGGTATCAACAAATGAAACCACCTCTAGCTTCTGTGGACGGAGTAAAACTGCTGGATCCACTGATTCGATGTACAAGAGCGAATGATAAGAGTAGTCGGATGGTGATCAGTCCATCGCGCACCCAAACCATTACTCTGCACACGAATAGGCGGATTATGCAACCAACTCTCGGAATTAGACTGAAGATCTCGACAAACGAGGTTCAGAAACAAAGGAGTGGTGCAGACTCTGCATCGGATCTGACGTAGATGATGTCGTCGCGTCGGAAAACACCGGGAGGCACGAGAAGGAACAAAGGGAAGTCCACCAGACGAAGGATTCCTCGGATAGCATGAAGACCAGATGTAGCAACACCGTTATCAAAGGAGGAAGCGAAACCCTGAAGGTACGACGGAACCCAACCACGAGAAATCCTGGACTCGAAGAGAGAGAAGAGAGCGGATTCAAAACACGCAGAGGTGAGAGGAGAGCAGCATAGGGGTAAGGAGTAAAAATCAGACCTAATCAGAACTATCCAACCGATTTTTTTTCAAAAATAGTTTTGAGACTCTACTTCGGCCGTTAGCTAGGTTATCCTACAGGCTGGACTTGTGGGGTATCATAGCTGCCGAGCTCGATACCACTCAGAACACCCTCGAGAATCGGCCCTATGCAAGTTTTAGCGAAACACGCGCATAGAAACGATTCAAAGGTGCCCACCAGCACTTTCGTGCGGGTGGAAAAGCGAAGTAATAACATTACACAACAGTCCTCGATGGGACCCACGAGCAGATATATATACAACGCGACTCAATGAGTCAAGAATACGAATATAATATACAAAGATCCAAATCACCTTGAAAATGATACGGCGTCCGCCACGACAAGATGCAAATGGGGCTAAGAGCCTGAAGAATAACCAATGGCGTCCATAACCCTGCCCAGCCAAGCGGAAGGGTAACCACGCTAACGACGTCGATCTCAAACCTGCTCAAACAAAGGGTGCCGACAAAGGCAAAGGAAAAAAAGGCGTCGATCGAGGCCAAGACACGGCGAGACTAGAATCGGCGGTCCTCGCCTACAGGTATATGGTGGATCGCTGGCCAGCAGCATGCACTAAACAACCTATAGAGACTCGAAACAACTGGCGGCTATCAGAGAGGGGTGGGAAAGACCTATTCGGAACCAACCTGATGCTATCACCAAACAAACCCATCCTGGTATTCCCCCTCGAGACCAAACGAGGAAGTCAACCGAGGAACTCACGCAGTTGGCAGTTTTAGTTATTCAGTTATCGTTGCAGTAATTACTAGTCAGGTGTAGATAATCATCCTGATAAATTAAACAGTGGGCCGTTTTAGTTAACCATTCCGTTGTAGTTGCAACACTTACTAGTCAGATACAATGGTCGCAAGCGACAACCCAAGCAAGCAATTGTTGGCAGTTTTATTTAGCCATTCCATTATAGTGAAGCTAATTACTAGTCATTATAAAGTAAAATTTATAACACTACTTTAGTTATAGTTGTCTATGATCGAGATACTATGCTCCAAGTCGTCCATAACATGGACACGACTTTGAAAGTTTTACCGGTCGGGTGCACCAATAGCAACACACGCTCGATCAACCTCGGAAAAACCAAATCAAAACCCAACGAGGCCTTCACGACAAAGCAATCACAGATTCGAAATATTTCGGGGCACCCATTGAGTAGACCATAGCGACCGGTGACTCGAGATGGACTCAAGGTTTGCGTCAATGGTCAGAACGATCGGGAACCCAAAAGCTGGGCTTGTCGATACCGCGAAAACATTCCGCTTACCTAAGCGATGCAAGGTGCTCCTCGCACAATCGTAATAAAGCGATAAAGCATGGCATAAGTACAGGATAGTAAATAAAACCTCAAACTAGTTTGTGGCCCCAAGAAATAAGAATGAATCAAGCTCGCTCGGGGTCCCATAATCCTCCCGGATGTGGATAGCGCGAAAATTCAAGGAACAGGTATCAAGTACTCGGGGTCCTACGGGACACAAGTGGACGGTTAACAACCAAATAACATCTATTGCCCACCTGTGCCTCTGCTTACCTACTTCAATGTTAGTCGTTAAACAGTAATTAAAGTGAACGAAAAGTAAAGCCATGATCATGAGCATGCGGTCATGATGACAATATGGCATGATGACATGAGCATGCGGTCATGAGGACGAGGACACACCCTACATTCCTGCCGTACCTCGCCATAGCCCCCATCATCCACCGCCCGACGGGAGATCCCCGGCGAAGGTGCACCACTAGCGCGTCCTTTCTTCCACAACTGCATCCCTCCCACACTCTCCATATCACGTGGTCCGGATCTTGCGAAACGCCACTCCCGTTGTTGTCTCCATGGCCTATAGAGCTTGAACCCCGCCATCGCCGTTGTTCTGCACTCCGCGATTTCGAGCAGGAGCACACCACGGGGCTCATGATGGAGGGGGAGATTGAGGATTTCGATGTGCACTCCAGGGAATCTGATTTACAGTCCCGGGATGAAAGGAGATTGAGAATGAAGAGGCCATCAAGATCAATCCTCCCACGATGGGGGTTGTGGTCGCTGCCGCATTTCCAGGTTCGGCCTCTTGCTCCAAACCATAGTACAATTTTGACTTGTTCTGACAAAATTTCCTTGCGCGTGCAGCATCGTCGCTGGATACTTCTTTGGCCTTTGGTATTGGCAGTACATTTTCATCATATAGACATACCTGCCTAGAGTGAGTATTTCCAATCCGTCAGAATTTGGTCACAATCACAAATAGATATAGATATTAAACACATGATCTTCATTTTAACATAAGCTACTCCCTCCGACTCATATTAGTTGACTCAAATTTATCTAGATTTGAATGAATTTAGACACTATTTAGTATATAGATTCATCAAAATTTTGACAAATCCAAGTCAACTAATATGGGTCTGAGGGAGTATGATTT
Organism: Avena longiglumis; assembly: GCA_030063025.1. Lineage (NCBI taxonomy): Eukaryota > Viridiplantae > Streptophyta > Magnoliopsida > Poales > Poaceae > Avena > Avena longiglumis. Next base: position 578,911,818 of record CP125974.1, on the reverse strand, counting down.
TGCTCCCATGAAATATTTGTTAGTCACATATCCATCAAACATAAAGATGCTTGTTTGTTGCACCTTTGAAAAGCTTAAATAATTATGATGCTTTTGTTCCGAGTTGTGTGGATCAGCTAGATGACTAGATGATGTGGGATTCTGATCACCGCCACACAAAAATAGGAGACTCGTCAATTGTACTGACAAGAATTGTACCAAACGAGAATTGTACTAACGAGAATGGTAACCAAAAACTAAAAGGGCACTATAAGCTTAATATGAATACAAATTCCTGTATTATGTAGCTGAAGCCATGGGTCTCATTGAAACCTGCCTTCTGTTATCGGAACCAAGTCTTACATTTTCCAATATAAATATGATCAGTATATTTGCAGCCACTTAAATTCATAGGCATGGACATAATGTTGACTAAACTTCTACAATACCCATCCATATCAAGCCCAAATATTTGCTTCTCTACCAAAGGCATAAGTAAAATATCACATATTATCATTTAATTGGTGCAGTTAAGTGCACGTAATAAACTGGTAATTTTCAGGGTTGCCATTGGCAATAATTTGTTGTGTGTTATAATTATGTGCAGGTCTGCACAATAATATGCAAGGCGGTCGGTCGCTCGATGGGGCGCCATGGATCAGAGCCGGCGGGCAATGGTTTTCTCCTGGCCGTGGCGAATGGTGGACTGCAACAACTTCGTCCCCTCTGTAAGCTGGAGGAGATCTGTGAGCTGCTGCGTGTTTCTCGCACTAGAATCGTCAATAGGTGTGACATATCCACCCAAATAAATCTGTTTGTGGTCCGAATCTTTGATGTCCATTGTTTGATGATTTTCTCTAATACCTCACAACCGATGTGAGGTTAGTGCAATTGAAACACTTAAATTTATGCCCTACCATTGGATATATTTCCCTTATTAACAAATGGTGCTCAAATATGATTCGACATGTAACAAAAATCTGGTTTAAACTGTGATATATTGTTCAAACTAAATTTCAGGGACTGTCTGGTATCAATGCAATGATTTTTCAATAACAAAAAACACAATAGACTCTCATATTTGAATTATATATGGTCACTTAAATTCATAGTTAGATGTAACTATTTGCGGATAAAAATCCAGGTCAAGGAGATTTTTTTATCTCTTTCTTGATGTAACCAATGTGGCATGTATTTGTGGAAATACTTATGGCATGCATTGTGATTGATTTTTCAGAAACTTATTTCTGCTCCACAGACCATATTTCATATCACAATAATGATCTAATTTAGATGAAAGCCGCTTGTTGCAGTGCAATATAACTTATTGTTGTGGTACAAGAGTAATTGATAAACATTTAACTTGGATTTTTTATTATTCTGTAAGTCTACCTGGCAAGCGGTTTGGTCACGATCTGCTGCTACACGCAGGGCCTCTGCAATGGCAAACACCAGCCATCCATTACTATTGCACTAAGTCGATGCTGGTACAAGACCTATAGGTACACATAATAAGCATGATTCGTGAAAGATTCTTGTGGTAAAATTGAGGTATTTATTTATTGGTATGGTCACTACAATCTGGAGTTTGTAAATAGGTTCAAGACCTTCATGTATAGAGTAAGATGGAGTTTGTAAATAGGAAATGAATTCTTGGTATTGTTGCACTAAGTCGTTGCTTTGTCTGAATTCATAGAAGAAAGATAAGAATCTCTCTTATCATAATGCAGATGGAATCTCACATTACGAATGCCTCTAACTGAACCTCACACAGATTTAACTGCATATATTAGCTGTAGTAGAATTCCCAAGCTGGTATATTATGTAATTGAAGATGTTTTGGGATTTAGTTCTCAATTGCGACAATTACTTCTCTATTAAGTCTGTCACACTGTTTTTGCAATGCCTATAGTTATATTTTTTAATAACGTGTAGTTTTTCTGCTAATTTAATATGATCTCTTGTGGTTAGAGAAGTTAAATATTGTGAGATAGCTTTTAAATTTTACCAACAATGGTTAGAGCAACCATTGATTCTTTCTTTTAGCTGAAAGCTGTAGGGGAGGCCCCGAAAATAGAAAACAACTATTGAGAAACAAATACATTTCATATTTTTAGGAGGAGAAACTGTCATGGCTAAAATAAAATAGGGATACTCACACTTCTCGCAAGGTTAACGAAGTATGTGATGCTTTTCGTTCCCACTTCCGAAGTGTGCTGAGAAACTGAGAAACAAGAAGGTACATTTTTTGCTTGGCGAATGGACTTGTTGGGTGGTTTGCTTCTCGCTATAATGTTGCATATAATAAGAAAGATATTGTTGCTCATCTGATTTTATCTGTCCTAACTTCACAGATGTGTTGGATGAATATTTATGGAGACATGTTGATTCAGTTTGAACAACTTGATAGGTGTTATTAGTTAATCATTGTTGACTGATAACTAAGGAAACGACGCTGATTATTGGATGATAGATAATAAATGAACTGAATATGGAGATAAAATGAGCCCAACTCATTGGAATGGCAATCAGGAACTCGATATTTCCCAAAAATATGTTGTTGCTTCCTCTGTAGTCTGGAGTGATAGTCTTGAAATAGAGGGCATTGGACATACACACAACATAAATCTGCATAGTAGTAGCTTGTCTCATTTATAAAGTATTGTTTAATTAAAAATGTAGGCTATTCATCCCCATTGCCATTATCAGATTTGTGAAGTTTACATTTGATTACTGTTTCTCATACATCAATCTGTTCATGCCATGCCATTCAAGTCCACCGAGGTTTTGTTGCTAGATTTGCAAGGAATTCTTAGGCATGGTATTCGAAGCTCTCATTTTCTTGGTCATGTTCTGCTTCTAAAGACCTTGGGGACTTCACTTTTTTTGTATTCATATGATTAGCACATGTATTTACCAGTGCATAGATGCAATATGGGTTATGTCTACCATTGACTCTGATGTGGCATGTAGAATCCCACTGGCACTTGTGTGGTAACAATACAAGTTTATAGAGAACCTAGGCATGTCTGGTGTTGTACTATTTATCTTTCATTCGTTGTTCAATAGTACTTCCATATCTCTAAATCATGCTCGCCATTTGAAATAATTTAGCTACAATCCAGTCGGTTATGTAGACTTGTAGAGATTACAGTCCATAGTGAATCATAATTAATCACATCTACAAATATAATAGTTCATCATTGGAAGGTCCGTTTTTTGGAAGAGAAGCATGGTGTTGGAGCATAGAAAAAGTGCTTTTGGTTCTGTATCCAGATGATTTCAACTTCATTTTCCACATCAACTCTTCTCCCCCACTCTCCTCTCCCCTCTACAGTAACTGAACTAGACCCCTCACGGGTCTTCTCCGCCAGATTAGCCGGTTGAAGCTGGGTAGGGAGCGACGCCGAAGTAGATAGGAGTAGGACTTCATGTAGTTTGCAGGTAGTGGGCTTCTTGCCCGGATGGGGAACTCCAGATCGAGGTGGCCGTTTCTGGAGCCTAGGGTTGTCTTTGCTTGTGCTCGTTCTCCTCTGGTTGGAGAAAGGGACATCAAGGACAGCCGCCACATCCTTAAATAAAGTCGCTCACCTTCCTATGATGCGAGGGCGCTGCGTAGCTCTGCTTTTCCTGGCCGGCCATGGCGGCGAGGGGGAGAAGTGTAGCGGCGTGAGACGTGGTGCGATGATGTCCCTCCTGGCCGGCCATGGTGGCGAGGGGGAGGGGCGTCGTGGATCACAGTCTTCAGCATCGATATGTTGGGTCTTAGGAGGACCTTCGATTTGTGCATCTCCTAGGGTCCTCTTTCTTATCCCTCGTGGCCATGGAGGATAGACAGGAAGATGGGGAAGGCCCTGGGATGCGTGGTACTGGATCTCGACTAGGGGTTCGCGCTCGGACGGTTCTTCGTGTGCTGGAAGCTGCAATAAGCGGAGTTACCAAGCGGCGGCAGCTATATGTCATTGCTACTCATGGCGTCATAAGCCACTCCGTGCTCTGGTGTGATGGCAGCCCGAGCCTCTTCTTCCTCCAAGCCATCAAGCTGCTGCGGAGGATCTTCCCTGACCGAAGCAAGGGATCCATGGCCAGCGCTGCGCCAAGTGGCTCGTTCCCCGACGGCATCGCAGGCTCCCCTGCTTGCAGGTTTCGTTCTCGCGGTGGAGAAGAACTTGGACTCGATTGCGTTTTGGGTTCTTTTCCCAAGGTCTTTGTTGTAAAAGGTGTACCCTTATCTTTTTCCCTTTTTCCACAAGGGGCTTGATGTAATTCTGTATCCACCGCTTTATATATGACAGCTTCCAGGGCCTCCGGGCCTATTCCATTTAGAAAAAAGTCCAGATGATCTCAGTTTAAGGGGACACTGGAGTTCGTTAAATTATTTTATAACCGTTAAATGGTTTTATTTAACCACTAAATTGTTTTATTTGTGGCTTGTTCTCATGTAGATACTATGGATTGTACTTGAAGAGAATCTCCATGGTATTTTATGTACAAACTCAGAGAGAATTGGCTGCTTCATCATATATAGAGAAGTCCTATCCTGAACTAGGCTAAGTAGTTACATGTACATGATACACATCAATTCAAATATGTATTGAATCTCACCTAACGCCAAAAATATGTATGGGGTTGTTTTTGAAAATGCCGAGAGGAAAAAGGAATTGATGCTTCTAACCATTTGTTCAAAGAAGCTTATATTTCATGTATTACTAGTTGTTCACCTGGCCTCCTTTTCCCCTTTTACATAAATGCTATTCAAACTATTTATTTCCTTTGTTGCAATCTTGTGAGACTGATTCAATGTCTGTCTCATGTTAACACAAGTGCATGATTACATGTGGGATAGAGTCGGATGTGACTGACTTAATACTGATAGCAGAGATACAGAGTAGATCGACACTAGGACTGGATGTGAAGATGTAATTAAGAAGTATTACGATGCTGGAAGACACCCGCGCTATGTCTCTAGATTTTTTCCCTTCCTCCACAAGTCTATATCAATTGACCAATCCACATTATGTAAACTTGATAAAGTTGCACAAATTTGAAGTCGGGCTTCTCGTAACAAAACTAAAAATATCATAAATATGATCTTCCCATCATTGAAAAAGCATCATGGATATAAAAAGTTAAAAGATAAATGTTACCAAAAGTTAGAGAAATAAAGAGAGGGAGAAAGTTGATAATTCACTGCATGAAGAGTGCGGACAAATAACTTGCGCTACGCATAGCCCTTTTTTTGAAAACAAAAACGACATTTTGAAGTTTCAAAATATGTGGATGTAGGTAATGTTGCACTTTACGAATGCAAAACCTCAACTCAAAATATACAATATTTGAGGCTATATAAAAATGACAAAATATGACATCTAAAGTATTGAAAAGTGCAAGAATTCAAATCTCCCAAATCTAGCAGATTTTGTCATTTTTGTGTAGCCCCAAATTTCAAGTTGATAGTTTGCGCGTTTATAAAGTACAAAATTATCTACATCTAAATACTTGTTTCAGTTTTTTAGAATATTTTAAATGCAGTTTTTTAATTAAGAAAGATAGGCTATGTGTAACTCTGGCTACACATGGGGTTTTGGAGTGCATAAGGATCCTATAAGTATACACTCAACTTACAAAATGTATTATACAAGTTGTTAATCAAAAGAATGTGTTGTCTCCCGTTGCAACGCACGAGCAATTTACTAGTCACAAGAAAAAGCTAAAGGCCAAGAGGGCTGCATGGATACTGAATTTTCTCTTGAAATGTGTATTTCAAGCAAAGTTAATTTTGGTATTGTTGATTAAATAACAGGGTAAGCTAATTTTTCATGAAATGTACCAGATTCCTTAGATAATACTGTCATGTGAATGCCATTACAAAAATCCCGTAGTACTCCTGCAAGCCACGAGGATACTGCAAGCAAGCGAAACAAAATCCGTGTTGAAATCATCACCTAGAGTACTCCTACGGCATCATGCACACGAACACACACATGCATGGTTGCAACGGAAGTCAATGGCAGATTCTCCGCTGCATGATGCACGACTGTCCCTAATCCTGCCATTAGTACATCCGTTTAAGGCGTTAATCACCGCACATGTCGCGCGGCCCCACCTCCCGACACCCGCTACACTCACCAGTTCGTCTACCATGTGCCACACTGACACGTGGTCCGCCACCGCTCCCACGGACGGCCGGGCAGGGACGGGCCTGGCCGCTAGCCGGTGAAAATACGACGACGAGAAGGCCAGCCACCTTTTTTCAGGCAAATAAAAAAGTTGCAACCACGACGGACCACAGCTGGAATATCACAACCCCACTGATATGTGGTCCCGCGCCACACCTTCTCGTTTTCACCGCGCTGCGTGATTCAAAGCCTCACTCGCTCACGCTCCCCAAACACTACAGGCGGGCCGCGCGGGGCCCACGCGTCAGTGTGCAGGCGACCGGCTAGCAGGGCCCGCATGTCATCGATATGCAGTGGCTCCGTTGGGGCGTCAAGTGGGTCCCGCGTGCTGGCTCACTCACTCGCTCAGGCTCACAGTCACACTCCCCTTGCTAGCTACTCGACTCGAGCTCGCTTTTCTCTCTCTCTGGCATTTTCGATTTGTTTTCAGCTTGTGTGTGCTGCTGCCTTTTCTTTTCTTCCTATCGCCGTCACCTTGCTGCGGTCCGCTGCTACACTACCACTACCAGCCAGCCACAGCCAGTATCCCCACGCCTGTTGGCCTCCTCTCCCTGGAAGGAATGGAGGCGTAGGGGAGCACGAGCGAGGCGCAGAGAGAAGTGGGAGCTAGGGTTCTGCCTGCGCCGCCTCCGACTCCGGTGAGTCTGCCCGCACTCCCCAGATCCGGCGGCCCACCTCCCCGGCCGCCGCCGCCGTCTAGATCTGCGCTGCTCTAGGGCACGCCGTTTCCCGGGGCCAGCTCCTGATGCTGCATTCGGGGGGAAGAGCTCCCTCCGAACTGTGGATCTCTTCACCCCTTTCCTTTTTTGCTCCGCGGTTGATCCGTTGCCGTGTTTTTCTACTTTTTTTTTAATTAAAAAATCGGCTGTGGTTGCTTTCACTGGGCCACTGCTCATGATCTTGGGGGTTTAGGTGGATGCTGCGGTTTCCCGGAGTTCCTTTTTTTTTTCTCTCTATCTCTAGTAGATACTAATTAGCTGTAGCGCAGATCTGCGCACTGACGTGTGGCGGTTCGACTGCAGGGTGTCCGAAACCTCCGGCGAGCGGCGCTCTAGGACAGGAGGCAGGCTCCGATGGGGAAGTCTCCGGCCAAGTGGCTCAAGTCCGTGCTCTTCGGGAAGAAGTCCTCCAGGTCTGCCTCCACCAAGGCCAAGGATTTATCGGTACGTTAACTATTACCCTCCCCGTGTTGCTATCTCAGTGGAAGTTGAATTCTCCCATCGAGTGTGGAGTCCAGCTATGGAATTGCAACTAGAGAACAGAGATCTGCTCATTGCAACTGATGCCTCTGTTTTTTCCCATGTGTAGAAGGCCCCAGGTAACAGAGGGTATGCTCCTGCTGGCAACGGCCCCGTGCTTTCGGACAGCTCCCCGGTGATCTCCGAGCCGGTGCTTGTTACCCCGCACAACAACGACGCCGCCGTGCCGGAGGTCCGGAAGGCTGAGAATTCCGGATTCCAAGGCGAAGTGGCGGCGGCGGCGGCACGTGACGTGAATCAGGAGTTGGAGAAGCAGAGCACTGCTGGGTCTGATGTGCTGTCCAATGACCCCGAGAGGATGAAGGAAGAGCAGGCGGCCGTCAAGGCCCAAGCCGCCTTCCGTGGTTACCTGGTAATGCGTTTCCTGGCCATGAATCTGTCTGTGTGTACTTGAAATGCTCAGCAACGTGACAAAATATTGTGTTCTATTACCTCTGTTTTTTCATGATTTAGCAGCGTTTCTATTAATTAGAAAAATTGGAATCCTGCTCATGCACTGGATCGTTTCACCCTCTCGCTGGTCTTATTAAGCAAGCTACTGCACAGAAATATTCTTGCCATAGCTACTTGGGTTGTTTTCGCTTTAGATCCACACTAATTTTAGCATCTTGTCGATCCAGGCACGCCGGGCATTTCGCGCGTTGAAAGGAATCATACGGCTTCAGGCGCTGATCCGTGGCCATCTTGTAAGGAGGCAGGCTGCTTCAACTCTCCGTGCGACATGGTTGATTGTGAAGTTCCAAGCTATTATTCGTGGAAGGAATGTCAGGCTTTCGAGTGATGCAGTTCAATTCAGTTGGAAGCTTGTCGAGCAGAATTCTCTGGTAAATTCTTCGCTCATTCTTGTTCATTCAGTACCTGATGTATTATTCATCATTATATCGCATGAGTGCTCCTTTTTTATTGACTGTTTGTACAGCTGATATAATCTTGTTATTGAATATGGATGGTCATGATTTTATTAGGGTGCGTTATGTTGTGGAACGCGAGGTGTGATATATGCCTATACTAAAAAAAGAAGGAAAACTTTTCCATTAAGACTGTTGGATCCGTATATGGCCACTTGTGTGCCTAGTTGACAGATTGGCACGATTTTCCTTAAAGCGTCATGTGAAAAACAGTGAGGATTGGGTAATTGATCTTCATAGATGCAGATGTTAGCTTCACCTTGTGGGCTCATTATTGTAGTTCAGTTTGATTTTTCCTGTGTTATCTCTACCTTGTTGTTGTAGTTCAGTTGAGTTCCTTTTAAGTAATTATCTTCTATGTACCATAATACTAGGATGTTGTAAGACAATTTGGTTAGGTAACTTACAAAATACATTCTGCATTCTGTTGAACCCGACTAAGGGAATGCTTCTTATCAGCACTAAAACATTTCTCTTTGTCGCTATTACATACTCCCTCCGTTTAGAAATATAAGATGTTTTAGGTTTGTGAAGGAAATGTATCTAGACACCTTTTAGTGTCTTTAGGTTTGTGAAGGAAATGTATCTAGACACCTAAAACATCTTATATTTCCAAACGAAGGGAGTAGAACATAAAGATATAATTCCGTATGTTAGAAAATTATAGGAGCATTAAATTGTTCTTAACTTGTCTATGATGAGGCCGACATGGATGATTCTATATATTTTTAAATGCTTGCCCCTTCCTATTCAAATTGAACAAGCAATTAAACTACAATCCCAAGTGTGATTCACCAGGTTCTTGAATATTTTAATGCTTTCATTTTCATTTGCACGTAATGTTCATCAAAACTGAACGATTTGCATGTATGACCTATATGTTGTATCTTAACCAAAATGTAAATATACAATTCTTGTCTTTTCTCAGGGTGCTAAACCAGATGCATGGAAGGAGAGATTAGCTTCAAACGCATTTGCTCGTAAGGTATAAATGTTTGTGCCAATAATATAGTTATTTAATGGCTTGGATATACAAACCAAATTATCGTGACCTTTCTGTCGGGCCTTTGCACTCAGTTATTGACCAAACACATGGCCTCCTCTCGTAAGCCCTTTTGCTGTCAGCCTGTGAGTATTTTGTTGTTGCGGAAAATTAATTATTTTCTTTGTATATCTTGTAGCTGCTAGCTTCACCGATTCTGGTAGAGGCTCTTCACTTTCAATATGATGAGATGGATCCGAATTCAGCTATCAACTGGTTAGAGAGATGGACCATAAGTTGTGTCTGGAAACCCATTTTCCAAACAAAGAGAACTGCTGTCACTGATGCTAAGCCGCAAACAAGGAGGGCCAGCTATACAATGGAAACAGAGTCAGGGAAGTTAAAACGCAATGCTCGGAAGAGTTCTGCATTGACAGCTGAGCCTCCTCAAACAAACATGCCGGTGGAAACTGAAAAAACTAGAAGGAACCCAAGGAAATTCACTAGCACTCCTGTTGATTCAGTGCCTGATAGCCAGTTAACTGAACTTGAGAAGGTCAAACGTAGCCTTCGGAAGGTAACAAATTCCATGGCTGAAGCCTCAAAGGTATCAAGTCCTGCAACTGAGACCCTTGACTATCCAGAGGTCCCATTTGAGAAACCACAACGGACTGCACAGGAAGTTCCAGTGTATCCTGAGATTCAAGAACCTCACAATGGTGATCTATTGGAAAATGCAAAGATGGATATCATGGTACCTGATCTCAAACCTGAAGTGGAAGTTACTACATATCCAGTCACAACTGAAGAAAAAGTTGACGAGCCGACTGTTGTTGCTACAGCGGCTGATGTTATGCCTCTGCAAGACATTGATAATGAAGAAAATGCTTTAGTGAATGATGTGGAACAGAGATCTAGAGAAGAGCCTCTTTCTGTTGAAAGCCTTAAAAGTGGGATTAGGAGGTCTTCATTCTCAGCTAAGCCAGAATATCCAGAAAATGGGTCCAAAAACTCTCCATCTGTGCCCAGCTACATGGCTGCAACAAAATCTGCAAAGGCGAAACTGCGGGGACAGATATCACCTAGACTCAGTGCTGATTCAGCAGAAAAAACCGTCTACACTCGCCGCCATTCCCTCCCTTCCCCTGCCAATGGCAAGCAGAACTCGCAGTCGCCACGTACACAAAGGCCAACTCATCTGAATTCTGGTAACAAGGAGGGAGTGAAAGGCGACAAGTCTTTGCTGTCATCAAGAGATGCCACTGGTAAGTAGTGGAAGATCGTTGAGTACTCATATGTTCACATTAGTAAATCTAGTCTATGTCTTACCATATTACGTGATTGATTTTATTATCTTCATTATGTGCAAAATGTTTCACCTATTTTAGACTAACTAGTGTAACTGATAAGGAGGTTGTTGGTAGAAGCCAAATTCTTGATATATATATATATATATATATATATATATATATATATACGTTGTACACTGTTGCCTTGGTTTCTTGTACTCCCTCTGATTCAAATTACTTGTCGCAGTTTTAGGCAAGATTTGCCTAAAATATTTCTAGATTCAATGAACCTACGACAAGTAATTTTGATGGGAGGTAGTACATAAAATTGAGACAACTGTCCAGTGCCCCCATTTTGTTTGCTATCACATTTTCAAAAATGACATCTATCCTTTTTGTTTAGTTCACAAAAGTAATCAGATAATTGACGATGATTTTATTTAGTTCCACTAGAGTAATCAGATTATCTGACTGAACTGTTGCCTAAAGTCACTCAAACCATGCTTATGCAACCACACTGGGATCCATGAATAGCTTGTCAGCTAATTTTCTGAATCGTGTCAAGGTTACAGAGGAGGAAGTGGTCAAATGAAATTCGACTCATGGCAGTGCTGCCAAATCATATTCATTTCATTTTCTTGCGCCTGCATTTACGTTGTACTCCCTCCGTTTCAAAATATAAGATGGGTGAATCTACACACTAAAAGAAGTCTAGATTCATTTTCTTCACAAACCTAAAACATCTTATATTTTGAAACGGAGGGAGTATTTGCTATACATAGCAGGATGGTGTACCATATCTACCATTTCAGCTAGCTAACCTTCTTCTGATATTAATATCATCTGCAGAGAGACCGATGAAAGCCGAGTGGAGACGCTGAAGACAGACGCCAGTCGATCATAACCGAACACCGGATCCTTTGTTCTGTTCTAGTAGCACGGTGAAGTGGATGGTGGTTTGCTAGAATTTGTGTTTTGTTGCCTCTGATGTAAAAAATGTTCTCTCGTCTCGTCTGCCATGACAACGGGACCAGCTGCTGAATTCGTTGCGGAGTTCGAATTATTTATAGGGTTTTGCGACATGTCCTGCCTAGTGTCTTGTATAGCTCTGAAGTTTGTTCTGCCCCTGGTTTGTTTTGGTCTGTTCACCGCCCCCGCCTGGAGAGACACACCATGCTTTGTTAAGTGAGAGTGAGAATGAGAGAGAGAGAGATGCTGATGTTAGTGAGTGAGTACCTGGGTTGAACAATCTTTGTCCCGCCTGGTTGTTTATCTCTGATGCGTTTTCGACTGCCATTCATGACATGATTTGTTTAATCTCCTTGTTTTCCCAGATGCATTTTATTTTATTGGCTGGATTGGATTGTCCTCTTTCCCACCTCCCGGAGCGTATCGAGGGGAACTCTAGGACCTGTCCGGGCAGTAGTGTCTCTTTCTAAAGGTGCTGCTTGGTGCTGAGTACGAGGCGCTTCGAAAGTGCTAGGCTGGTTGTGGATCCGCCCTGTTTTTATTAAGCCACTGTTTTCGGTTTTGTTTTCGCGTTGTGCTGTCTGACCCAAAATGGTTACTGTATTAATATAGCAGACGTATGTCTGTTTCTGGTCTGTTTTGTAATTGTGCCTCTCTTTTTTATGTGTTTGCTTTGCTTCTTCATGCCTATTGAAGCTTGCCGAAGAGAGATGCCCACTTGCTTGGTCTGGATGTGCTGCTTAAATTTGCCTCGTCAGCACCATGAAAGCGCTCTTGCGTTAATCAACTTCGAGGGCAGATTATGCGTGGTACAATTTCGGCATATTCTGCCGCCCTGTATTTATTTTTGCAGCCTAGTCCTACTTTAATGCATATTCACCAACCAGGTCCCCAGCGAAACAGAAAAAATTCACCGCGGTAAAAATGACCTTCTTTTCACACAAGAAACGGAGGACAACAGGGTTGCCACAGTGTTCACCACCACCTCCCCATCCATTTCCCTCTTCCCAAGAACACAGCGGGCATCGTCATCCACGCCACGGCAGCAGCACCTTCTTTCTCTTCAAGAAAAAGAAGGTCCAGCCGGTAATCTCCACGCATCAGCGACAGATCTGGGCCGTCCAGCCTCTCCCCACGCACGCGCCGATAAAACCCGAGCCCTCCCCTGCCTTCCTCCCCCCAGTCATCCCCTTCCCGTCTCCACCCAAATCACATTCCTCTCCTCCCTTCCACCTGTCTGTCGCCGCCCTCCTCGTCTCGCCATGGACTACTCCCCGACCCCCATCCCGGCGCCCACCCCGGACGCCGTCCCGGCCCCAGTCCCCGCCGCCCGCCCCGTCGGTCCAGGGCTCTACACCGAGATCGGCAAGAAGGCCAGAGGTATCCACGCCGTCTTGTCTGTTCCCCCCCCCCTTTGATTCCGTAGCTTCGGCCCTTGCTGTTTTTCTCGATTCCGGTTTTGCTGATGCCTGCTTCTTCTCGCTGGATTCTGCAGATCTCCTCTACAAGGACTACCAGACGGACCACAAGTTCACGCTCACCACCACCGCCGCCAACGGAGCCGTGAGTTGCCCTGCCCGCCTCCCTCCCCACTCCCCAACTCCTTCTCGTAGAGCGAGCTTATGATGTTCCCCTTCGCGTCGATTTTGTGTGCTTCCTCCGAGTAGATGCTGTTTGGTTGCCGTGGTATTTAGATGGATGCCAGGTTAGGGTTTAGGGTCTACTCGGGAATGGTTTGGTTTTGCTTTCCGAGGCGCGATTCATGCTGGTATCTAGGTCGAGATGGTCCGTGCTTGCCGTGGATAGCTTCTGATGAGGGTTTCATTCTGACATTCGGGTGCGGTTGCCACTGGATTTGCCTGTTTATGTGCTGTTTTTGGGAGGGTTTTGGGTTTAGTATGATGCACATCTCCGATTCAAGCCTGCAAGTGTGGATTTGTTCTGGTCAGTTCACTGTCAATATTTTGGGGTTTAGACTAGAGCGGATTTGCTTGTTCGATGACTATGTTGAACACCATGTTAATGCAGTGTCGGTGGTCAGTTTAAGTTTACAGAGTTAGCAGGTTTGGTAAACATTACACCGTTTGCTTAGTTTTGTTTCATCATATGCTGGTTTACCCATGTCGGCTTGTTTTTTTAGTTTCAACCCTGTGTTTTTCCACATGGACCTACTGTTGTTGTGACATGATTATAGCAGTAATTCTGCTGCTTTCTAAGACCTCCTTTTGGATGTCGTGCAAGGGAACCCATAACTGGGACTAGCTGATCTATATCAGCTAAATTTTGCTGAAACGTGTCTCTTATGACATGTCCTTTTACCTCCTGACTTGTTCGATTTGTTAGTGTAGTTTTGTTTTCTGAGCAGCAATAAATTGTAGATTTTGTTTCAGGAAGCTGTATATTTTTTTTCAGTGACTTGATTCATTCAGCAATGACCTGCTTTCTGAATATTGCCTTCTAGCATTTGAATATTTCTATCTAGTGCTCCTTGCAATTATATTTGGATGGGCTATAAGTTGCATACTTCTTGAATATTACCTACTAGTTTTCAGTGGATATTTTCTGATGCATGTGACCATGTGTAGCATGTGACTTTTCACTTATATTATATGCATAGCTTTGTAGATTGTGTTCTTTGTTATTTGTCTGGCATGTTCAGTCATGGACCACTGACCCTTACGCCTGATATCCTGATGTTGTTTTGTGTTTATAATATCCTCTTGGGCACTGAACTAGATGGTTTCAGTTGCGTTTCATGCTGCAACTACTAGCACGATCTCATCTATAGAATGCCTGTAGGAATAATTACGTTGTTATATTTTATTGTGCTGTGAATCCAATCTTTTAAATAATAAAGAGTGAAGTAACTGTATTGCTGCATGTGTGACCTTTCACAGTGGTGTAAGTTAGTACCAAACACATGAATTTCTCTGTTAGTGAATTGTTGTAGTTCTGGGGCGTGAAGATCTTCCTTATGCTGTAATGACCTGTTTTCATTTTTATCCTGTAGGCAATTACTGTTGCAGGCACAAAGAAAAATGAAGTTCTGTTCAGTGAGATCCAGAGCCAGCTGAAGGGCAAGTGTTATACAGTGGATGTGAAAGCAACTTCAGACTCAAAGGTAGTTCCTCTCTTTTCCTTGGTCTATTACTATGTCTTTTACTCGTTTACATGCCCTGAAATTGGGGCACTCAGTTTTAGTATCAATGACACTATTTCCCCCCGTATACCAGGTTATAACTACAGTCACTTTCAATGAGTTGTACACACCTGGATTGAAGGCAATTGTATCCGTTCCTACCCCCTACCAGAAGGCTGCCCCTGGGAAGGTATTATTGCTTGTACATTTTGTAGCTGACTGCTTAGAATTGATCTGAATTCTGTCTGATCCCTCTCTTAGCCTGCCCCTGGGAATGTAGTGTCACTTGTACAGTTGTACTTTTGTTGATTGTTAAATGTTTAGAAGCCAGTCTGAATTCAGTTAATCTCCTCTCTTGTGGTTTCAGGCTGAACTCCAGTACTTGCATGCACATGCTGGCATCAATGCCAGTGTTGGCCTGAATGCAAACCCTCTTGTTAACTTTTCTGGTGTAGTTGGGACTAAAGCAATAGCTTTTGGCATTGATGCTGCATTTGATACTGCCTCTGGAGAGTTCACCAAGTACAGTGCTGGACTGAGCCACACTAATCAAGATCTCACTGCTTCCCTGAATCTGTAAGTTGTTTCTACCAGCCCCCCTTGTGTATCAGCACATTTCTTGATCTGAAATTGTCCAGTATTTACATGCTGTTTACCTTCTGCAAGTCTCAATTTCCCTTAGCAGTCTCTCTTACTAAGACCAGATTATTTTATTACCGAAGTGGGGTAAGAGTACTACTTTAGTTTACTGGGGTTATTTTCTTCTGCATGATCTGGCTCTGATTATTCAATTTGCAAATTCAGGAACAACAAGGGAGACACCCTTGCTGCTTCCTACTACCACCAGGTGCATGGAACCACAGCCGTTGGAGGAGAGATTGCTCACACCTTCTCCAGCAATGAGAACACCATCACCGTCGGGACGCAGCATGAGCTGGACCCTCTGACCACCGTGAAGGCACGCTTAAACAACTCCGGCATCGCCAGCGCTCTCCTCCAGCACGCGTGGAGGCCCAAGTCCCTCATCACCTTCTCCACCGAGATCGACACCAAGGCCATCGAGAAGAGCCCCAAGTTTGGTCTGGCCCTTGCCATCAAGCCCTGAATGTGGGTGGGGGTCGGTGCGTGTTAGGATGCTAGATTTACTACCAGCAGCTCTAGTCCAGCGGACAATGCCTGGACAAAACTTGTAATCCCGACTTTGGTGATGTGCCGTGAACTTATCCATCGTTGCCTTTTAGCATGCTCTACAATGAGGGGTTTTTACCCAGTTGATCCGTACTACTGGTCCTTTTCCTAGCGTACTGCAGTGTTCTGAAATCTGAAATTGTCACTTGTATGCAAGGTGCTTGTTGCTTTTGCTTTTTTAAACCGCAAAATCCACTGGTTTATTCAAGTTCCTACCTGGTGATTGTTTGAATGTTTTGTTGGTTCCCATTTTGTATTTTATCTGATCTTTCTGTACTGCAGTTGCTGGTTGGCCATTAGGAGTAAATAACCTTTAACTTCTCCATGTCATCTGAATCTCGTAGGCCGAAAGGCCACAAATCATGTGAGACGGAAGCGGTTGCTGCTTAAAGTATAAGTTAGTGTGCGCGTGCATTGCACGTATTTTTAAAACTTCTTATACACAAGATGGATGATTTCAAACTAAATATGGCTAGTTGCAATCTGTGCAATCCTACTTGTAACGGGATCCACCACTTGGCAAGCTTTGCTAAAGTGCATCAAGATCAAATCTATCACCAAAAACCAATGGACATGTTGATATACAACCATAATATTTCTTCCTTGATCGGCCAAAAAATACCTATGTAATTCAAAAACTATGGAGGATACCATATCAACATCAAAGGCATCCTACCCATGCCGATCTCATGCACACATATGAGCTCTAAAAAATTCCACGTTTTAGTATCATCAAATACATCATAATATTTGTTTCCCTATTTAGAGAGTTACAATTTGAGCTAAAAAAACAACCTACACCACCTATGTAATTTTAAACGGATTGACTTACAAGATTTGTACTTGAACAAAAGAAACAATCAGAAAATGGTGAATAGTAACACCCGCAAATAAATACCGAAAATGTGAAGATCCATATATCATAGTATATTTTCTCACAATATAGAGGCAAAAAAATATACACGTGAAAATATACCGATAGTAACAAAAGCATCAATGCAAACATAGTAGACCATTTGTATAAAATTGAGGACTAATATATACACAAAACAATATCAAATATACAATCCACCATCCTCCTCACGTCAAAGGCTTAAGATTCCTAATCAATCATTCTTTACCTCCAAAGAGACACATGTGTTTTCTTGAATTCTCGGTCCAGTCCTACAAACAAATTATAAAAAAGATCCTTCAAGAGATATAACAAAATTGTTAGCATGCATAACTTCCCAAAAAATATAGAAAATTAGTAGATGGTCAAACATTTCTCAAAATGCAAAGAATAATGCACATGTCTATAGGAATGTTATAATATCCAAGAACAATAGAGTGAAGAACAGTTCTAATAATCCTTTCCGGAGAATTAGACGGCCTAAAATTTCCAAGATCAAAGTGCTGAATTGCATTGTGCAAATCGCACGTCATGATTAACATAATCATATGTACCTTATCAAACATTAACTACTCCCTCCGTCCCAAAAATATTGTCACAGATTTGTCTACATTCACATGAATCTAAACTCGTTTTAGTGTATAGATACATGTAAATTTTGACAAATTGTGACATTGTTTCTGGGGCCGAGGGAGTAGATCATTTGTTCAATAATGTAGATATTTTGACAAACTAAACAGTTTGCCAGAACTACATCATGGAACATAGCTCACATAGGTAGGTTTAGAATTTCAATAAGGAAAGAATTGGCAGAGAAGAATGAATTCAACCACACCAGAAGTATCGAGCCTACAAATGAACAAGCACTATGAAAATTTATAAGGTGTCTCTAGATCTTCATCTTATCCGGTGTCATCGGTCCAGACTTGTTGCGCTCCTCATGCTTCACCTTTCCACCACTTACCACAATTGTTGTTCGCGGAAAGAGCATTGTCACCCACTTGCTAACCAGCATGCACCCTAGAATCTTGAAGCAAATAGGGTAGTCATGCTTGGCGACTTTAGGTGGTGATCTTGTTAGTTCCTGGCCGCTCCAGCTCCAGCGTACATGAAGACGGTGATATCTGCAATTTGAAGACTGGATTTTAAAAAGATCATGCTAAAATGCATCCGCACAGATCCTGCATATATTAGTATTTAACATGACCAATAAATATCAAAATAATACATATCAAAAGGAGAATCATCCTTCCCTTCTACATATATACGAAGATAATAAACCCGAAATTGCTTTTTAAACTGCAAAATTCGCTGGTTTATTCAAGTTCCTACCTGGTGATTGTTTGTATGTTTGTTGGTTCCCATTTTGTATTTTATCTGATCTTTCTGTGCCGCAGTTGCTGGTTGGCCATTAGGAGTAAATAACCTTTTAACTTCTCCATGTCATCCGGATCTTGTAGGCTGAAAGGCCACAAATCATGTCAGACGGAAGCGGTTGCTACTTAAAGTATATGAGCTAGATGGGTCCAACGCACAACACGTACCTTATAAGTTGAACTTTTATAAGTATACAAGCTACCCGATTGGTATCTATATCTCTATGATCTACTAGCTCTTGTTTCTTAGCCGATGGTCAGAGTAGAACCAAGGAATAATACATTGGTACCCAAGGTACATTGCACGTACAAGCCTTGTATTTATTGGCAGGCCCCGACTAAAAATCCGGGATTTCTGTTCTTACGAATATAGGGAGTGATTGCATCTCGTGATTGATATTTCCTCTGTTTGGAAATATAAGATGTTTTAGTTTTGTAAATGAGATGTATCTAGACACATTTTAGTGTCTAGATTCGTTTGAACCTATACACTAAAAGGTGTCTAGATACATCTCCTTTACAAACCTAAAACATCTTATATTTCTAAACGGAGGGAGTACATACTAACTCAACAACAAGCACTTGGAAGAGGGCGACTTTTAACTCACTGAGATCACAAGGTAATTCTACAATCTCACTAAACACACACAATCGTGTGTTCACATGCCAACCAGAGTTTGTTTGAACTTGGGTGGGTGAGGGGAGAAAGCGGTACCCTAACAGTAATTATTTAGTACTAGACTCGGTGGTGAAGACATGTGTGTCAACTCACTTTGTATCTTTCACAATCATGTTTTACATTTTTTTGATAATGAGCGCTTTAAACTGAGATGCACACAACCGAAAAAGTTTCTCGAATAAAAAGGTAAAATAATAAAAAGTTGAAATAAATGTAAACAACGTCGTTTGTATTGCACCTAAGACGGTGGAGGACCAACCCTGAGATCACTCGAACTATCTTATATTATTTTTAAAAAATGCGAAGATTGTGTATTTATCAAAAAATATTTGATTAGAAATATATGGCCCTCTAAAATTAAAAGGAGTATTGAAGATAAAAAAGTGCCATGTTTTCTTTCTAAAATAACAAATGGAAATAAAAATAATATGATTCAACCTCAGACCCTTTTAAAGGTAACAGATAATAGTTGCAAATCTTGTTCTTCTCATTCACTTCATTCATTCCAAAATACATGATGAATTAGATACATCGGTCCCCAAAATGCACATTCTATTTAATACAATTTTTTTAATGTCATATCCTATTTTAAGTATATTTATATAAATTAATAAAATATATAAAATATTTTCCTACAAAATTTCTAAAACATCACTTATTATTGAACAAAGGTAATATTTTTATTTTATTTATGTTGTAACTCTAACTTATGTTAGCACCAACCTATATCATCATGTAACATTCCTACATCGGAACTTAAACGATCGCTAAATTTACTATGTGATTGCAATGATATGCATCCTCTTATTTTTAAAAAGATTAGAAACTATTAAGATCGACTCAAAAGTGTGTCTATTTATGACCCACAAGTATACATGGGATCACAACAGTCTTCGAGGGTAGTATAACCCAATTTGTTGATTCGACACAATGGGAGCTAAAGAATATTTATAAGCCTTAACAACTGAGTTGTCAATTCAGCTACACCTGAAAATAGTCTTGCTCACAATAGTTTATCAGTAGTAATAGTTTTGTAGTAGCAGTAGCAAAGTAACAACAACAGTGAAATAAAGGTAGTAGTAACAATAGTAGCAAGCAGCAGGATTTAAGTGCAGTAGGCATATGGATGGATGGACATGGGTTGCATGGACAAGAATATTCATGTAATATCAAGATCTAGGGCATTTGTAGATAAATAAGATAAAGCATCCAACTATTAAATAATCATAGGCATGTGTTCCATATATAGTCATACGTGCTCACAAGGAGAACTTGCACAACATCTTTTGTCCCGCCAGCCCGTTGCAGCGGGGCATCAAGGGAATTTACTGGCAATTAAGGTACTCCTTTTAATAGAGTATCATAGCAAAGCATTAATACTCCATGAACACACGTGATCCTCATATCACAGCCATTTCCTCTGGTTATCCCAATTTCTGTCACTTCGGGGCCTTTGGGTTCCGGACAATAATATGTGTAAACAACTTGCAGATAAGATCACAAACAATACTACCACCATGAATCAATAACATGTTCAGATATGAGATCATGACACTCGGGCCCTAGTTATAAGCATTAAGCATAACAAGTTGCAACAATGTCAAAAAGCACTAACAAAGATACTAGGCATCATGCCCTAACAATCTTATTCGATTACATGATAGATCTCATCCAATCCCTACCATCCCCATAGCCTACAACATGATATTACTCACCCATGGATGGGGGAAACATGGATGATTGATGGAGAGGCGTCGGTGATGATGATGGCGATGATCTCCACCAATTCTCCGTCCCGGCACGGTGCCAGAACGGAGTTTCTGGTTCCGAATCACGGTTTCTGGTGGTGGTAGCGCAGCGGAACTCTATCTAGAAAAACGTCGAACCCCCCTCTGTTTTTAGGTCAGAGGGCTTATGTAGGCGAAGGGGGAGATCGAGGGGGTGCCCGAGGTGGCCTCACCACCCCCTGGCGCGGCCTGGCCTGGACCGCGCCACCAGGGGGTGTGGGCCCCTCATGGCCCTTCTCCGTCTTGTCTTCTGGCTCTGTGAGTCTTCTGGTAAAATAGGAGTTTTGCGATATTTTCCGGAATTTTTCCTAAAAGATGATTTTCTACAAAAAAAAAAACTAGACACCAAAGCAATTCTACTAAAAATAGCGTCAGTCCGTGTTAGTTGTATCCAAATCACACAAATTAGAGGAGAAACAATAGCAAAAGTGTTTGGGAAAGTAGATACATTTTGGACGTATCAACTCCCCCAAGCTTAGCTTATTGCTTTTCCTCAAGCAATTCAGTTGAAAACTGAGAGCGATAAAAGAAACTTTCATGAACACATTTGCTTCATATGATATATATATTCTCAGCATATGAGTATATACTTAGGAAATTCATAATAAGGAGTATGCAAATAAGTCTACTCAATAGTCATGCAAGCTATGAAGAGATTCCAATACAATAATAATAATTAGCATGAAACATAAGCATAAGCAACATTGTAATGCTCATAAGAAGGTATGATAAAGTGGTATCTCACTTGCCTTTGATCGTGGAGCAAAACATAAATGCCAAGGCACCTCTAAAGTTCAAGTGAAGACTAGAAATAAAGATATCAAAGATACACGCATCAAAGTTATATCACAATTAACCATGTTTTGAGACAAGCACATTACACTAAGAATGAAAACTATGCTCTCAAGAAGGTGCTCATAGAATAAGTGGTGACTTAACAAAGAAGTGAAAAGGTTTTGAAAAGTTTGAAAGGCTTCCAAATGCCGAAAGTATGATATTCATTAGATTTGAGCTCTCATTGCCCCTATCATAAGCATCTTTAAGTGGTTAAGTTTAAAGTGATGTACAATTTGAGTTATATGCTTGACATATCATAAACTGAAAATCTCATGTCCCTTGAGTACGAGGGCCGTTCCTCATGCTACTCAACTTTAGTTATCGGTAAGTTCTTGTCATTGTAAGTACATACATATCATAGAGAACCGCCAACGGGGTACCCCTTGCGTGATGATATAGGAGCTATCCCATATCAAAATGACAAGGCAACAGACAGTGAACATCTCAGTGATCCTTTATTTACCATGAGAATGGTGCATATATTTTTCCCTTCTCCTTTTTTTATATATATTTTTCTGAGGATGCTTCATAGATTGCTCACTATGGTTATGCTGCAAGTTTCCACCATGATTAGGCATGGATTAGGCTAGCCGCCCAGACGTTTATCTAACACATATACATAACTCCATGGACTTACAAGCTCCCCTTTTATTTCACACCGCCGACATCCGTAAACAAAAGAGTATGATATCAACTGGATAATATTTACAGGTGTTGAAAGCATTCCCCGTGACATCACGGTTCTGCTAACTCCGAGCCTATTATTTGCAAGCATATAATTTTCATGGACAGACACAATGGTTCAGGTTTATTAAGTGCAAGAAAATAAAGTGTGCCATCAAGTTCGTGAGACCTTTACTAACTAACTTTCTCATAACAAGCAAACATTTTATTAGGAAGAAAACAAGGCATTATAAATATGCACGGAATATCAATGATGCTAGTAGGTAGATATGGTGGACACTTTTTGACAATTTTGGTTTGGGAGAGTTGGATGCACGAGCAGAGCTCATACTCAGTGCAAGTGAAGGCTAGCAACAAAAAGGGAGGGGCAATCGAGAGAGAAGTAACTGTCATAATCATGCTTGCAACAAAATAAAATTAATTATGGCATAAAAGTGATGCAAGTACTCTAAGGCAAAATAAATCATTGAGGCTTAACTGACTTTTGTTCAGTCATATGCATGTGTGAGCATGTGTCAAGTCGATTCAAATGAAGCATTCAAAGGAGGATACCACAATGTCATACCAAGTTATGAATAGAACAATGCAAGAAAACATTCATGTGACATGATACAAACTATTAGCAAGTTGGAGCTAATCATAAGAGAGCAAGAACTACTAAGCATCCATTAAATAACATACATCCTACATGAACAGACTAAACATGCCCACAATGATGAGTATACATACAAAAATGAAAACAAATAGAGTTCGTTACCAGCCTCTTACCACACCTCAAGTTGTCATAAATCATCATTGCCTTTCACTTGTGTGGCTTGGATAATAATAAGAAAACCATACTCCAAAGGAGTCACTGAGGACCGCCGAACCCTGCAACGAACTTTACAAAACCAGAGAAGAAAAAAATATTTTTGGGTTTTCGATTTTTAGAGAACAAGAACTAAAGGCAAAAGCAAGCAAAGCAAAATATTTTTGGATTTTTTCTTATAAAAAACCAAAACTAAAAGGCAAAGAAACAAACAAAGAGAAACAACAAAAATATTTTTGGTCATTTTGTGATTTGGAAAGCAAAAACAAAGACTAAAAAGAAAGCAAAACATGGATATACAAAGAACCGACGGAACATGATATGTAGATGAGTGTGCTGTCGTTATACCTCCCCCCAAGCTGAGGATTTTGGCCTAAGTGGAGATCAATAACGCGGGTAGTAACTCCAAGCCGATGGATCATCATAAGAATGATCATAGTCAGGCCCTTGTGAAGAAGAAGAAGCGCCCCAATCACAAGAGGGCTGTTGGTATGGAGACTCCCCCATGTTGGAGGGCTGCACTGAATTATCTTCGACTTCCTCTCCAAAATTCTCCTCTTGATGGGATAGCTCTGCCATGTATGTGTCAAGATCTTCCTCCATGAGTGACCATCCTTCCCTGGTGTCAAGATCAAACAAAGAAGGTGCAGGCAAAGGAGCTACTTTCTCAGACTTACCCCCTCTCCAACCTTTCTTGAGAAAGGTTATTTCATAAGATAACTCACTCAAACTAGACCAAGAAGACACAAATTTATGCTGTACCATGGAATTGAGATCAAGTCTCACAATGGGAAACTGCAAGTATGAATGATGAGGTGCTAAACCATGCAAAGCTAATAAACGGGAGGCAATGAGGCCTCCACAAATTCCGCCTTTCTCGCGGTTAGCAGCAAGACGAAAAGCTATCAAATCACCCAAGTTATAATTCCTATCTCATTTCAAGGCGGTTGATATAAAAGCTAGATCAAATGAAAATAATTTACTAACAATTTTCCTATCAAGTACACACTTGGCAATGAAATAGGAAAAATAACGAATAGATGGGAGATGAATATTCTGAATTTTACCACTCTCCTTTGAGAAGCTACTCCCTTGGAAAATCTCCGCATATAAATCCATGAGTGGTGTGGGCCTCTCCCTAATCCTCTCACATGAACCCCATCGTGGCACCTTGATAGCTGCACAAAAATCATTAAAAGGGAGATTGACAAATATATTGTAAATTTTGTAGTGAACCATGGGGTTAGGCCAAGACCAACTAAATCGAAAATCCTGCACCACAAACATGGTTAGCTTCACATATTGGTAAGGTTCTTCTCCAACAAAATGTTCCAACCCTGCATTAGAAATAAGAGTTTGGAAGTCTTGAGAAATCCCTGCAGCTCTCATGAATTCGGGGCATGGATATATAGAAGAGAAAACTTACTCCTCGCGGTGGACTTTCATAATCTCCAGAACCCTTAATTCATGTTGATTTAGCTGGTATTCACTCATCTTCTTTTCTGAAATGTTTAGACAAATATCAAACCAAGTGATTTCCAAGCTAATAAATGATGAGGAACTACTATAGGAACTTGCAAGAGGGTTAAACATACATCAAAACTAAATCTCTAAGCATAGAACAATCATGCAAGCTCACATAACCCGTCACCTACAGTAGCAAAATACTCAAGATATAATCCACCAATCAAAAATCTAATTGGACAAGTGGAGGAGGCACATACTGGAGAGCAATCCCTTCAAAAATCAGCAGCAAAGATGGGCTGAGCAAGGAGATCAAAATTCGGGAGCAAGAACAACAAGAACTCGAGCTATGTGATTTTTTCCGGTGTTTTTCGGGAGCGAGAAAGAAGTGGAAGGAAGGAGAACCAAGTGGAGGGCCAGGGGTGGCCCACACCAGGTGCAAATTCAGGAACAACAAGGGAGACACCCTCGCTGCTTCCTACTACCACCAGGTGCATGGAACCACAGCCGTTGGAGGAGAGATTGCTCACACCTTCTTCATCAATGAGAACACCATCACCGTCGGGACGCAGCATGAGCTGGACCCTCTGACCACCGTGAAGGCGTGCTTAAACAACTCCGGCATCGCCAGCGCTCTCCTCCAGCACGCGTGGAGGCCCAAGTCCCTCATCACCTTCTCCACCGAGATCGACACCAAGGCCATCGAGAAGAGCCCCAAGTTTGGTCTGGCCCTTGCCATCAAGCCCTGAATGTGGGTGGGGGTCGGTGCGTGTTAGGATGCTAGATTTACTACCAGCTCTAGTCCAAATAACAATGCCCGGACAAAACTTGTAATCCCGACTTTGGTGATGTGCCGTGAACTTATCCATCGTTGCCTTTTAGCATGCTCTACAATGAGGGTTTTTACCCAGTTGATCCGTACTTTGGTCCTTTTCCTAGCGCATCGCAGTTGTTCGAAATCTGAAATTGTCACTTGGATGCAAGGTGCTTGTTGCTTTTGCTTTTTTAAACCGCAAAATCCGCTGGTTTATTCAAGTTCCTACCTGGTGATTGTTTGAATGTTTTGTTGGTTCCCATTTTGAATAATCAGAGCCAGATCATGGAGAGATTGCCCAAGGCATCCCCTTCTTCATCAATAAAAAGCTCAGGTCTGTCTAGACACTTCGTTTTTATTGTTTCATGCACAGTTGTGTTGTTCTTGGAGCGTCTTAGTTTTCGTTTGCTTTGCTTAGTTTGTTTAGTTTGCTTGAGTAGTTTGGACCCCCGTTCTCGCTGTGTTGTTTTGCAAATAAGTTGCTTGGTGTTGGAAAGGAGTAGTAAGTTCTTGCTTGTAGTGCAAGAGGAGCTTGCATTGACTGTGACTTAGACTTTAGCATGACATGCTAGGTGTTGTTTTGACCTTATGCTTAGTGATTATTGCTGTAGCATGTCTTGTTCCAAACAATTGGGATTGCTTAGTGTGCCTTAAAGAAATTATGCGTTGTTTTAGCATGAAAAAACATAGTATTGTGGTATTCTCTTTTAATGCTTTGTTTGGGTCGACTTGGCACATGATCACACCATGTTATGACTATCACAAGTCACCATAGCCTCTATGATCATTTAGTCCTTGACTTGTAGTACCACTCTATGCTTTGATTAGTAATGCTGTGTTGCTCTGCATGATTATGGCCATTATTGCTCTGTTAGTTGGTTGCTTCCAGTCTTTTGCTAACCTCCACTTGTATGAGTAAGCTCTACTTATTCTTCCAACTCCCAAGAAACCAAGTTTTCCAAAGTGTCCACTATAAACTCCTATGCATGGTGTGTTACACCATTCCAAAGTATATTCTTGTTTTCAGCTATCTTCCAATTAAAAACTATTTTGTTATATGAAAACTTAGTGCTTAAAGCCCTCCCAAACTTGATGGCACACTTTATATTCTTTGCCCCTAATAAACTTGAACCATTGTGGCGCTATGTTGTATATGCTTGCACTTATACGTTGGAATTAGCAGAACCGTGCTGTCACGGGGAACATTTTCAACGTTGCACTTGTACTCAGTACTCAGTTGATATCATGCTCTTTTGTCTGTGGATGTCACCGGTGTGAAATAAAAAGGAAACTTGTAAGTCCATGGAGTTTGTATTCTGTGATAGAGAAACGCCTGGGACGCTAGCCTAAGCCATGCCTAATCATGGTGGAAACTTGCGGCATCACCATAGTGAGCTATCTATGAAGCATCCTCAATAAAAAGCTATGTACATACTATATAAAAAGATCGCTGAGATGCTCATTGTCTGCTTGCCTTGTCATTTTGGTTATGGGAAAGCTCCTGTACCATGTGCAAGGGGTATCCCATTGGCGGTTCTCTATGATATGCAAATACTTACAATGACAAGAACTTACCTGTGACTGAAGTTGAGTAGCATGAGGTGTGGCCCTCATATTCAAGGGACTTGAGATTGCCAACTTATACTTCGTCAAACATATACTCCCTAGTTTGTTCACTTTAACCTTAATCACTTCAAGATGATTATGATAGGGGCAATGAGGGCTGAAAGCTAAAAAGTACCATAATTTTTGGAAGATCTTTTTAAAACTTAAAATCCCTGCTTCCTTTACAAAAAGGCCTTTCTTCCACCATTACTTGAGTATCCACCTTCTACCTTTAGGCACCATTAAGAGAGCATAGTGTAGGGGTTCATAGCATGGAAAACAAAAATTTTCTATCGCATACAAACAAACAAGCCAAGATCTATCTACTAGATTGTAGCAACGAGTCGATGGAATAACTTACCCTCGAAGATTCCAAAGTGTTTAACGAGAGCGGATTCTCGTGGGTGATGTAGTCGTACTCTTTCCGATCTCAAGATCGTGTAGACGATCCTTCCGGCGTTGCGTTCCGGCAGCGCTTCCGCAGTCGGTCACACGTTCGGTACTCGACGAAGACCTTCCTCTCCCTTGTTCCAAAGAAAATGGAGGTTGTAGCACTCTCTCGCGATTCCGAAGACAACCGTGGTACCTAAGTAGAGGGAAATCCGCAGGCTTCGCTTAAGCCGAGCGAGTATGGTGGAGTATGAGAGAGGGCTATTAGTGGTCTAGAGATTAGACACACCAATTAGAAGGCTCTAAACCGCAGGCTAAAGCAATTAGAAGCTCTAAACCAAAACGGCTCTAAACCGGAGATTAGAGGATAGGAACTTGTGTGTCTAGAGGAGGAGGCCCCGCCTCCTTTTATAGGTGGAGGGGCTGGCCAGGGAGGGAGTCCTCCCAACTCGGCCTAGGTGGGCCGGCTTGGAGGAGAGGGACTCCTCCTCCAAGTTGGTTTCAACCTCCTCTTGCTTGTTTCCCAGCTCTGCTTCCCACACTTTCCTGTTTTCCACAGTTTCCTGTTTTAGCCGTTTGACTTTCAAACTGGCAGTTTGACTTTTCAGTTTTGGAACAGCAAGAACACTTAGTACATGATGCAATCATTCAATGACACATTCATGTACCCTCCCCCCCCTCGGAGTGCCGGACAATCCGGAACCTTCTAGAACATTCCCGATGAAAACACCGGAATCATTCCCGAACTCCGAAACGGGACTTTACTTATATGAATCTTATTCTCCGGACCATTCCGGATCACCTCGTGGTATCCCGGATCCCATCCGAGACTCCGAACAACATTCGTTCTCTTTCTCATAATACCATAACTACTCAAAAACAACGTCGAATCCTTAAGTGTGTCTCCCTACGGTTCGTGAATTATGCGAACATGATCGAGACACTTCTCCGAACAATAACCAATAGATGAATCTGGAAATTCATATGGCTCCCACATATTTCTACGATTACTTTGCGATCGAATGAACCACTTACATACGATACCAATTTCCCTTTGTCTCACGATATTTTACTTATCCGAGGTTATGATCGTCGGTATCTCTGCATACCTAGTTCAACCTCGTTACCGATAAGTACTCTTTTCTCGTTCCCGTGATATGTGATCCCTTGTGACCCAGTCACATGCTTGCAAGCTAATTGGATGACATTCCACCGAGAGGGCCCAGAGTATATCTATCCGTCATATGGATGGACAAATCCCACTCTTGATCCATGTGTTTCAACCAATACTTTCCGAACACTCAATGCCACCTTTATAGCCACCCGATTCACGGTGTGGTGTTTGATGTCATCAAAGCATCCATCCGGTAAAGGTGATATGCATGATCTCATGGTCGAAGGAATTAGGTTACTATGTATCAGAAAGCATATAGCAATTGAACTATTGAAATGACTTGATCTTTATGCTACGCTTATCTATAGGAGTATGTCCACCATATCATTCTCCTAACGATATGATCTTGTTGTTGATAACATCTCAATGTTCATGATAGGGAAACCACAATCATTAATCAACCAACAAGCTAGTGAAGTATAGAGGCTATACTAGGGACTTCAAATTAAGTTTACAAATCACACAAGTATTAATGTTTACTTGTTAATACTATTATAACATGAATGTAAACATTTATCATAAACACAAAGATATAATAATAACTATATTTATTATTGCCTCTAGGGCATATCTCCAATAGTCTCCCACTTGCACTAGAGTCATCTAATCTAGATTACATGGTAATATACCGAACACCCATGGTAGTTTGGTGCTGGTCATGTTTTGCCCTCGGGAGAGGTTTAGTCAACGGATCCGCCACATTCAGATCTGTGTGTACTTTGCAAATCTTTATATCCCCATCCTGGATATGTTCTCGAATAGCGTGAAAAGGCAGCTTGATATGCTTCAGCTTCTTGTGTGACCTTGGTTCTTGCGCATTGGCTATGGCGCCCATGTTATCACAGTAGATAGACATTGGGTCCAGCGCACTAGGAACCACACCCAGCTCTGTAATGAACTCTTTCATCCATATCGATTCTTGTGAAGCCTCCGAAGCTGCCATGTATTCCGATTCAGTTGAAGATCTCGCCACAACGCTTTGCTTTGCACTCCTCCAGCTAACTGCTGCACCATTCGAAATAAATACGTATCCAGATTGTGATT
The DNA here is from genome assembly GCA_030063025.1 of Avena longiglumis. NCBI lineage: Eukaryota > Viridiplantae > Streptophyta > Magnoliopsida > Poales > Poaceae > Avena > Avena longiglumis. Next base: position 578,882,372 of record CP125974.1, on the reverse strand, counting down.
TAGAATCATCCGGATCGGTGTTCCAACTAGCATCGGTGTAACCATTAACAACGAGCTGTTCATCACCTCCATAAGAAAGAACCATATCCTTAGTTCTTCTCAAGTACTTAAGGATGTTTTTGATCTGTCCAATGATCCACTCTGGATCACTTTGATATCTGCTAGTTAAACTAACAAAGATATGCAATGTCGGGTCTAGTACATAGCATGGCATACATTAGAGATCCTATGGCCGAGGCATAGGAGTCTTACTCATCCTTTCTCTATCTTACGCCGATGTCGGACTTTGAGTTTAACTCAAGGTCGATTAGCAACATGGGCAAGAACCCTTTCTTGCTTTCTTCCATTCCAAACCTCTTTAGAACTTTGTCCAAATATGTACTCTGTGACAATGATATTTGGCGTTTCGATCTATCTCTATAAATCTTTATGCCTAATATGTAAGCTGCTTCGCCAAGATCCTTCATTGAAAAACTATTATTCAAATATTATTTGACACTATTAAGAAGGTCTACATCATTCCCAATCAACAATATGTCATACACATATAGTATTAAGAATGCTACATAGCTCCCACTCACTTTCTTGTAAATACAAGCTTCTCCATAAGTTTGTATAAAACCAAAACTTTTGATTACCTTATCAAAACGTTGATTCCAACTTCGGGATGCTTGCTTCAATCCATAAATGGACCGTTGAAGTTTGCATACCTTGTTAGCATCTTTAGGATTGACAAAACCTTTGGGTTGCATCATATACAACTCTTCATCAATATCTCCATTGAGGAATGCTGTTTTGACATCCATCTGCCATATCTCATAATCATAATATGCAGTGATTGCTAACATAATCCTCACAGACTTTAGCTTCGCTACTGGTGAGAAAGTCTCATCGTAGTTAACTCCTTGAATTTGTCGAAACCCTTTTGCGACAAGTCGAGCTTTATAGACAGTAACATTACCATCAGCATCTGTTTTCTTCTTGAAAATCCATTTGTTCTCGACAGCCTTCCGACCATCCGGTAAGTCCACCAAAGTCCATACTTGGTTTTCGTACATGGATCCAATCTCGGATTTCATGGCTTCTTGCCATTTATTGGAATCTGGGCTCATCATCGCTTCCTCATATGTCTCGGGGTCATCGATGTTGTCTACCAACATAACACTCATAACGGGATCATACCAATCTGGAGTGGTACGAGTTCTCGTTGACCTCCGAGGCTCTGTAGCAACTTCAACCGAAGTTTCATGATCATTATCATTAGCTTCCTCTCTAATTGGTGCAGGCACCACAAGAACTTCTTCCGGTGCTGTGCTACTCGCAATTTCGAGAGAAGGTTCGACAACCTCGTCGAGTTCTACTTTCCTTCCAGTCACTTCTTTCGAGAGAAATTCCTTATCTAGAAAGGATCCATTCTTGGCAACGAAGATTTTGCCTTCGGATCTATGATAGAAGGTATACCCAACAGTTTCCTTCGGGTATCCTATGAAGACGCATTTTCCGCTTTGGGTTCAAGCTTGTCCGGCTGTAACTTCTTTACATAGGCTTCGCATCCCCAAACTTTAAGGAACGACAATTTAGGTTTCTTCCCAAACCATAATTCATACGGTGTCGTTTCAACGGATTTAGACGGTGCCCTATTTAAAGTGAATGCGGCTGTTTCTAATGCATAACCCCGAAATGATAGCGGTAAATCTGTAAGTGACATCATAGAACGAACCATATCTAAGAGAGTTCGATTACGACGTTCGGACACACCATTACGCTGTGGTGTTCCCGGCGGTGTCAACTGTGAAAGTATTCCGCATTTCTTCAAATGCTCGCCAAACTCGTAACTTAGATATTCACCTCCACGATCAGAACGTAGAAATTTAATCTTCTTGTTACGTTGATTCTCTACCTCACTTTGAAACTCCTTAAACTTCTCGAAAGTTTCGGACTTATGTTTTATGAAATAGATATACCCATATCTAGTCAAGCCATCCGTGAAGGTAAGAACATAACGATAACCACCGCGCGATGCTACACTCATTGGACCACACACATCGGTATGTATGATTTCCAATAAGTCCGTAGCTCGCTCCATCATACCAGAAAATGGAGTCTTAGTCATTTTTCCCATCAGACATGCTTCGCATCTTTCAAGTGATTCAAAATCAAGTGATTCAAGAAGTCGATCGGAATGGAGTTTCTTCATACGCTTCACTCCAATGTGACCAAGGCAGCGATTGCCACATATAGGTCGAATTATCGCTTGATTTCAAACGTTTAGCCTCAATGTTGTTGATATGTGTATTTCCACTATCGAGATTCAATAAGAATAGACCATCTATCAAAGGTGCATGTGCATAAAACATATTACTCATATAAATCGAACAACCATTATTCTCTGACTTAAACAAGTAACCGTCTTGCAATAAACAAGATCCCGATATAATGTTCATGCTCAACACAGGCACTAAATAACAATTATTTAAGTATAAAACTAATCCCGATGGTAGATGAAGGGGTAGCGTGCGACGCGATCACATCAACCTTTGATCCGTTTCCCAGCGCCGTCACCTCGTTCTTCGCTACCTTCCGTTTATTCTGCAAAGACTGTTTGAGTTACAAATATGAGCAACCGAACCCGATTATCAAATACCTGCACTACTACAGTACTAGTGAGATACACATCAATAACATGTATATCGGATATACCTTTCTTCTTGATGTTGCCGTTCTTCAGATCCGCCAAGTACTTTGGGCAATTCCTTCGATGACCTTCTCCCTTGCGGTAAAAAAGCACTCGGTTTGGGCTTGGGTCCAGCCTTGGTCTTCTTCGGCGTGGTAACTTTCTTACCACCCTTCTTGAAGTGTCCCTTTGCTTAGACTTGCCTTTCTTGAATTTGGTGGTCTTATTGACCAACAACACTTGGTGCTCTTTCTTGATCTCTACTGCAGACTTTAACATAGCAAACAGTTCGCAACTCTTTGTTCATGTTACGCATGTTGTAGTTCATCACAAAGTTCCCTGTAACTTGGTGGTAGTGATTGGAGGACACGGTAAATCCCCAAAGCATTAGGAATCACTATACCCAAGCTTTGAAGTTTGTTTGCGTGCCTGGACATCTTAAGCACATGCTCACCGACGGAGCTGCCCTCTTCCATCTTGAAGTTAAAGAACTTTTCAGAAGCCTCATAGCTTTCAATTGCCGCATGAGTCTCAAAGATCAATTTGACATCCTCGACAATATCATATGGGTCTGACTCTTCAAATCTTTTATGAAGCTTCGATTCTAAACCATACAAGATAGCACACTTTGAACTATGGAGTCTTGATTCTTCCGAGCGAGGTAAACATTCTTTAATTCATCGGAAGCATCACCGGTGGGTCACCCAGTGCATCCAAAGACATAGGTCAAATTACCATTGTGAGGACAATCCTCAAATTGCGGAACCAATCCGCGAAGTTGCTTCCATTGTTTTTCAACTTTTCTTTCTCTAGGAACGCATTAAAATTGATGGTAGGGGCTGCCATTGATCTACAACATATTTGCAATAGTTTAGACTAAGTTTATGACAAATTGAGTTCAAATTAATTAATGAAATTAAACTAGGTGAACTCCCACTCAAAACAACATCCCTCACATTGTTTTAGTGATCACACGAACCAAATCCACTACATCAACACCGATCATCACGAGAGTTGATATAGTTTCAATGGCGAACAATCGTCATGTTCATCATATCTACTATACGATTCATGATTTACCTTTCGGTGATCCATGTTCCGAGACCATGTCTGTACATGCTAGGCTCATCAAGATCAAACCTTAGTTTCTGCATGAGAAAATCTGGCTTGCTCACGTTGTATACACTTGCAGAATCTAACACACCCGATCATCACGTGGTGCTTCGAAACAACAAGCTTTAGCAACGGTGCTAACTAAGGGTGAACACTTTATGACTTGAAATTGATGTGCATGAGGGATCATCTTATAATGCTACCGTCGTCTACCAAGCAATACAAGATGCATAAAGGATTAACATCACATGCAATTCAATAATATGTGATATGATATGGCCTTTCTTCTTTGTGCTTCCGATCTCCATCTTTAAGCACGAACATGATCTCCATCATCACCGACATTGCATCAAGGTCAATGATGCTTCACCATGGTTGTCGTCCACCGGCTTCAACTATTACAACTACTTTGAATAGACACGCGGGTCTTAACATAAATTAAAAACAACCATATGGCTCCTGCCGGTTGCCAACTTACAATAAGGAACATTGCATACATCAAATATAATCACAATCATGTCCATATCACATCACTGCACACCCCTGCAAAACAAAGTTAGACGCCTCTACTTTCTTTGCATATTTTACGTGGTTTGGGGCTTTCAATAAGTGTCGTTCTAACTTACGAACAAGAACCACAACATTGATACTAGCATTGTTGATCACCCGTTGTAAATTGGATCTTAACTATGCTAGGAGAAACAGGCACCATAAAGCCACTTATGCAATACAAGTTGCATGTCAAGCGTGGAGCAAGTCTCATGAACGATGTCATGTAAGGTTAGCCCGGGCCGCTTCATCCCAACATACCGCAAGATGCAAAGTACACAAGAAGCAATCGACAATAAAAGTATCAACACCCACAATGACCATTGTGTTCTACTCGTGCAACAGATCTACATATAGACACGGCTCTGATACCACTGTAGGGGTTCGTAGCATGGAAAACAAAAATTTTCTATCGCATACAAACAAACAAGCCAAGATCTATCTACTAGATTGTAGAAACAAGTCGATGGAATAACTTACCCTCGAAGATTCCAAAGTATTTAACGAGAGCGGATTCTCGTGGGTGATGTAGTCGTACTCTTTCCGATCTCAAGATCGTGTAGACGATCCTTCCGGCGTTGCGTTATGCTCGCTTGATCGGTCACGTTGATTTTCGGCGAAGACCTTCCTCTCCCTTGTTCCAAAGGCGGAGGTTGTAGCACTCTCCTCGATTCCGGCAAGACTGGCGTGGCAGGAAGTAGAGGAAATCATGCAGGCTTCGCCTTAAGCGGGCGAGTATGGTGGAGTATGAGAGAGGGCTATTAGTGGTCTAGAGATTAGACACACCAATTAGAAGGCTCTAAACCGCAGGCTAAAGCAATTAGAAGCTCTAAACCAAAACGGCTCTAAACCGGAGATTAGAGGATAGGAACTTGTGTGTCTAGAGGAGGAGGCCCCGCCTCCTTTTATAGGTGGAGGGCGGCTGGCCAGGGAGGAGGGAGTCCCTCCCCAACTCGTCTAGGTGGGCCTCGGCTTGGAGGAGGACTCCTCCTCCAAGTTGGTTTCAACCTCCTCTTGCTTGTTTCCCACAGTTTCTTTGCCACAGTTTCTGTTTTCCACAGTTTCTGTTTTAGCGTTTGACTTTCAAATGGCAGTTTGACTTTTCAGTTTTGGAACAGCAAGAACACTTAGTACATGATGCAATCATTCAATGACACATTCATGTACCCTCCCCCGGAGTCTTGGGACAATCCGAACCTTCTAGAACATTCCGATGAAAACACCGGAATCATTTACGAACTCCGAAACGGGACTTTCCTTATATGAATCTTATTCTCCGGACCATTCCGGATCACCTCGTGATATCCCGGATCCCATCCGAGACTCCGAACAACATTCGGTCTCTTTCTCATAATACCATAACTACTCAAAACAACGTCGAATCCTTAAGTGTGTCTCCCTACGGTTCGTGAATTATGCGGACATGATCGAGACACTTCTCTGAACAATAACCAATAGATGAATCTGGAAATTCATATGGCTCCCACATATTTCTACGATTACTTTGCGATCGAATGAACCACTTACATACGACACCAATTTCCCTTTGTCTCACGATAGTTTACTTATCCGAGGTTATGATCGTCGGTATCTCTGCATACCTAGTTCAAACTCATTACCGATAAGTACTCTTTTCTCGTTCCCGTGATATGTGATCCCTTGTGAGCCGGTCACATGCTTGCAAGCTAATTGGATGACATTCCACCGAGAGGGCCCAGAGTATATCTATCCGTCATATGGATGGACAAATCCCACTCTTGATCCATGTGTTTCAACCAATACTTTCCGAACACTCAATGCCACCTTTATAGCCACCCAGTTACGGTGTGGTGTTTGATGTCATCAAAGCATCCATCCGGTAAAGGTGATATGCATGATCTCATGGTCGAAGGAATTAGGTTACTATGTATCAGAAAGCATATAGCAATTGAACTATTGAAATGACTTGATTTTTATGCTACGCTTATTTATAGGAGTATGTCCACCATATCATTCTCCTAACGATATGATCTTGTTGTTGATAACATCTCAATGTTCATGATAGGGAAACCACAATCATTAATCAACCAACAAGCTAGTGAAGTATAGAGGCTATACTAGGGACTTCAAATTAAGTTTACAAATCACACAAGTATTAATGTTTCCTTGTTAATACTATTATAACATGAATGTAAACATTTATCATAAACACAAAGATATAATAATAACTATATTTATTATTGCCTCTAGGGCATATCTCCAACAGTCTCCCACTTGCACTAGAGTCATCTAATCTAGATTACATGGTAATATACCGAACACCCATGGCAGTTTGGTGCTGGTCATGTTTTGCCCTCGGGAGAGGTTTAGTCAATGGATCCGCCACATTCAGATCTGTGTGTACTTTGCAAATCTTTATATCCCCATCATGGATATGTTCTCGAATAGCGTGAAAACGCAGCTTGATATGCTTCAGCTTCTTGTGTGACCTTGGTTCTTGCGCATTGGCTATGGCGCCCATGTTATCACAGTAGATAGACATTGGGTCCAGCGCACTAGGAACCACACCCAGCTCTGTAATGAACTCTTTCATCCCTATCGTTTCTTGTGAAGCCTCAAGGCGACCATGTATTCCGATTCATTGAAGATCTCGCCACAACGCTTTGCTTTGCACTCCTCCAGCTAGCTGCGCACCATTCAAAATAAATACGTATCCAGTTGTGATTTAGAATCATCCGGATCGGTGTTCCAACTGCATCGGTGTAACCATTAACAAAGAGCTGTTCATCACCTCCATAAGAAAGAACCATATCCTTAGTTCTTCTCAAGTACTTAAGGATGTTTTTGATCATTGTCAATGATCCACTCTGGATCACTTTGATATCTTCTAGTTAAACTAACAACATATGCAATGTCGGGTCTAGTACATAGCATGACATACATTAGAGATCCTATGGCTGAGGCATAGGAGTCTTACTCATCCTTTCTCTATCTTCTTACGATGTCGGACTTTGAGTTTTACTCAAGGTCGATTAGCAACATGGGCAAGAACCCTTTCTTGCTTTCTTCCATTCCAAACCTCTTTAGAACTTTGTCCAAATATGTACTCAGTGACAATGATATTTGGCGTTCGATCTATCTCTATAAATCTTTATGCCTAATATGTAAGCTGCTTCGCCAAGATCCTTCATTGAAAAACTATTATTCAAATATTCTTTGACACTATTAAGAAGGTCTACATCATTCCCAATCAACAATATGTCATCCACATATAGTATTAAGAATGCTCTGAGCTCCCTCACTTTCTTGTAAATACAAGCTTCTCCATAAGTTTTTATAAAACCAAAACTTTTGATTACCTTATCAAAACGTTGATTCCAACTTCGGGATGCTTGCTTCAATCCATAAATGGACCGTTGAAGTTTGCATACCTTGTTAGCATCTTTAGGATTGACAAAACCTTTGGGTTGCATCATATACAACTCTTCATCAATATCTCCATTGAGGAATGCTGTTTTGACATCCATCTGCCATATCTCATAATCATAATATGCAGCAATTGCTAACATAATCCTCACAAACTTTAGCTTCGCTACTGGTGAGAAAGTCTCATCGTAGTTAACTCCTTGAATTTGTCGAAACCCTTTTGCGACAAGTTGAGCTTTATAGACAGTTACATTACCATCAACATCTGTTTTCTTGAAAATCCATTTGTTCTCGACAGCCTTCCGACCATCCGGTAAGTCCACCAAAGTCCATACTTGGTTTTCGTACATGGATCTAATTTCGGATTTCATGGCTTCTTGCCATTTATTGGAATCTGGGCTCATCATTGCTTCCTCATATGTCTCGGGGTCATCGATGTTGTCTACCAACATGCCACTCATAACGGGATCATACCAATCTGGAGTGGTACGAGTTCTCGTTGACCTCCGAGGCTCTGTAGCAACTTCAACCGAAGTTTCATGATCATTATCATTAGCTTCCTCTCTAATTGGTGCAGGCACCACAGGAACTTCTTCCGGTGCTGCGCTACTCGCAATTTCGAGAGAAGGTTCGACAACCTCGTCGAGTTATACTTTCCTTCCAGTCACTTCTTGCGAGAGAAATTCCTTCTCTAGAAAGGATCCATTCTTGGCAACGAAGATTTTGCCTTCGGATCTATGATAGAAGGTATACCCAATAGTTTCCTTCGGGTATCCTATGAAGACGCATTTTTCCGCTTTGGGTTCAAGCTTGTCCTGTAACTTCTTTACATAGGCTTCGCATCCCCAAACTTTAAGGAACGACAATTTAGGTTTCTTCCCAAACCATAATTCATACGGTGTCGTTTCAACGGATTTAGACGGTGCCCTATTTAAAGTGAATGCGGCTGTTTCTAATGCATAACCCGAAATGATAGCGGTAAATCTGTAAGTGACATCATAGAATGAACCATATCTAAGAGAGTTCGATTCTGACGTTCGGACACACCATTCTGTTGTGGTGTTCCGGTGGTGTCAATCGTGAAAGTATTCCGCATTTCTTCAAATGCTCGCCAAACTCGTAACTTAGATATTCACCTCCACGATCAGAACGTAGAAATTTAATCTTCTTGTTACGTTGATTCTCTACCTCACTTTGAAACTCCTTAAACTTCTCGAAAGTTTCGGACTTATGTTTCATGAAATAGATATACCCATATCTACTCAAGTCATCCGTGAAGGTAAGAACATAACGATAACCACCGCGCGATGCTACACTCATTGGACCACACACATCGGTATGTATGATTTCCAATAAGTCCGTAGCTTGCTCCATCATACCAGAAAATGGAGTCTTAGTCATTTTTCCCATCAGACATGCTTCGCATCTTTCAAGTGATTCAAAATCAAGTGATTCAAGAAGTCGATCGGAATGGAGTTTCTTCATACGCTTCACTCCAATGTGACCAAGGCAGCGATTGCCACATATAGGTCGAATTATCGCTTGATTTCAAACGTTTAGCCTCAATGTTGTTGATATGTGTATTTCCTATCGAGATTCAATAAGAATAGACCATCTATCAAAGGTGCATGTGCATAAAACATATTACTCATATAAATCGAACAACCATTATTCTCGACTTAAACAAGTAACCGTCTCCGCAATAAACAAGATCCCGATATAATGTTCATGCTCAACGGGCACTAAATAACAATTATTTAAGTATAAAACTAATACCGATGGTAGATGAAGGGTAGCGTGCCAACACCGCGATCACATCAACCTTTGATCCGTTTCCCAGCGCATCGTCACCTCGTTCTTCGCTTCCGTTTATTCTGCGGCTGTTTCGAGTTACAAATATGAGCAACCGAACGATTATCAAATACCTGTGCACTACTACAGTACTAGTGAGATACACATCAATAACATGTATATCGGATATACCTTTCTTCTTGATGTTGCCGTTCTTGATTCGCCAAGTACTTTGGGCAATTCCTTCGATGACCTTCTCCCTGCGGTAAAAGCACTCGGTTTGGGCTTGGGTCCATCCTTGGTCTTCTTCGCCGTGGTAACTTTCTTACCACCCTTCTTGAAGTGTCCCTTTGCTTAGACTTGCCTTTCTTGAATTTGGTGGTCTTATTGACCAACAACACTTGGTGCTCTTTCTTGATCTCCACTTCAGACTTTAACATAGCAAACAGTTCTGGAAAAACTCTTTGTTCATGTTACGCATGTTGTAGTTCATCACAAAGTTCTGTAACTTGGTGGTAGTGATTGGAGGACACGGTAAATCCCCAAAGCATTAGGAATCACTATACCCAAGCTTTGAAGTTTGTTTGCGTGCGGACATCTTAAGCACATGCTCACTTGAGCTGCCCTCTTCCATCTTGCGGTTAAAGAACTTTTGAAGCCTCATATCTTTCAATTCGCATGAGTCTCAAAGATCAATTTGAGATCCTCGACAATATCATATGGGTCGACTCTTCAAACCTTTTCAAGCTCCGATTCTAAACCATACAAGATAGCACATGAACTATGGAGTACCGATTCTTCCGAGCGAGGTAAACATTCTTTACTTCATCGGAAGCATCAACTGCAGTGGGTCACCCAGATGCATCCAAAGACATAGGTCAAATTACCAATTGTGAGGACAATCCTCAAATTGCGAACCAATCCGGGTTGCTTCCATTGTTTTTCAACTTTTCTTTCTCTAGGAACGCATTAAAATTGATGGTAGGGGCTGCCATTGATCTACAACATATTTGCAATAGTTTAGACTAAGTTTATGACAAATTGAGTTCAAATTAATTAATGAAATTAAACTAGGTGAACTCCCACTCAAAACAACATCCCTCACATTGTTTTAGTGATCACACGAACCAAATCCACTACATCAACACCGATCATCACGAGAGTTGATATAGTTTCAATGGCGAACAATCGTCATGTTCATCATATCTACTATACGATTCATGCTTTACCTTTCGGTGATCCGTGTTCCGAGACCATGTCTGTACATGCTAGGCTCATCAAGATCAAACCTTAGTTTCTGCATGAGCAAATCTGGCTTGCTCATGTTGTATACACTTGCAGAATCTAACACACCCGATCATCACGTGGTGCTTCGAAACAACAAGCTTTAGCAACGGTGCTAACTAAGGGTGAACACTTTATGACTTGAAATTGATGTGCATGAGGGATCATATTATAATGCTACCGTCGTCTACCAAGCAATACAAGATGCATAAAGGATTAACATCACATGCAATTCAATAATATGTGATATGATATGGCCTTTCTTCTTTGTGCTTCCGATCTCCATCTTCAAGCACGAACATGATCTCCATCATCACCGGCATTGCATCAAGGTCAATGACGCTTCACCATGGTTGTCGCCCACCGCTTCAACTATTACAACTACTTTGAATAGACACGGGTCTTAACATAAATTAAAAACAACCATATGGCTCCTGCCGTTGACAACTTACAATAAGGAACATTGCATACATCAAATATAATCACAATCATGGCCATATCACATCATCGACACCCCGCAAAACAAAGTTAGACGCCTCTACTTTCTTTGCATATTTTACGTGGTTTGGGGCTTTCAATAAGTGTCGTTCTAACTTACGAACAAGAACCACAACATTGATACTAGCATTGTTGATCACCCGTTGTAAATTGGATCTTAACTATGCTAGGAGAAACATGCACCCGCAAAGCCACTTATGCAATACAAGTTGCATGTCAAGCGTGGAGCAAGTCTCATGAACGATGTCATGTAAGGTTAGCCCGGGCCGCTCATCCCAACATACCGCAAGATGCAAAGTACACAAGAAGCAATCGACAATAAAAGTATCAACGCCCACAATGACCATTGTGTTCTACTCGTGCAACAGATCTACATATAGACACGGCTCTGATACCACTATAGGGGTTCGTAGCATGGAAAACAAAAATTTTCTATCCCATACAAACAAACAAGCCAAGATCTATCTACTAGATTGTAGCAACGAGTCGATGGAATAACTTACCCTCGAAGATTCCAAAGTGTTTAACGAGAGCGGATTCTCGTGGGTGATGTAGTCGTACTCTTTCCGATCTCAAGATCGTAGACGATCCTTCGGCGTTGTTCCGGCGCTCCCATGATCGGTCACATCGCTCGGACGAATACCTTCATCTCCCTTGTTCCAAAGAAAATGGCGGAGGTTGTAGCACTCTCCTCGCGATTCCGGCAGCACAACGGCGTGGTACCGGAAGTAGAGGGGAAATCCCGCAGGGCTTCGCCTTAAGACGGAGCGAGTATGGTGGAGTATGAGAGAGGGCTATTAGTGGTCTAGAGATTAGACACGCCAATTAGAAGCCTCCAAACCGCAGGCTAAAGCAATTAGAAGCTCTAAACCAAAACGGCTCTAAACCGGAGATTAGAGGATAGGAACTTGTGTGTCTAGAGGAGGAGGCCCTGCCCCTCCTTTTATAGGTGGAGGGGTGGCGCTGTGGGAGGGAGGAGTACCTCCCAACTCGCCTAGGTGGGCGCGGCTTGGAGGAGAGGACTCCTCCTCCAAGTTGGTTTCAACCTCCTCTTGCTTGTTTCCCACAGTTTCTTGTTTTTCCACAGTTTCTGCTTTTAGCTGCTTGACTTTCAAGCTGGCAGTTTGACTTTTCAGTTTTGGAACAGCAAGAACACTTAGTACATGATGCAATCATTCAATGACACATTCATGTACCCTCCCCGAGTGCCGGACAATCCGAACCTTCTAGAACATTCCCGATGAAAACACCTAATCATTCCCGAACTCAAACGGGACTTTCCTTATATGAATCTTATTCTCCGACCATTCCGGATCACCTCGTGATATTCGGATCCCATCCGAGACTCAACAACATTCGGTCTCTTTCTCATAATACCATAACTACTCAAAACAACGTCGAATCCTTAAGTGTGTCTCCACGGTTCGTGAATTATGCGGACATGATCGAGACACTTCTCGAACAATAACCAATAGAGGAATCGAAATTCATATGGCTCCACATATTTCTCACGATTACTTTGCGATCGAATGAACCACTTACATACGATACCAATTTCCCTTTGTCTCACGATAGTTTACTTATCCGAGGTTATGATCGTCGGTATCTCTGCATACCTAGTTCAACCTCGTTACCGATAAGTACTCTTTTCTCGTTCCTGTGATATGTGATCCCTTGTGACCCAGTCACATGCTTGCAAGCTAATTGGATGACATTCCACCGAGAGGGCCCAGAGTATATCTATCCGTCATATGGATGGACAAATCCCACTCTTGATCCATGTGTTTCAACCAATACTTTCCGAACACTCAATGCCACCTTTATAGCCACCCAGTTACGGTGTGGTGTTTGATGTCATCAAAGCATCCATCCGGTAAAGGTGATATGCATGATCTCATGGTCGAAGGAATTAGGTTACTATGTATCAGAAAGCAGATAGCAATTGAACTATTGAAATGACTTGATCTTTATGCTACGCTTATGTATAGGAGTATGTCCACCATATCATTCTCCTAACGATATGATCTTGTTGTTGATAACATCTCAATGTTCATGATAGGGAAACCACAATCATTAATCAACCAACAAGCTAGTGAAGTATAGAGGCTATACTAGGGACTTCAAATTAAGTTTACAAATCACACAAGTATTAATGTTTCCTTGTTAATTCTATTATAACATGAATGTAAACATTTATCATAAACACAAAGATATAATAATAACTATATTTATTATTGCCTCTAGGGCATATCTCCAACACATATTTGTCATCCTGTGTGTAGTGTTCTAAAGCTTATTGATTGATGCATATTGTGATATTACTTGTTCTTGTGCTATTTGTTTCTAGTCACCCTTGTGAACTTTGAAGGTGTCCTATGCATCTATATTGCTACTCTATGAGGGGCAAGCTGATTGCCACTATGCTATGTTTTCTGTATGTGAAACAAACAAATGTTTTTCAATGCATGTTATTCATGATCTTTGTTTGTAGCTTTTCATGTTGCATGCATAGTTACTATGTCCTATTGTTAGAACTCCATTCTTTCATGCACATGTTTAGAGTTCTTTGATCCCAACTTTCAATGCTTGCAAATGGTTGGATATATTGTGAGGGTGCATGTCACCTCAAAAATTATTCTTTTATCACTTACCTACTCGAGGACGAGCAGGATTTAAGCTTGGGGATGCTTGATACGTCGGAAACGTATCTATAATTTTTGATGTTCCATGCTTGCTAGTATCTACTTTGCTTTGATTCGTCTACACTTTGAGGTGCTTTTTACATGTTTTCTGGTACTAACCTATTAACAAGTTGCCACAGTTCCAGTTGCCTGTTTTCTGCTGTTTTTGGTTTCAGAAAAGCTAGTAAAAAATATTCTTAGAATTGTACGGGACAAACGTCAAAGTCAATTACTTTCCATGGGGAACAAGAAGTCCAGAGGGGATACAAGGAGGCGTGCTAGAGGGGCCACCCCCATAGGCGCGACTAGGGGTAGGCCCGCACCTAGGCAGGGTGTGGGGCCCCTGGCCACCTCCTCGGCCTCCCCCTTCGCCTATAAGAAGCCCCCGATGCAGAAACCCTAAGCACCTGATCAAATCTCCACGAAACTGTCTGTAGACACCGCCACCATCGATCCCTAGATCAGGGGGGATCTGAAGTTCTTCCCGGCACCCTGCTGGAGGGGAGATCATCCTGTAGGCCTTCTTCTCCGGTATGATGCGTGAGTAGTTCCACCTTGGACCATGGGTCCATGTAGTAGCTAGATGGTTGTATATCCTCCTTTGTGCTTTCATGTATAGATCTTGTGAGCTCCGTTCATGATCAAGATCTAATATATTTGTAATCATGCATGTTGTGTTTGCGGGAATTCGATGGATATTGAGATTATTATGTTGGTTTGATTAATGGTTTTGTCTTTATGATTCTATCATGTCTGTGTTGTTTGTGATCTTGCATGCTCTCCGTTGTTAGTAGCTATTTTGGCCAAGTAGTTGCTAGTGACTCCAAGAGGGAGTATTTATGCTCAATAGTGGGTTCATGCCTCTAGTTTCCAAGGTAAGTGACAATAATCTCTTCGGTTGTAGATGTGCTGCTGCTACTAGGGAGAAAACAATGGTCTCTTGTTCATGGAACATGTAGACTGTTTACCTTACACACTTTGCTTAAAGCAGTTGTCTGTTGCTTGCAACTTAATACTGGAGGGGGTTCAGATGATAACCTGAAGGTGGACTTTTAGTCATAGATGCAGTTGGATGGCGGTCTATGTATCTTGTTGTATTTCCCACTCGAATCTCATAGGATCTTTTCGACTAGTAATTGCATTCTTATGCCTTGCTCAGTTCTTGTCAATTGACCTGCTGTACTTTGTTTACCCTTCATGCCATGTTGTTTATCTAAGGAGAGCACCTCTAGTGAACTATGGACCCCGGTCCAATCTTTACCATTGATACATCTTCCATTGTTACTTGTTTACTTATTGCAAACAATTACCTTCCACACCATACGTTTAATCCTTTGTTACAGCAAACCAGTGAGCTTGACAACCTCATTGATTCGTTGGGACAAAGTCTTGAGTTTGTGTTGTGCAGGTCTCCACGTTGTTTGCAACACCTGTGTGACGTTTCCTTCCTCCTTCTAGTTTGATAACCTCGGTCTCAACTGAGGGAAAACTTTCTGCTTGCTCTTCACACCCTGCGCTTGGGGTTACCAACTAAGTGCCATGTCGAGCACCATCACCAGGCTCGCCCCTGGTCTGGCCGCACCACCAGGGGGTGTGGCTGCCTGGTGGCCCCCTTGGGTCACTCTAGGTACCACTCTGCCCCTTTTTCGGGTAAAAATTTATTATGAATTTTTTGGAGTTTTTATGGAAACTTTATTTTTGGGCAATTTTTCAGGTTATGAAAATTGATTTTCTTACAGAAAAAGTTTTTTTTGGAAAGAAGCAAAAGCAAACCAAAACTAAAACTACAGAAGTTCTGAGACACTCTAGAAAGCAAGCAACTAGCAAAACAAAGATGAACAAGAAGAAAAGTAAAGATTGGAATAGAGAAAATAAATGTGAGCAAGGATAATCATGGTGAAAACATTGTTTTGTTCATTAAAATCCTTCCTGTTATGACATTGTTTTGTTCATTAAACTCAATATTTTCAATTGAATTTAGGCCAAAATTCTAATCAATCTTCCTGGGGAAATAAACTGTATGCTCCTTGTCATTAATATTAAAAGTTACTTTTCCTTGATTGCAACTAATGACAGCATCTGCAGTATTAATAAAAGGTCTCCCAAGAATAATACACATATTATCATCTTCACGCATTTCAAGCACAACAAAATAAGTTAATACCAAACAGTTATGAGCCATTTGAACAGGAATGAGGGATAGGAGTAGACTTATACCAACAGGAATAGTAGTAGACTTATCAGCCATTTGCAAAGATATATTAGTTGGTATCAATTTCTCTAGTTGAAGTCTCTTGTAAAGAGAAAAAAGCATAACACTAACTCTAGATCCCAAATTACACAAAACAGTTCTAACATAATTATTTTTAATAGAGCAAGGAATAGTTGGAACACCTGGATCCCCAAGTTTCTTTAGATCCTTACCATTGAAGGAATAATTAGCAAGCAAAGTAGAAATTTCCTCATTAGGAATCTTCCTTTTATTAGAAACAATATCCTTCATATACTTTGAATAAGGAGGCAACTTAATAGCATCAGTCAAAGGAATTTTCAAACATAAAGGTTTCATCCACTCACAAAACTTGTTATAGTGTTCTTCCTCCTTTGACTTGTGCTTCTTATCAGGGAAAGGCATTGGTTTTTGAACCCAAGGCTCTCTTTCACTACCATGTTTATTAGCAACAAAATCTTCCTTAGTGTACTTAGTGTTCTTAGTGTGCCTTTTAGGTTCCTCTTCAATTTCTTCCTTATCGGGAGCATCATTTTTATCATTACCACTTTCAGTTTCAGCATCAGAGACATATATACTATTAGGATCTATAGCAGGTTCAGAAGATTTTACAACTGTTTTATATTACTTTTTCTTTCTCTTAGAAGAAGTACCTCTATTTTCAACTTGTTGAGAATCTTGCTCAAGTCTTTTAGGATGTCCCTCAGGATATAAAGTATCCTGAGTGGCAGCTCCACTCCTAGTTCTAATTTCATAAACATGTTTATCCCCAAAAGCATTAACTAGCATATCTTTTTGTACTTTAGCAAGTTGATCAATTTGAGTTTGAACCATTTGGAAATGTTTAACAAGAATTTTACCATCATTAGAAGTTCTTTCCACAATATCTTTCAACTCATTATCTATAGTTTTCCAATAAATGATTATGAACTTGTTTATTAAAATTTCCTTGTTTAGCAATAAAATTATCAAGTTCCTCTAAGCACTGATCAAGAGGTTTACCATAAGGAATATCACCTTCATCAATGTGTTGGAGAGAGTGTACCTCAATTGTGGATGAGTGGGAGATTGGCTTACATAATTCTTCTATAGGAGGTAAATTCTTCACATCTTTAGATTTAATACACTTCTCCTTAAGACATTTCTTAGCTTCTTTCATCACTTCATCATTTAGTTCAATCACTCCCCTCTTATTGGGTGTTGGTGTTGGGGTTGGATCAGGCACATTTGGTTCAGTTGCAGTTGGCTCAGGTGTAATTGGCTCAGTTGTAGTCCAATCATCATAATTCTTGCTTACTTTAGCCATTAATTCTTCAGCTTCTGCATGAGTTTTTTCCTGAAAACACAATCAACAAAACTATTCAGGTTTGTCCTAGATTCATCAGTTGGTCTATTATAATATATATCAAGAAGCTCATTTTTAGGTAATGGACATCCATGATGTGAATGAATCAAGGCACAAAACCTTGTCCATGACTCAGGCAATTTCTCCTCTTCTCCCTATTTAAAATCAAAAAGTTTTTGCAAAACAGCATGTCGAGCACTAGGAGGAAAATATTTTAAAAGAAAGTATCAATCAAGCAATCAGGGCTATCAATGGATCCAGGAGGTAAACTATTAAACCAAACTTTAGCTTCTCCTTTTCTTGACAAAGGGAAAATTTTAGCAACAAAGTATGTGCGCATCTTAATATCATCAGAGAATAAGGCACTCATAGTAGAAAGCTCAGTCATATGTGCCACAACCCTTTCATTCTCGCTCCCACAAAAATATTCTTTCTCAACAATGTTTATGTAAGATAAATCAAGAGAGAAATCATAATCCTTATCTTTAATGTTTATGGGAGATGTGGAAAACTTAGCATCAGGGAATAGTTTAGGCATAATAGTACGTTTCTCAAGAAGACTCTTAATAGCACTAACACCACGTGTGTTTTGATATTCTTCAATAAATTCATCAGTCATTTTAATATAACCATCATTAATATCATAGCTCTCTCTAGAATCAGGTGAACTAACATGTGTAGTAGTATCTTCATTAGGAGTTTCAGTGTTTCCCAATATAGTTCTAGCAATAGTAGCATCTAGGAAAGGACCTAATGAACCACTCTCATCAAGCATCGTAGAAGTAACATCATGAGCATCAAAAGCAATCTCAGATTCAGCAGTAGTAGCAGTGTGTGTAGCATGTGTATGTGGTGGTGGTCTAACAAAGCTTACTTATAAAAGATGGTGAATCAAGAGCAACAGAGGTGTTTAGAACTGTACCTCTTCTTGTAGTGGATGCTAAAATAGGAAATTTTCCATCACGAGTCTTACCCATGATGAATGGATAGCAGTGAACAATAGTAATCCAAGTGAACTTACGAATAAAGCTATGCTCCCCATCAACGGTGCCAGAAAATAGTCTTGATGACCCATAAGTATAGGGGATCACAACAATCTTCAGGATTGTATAACCCAATTTATTGATTCGACACAAGGGGAGTCAAAGAATATTTATAAGCCTTAACAACTGAGTTGTCAATTCAGCCGCACCTAGAAATAATCTTGCTCACAACAGTTTATCAGTAGCAACAGTTTTGTAGTAGCAGTACCAAAGTAACAGCAGCAGTAAAGTAAAGACAGTAGTAATAGTAGTAGCAAACATCAGGATTTGAGTGCGGTAGGCATAGGGATAGATGGACGGGCGTTGCATGGACAAGACTATTCTTGTAATATGAAGATCTAGACCATTTGCAGATAAATAAGATAAAACATCCAACCACTAAATAATCATAAGCATGTGTTCCATATATAGTCATACGTGCTCGCAAGGAGAACTTGCACAATATCTTTTGTCCTGCCATCCCGTTGTAGCGGGGCATCAAGGGAATCTACTGGCAATTAAGATACTCCTTTTAATAGAGTGTCGGAGCAAAGCATTAACACTCCGTGAACACACATGATCCTCATACACAACCATTCCCTCCGGTTATCCCAATGTCTGTCACTTCGGGGCCTTTGGTTCCAGACAATAATATGTGTAAACAACTTGCACATAAGATCATAAACAATACTATCATCATGAATCAATAACATGTTCAGATCCGAGATCATGGCACTCGGGTCCTAGTGCAAGCATTAAGCATAGCAAGTTGCAACAATATCAAAAAACACTAACAAAGATACTAGGCACCATGCCCTAACAATCTTATTCGATTACATGATAGATCTCATCCAATCCCTACCATCCCCATAGCCTACAACATGGGATTACTCACTCATGGATAGGGAAAACATGGATTGTTGATGGAGAGGCGTCGGTGATGATGATGGCGATGATCTCCTCCAATTCCCTGTCCTGGCAGGGTGCCAGAACGGAGTTTCTAGTTCCGAATCGCGGTTTCTGGTGGTGGCAGCGCAACGGAACTCTATCTGGAAAAACATCGAACCCCCCTCTGTTTTTAGGTAAGAGGGCATATGTATTTTCATTGTTACCATACCGGCTGCGAAAATTAGGTCCGCTTGCCTAGGACTTGAGGCGAAGGGGAAGATCGAGGGAGTGCCCGAGGTGGCCTCACCACCCCCTGGCGCGGCCTGGCCTGGCCTGCGCCACCAGGGTGTGTGGGCCCCTCGTGGCCCTTCTCCGTCTCATCTTCTAGCTCTGTGAGTCTTCTGGTAAAATAGGAGTTTTGCGATATTTTTCGGGATTTTTCCTGAAAGTTGATTTTCTACACTAAAACTAGACACCAAAACAATTCTGTAGAAAACAGCGTCAGTCCGTGTTAGTTGTATCCAGATCACACAAATTAGAGAAGAAACAATAATAAAAGTGTTCGGAAAAGTAGATACGTTTTGGACGTATCATCTATCGAAATCTTAGGAACCCCTTACATATTTCTACTCAAAGATTTTTTCAAGATGAGGGTGAACTATAAGAAAAAGAGCACGATATATAATCATGTAAAATAAACTATCTCAGCAGGAAACACATCTAACAATATAACTCAGCAATAATTACAAATATATTTTAAATACAAGGAAAAATATCTTCTATCAATACCGCGAGGAAACATAATTCCTGATTCTTGATCTTGTCCAATTTTATATATTCCATCTGTTTAGAAATACATGACATCCAGAAATTGTGTCCCATAAAAAAGTTCACCTTTACTATTAACTTATGTGCCGCAATTATTCCTTTTTACCAAGTATATCCTATATGAAAGGCACAATTTGACAAACAATCATGTCATGCCTCTATGAAAGGCACATGGTCCCAATTTTGTGGTTGGTGTCTCTTCCTTCTTCAAAAACTTATGAGGTTAGTCTAATCTTTATAGATTTGATTTTCTTTGCACTGTTCCATGTAGAGATTGAAGAATATTGGTTATGAGGTCATGGATCAATACAACTTAGTGCCGTGCTTTTCCGAGAGATGTGTCGTGGACAATGTGTGCTCAATGATCTTAGGGTTCCACTTTTGAGGTTGGTAACTCTTGCTTTTTCCAAACGTATGAGGTTAGTGTAATCATTGGATATTTGACTTTTTTTTATATTTTTCGGTGGAGACATCAAAGAATATAGGAGGCAACTAAATTGATGTTGAATTCGAAGGACTCTGACGGGTTTCTTGCTTTTATTGGCCTTCATTTTCGGCTTTATCTATCAAATGTTTTTAATGTATGAATGGAGATAGCCTTTTGTAATAAAATAAGAGATGTATGCACGCTAGAAAAGAGCGATTTAGAGAAACATATAGTTTCTGAAACTCTCTATATGATTAACGATTTGTAGTCTACAAAGTAATATAGTGCATCCTTGTTCTTTTTTGTACACTCACTCATGGTTTCTTACATATACAAAGTTGTAGTTGTAGTCTATAGGTGCTTGCAAATCCATGTCTATGTTTACAAACTTCGTTGCTAAATATAAGATTTTTTTAGGGCTAAAGTAGCCAACAAGTTTTTCTTAATGTTGGGAAATTTATATATAGGGCAAGCAAAATTTTCACCAAATTTGCCATTATTTTTTGTAACCTTTGACCTCTCCATGTATGCCATCTAAATCCAAATGGCCGTAGCACATGATTAGATGGGTTCGGTTGCTATGCAAACGTATGAGCGTAGAAGAAGACGGGGCCAACACATGGCGCACACATATATGTTAGTGTGTAATATATTGGTACCTACGTGAGGACATGAAGAGGTGGCAACCAAGAGACGGATCTAAGAACCTATCTAGGGTTTCGCCCCCCTTGCCGGTAATGCTGTCGATCCGCTCCACATTCGCTGGCCCCGGGGCCTTTAAGGTGTCATGGACCATGGACCCTCCGATGGGAGGGTTTCCGTTCTTTGTTTAGATTTTTTTGATTATCTTTTTTGGGATGTTGAGGCAAAAGATACATCTTGAATGCAAAATAAGGTCCTCCCCGACCTATCCGCGCTCTGGTGGCGCGTCTAGTGCCGGCTAAGGGCGCGTGGTGTCATGTGTTTGGTGGAACTCCCAGGATCCGGTCGGTTTTTGTGTTCGATTGTGTGTTTTTAGGTCTATCTCTTCCAATCTAAGGTTATTATCCTTGGCGATAGTTTCTACTCTGGTGCGCTGGTTCATTGGGACCTTAGCATGACAACTTCCTGTCTATAGTACAACAAGCTCCATGACAAGCTTTGCTAGCTCTGGTGATGGAGGGACGAGGAGGGTGGCGTGCCTTCGGCTCGTTCTAGTATTGGTAGTCGTCGCAAGGTGGTCCAAATACCCATTTGTTATTTTTATTACCTTTGGTGCTCTTTGCTGTTGATGATTATTAATTGATCAGTGGAATTTTCACAAAAACAAACACACGACACATATAGTACATAATAAGTTTGAACTTTATTTAGAAGGCCGTCAGCAACTGCCGCCATGATCAACTGTGGACATCGCCTGATATGCTGATGTTGTTTTATTTTTATAATATCCTTAACTAGATGATTTAAGTAATGTTTTCATGCCACAACTACTAGCTCGATCTCATCTATAGAATTCTTTTAGGAATAGTTATATGTTATTATATTTTAGTGTTTATATACAATATCCCGAACTAGATGGCCCAAGTTATGTTTTCATGCTGCAACTACTAGCACGATCTCATCTATAGAAATCTTTTAGGAATAGTTATATGTATTATATTTTGTTGTTTTGTGAATCCACTCCTTTAAGTAAAGAATGAAGTAATAACCTGTTTTCATTTTTATTGTGTTGTGAATCCACTCCTTAGTGTTGGCCTGAATGCAAACCCTCTTTTTAACTTTTCTGGTGAAGTTGGCACTAAAATAGTAGCTTTTGGTATTGATGTTGAATTTGATATTGCCTATGGAGACTTCACCTAGTATAATGCTGGAGTGAGCCACACTAATAAAGATCTCATTGCTTCCCTAAATCTATAAGTTGTTTCTACCAGTCTTGTACTGTATCAGTACATTGATTGATCTTAAATTATCATAGTCTTTACATGATGTTTAGCTTCTACATGTATTCATTGCCCTTAGCAGTCTCTCTCGTTAAACATCAGATTATTTTATTGTTGAAGAGGTCCAAGAGCACATTATTTTACTGTTTTCTTTTCTTTTGCATGATCTGGTTCAGATGGTGTTCAATTTGCAAATTCAGGAACAACAAGGGAGACACCGTTGCTTCTTCCTACGATCACTAGGTGCATGGCACCATAGCTGTTGGAGGAGAGATTTCTCACACCTTCTCAACCAATAAGAACACCGTCACCGTCGAGACATAACATGATCTGGACCCCCTGACCACTGTGAAGGCGCGCTTCAACAAGTCTAGCACCGTGAGCGCGCTCCTACAACACGCCTGGAGGCCCAAGTCCCTCACCACCTTCTCCACCGAGATCGACACCGAGGCCATCGAGAAGAACCCCAAGTTCAGGCTGGCCCTGGCCCTCAAACCCTGAATGTGGGTGGCGGTTGGCGGGCTTTAGGGCTTTAGGATGTTGATCGCATTACAACCAGCAGCTCCAGTCCATCGAACAATGCCTGGAAAAAACTTGTAATATCGATTTTTTGATGTGCCGCAAACTTATCCACCGTTCCCTTTTAGCATGCTCTACAATGAGGGGTTTCTACCCTGTTGATCCGTACTACTGGTGGTTTTGCTAGCCTATTATAGTGAGTCCTAAAAGCTTGAATTGGTGCTTGGATGTAACGTGCCTTTTTCTCTTTATCTCTGCAAAATTCGCTGGTTGATTCTAAGTTGAATGTTTATTGGTTCCCATTTATATTCTATATCCGATCTTTGTTCCGAAGCTATCCTCGAAACAGGCTTTCGCCCTGCTTTGCCACAACCAGGTTCATACAACATCCGGAGCTATTAAGTACATATTTTCCTTTTCCATGTCTTATGAATCTTATGCCAAACAGCCTTAACAGACCAATGATGTTGCTATTCAAAGAATATATGAGCACAAAAGCAAGATGGGGAAAACGCATAAGATGTATAGTATAAGTTAACTTTTTTTATTTAGAAGACCTTCAGTAACAGAATCTTCCATATGATCAACATGTGGACATCGCTAAGCAAGCTGGGTCCAAACCAGTGCAAGATGGTGTATGACACATTATTTATTTAGGGCAGCTAAACACTGCTACTAGAAGAGGTGACGCATGCATTGTGCAGCGCCAGCACGAGTACCACTCAGTGAGCGTCATCAGATGGCGAGGCCTAAATCCCCAGTAATCATGGCCATGAGCATTTGGACGAAGTCCTCCAGCCGCCCGGCGATCACAGCTATGCTCGCAGACGCAGTGAGCTCTTGGTGCATGACGACGCCCGGCGCTCCGCTCCCTTCCATCCGCGAGGCTCCTCCGTGGGGCGCGGCGATGTCGCGCATGATGGCGCACATGCAGTCCGCGGCATACTGCTCTCTTTCATCCACGGGGCTCCTCTCACGGAGTTGGATGCAGTGTTTGATCTTCGCTATGTAGTAGTCGTGTATGTACTGCCCGCCGGCGGAGGACGGTGCAGTCGCCGGTGCAGCCATCGGGCTGCCGTCAGGACGCCCTTTGACGGAGGTAACGGCCAGGAGGATCATGGCAAAGAGGACGAGGAGGAAGCGGGGGGACGCCATGGCTTTGGTGTTCACCATTGTCACGGAATGCTCGACGCTTCTTTCTTTTGAGGAGACAGTCAGGTTGCTAACTGCGGGTGTTTGAGCTGCTTATGGAAGTAGTGTGCACAAAACGAATGTATTTATAGGAGAATAATTAGCTTACGTCCATGATCAGGTCGTTTTAGGCCTGCCCAAAGTCTCCATGGCCGATTGGTATGACCGTACTACACCTATATCTCTCTGATCTAGATCTTGTTTTTTAGATGATGGTCAGAGTAGAAGCACGAAATGATACCTTTTTTTTTTGTTGAGACGAAATGATACCTTGGTAGTGAAGGTACATTGCACGTACAAGATCATTCAATTTATTGGCCGGCCACAACCGAATATCAGGTATTTCTTTTCTTATGGTAAATGGAGGAATTAATTAGATGTGAGAATAGTACGCGGGAGATTTCAGGTCGTGATTACAAGGACATAATAGCTCAACAACAAGCATTTGGAAGTGGGCGACTTTTAACTCACCCAGATCGTAAGACAATTGCATATAATCTCACTAAACTTTCTACCCTAACACACAGACAATTATTTCAATCAAAGTTTGAAATTTTGGGGTGGCGTTGCACACATAACTGAAAGGCATTTTTTCACACAAGAGTTCCGATTTACAATCCAAATAAACCAATTATGTCCAATTATGCGGAGGTAGTGAGTGCAAAACGGGAGGTACTTGTATTTATATAGGGGGTTAATTAGCGTACGGCTTACGCCAGCCCAAAGTCTCCATAACCGATTGGTACCACCGTAGTACACCTATATCTCTCTGATCCAGCTCACGTTTCTTAGACGATGGTCAGAGTAGAATCAAAAAATGATACTCCCTCCGTTTCAGTTTACAAGGCCTACGCGTATATCTAGGTTATCAATTTGACCTATATAATTTGAATTATATAATATAAAAAAATTATATCATTGGAAAATACAAAGTCTAAAGTTTCCGGTGATATATTTTTTGTAATATATACATCATACTAAGTTGCTCAATTTGGCGACATAGAACTACGTGCAGGACTTGTAAACTGAAACGGAGGGAGTACCTTGGTACCAAAGGTACATTGCGCGTACAAGCATCGTCATTGTATTTATTGGGTGGCCACGACTGAATATCAGGAATTTATTTTTTTAATTCTCACGATTACAGGGGAATTAATTAGATGCGAAAAAAGTACACGAGGAATTTCATGTTGTGGTTAAAAGGACACACTAACTATACCACAAACACTTGAAAGAGGGCAACTTTTAACTCACCGAGATCATAAGACAATTCCACTATCTCAGTAAACTTTCTACCCTATCAATTTTTTGTTCACGTGCCTATCAGTGTTTGAAACTTTGGTGGCAGTGTTGCACACATAAACCCAACAGTCATTCTTTCACATAGAAGTTCTTTACAATCCAAATAGACCGATTATATCTATTTATTTACAGATGGGATTTTTTTTGAGAGAATATAGATAGGATTTGTTCTGTATGGTGAAGGAAAGTCTGTTTGATTGTTCGATTGTCTCATTTTAATTATCAGATTTGCTAGAAATCAGGCGCCTGATATTTAGTTAAGTATCAGTCACCTAATACACCGTTAGATTTTTTATTTATGATCAGTGCAAATTACGGTATACGCGCACCCGCGTCGCTGCGTCTCTGCCGCGCGCCCGCAGTGATTTGTCGCCCGCGCACGCACGTATGGTTTCTGTTTTCTCTGTGGGCCTTGTTCTCTGTTTTTTTATGGGCTTTTTTATCCTATGGGCTGTCCACCGATATTGGCTGGCACCAATTGGTGAGTTTGTTTTTTTTCTTGTATTTTTTGTTTCTTTTTTGTGTTTGTTTCTTTTTTGCCGGCAGTTATTTTGTGGTTGTTTCTTGTTTCTTTTTTTCTTTTTTCTATAAATCAGGCGTATATGTATCAGTCACCTCCTACACGGTTGGTTCTTGTTCAAGATTCGTGTTCCATTTAGACTATGGGTTGTTTTTGTTTGTTTCGTTTTGTTCGTCATAGAATGTTTTTTATCCTGAGCTGTCCGATTTGCCTTTTGTGGGCTACGCGGTTTGTCTTCGTGTACTTTCGTTTTTATTCTGGTTCTTGCACACTTGATTGAATTTTTTTGCAGCTAGCTAGGTTATTTAGCAGAAGACCAAGCGGGAAGAGTAATGTAGGTAGCAAATTCGGTTGTATCTATTTGTTTCTTTCTATTTTTGTACTTGTACTTTTTTTATTTTATTTTTATTTTCCATTCTCATTTAGGTTTTATTTTAAGTAACGTTATTTTTTCCTTCATGATTTTTTAATACTAGTGTTTTGTTCCCATTAAATCTAATAATTTATGAGCCTCCTCAAGGACCCAATTACAACTTGTGAGCCTCCTCAAGTTGTGAGTCTCGTGGGGTTAAGTGGAAGTGTCGCACGGGAGCTATTTGCCGCTTCAGAAGTGTCGCGTGCGAGCTATTCTTTTCAACGATGTCGTGTTCCTTCCAATTCCATGTAAAGACGTCGCATAGGAGCTATAAGCCCGACGCCATGGCTTTGGTGTTCACCATTGTCACAGAATGCTCGACGCTTCTTTCTTTTGAGGAGACAGTCAGGTTGCTAACTGCGGGTGTTTGAGCTGCTTATGGAAGTAGTGTGCACAAAACGAATGTATTTATAGGAGAATAATTAGCTTACGTCCATGATCAGGTAAAGTCTCCATGGCCGATTGGTACGACCCTAGTACACCTATATCTCTCTGATCTAGCTCTTGTTTCTTAGACAGATGGTCAGAGTAGAATCAAGAAATGATACCTTGGTACATATGGTACATTGCACGTACAAGGATTGTATTTATTGGCCGGCCACGACTGAATATCAGGGATTTCTTTTTTCTCACGATTACATGGGAATTAATTAGATGCACAAACAGTACACGAGGAATTTCAGGTCGTGATTACAAGGACATACTAAACTCTACAACAATCACTTGGAAGGGGACGACTTTTAACTCACCACAATCTCACTAAACTTTCCACCCTAACGCATGCACGCACGCACGCACACACAACTGTGTGTTCACGTGACATTTAGAGTTTGAAACTTTGAGGGCGGTGTTGCACACATAAACTCAAAGGCATTCTTTCACATAAGAGTTCTCTACAGTCCAAATACACCAATTATGTATATTTATTTATCAGTTGGATTTGTTCTTTGGTGAAGGAAAGCTTGCTTGATTGGTCTAGTAATCACTTAATTGATTTATATTGCTTTTAGCATATAATAGATAATAGATAACCCTTTTTTTCTACAACGGTTCACCCCAAAAATTAGAAAATATAGACTGCCAGAGTATTCGCCGGAAACCTTGTTGGAGACTTTGTAGCAAAAAAATTGTGATTATGTAGCGAACCCGATCTCGAAGGAGACTTTCACCGGAAGACCTCGCTGGAGACATTTTAGCTAAAATTTTACGCTATTGTAACAAAACCATAAAATGGTTATAGCAAAGAAATTCAGCAAACATGTCATATCCCAAGATTTTAGAAATTGGGATTGGAAAAAAATTGTCTTTACATGTCATTCATGAGCATTGCATTGCATCCATACAATAATTTCGAGAATTGAATTGGAAAACCCTAACCCTACTAGGTTTTCAAATATACCTATGAGGATTAAACAAGGGTTTTATAAATCCAACATTATTGAACTAAATAAAAGGACACAAAAATGATCCCAAAATAATCTACTAAATATTATAAAATTTTAGAAACAAATTTCAAGTCATTTAGACTTATTATGAAAAAGTTATAAAGGAAACACTAAAAACAGAAAATGAAAAGAATTAAGAAAACTAAACCTAACTACCCAGTCAGACCACCCCGACCCAGCCCACCTACCTTGCGCCGAGCTACCAATCGCCCGCGCCCCTGCCCGAGCAGCGCACAACAGCAACAAGCCAGCGAGCACGGCCCAACAGCAACCCGCGTCCCGATCTCCCTCTCACTGCGACGCGGGGCATGCGCTGTCATCCCTAACCTCCGGCGCTGGAGACTAGCACAAACACGCCCCGACCCGGTTTCGATTTTAGCCAAAATCTCAATGCATCCGTTCAGATTTCCTTGCCCCTCGTGCACGTAATACCTCCCATAAATATCAAATCCTCTCTCCCATGCTATTTTTCTGCAAACTGAAACCCTAGACTCACCTAACGGTTTTCAATCTCGCCGGATATCCCGCCGCCACCGAGCTTCGGAGCTCGAGGTAGAGCATGCTCAGGTTGCCCACTCGCCCTCCTCTTCCTGTGTATTTCTTCCTTGAGTTCTTCCGCACCTCTTTGACCACTTTTCCCCTTCCGCAGAGCTCTACGACGACGTGGATTTCTCCCCGGAGCCGCACCAGAGTTGCGCCGCTCCAGCCGCATATCAACGTCGCCACATGAAGCGCATGACCTCGCCGATACACCTATCGAGCTCGCCTTGCCACGCCGCTTATCGCTGCCTACCCTGTCGTTGCCGAGGGCCACTTTAGCGCCGCCGTGCACCACCGTCCGAGCCACCTGCCGTCGCCACCGTTCGTCGCCGCCGTTGACCACCCCCACCCCAGGAAGGATTCGTTCCTAGCCCTTGGATCTTCATCTAACGCGCGAGAATATAACCGAGGGCTAACTGGTACCCGCCAATCGGTTAGTGCCGCGTGGCGATCCAGTCAGCGTTCAATGTCAGCACATTGTCAGCCAGTCAACACTGAGGTCAGCAGGTATAGTCAGCACTTCGTTTAAAATAAAGAAAATAGCCAGAAATTCACGTAAACATGAAAAATTCATAACAAAATATCTACATGTCCAAATTTAGCATGCTCTACAATGAGGGGTTTCTACCCGGTTGATCCGCACTACCGGTCAGTGGCGGAGCTAGGCCCGGTGCTGCTGCCGGTGCTCTAGCACCAGCCTAGAAGCTGCACTACCTTGAGAATGTCTTAATTTCAACGTTATATATATACAAATCCTGAGTAACTAGCACCATTAAGCATGAATTAGCATCAGCCTTGGACTGTTTCTGGCTCCGCCCCTGCTACCGGTGGTTTTGCTAGCGTATTATAGTGAGTCCTAAAAGCTTGAATTGGTGCTTGGATGCAACGTGCCTTTTCTCTTTTATTTTGCAAAATTCGCTGGTTGATTCTAAGTTGAATGTTTATTGGTTCCCATTTATGTTCTATATCTGATCTTTGTTCCGGAGCTATTAAGTACATATTTTCCTTTTCCATGTCTTATGAATCTTATGCCAAACAGCCTTAACAGTACATGACCAGACCAATGATGTTGCTATTCAAAGAATATATAAGCACAAAAGCAAGACGGGGAAAACGCATAAGATGTATAGTATAAGTTATTTTTATTTATTTAGAAGACCTTCAGTAACAGAATCTTCCATGATCAATATGTGGACATCGCTAAGCAAGCTGGGTCCAAACCAGTGCAAGATGGTGTATGACACATTATTTAGGGCAGCTAAACACTGCTACTAGAAGAGGTGACGCATTGTGCACGCCATCACGAGTACCACTCAGTTAGCGTCATCAGATGGCGAGGCCTAAATCCCCAGTAATCATGTCCATGAGCATTTGGACGAACTCCTCCAGCCTGGAGCTCTTGGAAGACGCAGACCGCATGACGATGTCTGGAGCTCCTCCGTGGGGAGCGGCGATGTTGCGCATGATGGCGCACATGCAGTCCGCGGCATACTGCTCCCTTTCATCCACGGGGCTCCTCTCACGGAGTTGGATGCAGTGTTTGATCTTCGCTATGTAGTAGTCGTGTATGTACTGCCCGCCTGCGGAGGACGGTGCCGTCGCCGGTGCAGCCATCGGGCTGCCGTCAGGACGCCCTTTGACGGAGGTAACGGCCAGGAGGATCACGGCAAAGAGGACGAGCAGGAAGCGGGGGGACGCCATGGCTTTGGTGTTCACCATTGTCACGGAATGCTCGACGCTTCTTTCTTCTTTTGAGGAGACAGTCGGGTTGCTAACTGCGGGTGTTGGGCTGCTTATGGAAGTAGTGTGCACAAAACGAATGTATTTATAGGAGAATAATTAGCTTACGTCCATGATCAGGTCGTTTTAGGCCTGCCCAAAGTCTCCATGGCCGATTGATACGACCGTAGTACACCTATATTTCTCTGATCTAGATCTTGTTTTTTAGACAACTAGTAGGATGGCCCTCGCAAATGCGAGGGCGTCGTCTTTATTTTGTTGAAAATTTCTAGAAAAAAATATGGTTATATGTATATACATTCTTTTTATGCATTCTAAGAAATGATAAAACCTAAAAGCAACACAAATATTCTGCTAACAGAATAGCTTTGGTGGAAAATATCTTTCAAATTTCTTAATGAATGATAATTATGCCATTTTTGAAAAATCATATTAATTACCAAAATTTTCATATAAGGTTTCGTCCACGAGCTAGACAATATTTTTTATGTAATGCTAGACTATGGTGAAATGGTAATTATCTGATAGACAATCATTAGCAAACAAATTATACTTTCATGTTCCAGAAAGTAATTACGGTCATCCTATGTGGTCTAGTATGTTGTTTCAGTGATAATTCTATTTGAACATGCTTTATGACGCGGAATAAAAATTACTCTCCTCGATAGTTAACTCTTTATAACAATAAGAATTTTTTAGACCACTTCCCATATTTAATTCCTTTATGACATTATCCATCTATCGTAAACTATGTGACCTTTTAGACTACAATCAAATGAACAGGAGTTTGACTACAAATATTTCTACAACACCGTCTATTTGAAAAGGGGAAGTATATTATTTATATTCTTGGACTCGTACCTAAATATACACATCGTTCATTCTAGTCACATAATACTCTCGCTCATATGGATTATTCTTATCATGAAACATGACTATGACAACATGTTAAACATACTATTTTCTTGAACTTGGTGTCCACTTTATACATGATTGTAATGCACATTCTACAAAATTTTATGAAGATTAACATTGAGATTGTGTTTTATTGTATTATATGACCTAAGAAGTCATGTTCATAATAAATTTCCAAAATGTCAAACTACCTCACAGACAAAATATGAGAAATAAAATTTAAAACCTTTTAACATTATTTTTAGTAATATATGTTCTGTTGTAGATTGGGAAAAGAAAAATCTGTGAATTTTTTTGATAACAATGTTGATTTCTAGTACTGATATTTCCCTAGTGGTATCGTAGTCTTCTTTTCAAGTACATGCCAAACTACTGACCATCGAGCCTCCATCTCCTTGCAAATATATTTTGTCTCATATCTCTAGCTCCCATTTGACATCAATTGTGGTAATTAATTATAGATTATTGTGCTATCGGCCTCAAAACGAATTATATGCTTCTATGTTGCTCACTATTGAACACTAAATCGCAGGGCTATAATGAACAATTTCGCATGTCGCATGCAATCGTCATGTTTGAGCAACATGCATTAATTTATACTAACAAAACAGCCAAGACAGTTTATAGATAAATCCGATCTTTATGTTCATGCTTTTGTTCAAGTACCGTTCCTCATGGACTTAACGAATCCTCACATGAGTATCTCACTGCTCGCTACATAATTTATTTGGCAAATAGATGCATGGGTCAACGTTTGAATCCATCAAGAGTGGCTGCGTGGCAGGTTTATACTGGGGTGTCTACCCTCTTTCATGACATGTTTAAATCAGCGTAGAGTGTATATGTTGTTCGGTGTGCAACTATTAATTACGGTCCACCAAAAAATATATGATTAAGTTTCTATATAACTACTATTAACATGTTGAGCATCTGATACACTGGTTTAGGTTTTGCTAGCATTAGAATGTTGAAGGATTTCCTTTTTCACGTGGTAGTGCCAAACATTTATTCTTTTATGTCATAAATTAAAACAGAACCACCATTATTATCTCTATAAGGTTCACCTGCTGTGGTGGTTTTTAGATATGTTTTGTCAGCTATGTAACCATCTCTTGATTTTTTGTCTAACATAACGAAATTTTATTTTTATACTCATTTTTAGATATATTTCCTATGTACACGTCTCGTTGCTTGGGTTTGCACTTAACGCGTTACACGTCAAATGATCGTGGTACTCTTCCTATATTTTAAATCTAACTTATATTAATTTGGATGATATGGATCGACATGGTGGCTCTATTAGGCTCTAGTATATATTGCTTTCAGTATATACCACCTGTATCTCCTCTTTTGCCGCACATATCTCACGATATACTTAATGTGTATTACATCCCATGTTAAACAAAGTTTTACTATTGTAAAAAAATACAATGTTTTGGAGAGAACTTCAAATAAGAGCTTTTAAAAAAATTTAATTCGATCATTTTTCTTGAAAGAATCCATTGAATGTCGATTTTAATTTCACCATCACATCTGGCTTGTGGAGGCGGTTGAAACAAATGTATGATTTAATGAATTTGGACTATGAATAGGAACTTTGAGGATGTACCCCTCTGTCTCAAAATAGTTGTCACATATTTGTCAAAATTTAGTTGAATCTAGACACTATTTAATATATAGATTTATCTAAATTTTGACCGCGACATCTATTTTGCGATGGAGAAAGTACAAAATAATCAAATGTATTTGCTGCTCACGTATCTTATGATGTTATTAGCACATGCACATGATATGTTTTCTCTTCCAACAACGCCGCTATCAGAGTATATAAATGCACATGATGACCTGAGCAGTAGCCTTGAGCTCGTGTGCATGCCCAAGACGGAACATGCATGCTGTATGCACTCTTTTGCACGTACGTTCTCTAAAGCGTTGGACGTGTCGACCTTCTACTGCTATAGGTAATTAATTCTATATAGTCCAACCTTTTTTTTTAGTTCACGGTAATTCTATATATTGCATGCGTACGTATTGCCTCCGGACTCTTCTTTATGTCGTGTACATGCCACAACCGTGTATCGTGTCATTGTGTTGGTTGTCCGGCCTATAAGGTGCATGCCCATATATTTTAAATCTCCACCGTTGAAATTTGGTGTTACGAAAAATTAACGGATTAGATTATTTAGCCTATGTGGATCGACGTGGTGGCTCGAAACAACCCCTTATATTGCTTTTAGTATATAATAGATGGTCAGAGTAGAAGCACAAAATGATACCTTGGTAGCGAAGGTACATTGCACGCACAGGATCATTCTATTTATTGGCCGGCCACGACCGTATATCAGGTATTTCTTTTCTTACGGTAAATGGAGGAATTAATTAGATGTGAGAATAGTACGCGGGAGATTTTAGGTTGTGATTACAAGGACATAATAGCTCAACAACAAGCATTTGGAAGTGGGCGACTTTTAACTCACCCAGATCGTAAGGCAATTGCATATAATCTCACTAAACTTTCTACCCTAACACACAGACAATTATTTCAATCAGAGTTTGAAATTTTGGGGGTGGCGTTGCACACATAACTGAAAGGCATTTTTTCACACAAGAGTTCCGATTTACAATCCAAATAAACCAATTATGTCCAATTATGCGGAGGTAGTGTGTGCAAAACGGGAGGTACTTGTATTTATATAGGGGGTTAATTAACGTACATCCATTATTGGGTCGTCTTAAGCCAGCCCAAAGTCTCCATAACCGATTGGTACCACCGTAGTACACCTATATCTCTCTGATCCAGCTCACGTTTCTTAGACGATGGTCAGAGTAGAATCAAGAAATGATACCTTGGTACCAAAGGTACATTGCACGTACAAGCATCGTCATTGTATTTATTGGGCGGCCACGACTGAATATTAGGAATTTATTTTTTCTCACGATTACAGGGGAATTAATTAGATGCGAAAAAAGTACACGAGGAATTTCATGTTGTGGTTAAAAGGACACACTAACTCTACCACAAACACTTGAAAGAGGGCAACTTTTAACTCACCGATATCATAAGGCAATTCCACTATCTCAATAAACTTTCGACCTAATTTTTTTCACGTACCTACAAGTGTTTGAAACTTTGGTGGCAGTGTTGCACACATAAACCCAACAGTCATTTTTTCACATAGAAGTTCTTTACAATCCAAATAGACCAATTATATCCATTTATTTATAGATGGGATTTGTTCTGTATGGTGAAGGAAAGTCTGCTTGATTGTTCGATTGTCTCATTTTAATTATTTATGTCCCTAATAGTAATTATTTAGTACTAGTCTTGGCGGTGAACACCGGTGTGCCATCTCACTTAATTAAGTAACCAACATGTGACATCACTTGTTTGTATCTTTCAAAATCTTATTTTACACTACTTTTTACTACATGGTTTAAGTGGGAGTCGATTTTTATCAATGTAATAAGTTTGACACGTTTTCCCTACATTAGATCTCTCTATATCTTTTGTATAAATACATCTCAATATAGGACACATAGTCTTATTCCCTTTCTCCCACGACACTTGGCACCTACAGTCAATTCTCTCCTCTTCGTCCTTGTTTCACCAACGTCGCGTCTAATTCTGCCCTTTCAACCGTTGTGCCTGCATTGTTCTTTGAATCTTCATGAACCGGTTGCATAACTTGCGTTCACCAATCCAATCGTCCTAGTTAGGCACATGTGAATGTACTTATAGATCGGAAGTCCATATGGGTGAACCATCATTACAAGTCAAGATGACCCCTGCTCCTAACAACAGTTACTAGGTCTTGGAACCCGATGGGGACACCGAATGACGGTCAAAGTGAAACCTCCTCCGACAGGTTGAGAACCAGGTCGTTGTGATGTAGGGCGCCGACTAGGTTGTCAAGGAACTCCAAACTCCCAAAAGCGGGAACCTTTCCTGGGGTTAGAGCATCTCTAACAGTAACCGAAAAAGTCAGAACTGAAAAATGTTAATTCAGTCTTCCGAAAACGTGGGGGGCGAAGATTTTTCAGCTGGCGTAGAACAGAACCCGCAAAACGCGAATTGAAAAAAAATGCATTTCTAATATCCCAGAGAAATTCGTCGATGATCATATATAGAGATGGCATTTGATGCTTGGATTCAGCATCACAATTACATAATCGGATTAGCAAACCTAAATTACATACTACACCTAACTGCGCTAACTAATTAAAGAAAAACGCGGCTAAATTGGCCTCTGCGCGTGGCGGTGCCGGTGGTGGCGGAGCATCGAGACAGACGACGGCGTCGACGCGGGTGAAGAGCTTCACTCCTCGTCGTCAAGCTCGACTATCTCGAGCTTGACGCGGCGGACGCGCTCCTCCCGGCGAGCCGCCTCGTACTCATGAACTTGGCGGATGGCGTCCGCCTTCTCGCGGCAGAAGCACGCGCAGGCCTCTGCCTCCAAGATCGCAGCCTCCTGGGCGACTGCGGCGTCCTCCAAGTCGGAGCCGTGCTCGTAATCTCCCGCGGAGAACCTGGGCTCCAGCGACGACGAGCTCCTCGCCGGAGCTGTCGTAGACGGGTGGCCGCGGTGGGCGACTCGAACCGCCTGACGATGAGCCCTCGCCGTTGTTGCCGTACTTGGCGCACTAACTATTGGTGGTATGAGGCCAAGATCTGATGGGTAACATATATGAGACACAAAGGTTCAGGCCCCCAAATGCACATGTAATAAGCCTAATCATTTTTGTGGTAGTTTTTGATTGATCGGTGAGTGTCTAAGCATCAGCTATATAGCAATACATGGGTATAAGCGAGCTTGGATATGGGCTTCCGCGGGCTATCCTCGCTGATCCGGTTGAAGACCATTTTGATTTCTACAATGTTTTGGGGTTCTATGGAAGCATACCTCTATTTGTTGGTGATATTGTTCCTCCCCTCAACAGTACCCTCAGCGTATCTTTTGCATGCAAGGCATGGGCACTGAAGTTATATCGTCAGAGGGGGCTATCGCACCAGAAATGTTATTTACCGTGCATGTATAGACCATTCATTTTTCTTCTGATTGCTTTAAGATTTGTGATGCATGCGGTATTTACTATTGTGGTCTGACAACTTTCTTCCTTTTTGCATGCACAACATATACCCACCTATAACACACACACACACACACTCTCTCTCTCTCTCCCATCGCCAGTACACTGATTTAATTTCTAATCTATCAGAAATTGGAATTGCGACCACATAGTGCTTAATAAATCTGATACCATAGCCGTACTTTTAGACAGTCGGATCTAGTCATTTTTGGCTCTATCTGGAGTCTATACTTTAATTTTTATACATCACTCCTCATAGTGATTTTCCTGCATCGCGCACTCATAGTGCTTAATGATCTGATGCTTCTTTGCATGCTCGCTCTGTGGAATTGCAATTTTGTTTTGTGGCCATCTATGATGCACCCTTACTTGCTATCCTCTGAATTTTTTAGGGATGCAGATTAGTTGTTGCTTTTTGGCTCTGTATGTTAGTTTTTTTCTCTCTGGTGCCTGCATTGTTTTTCGTTTTATTAATACTATGTGGTACAATATATGAATAAAGTTTGTGGAAAATAAGTATGTATGTCACTGCTAGTATACACCAAAATTGTTATGAACTCCTTTTTTAACTTCTTACCATGTGATTTTGCTCCCTTAATTAGACTGATATCCGTGTGTTTGTGGCTATCTGCTTACGAATATTTTTGATTTTACCTTAATATAGAATGACAAGTATTTGATACATCTTGTCATAATTTATATTTTCCCACAGATCGTACTGAAATGTATATGATTGAAGCTGAAAGGGATGAAAACATTGAATTGGATAATGGTTATTTTTCAGATACAGAAATGTCCCAAAAAGAATTGGTTGAACAAATTAAAGATTTCGTAAGTCCCTCAGGTTTTGAAAGTATCTCAGTTTATTAATGGACATAATATCTCAGGTTTTGAAAATATCTTTCAAATTTCTTAATGAATGATAATTATGCCATTTTTGAAAAATCATATTAATTACCAAAATTTTCATATAAGGTTTCGTCCACGAGCTAGACAATATTTTTTATGTAATGCTAGACTATGGTGAAATGGTAATTATCTGATAGACAATCATTAGCAAACAAATTATACTTTCATGTTCCAGAAAGTAATTACGGTCATCCTATGTGGTCTAGTATGTTGTTTCAGTGATAATTCTATTTGAACATGCTTTATGACGCGGAATAAAAATTACTCTCCTCGATAGTTAACTCTTTATAACAATAAGAATTTTTTAGACCACTTCCCATATTTAATTCCTTTATGACATTATCCATCTATCGTAAACTATGTGACCTTTTAGACTACAATCAAATGAACAGGAGTTTGACTACAAATATTTCTACAACACCGTCTATTTGAAAAGGGGAAGTATATTATTTATATTCTTGGACTCGTACCTAAATATACACATCGTTCATTCTAGTCACATAATACTCTCGCTCATATGGATTATTCTTATCATGAAACATGACTATGACAACATGTTAAACATACTATTTTCTTGAACTTGGTGTCCACTTTATACATGATTGTAATGCACATTCTACAAAATTTTATGAAGATTAACATTGAGATTGTGTTTTATTGTATTATATGACCTAAGAAGTCATGTTCATAATAAATTTCCAAAATGTCAAACTACCTCACAGACAAAATATGAGAAATAAAATTTAAAACCTTTTAACATTATTTTTAGTAATATATGTTCTGTTGTAGATTGGGAAAAGAAAAATCTGTGAATTTTTTTGATAACAATGTTGATTTCTAGTACTGATATTTCCCTAGTGGTATCGTAGTCTTCTTTTCAAGTACATGCCAAACTACTGACCATCGAGCCTCCATCTCCTTGCAAATATATTTTGTCTCATATCTCTAGCTCCCATTTGACATCAATTGTGGTAATTAATTATAGATTATTGTGCTATCGGCCTCAAAACGAATTATATGCTTCTATGTTGCTCACTATTGAACACTAAATCGCAGGGCTATAATGAACAATTTCGCATGTCGCATGCAATCGTCATGTTTGAGCAACATGCATTAATTTATACTAACAAAACAGCCAAGACAGTTTATAGATAAATCCGATCTTTATGTTCATGCTTTTGTTCAAGTACCGTTCCTCATGGACTTAACGAATCCTCACATGAGTATCTCACTGCTCGCTACATAATTTATTTGGCAAATAGATGCATGGGTCAACGTTTGAATCCATCAAGAGTGGCTGCGGCAGGTTTATACTGGGGTGTCTACCCTCTTTCATGACATGTTTAAATCAGCGTAGAGTGTATATGTTGTTCGGTGTGCAACTATTAATTACGGTCCACCAAAAAATATATGATTAAGTTTCTATATAACTACTATTAACATGTTGAGCATCTGATACACTGGTTTAGGTTTTGCTAGCATTAGAATGTTGAAGGATTTCCTTTTTCACGTGGTAGTGCCAAACATTTATTCTTTTATGTCATAAATTAAAACAGAACCACCATTATTATCTCTATAAGGTTCACCTGCTGTGGTGGTTTTAGATATGTTTTGTCAGCTATGTAACCATCTCTTGATTTTTGTCTAACATAACGAAATTTTATTTTTATACTCATTTTAGATATATTTCCTATGTACACGTCTCGTTGCTTGGGTTTGCACTTAACGCGTTACACGTCAAATGATCGTGGTACTCTTCCTATATTTTAAATCTAACTTATATTAATTTGGATGATATGGATCGACATGGTGGCTCTATTAGGCTCTAGTATATATTGCTTTCAGTATATACCACCTGTATCTCCTCTTTTGCCGCACATATCTCACGATATACTTAATGTGTATTACATCCCATGTTAAACAAAGTTTTACTATTGTAAAAAAATACAATGTTTTGGAGAGAACTTCAAATAAGAGCTTTTAAAAAAATTTAATTCGATCATTTTTCTTGAAAGAATCCATTGAATGTCGATTTTAATTTCACCATCACATCTGGCTTGTGGAGGCGGTTGAAACAAATGTATGATTTAATGAATTTGGACTATGAATAGGAACTTTGAGGATGTACCCCTCTGTCTCAAAATAGTTGTCACATATTTGTCAAAATTTAGTTGAATCTAGACACTATTTAATATATAGATTTATCTAAATTTTGACCGCGACATCTATTTTGCGATGGAGAAAGTACAAAATAATCAAATGTATTTGCTGCTCACGTATCTTATGATGTTATTAGCACATGCACATGATATGTTTTCTCTTCCAACAACGCCGCTATCAGAGTATATAAATGCACATGATGACCTGAGCAGTAGCCTTGAGCTCGTGTGCATGCCCAAGACGGAACATGCATGCTGTATGCACTCTTTTGCACGTACGTTCTCTAAAGCGTTGGACGTGTCGACCTTCTACTGCTATAGGTAATTAATTCTATATAGTCCAACCTTTTTTTTTAGTTCACGGTAATTCTATATATTGCATGCGTACGTATTGCCTCCGGACTCTTCTTTATGTCGTGTACATGCCACAACCGTGTATCGTGTCATTGTGTTGGTTGTCCGGCCTATAAGGTGCATGCCCATATATTTTAAATCTCCACCGTTGAAATTTGGTGTTACGAAAAATTAACGGATTAGATTATTTAGCCTATGTGGATCGGCGTGGTGGCTCAAACAACCCCTTATATTGCTTTTAGTATATAATAGATGGTCAGAGTAGAAGCACAAAATGATACCTTGGTAGCGAAGGTACATTGCACGCACAGGATCATTCTATTTATTGGCCGCCACGACCGTATATCAGGTATTTCTTTTCTTACGGTAAATGGAGGAATTAATTAGATGTGAGAATAGTACGCGGGAGATTTTAGGTTGTGATTACAAGGACATAATAGCTCAACAACAAGCATTTGGAAGTGGGCGACTTTTAACTCACCCAGATCGTAAGGCAATTGCATATAATCTCACTAAACTTTCTACCCTAACACACAGACAATTATTTCAATCAGAGTTTGAAATTTTGGGGTGGCGTTGCACATAACTGAAAGGCATTTTTCACACAAGAGTTCCGATTTACAATCCAAATAAACCAATTATGTCCAATTATGCGGAGGTAGTGTGCAAAACGGAGGAGGTACTTGTATTTATATAGGGGGTTAATTAACGTACATCCATTATTGGGTCGTCTTAAGCCAGCCCAAAGTCTCCATAACCGATTGGTACCACCGTAGTACACCTATATCTCTCTGATCCAGCTCACGTTTCTTAGACGATGGTCAGAGTAGAATCAAGAAATGATACCTTGGTACCAAAGGTACATTGCACGTACAAGCATCGTCATTGTATTTATTGGGCGGCCACGACTGAATATTAGGAATTTATTTTTTCTCACGATTACAGGGGAATTAATTAGATGCGAAAAAAGTACACGAGGAATTTCATGTTGTGGTTAAAAGGACACACTAACTCTACCACAAACACTTGAAAGAGGGCAACTTTTAACTCACCGATATCATAAGGCAATTCCACTATCTCAATAAACTTTCGACCTAATTTTTTTCACGTACCTACAAGTGTTTGAAACTTTGGTGGCAGTGTTGCACACATAAACCCAACAGTCATTTTTTCACATAGAAGTTCTTTACAATCCAAATAGACCAATTATATCCATTTATTTATAGATGGGATTTGTTCTGTATGGTGAAGGAAAGTCTGCTTGATTGTTCGATTGTCTCATTTTAATTATTTATGTCCCTAATAGTAATTATTTAGTACTAGTCTTGGCGGTGAACACCGGTGTGCCATCTCACTTAATTAAGTAACCAACATGTGACATCACTTGTTTGTATCTTTCAAAATCTTATTTTACACTACTTTTTACTACATGGTTTAAGTGGGAGTCGATTTTTATCAATGTAATAAGTTTGACACGTTTTCCCTACATTAGATCTCTCTATATCTTTTGTATAAATACATCTCAATATAGGACACATAGTCTTATTCCCTTTCTCCCACGACACTTGGCACCTACAGTCAATTCTCTCCTCTTCGTCCTTGTTTCACCAATGTCGCGTCTAATTCTGCCCTTTCAACCGTTGTGCCTGCATTGTTCTTTGAATCTTCATGAACCGGTTGCATAACTTGCGTTCACCAATCCAATCGTCCTAGTTAGGCACATGTGAATGTACTTATAGATCGGAAGTCCATATGGGTGAACCATCATTACAAGTCAAGATGACCCCTGCTCCTAACAACAGTTACTAGGTCTTGGAACCCGATGGGGACACCGAATGACGGTCAAAGTGAAACCTCCTCCGACAGGTTGAGAACCAGGTCGTTGTGATGTAGGGCGCCGACTAGGTTGTCAAGGAACTCCAAACTCCCAAAAGCGGGAACCTTTCCTGGGGTTAGAGCATCTCTAACAGTAACCGAAAAAGTCAGAACTAAAAAATGTTAATTCAGTCTTCCGAAAACGTGGGGGGGCGAAGATTTTTCAGCTGGCGTAGAACAGAACCCGCAAAACACGAATTGAAAAAAAATGCATTTCTAATATCCCAGAGAAATTCGTCGATGATCATATATAGAGATGGCATTTGATGCTTGGATTCAGCATCACAATTACATAATCGGATTAGCAAACCTAAATTACATACTACACCTAACTGCGCTAACTAATTAAAGAAAAACGCGGCTAAATTGGCCTCTGCGCGTGGCGGTGCCGGTGGTGGCGGAGCATCGAGACAGACGACGGCGTCGACGCGGGTGAAGAGCTTCACTCCTCGTCGTCAAGCTCGACTATCTCGAGCTTGACGCGGCGGACGCGCTCCTCCCGGCGAGCCGCCTCGTACTCATGAACTTGGCGGATGGCGTCCGCCTTCTCGCGGCAGAAGCACGCGCAGGCCTCCGCCTCCAAGATCGCAGCCTCCTGGGCGACTGCGGCGTCCTCCAAGTCGGAGCCGTGCTCGTAATCTCCCGCGGAGAACCTGGGCTCCCGCGCGGGGACGAGCTCCTCCTCGTCGGAGCTGTCGTAGACGGGTGGCCGCGGTGGGCGACTCGAACCGCCTGACGATGAGCCCTCGCCGTTGTTGCCGTACTTGGCGCACTAACTATTGGTGGTATGAGGCCAAGATCTGATGGGTAACATATATGAGACACAAAGGTTCAGGCCCCCAAATGCACATGTAATAAGCCTAATCATTTTTGTGGTAGTTTTTGATTGATCGGTGAGTGTCTAAGCATCAGCTATATAGCAATACATGGGTATAAGCGAGCTTGGATATGGGCTTCCGCGGGCTATCCTCGCTGATCCGGTTGAAGACCATTTTGATTTCTACAATGTTTTGGGGTTCTATGGAAGCATACCTCTATTTGTTGGTGATATTGTTCCTCCCCTCAACAGTACCCTCAGCGTATCTTTTGCATGCAAGGCATGGGCACTGAAGTTATATCGTCAGAGGGGGCTATCGCACCAGAAATGTTATTTACCGTGCATGTATAGACCATTCATTTTTCTTCTGATTGCTTTAAGATTTGTGATGCATGCGGTATTTACTATTGTGGTCTGACAACTTTCTTCCTTTTTGCATGCACAACATATACCCACCTATAACACACACACACACACTCTCTCTCTCTCTCCCATCGCCAGTACACTGATTTAATTTCTAATCTTAGACTTTAAATGACCATATATAATGGAATAAGTATCGGACTAACAATCTGTTTGAATAGGAGCGTTTGTTCGACGATATCTTTTAAACAAGGCCAAAATAGGTTTTGTTTCGATAAATTTCAAAATCCAAATTCTAAAACACAATAGAACAATATGGTGTATTCCGAAACACAATGAAACCTAATAAAATAACCCTAAAGTAAACACACAGTTTTAACACTTCCAGTACGTGATAAAAATCGAACACTTATGGTATGTTGAACTGCATTAAACAAATAGTTTCAAAATATATTTTTGCCAGGTTTCATAAAGTTTTTCATAGTTTCATCAAGTTTTTGAAGTTGATTTTCAAATATTGTTAAAATATATTTAATATTGTTCTTATTATAACGCTCTCATTGTTAGGAATCCAAATTTTCAAACGGATTATAAGTTAGATTTTTTATTCATAAACTCTGGAAATTTTAAGTTGAGAAAAAGATTGAAAATCATGAACATGTGACTTTGGATGCAATAGTACTTGTCTGATAGATTAAAAGGAGAGAGAAGATGGGGCGTAGCGTGCTCGGTAGAATTGCCGTTCCGGCTATCAGACAACACTTAAGTTTTTTTTGAACGAACACAACACTTAAGTTGAACTTTTATTTAAAAGACGAGTAGCAGCATGAACATGGCTAAGCCGGGGCCAAACCAGTAGTACAAGCTAGTAGTACGACACATTATTTAGGAATAGATTGAGTAGCCAGTGGGGTGACACTTTGTGCTTGCCGGTGTGTGATCACCACTATACCCCTGAGCGTCATGGGACGGAGAGGAGCCGCGTGTGGCCTCAACCCGATGTAGCGGCGGGGCAAGCGAGGCCGGAGACCTCAGGCTGGTCGCAGACAAATAGCACGGCCTTGACGTCGTCCGTGAAGTCGGAGCGGTCAGGGACGCCGGCGCCCCTGAAGGCGGTGCACAGGCAATCCGTTGCGTTCGGCTTCTCTCTGACCTGCCGGCAGCACCGCTCCCTCTCATCGGCCAGGTTCTTCCCGCGGAAGTCCACTCTGCCCAGCCGAAAGTCCACGCAGGGTCCGAGCTTATCTAGGTAGTCCGTCGTGCACTGCCCGCCAGCAGCAGACGGTGGTGGCGCCGCCTGTGCCGTCGCCTGGCCCTGGACGGAGGCCACAGCCGCAACCATCACTGCGAGGAGGAGGAGGAGGAGCAGGACGCGGGAGGACGCCATGGCATTGGTGGTCGTCGTCATTGTTGCTGCTCGACCGGTCGATGGTTCTTCTACTTCCTTTGAGGAGGTGTGTTGCTGCGGATGTTTGTGCAAACCGGGATGCATTTATAGGGGGCAAAATGGCTAGTAGTTATCCTACGTCCGCGTCGGATCATTTCGAGCAAGCTCAAGGTCTCCGTGGCGGTTTGGTTAGTCGCGCGACGTGCCGCACGTCTAGAAAATGTGGGACGCCTATCCAGGATATAGCTCTTAATTATTTCATAGATTAGGGTAGAAGCAAGAAATAATACTTTGGGTACGAAAGGTACATTGCGTACAAG
The DNA here is from genome assembly GCA_030063025.1 of Avena longiglumis. NCBI lineage: Eukaryota > Viridiplantae > Streptophyta > Magnoliopsida > Poales > Poaceae > Avena > Avena longiglumis. The sequence goes on along the minus strand of CP125974.1, from coordinate 578,837,856 downwards.
GGTGTAATTTAGCTGCCCCCGACTAAAAACCTGTGATTCTTTTCCTATATGAATATACGGGAAATTAATATATGTGCAAATACTGTCTTCGTTCTTAGTAAAAAATATTTTGGTAGAACAAAATAAATGGCCACCAACTCATTCAAAAGTCATAGTGTGCCATATCTAAAAGGAGGTTACCATGCATACATCTTTCCTCAAAGTTAATTGTATTTCCGGTGTGTTACCTCCATCTTTCCTGGGAGCAGAAACATGGCTTATTATACTGCTCCAGCTAGCCAAAGTAAGTTTAATTCTGGATTCCTCTCGATCATACTGAGAGCAATATTATTTCCTTACTGAAGAGTTACAACGGTGCTGCAAATAGAGATTAAGGGAATGGACAACTAATATTGTATGCCAACTTATAGATTAGGAATATGATAAGAAAATATAATTATCCGTGTTCTAAAAATATGGTCAACTATAAGTTATTGATTGAGGTGTGCTTCGGTGTCCCTCTCCTCCCCCTCCCCCCAACTTAAGTTTGTATCGGGCAGTTTTCCTTTGACCCGCCGTCGAAACCCATATTCATGCCTTGTATACCTCTGTCTATGTGAAATCGGCCAAGTTAGGTATACTCCACGTTTCCACCTGCTGATTCCCCCCCCCTATCGAGATCTACGTCTTTGCATGCCATGTGTTGAAATTTTGTTATTTCTTTTATATACCTCCCGATTTCAGACACCCACGGGTATGTGAGTATACGTGTATGGTGAGTATACGTCTAAACAGACCATACGGGTTTGGGTGGGTTCGTATGATCTTCAAAACGAATTGGTATCAAGTGTTTGTTAAAGTTTGAAGATAAGGGGGGACACCGAAGCAAAAGTGTTGTTGATTAGGGATAACAGATATATGACCATGTAACAATCCTGGGCTATCAAGTACAATTAGTTTGAGGCTTTTCAGCTCATGTTTGCTCCTACTACTGTTTACACGTATTGCTCTTAGCAATCTCTACCATCTAATATTAGGAAACATCTCTCTCGCCCTCGCGTCCCTCCTAGAGGCGACATGGGGGAACCCTAGCTCCCGCCGGCGTCCAGCCTCCCCCAGCGGCAATCCCCTCTCCCACCGCCGCCAAGAGGCTCCGTCGGGCAAAGCCTGGGCGGGGATGGCGGCGGCGGGGCCTTTCCCCTGGGTGGTGGATCCCCTGCAGGCGGCGGCGGCGTGCTCTCTCATCTTGATCTGGCGGCGTGGAGCTACGGGATGGCGGCGTTTGGCGGCCAACGTCGGAGGTGGGGGATCTAGCCCCGCTCGATGGTGGTGCCTCTACACCCATGGATGGAAGTTCCGGCCTCGGTCATGGGCCTCTGGTCTCGGACGGGCCTGTGTGGCTGGGTCCATGGCTGCGAGAGGCGTGGCTGCGCCTGGCAGCTCCGGCATCGTGGGGGTGCCGGTGTCCGGCCGGGTGACGACGGCGGGTTGGACCTCCACTGTCCAGTCCATCCGGTGGTGGATGTGGATAGGTCATCAGCGCTTCCCCTTCAACTGCATCGAGGTTCGGCTCTTCTCTCGACTGCGATGCGTCCAAGTGTGGCTAAAGTCACTCCTTTTCCGGCTGTTTGGGGCTGACGGATGTGCCGGGGAAAAAGCCCTGCTTGAAGCTGACGACGTCGACGCCTGCGGGTGCCGTTTCCTCCTTGGGGGTGCTGTCATGGCACTGCCCGTGTTGCCCCATCTCGAGCTCCGGGGGAAACCCTTGATTCGGCTTGCCGGGTCGGACAGCGATGGCACCACGGTGTCGTCCCCTTCTTGGAGGCGCTGTCTAGGCTACTCGTAGAATCCCGGAGAGGTTTGATGAAGTCCAGGTTGGCGGCCTCTTAGAGTGTGGGCTTTCGGGGCCCAATGTACATCGTGGGCGGCGCTTCTCTGGCGGCTTCTACCGGTTGGTCCAGTCCCGCCGCTCACTCGCCGTTCTTAGGCGCTTGAGGGTGGACGGTGCGTTGGTTGTGCCATCCTTGGTATTCAGTCTCCTGGAGTTTCCTCCTTCGATTGTGACGCGGTCCGGGAGCTCAGTGTATCCCCCTCCCCACCATTCTTGGCAGGAGACGGTACTAGGAGAGTCCTCGTTGTTTGGTTGTCGTGGGTTGTGTTGTAATCCGAGTGGCGTCGAGTTTGTATCGTGTAGCCTTTGTGGCATTGTCCTAGCCATCTTGGCCTTTCTTCTATGAAACTGATACACCTTCCAGGGTGTATCCTTGAAAAAGTATTAGGAAACATATGATTTGGTCGAAGTGCATTATGGTGTTTGGTGTGTATTCTTGCATTAACTCCTTCAGAAAGCAAGCAATAAATTAATTTCCGAAAATCACCAATTGCGGTGAAAATAGTACTCTAAAAATAAAGATATTCAGATGTAAGAAAAAAGCCATGAGAAGCATAATTTTACCTAAAAGGAGGTTACCAAGTGATGTTTCTCCAGCTTCTGTTGAATTCCTCATATTCTCCAGGTATGTGAGATCCATTAAATCTGAATGCAAGCCCGGGCTTATAGCTCCTATGCGACGTCTTTACATGGAATTGGAAGGAAAGCGACATCGTTGAAAAGAATAGCTCGCATGCGACGGTTGTGAGGAAGCTAATATCCCAGGGCCACACGGGCCTTAAAACGGTCGTAAGGACACATTTAACTTTGTTCCAATATTAGGGTTAAGCCAAACCGGTTGGTTGGGACAGCCAGTCAAACCAACTGCTTCCGACCGAGAGCGCGTAATGCTGTAGCTTCCCCGGCGTGGCGGACCTCACCCATCGTTCTCGGCGCGTGGCAGGCACGACAATTAATTTAGGCGCGGCGCTTTCGTTCGGCAGCGAAGGTGGTGAGTGCCATTTGAAAGCTAATTCCTCTCCCATTCTTCTCAATTCGAGATCTGGCGTGCCCATTGATGCTAGATTGTGGAGGCGAGGTGTCTTGAGCAGGCGAGGGGGCGATATGGAGCATGGAGAGGGACTTCTAATCGGTATATCCGTATCTCGCACTTAATTTTTCTAAGGTTGAGCTCTCTGTTGCTTCCGCTAGATCACGGTGCCGCCAAAACAGGGGACGATGTTGCGCCAAACCTTCGAATTTCGCATCAATTTCTTTCCCTCTAGGGCTGTTTTAGTTGATGGAAGCACGCAGATCATTGAGAGAGACACGGTTGTTAAATGGGAGGTGGAATTAGAACATGTTGATCCCCAAGAGCTAATAAACATGGGAGAGGAGGCAGAGGAAAATGGTGGAAAAATTGGGGATAGTGTGGTTTGGGGGCCAGAGCAAGAAGTTTCTTTGTTACGATTTGATGATTGCAAATGTGACTATGTTAGGGTTGAGACAGGGGAACATATAGTTGATGAAATCGATGAGCGAAACGGTTGGACAAGCAAAACTGTTCATTTTAGCGAGCTCATTGATCCGAAACCTGATTCGAGGGTTGGATATGTGGCCTCGAAGCTGGCTCAGATGGTCGAGGATGATTGGGCTACACAAAGGCAAGTAATGCCTATACTTCGAGTTGGAAGTGTTAACGGTGGAGGATGATGATGCTAATACACAAGGGAGGCTGCAGATGGTAATGCACAAAGGATTGTAATCATTGATTGAATTCGTTGAGATACATGACCGCACTGATTTGGTCATTGCACCAATAGATGACATTGAAATGGCAAAGCTTTTGGCATTCCTATAGATGATGAGACAAGGAGAAGAAGAGGATGAAGCTGCAAATGATGGTGACAACCATTTAAGAGATGAAGAGGCGAGATATAGATCTAGAGTTGTTGGAAAATGCTGCAGTTCATGTAGATGATGCACATGATAATGAGCTAATGTGATTTATGACAAAGAGGACCCGATTATTGAAGTTGGGAGATTGTTTCCAAGCATGGATGAATTCAGGATGTGTTTCAGGACATATGCGATCAAACGTGAGTTTGCTACCAAGACTATGTGGATGATAAAAGAAGTTCTATGCAAAATGCATAGGTTATGATGGTGGTGCCAAGCCTTGCAAGTGGTATATATCTGCTAGACGCCAACTGATGGAAGGACAATAAGAGTGAATCAAATTCCAAAACCTCATACTTGCATTACAAGTTCTCAAACAGTTACAAAGATGACACCACAATTATGGGTTGCAGAAAAGATCAAGCCCATTTTAGCCACAACACCAAACAAGACCGCAAAGAGACTGAAAATAGACTTGGAAAAGCGTACCCCATTAAGCTGAATTATACTATAGTGTGGAAGGCAAAGCAAAGGGCAATGAAAGAGCTATATGGTGATTGGGCAAATACCTTTGAATGCTTTATAACTTCAAAGCGAAGTAGAAGAGGTCACTGGCGGTGTTGTGGAGATAGATCTTGAGGTAACGGTGATGGGAAAGTCTTCTTCTCTAAATTCTTCATGGATTTAAAGCCTTGCATCGATGGCTTCAAAGCAGGTTGCCGTCCATATTTGAGTATAGACTCATCTTTCTTTGGAAAGTGGAATGGTCAAATAGCAGCATGCAATGCTTTAGATGGACACAATTGGATGTTCCTGTAGCTATTGGCATGTTTCGATGAGAGAGGCATCATGGACATGGTTCATGATGCGGTTGAAAAGATGCATAGGGCGATCTCTCCATTGGCGGTGCACAGATGCATGTAAAGGTTTAGAAAATGCGGTGAAGATTGTTTTCCCTCATGCTTGAGCGGAGGAGTGCTTGACCATATGTGGATGAATTTGATCAAAAATTCAGAGGAGATGATTTTGGACGCATGTGGCAGACAAGATCTTACACCGGTGACACATTCATATCACCTTGAGAAGATTAAGGCGGCATGCTCACGAGAAGGATAGGGTCAAGTTTTGTACATGGTTGGAAACCTACCATTCTATTTTATGGTACAGGTCTGGTTTTAACACTGCCATCAAATGTGATCATATCAACAATAATTTGGCAGAAAGTTTCAACAACAAAGTGAAGGAGTTAAAATACTTTTTGTCCATGACATGGTTGACGGATCGGGATCATGAGGTTATGGGAATTGAGAAGAAGGCTTGGTGATGTTCTTCAAGGAGATAAGCTTCACGATGTTGTGCGGCGGTGGTCAACAGGAGCGAAATCTTGCACATTTGCGTGTTGAGAAATCCTCATTGTGGGGTCTTTGAAGTCGGAGATACAAATCTGGCGGGAGGCATGTTGTTGACACTCAATTGCATGAATGCACATGCCTTGAGTGGAAACACCTGGGAAGCCTTGTGAGCATGCCATACTTTTCTTGGCCTCCAAACACAAGCTAAATATGCACCCATATTTGCATGAGTATTATTCTGTAGCAAAATTCAAGGCTGCATATGGAACACCAATTCCAAAGACTTACAGATCATCGGTGGCCTGAAGTGGACATTCAGTTCTCCTTGTCCTCCTTTGATGAAAAGAAAGGCAAGGTGCCCAAGCAGAGTAGATTCAAGGCTTGGTTTGAGAAAGGTGGGAGCAGCAAGAAGGGAAAGAAAGATGCCAAGCCAAAAAGGGCCCAAAAAGGTAACAAGAATAGATGCAAACTCTGTGAAGAACTTGGACACCGAGCTGGCTCTACCAAGTGCAGATACACTGCTGAAAAGCCAAAGTATGTGAAGGGAATATGCCCGAGAGGCAATAATAAAGTGGTTATTATCGTATTCCTATTTATGATAAATGTTTATTTTACATGCTATAATTGTATTAATACGGAAACGTTAATACATGTGTGTTTAATAAACAAAAAGAAAGTTCCTAGTTATGCCTCTCTTATAAACTAGCTCGTTGATTAACAAGATGATCATAGGTTTCCTGATCATGGACATTGGATGTTGTTAATAACGAGGTCACAACATTAGTGTAATGGTGTGATGAACATTCATCTGAAGTATAGCATTACGATCAAAGTCATTGAGTTTATATTGCTATAACAACTTACGAAGTGATCCTAATCCTTAGACCATGAGATCATGTCAATCACTAACACGGAAGAGTTTCTTGATAACATCAAACGTCACACCGTAAGGGTGATTATAAAGATGGATTCGAACTAATAAAGTGTTATGTTGAGGCTCATGGATCGAGAGTGGAATTTGTTCATCCCGATGACGGATAGATATACTGGGCCCTCTCGGTGATATCACATTGATTAGCTTGCAAGCAAGTGATTTGATCACTAGAATGTTATATCACAGAGAACGAAAAAGTGCATGTCGATACGAGATCAAACTAGGTATGGAGATACCGATGATCGAATCTCGGACATGTAATATATCGCGAAACAAAAGGATTAAGATACTAGCGTAAAAGGTTCCGACGATCACAAGAAAGTCATCGTTGAATGTGTGGGAGTCAGTATGGGTCTCCAGATCCCGCTTCTGATTATTGATCTGAGAGGGGTCTCGATCATGTCCGCATTATTCACGAACCGTAGGGTGACACACTTAAGAGACACCGACATCCATTTGGAGCAAAAGTTTCATGCTGAAAAGAAAAGGAAAGCGCAGGAATTTATTTCACTAGACAACGAAACTATTTCGGTTGAAATTGCTGAAACTGGTTCTGCATGTGAAATAGAATACTAGCAAGGGGTTTTATGTGAATGTTTGTTAATTAAAGTAATTAACAAAATTCTGAATAAATAAATAAAAGAGTTTTATTTAAATGAGAGCTTGCATTAAATTTGGTGGAAATTTAATGCATGTGAGTGGATTTTTGAGTGGAGGCTTTTTAATGGGAGTGGAGGCTTTTCATTTTGAGTGGGAGCTCCACCCACATGAATGTGGAAGAGGTGGGGCAGCCCCTTGGCTGGGCGCCATGCCCCTTGGGTGCCCCTCTCCCTATAAAAGGCCCCCTCTCCTCCTCTCACACCACACCTCCTCGTGAAGGATCTCTCTCCCCTAGAATTTATCCCCATGGTCTCGGACTAGCGAGATACATGTTCCAGTGGCTATTCGGCAAGAAAGAGTTGTGCTTCCGCTGCATCGCTGGGCGAGGCGGAGGTTGCTCGGTGTCTCGAGCGTGTGTGCGAGCACGGATGCGCTGCTTTGCTTGGCGCTAGGACTTCCTCTCGATCTTGAGATCGGCAAGAGATCGTCTACATCAACCACGAGTTTGGACTCGTTAAGCTTTGTCGGTCTTCAAGGGTATGTTCTCTACGGATATACATAAGCCCGTTGTTTGTATCTAGTAGATAGATCTGGGTACATAGTTGTTCCCATCGTAGGAAAATTTTTGTTTTATCTTGCGAACCCTACGGTGGTATCGAGCGGATCTATGCGTAGATGCTTTGCGGGTAGTACACATATGAGTATGTGGGCGATGATCATTTTATTGCTTCTTAGTTGTACTTTGGATATTGGTGGCATAGTGGGATGAAGCGGCCCGGACAAACTTTACATGTCCTCGCACATGAGACTGTTCCACGCTTGACATGCAACTAGTTTTGCATAAGTGGCTAGCGTGTCTGTCTCTCCTACTATAGTCAATATCTAATTTGCAACGAGTTGTCAACAATTTGGTTATCCTCGTTGTGGTTCATGTTCGTAGGTAAGAACGGTTCAATCTTGAAAGCCCTAAGCCACGTAAAATTTGCAATGGATAAATTAGAGACGTCTAGTTTAGATTGTTCTGGGCTAGTGTTATGATATGGTGATGTTGTAAGTAGAAGTATGAGACGATACTCTTACATAACGCATAATCTCCATAGACCTTGGACTTACACATAGAGGTATGATAGTGATCATACCACGGTGCACATGATAGAGATCATATCGGAACCATATCATTCCACTAATAAACATGTGATGTTTGATAGCATCTTATATTGCTTATTTGGCGTTTTATTAGCATAATAAGATGATCCCTCATTTAGATATCAAGATAAGAATGTGTTCTTCCTTAAGTATGCACCGACAATGTTTTCGCTTCAAGACATCACGTGATGATCGGGTGTACTTGAATCCACGAGCATATCTCGTGTAAGATGCAGTTGACACCTTGAATACTAAGGTTCTTACTTGGCGAGCCTAGCATGTACAGACATGGCCTCGGAACATGGACCGAAAGGTTAAGCATGAGTCATATGTTTTGATATGATGACCATATGGATGCTCGCCTTTGAAGCTATGCCGACTCACGTGATGATCGGACTTGGTGTAGTGGATTTGGTTCATGTAATCACCAAAAGGACACGAGGGATGTCGTTTTTGAGTGGAAGTTCATTTCTAATTTGGATTAGTAGAACTCAATTTATCATAAATTAAATCAAAATGAATTTGCATAATTTGTTGTAGTCATTGGCATTCGTTCACCACCTTATGCATAGTTGTAATTGAGATAATAGAACTATAGAATTCTGGATATTTACTTTACGAACTGGTATCGTATTGTGTTGAGTGTCAATCTAAAGTTTAAAGTCCTATTGCAAACTTTCAGCAAACTCTATTTACTCCGTGAAATTTAATAGTTGGTATTAAATCGAGAGTAACAATTCCAGTGTTAGTATCTTAAGTATCATGTTTGCCTCCACGATTCTTGATTGTTTTAATATCAAGTTTATCTAGGAGCTGAAAGAATTGTTTCAGAAACCATCATGTGTGGCAGATATAACGATATCTGAAACAATGTTTGTTGCAATATGATAGAGTATAATATATGTTCTCATATTGGATGAGAATTTACGAAGGTTGGAGATGCTAGACATCCTAATCATCCAAAAGGGTTTTGGAAAGTAATGTTATACTCACGATTCTCCTTTATAAGCTAAATTGGCTTGATCATGAAAGTCGTCATGATAAGGATGAATAGAAGATGTATGTAAAGTGTTTACTACACTAAAATATTACTAAAGAATGGATTTTGAAAGAATACCGATCATTTTGATGATGGTGCTCTACTTCAAAGTGCAAGTCCAAAGGTATTATTATTTGAATATACACGCTTTGGACTATGTGTCATGTATATGGCGCCACTGTTGATGTTGATAGTTTCTTTTAAAAAGGATAAGGAAATGCTGAAAGAGAATCTATAAAATATATTTGGCAGAAAAGAAAAGATTGGAAATATCCAATTTAGGTATATGGATGATATACATGTTATGGTTGTATTCTTTGCTTGTTAAACAATGTGGTTCTTGGGTATTGGATACCGAATTGGTTGGTATGAAATTTCATACGGAACAATGCAATTCATGAACCACAATGGCCTAAGTAACTAGTAAGAGAATATGTGATTATGTTCATCGAAAACAAACAAACCGTTGTTTGTATTTCTCGTTGACATCAAAGCTTGACTTCAAGATTTGTTTTAATAATTGTTATTTAAATCAGGTATTATGAGAACAAAGGTTGTTCAAATAATTACCGTATTCCATATAAGATGGATGATTTACAAATCTAGTTGGAGAAATCACATCCATAAAACCTAATGCTAAAATGTCGCAAGACAAATGATTGAAAGATCACTTATGAAGTGACATCATTTAAATTATATTGGAAATAAAACATGAAGAATCTCCATATTCATGGATTTTTGGAGTCTTTGATTTGATCAAGTGACGCTTGTGAGACTTTCCACGTGATAATTAAAACTTCGTTCAAAGGCCAAAGAAGAACGAACGACTAAATTATTGGAATTTATACATATCGATGTATGTAGTCCATTATGTATAGTCGTAAGCGATGGGTTTCAACTTCATATGCTTTCTCTGAAAATTTGAGTGAATGTTTACTTAATGAGAAAGAAGTATGAAATATTTGAAAAATGTTTCAAAGACTTTCAAGATGAAGTGAAAAATCATTGTAACAAGAAAAATAAATGAATTATGATTTGATCATAAAGGGATTTATTTGAGTTACAAGTGTAACAAGAAAATAAATGAATTATGATTTTATCATAAAGGGATTTATTTGAGTTGTAAGTTTAGCAAAACACCTAGATTTACATCTCCCGAAACACCATAGGAGTATGGAGTGTTTGAGATTTGTAATGAAACCTTGTGAGACATGGTTGGATCAAAGGTGTTTATTTATAAAACTGCCATTATGTTTTAAAAGATTAAAGCTTTAGAGACTACCGCTTACCTTTAAAAGAGCTCCATCTAGATCCGTTGAAATGACACCATGGGAGTTATGGTTTGGGGTAAAACCCAAGTTGTCATTTCTTAAATTTTGGTATACTAAACATAAGTAAGATGTTTACAACCAAAGTCGGATGAGCATGTCTTTGTAGGTTATTTCGAATAACAATTGGTTATTCCTCCATAACACCGAGGACAAAAGGGTTTGTCGCTTGAAATGTAAAGTTTCTTGAAGGAATTTTCATAAATGTTAAGTGGGAGGACAATAGAACTTTGATAAGGTTAACGAACCTTAGCTAAATGTGCTGAGTTATGTAGGAAATCGCTCGAGGCTGCCATAATGCTCATAGCTTATGTGCCTCAAAGGTTGTGGTCACGGAGGTCTAAAGTTCCTATTGAACCAAGAAGGTCGGTTAAACAATCAAATGCTAAGATTTGAAAGTAAATCATTATTGTTTGACAATGATGAACCGAATACATACAAAGAAGCGATGATGGGCCCTGACTCCGTCAAATGGCTTGATGCCATAAAATCCGTGATAGTTCCGTATACGAGAAATCAAGTTTTGAACTTGGAAGACCCTCCTGAAAGGTGTAAAAACCTATCGGTCGTATTTGGATCTATAAAGAAACAGACATGGATGTCTCACATCTATGAAATATTCGACATGTCGTAAAGTATTTTATGACAATGTTCAAAGAGTTGACTATGACAAGATTTGATCTTTCATAGCGATATTTAATCTGAACGGATTAAAGTAGCAACCACTACATATAATTTGGTATATGGTAGATGAATAAACAAAACAAAGTTCTTCTAATAGAATGGTTACCTAGGACGTGTACATGACACGGTCCAAAGGGTTTTGTTAAAATCAAAGGATGCTAAAAGGGCATGCAAACTTCAATGGTTGAAGTAAGCATCGCGGAGTTGGAATCTTCACCGTGATGAAAAGGAGTTTTCATCAGGAGACGATAAAGATGCTTGCATTTTCAAGAAATTAAGTGGGAGCGCTGAGACATATTTCTAATACATTATGTGAAGGACATCTTGTTGATTAGAAATGATGTTTCTTTTATTGACAAAGGTTAAGAATTTCATTTCGATGAAAGACTTAGGCAAAACCCGAATATTTAGCATGAATGTCTATAGTGGATAGACTGTAACGCTAATATGTTTATGCCAAACGTACATATATGAGATATTGAAGGAGTTCAATATAGAAACGACAAGAAACAGTTCTTGTTGCATGGAAAGGAATTGAATCAAGATTCAAGTGTATCGACACTTGATAAGTGAAACAAGATTCAAGTGCTTTGACACTTGATGAGTGCAATCACGAGAATGTTTTGATCAATCATACCATGATATGTACACATCCAGATATGTCCTATGCTCTAAGTGTTATGCGATATACCGTAATGAATCATAAAATGATCATTGACGATAGTGAGGATATTCTTATGATCTTTTGGAAGAACTAAGAATATATTTGTGTAGAGGTGACAAACAATTACAAATAGTTCATTGTAAAGCGTTACATTGATACTAGTTTTGTCACAAGATACAAATTAAGTTTATCTCAATTTAAACTATGGGTGGCACAATGTAATGGAAAGGAGATTCCATGATGTATTTGGAAGAGTTCCAAAATTAAGATATTGTGACGAATACTACAACAAAAGGCTAAGTATATGACTGCTATAGTAGCAGCAAAGGAGGGAATTTGTGTCAAGTAGTTTGTTATCAAACTAAGGTGTGGTTCACAACGGGCTAACACTAAAGATATATTGTATGACAATAGTATCGACGTGTTTTAACCCCAAGGAACTAAAGGTCTCACCAAAAGACCAAATTTATACAATGCCATCTCATTGGAGAATGAGTGATGCGTGGAGACGCAAAGACATGCAAATACACACGGACCTGAAAGCGTCAGATCCGTAGATTATGTTAACCACTTGCAATTACGTATATGGAACACCGGAAAGCCATAGGTGTTCAATACACAAAGTTTTCAAACTAGATTATTGTCTCTAGTGCAAGTGGGAGATTGAAGGGAATATGCCCGAGAGGCAATAATAAAGTGGTTATTATCGTATTCCTATTTATGATAAATGTTTATTTTACATGCTATAATTGTATTAATACGGAAACGTTAATACATGTGTGTTTAATAAACAAAAAGAAAGTTCCTAGTTATGCCTCTCTTATAAACTAGCTCGTTGATTAACAAGATGATCATAGGTTTCCTGATCATGGACATTGGATGTTGTTAATAACGAGGTCACAACAATAGTGTAATGGTGTGATGAACATTCATCTGAAGTATAGCATTACGATCAAAGTCATTGAGTTTATATTGCTATAACAACTTACGAAGTGATCCTAATCCTTAGACCATGAGATCATGTCAATCACTAACACCGGAAGAGTTTCTTGATAACATCAAACGTCACACCGTAACAGGGTGATTATAAAGATGGATTCAGAACTAATAAAGTGTTATGTGAAGGGAATATGCCCGAGAGGCAATAATAAAGTTGTTATTATCGTATTCCTTGTTTATGATAAATGTTTATTTTGCATGCTATAATTGTATTAATACGGAAACGTTAATACATGTGTGTTTAATAAACAAAAAGAAAGTTCCTAGTTATGCCTCTCTTATAAACTAGCTCGTTGATTAACAAGATGATCATAGGTTTCCTGATCATGGACATTGGATGTTGTTAATAACGAGGTCACAACATTAGTGTAATGGTGTGATGAACATTCATCCGAAGTATAGCATTACGATCAAAGTCATTGAGTTTATATTGCTATAACAACTTATGAAGTGATCCTAATCCTTAGACCATGAGATCATGTCAATCACTAACACTGGAAGAGTTTCTTGATAACATCAAACGTCACACCGTAACAGGGTGATTATAAAGATGGGTTCAGAACTACTAAAGTGTTATGTTGAGGCCCATGGATCGAGGGTGGAATTTGTTCATGCCGATGACGGATAGATATTCTATGGGCCCTCTCGGTGATATCACATTGATTAGCTTGCAAGCAAGTGATTTGATCACTAGAATGTTATATCACGAACGAGAAAAGAGTGCATGTCGGTAACGAGATCAAACTAGGTATGGAGATACCGATGATCGAATCTCGCATATGTAATATATCGCGAAACAAAGGGATTAAGATACTAGCGTAAAAGGTTGGACGCGATCACAAGAAAGTCATCGTTGAATGTGTGGGAGTCAGATGGGTCTCGGATCCCGCTTCGATTATTGATCCGAGAGGGTCTCGATCATGTCCACATTATTCGCGAACCGTAGGGTGACACACTTAAGAGACACCGACATCCAATTGGAGCAAAAGTTTCATGCCGAAAAGAAAAGGAAAGCGCAGGAATTTATTTCACTAGACAAAACTGTTTGGTTGAAATTGCTGAAACTGGTTACGCATGTGAAATGAAATACTAGCAAGGGTTTTATGTGAATGTTTGTTAATTAAAGTAATTAACAAAATTCTGAATAAATAAATAAAAGAGTTTTATTTAAATGAGAGCTTGCATTAAATTTGGTGGAAATTTAATGCATGTGAGATTTTGAGTGGAGGCTTTTAATGGGAGTGGAGGCTTTTCATTTTGAGTGGGAGCTCCACCCACATGAATGTGGAAGAGGTGGGGCAGCCCCATGGCTGGGCGCCATGCCCCTTGGGTGCCCCCTCTCCCTATAAAGGCCCCCTCTCCTCTCACACCACACCTCCTCGTGAAGGATCTCTCTCCCTCTAGAATTTATCCCCATGGTCTCGGACTAGCGAGATACATGTTCCGGTGGCTATTCAGCAAAGAGTTGTGCTTCCGCTGCATCGCTGGAGGCGAGGCGGAGGTTGCTCGGTGCCTCGAACGTGTGTGCGAGCACGGATGCGCTGCTGTTTTGCGGCGCTAGGACTTCCTCTCGATCTTGAGATCGGCAAGAGATCGTCTACATCAACCACGAGTTTGGACTCGTTAAGCTTTTTCGGTCTTCAAGGGTATGTTCTCTACGGATATACATCCGCCCGTTGTTTGTATCTAGTAGATAGATCTTGGTACATAGTTCCCATCGTAGGAAATTTTTTGTTTTCTATGCTGCGAACCCAACAGTGGTATCAGACGCGGATCTATGCGTAGATGCTTTGCACGGGTAGTACACATATGAGTATGTGGGCGATGATGATCATTTTATTGCTTATTAGTTGTACTTTGGATATTGGTGGCATAGTGGGATGAAGCGGCCCGGACAAACTTTACATGTCCTCGCACATGAGACCTGTTCCACGCTTGACATGCAACTAGTTTTGCATAAGTGGCTAGCGGGTATCTGTCTCTCCTACTATAGTCAATATCTAATTTGCAACGAGTTGTCAACAATTTGGTTATCCTCGTTGTGGTTCATGTTCGTAGGTAAGAACGGTTCTATCTTCGAAAGCCCTAAGCCACGTAAAATTTGCAATGGATAAATTAGAGGCGTCTAGTTTAGATTGTTGCTGGGCTAGTGATATGATATGGTGATGTTGTAAGTAGAAGTATGAGATGATACTCTTACAACACACATAACGTGTAATCTCCATAGACCTTGGACTTACACATAGAGGTATGATAGTGATCATACCACGGTGCACATGATAGAGATCATATGCGGGAACCATATCATTCCACTAATAAACATGTGATGTTTGATAGCATCTTATATTGCTTGTTTGGCGTTTTATTAGCATAATAAGATGATCCCTCATTTAAATATCAAGATAAGAATGTGTTCTTCTTTTAGTATGCACCGATTATGTTCTCGTCGCTCCAAGACATCACGTGATGATCGGGTGTTTTTGGATCCACGGCCATATTTCGGGTGTAAGACATTACACCTTGAATACTAAAGTTCTTACTTGGCGAGCCTAGCATGTACTGCACATGGCCTCGGAACACGGACGAAAGGTTAAGCATGAGTCATATGTTTTGATATGATGACCATATGGATGCTCGCTTTTGAAGCTATGCCGACTCACGTGATGATCGGACTTGGTGTAGTGGATTTGGTTCATGTAATCACCAAAAGGACACGAGGATGTCGTTTTGAGTGGGAGTTCATTTCTAATTTGGATTAGTAGAACTCAATTTATCATAAATTAAATCAAAGTGAATTTGCATAATTTGTTGTAGTCATTGGCATTCGTTCACCACCATATGCATAGTTGTAATTGAGATAATAGAACTATAGAATTCTGGATATATACTTTACGAACTGGTATCGTATTGTGTTGAGAGTCAATATAAAGTATAAAGTCCTATCGCAAAATTTTCGAAAAACTCTATTTACTCCGTGAAATTTAATAATTGGTATTAAATCGAGTAACAATTCCAGTGTTAGTATCTTAAGTATCATGTTTGCCTCCATGATTCTTGATTTAAATATCAAGTTTATCTAGGAGCTGAAAGAATTGTTTCAGAAACCATCATGTGTGGCAGATATAACGATATCTGAAACAATGTTTGTTGCAATATGATAGAGTATAATATACGTTCTCATATTGGATGAGAATTTACGAAGGTTGGAGATGCTAGACATCCTAATCATCCAAAAGGGTTTTGGAAAGTAATGTTATACTCACGATTCGCCTTTATAAGCTAAAGTAGCTTGATCATGAAAGTCGTCATGATAAGGGTGAATAGAATATGTATGTAAAAAGTTTACTACACTAAAATATTACTAAAGAATGAATTTTGAAAGAATACCGATCTTTTTGATGATGGTGATCTACTTCAAAGTGCAAGTCCAAAGGTATTATTATTTGAATATACACGCTTTGGACTATGTGTCATGTATATGGCTCCACTTTTGATGTTGATAAATTCTTTTAAAAGGAAAAGGAAATGCTGAAAGAAAATCTATAAAATATATTTGGCAGAAAAGAAAAGATTGGAAATATCCAATTTAGGTATATATAAGATATACATGTTATGGTTGTATTCTTTGCTTGTTAAACAATGTGGTTCTTGGGTATTGGATACCGAATCGGTTGGTATGAAATTTCATACGGAACAACGCAATTCATGAACCACAATGGCCTAAGTAACTAGCAAGAGAATATGTGATTATGTTCATCGAAAACAAGCAAACCATTGTTTGTATTTCTCGTTGACATCAAAGCTTGACTTCAAGATTTGTTTTAATAATTGTTATTTAAATCAGGTATTATGAGAACAAAGGTTGTTCAAATAATTACCGTATTCCATATAAGATGGATGATTTACAAATCTAGTTGAAGAAATCACATCCATAAAACCTAATGCTAAAATGTCGCAAGACGAATGATTGAAAAATCACTTATGAAGTGACATCGCTGTTTAAATTATATTGGAAAGAAAACATGAAGAATCTCCATATTCATGGATTTTTGGAGTCTTTGATTTGATCAAGTGACGCTTGTGAGACTTTCCAAGTGATAATTAAAACTTCGTTCAAAGGCCAAAGAAGAACGAACGACTAAATTATTGGAATTTATACATATCGATGTATGTAGTCCATTATGTGTAGTAATGGCGATGGGTTTCAACTTCATATGCTTTCTCCGGAATTTTGAGTGAATGTTCACTTAATGAGAAAGAAGTATGAAATATTTGAAAATGTTTCAAAGACTTTCAAGATGAAGTGGAAAATCATTGTAACAAGAAAAATAAATGAATTATGATTTGATCATGAAGGGATTTATTTGAGTTACAAGTGTAACAAGAAAAATAAATGAATTATGATTTTATCATAAAGGGATTTATTTGAGTTGCAAGTTTAGCAAAACACCTAGATTTACATATCCCGAAACACCATAGGAGTATGGAGTGTTTGAGATTTGTAATGAAACCTTGTGAGACATGGTTGGATCAAAGGTGTTATTTATAAAACTGCCATTATGTTTTAAAAGATTAAAGCTTTAGAGACTACCGCTTTTACACTGAAAAGAGCTCCATCTTGATCCGTTGAAATGACACCATATGAGTTATGGTTTGGGGTAAAACCCAAGTTGTCCTTTCTTAAATTTTGGTATGCTAAACATAAGTAAGATGTTTACAACCAAAGTCGGATGAGCATGTCTTTGTAGGTTATTTCGAATAACAATTGGTTATTCCTCCATAACACCGAGGACAAAAGGGTTTGTCGCTTGAAATGTGAAGTTTCTTGAAGAAGGAATTTTTCATAAAAGTTAAGTGGGAGGACAATAGAACTTTGATAAGGTTAACGAACCTTAGCTAAATGTGTTGAGTTGCGCAGCGCCGGAAATCGTTCTGGAGGATGCCATAATGCTCATAGCTTATGTGCCTCAAAGGTTGTGGTCACGGAGGTCTAAAGTTCCTATTGAACCAAGAAGGTCGGTTAAACAATCAAATGCTAAGATTTGAAAGTAAATCATTATTGTTTGACAATGATGAACCGAATACATACAAAGAAGCGATGATGGGCCCTGACTCCGTCAAATGGCTTGATGCCATAAAATCCGTGATAGTTCCATATACGAGAAATCAAGTTTTGAACTTGGAAGACCCTCCTGAAAGGTGTAAAAACCTATCGGTCGTATTTGGATCTATAAAGAAACAGACATGGATGTCTCACATCTATGAAATATTCGACATGTCGTAAAGTATTTTATGACAATGTTCAAAGAGTTGACTATGACAAGATTTGATCTTTCATAGCGATATTTAATCTGAACGGATTAAAGTAGCAACCACTACATATAATTTGGTATATGGTAGATGAATAAACAAAACAAAGTTCTTCTAATAGAATGGTTACCTAGGACGTGTACATGACACGGTCCAAAGGGTTTTGTTAAAATCAAAGGATGCTAAAAGGGCATGCAAACTTCAATGGTTGAAGTAAGCATCGCGGAGTTGGAATCTTCACCGTGATGAAAAGGAGTTTTCATCAGGAGACGATGAAGATGCTTGCATTTTCAAGAAATTAAGTGGGAGCGCTGAGACATATTTCTAATACATTATGTGAAGGATATCTTGTTGATTAGAAATGATGTTTCTTTTATTGACAAAGGTTAAGAATTTCATTTCGATGAAAGACTTAGGCAAAACCCGAATATTTAGCATGAATGTCTATAGTGGATAGACTGTAACGCTAATATGTTTATGCCAAACGTACATATATGAGATATTGAAGGAGTTCAATATAGAAACGACAAGAAACAGTTCTTGTTGCATGGAAAGGAATTGAATCAAGATTCAAGTGTATCGACACTTGATAAGTGAAACAAGATTCAAGTGCTTTGACACTTGATGAGTGCAATCACGAGAATGTTTTGATCAATCATACCATGATATGTACACATCGGATATGTCCTATGCTCTAAGTGTTATGAGCATATACCAGAATGAATCATAAAATGATCATTGGACGATAGTGAGGATATTCTTATGATCTTTTGGAAGAACTAAGAATATATTTGTGTAGAGGTGACAAACAATTACAAATAGTTCATTGTAAAGCGTTACATTGATACTAGTTTTGTCACAAGATACAAATTAAGTTTATCTCAATTTAAACTATGGGTGGCACAATGTAATGGAAAGGAGATTTCATGATGGATTTGGAAGAGTTCCAAAGTTAAGACATTATGACGAATACTACAACAAAAGGCTAAGTATATGACTGCTATAGTAGCAGCAAAGGAGGGAATTTGTGTCAAGTAGTTTGTTATCAAACTAAGGTGTGGTTCACAACGGGCTAACACTAAAGATATATTGTATGACAATAGTATCGATGTGTTTTAACCCCAAGAAACTAAAGGTCTCACCGAAAGACCAAATTTATACAATGCCATCTCATTGGAGAATGAGTGATGCGTGAAGACGCAAAGACATGCAAATACACACGGACCTGAAAGCGTCAGATCCGTAGATTATGTTAACCACTTGCAATTGCGTATATGGAACACCAGAAAGCCATAGGTGTTCAATACGCAAAGTTCTCAAACTAGATTATTGTCTCTAGTGCAAGTGGGAGATCAAGGAATATGCCCGAGAGGCAATAATAAAGTGGTTATTATCGTATTCCTTGTTTATGATAAATGTTTATTTTGCATGCTATAATTGTATTAATACGGAAACGTTAATACATGTGTGTTTAATAAACAAAAGAAAGTTCCTAGTTATGCCTCTCTTATAAACTAGCTCGTTGATTAACAAGATGATCATAGGTTTCCTGATCATGGACATTGGATGTTGTTAATAATGAGGTCACAACATTAGTGTAATGGTGTGATGAACATTCATCCAGTATAGCATTACGATCAAAGTCATTGAGTTTATATTGCTATAACAACTTACAGTGATCCTAATCCTTAGACCATGAGATCATGTCAATCACTAACACCGGAAGAGTTTCTTGATAACATCAAACGTCACACCGTAATGGGTGATTATAAAGATGGGTTCAGAACTACTAAAGTGTTATGTTGAGGCCCATGGATCGAGAGAGGAATTTGTTCATCCCGATGACGGATAGATATACTCTGGGCCCTCTCGGTGATATCACATTGATTAGCTTGCAAGCAAGTGATTTGATCACTAGAATGTTATATCACGGGAACGAGAAAAGAGTGCATGTCGGTAACGAGATCAAACTATGTATGGAGATACCGATGATCGAATCTCGGACATGTAATATATCGCGAAACAAAGGGATTAAGATACTAGCGTAAAAGGTTCCGACGATCACAAGAAAGTCATCGTTGAATGTGTGGGAGTCAGTATGGGTCTCCAGATCCCGCTTCTGATTATTGATCCGAGAGGGGTCTTGATCATGTCCACATTATTCGCGAACCGTAGGGTGACACACTTAAGAGACACCGACATCCAATTGTAGCAAAAGTTTCATGCCGAAAAGAAAAGGAAAGCGCAGGAATTTATTTCACTAGACACAAATCGCTTTGGTTGAAATTGCTGAAACTGGTTCTGCATGTGAAATGAAATACTAGCAAGGGGTTTTATGTGAATGTTTGTTAATTAAAGTAATTAACAAAATTCTGAATAAATAAATAAAAGAGTTTTATTTAAATGAGAGCTTGCATTAAATTTGGTGGAAATTTAATGCATGTGAGTGGAATTTTGAGTGGAGGCTTTTTAATGGGAGTGGAGGCTTTTCATTTTGAGTGGGAGCTCCACCCACATGAATGTGGAAGAGGTGGGGGCAGCCCCATGGCTGGGCGCCATTCCCCTTGGGTGCCCCCCTCTCCCCTATAAAAGGCCCCCCTCTCCTCCTCTTAAAGCACACCTCCTCGTGAAGGATCTCTCTCCCCCTCTAGAATTTATCCCCCATGGTCTCGGACTAGCGAGATACATGTTCCCGGTGGATATTCGGCAAGAAAGAGTTGTGCTTCCGCTGCATCGCTGGAGCGAGGAGGCGGAGGTTGCTCGGTGCCTCGAACGTGTGTGCGAGCACGGATGCGCTGCTGTTTTGCGGCGCTAGGACTTCCTCTCGATCTTGAGATCGGCAAGAGATCGTCTACATCAACCACGAGTTTGGACTCGTTAAGCTTTGTCGGTCTTCAAGGGTATGTTCTCTACGGATATACATCCGCCCGTTGTTTGTATCTAGTAGATAGATCTTGGTACATAGTTGTTCCCATCGTAGGAAAATTTTTGTTTTCTATGCTGCGAACCCTACATTATGTTGAGGCTCATGGATCGAGAGTGGAATTTGTTCATCCCGATGACGGATAGATATACTCTGGGCCCTCTCGGTGATATCACATTGATTAGCTTGCAAGCAAGTGATTTGATCACTAGAATGTTATATCACAGGAACGAGAAAAGAGTGCATGTCGGTAACGAGATCAAACTAGGTATGGAGATACCGATGATCGAATCTCAGACATGTAATATATCGCGAAAAAAAAGGATTAAGATACTGGCGTAAAAAGGTTCTGACGATCATAAGAAAGTCATCGTTGAATGTGTGGGAGTCAGTATGGGTCTCCAGATCCCGCTTCTGATTATTGATCCGAGAGGGTTCTCGATCATGTCTGCATTATTCGCGAACCGTAGGGTGACACACTTAAGAGACACCGACATCCATTTGGAGCAAAAGTTTCATGCCGAAAAGAAAAGGAAAGCAGGAATTTATTTCACTAGACAATCAAACTGCTTTCTTGAAATTGCTGAAACTGGTTCTGCATGTGAAATGGAATACTAGCAAGGGTTTTATGTGAATGTTTGTTAATTAAAGTAATTAACAAAATTATGAATAAATAAATAAAAGAGTTTTATTTAATGAGAGCTTGCATTAAATTTGGTGGAAATTTAATGCATGTGAGTGGATTTTGAGTGGAGGCTTTTAATGGGAGTGGAGGCTTTTCATTTTGAGTGGGAGCTCCACCACATGAATGTGGAAGAGGTGGGGGCAGCCCCATGGCTGGGCGCCATGCCCCTTGGGTGCCCCTCTCCCTATAAAGGCCCCCTCCTCCTCTCACACCACACCTCCTCGTGAAGGATCTCTCTCCCCTCTAGAATTTATCCCCATGGTCTCGGACTAGCGAGATACATGTTCCCAGTGGCTATTCGGCAAGAAAGAGTTGTGCTTCCGCATCGCTGGAGCGAGGAGGCGGAGGTTGCTCGGTGCCTCAACGCGTGCGAGCACGGATGCGCTGCTGTTTTGCGGCGCTAGGACTTCCTCTCGATCTTGAGATCGGCAAGAGATCGTCTACATCAACCACGAGTTTGGACTCGTTAAGCTTTGTCGGTCTTCAAGGGTATGTTCTCTACGGATATACATCCGCCCGTTGTTTGTATCTAGTAGATAGATCTTGGTACATAGTTGTTCCCATCGTAGGAAAATTTTTGTTTTCTATGCTGCGAACCCTACAGTATGTTCATCCAAAATCTATCCCATTTCTTGTTGATGATTTTTCTCCCCCAGCTAACTTGCTTGTTTTCAGGAGGAAGCGTGGAGAAAAAGGCCCACCTCTTGTTGTTGATTTAACGCAAGTTGAAAAGGGCAAGAATCAATGGCCAAAGAAAGAAGAGAACTAACCAGATCATGTTTGGTGCTGCTGAGGTGCAATCTGAACTTGTTTTGGAGGATGATGTGCAAACTGTTGAGGCTTTAGGGCACACCGTTTCTGATTTGGAAGCTCTGGTGCAAAATGAGGGGCAAAATGAGCCTGTTGTTGAGGCTCTAGTGCAAAATGAGCCTGTTGTTGAGGCTCTGGTGCAAAATGAGCCTGTTGTTGAGGCTCTGGTGCAAAATGAGCCTGTTGTTGAAGCTCTGGTGCAAACTGACCAAGTTGTTGAGGCTCTGGTGCAAAGTGACCATGTTGTTGAGGCTCTGGTGCAAAGTGACCATGTTGATGAGGCTCTGGATCATGATCATGAGGTTGTTGAGGAGGTGCAGGAGGTGAAGGAGACTCTTGGACGTGCTGTGGGGAGGCCAGATGGTAATGGTAAGAAAAAGAAGAGCATAAACCTATTGTGTGGTGTGGAACTTGTGAAGGAGAAGAAAACGAGGGGTAAGAAGAGCCAAAAGAAATAGACATTTGTTATTGTAAACATTTGTTATTGTTGTAAACATTTGACACTTGTTGTTGTAATAATTTGGCACTTGTTGTTGTAAACATTTGTTATTATAATAATTTGTCACTTGTTGATAATTTGGACAAAATTCAAATATGATGGTAAATTTGAATTTCAACATATGTAGCTATGTCACTTTTCTATGTTTGTATGAGCTTCCAACGTTTTCTCATATGTACAATACAACTCATCCTCACCTGATCCATTTTGTGAAGTACAACTCACCCTCACCCAAAATGGGGTAGAAATGGGCTCCAAAGCTAGGGTAAACCACCCCATTTCTAAGCAAGTTTTTTTGACCATTTCTAAAACCAAGTTAGATATTTTTCCTCAGAACTATGTCACATAACATGACACCATGCGAAGGTTTTGTATTTTTTTGATTTTTTTTTGAATTAGTTATGCACATTTGAATGTCTGGTCAAACTTGAAGGGTTTTCATAAATATTCTTAGCTAGGGGCCGAGGCTCGCAAAACTAGCATTGGATCTCTGATGAAATAGCATGTTGTGAACCTAAAAATTATTTTTACAAAAAATCATCAGCATGGAATCATGTACCTGTAGTTCATATCTTACCCACTTCCAACCGATTCGGCAGGATTTGTCTTTTTCACCAGGGATGGAATAAAAGGTTTGAGATACTCAGGTTGGGAAATTGTACATTATAGGTGGTCTAGTATTTTTGAAAAATAGGATGTTACCATTTTGAAACTTCAATTTGGTGGTTGCTTCACAAATCCCCCCTCTTTCGGCACTTAGAAAATAGAAAATGATTTTTCTGTGCGTCGAAAAGGAAAACTTTGTGCTACAACATTGTTAGTCATCCCATTATAGACATGCATTTCAAATATGGGCACATTATCACAAACTATGCCTTGATTCTAGCCATATCATTGGTCATTTGACCCGAAAGCCAGAAAACCTCGGAGGAGATAGGTCATTTTGTGAAGGGTTTTTTGAAATATGATCAATAGACCAAGTTTGATATTTTTCCTCACAACTATGTGACATAACATGACACCATGCGAAGGTTTTGTATTTTTTTGTTTTTTTTTTGAATTAGTTATGCACATTTGAATGTTTGGTCAAACTTGTGAAACCCCGTTGACTACATCCTAAACCCCGCTAACCCTAAGGCCGAATGAGGACCGTAGATCTAACCCTAGCACGACACTGTGGCCGTCCAATCGCGTCTTCTAGAAGGATTCCGCGGGTGGCTCTGGGCGATCCGTGGAAGGGCTTGTTCTGCAACCTGATTGGTTGGCGTCTCTTAGAAGGATTTCGTGGCTAGCTCTTGGCGATCCGTGGGATGGATGATTCTGGAATCTGATTGGCTTCATCGTTTTTACGTGCAACAGCGTGGCATGCGAGGGCGCTGGGCGGGGCGGGCTGCACCATGCGGGCATGCAGCTGCCCCTAGCGTCGCAGTCTAGCTATTTTACGTCCAACAGCGCTGCAGCGTATTTACTCCCTCCGTCGCATTAAATAAGTTTACGTGTAACAACTTTCTCCAATCAAACTTACTCCCCTCAGGTTCATTGTAATAAATGAGACTTTGCATGATACCACATCTATGTTATTTTGCACTATGTAGTAGTAACTTAGACTAGTAACATATGCATGATACCACATCTATGGACTACTTTTTGGCTTGTGGATAGCCTTATGGACTACATAGTGGATGCCCAAGTGCATTGGAAAGGTAGAAGTACATTTTTTGTGGACAAATTTTGAAGCCAAACGTACACTTATTTGTGGACAGAGGGAGTATGCATGTCACTATGATCAGCAAAAAAAATATCAAAATCTAAAATATGTAATAAATATAACGTACAGCGTTGGCACACTCCAGACCGTTGGACCGAGCGTGGCATGCGAGGGTGCTGGGCGGGGCGGGCTGCACCATGCATGTAGCATGCAGGGTCGGGGGCGGCGGTGCAGGGGTTACAGTACGTCGCATCCTAGCTATTTTTTTTCTCTCTTTCGCATTGATCACGCCCGCTTCCCACACGCAACGCAGCGCACGCTGCCTCGTCTCGGGCGGGCTGCACCATGCATGCAGCAGCTGCCCTAAGCATGATCTAGCTATTTTATGCAACAGCGCTGCCCCATTAAATAAGTGTACGTCGAACAACTTTCTTCAGTCAAATTTACTTCCATCTGGTTCATGCGCCATACAAAAAGTCAATATTACTTCCACCGATTTTTCTTGCGTGTGTAAAAACGAACGAGTACCTTGGTACTAGATTCCTGCATTTATTACCGAAGTAAATCAAGGCCAAATTATATTTTCCCTTTTATTTTTCACTGCCAATGAACAACTACCTTGGACGTTTTTTTCTCTCTTTCGCATTAATGCACATGCATGCATGCAGGAGCGGGGGCGTCGCATCCTAGCTATTTTTTTCTCTCTTTCGCATTGATCACGCCCGCTGCCCCGCTTCCCGTCTCTTTCGCATTGATCATGCATGCAGGGGCAACGCAAGACGCAGCCTGCCCTCGGCGTCTGCGCCAACGCGACGCTGGATTCCCACGCCGCCTTCACGCTCCGCCTCAATAAATAGGCAAAACGCCTTTGCCTCCTCATCTCATCTTGCCCCTCATCTCTTCAACCTCGAGCCCGTCCCTTTGCCTCCTCCCAGCCGCCCCCCAAACACTCCGACCATGGCGACCTCCCCCTTCCGCCTCCCTTCCGACACCGAACTAAGCGACGAGGACAACCACCCGGACCACAAGCAGTGGTGGGAGCAGCGGGCGCCCACGCGCCCCAAGCGTGGCAAGAAGAAGGAGAAGAAGTCCCCGCCCTGCCCCTGGGGAGACCAGGGCCCCATCGTCCACAACCCCGTCCCCAACCTCCCCGGCGGCGGCGACCTCCCCTCCGAAGCCTACTGGGCTAAGGCGGCGAAGGAGGAGGCAAGGCAGGAGGCTGCCATCGCCAGGTGGGAGGAGAAGGAGGCCCAGCGCACCTTGAAGAAAAGGCAGGAGGAGGAGGAAACGGGAGGCCAATGGCCGGGCCTTCCGGGAGGAGCAACGGAAGCGGGAGGCTGGAGAGGTGGAATGCGGCACCGCCTCCACCGCCGATGGAGTAGGGGGTTAGGGTTTAGGGGCTAGCCCAGGGTTTAGGCGGGGCGCCTATTCCGCCCCTTCTATATTATTGTACCTTTTTATTTTTATTGTAATTTTATCGATCCCCCCTATCTAATATAAGTAATGTTATCTGTGTTTTACTGTAATATTATTGCGCCTATTCCATCCCTTGTTTCATTGTAATCTGTGTTTTATTGTATTGTCATTTGTCAAAACACCCAAAACAACAAGTGTATAAAACAAAAGACACAAAAACAAGTTCATATAATACTCGTGCAATATTTATATATTTACAAGTGTATAAAACAAAAGACACAAAAACAAGTTCATATAATACTCGTGCAATATTTATATATTTACAAGTGTATAAAACAAAAGACACAAAAACAAGTTCATATAATACTCGTGCAATATTTATATATTTACAAGTGTATAAAACAAAAGACACAAAAACAAGTTCATATAATACTCGTGCAATATTTATATATTTACAAGTGTATAAAACAAAAGACACAAAACAAGTTCATACAACACATGGTTCATTTTCAAATAAGACATTTACATATTTACATAAGTTAAAGGAGCCCAAGTTAGGTTAGTTAAATGGATGTCCTTGGACTTCATTTATATATTTACTTTTGCAAAAAAAAGATTGCGACCTGAGCACGAGTATCTACAGATCCACACGTTCCTATTTAGATTATAACGTGATTACCATTTTTTTGCCCAATCAACATATAGTTACTATTGGGTCTGGATACGTCCATTTTGGCATGACTAAGTTATATTTGGTCCTAGCCTTTTTCAATCCTCGTCAATTGTTTTTTTACTTTTGAACCGCCCTCCCTCGCACACGGCCTGCACACTGATAAAAGGAACACTGACGAAACTGAAGAAACACTGATTTCGAAAACAGAGCAGCTCAAAATTAGCCCGAATTTGTGTTGCATTTTATTCAAGCCAAAGACATAGACCATTACATCCATTACAAAGCATCACTCGAACACTGATCTAATGACTAACGATGAGGAGATAAACTAATCCGAGAGAAATTACACAAAAATAAAAAAACGGCCATCAGATTGTCCTGCTTCTTCAATTCGATGATTTGCCTTAGCTGCTTGTTCATCTTCTTAAGCTCGGCCTTCACTTCCGCATCCACCGTAGTACCAGCAGAAATAGGGTTGCCACATCCCAATTGCTCCACCACGGACGGTTTTCGAGCTCCCGGATGCTACCTCCACCCCACCGCTCGATGTACTCATCAAGCCACTCAAAATGCCCACATTTTGGCAGTTCAAATCGCAGAGATGAACCCTAAATCCCAAATTCGATGAAATGCATGAAATTTCAAAGAAAAGCGAAATTGGCGCCGGAACACTCAGATCTCACCTTTCCGCTCGGGCTTGCTCACACTTCACAAATTCCCGACCAATGTTGCCGTTCTTGTCGGATGTGACAAGCCTGTGGGCGCGACGGGGCAATCGGGCACCTCTCATCGGCACCGCACCATACCGAGGCCATGAGCGGTGGAGGAAGCAGAGCTCGACATCCTCGCCGGCGTTGCCACACTTGCTCGCCGGAGAAGAAAACAGAAGGGGATGAGATGCTGGAACGGTGGCGGGAGTGCTCGGGTGCGGGGACGGATCGGGGCCAACGGCTCTCTTCAACCACAGGGTGGGTCCCACGATATGAGGTGGACATCAGGTGAGTTCCGCCGTGACGTGGAGAGGCTGTGGGTCCTACTGTGCTCAGCTGATTCGAATTCGTTGACGGTCTCGTGGGGTTAAGTGGAAGTGTCGCACGGGAGCTATTTGCCGCTTCAGAAGTGTCGCGTGCGAGCTATTCTTTTCAACGATGTCGTGTTCCTTCCAATTCCATGTAAAGACGTCGCATAGGAGCTATAAGCCCGACGCCATGGCTTTGGTGTTCACCATTGTCACGGAATGCTCGACGCTTCTTTCTTTTGAGGAGACAGTCAGGTTGCTAACTGCGGGTGTTTGAGCTGCTTATGGAAGTAGTGTGCACAAAACGAATGTATTTATAGGAGAATAATTAGCTTACGTCCATGATCAGGTAAAGTCTCCATGGCCGATTGGTACGACCCTAGTACACCTATATCTCTCTGATCTAGCTCTTGTTTCTTAGACAGATGGTCAGAGTAGAATCAAGAAATGATACCTTGGTACATATGGTACATTGCACGTACAAGGATTGTATTTATTGGCCGGCCACGACTGAATATCAGGGATTTCTTTTTTCTCACGATTACATGGGAATTAATTAGATGCACAAACAGTACACGAGGAATTTCAGGTCGTGATTACAAGGACATACTAAACTCTACAACAATCACTTGAAGGGGACGACTTTTAACTCACCACAATCTCACTAAACTTTCCACCCTAACGCATGCACGCACGCACGCACACACAACTGTGTGTTCACGTGACATTTAGAGTTTGAAACTTTGAGGGCGGTGTTGCACACATAAACTCAAAGGCATTCTTTCACATAAGAGTTCTCTACAGTCCAAATACACCAATTATGTATATTTATTTATCAGTTGGATTTGTTCTTTGGTGAAGGAAAGCTTGCTTGATTGGTCTAGTAATCACTTAATTGATTTATATTGCTTTTAGCATATAATAGATAATAGATAACCCTTTTTTTCTACAATGGTTCACCCCAAAAATAGAAAATATAGACTGCCAGAGTATTCGCCGGAAACCTCGTCGGAGACTTTGTAGCAAAAAAATTGTGATTATATAGCGAACCCGATCTCGAAGGAGACTTTCACCGGAAGACCTCGCTGGAGAAATTTTAGCTAAAATTTTACGCTATTGTAGCAAAACCATAAAATGGTTATAGCAAAGAAATTCAGCAAACATGTCACATCCCAAGATTTTAGAAATTGGGACTGGAAAAAAAATTGTCTTTACATGTCATTCATGAGCATTGCATTGCATCCATACAATAATTTCAAGAATTGAATTCAAAAACTCTAACCCTACTAGGTTTTGCAAATATACCTATGAGGATTAAACAAGGGTTTTATAAATCCAACATTATTGAACTAAATAAAAGGACACAAAAATGATCCCAAAATAATCTACTAAATATTATTATGAAAAAGTTATAAAGGAAACACTAAAAACAGAAAATGAAAAGAATTAAAAAAACTAAACCTAACTATCCAGTCAGAGTAGAAGCACACCTAAAGTCCTGCCCAAAGTCTCCATGGCCGATTGATACGACCGTAGTACACCTATATCTCTCTAATCTAGATCTTGTTTTTTAGACGATGGTCAGAGTAGAAGCACGAAATGATACCTTGGTAGCGAAGGTACATTGCACGCACAAGATCATTCTATTTATTGGCCGGCCACGACCGAATATCATGTATTTCTTTTCTTACGGTAAATGGAGGAATTAATTAGATGTGAGAATAGTACGCGGGAGATTTCAGGTCGTGATTACAAGGACATAATAGCTCAACAACAAGCATTTGAAAGTGGGCGACTTTTAACTCACCCAGATCGTAAGGCAATTGCATATAATCTCACTAAACTTTCTACCCTAACACACAGACAATTATTTCAATCAGAGTTTGAAATTTTGGGGGTGGCGTTGCACACTTAACTGAAAGGCATTTTTTCACACAAGAGTTCCGATTTACAATCCAAATAAACCAATTATGTCCAATTATGCGGAGGTACTTGTATTTATATAGGGGGTTAATTAGCGTACATCCATTATTGGGTCGTCTTACGCCAGCCCAAAGTCTCCATAACCGATTGGTACCACAGTAGTACACCTATATCTCTCTGATCCAGCGGAGGTACTTGTATGGTCAGAGTAGAATCAAGAAATGATACCTTGGTACCAAAGGTACATTGCGCGTACAAGCATCGTCATTGTATTTATTGGGCGGCCACGACTGAATATCAGGAATTTATTTTTTCAATTCTCACGATTACAGGGGAATTAATTAGATGCAAAAAAAGTACACGAGGAATTTCATGTTGTGGTTAAAAGGACACACTAACTCTACCACAAACACTTGAAGAGGGCAACTTTTAACTCACCGAGATCATAAGACAATTCCACTATCTCAATAAACTTTCTACCCTATCAATTTTTTGTTCACGTGCCTATCAGTGTTTGAAACTTTGGTGGCAGTGTTGCACACATAAACCCAACAGTCATTCTTTCACATAGAAGTTTTTTACAATCCAAATAGACCGATTATATCTATTTATTTATAGATGGGATTTTTTTGAGAGAATATAGATAGGATTTGTTCTGTATGGTGAAGGAAAGTTTGTTTGATTGTTCGATTGTCTCATTTTAATTATTTAAGTCCCTAATAGTAATTATTTAGTACTAGTCTTGGCGGTGAACACCGGTTTGCCATCTCACTTAATTAAGTAACCAACATGTGACATCACTTGTTTGTATCTTTCAAAATCTTGTTTTACACTACTTTTTACTACATGGTTTAAGCGGGAGTCGATTTTTATCAATGTAATAAGTTTGACACAGTCTTCCCTGCATTAGATCTCTCTATATCTTTTGTATAAATACATCTCATTATAGGACACATAGTCGTATTCCCTTTCTCCCACGACACTTGGCACCTACAGTTAATTCCCTCCTCTCCGTCCTTGTTTTACCGACGTCGCATCTAATTCCACCCTCTCAACCGTTGTGCCTGCATTGTTCTTTGAATCGTCATGAACCGGTTGCATAACTTGCGTTCGCCAATCCAATCATCCTAGTTAGGCACATGTGAATGTACTTATAGATCGGAAGTCCATATGGGTGAACCATCATTACAAGTCAAGATGATTCCTGTTCCTAACAACAATTACTAGGTCTTAGAACCCGATTGGGACACCGAATGACGGTCAAAGTGAAACCTCCTCTGACAGGTTGAGAACCAGGTCGTTGTGATGTAGGGCGCTGACTAGGTTGTCAAGGAACTCCAAACTCCCAAAAGAGGGAACCTTTCCCGGGGTTAGAGCATCTCTAACAGTAACCGAAAAAGTCGGAACCGAAAAACGTGAATTCAGTCTTCCGAAAACATGGGGGACGAAGATTTTGCAGCTGGCGCACTAACTATTGGTGTTGTAATATAGAAATAAAATATGTATGGTGGTATGATGCCAAGATCTGATGGGTAACATATATGAGACACAAAGGTTCGGGCTCCCAAATGCACATGTAATAAGCCTAATCATTTTTGTGGTAGTTTTTGATTGATCGATGAATGTCTAAGCTTGGATATGATCAGCTATATAGCAATACATGGGTATAAGCGAGCTTGGATATGGGATTCTGTGGGCTATCCTCGCTGATCCGGTTGAAGACCATCTTGACTTCTACAATGTTTTTGGGTTCTATCAAAGAACACCTCTATTTGTTGGTGATATTGTTCCTCCCCTCAACAGTACCCTCAGCGTATCTTTTGCATCCAAGGCATGGGCGCTGAAGTTATATCGTCGGAGGGGGCTATCGCACCAGAAATGTTATCTACCGTTCATGTGTAGACCATTCATTTTTCTTCTGATTGCTTTACGATTTGTGATGCATGCAGTATTTACTATTGTGGTCTGACAACTTTCTTCCTTTTTGCATCCACAGCATATACCCACCTAACACTCTCTCTCCCATCGCCAGTACACTGATTTAATTTCTAATCTTAGACTTTAAATGACCATACATAATGGAATAAGTATCGGACTAACAATCTGTTTGAATAGTGCGTTTGTTCGACGATATCTTTTAAACAAGGCCAAAATAGGTTTTGTTTCGATAAATTTCAAAATCCAAATTCTAAAAGACAATGAAACATTATGGTGGATTCTGAAACACAATGAAACCTAATAAAATAACCCTAAAGTAAACACACGGTTTTAACACTTCCGGTACGTGATAAAAATTGAACACTTATGGTATGTTGAAATGCATTAAACAGATAGTTTCAAAATATATTTTTGCCAGGTTTCATAAAATTTTTCATAGTTTCATCAAGTTTTTGAAGTTGATTTTCAAATATTGTTAAAATATATTTAATATTGTTCTTATTATAACGCTCTCATTGTTAGAAATCTAAATTTTCAAACGGATTATAAGTTAGATTTTTTATTCATAAACTATGGAAAATTTAAGTTGAGAAATAGATTGAAAATCATGAACATGTGACTTTGCATGCAATAGTACTTGTCTGATAGATTAAAAGGAGAGAGAAGATGGGGCCGTAGCGTGCTCGGTAGAATTGCCGTTCCGGCTATCACACAACACTTAAGTTGAACTTTTATTTAAAAGACGAGTAGCAGCATGAACATGGCTAAGCCGGGGCCAAACCAGTAGTACAAGCTAGTAGTACGACACATTATTTAGGAATAGATTGAGTAGCCAGTGGGGTGACACTTTGTGCTTGCCGGTGTGTGATCACCACTATACCCCTGAGCGTCATGGGACGGAGAGGAGCCGCGTGTGGCCTCAACCCGATGTAGCGGCGGGGCAAGCGAGGCCGGAGACCTCAGGCTGGTCGCAGACAAATAGCACGGCCTTGACGTCGTCCGTGAAGTCGAAGCGGTCAGGGACACCGGCGCCCCTGAAGGCGGTGCACAGGCAATCCGTTGCGTTCGGCTTCTCTCTGACCTGCCGACAGCACCGCTCCCTCTCATCGGCCAGGTTCTTCCCGCGGAAGTCCACTCTGCCCAGCCGAAAGTCCACGCAGGGTCCGAGCTTATCTAGGTAGTCCGTCGTGCACTGCCCGCCAGCAGCAGACGGTGGTGGCGCCGCCTGTGCCGTCGCCTGGCCCTGGACGGAGGCCACAGCCGCAACCATCACTGCGAGGAGGAGGAGGAGGAGCAGGACGCGGGAGGACGCCATGGCATTGGTGGTCGTCGTCATTGTTGCTGCTCGACCGGTCGATGGTTCTTCTACTTCCTTTGAGGAGGTGTGTTGCTGCGGATGTTTGTGCAAACCGGGATGCATTTATAGGGGGCAAAATGGCTAGTAGTTATCCTACGTCCGCGTCGGATCATTTCGAGCAAGCTCAAGGTCTCTGTGGCGGTTTGGTTAGTCGCGCGACGTGCCGCACGTCTAGAAAATGTGCGACGCCTATCCAGGATATAGCTCTTATTTCATAGATTAGGGTAGAAGCAAGAAATAATACTTTGGGTACGAAAGGTACATTGCGTACAAGGGTGTAATTTATCCGCCCCCGACTGAAAACTTGTGATTTCTTTCCTACACGACTATACGGAAAATTAATATATATGTGCAAATACTATCTTCGTTCTTAGTAAAAAATATTTTGGTAGAACAAAATAAATGGCCACCAACTCATTCAAAAGTCATAGTGTGCCATATCTAAAAGGAGGTTACCATGCATACATCTTTCCTCAAAGTTAATTGTATTTCCGGTGTGTTACCTCCATCTTTCCTGGGAGCAGAAACATGGCTTAGTATACTGCTCCAGCCAAAGTAAGTTTAATTCTGGATTCCTCTCGATCATACTGAGAGCAATATTATTTCCTTACTGAAGAGTTACAACGGTGCTGCAAATAGAGATTAAGGGAATGGACAACTAATATTGTATGCCAACTTATAGATTAGGAATATGATCAGAAAATATAATTATCCGTGTTCTAAAAATATGGTCAACTATAAGTTATTGATTGAGCTGTGCTTCGGTGTCCCTCTCCTCCCCCTCCCCCCAACTTAAGTTTGTATCGGGCAGTTTTCCTTTGACCCGTCGAAACCCATATTCATACCTTGTATACCTCCGTCTATGTGAAATCGGCCAAGTTAGGTATACTCCACGTTTCCACCTGCTGATCCCCCCCCCCCCCCCTATCGAGATCTACGTCTTTGCATGCCATGTTTTGAAATTTTGTTATTTCTTTTATATACCTCCTGATTTCAGACACCCGCGGGTACGTGAGTATACGTGTATGGTGAGTATACGTCTAAACAGACCATACGGGTTTGGGTGGGTTCGTATGATCTTCAAAACGAATTGGTATCAAGTGTTTGTTAAAGTTTGAAGATAAGGGGGGACACCGAAGCAAAAGTGTTGTTGATTAGGGATAACTGATATATGACCATGTAACAATCCTGGGCTATCAAGTACAATTAGTTTGAGGCTTTTCAGCTCATGTTTGTTCCTACTACTGTTTACACGTATTGCTCTTAGCAATCTCTACCATCTAATATTAGGAAACATCTCTCTCGCTCTCGCGTCCCTCCTAGAGGCGACATGGGGGAACCCTAGCTCCCGCCGGCGTCCAGCCTCCCCCAGCGGCAATCCCCTCTCCCGCCGCCGCCAAGAGGCTCCGTCGGGCAAAGCCTGGGCGGGGATGGCGGCGGCGGGGCCTTTCCCCTGGGTGGTGGATCCCCTGAAGGCGGCGGCGGCGTGCTCTCTCATCTTGATCTGGCGGCGTGGAGCTACGGGATGGCGGCGTTTGGCGGCCAACGTCGGAGGTGGGGGATCTAGCCCCGCTCGATGGTGGTGCCTCTACACCCATGGATGGAAGTTTCGGGCTCGGTCATGGGCCTCTGGTCTCGGACGGTCCTGTGTGGCTGGGTCCATGGCTGCGAGAGGCGTGGCTGCGCCTGGCAGCTTCGGCATCGTGGTGGTGCCGGTGTCCAGCCGGGTGACGACGGCGGGCTAGACCTCCACTGTCCAGTCCATCCGGTGGTGGATGTGGATAGGTCATCAGCGCTTCCCCATCAACCGCATCGAGGTTCGGCTCTTCTCTCGACTGCGATGCGTCCAAGTGTGGCTAAAGTCACTCCTTTTCCGGCTGTTTGGGGCTGACGGATGTGCCGGGGCAAAAGCCCTGCTTGAAGCTGACGACGTCGATGCCTGCGGGTGCCGTTTCCTCCTTGGGGGTGCTGTCATGGCACTGCCCGTGTTGCCCCATCACGAGCTCCGGGGGAAACCCTTGATTCGGCTTGCCGGGTCGGACAACGATGGCACCACGGTGTCGTCCCCTTCTTGGAGGCGCTGTCTAGGCTACTCGTAGAATCCCGGAGAGGTTTGATGAAGTCCAGGTTGGCGGCCTCTTAGAGTGTGGGCTTTCGGGGCGCAATGTACATCGTCGGCGGCGCTTCTCTGGCGGGTTCTACCGGTTTTTCCAGTCCCGTCGCTCACTCGCCGTTCTTAGGCGCTTGAGGGTGGACGGTGCGTTGGTTGTGCCATCCTTGGTATTCAGTCTCCTGGAGTTTCCTCCTTCGGTTGTGACGCGGTCCGGAAGCTCAGTGTATCCCCCTCCCCACCATTCTTGGCAGGAGACGGTACTAGGAGAGTCCTCGTTGTTTGGTTGTCGTGGGTTGTGTTGTAATCCGAGTGGCGTCGAGTTTGTATCGTGTAGCCTTCGTGGCGTTGTCCTAGCCATCTTGGCCTTTCTTCTATGAAACTGATACACCTTCCAGGGTGTATCCTTGAAAAAGTATTAGGAAACATATGATTTGGTCGAAGTGCATTATGGTGTTTGGTGTGTATTCTTGCATTAACTCCTTCAGAAAGCAAGCAATAAATTAATTTCCGAACATCACCAATTGCGATGAAAATAGTACTCTAAAAAGAAAGATATTCAGATGTAAGAAAAAAGCCATGAGAAGCATAATTTTACCTAAAAGGAGGTTACCAAGTGATGTTTCTCCAGCTTCTGTTGAATTCCTCAAATTCTCCAGGTATGTGAGATCCATTAAATCTGAATGCAAGCCCAGGGCAAGATTGCTTCAAAATGCTTTGAAGTCAACATGAGCCTGATTTCCACATATATATATATATCCAAGTAGATATTCTCAAAAGAAAACAGTTGGAAGATGGATGAGTATACCTTATACATTTTCTAAGGAATTTTTTATTTTATATCTTTGTCAGATTCGCATCACCCATATTATCCGTAGCCATTCATAATTCTTGTCGAGAAAATCGTCCTTCGGCATTTTGGCATGTTGATTATCTTCACGTCTAGAGTCTTGGTCTACATGGTGATTTTTGTTAGATGTATATATCTGTATATTGTTTTTCCCCCATATGTTAGGGGGCTTCCTGCATATTTGCCCTGTACATGTACTATATATTGTGGCATTTGGCCCCCAGAGGAATATAACTTGTCTATTCCTAACATGGTATCAGAGCCTAAGGTCTTGAGTTCGAGTTCTGGCTTTCGCAATTTATTCTAAAATTGCTGTTGACCCCTCTGTGTCCATGTATAGGCATCTTGAGTCATACGTGAGTTTCGCGCGCCGTCGCTCTCTTACGGTTGCACGTGCTGACTTCTCCCCGTCATACGTGAGAGGGGGTGTCGAAGTGTATAAGTAGATTGCACTAGCCCTTTTCATCAGTTCAGACTTTTGGTTGCGTTGGCTGCGTTGGCTAGTGCATGAAGCTTGACATGGTATCAGAGCCTTAGGGTTCGCTCCTCTCCTCTCGTTGCCGCCGCCGCCCGCCCCGGTTCTCTGCCGCCGCGTCCGGCCGCTGTCGCCACCTCTTTCTCGAGCTCCTGCTCCGATCCTGCTTCATCACCCCGTCCCGAATCGGCTGTCGTCCTGCTCCGATCGGATCGGATCCAACCCGTCCCGCTCCTGCTTTCGCCCCGTCCACTTCTGCTTGTTTATTGGCCATCCTCCGTCCTCACGCGGTCACCTACCCGGCGAACCTGACACACCTCCTTCTACCCCTATTGTGTCTTCTTCAGGATCTCCTTCCCCTGATGTCTCTTCTTCGACACCGTCGTCTTCTTCTCCGTCTAGTTCTCCTAGTTCTCCTCGTTCTCCGGAGTCTTCCTCTACTATTCCCTCTTCTTCCTTGTCGTCTCCTGCGTCGTCTTCCTCTGATGATCTTCCCTCTACTGCCCGTCTCGCCGCCGTCGTGCACCCAACCGTTACTCTCCTAGTCAGTATGGTCTTTCTGTTGCCTCCGAGCCGACCTTTTATCGGGATGCTGAGCATCATCCTGAATGGCAGCTGGCCATGGCCGAGGAGATTGCTGCGCTTGAGCGCACTGACACCTGGGATCTTGTTTCTCCTCCTCCTCCCGTTGTTCGTCCTATCACGTGTAAGTGGGTCTATAAGATTAAGACTCGCTCTGATGGATCTCTTGAGCGCTATAAAGCGCGTCTTGTGGCTCGTGGTTTTCAGCAGGAGCATGGTCGTGACTATGATGAGACCTTTGCTCCTGTCGCTCACATGACCACTGTGCGTACTCTTCTTGCCGTTGCTTCTGTTCATCACTGGTCCGTGTCCCAGCTTGATGTTCAGAATGCCTTTCTCAATGGTGAGTTGAGTGAGGAAGTTTATATGCATCCTCCTCCTGGGTACTCTGTTCCTGAGGGGATGGTTTGTCGTCTTCGACGTTCTCTTTATGGCCTCAAACAGGCCCCTCGTGCCTGGTTTGAGCGCTTTGCTTCTGTAGTGACAGCTGCTGGTTTCTCCCCTAGTGCTCATGATCCAGTGTTGTTTGTTCACACTTCTTCTCGTGGACGCACTCTTCTTCTTCTCTATGTTGATGATATGATCATTACCGGTGATGATCCTGAGTATATAGCCTTTGTTAAGGCTCGTCTTTGTGATCCGTTTCTTATGACTGATCTTGGTCCTCTTCGATACTTTCTTGGGATTGAGGTTTCCTCCACTTCTGATGGCTTTTACAGCTCTCAGGAAAAGTATATTCAGGATCTTCTTGCTCGTGCTGCTCTTGGGGATGAGCGCACTGTTGAGACCCCTATGGAGCTTAATGTTAAGCTTCAACTTACTGATGGTGATCCTCTTTCTGATCCGACGCGTTATCGTCATCTTGTTGGGAGCCTTGTTTATCTTGCTGTCACTCGTCCTGACATCTCTTATCCTGTTCATATTCTGAGTCAGTTTGTTTCTGCTCCTACCACTGTTCACTATAGTCATCTTCTTTGTGTTCTTCGTTATCTTCGTGGTACGATCACTCGTCGTCTTTTCTTTCCTCGTTCCAGCTCTCTTCAGCTCCAGTGCTATTCAGACGCTACGTGGGCGAGTGATCCTTCGGATCATCGTTCACTTTCTGCTTACCGTGTGTTTCTTGGTGGTTCGCTAATTGCTTGGAAGACGAAGAAATGCAGCGTTTCCGCTCGAGTGTTGAGGCTGAGTTGCGTGCTATGGCCTTGTTGATCGCTGAGGTGACCTGGTTACGGTGGTTACTATGGATTTTGGGGTCTCGATTACCACACTCGCCTGGTTTTGTCCGACAAGACAGGTGCTATTAGTGTTGCACGTGATCCGTCAAGTATGAGCTTACCAAGCATATTGGTGTTGATGCCTTCTATATACGTACTCAGTGTGCAGCTCAGGTTATTGCGCTTCAAGATGTGCCTTCAGATTGGCCATGGACTTTTCACGAAGGCACGATCAGGCGCAGATGATTTCTTACTCTCCAAACTCAGTGTTGTGGATCCACCATGAGTTGGGGGGGGGGGGGGTTAGATGTATATATCTGTATATTGTATTTCCCCCATATGTTAGGGGGCTTCCTGCATATTTGTCCTGTATCTGTACTATATATTGTGGCCTTTGGCCCCCAGAGGAATATAACTTGTCTATTCCTAACAATTTTGCTCAGAGATTTTCATTGAAATACATAACTGAAATGTCTGCAACAGTGTTGAGTCTTTGTCTGTTCGTCCAAAATTATTTAGACCATTATATTAACCCTGAATTTACTCATAAATAAAAATGCATGCAAGGACAGAATATGCGGGGTCCTGAATGGGCGATCTTCAGTTATATCTGAACTGTTATATTCCACACAGGAAAATAACTAACTTTACACACTAAACTGGAATAAATAACCCAGAGAGACAAACTCATAATTCACTTTCAGTGTCATAATTTATAAGAATCAAGTGCAGTTCTAATAATTTGCATCTAGCAACTTGGAGGGAGACAAATCTACACATTGCAACAAGTATTATTACTCGAGAGACAACAACTATTTGTTAACTAATCCTATCATAATTCAGGACCTTTTAGCTTTTCTTTGAAGGATACGTCGACAGATTCTGTATACCAGTTATTTCCAGTTTCAAATCTCCACAATACAAACTAAGGAAATAACCATAAACTGGGCATTTTCTTTGCATATTACCTCCACCATATGGCGAGAAGGAAAGACTTTTTTTTTGGAAAAGCTGATTCTGTTGCGCTAGAAGGAGGAACATGACGGGTGATCAATTTCACCCTCGACAAAATCCGTTGACGCCGCAGTCAAGCTTACGCTACTGCTTGCGATGAAGAAAGGCACATGCTTGGTGAACATGTTGATCTACGGAGACAACACTTTTCATTTTGTTCTCCCGTCCTCGTCTCCAGGTTGATGCGTGTCAAATTTGCGTATAAAGAGGAATGTGATGTCTTTTATACGCCCCTTGTCCCAAAATAAGTGACTTCGATTTGTACAAATTCGTATGAACCTACACACTAAAACATGTCTATATGCATGCGAATTTAGAAAAATCTAAATCACTTATTTTAGAACGAAAAAATATACAGATTAGGTATGACGGCATAAGCTATTTCCTTAGACGACGGGGGCCAACACACGTATAAGTTGAACTTTTATTTAGAAGACCGGCCGGCAGCAGCACCACCGCATCAGTAGCCATGATCAACGTCTGACATAGCTAATTAAGCTGGGTCGTCGAAACCAGTACAATATTATAAGATGTTTTAGGTTTGTGAAGAAAATGTATTTAGACTTGTTTTAGTGTATAGGTTTACTCCAAACCTCAGTGAACATAGATACTAAAAAAAGTCTAGATATATTTGCTTCACAAAGCTAAAAGATCTTATATTTTAAAACGAAGGAAGTAGCTACATAGTAGTTTGACACGTTATTTATGCAGATAGATAGTAAGAGAGATGACATTTTAGTTCGTGCGCGCCGGTGCGTGCACCGCTCGCACAGCTCAGTGAGCGTCACCAGACGGCGGGGCCGCACGCGTGGCCTCAGCCGGGTCAAAGAGCCGGCCAGGCGGGGCAAGCGAGGCCGGGGGCCTCAGGCTCTTCGCAGTTGATGAGCACGAAGTTGACATAGTCGGCGAAGCCAGCGCGGCCACGAAAGGCGTCACGGTCACTAAGCTTGAAGGCGAGGCACAGGCAGTCCGGGGCGCTCGGCTTGTCCCGGACATGCTGGCAGCACTGCTCCATATCGTAGTTGCGCGGGCGTGGAACGCCTTGGAACATGGGGAAGCATTGTGCGAGCTCGGACAGGTAGTCGTTCGTGCACTGCTCGGCGGCGCACAGCGGCGGTGCCGGTTGAGGCGGCGGGCTGTCGTCGCTGAGCACCTGGACGACGGAGGCCATGGACAGGAGGGTCGCGGCGGCGAGGAGCAGGAGGACGCGGGAGGACGCCATGGCTTCGATGATGGTGGCCCGTTGTGCTTGCTTGCTTCTTCTTCTTTTGAGATGTGGGTTGCTAACTGCGGATGCTAGTCTGCTTGTGGAGGTAGTGTGTGTGCAAAGTGCAAACCCAGACGTATTTATAAGAGGCTAATCACGTCGATTGGGTCACCGGTTTCAATAAGGTCATTAGTGCTTGTGTACAGTACAAACAGATTATAGGGTCATGGCTCCATGCATGGGTGGTACGGCACCTACGAGTATGTATGACTCATGGAACCTGGATTATCAGATTTGCTACACTTACGGATAAATTTGTTACGGACTGACCTTACGAGCTGATGTGGCATTGAACTATGAATCTGTGTGAGAAAAAATAGGAGCAACTGCTGCTACGTCTCCAATCGTGCTCAACCACGTCGTCTGCGTAAGATTTGTCCATAGAATCATTCCGTAGATGTAGCAAAACTCCTGGATTATTGTGTGAGATCCATTTCTATTTTGGCGGTGTGACGCGACCGTACAACTATCTGTTAGTCGCGCGGTGTGACCAAGTACATTGAGAAAATGTGCGCCTATCGCTGATCTAGCTCTAAATGATGATCAAAGTAGAAGGCAAGAAATAATATATCGATACTCAAGGTACATTCCAAGCACATCACACACACACGCACACACGCACACGCACACACGCACGCACGCACACACACACACGCACGCACGCACGACAAACCTGGATTTTTTTTTCATCCGGAATTTCAGTTGTAAAAATAACGCATAAGAAAATTTAGATTGTGGTTGCACCCGCACGACAACTTATACACCAGAGGAGCACCACAACTGCACCTATAGCCACACAAGAGCGCCTTTTAGCTGACCGAGATTGGAGGTAATAATTCCACCATCTTACTTTTTACTGTACATATAGTACACACAAAATGTGTGTTCATTAACTGAGCGCTTTTGTCTTCATGAAGTGGTATTATAGTTACTGCCATGGATGCTTAGAGACACTAGTGCAGACTCCCCCTCTAACACCGATTGGGAGGGCCCTTTAACAGCGGTTGTAGAACCGCTGTTGAGGGTTCGGTGTTAGAGGGGGGACCCTTTTAACACCGGTTCTTATACGAACCGGTGTTAAAGGGTGGCGCACGTGGGGCTGTCGCAGGGCTCAGCCCCCCTCCCCTTTAACACCGGTTCGTGTTAAAGGTTCTCTGCCGCGGCAGGAAAACGACATAAATCTCTGCCGCGGCAGAGTTCTGCGTCTGCCCCGTTCTGGGCGTATTTCTGCGGGAGGGGGGAGGGGGAATCGATCGGGAGCGGTATACACATACATCGTCATCGGTATATACGAGTACACGAATAATTAAGCAACTATTATTATACACAAACATCGTCATTGGCACATACATCGTCACCGGCACATACATCGTCATCGTTCATTTTGGTGGATATCTAAAGAGTTCTCCGCCAGGCGTGACGACCTCATCAAGTATGAACCCCGCCAATTCCTCTTGAATGGCTCGTATGCGGTCAAATGGTAGGAGTTGGTCCCGCATCCATTCGATCTGAATATATATGAAGAATGGGGTCAATATATATATAAGAATAAAACTCAACACAATTGATGGTAATAAAATAATGTTGTGGACTTTGTTTACTTACTCTAAGTTGTTCTAGTGCGGCTTGGCCCGTCGCACATATCGTGTTGCGAATGAACTCGCAAACATAGTATCCACATAAGTTATTGCCGGTCCCTGATGCGCACACTTTACGAGAATAGAGAGTTCAATCAAAATAATAATCAATAAAGCATGATATAATGGAATTGGAAGCAGAATCAAAGAGATACGCAGACCTAGCTAGCTAGTATTACTTACATTTTGGTCTACAAATTTTAGTTCTTCTGACCATTCACCCACGGCCCTGCCCGTGAACCTTTTCTAAACCCTGTCTGACAAAGAAAATGGATAAAGGAGTAATTAATTACTTGTTGTCACGAAAGTTGCCGATCTAGTACGATAATATGATTGAAATTACCTCTGGAGCATCTCTCTAAAGTCTTCCCATAGCTCTTTTTATTTTCGTAACGAGTCCATGACAAGGACTTTTCCTGAGTCGGGTTGAATGACTAGGAGAATAAATTGGAACCTACGCACGCATAACTCATCATCAATTACACTTAACATCGAGTAAGCCAAACCAGAATATGTACAAGAGAGAGGGTAACAGTACTCACGAGAAGTTGTAAGGCAATAGTATTTCCCTTTTGGTTTGTTGTCTCAGTAAAGACCTTAGCAAGTAATCTTCTGTTTGCCCGGGTTTGGTTCTTACCACTTCTTCATGAACTCTATTTGGGTCAACGAACCCAATGTCAAAAGGGCCTCCTTTCATGCATTCCATAACCTTTTTCCTGCATAATAGTATATACATATATGGTGAGCATATATATATACATGTAATTAATGAAGTGAATGAGATGAGATATAAATTATAGAAATAGTACTTACACACAATAAAGGCTGATGGTAGCTTTGTCGCTTCCTTCTGATTGAATATAAAATGCAAGTCTTGAATGTTGAAGTCGATCGCGTCGTCTCCGCACAAGAAAATTCGATCTCTTATATGCGTCGTGATCCATTCTTCCTTTCTCGTCTTGTAGAAATCAAGGTACCACTTGTGCAATCTTCGCATCTTTGTTGGTAGATTCTTGAGCTCCTCTTTCTTGACGAGATTCTTCCCATACTTCCATGGCTGTATGGGGTTGGCATCGCATTTGGGCAAGTTGTCTCCCATGATGTTCAAGTATGCAATGT
Organism: Avena longiglumis; assembly: GCA_030063025.1. Taxonomy (NCBI): domain Eukaryota; kingdom Viridiplantae; phylum Streptophyta; class Magnoliopsida; order Poales; family Poaceae; genus Avena; species Avena longiglumis. Next base: position 578,794,834 of record CP125974.1, on the reverse strand, counting down.
AATTCATCCCCATCTCATTGGCCTTTCTTTGTAGCTCTGCCTCGTAATCATTTACAGGAGGAGCGTCCCGTGTGTCGAACACTTGGAGCGGGGCGCATGATTGATTTTTCTGCTCTCCGAGCATGGGAACTGTTTTCTGGGGTGCCACACGACTGCTACTTTCAGTCTCCCTACGGCGCCTTGCATCCCCCTTCAAAATCTGGCGCTCGTAGTCCGGCACAAGTGGGGTTTCAGGTTTCAAAAGATTACTGTAAAACTTCTCCACCACAGCCGGATATATCTTCTCCTTTGGCTCGGCCCGTCTAGGTGCAAAGAATTTCTTGACCTCTTCTTCCGAGATCCTATTGGTCTCCTCGTTGCTGCGATTCCACGGTAAAACCGGCAATGGCTTGGCGGAAGGCTGCGGGACGTAGTTTTTTGAACTCTTTGGCATACGGTTTCCTGCGGATTTCTTTGTGGCAGTGCTAGTGATGCTCTTCGTGGCAGTGCTCTTCCGCTTACGCTGAGGAGATGGCTGAAGCACCGGAGATGCTGGCGCTGGAGATGGTGGCCTTGGAGATGGCTGCCACAGAGATGGTCAAGCACCGGAGATGGCTGCCAGCAGAGATAGCTGAAGCGGCTCGCATCCGACGGCATGGAGACGGTGCAAGGGCCTCCAATTTGGAAGCACGATGTGTTCCTTATTCCAAAGAATGGTTGTTTTCACTGCAAATTTGAGTTGAGTTTCCCCTTCACATGTAGCATGGTCAAGTTGTGCTTCCTCATATTCCTTCACAACCTCATCCACCCCGAAAATAGCATAGCCATCTGGAATCGGTCGGCAGTGGTAAGTTCCACCAGCTACAGGAGGTAAGGCATAGCCGACAGCCACCTTAATGGATAAGCCCATTAATCTCACATGCAGCTCAGGGTGTTCGCTCTCCGTGATCTCATCCACGGGGTATCAAGGACCCGCCATTTCAAACGTGGGCTGCACGTTCTCCGTGGAAGCCACGCTGCTTTTCCGCGTAGAGTCTGGGCCGCAAGCACCTTCCAATGCAGGCTCTCCGTGCCGCTGAGATGGTCCGGTAACTTGATGGCTCTGTTGTGCATTCACTTGCGCCTGCAGCGCCACAAGTGCATGTTCTATCTGTGTCATCCGCTCTGTACGCTCTTTTTCTTTTCTGCCGCGCCATCTGTAAGAGTCGCTCCACTCGGCAAACCCATCCTTCCACGTCATTGAAGGGAATATGCCCGAGAGGCAATAATAAAGTGGTTATTATCGTATTCCTTATTTATGATAAATGTTTATTTTTCATGCTATAATTGTATTAATACGGAAACGTTAATACATGTGTGTTTAATAAACAAAAGAAAGTTCCTAGTTATGCCTCTCTTATAAACTAGCTCGTTGATTAACAAGATGATCATAGGTTTCCTGATCATGGACATTGGATGTTGTTAATAACGAGGTCACAACATTAGTGTAATGGTGTGATGAACATTCATCCGAAGTATAGCATTACGATCAAAGTCATTGAGTTTATATTGCTATAACATCTTACGAAGTGATCCTAATCCTTAGACCATGAGATCATGTCAATCACTAACACCTAAGAGTTTCTTGATAACATCAAACGTCACACCGTAACTGGGTGATTATAAAGATGGATTCAGAACTACTAAAGTGTTATGTTGAGGCCCATGGATCGAGAGTGGAATTTGTTCATCCCGATGACGGATAGATATACTCTGGGCCCTCTCGGTGATATCACATTGATTAGCTTGCAAGCAAGTGATTTGATCACTAGAATGTTATATCACGGGAACGAGAAAAGAGTGCATGTCAGTAACGAGATCAAACTAGGTATGGAGATACCGATGATCGAATCTCGGACATGTAATATATCGCGAAACAAAAGGATTAAGATACTAGCGTAAAAGGTTCCGACGATCACAAGAAAGTCATCGTTGAATGTGTGGAGTCAAGATGGGTCTCGGATCCCGCTTCGATTATTGATCCGAGAGGGTCTCGATCATGTCCGCATTATTCACGAACCGTAGGGTGACACACTTAAGAGACACCGACATCCATTTGGAGCAAAAGTTTCATGCCGAAAAGAAAAGGAAAGCGCAGAATTTATTTCACTAGACACCAAACTGCTTTGGTTGAAATTGCTGAAACTGGTTCTGCATGTGAAATAGAATACTAGCAAGGGTTTTATGTGAATGTTTGTTAATTAAAGTAATTAACAAAATTCTGAATAAATAAATAAAAGAGTTTTATTTAATGAGAGCTTGCATTAAATTTGGTGGAAATTTAATGCATGTGAGTGGATTTTGAGTGGAGGCTTTTTAATGGGAGTGGAGGCTTTTCATTTTGAGTGGGAGCTCCACCCACATGAATGTGGAAGAGGTGGGGGAAGCCCCATGGCTGGGTGCCATGCCCCTTGGGTGCCCCCCCTCTCCCCTATAAAAGGGCCCCCTCTCCTCCTCTCACACCACAGCTCCTCGTGAACGCTCTCTCTCCCCTCTAGAATTTATCCCCCATGGTCTCGACTAGCGAGATACATGTTCCCGTGGCTATTCGGCAAGAAAGAGTTGTGCTTGCTTGCATCGCTGGAGCGAGGAGGCGGAGGTTGCTCGGTGCCTCGAACGTGTGTGCGAGCACGGATGCGCCATTGCTTTTTGCGCTTAGGACTTCCTCTCGATCTTGAGATCGGCAAGAGATCGTCTACATCAACCACGAGTTTGGACTCGTTAAGCTTTGTCGGTCTTCAAGGGTGTGTTCTCTACGGATATACATCCGCCCGTTGTTTGTATCTAGTAGATAGATCTTGGTACATAGTTGTTCCCATCGTAGGAAAATTTTTGTTTTCTATGCTGCGAACCCTTCAGTGGTATCAGAGCCGGATCTATGCGTAGATACTTTGCACGGGTAGTACACATATGAGTATGTGGGCGATGATGATCATTTTATTGCTTCTTAGTTGTACTTTGGATATTGGTGGCATAGTGGGATGAAGCGGCCGACAAACTTTACATGTCCTCGCATGAGACCTGTTCCACGCTTGACATGCAACTAGTTTTGCATAAGTGGCTAGGGTGTCTGTCTCTCCTACTATAGTCAATATCTAATTTGCAACGAGTTGTCAACAATTTGGTTATCCTCGTTGTGGTTCATGTTCAGAGGTAAGAACGGTTCTATCTTGAAAGCCCTAAGCCACGTAAAATTTGCAATGGATAAATTAGAGGCGTCTAGTTTAGATTGTTGCTGGGCTAGTGTTATGATATGGTGATGTTGTAAGTAGAAGTATGAGATGATACTCTTACAACATACATAACGTGTAAATTCCATAGACCTTGGATTTACACATAAAGGTATGATAGTGATCATACCACGGTGCACATGATAGAGATCATATGCAAGAACCATATCATTCCACTAATAAACATATGATGTTTGATAGCATCTTATATTGCTTGTTTAGCGTTTTATTAGCATAATAAGATGATCCCTCATTTAGATATCAAGATAAGAATGTGTTCTTCCTTAAGTATGCACCGACAATGTTTCGTCGCTTCAAGACATCACGTGATGATCGGGTGTACTTGAATCCATGAGCATATCTCGGGTGTAAGACAGTTACACACGCGAATACTAAGGTTCTTACTTGACGAGCCTAGCATGTACAGACATGGCCTCGGAACACGGACCGAAAGGTTAAGCATGAGTCATATGTTTTGATATGATGACCATATGGATGCTCGCCTTTGAAACTACACCGACTCACGTGATGATCGGACTTGGTGTAGTGGATTTGGTTCATGTAATCACCAAAAAGGCACGAGGGATGTCGTTTTTGAGTGGGAGTTCATTTCTAATTTGGATTAGTAGAACTCAATTTCTCATAAATTAAATCAAAGTGAATTTGCATAATTTGTTGTAGTCATTGGCATTCGTTCACCACCTTATGCATAGTTGTAATTGAGATAATAGAACTATAGAATTCTGGATATATACTTTACGAACTGGTATCGTATTGTGTTGAGTGTCAATCTAAAGTTTAAAGTCCTATTGCAAACTTTCAGCAAAATTCTATTTACTCCGTGAAATTTAATAATTGGTATTAAATCGAGAGTAACAATTCCAATGTTAGTATCTTAAGTATCATGTTTGCCTCCATGATTCTTGATTTAAACATCAAGTTTATCTAGGAGCTGAAAGAATTGTTTCAGAAACCATCATGTGTGGCAGATATAACGATATCTGAAACAATGTTTGTTGCAATATGATAGAGTATAATATATGTTCTCATATTGGATGAGAATTTACGAAGGTTGGAGATGCTAGACATCCTAATCATCCAAAAGGGTTTTGGAAAGTAATGTTATACTCACGATTCTCCTTTATAAGCTAAATTGGCTTGATCATGAAAGTCGTCATGATAAGGATGAATAGAAGATGTATGTAAAGTGTTTACTACACTAAAAGATTACTAAAGAATGGATTTTGAAAGAGTACCGATCATTTTGATGATGGTGATCTACTTCAAAGTGCAAGTCCAAAGGTATTATTATTTGAATATACACGCTTTGGACTATGTGTCATGTATATGGCGCCACTTTTGATGTTGATAAATTCTTTTAAAAGGAAAAGGAAATGCTGAAAGAGAATCTATAAAATATATTTGGCAGAAAAGAAAAGATTGGAAATATCCAATTTAGGTATATATAAGATATACATGTTATGGTTGTATTCTTTGCTTGTTAAACAATGTGGTTCTTGGGTATTGGATACCGAATCGGTTGGTATGAAATTTCATACGGAATGACGCAATTCATGAACCACAATGGCCTAAGTAACTAGCAAGAGAATATGTGATGATGTTCATTGAAAACAAACAAACTGTTGTTTGTATTTCTCGTTGACATCAAAGCTTGACTTCAAGATTTGTTTTAATAATTGTTATTTAAATCAGGTATTATGAGAATAAAGGTTGTTCAAATAATTACCGTGTTCCATATAAGATGGATGATTTACAAATCTAGTTGGAGAAATCACATCCATAAAACCTAATGCTAAAATGTCGCAAGACAAATGATTGAAAGATCAATTATGAAGTGACATCGCTGTTTAAATTATATTGGAAAGAAAACATGAAGAATCTCCATTTTCATGGATTTTTGGAGTCTTTGATTTGATCAAGTGACGCTTGTGAGACTTTCCTCGGGATAATTAAAACTTCGTTCAAAGGCCAAAGAAGAACGAATGACTAAATTAGGAATTTATACATATCGATGTATGTAGTCCATTATGTGTAGTCGTAAGCGATGGGTTTCAACTTCATATGCTTTCTCCGGAATTTTGAGTGAATGTTCACTTAATGAGAAAGAAGTATGAAATATTTGAAAATGTTTCAAAGACTTTCAAGATGAAGTGGAAAATCATTGTAACAAGAAAAATAAATAAATTATGATTTGATCATAAAGGGATTTACTTGAGTTACAAGTGTAACAAGAAAATAAATGAATTATGATTTTATCATAAAGGGATTTATTTGAGTTGCAAGTTTAGCAAAACACCTAGATTTACATCTCCCGAAACACCATAGGAGTATGGAGTGTTTGAGATTTGTAATGAAACCTTGTGAGACATGGTTGGATCAAAGGTGTTATTTATAAAAATGCCATTATGTTTTAAAAGATTAAAGCTTTAGAGACTACCGCTTTTACACTGAAAAGAGCTCCATCTAGATCCGTTGAAATGGCACCACGGAAGTTATGGTTTGGGGTAAAACCCAAGTTGTCATTTCTTAAATTTTGGTATACTAAACATAAGTAAGATGTTTACAACCAAAGTCGGATGAGCATGTCTTTGTAGGTTATTTCGAATAACAATTGGTTATTCCTCCATAACACCGAGGACAAAAGGGTTTGTCGCTTGAAATGTAAAGTTTCTTGAAGAAGGAATTTTTCATAAATGTTAAGTGGGAGGACAATAGAACTTTGATAAGGTTAACGAACCTTAGCTAAATGTGCTGAGTTGCGCAAATGAAATCGTTCTGGAGGCTGCCATAATTCTCATAGATTATGTGCCTCAAAGGTTGTGGTCACGGAGGTCTAAAGTTCCTATTGAACCAAGAAGGTCGGTTAAACAATCAAATGCTAAGATTTGAGAATAAATCATTATTGTTTGACAATGATGAACCGAATACATACAAAGAAGCGATGATGGGCCCCGACTCGTCAAATGGCTTGAAGCCATAAAACTGTGATAGTTCCATATATGAGAAATCAAGTTTTGAACTTGGAAGACCCTCCGAAAGGTGTAAAACCTATCGGTCGATTTGGATCTATAAAGAAACAGACATGGATGTCTCACATCTATGAAATATTCGACATGTTGTAAAGTATTTTATGACAATGTTCAAAGAGTTGACTATGACAAGATTTGATCTTTCATAGCGATATTTAGTCTGAACGGATTAAAGTAGCAACCACTACATATAATTTGGTATATGGTAGATGAATAAACAAAACAAAGTTCTTCTAATAGAATGGTTACCTAGGACGTGTACATGACACGGTCCAAAGGGTTTTGTTAAATTCAAAGGATGCTAAAAGGGCATGCAAACTTCAATGGTTGAAGTAAGCATCACGGAGTTGGAATCTTCACCATGATGAAAAATGAGTTTTTCATCAGGAGACGATGAAGATGCTTGCATTTGCAAGAAATTAAGTGGGAGCGCTAAGACATATTTCTAATACATTATGTGGAGGACATCTTGTTGATTGGAAATGATGTATCTTTTATTGACAAAGGTTAAGAATTTCATTTCGATGAAAGACTTAGGAAAAACCCGAATATTTAGCATGAATGTCTATAGTGGATGATCAGACGCTAATATGTTTATGCAAAACGTACATATATGAGATATTGAAGGAGTTCAATATAGAAACGACAAGAAACAGTTCTTGTTGCATGGAAAGGAATTGTATCAAGATTCAAGTGTATCGACACTTGATAAGTGAAACAAGATTCAAGTGTTTTGACACTTGATGAGTGAAACCACGAATGTTTTGATCAATCATACCATGATATGTACACATCCAGATATGTCCTATGCTCTAAGTGTTATGAGCATATACCGTAATGAACCATAAAATGATCATTGGACGATAGTGAGGATATTCTTATGATCTTTTGGAAGAACTAAGAATATATTTGTGTAGAGGTGACAAACAATTACAAATAGTTCATTGTAAAGCGTTACATTGATACTAGTTTTGTCACAAGATACAAATTAAGTTTATCTCAATTTAAACTATGGGTGGCACAATGTAATGGAAAGGAGATTCCATGATGGATTTGGAAGAGTTCCAAAGTTAAGACATTGTGACGAATACTACAACAAAGGCTAAGTATATGACTGCTATAGTAGCGACAAAGGAGGAATTTGTGTCAAGTAGTTTGTTATCAAACTAAGGTGTGGTTCATAACGGCTAACACTAAAGATATATTGTATGACAATAGTATCGACGTGTTTTAACCCCAAGGAACTAAAGGTCTCACCGAAAGACCAAATTTATACAATGCCATCTCATTGGAGAATGAGTGATGCGTGAAGACGCAAAGACATGCAAATACACACGGACCTGAAGCGTCAGATCCGTAGATTATGTTAACCACTTGCAATTGCGTATTTGGAACACCAGAAAGCCATAGGTGTTCAATACACAAAGTTCTCAAACTAGATTATTGTCTCTAGTGCAAGTTGGAGACTGAAGGGAATATGCCCGAGAGGCAATAATAAAGTGGTTATTATCGTATTCCTTATTTATGATAAATGTTTATTTTTCATGCTATAATTGTATTAATACGGAAACGTTAATACATGTGTGTTTAATAAACAAAAGAAAGTTCCTAGTTATGCCTCTCTTATAAACTAGCTCGTTGATTAACAAGATGATCATAGGTTTCCTGATCATGGACATTGGATGTTGTTAATAACGAGGTCACAACATTAGTGTAATGGTGTGATGAACATTCATCCGAAGTATAGCATTACGATCAAAGTCATTGAGTTTATATTGCTATAACATCTTAACGTGATCCTAATCCTTAGACCATGAGATCATGTCAATCACTAACACCTAAGAGTTTCTTGATAACATCAAACGTCACACCGTAACAGGTGATTATAAAGATGGATTCAGAACTACTAAAGTGTTATGTTGAGGCCCATGGATCGAGAGTGGAATTTGTTCATCCCGATGACGGATAGATATACTGGGCCCTCTCGGTGATATCACATTGATTAGCTTGCAAGCAAGTGATTTGATCACTAGAATGTTATATCACGGAACGAGAAAAGAGTGCATGTCGAAACGAGATCAAACTAGGTATGGAGATACCGATGATCGAATCTCGGACATGTAATATATCGCTAAAACAAAAGGGATTAAGATACTAGCGTAAAAGGTACGACGATCACAAGAAAGTCATCGTTGAATGTGTGGGAGTCAAGATGGGTCTCAGATCCCGCTTCGATTATTGATCGAGAGGGTCTCGATCATGTCCGCATTATTCACGAACCGTAGGGTGACACATAAGAGACACCGACATCCATTTGGAGCAAAAGTTTCATGCCGAAAAGAAAAGGAAAGCGCGAATTTATTTCACTAGACACCAAAAGCTTTTTCGGTTGAAATTGCTGAAACTGGTTCTGCATGTGAAATGGAATACTAGCAAGGGGTTTTATGTGAATGTTTGTTAATTAAAGTAATTAACAAAATTCTGAATAAATAAATAAAAGAGTTTTATTTAAATGAGAGCTTGCATTAAATTTGGTGGAAATTTAATGCATGTGAGTGGATTTTTGAGTGGAGGTTTTTTAATGGGAGTGGAGGCTTTTCATTTTGAGTGGGAGCTCCACCCACATGAATGTGGAAGAGGTGGGGGCAGCCCCATGGCTGGGCGCCATGCCCCTTGGGTGCCCCCCCTCTCCCTATAAAAGGCCCCCCTCTCCTCCTCTCACACCACACCTCCTCGTGAAGGATCTCTCTCCCCCTCTAGAATTTATCCCCCATGGTCTCGGACTAGCGAGATACATGTTCCCGGTGGCTATTCGGCAAGAAAGAGTTGTGCTTCCGCTGCATCGCTGGAGCGAGGAGGCGGAGGTTGCTCGGTGCCTCGAACGTGTGTGCGAGCACGGATGTCTTGCTTTTTCTTGGCGCTAGGACTTCCTCTCGATCTTGAGATCGGCAAGAGATCGTCTACATCAACCACGAGTTTGGACTCGTTAAGCTTTGTCGGTCTTCAAGGGTATGTTCTCTACGGATATACATCCGCCCGTTGTTTGTATCTAGTAGATAGATCTTGGTACATAGTTGTTCCCATCGTAGGAAAATTTTTGTTTTCTATGCTGCGAACCCTTCAGTCATACCCCCTGTGCCTCGTGCATGTCCAGGGTGTTCTTTTTTACCGATGGCGCGTCTGAGCTGGTCATTCTCTCTGTCGGGATGGAAGGTCCTGGCGGCTGTTTCCTCGTATGCCGTGATGAGTTCAGTGACGGGTTTGGCAAGGAGGGTTGGGAAGATACACAATCCTATTTCTGGGTCCAACCTTGCCCCGATTCCGTAGAACCAAGTCTTTGCACGTAGGTCCCACCCATCTGTCTGGGGTGTGATCCCTCTAGCGCGCAGGGCCTTCTCAACTTCCTCCCACTTAGTCCTATGAGATATGTAGCCACCTGACACCGTCCTCTGGTGATATTCCTTCTTCTGGGCATTAAGCGTATTGGTTTCTGACCTCTTTTTAGCTATAGCACATTTTTTATATGTCACAAATTCGGGCCAGTGAGGTCTTATCTTCGCATAATATGCGTCTTCGAAATTTGGAGTCTCGCCAGCTTTGACAAATTTGTTCAATTTTGTCTTCCAGTTGCGGAAAGCGTCAGCCATCTTCTTTAGAGTCCACTCTTTGACCTTTTCCTTTATAACCGAGTTGTTTTCATCCTCGCCTGGCGGAAGGGTGAAATTTACCAACAACGAATTCCAAAGCGTTTCTTTGGATCTTTCATCGACAAAGGTACCGTCGCCCTTCTTTGGCTTATTCCAATATTCAATTATGATTGGGATTTGGTCCCTAACAAGAACTCCAGCCTGACGTACAAATTTGTCTGCGGCCTTCTTGGGCTCCATCGGCCTGCCATCAACACGGACTGCTTCGATCGTGAACTTTGCACGATCTTTCAACCGATGGCTCTTTTTCGTAGAAGAAGATGGTTGCTGGCTGGTCGATCCAGAGGGCTAAAAGAAGAAAGAAGCGTTAATTAATACATGTAGAAGAAGATTGTTGGTGGAAGTCAGCAGAGGCTTAATCAATGCATATACCTCGCCGGACTTTGTAATCACTAAATTGCTTTCACCGGAGTCTTCATCTTCTCCATGAATACTTGATCTGTCATCATGTCCCTCCAAGTTCAGATATTGTGAGGTGTCCTCATCAATAATGTTCTCCATTATTTCTTCTTCTTCAAGGTTTCTACTAAGTGGATCCATAGTTTCTAAAACAATAATATTATCTAGAGTAAGAGAGTAAACATTCAAGTGGACTTGGATTCATACACAAATATACATATTATTCATACAAAAATACACAAATAAATACACAAATGAAATTAAAACCCTAAGGATGCTTGATCATTTTAAACGAGTTCTGAGGGGTCCAAACCCTAATTCTGAGAAATCCCGGATGCATATGAGAGGGGCTAGCTACAGTGGCTGACCGGAGGTTGGCGGCGTTGGAGAGCGACCTAGGGCGCGCGAGGTAGCGTGATGCGGCCTACCTAAAACGGGCGTTGTTAGAAAGAGGAGGCCGAGGCAAACATTATAGCGACGACAAACAACTTGACAGAACAGATACAATGTGGAGGGGATATCCCTTTTATAAAGCAGATCAAAATAAGCAAGAAAAACCGCAGAGAACCTAAACTTGCCACCGAAGTCAATGAGCCAAGATCAGGATGAGTCAGAGCTCCACAACGACACCCCCAAGAGGGTAACGACCAACGAGACCTATGGTAAAGGGTTTTCACCCGGAGCCCTGTGACGAAGAAGGTAGCAGCATCGACGGCCCCAGATACCTATGGTAAAGGGTTTTCCCCGTCTTCTGCCCCGCCCGTTGTCCCCAAGATAGGACCCAAACCGAGGGGAGAAGCCACAACGCTCACCAAAGAGCTGCTCGCGCAGTCCACCTTCTAAGGCCGCCACCGACATTCGCGAACTCTAGCCACCACTCCGACGACCAACGACACATCGCATCACCGAAGAGAGGGACGCCGTGCCGTCGTTGCCAGCGGACACACCTGCAACCCGAGAAGGACCATGCATACACCCCGACATCGCTGGCATAACGCACGGGCTCGCACCCCATGGCCACCACCAGAGCTCACACCCCACCTAGGCCGCCCCCGCAGCCGAGAGGGGAGGCCGTCCCCGTACCGCTCCTGGGCCCTGGGCCTCCCCGACGAATCCGCCTCCCTGACCCATCCCCTCCACATCCCTGTCGTTGGCCCCAATCCAGGACGGCCTTTCAGCCGCTCCTGCCCGCCACATCCGATGACGCGAGCTACCATCGACAATGCGAGCTCGAAATCAGGTTTGGTCTTCCCCTTTTCTCTCTCCAAATCAAGCTCGAGGCCTTTCCGGTGTTAATTGTGCGCATTGCACACCGACATTGTGTGCATTGCATCGATGTGCGGGTGGTCGAGGAGGGGACAGTGAGGACTAGCGGGTGGCAGCTCCAGCGCCTGCTTCATCGAACCCTATTTTATTAGAGCAAAACATATTTTAATGCCGCATATTTTGTATTAACATTTTTGAATTGCTTGGATATTTAAATGCCGCATCTTTTGTATACACTTGAATCTGACACAGCCTCGCTCAACTTGCATTGGTTTTTTGATAAAATAGCATATTATGAACCTAAAAATGATTTTTGTAAAAAATCATGAGCATCGTATCATGTACCTGTAGTTCATATCTGACCCACTTCCTGCCGATTCGGCAGAAATTTATCTTTTTCACCAGAGGTGGACGGAAAGGTTTCAGATCCACCTGTTGGTACATTGTCCATATAAGGTGGTCTAGTATTTTTGTAAAATGTGTTGGTGGTTTTTTGAATTAGCCATTTGGTGGTTGCTTCACAAAACCGTCCATTTTTTATGCTCGGAAAATGGAAAATGCCTTTTTGGTGCGATAAAAAGGAAAACTTCCTCTTGCAACATTGTTTGCCATGCCATGATGCACATGTATGCACAATATGGCCATATTATCACAAACTATGCCTTGATTCTAGCCATAACATTGGTCATTTGACCCGAAAGCCAAGAAACCTCGAATGAGATAGGTCATTTTGTGAAGGTTTTTTTGAGACATAATCAATATACCAAGTTTGAGATTTTTCCTTCTAACTATGTCACATAATATAACACCACGCGAAGGTTTCGCACTGTTTCGATCTTTTTTTATTTTTTATCCCCGTTTTAAACTATCGTCAAACTTTGTCGAACAACGGGCATGAAGATTCTTAGCTCGGGGCCAAGCCTCGCTCAACTTGCATTGGTTTTTTGATAAAATAGCATATTGTGAACCTAAAAATGATTTTTGTAAAAAATCATGAGCATCGTATCATGTACCTGTAGTTCATATCTGACCCACTTCCTACCGATTCGGCAGGAATTTGTCTTTTTCACCAGAGGTGGACGGAAAGGTTTCAGATCCCCCTGTTGGTACATTGTCCATATAAGGTGGTCTAGTATTTTTGTAAAATGTGTTGGTGGTTTTTTGAATTAGCCATTTCGTGGTTGCTTCACAAAACCGTTCGTTTTTATGCTCGGAAAATGGAAAATGCTTTTTTGGTGCGATAAAAAGGAAAACTTCCTCTTGCAACATTGTTTGCCATGCCATTATGCACATGTATGCACAATATGGCCATATTATCACAAACTATGCCTTGATTCTAGCCATAACATTGGTCATTTGACCCGAAAGCCAAGAAACCTCGAATGAGATAGGTCATTTTGTGAAGGAGATAGAACTGGAATTAAAATACAGAATGCAACTAATAGTAAGTTACATAAAGCACGACTGAAAATTGAACCTTGAAGGATGAGTACGCGTGGACTGGACTTGAGGGTAGCGCAGACGGGGGTTAGAGTCGGCGACAGTGTCATAGGCCATGACGCTCTGGAGAGTCCGACCGCGCCACCATAGCCGACGGCCGGCCTCGTTGAAGTTAGGAGGAGGTGGGCCGTCCTCCTCGTGCCTGGCGAGCGCCCTCTCACGCCGATCCACGAAGAAGGCTTCCCAAGTAGGGAAATAGTTAGGATGCCATCTGGGATTCCTCCGCTGTTCCGGCGTGAGCTCGAAGTAGTAGTGGTTCGTGATGGCCATCCGGCGCGCCACACCTAGAGGGACAGTAGGAACCGGCACTCCTCCGGCGCTCAGCATCCAGCCGACAGGACACGATGGCCGGCGGGCAGGGGGTAGTTCGAGTAAAGCGCCTCCGCCTCCCTGGGGGTTAGTGCTACGGTGGAAGCCATGGGAAAGGGTGATGAGGTTGCAGATATGAGTCTAGAGATGTGCAATGACAATGGAGGCCAACCCTATATATATATATATATAGTGAATCAAGGAAGAAGCGGAGGAAGAATCGGGGAAGAAAAATGGCGGGAAGAAAAATGGAGGGATTTCAGGCTGGGCCAGGCAGCACTAATGATAGGGGTGAGTGTCGACATTATGTCGTGCGGCGTGTACCTTCTCCCGAATGGTGTCACCAACCGGGACTAAAGATGAACCTTTAGTCCCGGTTGGAGACACCTACCGGGACTAAAGATGAACCTTTAGTCCCGGTTGGAGACACCAACCGGGACAAAACACGAGTCAGCACTAATAATAGGGATGAGTGTCGACATTATTTCGTAAGTGTCGACACTATGCCGAGCTGCTTGTACTATAAATAGGCATCCTTGTGAGTCCAGTCCTCCAGCCAGTTTGAGGCATCTCCAAGATGGTTTTCGAGAGCAGGGACACCACTACGGCGGTTCGAGGAGATGCCGATGAGCCCTCCTCGACATCTCCGAGAAACTGGTTATAGAGGCACTCCCTAATATGTGAAATTAGTTAGCTCCCAGGTGTATTGATCTAGTTAGAGAAGTTACAAGCTGCAAGATGGTTTTCGAGAGAAGGGACACCACTACGGCCGATTAGGAGATGCCGACGGAGCCGCCTCCTCCGGCATCTCCAAGAAACTGGTCATAGAGGCACTCCCTAATATGTGACCGCGCGCGTTTGGAGATCAGATCTTAATGGTAAGTACGAATCGGGACAACTTCTTCTCATAGTCCCGGTCCATCCACAAAACAAGACTAACACTCAAGAAATTTATTAATATTAAAAACATGAACTAGAGTTTCATAATATGAGCATGAACTTCTTGGCATATGTCCTTCCTTATGATCGCTTCAGACGTAACCATGGAGCATCTTCTTTACTTAACGGAATGCTTGGTCAGTTTTCACTGTGAAGGGCGGAATTTCATCAAACTTATTATAATCTTCTGACATGTCTGTCTTGTCCTCGATTCCCACGATGTTTCTTTTCCCTGAAAGAACTATGTGACGCTTTGGCTCATCATAGGATGTATTCCTTAAAATTAGGTCCATAGTCAAGTTCCCATATCTCCTCTATGAACCCATAATACGTGGTCTTCTGCCCATTGTCTTCTACTGCATCGAAGCGGACACCACTATTTTGGTTGGTGCTCTTTTTATCTTGGCCTATCGTGTAAAATGTATTCCCATTTATCTCGTACCCTTGGAAAGTACATACCGTCGAAGATGGTGTCCTGGCCAACAAGTACAGCTGATCCCCAACAGTGGTGTTATTCGTGAGAAGTCTTTGTAGCCAGCCGCCAAAACTCGCCATGTGTTCACTTATAATCCATTCATCAAACTGCCCCGGGTGTTTGAGGCGTATTAAATTCTTGTGTTCATTGATATACGGGGCAACCAAGATAGATCTTTGTAAAACCGTGTAGTGTGCTTGATTGAGAGAATGCCCGTCCCTACATATCATTGCTTTACATCCTAGGGTGCCTTTTCCACGCAGTCTTCCCTCATGTCGTGATTCTGGAACACCAATCGCCTTAAGGTCAGGAATAAAATCAACACAGAACTCAATGACCTCCTCATTACATAGCCCTTGGAGATGCTTCCTTCGGCCTAGCGGTTATGAACATATTTCTTTAAGACTCCCATGTACCTCTCAAAGGGAACATATTGTGTAGAAATACAGGACCGAGAATGGCAATCTCTTCCACTAGGTGAACCAGAGATGCGTCATAATATTGAAGAAGGATGGTGGGAACACCAACTCAAAGTCGACAAGACATTGGGCCACATCTGTTTGTAACCACGGTAGGCTTTCGGATCGATTACCTTCGAGATATTGCATTGAGGAATGCACATAGCTTCACAATGGGTACTCGAACATTTTCGTAGAAGCCCCTCAATGCAATCGAAGCAATTGTGTCATAATCATGTGGCGTCATGAGACTTGGTTTTAATTTTTTCTGTCATATTTATTATTCCTTTATATTCGACGAGAAGCCAGACGGGACCTTGATACTTCTCGGACATTCAAAAAGATTTCCTTCTCGCTTTGGTAAGAGCGTAATGGCGGGAGTTAAGTGGCATCGTTTACCCTTCTCGTTCTCGGGATGCATAGGCTCTTGAGGGCCTTGAGGCGTTCTTGGTCTGAGTGCTTCCGGTGTATCTTTTGTCTTCCCATACACTCCTAGAAAGCCTAGCAGGTTCACGCAAACATTCTTCGTCACGTGCATCACGTCGATTGAAGAGCGTACCTCTAAGACTTTCCAATAGGGTAGGTCCCAAAATATAGATTGCTTCTTCCACATGGGCGCGTGGCCGACATCGTCATTCGGAACAGATAGATCGGGACCTTTTCCAAAGATTACTTCTAGGTCCTTGACCATACCAAATACCTCCTCACCGGTACGGAGGACAGGCTTCCTCCGGGGTTCTGCCAGACGTTTGAAATGCTTGCCTTTCTTTCTTACTGGATGCAGGTTCGGAAGAAATCGGCGATACCCTAGGTACACAACCTTCTTACATTTATCCAAATATACACTTTCAGTATCATCTAAACAGTGTGTGCATGCATTGTATCCCTTGTTTGTCTGCCCTGAAATGTTACTAAGAGCAGGCCAATCATTGATGGTTACGAAAAGCAATGCTCGTAGGTCAAATGGCTCTCCTTTGTGCTCATCCCACATACGTACACCTGGTTTGGCCCACAGCTGTAAAAGTTCTTCAACTAATGGCCTTAGGTACACATCAATGTCGTTGCCGGGTTGCCTCGGGCCTTGGATGAGCACTGGCATCATAATGAACTTCCTCTTCATACACAACCAAGGAGGAAGGTTATAGATACATAGGGTCACAGGCCAGGTGTTGTGACTGCAGCTCTGCTCACCAAAAGGATTCATGCCATCGATTAGACCAAACCTTAAGTTCCTTGCGTCACACGAAGTCCGGGTACTCTCGCTCGACTTTTCTTCACTATGACCCATCGGGGTGTCTCAACATCGCGTCTTTCTTCGGTCTTCCATGTGCCATCGCAACAACTTGGCATGCTCTTTATTTCAAGAGAGGCGTTTAACCGTGGTATTATAGGAGCATACCACATAACCTTGGTAGGAACCTTCTTCCTAGGGGTCTCGCCCTCAACATCGCCAGGATCGTCTCGTCTGATCTTATACCGAAGTGCAGTGCATACCGGGCATGCATCCAAATTCTCGTACTTCTCACCACGATAGAGGATGCGGTCATTAATGCATGTATCTTCCAGACGTCTAATCCTAGAGGCGGACAACCTTATTTTCTTGGTATGTACTCTCGGGCAACTCATTATTTCTTGGAAGAAGATTCTTCATTTTACCAACAACTTTGAAAATCTTGTTTGTCGGTCACACCGTTCTCTGCCTTCCATTGCAGCAAATCCGATTGGTACCTAGCTTTTGTGGCCATCTTCGCAAGTTGGATACAACAATGTTTTGTGATCCTTTAACATCTGCTCCAGCTTCTCCTTCTCCTTTTCAGTTTCACATTCTTCCTTTGCATCAGTAATGGCCCGACCAAGATCATCATCAGCGGGCCCATCTGCTGCCTCTTGATCTTCATTATCTACCCCCGTTGCAGTATCATCATATTCATGATACATATTATGATAGTTGTCATCATCCTCTTCTTCTTCATTGTCTTCCATCACAACCCCTTTTTCTCCGTGCTTGGTCCAACAATTATAGTTGGGCATGAAACCGGCTGGAAGCAGGTGGGCGTGAATGGTTCTGGTATTTGAGTAGTCTTTCTTGTTCTGACAGTGAACACACGGACAACACATAAAACCATTGTGACCACGGTTTGCATTAGCCACAACGATGAAATTTTGGAGGCCCGTAATGTACTCGGAAGTGCGGCGGTCACCGTACATCCATTGCCGGTTCATCTGCATTAATATGTAGTATATATCAAAAATTAATAGGGAGATGACCATTTATATATATATAGTAGATCAATGACACATGAAAGGATAGTTGCCGACCTCGACCGAGAAGGAAAGAAAACTTATTTTGAGCTCTCGGGCATTTCACTGAACACCTCTTGTGCATATGAAAAAAACCAAACTAGCACTCTTCACACCCTCTTGCTAGGCTCCAAAATCAGATAGTGAAAAAATGGAAGAGTGGGGTGTGGGATGCGGTGTCTTATATAGCCCCCCCCCCTTTAACACCGGTTCGTGGCATGAACCGGTGTTAAAGGGGGGCTCCTTTTTGCCGCACGGGCCACGCTGGTACGGCCCCCCCTTTAACACTGGTTCGTGTTAAAGCCCTTTTCCAGGATCAACGAAAAGCCTCGTTTCCACTAGTGAGAGCATCTCCAAAGGCTTATGATGGTGCAGTTGTTAGAGGACCAAGATAAGTTTGTATGGAACTTAACATCGTCTGGGGTATTCTCAGTGAAATCCATGTATAAGGACCTTATAAATGATTATATGGTATTTTTTCTAAAATATCTTTAGAAATTGAAATACCACTCAAAATTAAAATTCATATCGTTTACAAGATGTTTAGTGATCATTTGTCGTGTGTATTTTGCTGATTGGTGCATGTATCAACCTTATCCGATCCTTGAATTGTAAAACTTTTGGATGTTGAATTCGTAATAAAAGGTTGTGTGCATCGACTGATGCAGAGGCCGAGGTTTTACTCCCCTTTTGAAAAAAAGTTTCCTCCAAAGATAGCTGCTACAAGTTCATCGTAGAAACTCCTCTAGAACTTTCATCGACATCCAAATCATCTCCGGTCCAACCGGCAATAGTCCTCCACCTCCCGAGAAAAGCCTCCACTTGTTATCAAGGGGATAGAGGGTGGTGCCATGAGCGACCACCATGATTCGTTAATCGGGATGCACTCATATGCATGTTACATGCAAGCCAATGGTAGTCCAGGAAAACCTCCCTATTGCATCACCACAGAAAGATTGCACAAACGATGAGAGCGAGCCACCTATATCCTAATACCTCTAATGGTGGAAAACCTCATCACCTCCCGACTTCCACCAGCATCAAGGAAAGCACCATCTAGCGAGCGCTGGATCTGACGGCGCCAACATGTCTCCATGATAGATCCGTGTGCTGCACCACTACAGGAATAAGAAGCTACGCCAAGGGCTGGAAAGCTACGCCGATGGCCAAATGTCGGGTCGTCAGCATAGCCATCATCCAGGCCAGCTTCACTCCACGGCCGTCGGCGTATAATTGGCCTCGGCGTATCCCACGCTACGCCGAAGGCTGCCCTCGGCGTAGCCTACGCCGACGGCTGCCTTCGGCGTAGCTATTTTTTCTTTTACCTCATTAAACTTTGAAAAATCATAACTAAATCATTCTAATTCGGAAAAATACAAATAATAAATCAAAATTTGAAGAAAAATAAGATCTATCTATCTACACTCAAATATTACATATTTATAAAATAAAATTAAGTGAAACATAAAACATTACATACGATTTAAAACAGGCATAAAAAATTCAAAAACAATCGAAACAATGCGAAACCTTCGCGTGATGTCATATTATGTGACATAGTTACAAGGGAAAATATCAAACTTAGTATATTGATTATGTATGTAAAAAACCTTCACAAAATGACCTATCTCATTCGAGGTTTCTTGGCTTCGGATCAAATGACCAATGTTATGGCTAGAATCAAGGCATAGTTTGTGATAATGTGTCCATATTGTGCTTAAATATGTATCATGGGATGGCGAACAATGTTACAGGAGGAATTTTTCCTTTTTGTCGCACCAAAAAAGCCATTTTTCATTTTCTGAGCACAAAAAACAGACGGTTTTGTGAAGCAACCACCAAATGGCTAATTCAAAATGCTACAACCACATTTTACAAAAATACTAGACCACCTTAATGTCCCAACACGGATATCCTAAACCTTTCCGTCCACCTCTGTTGAAAAAGATAAATTCCTGCCGAATCGGTAGGAAGTGGGTCATATATGAACTACAGGTACATGATCCAATGCTCATTTTTTTACAAAAATTATTTTTAGGTTCACAATATGCTATTTTATCAGAGATTCAATGCAAGTTTAGCGAGGCTCAGCCCCGAGTTAAGAATCTCAATGCCCGTCGTTCGACAAAGTTTAACGATAGTTTAAAACAGGCATAAAAATTCAAAAACGATCGAAACAATGCGAAACCTTTGCGTGGTGTCATATTATGTGACATAGTTACAAGGAAAAATATCAAACTTGATATATTGATTATGTCTGTAAAAAACCATCATAAAATGACCTATCTCATTCGAGGTTTCTTGGCTTTTGGGTCAAATGACCAATGTTATGGCTAGAATCAAGGCATAGTTTGTGATAATGTGCCCATATTATAAATACATGTGCATCATGGAATGGCAAACAATGTTGCAGGAGAAAGTTTTCCTTTTCGTGGCACCAAAAATCCATTTTTCATTTTCCGAGCACAAAAAAACGGGCGATTTTGTGAAGCAACCACAAAATGGATAATTTAAAATGATGCCACCACATTTTACAATAATACTAGACCACCTTGTGTGGAAAATGTCCCAACAGGAGGATCCGAAACCTTTTCGTCCACCCCTGATGAAAAAGATAAATTCCTATCGAATCGGTAGGAAGTGGGTGAGATATAAACTATAGGTACATGATCTGATGCTCATGTTTTTTTACAAAAATCATTTTTAGGTTCACAATATGCTATTTTATCAGATATCCAATGAAAGTTTTGCGAGGCTCATCCCGAGCTAAGAATCTTCATGCCCGTCGTTCGACAAAGTTTAATGATAGTTTAAAACGGGCATAAAAAATTCAAAAATGATCGAAACAATGCGAAACCTTCGCTTGGTGTCATATTATGTGACATAGTTACAAGGAAAAATATCAAACTTGGCATATTGATTATGTATGAAATAAACCTTCACAAAATGACTTATCTCATTCGAGGTTTCTTGGTTTTCAGGTCAAATGACCAATGTTATGGCGAGAATCAAGGCATAGTTTTGTAATAATGTGCCCATATTATAAATACATGTGTATCATGGGATGGCAAAAAATGTTGCAGGACGAAGTTTTCCTTTTCGTCGCACCAAAAAGGCATTTTTCATTTTCCGAGCACAAAAAATGGACGGTTTTGTGAAGCAACCACCAAATGGCTAATTCAAAATGATACCACCATATTTTACAAAAATACTAGACCACCTTGTGTGGAGAATTTCCCTACAGGGGGATCCTAAACCTTTCCGTCCACCTTTGATGAAAAATATAAATACTTGCCAAATCGATAGGAAGTGGGTCTTGTGTGAACTACATGTTCATGATCTGATGCTCATGTTTTTTTACAAAAATCATTTTTAGGTTCACAATATGTTATTTTATCAGAGATCCAATGCAAGTTTAGCGAGACTCATCCCCTGTTGGGTTTCGTAGCATGGAAAACAAAAAAAATTTACTGCACACAAACAAACAAGCCAAGATCTATCTACTAGATTGTAGCAACGAGTCGATGGAATAACTCACCCTCGAAGATTCCAAAGTGCTTAACGAGAGCGGATTCTCGTGGGTGATGTAGTCGTACTCTTGCCGATCTCAAGATCACGTAGACGATCCTTCCGACGCTGCGTTCCGGCAGCGCTTCCGCAGTCGGTCACATGTTCGGTACTCGACGAAGACCTTCCTCTCCCTTGTTCCAGCAGGTAGCGGAGGTTGTAGCACTCTCCTCGTGATTCCGGCAGCACTACACGTGGTACCGGAAGTAGAGGGGAGATCTCGCAGGGCTTTGTCTTAAGCCGGAGCGAGTATGGTGGACTATGAGAGAGAGCCTCGGCGATCTAGGGTTTAGACGCACCAAGGAGGAGGGTCTAGGGCCAGCGGCTAGGGCTTGGAGCAGCCCAAGTTGGCGGCTAGGGTTTCCCTAGGCGGCGGTGGCAGCAGGAGGTGGCGGCGCCGGCGGCTGGGAGCTAGGGTTTGCAGGGTGCGTGGTGTAGGTCTTGGAGGGGCAGCCCTGCCCCTCCTTATATAGGTGGAGGGGGTGCGCCAGGGGAGGGGAGTCCCTCCCCAACTCGGATCCCAAGTGGGCCGGCGGTGGAGGAAGGGAACTCCTACCCAAGTAGGTTTCCTACTTCCCCTCCACCTCACAAAATAGCCGTTTGACTTTTCAAATTGGCGTTTGACTTTTCAAACTAGGATTTGATTAAACCCTTTATTTTGTTCAGGGATGACACCTAGTACATGATGCAATCATTCCAACTTGATATGACACATTCATGTACCCTTCCCCTCCGGAGTGTCGGACATTCCGGAACCTTCTAGACCATTCCCGATGAAAAACACCGGAACCATTCTCCAACCCTGAAACAGGACTTTCCTTATATGAATCTTATTCTCCGGACCATTCTGGATCTCCTCGTGATATCCCGGATCCCATCCGAGACTCCGAACAACATTCGGTCTCTTACTCATCATTCCATAACTACTCAAACAACGTCGAATCCTTAAGTGTGTCTCCCTATGTTTCGAGAATTATGCGGACATGATCGAGACACTTCTCCGAACAATAACCAATAGAGGAATCTGGAAATTCATATGGCTCCCACATATTTCTACGATTAATTTGCGATCGAATGAACCACTTACATACGATACCAATTTCCCTTTGTCTCACGATAGTTTACTTATCCGAGGTTATGATCGTCGGTATCTCTGCATACCTAGTTCAACCTCGTTACTGATAAGTACTCTTTTCTCGTTCCCGTGATATGTGATCCCTTGTGAGCCAGTCACATGCTTGCAAGCTAATTGGATGACATTCCACCGAGAGGTCCCAGAGTATATCTATCCGTCATATGGATGGACAAATCCCACTCTTGATCCATGTGTCTCAACCAATACTTTCCGAACACTCAATACCACCTTTATAGCCACCCAGTTACAGTGTGGTGTTTGATGTCATCAAAGCATCCTTCCGGTGAAGGTGATATGCATGATCTCATGGTCGAAGGAATTAGGTTACTATGTATCAGAAAGCATATAGCAATTGAACTATTAAAATGACTTGATCTTTATGCTACGCTTATCTACAGGAGTATGTCCACCATATCATTCCCCTAACGATATGATCTTGTTGTTAATAACATCTCAATGTTCATGATAGCGATACCACAATCATTTATTAACCAACAAGCTAGTATTATAAATAGGCTTTACTAGGGACTCTATTTTAGTTTACAAATCACACAAATATTAATGTTTCCTTGTTAATACTATTATAGCATGAATGTAAACATTTATCATAAACACAAAGATATAATAATAACCATATTTATTATTTCCTCTAGGGCATATCTCCAACAGTCTCCCACTTGCACTAGAGTCATCTAATCTAGATTACATGGTAATATACCGAACACCCATGGCAGTTTGGTGTTGGTCATGTTTTTCCCTCTGGAGAGGTTTAGTAAACGGATCCGCCACATTCAGATATTTGTGTACTTTGGAAATCTTTATGTCCCCATCTTGGACATGTTCTCGAATAGCGTGAAAACATAGCTTGATGTGCTTCAGCTTCTTGTGTGACCTTGGTTCTTGCGCATTGGCTATGGCGCCCATGTTATCACAGTAGATAGACATTGGGTCCAACGCACTTGGAACCACACCCAACTCTGTAATGAACTCTTTCATCCATATCGCTTCTTGTGAAGCCTTCGAAGCAGCCATGTATTCCGATTCAGTTGAAGATCTCCCCACAACGCTTTGTTTTGCACTCCTCCAGCTAACTGCTGCACCATTCAAAGTAAATACGTATCCAGATTGTGATTTAGAATCATCCGGATCGCTGTTCCAACTAGCATCGGTGTAACTATTAACAACGAGCTGTTCATCACCTCCATAAGAAAGAACCATATCCTTAGTTCTTCTCAAGTACTTAAGGATGTTTTTGACCACTGTCCAATGATCCACTCCTGGATCACTTTGATATCTGCTAGTTAAACTAATAGCATATGCAATGTCGGGTCTAGTATGTAGCATGGCATACATTAGAGATCCTATGGCTGAGGCATAGGGAGTCTTACTCATCCTTTCTCTATATTCTACCGTTGTCGGACTTTTTGTTTTACTCAAGGTCGTATTGGGCAACATGGGAAAGAACCCTTTCTTGCTATCTTCCATTCCAATACTCTTTAGAACTTTGTCCAAATATGTACTTTGTGACAATGATATTAGGCGTCTCGATCTATCTCTATAAATCTTTATGCCCAATATATAAGATGCTTCGCCAAGATCCTTCATTTAAAAACTATTATTCAAATATTCCTTGACACTATTAAGAAGGTCTACATCATTCCCAATCAACAATATGTCATCTACATATAGTATTAAGAATGCTACAGAGCTCCCACTCACTTTCTTGTAGATACAAGCTTCTCCATAAGTTTGTATAAAACCAAAACTTTTGATTACCTTATCAAAACGTTGATTCCAACTTCGGGATGCTTGCTTCAACCCATAGATGGACCGTTGAAGTTTTCATACCTTGTTAGCATCTTTAGGATCGACAAAACCTTTGGGTTGCATCATATACAACTCTTCATCAATGTCTCCATTGAGGAATGCTGTTTTGACATCCATCTGCCATATCTCATAATCATAATATGCAGCGATTGCTAACATAATCCTCACAGACTTTAGCTTCGCTACTGGTGAGAAGGTCTCATCGTAGTCAACTCTTGAATTTGTCGAAACCCTTTTGCGACAAGTCGAGCTTTATAGACAGTAACATTACCATCAGCATCTGTTTTCTTCTTGAAAATCCATTTGTTCTCGACAGCCTTCCGGCCATCCGGTAAGTCCACCAAAGTCCATACTTGGTTTTCGTACATGGATCCAATCTCGGATTTCATGGCTTCTTGCCATTTATTGGAATCTGGGCTCATCATCGCTTCCTCATATGTCGCAGGGTCATCGGTGTTGTCTACCAACATGACACTCATAACGGGATCATACCAATCAGTAGTGGTACGAGTTCTCGTTGACCTCCGAGGCTCTGTAGCAACTACAACCGAAGTTTCATGATCATCATAATTATCTTCCTCTCTTATTGGTGTAGGCGCCACAGGAACTACTTCCGGTGCAGCGCTACTCGCAAGTTCGAGAGAAGGTTCGACAACCTCGTCGAGTTCTACTTTCCTTCCAGTCACTTCTTTCGAGAGAAATTCCTTCTCTAGAAAGGATCCATTCTTAGCAACGAAGATTTTGCCTTCGGATCTATGATAGAAGGTGTACCCAATAGTTTCCTTCGGGTATCCTATGAAGACGCATTTTTCCGCTGTGGGTTCAAGCTTGTCCGGCTGTAACTTCTTTACATAGGCTTCGCAACCCCAAACTTTAAGGAACGACAATTTAGGTTTCTTCCCAAAGCATAATTCATACGGTGTCGTTTCAACGGATTTAGATGGTGCCCTATTTAAAGTGAATGCGGCTGTTTCTAATGCATAACCCCAAAATGATAGCGGTAAATCTGTAAGTGACATCATAGAACGAACCATATCTAAGAGAGTTCGATTACGACGTTCGGACACACCATTACGCTGTGGTGTTCCCGGCGGTGTCAATTGTGAAAGTATTCCGCATTTCTTCAAATGCTCGCCAAACTCGTAACTTAGATATTCACCTCCACGATCAGAACGTAGAAATTTAATCTTCTTGTTACGTTGATTCTCTACCTCACTTTGAAATTCCTTAAACTTCTCGAAAGTTTCGGACTTATGTTTCATGAAATAGATATACCCATATCTACTCAATTCATCCGTGAAGGTAAGAACATAACGATAACCACCGCGCGATGCTACACTCATTGGACCACACACATCGGTATGTATGATTTCCAATAAGTCCGTAGCTCGCTCCATCATACCAGAAAATGGAGTCTTAGTCATTTTACCCATCAGACATGCTTCGCATCTTTCAAGTGATTCGAAATCAAGTGATTCAAGAAGTCCATCGGAATGGAGTTTCTTCATGCGCTTCATTGCAATGTGACCAAGACGACAGTGCCACATATAGGTCGAGTTATCGCTCGATTTCAAACGTTTAGCCTCAATGTTATTAATATGTGTATTTCCACTATCGAGATTCAATAAGAATAGACCATCTATCAAAGGTGCATGTGCATAAAACATGTTACTCATATAAATCGAACAACCATTATTCTCGGACTTAAACAAGTAACCGTCTCGCAATAAACAAGATCCTGATATAATGTTCATGCTTAACGCAGGCACCAAATAACAATTATTTAAGTATAAAACTAATCCCGATGGTAGATGAAGAGGTAGCGTGCAACCGCGATCACATCAACCTTTGATCCGTTTCCACGCCGCATCATCACCTCGTTCTTCGCTAGCTTCCGCTTATTTTGCAAAGACCTGTTTGAGTTACAAATATGAGCAACCGAACTAGTATCAAATACCTGTGCACTACTACTTAGTACTAGTGAGATACACATCAATAACATGTTTATCGGATATACCTTTCTTCTTGATGTTGCCGTTCTTCAAATCCGCCAAGTACTTTGGGCAATTCCGCTTCCAAAGGACCTTCTCCTTGCGGAAAAGCACTCAAGATCGTGCTTAGGTCCAGCCTTGGTCTTCTTCGTCAAGCGTAAATTTCTTACCACCCTTCTTGAAGTGTCCCTTTTGCTTAGACTTGCCTTTCTTGAATTTGGTGGTCTTATTGACCATCAACACTTGGTGCTCTTTCTTTATCTCCACTTCTGCAGATTTCAACATGTCGAAGAGTTCTGGCAACTGCTTATTCATGTTTTGCATATTGTAGTTCATCACAAAGTTCTTGTAACTTGGTGGTAGTGATTGGAGGACACGATAAATCCCCAAAGCATTAGGAATCACTATACCCAAGCTTTGAAGTTTGTTTGCGTGCTGCACATCTTAAGCACATGCTCACTGACGGAGCTGCCCTCTTCCATCTTGCAGTTAAAGAACTTTTCAGAAGCCTCATAGCTCTCAATTGCCGCGTGAGTCTCAAAGATCAATTTGAGATCACGAACAATATCATGTGGGTCTGAATTCTCAAACCTTTCTCAACTCTCCGATTCTAAACCATACAAGATAGCACACACTGAATGTGGAGTACCAGCTCGGCGAGGTAAACATTCTTTACTTCATCGGTAGCGATGAGCTGCAGTGGGTCACCCAATGTGCATCCAAAGACATAGGTCAAATTACCAGCTATGAGGACAATCCTCAAATTGCGGAACCAATCCACGAAGTTGCTTCCATTGTTTTTCAACTTTTCTTTCTCTAGGAACGCATTAAAATTGATGGTAGGGGCCGCCATTGATCTACAACATATTTGCAATAGTTTAGACTAAGTTTATGACAAATTGAGTTCTAATTAATAGTTAAATTAATCTAGGTGAACTCCCACTCAAAACAATATCCCTCACATTGTTTTAGTGATCACACGAACCAAATCCACCACATCAATACCGATCATCATGAGAGTTGATGTAGTTTCAATGGCGAACAATCGACATGTTCATCATATCTACTATATGATTCATGCTTTACCTTTCGGTGATCCGTGTTCCGAGACCATGTCTGTACATGCTAGGCTTGTCAAGATCAAACCTTAGATTCCGCATGAGCAAATCTGGCTTACTCACGTTGTATACACTTGCGGAATCTAATACACCCGATCATCACGTGGTGCTTCGAAACAACAAGCTTTAGCAACGGTGCTTACTAAGGATGAACACTTTAGAACTTGAAATTCATGTGCATGAGGGATCATCTTATAATGCTACCGTCGTTAACTAAGCAATACAAGATGCATAAAGTATTAACATCACATGCAATTCATAATATGTGATATGATATGGCCTTTCTTCTTTGTGCTTCCGATCTCCATCTTCAAGCACGAACATGATCTCCATCTTCACCGGCATTGCATCAAGGTCAATGACGCTGCTCCATGGTTGTCGTCCACCAGCTTCAACTATTACAACTACTTTGAATAGACACGCGGGTCTTAACAGAATTTAAAGACAACCATATGGCTCCTGCCGGTTGCCAACTTACAATAAGGAACATTGCATACATCAAATATAATCACAATCATGGCCATAACACATCACAGCACACCCCTGCAAAACAAAGTTAGACGCCTCTACTTTCTTTGCATGTTTTACGTGGTTTGGGGCTTTCAATAAGTGTTGTTCTAACTTACGAACAAGAACCACAACATTTATACTAGTATTGTCAATCACCTGTTGTAAATTGAATCTTAACTATGTTGGGAGAAACAGACACCCGCAAAGCCACTGATGCAATACAAGTTGCATGCCAAGCGTGGAGCAAGTCTCATGAACGATGTCATGTAAGGTTAGCCCGGGCCGCTTCATCCCACCATCCCGCAAGATGCAAAGTACACAAGAAGCAATCGACAACAAAAGCATCGACACCCACAATGACCATTGTGTTCTACTCGTGCAACAGATCTACATATAGACACGGCTCTGATACCACTGTTGGGTTTTGTAGCATGGAAAAAAAAATCTACCGCATACAAACAAACAAGCCAAGATATATCTACTAGATTGTAGCAACGAGTCGATGAAATAACTCACCCTCAAAGATTCCAAAGTGTTTAACGAGAGCAGATTCTCGTGGGTGATGTAGTCGTACTCTTGCCGATCTCAAGATCGCGTAGACGATCCTTCCGACGCTGCGTCGCAGCGCTTCATGATCGGTCACACGTTCGGTACTCGAAGAAGACCTTCCTCTCCCTTGTTCCAGCAGGCAGCGGAGGTTGTAGCACTCTCCTCGTGATTCCGGTAGCACAACGGCGTGGTACCGAGAGTAGAGGGAAGATCTCGCAGGGCTTCGCCTTAAGCCGGAGCGAGTATGGTGGACTATGAGAGAGAGCCTCGGCGATCTAGCGTTTAGACGCTCCAAGGAGGAGGGTCTAGGGCCGGCGACTAGGGCTTGGAGCAGCCCAAGTCGGCGGCTAGGGTTTCCCTAGGCGGCGGCGGCAGCAGGAGGTGGCGGCGCCAGCGGCTGGGAGCTAGGGTTTGCAGGGTGAGTGGTGTAGGTCTTGGAGGGGCAGCCCTGCCCCTCCTTATATAGGTGGAGGGGGCGCGCCAGGGGAGGGGAGTCCCTCCCCAACTCGGATCCCAAGTGGGCCGGCGGTGGAGGGAGGGAACTCCTCCCCAAGTAGGTTTCCTACTTCCCCTCCACCTCACAAAATAGTCGTTCGACTTTTCAAATTGGCGTTTGACTTTTCAAACTATGATTTGATTAAACCCTTTATTTTGTTCAGCGATGACACCTAGTACATGATGCAATCATTAAAACTTTATATGACACATTCATGTACCCTTCCCCTTCGGAGTGCCGGACATTCCGGAACCTTCTAGAACATTCCCGATGAAAACACCGGAACCATTCTCCAACCCCGAAACAGGACTTTCCTTATATGAATCTTATTCTCCGGACCATTCCGGATCTCCTCGTGATATCCCGGATCCCATCCGAGACTCCGAACAACCTTCGGTCTCTTACTCATCATTCCATAACTACTCAAACAACGTCGAATCCTTAAGTGTGTCTCCCTACGGTTCGTGAATTATGCGGACATGATCGAGACACTTCCCCGAACAATAACCAATAGAGGAATCTGGAAATTCATATGGCTCCCACATATTTCTACGATTACTTTGCGATCGAATGAACCACTTACATACGATACCAATTTCCCTTTGTCTCACGATAGTTTACTTATCTGAGGTTATTATCGTCGGTATCTCTGCATGCCTAGTTCAACCTCGTTACTGATAAGTACTCTTTTCTCGTTCCCGTGATATGTGATCCCTTGTGAGCCAGTCACATGCTTGCAAGCTAATTGGATGACATTCCACCGAGAGGTCCCAGAGTATATCTATCCGTCATATGGATGGACAAATCCCACTCTTGATCCATGTGTCTCAACCAATACTTTCCGAACACTTAATGCCACCTTTATAGCCACCCAGTTACGGTGTGGTGTTTGATGTCATCAAAGCATCCTTCCGGTGAAGGTGATATGCATGATCTCATGGTCGAAGGAATTAGGTTACTATGTATCAGAAAGCATATAGCAAATGAACTATTAAAATGACTTGATCTTTATGCTACGCTTATCTATAGGAGTATGTCCACCATATCATTCCCCTAACGATATGATCTTGTTGTTAATAACATCTCAATATTCATGATAGCGAAACCACAATCATTTATTAACCAACAAGCTAGTATTATAAAGAGGTTTTACTAGGGACTTTATTTTAGTTTACAAATCACACAAGTATTAATGTTTCCTTGTTAATACTATTATAGCATGAATGTAAACATTTATCATAAACACAAAGATATAATAATAACCATATTTATTATTGCCTCTAGGGCATATCTCCAACAGCCCCGAGCTAAGAATCTCCATGCCCGTCGTTCGACAAAGTTTAACGATAGTTTAAAATGGGCATAAAAATTCAAAAATGATCGAAACAATGCAAAACCTTCGCGTGGTGTCATATTATGTGACATAGTTACAAGTAAAAATATCAAACTTGGCATATTCATTATGTCTGAAAAATCCTTCACAAAATGACCTATCTCATTCGAGGTTTCTTGGCTTTCGGGTTAAATAACCAATGTTATGGCTACAATCAAGGCATAGTATATGATAATGTGTCCATATTGTGTATAAATGTGCTTCATGGTATGTCAACAATGTAGCATGAGGAAGTTTTTATTTTCATCGCACCAAAAAGCCATTTTTCATTTTCCAAGCACAAAAAACGAATGGTTTTGTGAAGCAACCACAAAATGGCTAATTCAAAATGCTACCACCATATTTTACTAAAATTCTAGACCACCTTAGATGGGCAATATCCCAACAAGGGATCCTAAACCTTTCTGTCCACCTCTGATGAAAAAGATAAATTTCTTCCGAATCGGCAGGAAGTAGGTCAGATATGAACTACAGGTACATGATCTGATGCTCATGTTTTTTTACAAAATTCATCTTTAAGTTCACAATATGCTATTTTATTAAAGATCCAATTCAAGTTTCATTTTTGTCATACCAAAAAGCTATTTTTCATTTTTCGAGCGCGAAAAAGGAGGATTTTCTGAAGCAACCAACAAATAGCTAATTCAAAAATGGGGGGTTTGTGATTAGTTGATATAGATATCATATTTGGATTCCTCTCATTTTTCTAATCAATTTAGACATATTATTTGTCGAATTCCGATCTATGAATTTAAAGATATTAATTATTCCATATTAAATAGAAAAATAAAAAAGTTAATTTATTATATTTTTATTTGAATTCAATAATATTTTTACTTATTCATTAATGTTTACTAAAATAATTGTTTGTAATTTCAAAAAATACAAACATGTGACATGATGATATAAGAGTTAATAGGATTGATATCAAAGTATTTTCAACATGTTTGTATGAATTACTTTGCGGAGACAGATTCTGAAGGAACGAGAAAGTTCAATGTGCTGGAGCTGGAATAGTATTAGGATGGGTGACCGGCTAGGAAGTTTGATCAAGACGGCAATTTAATCAAATATTAAGTGTAGTTAATGTTCAAAATTCAAAGTAAGATATTAACGAGTCAAACAATTCAAAAATAAAAAAATTGAGAAAAAAATTAAAAAAATTTCAATTTTTTTTTGAAAAAATATATTTTTCTAACCGGCTGATAGGCTATGCCGACGACAAAGCCGTCGGTGTAGCGTACGCCGACGGTATTTCGATACGCCGACGACTTGTGTGTGCTCCGCCGAGGGAGACCTTCGTCGAGGAGGCTACGCCGAGGGCAGCCGTCGGCGTACCATACGCCGAGAGCATTTTGGCCTACGCCTATAGCTTTTTGCCCTCAGCGTAGCACGCGCGTCCTGTAGTGCTCGCGGCTAGTTGTATCGTTGTGTGACCGTTTAGCAACAAGGTGTCATCGCCCATCACCCCCGAGAAGACTCCCTACCACAAATAGTGTGTGGCACGCACTCAAGTGATGTCCTCCATCTATAAGACCAGAGTGCCACCACCATTAGTGCACATGGCCGTCGGTGCCCCCCAAAGAAAGAAGCCAGATGCCCATGCTCGACCGAGATAAGGAACCCCGTCGACCATTGCTCGCATAAACGAGCGATACCTCGGAACAACCGAATTCATAAATTGAGGGATAGAAAGAGGAACGTCGTGCACTCAACAATGGTGATGGTAAAAGCTGCTGTACGGGATGAGTGTAGGAGTCTCATCATGGTGAGGAAGAAGATCGGAGGCAGCAGATAATTGGACGGTGGCTAAGGTTTAAGAGAGGAGGAGCGAGAATGAGTGTAGTTAGTAAAGCTCTAAGGAAACATTTTGTGGTGGGTGGTCATATTCCCGTTTGTGCCACCTGTTTTTTTATCTATTTAGTGACTGTTTGACTCTTTTTTTCCTTATTTGTGGTGAATATTTAACAACAGTTTATTAAGTAGGCACAGCGTAGCATATTGAGCCACCGCAGGCTAAACTGAAATATTTTTGCTTCATGGGCTTAGTAAGAACTCTAAAACACAACTCAACAAAAAAAAGAACATTAAAACACAAGTGCATAAGTGCTTAGAAAAATTCTTGCTAATCTCACGAAAAAGCTGAGCAAAGCAATTTGGAAATGCATATGAGTGCAGAAGCTGTAGAAGTCAATGGCCACATTGGCTAATATCCCGTAGAGTAAGTATTCCCTCCCTCTTATATTAGGATTATTGGATTAGGATGTCTATTAATTTTACTCAAGGTTATTAACATCTTTTTTGCATATAAAAGTTATTAATATCGACTTTTGCTCCGGTGTCCTCCCCCTCCTTCCAAAATTTGAAAACTAAAAACACAAGAACCGTCAAGATTGTTTGATACCCCTTCATACTCTTCAAACGGAAGAGGTATTGACAAATCCAAACCGTCCTTGTGTTTCAGTTTTCTAAGTTAAGAGGAGGAGGAGGACACCGAAGCACACCTCATTAATATCTACTTCTTCTGTTTTATGTTACTTGTCATTT
This sequence comes from Avena longiglumis, assembly GCA_030063025.1. Taxonomy (NCBI): domain Eukaryota; kingdom Viridiplantae; phylum Streptophyta; class Magnoliopsida; order Poales; family Poaceae; genus Avena; species Avena longiglumis. The sequence continues at coordinate 578,762,049 of CP125974.1, read as the reverse complement.
ATTTAGTATAACTTTATACTAAATCAATGACCGAAATATGGAGAGTACAATATAAATATTTAACATGTGAAAATATTTCTGATGCCAGTGTTTATGGTTGCACTATAGGAATGAATCGAGGCGCCCACGGCCGGCACCCGTCGGCACAACGCCATTTTGCCGTCGGCACAGGCTGTGCCCATTAGCGGACCCAGAAATATTTATAAGCTTGGGAAAACCGTAATTTTAGAGGTTAAAATTGCTAATTTTATGTTAATTAGTGGTATACATAAGCTGCGCTGCCAGCCGGAAGCCCAGGCAGTTATGCGCTGCCAGCCGGAAGCCTGGGCAACTGCCCGGGCAGCAGGGATGGTGCGTCCACCACTGGCTATGCCGACAGTGGCCGTCGACGTAGTCCCCTCGGCATAGCTGCTGATCGGCACATCCCCTCGGCCACCGACGTAGAGGACCCCCCATCGGCATAGCGTTTGCAGCGGGCCCCATGTTGTCAGGTGACGGCCGTCTGATAACGGTCTAGCCCTGGAGCTACGTCGACGGCCAGGCCGTCGGCACAGGCCCAGCCCAGGAGCAGCACGAGCCTGCCGCATCGCCATGCTACGCCGAGAGCCAGGCCGTCGGCATAGCCTAAACTAATTTTTTCTAAAAAATAATTTCAATTTTTTAATCTTTGAATTGTTTGACTCGTTAATCTGTGACTTTGAATTTTTTAAACACTAATTACACTTAATAATTTATTAAATTGCAGTCTTAGTCAAACTTTCCGGTCGGTCACCCATGCTCACTACATCCCCAGCACGCTTAACTTCCTTATTCCTTCAGAATCTGTTTCCGCAAAGTAATTTATACATTGTTGTTAATACTATGATATCAATCCTATTAACTTTTATATCATCATGTCACAAGTTTGTATTTTTTGAAATTACAAACAATTATTTAAGTAAACAACAATGAATAATTAAAAATATTATTGAATTCAAATAAAATATAATGATTCTATTTTTTGTATTTATCTATTTAATATGGAATACCTAATATCTTTAAATCTGAAAAACGGAATTCGACAAATAATATGTCTAAATTGATCAAAAAATGAGAGGAATCCAAGTATGATATCAATATCAACTTATCATAAACTATGTTGTGATTCTTACCATAATTTCATTTTCCTATTTAAAACGACACGCATGAAGATTCTTACCATGCCGAGACTCACTAAACTTGAAGTGGATCTCTGATAAAACAGCATATTGTGAACCTAAAAATTATTATTTTTTAAATCATGAGCATCCAATCATGTACATGTAGTTCATATCGGACCCACTTCCTACCGATTCAGCAGGAATTTGTCTTTTTATCAGGGATAGACATAAAGGTTTGAGATCCCCTGTCCGAACATTTTCTATGTAAGTTGATATAGTATTTTTGAAAAATATGGTGGTAGCATTTTGAATTAGCCATTTGGTGGTTGCTTCACAAAATCGCCCTTCTTGCACTCGGAAAATAGAAAATGACTTTTTGGTGCGACGAAAAGGAAAACTTTCTCCTGAAACATTGTTCGTCATTCCATGATGCACATATATGCACAATATGGACACATTATCACAAACTGTGCCTTTATTCTAGCCATAATATTGGTCATTTGACCCGAAAGTCAGAAAACCTCGAATGAGATAGGTCATTTTATGAAGGATTTTTTGAGACATAATCAATATACTATGTTTGATATTTTTTCTTCTAACTATGTCACATAATATGACACCACGCGAAGGTTTCGCATTGTTTGGATCGTTTTTAAATTTTTTATGACCGTTTTAAACTATTGTTAAACTTTGTCGAACCGCGGGCATGAAGATTCTTATCTCGGGGCTGAAACTCGCCAGAAGTGGATCTCTGATGAAACAACATATTGTGAACCTAAACATAATTTTTGAAAAAAATCATGAGTATCCGATCATGTACCTGTAGTTCATATCTGACCCACTTTCTACTGATTCGGCAGGAATTTGTCTTTTTTATCAGGGATAGACGAAAAGGTTTGAGATCCCCATATTAGGACATTGTCCATGTAAGGTGGTTTAGTATTTTTTTAAATGTGGTGATAGCATTTTGAATTAGGCATTTGGTGGTTGCTTCACAAAAACCGTCCGTTGTTTATACTTGGAAAATGGATTTTTGGTGCGATGAAAAGGAAAACTTCCTCCTGAAACATTGTTCGTCATCCCATGATGCACATGTATACATAATATGGACATATTATTACAAACTATGCCTTCATTCTAGCCATAACATTGGTCATTTAACCCGAAAGCCAGGAAACCTCGAATGGGATAGGTCATTTTGTGAAGCTTTTTTGAGACATGATTAATATACCAAGTTTTATATTTTTCCTTCTAACTATGTCACATAATATGACATCACGCGAAGGTTTCGCATTGTTTGGATCGTTTTTAAATTTCTTATGCCCGTTTTAAACTATATATAATGTTTTATTTTTCACTTACTTTTTATTTACATATGTGTAATATTTGAGTATAGATAGATAGATCTTACTTTTCTGCAAATTTTGATATATTATTTGTATTTTTCTGAATTAGAATGATTTAGTTATGATTTTTTTTTAAAATTAATAAGGTAAAAGGAAAAATAGGTATGGCTAAAATTAAATGGAAAAAAATCTGGAGGTAAGCCGTCGGCACAAATCAACCAATTTCTCCCAAAGAGCTATGCCGACGGCCAGGCGATCAGCATAGCCGGGCTACCTAACGCCGTTTTCGTTGCCATGCCGGAACTGGAGCTATGCCGAGAGCCACCGTCGGCACATCCCTCTCTGCTAAGCGGACGGCCGCACTATGCCGATAACTACCCTCGGCACCTTCATCTATGCCGACGGCCGGGCTAGACGGTTGGCCGAAAAAGGCGGCTACGCCGATGGCCCGACATTTGGCCGTCGGCGTCTCCAGTTTCATGTAGTGTTGCTTGGCGCTGCTGGGCAGCGTAAGACAGACAGACAGCTGTATAGCGGAAGCATTTGCCTCGTATCGAAAAATATTTTTTTACCAATAAGATTATGACTTTTTATTTAGAAGGACATGCATGGGCTTTAACCAGCATGCGGCTGATTTAAGCTGAGTTGACGAGAGTACAGGTATATATGGAAATTTATTTATGCGGCATATATATATTATAATGGAGGTGACGTGTGCGCGACACCGATGCGACGGCAAGGCTGATTGAGGCCTTAGGCCTTTCCTTGGATGCAAACGGGGTCAGGGACGCGAGGTTCGCCGCAGACGGTGAGGACGGCATTGACGTCGTCGGCAACCTCGGCGCGGTCACGGGCATTGAACGGCCAGAAGACGGTGCATAGGCATGCCACGGCGTCCGCGATCGGCTTCCCACGAATCCGCTGGCAGCACAGGTCCCTAGCAGCGGTGCTCGTGCTTCCGAGGACGCCGCTCTCGAGCTTGATGAGGCCCATGCACACTCCGACCTCAGCTACGCCTTCCAGCGTGCACTGCCCTCCGGCCGATCTTACCGGCGCTGGAGCCTCTGCCGGTGGAGGTGGTAGGCTGTGGCGGCGCGCCTGCACGGAGGCCGAGGCTAGGAGGATCGCGGGGAGGAGGATGACCAAGGAGGATGCCATAGCGCCTTTGGTGGTGGCCATATTTTTGCTGCAGGAACGCTTCGATGTTGCTTCTTCTAGTACTCCTACTTGCTATGTGATGTGTTGCTGCGCGTGCTACTCTGTGGAGATAGTGTGCACAAACCGGGACGTATTTATAGCGGGGGCTTATCGTCGAATAGGTCCAGGGTTTCAGAGGAGTAGATTATTTTGGTCATGACTCCATGGATCGCACGTATGGAGTACGTCCCCCGTAAGTGTACTTCATTTGAGCGCTCGTGGACGTTTTGAGCGACTTCCAGTTCCAGGTTCTCTATTTTGGCAATTCGGTAGGTCCGTTCCAAGAAATCTTCAGTTAGTGGCGCGATGTGGTGTGTACGTGCGTTGATTTAAGCAGCGTTGAAATCTCGTGAGAAGATTTCTCATCACACTAGTACTTTGGTACTCAAGGTACATTGCAATATATACATAAAAATGTGTTGAATTCTAAATGGTATCGAACCAAGAAGTTTAGACCCTTCTCACGAGTATTTAGCATGTGTGGGACTCACCGCAACCTTAGAACACTACGGGAATAACAATATAGCCCGACAGCCCTTTTATACGCCGACGGCAATATGTAGCTGGACGGCCCGTCGGCCCAGTTTTACCGTCGACGTAGGATAAATAGGCCGACGGCAGCCGTCGGCGTAAACGGGGCCATCGGCATAGCATACTAGGCTAACAGCAGAGCGACGGCGTCAAGTCTACGCCGTCGGCGTAGGCAGTGGCGGAGCCAGGGCCCGGCATGCCCGGGCGGCTGCCCGGGCTGAGCTAACTAGCTCCTTTGAAATATTATATGATCAGTGAAGAAGCTTGAAAGGGCAAATACTCAAACAATGCACTGCAGCTATAGTTTGCCCGGGCTGAAATAGTTGGCTAGCTCCGCCACTGGGCGTAGGTTTCAGACCTCGGCGTAGCCATTTTTCTTTTTTGTCCCATTAATCTAAAAAATCATAACTAAATCATTTAAATTAAGAAAAATACATATAATATATCAAAATTTGCAGAAAAATAAGATCTATCTATATAAACTCAAATATAACATATTTGTTTACAAAAATATATATATAAATAGAAATACTTTTGTATAACATATTTTTCATTTTTCGAGTGCAAAAAAGGGGTGTTTTGTGAAGCAACCACAAAATGAAAGTTTCAAAATAATAATATCACATTTTTCAAAAATATTAAACCATATTGAATGCACAATTTTCCAACCTAGATATCTCAAACCTTTTCGTCCACCGCTCGTAAAAAGACAAAATCCTGCTGAATCGGTAGGAAATGAGTTAGATTTGAACTACAGGTACATGATATGATGCTCATGAATTTTTGCAAAAGTCATTTTTAGGTTCACAATATGCTATTTCAATAGAGGTCTAATGTAAGTTTAGTGAGGCTCAGCCCCGAGCAAAGAATATTTATGCCCCTCGATTTAGAAAGTTTGACGATAGTTTGAAACGGGCATAAAAAATTCAAAAACGATCGAAACAAATTCAAAACCTACGCATGGTGTCATATTATGTGACATAGTTGCATGAAAAAATACCAAACTTGGTATATTGATTGTGTCTCAAAAAAACCTTCACAAAATGACCTATCTCAATTGAGGTTTTCTGGATTTCAGGTCAAATGACCAATGCTATTGCTAGAATCGCGGTATAGTTTGCGATAATGTGCCCATATTATGCACACATGTGTATCATGGGATGGCGAACAATGTTGTGTGGGAGGAAGTTTTCCTTTTCGTCGCACCAAAAAGCCAATTTTTATTTTCCGAGTGCAAAAAATGGGGCGTTTTGTGAAACAATGTCAACACCCGGATTTTTAATCCCAGATGCCTGTTATGCCATACATCGCAATCCGAGGATTACCAGTTTTGCGAGACATAACAGAATTGGATACCACAGTACATCATCCATTACAAACCATACATAAGGTCTTACACAAATAAGGATCTCATGATCCAGTTCTTAATACAACTCAAGCAGCGTGGAATAACGTAATAATAATGGTAGCGTAGGAGAAGCCCTATCTTCGGGGTCACAGGCAATGCTGACGATGGGAGATGATCCTAGTTGTCGTAACCTTCATGGGTTCCATCCTCTAGGTACTCCTCTTCATAGTCTGGCCACGGGAATAGCCAGGGACAAAGCCATGAGTACTCTTTAAGTACTCACAAACTAATACTAACAAGTGAAGGGGGTTTTTATAGTAGGACACTAAGCTCTAGGGTTGTTTTGCAAAAAGCCAGATTTACCTCTACTAAGTTTAGAAACGGAGAAAGCTAGTTGAAGTTTTATAACACCTAAGTGGGAACTTGTATTTCATATCACAACTCTGTTGTGGTCAAGTCAAAGTCTCAATTTATTTCATAAGTCATTTTGAAAACATATGACGGGGGAACAGTATGGCCACTCCAACTGTCCATAACCGCGGACGTGGCTATTCGAATAGTTTGACACTCTGCAGAGATTGTACAGTTCACCACAACATTCGATACATCCGTCAGGAACAAATCCTGAATTCACCACACTGAGTATGCGGATAATCAATCCTAACCTTTCAATTACACGCCCTAGTATAAGCACCTCTCCTGTGAGTTTGGCATCCCAACCATGACCAACTGTCATCTTGGGTACTGCACAGGTGGACAATCTTCACAAGGTAGCCTCAGCTCAGACCTTGGCCGTGAGGGAACTAATACTAAGGTATATAAGTTTCCAGTCAAGTCCTACCCAATTCTTGGGTATTGTGGTTGTACGGTAAAATTGGAATGGTATCGCATCCAGACAACCATCAGTTTTATAAAGGGCTAATGCTCATGCCTTAACATTTTCATCACCAAAATCATCTGGTGTTCGGAAACACATGGCAAAACATCTCAATAGAATGATCCATCATTCCAAGGTTTTCATAACCATTTTTCCACCAAGTATTCCCATCTAAAGTTGATCAAGTTTTATGCTTAGCACTAGCATCTACAAGTGGGGGTAAGTACTAATGAGGGGTGGTAAACTAGTGGGGTTTAACTAAATTCAATCTCATGCCTTAGGATGACATAAAGATTATCTAGCTTAGGCCAAGTTTTATGCTCTTTATGCAACCTTCAATTATCTCTCTAGAATCTACAAATCACTTAAGTAAGCTCTAAATAAATAGCTTTGATAAAGAAATAAAGTAGAAGCTTGCAAATAAAAGTAGGATTGGGTATCATCAAATGTGTCTAACCAAGCATGCTTAGTGCATTGCATAGGTTATTTAACTCTCATAATTGCAAGTGTTAGCTTGCAAGTATTGGCTTGCCTTGTGCAAAGCAGTGGTTGAAGTTCTCCTCGGCTTCTTCTTCGTAGTATCCTCCTTCCTCCTCGGATCCTTGGTCGGTACTAGCGTCTATAAATAAATACGAGGTATACAATCAGCAAACAATACTTAACTACTTTCAATCATCACACAAAGAGGTTCTATAGATGATCTAGCATCATCACTAACATTACAAGAACTTGACTTAATAATTTTATTTTTATAAAAGTAATTTCTACTCATTGAAAAACTACTTAAGATTTAATATTCTCCAAAGCAAACATGAGATCATGTTGACACATGTCATCACCACACATTTCAGTACATGATAATGTGATTTAAAGTGGTGTCACAATTTAATAAGATTTAACCTTTTATAAAAACAAATGACTAGAAATGCCTATGTGGCATTCTTTTATTACTTGAACATCATTTCTATAAGTAAACCCATATATTTTTATATATTCTGAAAGGTATGATCAAATGTGTTTTTTGAGAGTTGGAATCAACTCAAAAGCTATTATAGTTCAAATTTGAAAAATGTTTGAATGCAGAAAAGCTTCTGCCTTGTTATTTTTACCAAGGGTGATCTACAGATCCAAATGATTTGAATCCAACGGGCTTGGATTCAGCATTTCCAGACTTTCTAACAAAATAGGTTTCATTCAATTTGGTTCACCAAATCGAACTAGGTTGATTTTTGAAACTGGGTATAGAACTATGTTTGAATTAAAATGGAAAAAGTTAAATTCAAACGACTGGGCTATGCGGGAACTACTAATGGGCCGGCCTGCTACGCACAGCACTTACGCGGGCTGGTTAAGTTGCTTCCCCACGCGTCAGTGAGACGGGGTGTGCGAAGCGGTACGGGTCAACGTGGTGCGTTGGATTAGAAGTAAGATCAACGGCTGAGGGTCGTCGTCGATGATGAACTAGTCACCGGCGAGCTCGAACCCTAGCGGCGCAGTGGGGGTCGTCGGGGGTTCACCGTGGCTCAGGCGAAGGTCGGCGATGCGGGCGAACGACAAAGTCGACGGCGGCGAACCTCCTGGTACCGGCAGCTTCTCCTGGGGCGGCTCCAATCGCTGGCTTCCTTCTTCTCCCGCAGAGGCGGGCTCCGGCCAAATTCCGGCGATGCGCTGCTCGCCTTGCTCCGGGACTGAGGCGGAGTGGTTCTGGGTGAGAGAGGAGTGGAATGGTGTGAAGAATTCGAGCGGGGATGCCTCTATTTATAGTGGCGAGAGGGGACCGACGGGCGCAAGCTAAGATCGTCGTGGTCGACGGCACAGAGGCTATCGGCGTGGGCGACGGTAGGGGCGGTGTTGTTCTCCCTGGTGAAGCTCAACGGTGTGGTGGCGAGGCGTGGGGCGGTGCGGAATTGTCGGAACGCTGCGGTGCTCTGCGCGTGACCGACAGAAATTTTAATGATGCACAGCTCGCGTGGTCCGCGCGACGGCGAACGGGCGTGTCTGCGGGGTTGCTGGGACGGTGGTGATCACGTATGCACGCGGCGAGGGCGGCGCGCGGTCTGTGGGCGTCTGTCGAGCGTGGCGCACGGGGCACGCTCTCGGCATGGTTGCAGAGCATCTTGGCATGGTCGGTGTGTGTGGTCCAGGGGCTGGCATCGCTCGCGGCTGGGACAGGGAGTGGCGGTAGGGTGCTAGCTTGCTCCCAGACAAGGTTGGCGAGGCTAGGGCTGCTTGTAGCTTGTTGTCCACACTGGGGTGACCATGGTGCTCTCGGGTTGTTTACCATTGATGACAATGGCTAGCTTACAGTGGTGCTAGAGATTAGTTAAGGTTGTTAGATGATCTACTAAGGCTAGTGGTGCCCATAGAGGGAACAAGTTAGGCCAGAATCACTGCACACTATAGTGTTTTGATTTTGTTCGATTTGAATATGCAAGGTGTTTGATGAAATGGCTGCATGAATTCAAGTTTTGAATTTTGAAAAGATTTTTGGTGGGTGTGCTAGGCATGTGCTGTTGAGTCTGTGGATGCTTGGATTTTGAAAGTTGAGCTTGTTTGAGTGGTTTTTGAAAAAGTGGGATCTTCCCATATGATATAGATTCAATTTTGATTTGTCATTTAAACTATGCATTTGAATGTTTCTGGATAATCACAAGGTGGGCCTTGGTACTCTTTTATGAGTACAATCAAGGGGTGTAAAGATCCAAATATGTTTCTGTTAAGTTTTGAAAGTTAGAGACAGCCAAAGTAGGCATGGGAGTTAAATTGGCCAAAGTGACCATTCTTTTATTTTGTTTGTTTTGATTTATTTATCTTTGGGAAAAGTGTGGGGATTTTTTAGATGATGTTTATTTCACCTAGGAATCCTTTTACAAGCAAATAAACACACAAGCAAGGTAATTCAAAAGAATTCAAATTGGAATGCATACACACATGCATGCTTTCATATTTTTATTTAGAAAAGTTTTTGTTAACCCTAAATTTGATGATTAAAGTTTGATGATCCAAGTTTAGTATTTTTGGGATGTTACAAACCTTCCCCCCTTAAATAAAATCTCGTTCCGAGATTTGAAAAAGGACGAAAAAGATTACCTAGGATTTGAAGAGATCGGGAAACTCCGTCCTGATGTGATCTTCGCGCTCCCAGGTAGCTTCCTCTTCTGTGTGGTTGCTCCACTGAATTTTGAGAAACTTGATGCTTCGGGTTCTGGTAGTTCAGAAAGCTTCTTCTAAAATATGGATGGGTACTTCAGGATAGGTCAGGTCATCCTTGATCTCTATAGTCCGGTGATCAATATTCTTGAACACTTCAGTCTTCTCCGGGACTTCGAGACACTTGCGAAGTAATGAGATATGGAACACATTGTGCACGGCTGACATCTCTTCGGGTAGTTCCAATTGATACGACACTTCTCCTCGACGGTTCAGAATCTTGAAAGGGCCGATATATCTGGGGGCTAACTTTCCTTTGAGTTGGAAATGTTGCATTCCCTTCAATGGCGACACTTTCAGATATACAAAATATCCTGTGTTGAAGGCGAGGTATCGACGTCTCTTGTCGGCGTAACTCTTCTGTCTGGACTGGGCTGTCTTGAGGTGCTCGCGAATCTTGTGAACCTTCTCTTCTGCTTCTCGTAGGATATCTGGTCCGAAAATCTGACTCTCTCCTACTTCCGACCAGTTCAAAGGGTTGCGACACTTTCTTCCGTACATAAATTCAAATGGGGCCATTTGCAAACTAGCTTGATAACTAATGTTGTATGAAAATTATGCGAACGGCAGACAGTCTTCCCACTTAGAACCATATTCTAACACACATGCTCTTAGCATATCTTCGAGTATTTGATTTACTCGCTTCGTTTGTCCGTCGGTCTGAGGATAATAAGCGGTACTGAAATCTAGGCGGGTTCCTAAACCTTCTTGGACTTTCTTCCAGAATCTCGAGGTAAACCGAGTTCCTCGATCCGATACGATGTTCTTGGGGACTCTATGCAAACTAACGATTCTAGCGATGTATAACTCTGCTAGCTTCGAACTCTGATATGTGGTCTTGACGGGTAAGAAATGGGCGACTTTGGACAACCTGTCCACTATGACCCAGAGAGAGTCATTTCCCCTACTAGAAGTAGGCAATCCGGTGATAAAGTCCATTCCAACGGAATCCCATTTCCATTACAGAATCTGCAATGGTTGCAACAATCCAGCGGGTCTTTGATGTCCTGCCTTGACTCGCTAACTTATATCACACTTGGCGATATAGATTCCGATTTCTCTCTTCATCTTATGCCACAAAAATTGCTCTTTCAAATCTTGATACATCTTAGTTCCTCCGGGGTGGATAGAATAAAGAGTATCATGAGCTTCCTTCAGAATAACTTCTTTCAACTCAGAATCTGCTGGTACACAAAGGCGTCCTTTGTACCACAGAACTCCTTCTTTGTCTTCGGTGAATCCGGGTACTTTGCATGTACCGATACGACGCTTGATTCCGTCGATACTAGCATTTCCTTTCTGCGCCTCTTTGATCTGGCTGATCAAAGTGGGTTGAAGTTCTATGCTAGCCAAAAATCCTTCACTCACTAATTCCATTCGGAAATCTTCCATCTCTTTGTGCAGACTTGGTTGATCCTTCAAAATCATGGAGTTCAAGCGGCACGGCAATCTGCTAAGGGCATCTGCTACCACATTGGCTTTACCGGGGTGATAGGGAATATCCAGATCGTAATCCTTGATTAGCTCAATCCATCTTATCTACCTCATATTTAGCTCCTTCTGAGTGAATATATAATTCAGGCTCTTGTGATCCGAATAAATCTCACAACGATTTCCCATCAGGTAATGCCTCCATGTCTTTAGGGCTAGAACTACGGCTGCGAGTTCGAGGTCATGGGTTGGGTAATTTTGCTCATGTTGTTTCAGTTGTCAAGATAGATAAGATATAACTTTGCCTTCTTGCATAAGCACATATCCGAGACCTATCTTGGATGCATCATAATACACGTCAAAGGGCTTTGTGTTATCCGACATGATTAAGATTGGGGCTGAAATCAATCTCCTCTTGAGTTCTTGAAAACTCACTTCACATTTGCCGGTCCATTCAAACTTCTTGTCCTTCTTCAGCAATTGGGTCATGGGTCTGGCGATACTCGAGAATCCTTCTACGAACTTGCGGTAATATCCCGCCAATCCGATAAATGCACGAACTTGGGTTTGAGTGGTTGGAGCTTGCCAATCTTCGACGTCTTTCACCTTTGCAGGGTCAACGGCAATTCCTCCGGCTGAGACAATGTGACCGAAGAATCCTACCTCCTGTAACCAGAATTCACATTTTCTAAACTTGGCATACAACTGATGCTCTCTAAGGGTTCCAAGAATGGTCCTTAGGTGTATCTCATGTTCTTCTTCTGATTTGGAATAAATCAAAATGTCGTCGATGAAAACAATGACAAACTTATCCAGGAAGTCCATAAAAATCTTATTCATGAGATTCATAAAATAAGCGGGGGCATTGGTCAATCCAAAATACATGACAGTATACTCGTATAATCCATATCGGGTGGTAAAGGCAGTCTTGGGAATATCCTCTGCGCGAATCTTGAGTTGATGATAGCATGTCCTAAGATCAATCTTAGAAAACACTTTGGCACCGGTCAACTGATCAAACAAATCTTCTATCTTGGGCAAGGGGTACTTGTTCTTGATGGTGACATCATTCAACTTCCGATAATCCGTACACAAACGGTTACGTCCATCCTTCTTGTCCACGAATAAGACAGGTGATCTCCATGGTGACACACTTGGTTGAATCAATCCAATTTCCAACATGGAATCCAGTTGCTTCTTCAGTTCTGCTAGTTCAGACGGGTTCATACTATAGGGTCTCTGGGCTATGGGTCCTATTCCGGGGATTAGTTCAATGATAAACTCGATATCCCGATCTGGGGGCATACCGGGCAAAACATCTGGAAATACACCGGGGTATTCACAGACTATCCGGACTTGGTCAATGGTAGGTTGGGCTATACTCTTGTTGCACTTGAATTGACGAGGTAAGGATTCAAATATATGCTCGACTGATAGTCCGACTGTACTGGTCATGGTGATGGCTTTCTTGGCACGTCAATCAATCCTTTATGTTTGGACATCCAATCCATTCCTAGTACTACTTCCAAACCTTTAGTTCCGAGTACTATCAGATTAGCATAAAAATCTGTGCCATGGATTCGGATAGGGACGGCTTTGCAAATTTGCCTAGACTTGGTGGTTGATCTGGGGATTTGAACGATCATAACATGCTTCAGTTTGGTTTGTTGGATTTTACTAGTGCATGCAAATTATTCGGTGACAAATGAGTGCGATGCACCAGAATCAAACAACACTCTAGCAAGTACTGAATTAACAGAAAACATACCCAGCACGACATCTCGCGCTTCCTGGGCTTCTTCCGCATGCATGAGAAAAATATGCGGTTGAGCGAATTCCCTGGGCAAACCTTCTTCCGGGCTGAACACGACGTTGATGCTGAGCTGGGTCATTGGCGTTGGGGGCTGCGGCATTCTTCTTTGGGCACTCGTTGGAGTAGTGACCCTTATTTCCACAGTCATAACAAGTCACTTGCGACTTGTCCTTTGCTTCAACAGGCACAGCATTGCTTCCAGTCCTCGGGGCAGTGTTGGTGTTGGCGGTAGCATTGTTGTTGTTGAACTTGGGTGGGGCACGGTTGAAATTGTTAGAGTTGCCGGGGTTGTTGTGATTTCCTCCGGGCCTAGGGTTTCCACGGTTGGAATAGGTCGAACGGTTCATTGGGGGTCTGTTGGTTCTCGGGGCAAATCCTGGAGATGTGTTAGGGAGGTACTTTGGGGTCTGATGGGTTCCTGGTTGATGCATCATGCGACGCTTGCGGTTCTCATTGGCTTGGTTGATCTTTCCTTCCATCTGGATGGCAGAGTCGACAAGGGCTTCAATATCATCAAAGAGGATATTGACCAACACCGTCTGCATCTCGTCGTGCAGACCATTCAAGAATCTCTCCTTCTTCTTGGATTCGGTGTCGATCTCATCCGGGGCATACCTATCTAATGACAAGAATTTGTCACGATATTCCACTACAGTCATTCGTCCTAGCTTCAGTTCTCTGAACTCATCTCTCATTCTCTTGATCAAACCCGGTGGCACATGGGTTCTGCTGAACTTGACCTTGAATTCCTCCTAGGTCATCATCTGTCCTCCGGTCATTGCACGAACGCTGTTCCACCATGCTCTGGCATCTCCGGCTAGATAGTGGGTGGCGAACAGAACTTTTTCGTTAGCTTCCACTCTGGCGACTTCTAGGTTATTTTCCATGGTTTGCAGCCAATCATCTGCATCTAAGGATGGCAATTTTACCCATGGGTACGGGTACCGTACCCGCATGGGTAGGGTATGGGCACACTTTTATACCCATGGGTATTCCCCATACCCTACCCGTTTAGTCACGGGTACGGGCATGGGTATAGACTTGTACCCATGGGTATACCCATACCCTACTGTTTAAACTGACATGTCAAACTTATCTATAGAGTTTGAATCTATGCGGCCGAGAAGACTAGGGACGAGTATGAGATTGCGACTTCTAAACTTAAATTTGATACTTTCATGTACTCATCTACTATTAGTAAGTAGAGATTATTGTCTTTTTTTCAAATATGTTGGTGATGAAAGTAAAATTTTGAATAACTTGTATACTATTGAATATACCCGCCGGGTACCCAATGGGTACGGGTACCTGCCGGGTATGGGTATGGGTAAAGTTTTATACCCACTGGTACGGGTATGGGTAAGTTTTTGTACCCATTGGCTACACGGGTATGAGTATGGTATTGCTCTACCCTGCCCATACCCTACCCATTGCCATCCTTATCTGCATCTAGGGTCTCTTCCGACTTAGTGAAAACAGGTGGGTTGGTGTTCTGGAAATTCTTAAGCTTAGATCCATGGTTGTCCTGATTTCCATGGCCTTGGTTGTTGTGGGCTAGCTGGGCTATCTGTTGAAGGGTGGCTAAGTTGGCTTGACGTTCGGCTCTTTCAGCTTCGCGGTCAGAAACCAACATTTGCAGGATCTGCAACATCGGGTCCGGGGATGAACCACTTCCTCCGCGTGGCATCTGAAGATTGAGATAGATCATGAAAGAGGGAAATTTCTAAGGTTCTGGGACTTTGAAAAGTTTTTAAAGTTTGACTCAGATTTTCTAGCAACTTGATTTTCATTCATTCATTCACACGATACAACACACACCACAACAAAGGTAAACAGATGGTACTACTATACAGTGGGACCGAATACTACGATACAGTGGGACCGAATACTACTCACTACGCTAGTGCTCAAGTGCTACTACTCCTCGGAGTCGGTGTAGTCGTCATCCTCATCATCATCGTCGTCATTGATGAAGGCGAAATCATCCTCATCGGTGAAGAAGTCCATAGCCTGATCCTCCAAAAAATTATCATCATCGCTGAGATAAGAGTAGGGGTCTCCACGAAGATCCTCTCCGGCATTCTCCCTTTCCTCCAACTGCATGTCTCTCTCGTGGATGGTCTCCTCCAAATCTGAGATACGGTGGCGAAGACGGGCAATGATGCGCTCCTTATTATCGAGCTAACGGCGGCGAGACTTGCGATCCTTCGCTAGCATGGCGATGGTCTGATACTTTGTCTTGATGATGGCGGACTTGTGGCTGGAGTAGTCACGACAATTATCCAACTCCTGCTGACGATCGTACATCATGAAGCTAAGGTGGTCCAATTGGGTCTTCATCTCGTGGTGGTATGGGGCTTCCAGTGGCTGTCCATTAGCATCACGCCTTGGGAAAAACTCAAAGCGGGTACCCTTGATCTGGTTGATACTCTGCCCACACAGACGGGCAAGAGCTTCCTGCATGGCCCTGGCAAGTCCATCGAGCCAGTTGTTCTCTCTTAAGGTGAATTGAATTCCCTCCATAGTGGGAGGTTCAATCTTTTCTCGGAGACTTGCAACAATTAGCCACTGCATATCTTCTCCTCCTTGATCATTGAGTTGAGCTCCAAATAACTCGGGGTGAGGACGCTCCAGAAGTTCCGAAAGCTGGTCCAAATCCCGCTCAAAGATAAGGTCTCCCCCATTCCCCAACTGATAAAACTTGTTGTACTTCACGTCCATCTATAAGAATATAGGATGAGTAAGTTAGTAGAGTGATCAAGTGTGTCAAATTTTATGTATGTTGCAAGAGTTTTTGAGGAACATGAATTTTTATGAAAGAATCAAGGTGATAAGAATGGGAATAGGTTTTTGTAAATATTTGCTTCCTTTGGTTTTGAAACTAAGTTTTTGATTCAGACGTCCAGCCTAACTAGGGTCTCCTATGGTCAGGATGGCTCTGATACCAACTTGTCAACACCCAGATTTTTAATCCCAGATGCCTCTTATGCCATACATCGCCATCCCATGATTACCATTTTTGCAAGACATAACAGAATTGGATACCACAGTATATCATCCATTACAAACCATACATAAGGTCTACACAAATAAGGATCTCATGATCCAGTTCTTAATACAACTCAAGCAGCGGAATAACGTAATACTAATGGTAGCATAGGCGAAGCTCCATCTTCGGGGTCACAGGCAATGCTGACGATGGGAGATGATCCTAGTTGTCGTAACCTTCCTGGGTTCCATCCTCCAGGTACTCCTCTTCATAGTCTGGCCATGGGAATAGCCAGGGACCAAGCCATGAGTACTCTTTAAGTACTCGCAAACTAATACTAACAAGTGAAGGGTTTTTTTAGTAGGACACTAAGCTCTAGGGTTGTTTTGCAAAAAGCCAGATTTACCTCTACTAAGTTTAGAAACGAAGAAAGCTAGTTGAAGTTTTATAACACCTAAGTGGGAACTTGTATTTCATATCACAACTCTGTTGTGGTCAAGTCAAAGTCTCAATTTATTTCATAAGTCATTTTGAAAACATCTGACTGGGGAACAGTATGGCCACTCCAACTGTCCATAACCGCGGACGCGACTATTCGAATAGTTTGACACTCTGCAGAGATTTTACACTTTCACCACAACATTCGATACATCCGTCAGGAACAAATCCTGAATTCACCATACTCAGTATGCGGATAATCAATCCTAACCTTTCAATTACACGCCCTAGTATAAGCACCTCTCCTGTGAGTTTGGCCTCCCAACCATGACCAACTGTCATCTTGGGTACTGCACAGGTGGACAATCTTCACAAGGTAGCCTCAGCTCAGACCTTGGCCGTGAGGGAACTAATACTAAGGTATATAAGTTTTTAGTCAAGCCCTACCCAATTCTCGGGTATTGTGGTTGTACGGTAAAATTGGAATGGTATCGCATCCAGACAACCATCAGTTTTATAAAGGGCTAAGGCTCATGCCTCAACATTTTCATCACCAAAATCATCTGGTGTTCGGAAACACATGTCAAAACATCTCAATAGAATGATCCATCATTCCAAGGTTTTCATAACCATTTTTCCACCAAGTATTCCCATCTAAAGTTGATCAAGTTTTATACTTAGCACTAGCATCTACAAGTGGGGGTAAGTACTAATGAGGGGTGGTAAACTAGTGGGGTTTAACTAAATTCAATCTCATGCCTTAGGATGACATAAAGATTATCTAGCTTAAGCCAAGTTTTAAGCTCTTTATGCAATCTTCAATTATCTCTCTAGAATCTACAAATCACTTAAGTAAGCTCTAAATAAATAGCTTTGATAAAGAAATAAAGTAGAAGCTTGCAAATAAAACTAGGATTGGGTATCATCAAATGTGTCTAAACAAGCATGCTTAGTGCATTGCATAGGTTATTTAACTATCATAATTGCAAGTGTTAGCTTGCAAGTATTGGCTTGCCTTGTGCAGAGCAGTGGTTGAAGTTCTCCTCGGCTTCTTCTTCGTAGTATCCTCCTTCCTCCTCGTATCCTTGGTCGGTACTAGTGTCTATAAATAAATACGAGGTACACAATCACCAAACAATACTTAACTAATTTCAATCATCACACAAAGGGGTTCTATAGATGATCTAGCATCATCACTAACATTACAAGCACTTGACTTAATATTTTTTTTTAGAAAAGTAATTTCTACTCATTGAAAAACTACTTAAGATTTAATATTATCCAAACCAAACATGGGATCATGTTGACACATGTCATAACCACACATTTCAGAACATGGGAATGTGATTTAAAGTGGTGTCACAATTTCATAAGATTTAACCTTTTATAAAAATAAATGACTAGAAATGCCTATGTGGCATTCTTTTATTACTTGAACATCATTTCTGTAAGTAAACCCATATATTTTTATATATTCTGAAAGGTATGATCAAATGTGATTTTTGATTTGGAATCAACTCAAAAGCTATTATAGTTTAAATTTGAAAAATGTTTGAATGCAGAAAAGCTTCTTCTTTGTTATTTTTTGGGTGATCAACAGATCCAAATGATTTGAATCCAACGGGCTTGGATTCATCATTTCCATACCTTTCTAACAAAATTGGCTTCATTCAATTTGGTTCACAAAATCGAGCTAGGTTGATTTTTGAAACTAGGTACAAAACTATGTTTGAATTAACATGGAAAAAGTTAAATTCAAACGACTAGGCTGCGCGGGAACTACTAATGGGCCGGCCTGCTACGCACAGCGCTTACGCGGGCTGGTTAAGTTGCTGTCCCCACGCGTCAGTGAGACGGGGGGTGCGAAGCGGTACGGGACAACGTGGTGCGTTGGATTAGAAGTAAGATCAATGGCTGAGGGTCGTCGTTGACGATGAACTAGTCACCGGCGAACTCGAACCCTAGCGGCGCAGTGGGGGTCGTCGGGGGCTCACCGTGGCTCAGGCGAAGGTCGGCGATGCGGGCGAACAACAAAGTCGACGACGACGAATCTCCTGGTTCCGGCAGCTTCTTCTAGGGCGGCTCCAATTGCTGGCTTCCTTCTTCTCCCACGGCGGCGGGCTCCGGCCAAATTCTGGCGATGCGCTGCTCGCCTTGCTCCGGGACTGAGGCAGGGTGGTTCTAGGTGAGAGGGGAGTGGAATGGTGTGAAGAATTCGAGCGGGGATGCCTCTATTTATAGTGGCGAGAGGGGACCGACGGGCGCAAGCTAAGCTCGTCATGGTCGACGGCACAGAGGGCTATCGGCGTGGGCGATGGTAGGGGCGGTGTTGTTCTCCCTGGAGAAGCTCAAAGGCGTCGTGGCGAGGCATGGGGCGGTGCGGATTGGTCGAAATGCTGCGGTGCTCTACACATGCCCGACGGAAATTTTAATGACGCACAGCTCGCGTGGTCCACGCGGTGGTGAACATGCGTGTTTGCGAGGTTGCTGGGACGGTGGTGATCACGTATGCACGTGGCGAGGGCGGCGCGCGATCTGTGGGCGTTTGTCGAGCGTGGCACGCGGGGCGCGCTCTCGGCATGGTTGCAGAGCAGCTTGGCATGGTCGGTGCGTGTGGTCCAGGGGCTGGCATCGCTCGCGGCTGGGACAGGGAGTGGCGGTGGGGTGCTAGCTTGCTCCCAGACAAGGTTGCCGAGGCTAGTGCTTCTTGTAGCATGCTGTCCACACTGGGGTGACCATGGTGCTCTCGGGTTGTTCACCATTGATGACAATGGCTAGCTTACAGTGGTGATAGAGATTAGTTAAGGTTGTTAGATGATCTACTAAGGCTAGTGGTGCCCAGAGAGGGAACAAGTTAGGCCAGAATCACTACATAGTATAGTGTTTTGATTTTGTTTGATTTGAATCTGCAAGGTGTTTGATGAAATGGCCGCATGAATTTAAGTTTTGAATTTTGAAAAGATTTTTGGTGGGTGTGCTAGGCATGTGCTGGTGGGTCTGTGGATGCTTGGGTTTTGAAATTTGAGCTTGTTTGAGTGGTTTTTGAAAAAGTGGGATCTTCCCATATGATAGATTCAATTTTGAACTGTCATTTAAACTATGCATTTGAATGTTTCTGGATGATCACAAGGTGGGCCTTGGTACTTTGTTATGAGTACTATCAAGGGGTGTAAAGATCCAAACATGTTTCTGTTAAGTTTTGAAAGTTAGAGATAGCCAAAGTAGGCATGGGAGTTAAATTGGCCAAAGTGACCATTCTTTTATTTTGTTTGTTTTGATTTATATGTCTTTGGGAAAAGTGTGGGGATTGTTTAGATGATGTTTATTTCACCTAGGAATCCTTTTACAAGCAAAGAAACATACAAGCAAGGTAATTCAAAAGAATTCAAATTGGAATGCATACGCACATGCATGCTTTCATATTTTTATTTAGAGAAGTTTTTGTTAACCCTAAATTTGATGATTAAAGTTTGATGATCCAAGTTTAGTATTTTTGGGATGTTACAAACAACCACCAAATAAAAGTTTTAAAATGATAATACCACATTTTTCAAAAATACTAGACCATATTGAATGGACAATTTCTCAACTGGAGTATCTCAAACCTTTTCGTCCACCCCTCGTGAAAAAGAAAAATTCCTGCTGAATCGGAAGGAAATGAGTTAGATTTGAACTACAGGTACATGATATGATGCTCATGATTTTTTGAAAAAAATCATTTTTAGGTTCACAATATACTATTTCATCAGAGATCTAATGCAAGTTTAGTGAGGCTCAGCCCCGAGCTAAGAATCTTCATGCCCCTCGATTTACAAAGTTTGACGATAGTTTGAAACGGGCATAAAAAATTCAAAAATGATCGAAATAATGAAAAACTTCCGCGTGGTGTCATATTATGTGACATAGTTGTATGGAAAAATACCAAACTTGGTATATTGATTGTGTCTCAAAAAAACCTTCACAAAATGACCTATCTCAATCGAGGTTTTCTGGATTTCAGGTAAAATGACCAATGTTATTGCTAGAATCACGGTATAGTTTGCGATAATGTGCTCCTATTATGCACGCATGTGTATTATGGGATGGCAAACAATGTTGCAGGAGGAAGTTTTCCTTTTCGTCGCACCAAAAAGCCAATTTTTATTTTCTAAGTGCAAAAAACGAGGCGTTTTGTGAAACAACCACCAAATAAAAGTTTTAAAATGATAATACCAAATTTTTGAAAAATACTATACCATATTGAATGGATAATTTCCCAACCGAGGTATCTCAAACCTTTCCGTCCACCCCTCGTGAAAAAGACAAATTCCTGTCGAATTAGTAGGAAATGAGTTAGATTTGAACTAGTACAAGATATGATGCTCATGATTTTTTGAAAAAACCATTTTTAGGTTCAAAATATGCTATTTCATCAGAGATGTAATGCAAGTTTAGTGAGGCTCAGCCCCGAGCTAAGAATCTTCATGCCCCTCGATTTACAAAGTTTGACGATAGTTTGAAACGGGCTTAAAAAATTCAAAAACGATCGAAACAATACAAAACCTTCGCGTGGTGTCATATTATGTGACATAGTTGCATGAAAAAAATACAAAACTTGGTATATTGATTGTGTCTCAAAAAACCCTTCACAAAATGACCTATCTCAATCGAGGTTTTCTGGATTTCAGGTCAAATGACCAATGTTATTGCTAGAATCACGGTATAGTTTGCGATAATATGCCCATATTATGCACGCATGTGTATCATAGGATGGTGAACAATGTTGCAGGAGGAAGTTTTCCTATCGTCGCACCAAAAAGCCAATTTTTATTTTCCGAGTGCAAAAAACGGGGCGTTTTGTGAAATAACCAACAATAAAGTTTCAAAATGATAATACCACATTTTTAAAAAATACTATACCATATTGAATGGACAATTTCCCAATCGGGTTATCTCAAACCTTTCCGTCCACCCCTCGTGAAAAAGACAAATTCCTGCTGAATCAGCAGGAAATGAGTTAGATTTAAACTACAGGTACATGATACGATGCTCATGATTTTTTGCCAAAATCATTTTTAGGTTCACAATATGATATTTCATCAGAGATCTAATGCAAGTTTAGTGAGGCTCAGCCCCGAGCTAAGAATTTTCATGCCCCTCGATTTAGAAAGTTTGACGATAGTTTGAAACGGGCATAAAAAATTCAAAAACGATCAAAACAATGCAAAATCTTTGCGTGGTGTCATATTATGTGAAATAGTTGCATGGAAAAATATAAAACTTTGTATATTGATCGTGTCTCAAAAAAAACTTCACAAAATGACCTATCTCAATCGAGGTTTTCTGGATTTCAGGTCAAATGACCAATGTTATTGCTAGAATCGCGATATAGTTTGCGCTAATGTGCCCATATTGTGCACTCGTGTATATCATGGGATGGAGAACAATGTTACAGGAGGAAGTTTCCTTTTCGTCGCACCAAAAAGCCATTTTTTTTCTTTCGAATGCCAAAAACGGGGTGTTTTCATGAATTTTGACATAGTTTCAGTTGGTCTAATATTTAAATGTTATGATATATAATTAAATAGATGATAGGGATATAATATTTGGATTACTCTTACTTTTCTGATCGATTTAGATATATTATTTGTCAAATTGTGATTTACGGATTTGTAGATATAAATTATTCAAATTTAAATGAAAAAAAGCAAAATAAATAAAATTTATTTTATTTTTATTTGAATTCAAGATTATTATTACTTATTCATTGTTGTTTACTCAAATAATTATATGGAATGTGAAAAAAAATATGTCTAACATTATAGTGTAATGGTTAATAGGTTTGACATGATAATATTCACAACAAGTTCTAGTTTCTTTGTCGGAAGCTCACGTGGAACAAATGAAGAAGTTAAGAGTACTGAGGCTGGAGTAGTATTAGGATGGGTTACCGGTTGGGAAGTTTGACTAATTGTGCAATTATACTTGAGACTAAGTATACTTAGAATTAAAAATGTCCATGTGAGATTAACAAGTTAAACAATTCAAAAATATAAAAAAATGGAAAAAAAATAAAAAAATTTTTGGAAAAATCTAGGCCGAAGATAAAGCCGTCGGCGTGGCCAAACGGCCGTTTGTCATCTAGGTGGGCCCCATATGCTCTACGTCGACGACTCGTCTTTGCTATATACGCCGACGACTTTTCTACGCCGACGGAAGAAGGGGATACGCCTACGGGGCTGTACGGCGACGGCCATACGCCGACGGCAGCCATCGGGCCAACCTATGCCAACTGTATTTAAGGACTACGCCAACGGGACCCAGCCGTCGGCGTATTCAGCTTCTCCTGTAGTGCAAGTGGGACTGGGTATGAGCGTGCTAAAACTTCACACCCGAGCTCACAGCACACGCGTGCACGTCCATGCCGCTCGTCATGCCTGAATGAGCGTGCCTTCAATGATGCTGCCCGTGGCAGGAAAAAAGCTTCCCCGCCGTCTATGTTACCATCCTAGCCCCGCTGCCTTCTAGTCTCTTGCCTTGTATGTTCAGTTGCGCCCTTAGTCTGGCAAGCTTAATCAATGCCCTACTCATCGGTTGAACGCCCCATTCTCCATTAATTCCGGTATGAGCGGACGCACTTAGTAAGAGTCACATTCACTCCTTACACCTGCCGCCCCTGACCTCCTCTTCCTCTCCTTGCTACACTACATCCAGTCCTTTGACCTTTTGATGGCTCGTGGTGGTCGCTCCACCCCCGTCACGACAGCAGCTCTAACCATCATCATTGTATCATATATCCATGGTTTCTTGAGACAACCTGTGGATCTGTAGTTGGCTCCTTCGGTATTGAGCATGACTCCTCCGAGCTCAAGCAGAAGCCACAATGCCAATCGTCGGTTCATGTTCGATCTCGATCTTGTTCTCTTTGTCAACATTGATTCTGATGAGGACGATGGCGACATGATGGAGACTATGGCCTATGCCAGGGCCTACCATCACGCCATAGAGCAGGCTAGACATGCCACGAAGAAGCAACGGCTCGCGGAGACTGTAAACGTGTATGTAGCTATCAAAGAACCATGGTATAATGTATGAGGAGGATCTACGGATGGGTCAAGACGAGACGTTGGCATCGACATCCCAGAAGGTGTAGGGCAAGGGAAAGGCCTCGATGGAGGTGGATGGCAAGAACCAGATGGACCCGATGGAGGTTTTTTACTATGAATATGTAGGGGAACCATGTGTCGTGAGAAATAGTTGTAGTTGGGATATGTATATGTATAATTATGTTAGATAAGTCGGTGTGGACTACTAGTAGTAGTTGGTTTTATGTCTAAATATATTAGAGTGGTTTTATTATGGAAATTTTGAATGATTTCATATTAATTCAAAATTTAAGACAAGAAAAGAGAAAGTCTAACACCTTTGTCCCTATGGCTCTACCTCTGCCTCTCTGTCCTGAGGACAAAGAAGGCCAGGTGAAACGATATGTCACTATTTTAGAGTGTAAAATACACAAGGTCATGCCACAAGCCATCCATGTTGTTCAACTGTATGGTCAATCTATTCATTAGTGAAACCATTAACTACACATAAGTAGACACTATAAGAATCTGGATGGTATATGACGATCTAATATCATCGTGGATTAGGGGCAGAACATCGTAGATCACCATCCTTGACGAATTTTACGATGAATTTTTTTCATGAACCCCACGCCATAATCTAATCCGTGACGTTTTTTCTGCCTGGAAACATCGCGGTCATCTGTGATGTTCCTTCAATTTCGTCGCGGCAAACGAGACCGGCCCAGACCAGCCTAGGCCCAACCGATCGTGACGTTCTTTTTCCGTCACGGTCCACGCCACATGGCAGATGGCGCCGTGGACTCCCGTTAGCGCTGCCAGCTGACGTCACGCCGGCCGTCAGTGACGTCATAGCTACCGTTGTTAGATGTATATTTGTATATTGTATGTCACCACTTGTTAGAGAGTTTTCCTGCATATTTCCACATGTACATTAACAATATATTATGGCCTTTGGCCCTAGAGGAATACAAGTTGCCTATTCCTAACATGGTATCAGAGTTAGGTTAGCCTTTTTTCGCCACTTCGTCGCTGTAGCCACCACAGTCCCTGTCGTCGATGGCTTGCCGCCGGTCGCCGCCGCCGCTCCTCCTCCGTCGTGGGCTGCTGCCACCCGCCTGGTATACCCGCCGCCCCGGTCGGTCGCCGCCGCCGCTCCTCCTCTATTGTGGGTTGTTGTCGCCCGCCTCGCCGCCCGCCCGCCCGCCTCGACCGCTGCCGCGCCCGCTCGGATCTACCGCCGGCCGCGCCCAGCCGGTCTTCCCCCGCCGCCGGCCACCGGTCTTCCCCCGCTGCCGGTCTTCCTCAGCCGGTCTCCCGTCGCCGTGCCTCCCGTCGGCCCTCTATGTCTCGATCGGGATCCAGTGATTCATCCGGCTACAGTTCCGATCGGATCTGAAATCTCTGCTCTCCTCACGTGTGTGAAAGTGACAGCGTGCACGCCGTGATGGCACTTAGACTAGAGTTCATAAATCATTATCATGAGTATATTTTGAGTTGGTTGTCTCTATGAAATTGTGGTGTTTATTGGAACCATCTAGCGCTCAAGGTGATAGTGTGGGGTTATCTAGATTGGGGAAGGCGGACTTTGAGGTGTGTTGTTATAGTCCTACCATGGATTAGAGTGTCCAACCGGAGAGTAGTTCAGGATAGTATCATGAAGAGAATATATTTATTGAGAGTGTTCACTAGTGAAAGTATGATCCCTAGGCCTTGTTTCTAAGCATTGAAACACTGTTTGCATCTAGATCTGTTGCATGTTTGTTTTCTTCCATCTTTATTTCA
Source organism: Avena longiglumis (assembly GCA_030063025.1). NCBI lineage: Eukaryota > Viridiplantae > Streptophyta > Magnoliopsida > Poales > Poaceae > Avena > Avena longiglumis. The sequence goes on along the minus strand of CP125974.1, from coordinate 578,736,881 downwards.
GTTTTCCTTTAGTCTATCCCACACCAACAACAAGTTAGAAGCTCTTTTCTGACACCGTTACCACTTGTATTTCACTATCTCTTCGCCGAACTAGTGCACCTATACACCTGACAAGTATATTGGGTGTGTTGGGGACACAAGAGACTTCTTGTATCTTGATTACAGGGTTGCTTGAGAGGGATACCTTTGACCACTTACTCCCTGAGTTCGATAAACCTTGGGTAATACACTTAAGGGAAACTTGCTGCTGTTCTACAAACCTCTGCACTTGGAGGCACAACAACTGTTTACAAGAATATAAGTGTGTAGACATCAAGCTACTTCCTGGCGCCGTTGTCGGGGAGGTAAGGTAAAAGGTACTCACATCCTGCTGGTGTTTGAGTGCTCAAAGTTATTTTCTTTAGATCCTGCAATTTTATATTTTTGTTTCTTGTTTTCACTAGTTAGGCTTAATAGAAAACAACAACAAAAATAGAGAGATTTATAGTATTTATCTTGAGTTAGGATATGAAGTGTTTGAAGAGGAAATTAAAAAACCTATGGGACTTTATTTGTATGCTAATAGAAATGTTATTAGTATGAATTCTTTGGACACCATTATTGCTAATTCTATGGAAAAGTCTAAGGTTGGGGAAGCTAGTTTTGACAAAAATGATCTTTTTAGTCCCCCAAGCACGGAGGAGAAATTTACTTTGATGATACCAAACCTCCAATATATGATGATTACAATGATGAATATGCTATTTTCAGTCCACCTACTATTGAGGAGAAAATTAATTATGATTACAATATGCCTCCTATATTTGATGATTATGGTGATGAGAATAATACTGATAGCTATTTTGTTGAATTTGCTCCCACTATAATTAATAAAAGTTATTATGCTTATGTGGAGAGTAATAATTATTTTATGTATGTGGCTCATGATAATAATATTTTATGTGATAGTTATATTGTTAATTTTATTCATGATGGTACTGAAAGTTATTATGAGAGACGGAAACATGGTCTTGTGTCTCTCAAGAATATTAAGTTTCCCCTCTTTATGTTGAAAGTCTTGAAGTTGCACTTGTTTTGCTTTCCTGTGCTTGTTGCTTTGTGCTTTCATGACTTGTTTCTTTACAAGATTCCTATGCATAGGAAGTGGGTTAGACTTAAATGTGTTTTGAATTTTCTTCTTGGTGCTCTCTTTTACTTTAATTCATATTTCTTATGTGAGCATCTTCTCAAACTATCAAGCCTAACTTAAAAGCGTTAAAGAAAAGTACTTCTTGGGAGATAACACAATAGTTTTACTGAGTCTTGGAAGTTATTACCTCTGTAATGACCTCTCCTTATCCTTTTTGTTTGATTTTTGTGCCAAGAATAATCTCTAATGAGAGAGAAGTAAGATTTGGGAAAGTTGCTGTCCCGAAACAGACTTTTGTGCTTCACTGTAAAAATTCGTGAAAATCTCTGTATGTCAGATTGAGCTTTAATTTTTTGAATAAATCCCCCAGGTTGTTATCTAACTTTCGTTAGTTCAACACTTTTTGATTTTAGCAACAGGAGGTCTTTGAAAAAATCGGTTTTTACCTGCTGGTCTGTTTTGATAGATTTCTATCATTATTTGCATTTGCCTCTTATCGATTTATTTTTGAGTTCTCTTTGGTAAATTGAGCTTTTTGAGGGAATTGCTACAGTAGCTTGTGTTTTTATTGAAAGTTTTGCTGTTTTGAAACTAAACCCAAAGACTTATTTTCTTGAATACACTAATGTTGCTAATGAAGAATTGTGTGAAGTTTTGTATGAAGGGAATTTTCAAATGTAGGGGAAGAATGATGTGATAAGATGAAGAATGAAAAAAAGCTTAAGATTGGGGATGCCACCCCGTGTCACCCCAAGAAAAATTCAAGAGGTACAAGCGTCAAATCTTGATGAAGAAGGCATCCCCTTCTTCATCAATAAAAATCTCAGGTCTTTCTAGACACTTCGTTTTTATTGTTTCATGCACTATTGTGTTGTTCTTGGAGCGTCTTTGTTTTTGTTTTTAGTTTTATTTTGATTGGTTTGGTGCATTAAGTTGGTTGGATCTCAGCACACTTATTTTGGAGAGAGACACACTCTGTTTTCATTGCCTAGAACACTCTAGTCTTCACTCTTATGAGTGTTCACTTTTGCTAGCATTGTGTTTAGCCTTAGTTTTCTTGTGCTTTCAACTTAGAAATTTTTAGTTCTTATTTGTGTATTTCTGAGACAAGCTCACTAGTATCTTTGCGAGTTGTTTCAAATAAGTTGATTGGTGTTGGAAAAGAGTAGAAAGATTCATTCTTACAGTGGTACAAAAGGATGCTTGCTTTGACTGTGACTTAGACTTTATCATGTCATGTTAGATGTTGCCTTGACCTTATGCTTAGTGATTATTGTTGTAGCATGACTTGTTCCAAATAATTGAGATTGCTTAATGTGCCTTGATAGAATCATGCGTTGTTTTAGCATATAAAATCATAGTATTGTGGTATTCTCCTTTGATGCTTTGTTTGGGTTGACTTGGCACATGCTCACACCATGATATGACTATGAACTAGTCACCTTAGCCTCTATGATCATTTAGTTTTTGACTTGTGGTACCACTTTATGCTTTGATTAATAATGTTTTGTCGCTCTACATGATTAGAGCCATTATTGCTCTCTTAGTTGGTTGCTCCCAGTCTTTTGCTAGCCTCCACTTGTATTGAGTAAGCTTTACTCATGCATCCAACTCCCAACAAACCAAGTTATTTCAAAGAGTCCACTATAAACTCCTATGCATGGTGTGTTACACCATTCCAAGTATATTCTTGTTTTATCTATCTTTCAAATTAAACATGTTATGTGAAAGTTAGTGATTAAAGACCTCACAAACTTGATGGCACACTTTATTTTTCTTGCCCCTAATAAACTTGAACCATTGCGTCATCTATGTTGTATATGTTTGCACTTATAAGTTGGAAATTAGCAGAACCGTGCTGTCACAGGAAACGCTTTTAACACATGTAGATATCTACCCAGTTGATATCATGCTCTTTTGTTTATGGATATCGTCGGTGTGAAATAAAAGGGGGGCTTGTAAGTCTCTGGAGTTATATATATATATATATATATATATATATATATATATATATATATGTGTGTGTGTGTGTGTGTGTGTGTGTGTGTGTGTGTGTTAGAGAAACGCGTGAGCCGCTAGCCTAAGTCATGCCTTATCATGGTATAAATTTGCAGCATCACCAATGTAGCATTCTTCTTATAAAAAAAGAGATTGAAAAAAAAAGAGATTGAGAAAAAGAAAAAAAAGATGAGAAAAGAGGAAAGAGAAAAAAACATCATTTTCCCATGGTAAATAAGAAGATTGCTGAGATGTTTATTGTTTGCTTGCCTTGAAATTTTGATATGGGATAGCTCTTGTATCATGTGCAAGGGGTACCCTGTTGGTGGTTCTCTATGATACGCATGTACTTACTATGACAAGAACTTACCGGTGACTAAAGTTAAGTAGCATGAGGAGCGGCCCTCATACTCAAGGTATATGAGATTGCCAACTTATACTTTGTCAAGAATATACTTCATATTTTATTCACTTTAACCTTAATCACTTCAAAATTCTTATGGTAGGGGCAATGAGAGCTGAAAGCTAACAAGTACAATAATTTTTGGAAGCTCTTTATGAAACTTGAAATACCTGCTTCCCTTTAAAAGGTATTTTCTTCCACTATTATATTAAGTCTCCACCTTCTATCCTTAGGCACCAATTAAGAGAGCATAGTTGTCATTCATGTGGAAAATATTAAATCCCTAAAATATTGTGATGTATTGATCTGACCCTTTGGGGATTTATATAGAGTTACACGGGGGTAAGAGGAGACTTAGAGTACAAGATATAGAGTCCTAATCTATCTCTAGTCTATACACGTATACATACTCTAACATCCCCCTCAGTCGGAGCAGGAGTGAAGCGGACGCTTGCGACTGGATTTGAAGTCTTGCGCTTCCGTCGTCTTCACCTCTTTGCCATCATCACCTGCGTGAATATGATCATGGCTAACACCTAGGGGTGGTGACTGCGTCCCCTTCTAGTGCCTCTCTTCCCTCCCGCGGTCACAGCGGGAGAGGCGTGGATGCAAGTGACGACGCGGATGCTGTTGACTGGAGTTCTTGAGTTGCTGTAGACGTTGTTCTTGATGTCGATGTCGAGGTAGCCGATCGTTATGTAGCCGTGGTCGAGATGGGTGTGTTCGATGTCGTAGTCGTTGTATGTTGTGTGGCCGCCATTGCCAAAGGCGCAAAAAATTGCGCGGTTTTTGTTGTTGTTGTTGACGAAGCTGTAATTGTGGACGTTTTGCACCTTGTAAAGTTACCGTCAGGGCGTCCCTTGGACGCGGTCATAAGTGAGACCACCGGTCTTTTCAGGACTGGAGGAATCCACCAAGCACACAAGGTTTGGCCAGAACCATATGCGCAGTCGTAGGGGCGTCACAATTGTGATGCCGGTTTGTTGATGCAGTCGTCGGGGCTTGGACGCGGCGATGCCGTCATCGTGCCTTGCAGTTATATTGCAGAGGGCGTCGTAATTGTATGTCCATCATGTGGATGGGTATAGCAGCGGCGGCAATGTGTCGACGAAGATATTGATAAAGACCACGTAGATGTAGACCTTGGCAATGATGTGTCGGCGATAATGGAGTAGGCGTGTCGGCGATAATCGTCGCTCGAAGGCGTCCCTTGTGGCGGCGATGATGTTGAAGCCTTAATGTCGGAGAAGTCGACGTAGTAGTGTTACACACCGGCCTGACGTGTGGATGATGTCGATGTCGCTTCTTCGTGGATGTGCTCGACGAAGACCTTGACTTGTAGTCGTACAGCTTGATGTAGATGTTTAGGTCGATGTAGTCCGGCTTAATGCAGTGTAGATCTTGATGTCGGCGTAGTCGCGTGTCGAAGCGATCCAGATTTTGATGTCGATCTCGGTGGGCGTGCCAGTCGCGCTCCGTGTGTTGATGCTGCTATATGTGGAGTCGAAGCGATTGCGCGTGGTGGCGAGGGCAAAGTGGTTTGGCGCATGAGCGCCGACCGCTCGTAGGCCGCTGATCTGGAATTTCGTGTGCATGTACACATGCACTTCTGCTGCACGTGAGGCAGCCTGATGCGAAGCGCGCACTCAACATCCCCGTCATGCATGCACACAGGCTGCCTCCGCATGGGCGCGCTCCGGCAGGAAGACGTACGCTAGTCCCAGCTTGTTCGGGCGGCGCGGGAGCACTACACCGTCTGCTGCTTGTACGGCCCGCGCGACAGTGGTTCCAAATATCTATATCGATTTCGTCGGTGGATTCAGCTCTGATCGCCAGAGGGTTGTGGATCTAGGATTGGGGATTTTATTCTGTAGCTAATTGGTAATCGAGAAATTTTGGAAATAGATCTAATCTAGGAACACGAATTTGATGTAAGATCTAAACTAAACTAAAGAACCGATCCAATCATTGATCGAGATTAGGTGTCGTGCCCCCGAGGAGATTGAGATTAGGTGTCGTGCCCCCGAGGAGTAATCTCTCCGGAGGCGGCGTGTTGCGTAAGTGGTGGAAGAACCTAGGATCGGCGCCGTGATGCTAACCGATTTGATACCATGTGGAAAATATTAAATCCCTAAAATATTGTGTTGTATTGATCTGACCATTTGGGGGTTTATATAGAGTTACACGGGAGTAAGAGGAGACTTGAAGTACAAGATATAGAGTCCTAGTCTATCTCTAGTCTATACACGTATACGTACTCTAACAATTCTTAGTTCTATGTGCATTGTCCCAAAACTTATTGATTGATTCATAATGTTGATATTGCTTGTTTTTAAACTATTTGTATCTAGTCACCCTTATAAACTTTGAAGGTGTCCTATGCATTTATGTTTTGCTATTCCATGAGGGACAAACTGAATGCCACTATGCTATGTTTTTTGTATGTGAAACAAACAAACGTATTTCAATGCATTGTTATTCATGAATCTTTATTTGTATCCTTTCATGTTGCAGCATAGTTACTTTGTCTTTTTGTTTTTTACTTCATCTTTTATGCTCATGTTTAGAGTTCTTTGATCCCAACATTTAATGCTTGCAAATGCTTTAGTCCCGATGCCCCCGTCCAGGTTGGGCAACCGGGACTAATGGCCCTTACCAACCGGGACGCATGGGGCGTTTTCTACCAGTGATGGTTTGATCTTGATTTTGATGGTGCATGTCACCTAAAAAATTATTCCTTTTATCACTTACCTACTTGAGGACGAGCAGGAGTTAAACTTGAGGATGCTTGATACATCATAAACGTATCTATAATTTTTGATGCTCCATGCTTATTTTATATCATTTGTCTTATGTTTTGTCTACACTTTGAGATATTTTTATACACTTTCTAGAACTAACCTATTGACAAGATGCCACAGTGCCAGTTGTCTGTTTTCTACTGTTTTGGTTTCAGAAAAGCTAAAAAGTGAATATTCTCTAAATTGGACGGGATAAAACCAATCTTCATATTTTCCCCGGAACTATACGGAAAATCGAAGGAGAGACCGAGGAGGACACCAGGGTGGCCACACCCTATGGTGGCGCGGGCCCACCTAGGGCGCGCCACCAGGGGTGTGGGCCCCTGGCCCTCCACCGACCTCGCCTCCTTCGCCTCTAAGAAGCCCCCGACTCAGAAACCCTAAATAATCTGGCGGAAATCCACGAAAACCTCCACAGCACCGCCGCCACCGAAGGGGAGATTCGAGGGATAGAAAGTCTCTGTTCCGACACCCTGCCGGGGCAGTGAAGTGCCCCGGGAGCCATCTCCATCGATCTCCACCACCATCTCCATCGCCATTGCTGATTCCCATGATGAGGAGGGAGTAGTTCTTCTTCGAGGCTAAGGGATCTACCGGTAGCTATGTGTTCATCTCTCTCTATGTGTGATCTTATTGTGATCATGAGCTTTATAATCAAGTAGATCTACTTTGGTACTCAAGTGCTTCAATAGATCTCTGCTCTCCCCACATGTGTGAAAGTGATAGCGTGCACGCCGTGGTGGCACATAGGCTAGAGTTCATAAATCCTTATCATGCGTATATTTTGAGTTGGTTGTCTATATGCAATTGTGGTGTTTGTTGGAACCATATAGCGCTCAAGATGACAGTGTGGGGTTATCTAGATTGGGAAGGCGTACTTTGAGGTGTGCTGTTTGTTGGAATTATGCCCTAGAGGCAATAATAAAGATGTTATTATTATAATTCTTGTTCATGATAAAGTTTATATTCCATGCTAGAATTGTATTAAGCGGAAACTTTAATACTTGTGTGGTTTGTGAACAACACCGTGTCCCTAGTACGCCTCTATGGACTAGCTCATTGATCAATGATGGTTAAGGTTTCCTAACCATAGACATGAGTTGTCAATTGATAATGAGATCATATCATTGGGAGAATGATATGGTGGATAGACCCAAACAAAGCAGAGCAATTAGATTGTGTCATCATGTTCGTTTTCGAAGCTTTTCCTATGTCAAATATTGTATTCCTTAGACCATGAGATAATGCAACTCCACGGTATCGGAAGAAAGCTTTGAGGTCATCAAACGTCATCCTATGAGAGGGTGATCATAAAGGTGTCTCTCGTGTGATCGGAAAGTATCATTAGGTTCTATGTATCGAGATGGAATTTGTCCCTCCCAAGTCGGAGAGATATACTTGGGCCCACTCGGTAATCGATATCAACACCGCTTGCAAGCATGTGGTTAAGGAGTTAATCACAAAGTGATATCGGATTACGGAACGAGTAAAGTACTTTTGTGAACGAGATTGAACTAGGTATGACGCAACCGACGATCGAATCTCGGGCAAGTAAAATATCGCGAGCGAAGGGAATATATATGGGATTGATTGAATCGGCATCGTGGTTCATCCGATATGATCATCGATGAATGTGGGAGTCTGCTGTCAAAACCCACCGGCGAAAGCGACGAGCAACACGAAGAGCCGGAGGCTCCTTAACTGGTGGGCTCGGTCCCTCGGCAACGGCCCGCAAAACTCCGACACGCCCCGGCTGATGCAGTCGTGCCACCTGACCTATACCTGGTCGGAAGGTGATGGATTGCTTCGATTAGTTTCTGCATGGCAAACAAGTATCGTAAAATTCGAGCCGCGACTGCTCCTGTGTTTCTCGTGAATCGGCTCGAGCCGATTATCCCATGGTTCTGCATTAGATCTACGATAACATGGGGTTTTGCTTCATCCATACAAGTTAAATCGATCTCGACGGTTTAACGTTTTCACCACATAATTGGAACATCCTACACGAATTGAGCCTGGTAGATACAAAAGATGATAGAAAACTAACCCTAGAGAAGGCCTAACAACCGACGTAAAGTCAATTCCCGGAACAACTCCTCTCGAATTGGCAAACCATATCCTTACATACTACTGGATCGTTCAACCCGTTTGCAAGGCCTGACTACGTGGATATCAAACTAAACCTTGGAAAACAAGGTATAACTATAACAGATCAAATCAACTGAATAAAGATCAAGCAAGATGCTGCCCTTTCACCCGAAAAAGATGTAAAGGCAGCGAGATAACTAAAGGCAGCATAACTAAGCGATCATGACAAAAAGATACCGATGCTAGCCCAAACAAATCTATGATAACAGTATTACTCGCCATCAACAAGGCTTCAGTACGAGTAACACTAAATAACGCATAAGAAGATACTGCCTAGATCGCAAGATGCGATCTAGGCAGCATGACACTTACCCGAAAGAAACCCTAGAAACAAGGGGTGGCGATGCGCCGAGATTGTGTTTGTTGTGAACGTGATCGTCCTCCTTTTCTCAATAACCTTAGGTACATATTTATAGTCCGGAGACTTTCTATCTTTGGAATAACCCTAACAACTCTATCTCTTTACTTAAACCGAAACGTAACCTACTATAATATATAGATACACGGGCAATTTAGCCCAAATCCACGCACAAGGCCGATCCAGCAATACGTTGTATATATGTATCCTCCAAGCCCATCTTGATTACGGCCCATCTCCTCCTTTGGCCAAAATGTGGCGATAACACATGCCCCCCTGGTTTTGGCAATAATAATTCCAAAACCACTCTGCGTGTTTTTTTTCTTTTCCCCCCTTTTTTTTAACGGGTTACGCTGCGAGCGTAATCGCCACGCCCCCTCATCATGACGCCCTGTCTTCTCAACTTCTCCGCAGCGCATGATTTGACAATTTTGGCACCACATTCTGGGAAACCGCTATGGCATTGAACCACCTCCCACTATTCCCCTTATTTAAATTTATCTGAGCAGTCTGCACCCCCATCTTCTTCCATCAGCCAAAAAACCCTCTTCCTCCGCCAAAAAACCCTCTTCCTCCGCCATGGCCTCCTCTTCTTCCTCCAAATCATCCGGGAGCCGACGCCGGAGCACCCGCCAATGGCGGCGTACGAGGCTCTCGCCCCACAATGGTGGGACGAGAGGGACTGGGACTTCGCCGCCTGGTCAGAGGACGACGAGTCCCTGACCGACGGCGAGGAGGGCCTCCAGTTCCTTGTCGACGAGGAACTGGAGGTGGAGAGCGTCGACGACGCCGTGTCCTGGGACGAGGACGTCGAATCCTCCGACGAGGAGGAGGAAGCGGAGGAGGACACCTCCTCCGACGAATACCACGGTGAAGCTTCCGCCGGGTCCAGCGAGGACACCAAGACGACGATTTTAGGAGGCCCTCACGACAACTTCAAAGAAGCGGCGAAGACTACGCCCGGCAAATACCGATGACAAATGAATACGAAGACAGCGGTATTTACACACCTCTAGATTAGGAACTAGTAGTAGTAGTACTAGTAGTAGATTTCCTTTTGTAAGCATTCGGCTCCATTGTAAACAATCGTCTTTTGAATCAACAAAGATTGCTTTTCCAATTTGATTTTGCCGATAGTCAAAATAGGTCAACGTTCCAGAAGCCGATAGTAATGTATCGGCTTTCACCATACTACGCTCATATGGTCAACCCAGTCAAAGCCCCAAAGAGCCGATGGTAACACATCAACTTTTCCCCACAAACGTTGACAAGGTCAAATCTGGTCGCATATTTAGATAAATCTGAGCGGCCACTCTCCAATTTCAAACGGTAGCCTGCGACCCTCTTCAAAAAGGCTAACCCAGATCTCCAATTGCCTCACCGAATAGATCGAGCTTACAGCGACAAGAACCCTCGATCCCCAATCGCATAGATCCATCTCCGCCGGCAAACTAGATGGCGGAATCGTCCAATACCAACACAGCGGTCTCTGGTCTGAAGGTACGCCTGCTCCTCGCAGTCTGAACACGGTGCTAGAATTAATAGCAAACACCTGAATTAATGCTTTATTCCACCATTAAATTTTTAGGTTTCAGACATTCTGCTGCCGCATCCTTCTCTCCCAAATTCTCTCTGTCTTGGCCCCTGCATGTAATCTAGTCCTGCCCATCTAATCTCTTGCGAGGCAAATGTAATCCCCTTAAGCCAAAACCTAGATTTGAATTCTGGCCGACCGCTTGCAGCCTGGCCTAATCCTCTGAACATTGGGTCTCTTGGTACAGCAGGTAGCCAAACTTACCAATCCCAATGGGAAACCACGGAATAGCCGATGCCTTGTATTTGTCATTGTCTCCCTTGAGAAACATGAAAATCTTCTAAAACCATCGGCTATTTCTGGTCCGATGCTCAATCGCTTCATGTTCGGTCATGGCCCCATGACACCAACTCTGTTAGACGTGGTGATGATCACTGGTCTGGACGTTACATCACCCAGCCCCTCTGCTTTTAAGCTGACAAAGGTCCCCTACAAGCTTTCTTCCAAAACAGACTGCACGAACTGGGGTGCCTATCTTCAAAGCCACATGAAAACTAAAGGCCCTGTCACAGAGAAAGAACACACGGCTTTCCTCAACTTCTGGCTGGAACATTTCATATTCTGTGGCCCTTCCCTTGCTCCAACCAAGAATTATCTCTCCTTGGCCTACGAACTTGCCAAAGGCACTCAACTTGGCATCGGCAAACTGTTCCTTGGAGAAGTCTATCGATATCTCCAGTTGATGTCCGTCAAACTATTCTCCGGCATAGCAGTCAAAACAGGAGGTCCTTGGTGGTTCATTCAGATATGGGCTCAGCTGTATTTTCAAAACCATGTCCCAAACTTCCCCCTTTTGGCGAGTTGCACCTTTCCAGATGCCAAAGGGAAGCAGATCCGATGCACCAGCTACGGCCAAGCTCTGTAGATCGCCAGTAGTAAACTGATCCCTCAGAAGCATCCAAGTGGTTCAGCATTTTCTTCCAAGGCTGGACAATCCTATCTTCTTTCCTTACATGGAAGAATCGAACATTTTGAAAATCCAATCTCCTTCAGTTAGACAACTTTGCCGATGACACCGCACTCGGCAGCTATTTTCCATCGTGATCCGTCCTGTTTCCTTCCGGTTGGCATGAGCACATCCAATGTAATAATCAAGCTCGATACGAATTCTACCAAATGGTCGTAGTGGCTCGGCAATTTGGCCTTGGACAAGGATCTCCCATTTCTTTCTCCACCATCTTACAGAGCAGAGCCGACCGCCCGATCCTCTCACACCAAAGGTGTTATTCCTTCTTCGATGCTCGACTATCCCAATTCCTAACAACCTCACCTTCGCTTCATCAACCGATGGTTTTGAGAACTGGTGGTCGATGTGGAAGACTCATGCCTTCGTGGAGAGCTCGGGACCGTTCTTGGAACAGCTCGATGCTGAATATGATATCCCGTGAGAACAGTACCACTACTTGTAAATTTTCTTGATGCAGCTCACAAATGATTCTTCTAATAACCCACTCTGTCTCCTTGCAGCAACAAGATGGTCCTGAACCTACGCACAGTGATGGCTCCCCCTTCGAATTCTTCCCACCAGCTCCTGTGGTCCTTTTCTGCAAAAACTCGCCACCTTTGAAAAAGGTCGTGATGCAGAACCAGCCGATATCACCACAATCGGCTTCCAAGAACCAAGCAACTTCTAGGTCAGCCGCCTCTCGAGTTCCAACTAAAACAAGAACGGTGGTGAGGAAGGTAGCTGCCAGGAAGACTTTGAGGCGCCGGAGCCCTTCTCCAGAAAGTTCGCACGTACGCTGATCCACGCCTTGGTTGATCTCTTTCATCCTTGCAAACATGCTCGTGCTTACTAGCTCTCCTTTTATTACAAGCTTCCTTCGAAGACACCTCCAGCGAGGACACACAATCCAATCGAGGAGAATCGGTCCCAACAGACTCTGAGAGGACCATCACACCGAGCCAGCCAGATTTGCCACCATCGGCTCCCAGGAAAAGGTCGGTTCCTGAACCTACTGCCCCCCGAGCATCAGTCGAGGCGGGGACAGCTGTGAGCCCCAAGAGGGCTCGCAAGGGACTGCAAACTTCTTCGTCGAGCCAGGAGGTTTCGAAAGTCATCACCCTCCATGCTCTCACCAATTGTTTTTTTTATCTGCCGATTCATCACTATTTACATTGGCTAAGCACCTTCCATGCAGACGACTGACACTTCTAGTGGGAAAGCCGGGGCAGTGCCGATGCCTCTCGCAAGGCTGGATCTAGTAATCCCTGAAGGCGTAGATGGAACGGTTACCACTTTGGCCAAGCCCCCAGCAACAACACACAAGTCGATTGTCTCGTCATCTGCGATCCCCTTGATCTTAGGAGAGGTACGTTCGCTTCGTTCGGCTCATCCTTCCATGTTGGACGCATACTGACGCCATTTCGGCCTGCCAGGGTTGTGATATCTCAGGCCTGCTAACGTTCGACCCTGAATCCATCGAACCAACTCCCTCTGTCGCCAACGATGAACTACGAGCAAGGGCTGTTCTACCTCAATTCCAGCGTCTCAAAGCCTTGCTGTCCTCCCCGATCGAGAAGTTGATCGAGGGTTCTGAAGAGGTGAAGAGTGTTCTTGCCGAAATCAAGGACCAACTCCCAGTAGCATTGCAGGTGAAGCTTTGGCCAGTTGTAACTCTGTCTTTCTACGGGTCAAGGGTGAAGTTGGCTCGTGAGAGGATTAATCTGCGCCGCGCCCAACTCCCGCTGAAGGCCAATATTGCAGACAAATGTCAGCAGCTCAACGAGAAAAGGCGTCTCGATGCCAAACCGACACCTCACAAGATCCCGCCGAGCTTGCATCCTTGAAAAAGGAATTGGGAGATCTTGAAGAGAAGGTCCGGGCAACTAAACAGCTCATTCGTGACAAGGAAGCATTCATCGCCCGCTCCCAAGACGAAGGCCCTCAAAGCTCAATCAAGACTGATCTGGCGGAAATACGTGCCCTGAACAAGCAGCTAGTGATGGGCATGGACGAAGATGACGAAGCCGAGATCGCCGAGGTGGACCGTGTCCGTGCTGACGCCCTCCACGCCTTCGAGGCATTCCTTCAGTAGCTCATTCATGTAAACTGACACCTGCTCGTAACAGTTTGAACCTCTAGAGTCGATGGCTGTGCATCGGCTATATTTAATTTTTTATTGGCCGATTTCATGTATCGGCCCCCATATTTCACTGTCCATCATCCCACATGCTTGGGAAATATTTCTTGAGATGCTGACCGTTGACAGCCACTGGGAATTTCACGCCGTCCAGCTCCCCAAGCATCTACGCGTTCCCCCTTAAAACTTGATCGACCCTGTATGGCCCGTGCCAATTTGGAGACCATTTACCATATGCTGCATCCTTAGTCCCCAATGGCAATACAGCTTCCCATACCAGATCGCCAACGTGGAACTCCTTTGGTCTCACCTTCTTATTATATGCACGAGCTACCTTGGCCTTGTTCTCTTTGATTTTCTCAGCGACCATGACCTAAGCTCGGTTAAGTCCTCAACACCTGTCACTCATCGTGTCGCATATTCTTGATTGTTAGATCGTTCTGAAAAGTGACACGTCTCGATCCAGCCGTAATCTCCCAGGGCAATACGGCTTCTTGTCCATAGACTAGATGGTATGGCGAGATTTTTATCGCTCCATGACATGACATGCGATAAGCCCATAAAGCCTCTGACAAAACCTCGCCAACGCCTAGGTGCTCGTCGACTTTCCTCTTGATCAGCTTGATAAGGCTCGTTGACGCCAGCTTGCCCATTTGCTTGAGCATAGTATGGAGATGATCGGATCAGCTTAATTACCGTGTCCTCACAGAATTTTCTAAACTCATGAGAAATGAAGACCGAACCTCCATCGGTCGTGATAGTTTGGGGAATCCCGAATCTATGAATGACATGTTCTTTCACAAAATTGATAACATCCTTCGAGTTCACTGACTTCATAGGGACGGCTTCCACCCATTTAGTGAAATAATCCGTAATGGCCAAAATCCACATGTGGCCTTTGCTTGATGGAGGATTGATCTTGCCAATCATATCCATGCCCCAACCTCGGAATGGCCACGGCTTGATGATGGGGTTCATTGCTGACGCGGGTACCGTCTGAATTTTTCCAAATTTCTGACATGCTTGACACCCTTTGTAGTACTTAAAACAGTCCTCAAGCATGGTGGGCCAATAAAACCCTGATCGTCTGATCAACCATTTCATCTTGTGAGCCGATTGGTGAGTTCCACAGACGCCTTCGTGTACCTCGTGTAGGAGCCGATTGGCCTCGGTTGGCCCCAGACATTTGAGCAGTAACCCTTCCAGAGTCCTGTAAAACATGTCGTCCCCAATAAGCACATACTTCATGGCCTTGTACCTTATCCGTTTAGGTGCCCCCCGAGCCGAATCTTTCAAGTAATTGAAGATATCGGCTCTCCAGTCGTCCGTCTCCAGGAACTGGACTTGAACATCAGCTCCCTCTGCTACATCCTTGTAGCCTGAAGCAATTTGTGCGAGATCATTCGCCTCGGTATTCTGCGATCGCGGGATCCAGTTAAAGTTTATGTACCGGAACTGTGCCATCAGCTCACGGCATTGCAACCAAAATGGGAAGAGCGACTCGCTCTCACACTTGTATTCCTCCGTGAGTTGGGAAATCACCAATTTGGAGTCTCCAAAAATTTCCACTGCTTCTGCTCCAGCTTCGATGAGCAACTCCATTCCCTTGCGTATCGCCTCATACTCAGTGACGTTGTTGGTGCGAGGGGTAGATAACCTGATGGAGAAGGAATATGTTGCCCCCCGGGGCGACACGAGTAGAATGCCGATGCCGCAACCATCATCACAAACCGATCCATCAAAAAACATAGCCCACGCCAGATAGACAAATACCGCTATATCGGTGTTGATTCTTTCAGCAATAAGGTCGCCAACGCCGACTTTAACCGCTGCGGTTGATACCGGATATCAAATTCGATAATGCAAACATCCATTTGCCGAGTCGGCCTTTCAACATAGGAGCCGACAAGATATGTTTTATGACATCTGATTTGCATATAATGATAATCTCACGAGAGCAAGATGTGGCGCAGCTTAGTGCAGTGAAAAACAGCAGGCACAACTTATCGATCTCGGGATACCTTGTCTCTGCATCCAAAGATCCTTCCGCCGATGTAAAACACAACTCGCTCCAGACCATCATAAACTTGCACCACCACCGAGGTGATGGACGTGTCAGCTACCGACAAGTAAATGTAGAACGGCCTATCCGGCTGGGGCGGAACCAACACTGGCGGCTTTGTTAGATATTATTTGATCTCGTCAAAGGCTCGTTGTTGTTCTGTCCCCCAGCGGAACTCCTCATCAGATTTAATTTTCACCAGTCCCATGAACGGCTCTATTCTTCCTGACAGATTGGAGATGAATCTTCTGACGAAGTTGATCTTGCCGATGAGAGACTGCAGTTCTTTCTTCGTGGTAGGTGGCTTCATTGTTCGTGACCGCCTCGAATTTTCAGGCCGATCTCAATTCCGCTCATGGACCAAGAAACCCAAGAACCGACCGTCACACGTCAAGGCACACTTCTTTGGATTCATCCGTAGCCCGAATTTTCTTGTTCGGTCCAGGACGCGTTGCAGATCGTCCAAGTGTCCTTGTACTAAAGCAGACTTGACCACCACATCATCGATATAAATTTCCACCAGCTTGCCGATCAGATCATGGAAAATGTAATTCATGGCTCTTTGGTATGTGGCGCCGGCATTGCCATCCATGAAGCTCAAGACCTTATGACCAGCAGCTGCGTTGATTAATGTCTCTGCTACCGGCATCGGATACTCATCCTTTGGAGTGGCTCTATTGAGATCCCGAAAATCTATGGCAACACGCCAGCGGCCATCCTTTTTCTCTACAGGTACGATACTAGAAATCCACTCAGCATACCTGCATGGCCTGATTAACCTAGCTGTCAACATTTTCTCGATCTCTTTCTTGACTTCTACCAAAATTTCGGCCTTCATCTGTCGTGCTCGCTGGAATGGCGAAACCCTTTGAAGCGGAGTCGATGCTCAATGATGCTCTGTCTAACCCGGCATCTCTCAGATAGTCCCGTGCAAAGCGATGCGGATATTCTTTCAACAAAGGTATCATCGGACCCCGCAGATTCGGATCTAACTTTGGCGATAAATGTCGGTCGCGCTTATCCCCGGACCGATGTCAATCTCCTCTAGCTCATCGTGAGGTAAACCCATACCCTAGCTTTCCGTCACCGCTAAATCGATGCTAAACACGGGCAAACAGTTGGTGAGGATAACAAAGATAATTTGGGCGATTGCGGAATCGCCCCTTTGATTGCATTAGTCAAGGAAGGTTTACAACTTATTTGTGTTCTACGATGGGTGGAATCTCCTACTACATCGCATGACCTGTTTGTCGAAGATTATCGCTTTTATTTTTGTGGTCGATCGCAGGATCGGCCATACCACGCGATCGTGGACTTTGCTACTGTCGTGCCGGTGGATAAGACCAGCCTCACCCCGTTTTTTGTAGCTTCAATGCGCTCACAGCCGTCTAGACTGATTCCAGAGATCGGCTTTTGGTCTTCTGCCTCCCAGATGTTCATGCCAGCTATGTGTAGGGTTCGCAGCATAGAAAACAAAAAATTCTCCTACGATGGGAACAACTATGTACCAAGATCTATCTACTAGATACAAACAACGGGCGGATGTATATCCGTAGAGAACATACCCTTGAAGACCGACAAAGCTTAACGATTCCAAACTCGTGGTTGATGTAGATGATCTCTTGCCGATCTCAAGATCGAGAGGAAGTCCTAGCGCCGCAAAACAGCAGCGCATCCGTGCTCGCACACACGTTCGAGGCACCGAGCAACCTTCGCCTCCTCGCTCCAGCGATGCAGCGGAAGCACAACTCTTTCTTGCCGAAAAGCCACCGGGAACATGTATCTCGCTAGTCCGAGACCATGGGGGATAAATTCTAGAGGGGGAGAGAGATCCTTCACGAGGAGGTGTATTGTGAGAGGAAGAGAGGGGGGCCTATTATAGGGAGAGGGGGGGCACCCAAGGGGCATGGCGCCCAGCCATGGGGCTGCCCCCACCTCTTCCACATTCATGTGGGTGGAGCTCCCACTCAAAATGAAAAGCCTCCACTCCCATTAAAAAGCCTCCACTCAAAAATCCACTCACATGCATTAAATTTCCACCAAATTTAATGCAAGCTCTCATTTAAATAAAACTCTTTTATTTATTTATTCAGAATTTTGTTAATTACTTTAATTAACAAACATTCACATAAAAACCCTTGCTAGTATTCCATTTCACATGCGTAACCAGTTTTGCAATTTCAGAAGAAAAAGCTTTTTCGTGTCTAGTGAAATAAATTCCTGCGCTTTCCTTTTCTTTTCGGCATGAAACTTTTGCTCCAAATGGATGTGATTGTCTCTTAAGTGTGTCACCCTACGGTTCGCATGAATAATGTGGACATGATCGAGACCCCTCTCGATCAATAATCGAAGCGGGATCTCGAGACCCATCGATTCTCTCCACACATTCAACGATGACTTTCTTGTGATCGTCGGAACCTTTACGCTAGTATCTTAATCCTTTGTTTCGCGATATATTACATGTCCGAGATTCGATCATCGGTATCTCCATACCTAGTTTGATCTCGTTCGACATGCACTCTTTTCTTCTCCCGTGATATAACATTCTAGTGATCAAATCACTTGCTTGCAAGCTAATCAATGTGATATCACCGAGAGGCCCGAGTATATCTATCCGTCATCGGATGAACAAATTCCACTCTCGATCCATGGGCCTCAACATAACACTTTAGTAGTTCGAATCCATCTTTATAATCACCGTTACGGTGTGACGTTTGATGTTATCAAGAAACTCTTAGGTGTTAGTGATTGACATGATCTCATGGTCTAAGGATTAGGATCACTTCGTAAGATGTTATAGCAATATAAACTCAATGACTTTGATCGTAATGCTATACTTGATGAATGTTCATCACACCATTACACTAATGTTGTGACCTCGCTATTAACAACATCCAATGTCCATGATCGGAAACCTATGATCATCTTGTTAATCAACGAGCTAGTTTATAAGAGAGGCATAACTAGGAACTTTCTTTTGTTTATTAAACACACATGTATTAACGCTTCCGTATTAATACAATTATAGCATGTAAAATAAACATTTATCATAAATAAGGAATACGATAATAACCACTTTATTATTGCCTCTCGGCATATTCCTTGATCTCCCACTTGCACTAGAGACAATAATCTAGTTTGAAAACTCTGCGTATTGAACACCTATGGCTTTCCGGTGTTCCATATACACAATTGCAAGTGGTTAACATAATCTACGGATCTGACGCTCAGGTCCGTGTGTATTTGCATGTCTTTGCGTCTCCACGCATCACTCATTCTCCAATGAGATGGCATTGTATAAATTTGGTCTTTTGGTGAGACCTTTAGTTCCTTGGGGTTAAAACACATCGATAATATTGTCATACAATATATCTTTAGTGTTAGCCCGTTGCGAACCACACCTTAGTTTGATAACAAACTACTTGACACAAATTCCCTCCTTTGCTGCTACTATAGCAGTCATATACTTAGCCTTTTGTTGTAGTATTCGTCACAATGTTTTAACTTTGGAATTCTTCCAAATCCATCATGGAATCTCCTTTCCATTACATTGTGCCACCCATAGTTTAAATTGAGATAAACTTAATTTGTATCTTGTGAAAAAACTAGTATCAATGTAACTCTTTACAATGAACTATTTGCAATTGTTTGTCACCTCTACACAAATATATTCTTAGTTCTTTCAAAAAGATCATAAGAATATCCTCACTATCATCCAATGATCATTTAATGATTCATTCTGGTATATGCTCATAACACTTAGAGCATAGGACATATCTGGATGTGTACATATCATGGTATGATTGATCAAAACATTCTCGTGATTTCACTCATCAAGTGTCAAAGCACTTGAATCTTGTTTCACTTATCAAGTGTCGATACACTTGAATCTTGATTCAATTCCTTTCCATGCAACAAGAACTTTTTCTTGTCGTTTCTATATTGAACTCCTTCAATATCTCATATATGTACGTTTGGCATAACCATATTGGCGTCACAGTCTATCCACTATAGACATTCACGCTAAATATTCGGGTTTTGCCTAAGTCTTTCATGAAAATGAAATTCTTAACCTCTGTCAATAAAAGATACATCATTTCTAATCAACAAGATGTCCTTCACATAATGTATTAGAAATATGTCTCAGCGCTCCCACTTAATTTCTTGCAAATGCAAGCATCTTCATCGTCTCCAGATGAAAAACTCATTTTTCATCATGGTGAAAATTCCAACTCCGCGATGCTTACTTCAACCATTGAAGTTTGCATGCCTTTTTAGCATCCTTTGAATTTAACAAAACCCTTTGGACCGTGTCCTGTACACGTCCTAGGTAACCATTCTATTAGAAGAACTTTGTTTTGTTTATTCATCTACCATATACCAAATTATATGTAGTGGTTGCTACTTTAATCCGTTCAGACTAAATATCACTATGAAAGATCAAATCTTGTCATAGTAAACTTTTTGAACATTGTCATAAAATACTTTATGACATGTCGAATATTTCATAGATGTGAGACATCCATGTCTGTTTCTTTATAGATCCAAATACGACCGATAGGTTTTTACACCTTTCTGGAAGGTCTTCCAAGTTCAAAACTTGATTTCTCGTATATGGAACTATCACGGATTTTATGGCTTCAAGCCATTTGACGGAGTCAGGGCCCATCATTGCTTCTTTGTATGTATTCGGTTCATCATTGTCAAACAATAATGATTTACTCTCAAATCTTAGCATTTGATTGTTTAACCGACCTTCTTGGTTCAATAGGAACTTTAGACCTCCGTGACCACAACCTTTGAGGCACATAAGCTATGAGCATTATGGCAGCTCCTAACGAGCATTTCCTGCCAAGAACTCAAAGACATTTAGCTAAGGTTCGTTAACCTTATCAAAGTTCTATTGTCCTCCCACTTAACTTTTGCGAAAAATTCCTTTTTCAAGAAACTTCACATTTCAAGCGACAAACCCTTTTGTCCTCGGTGTTATGGAGGAATAACCAATTGTTATTTGGAATAACCTACAAAGACATGCTCATCCGACTTTGGTTGTAAACATCTTAATTATGTTTAGCATACCAAAATTTAAGAAAGGACAACTTGGGTTTTACCCCAAACCATAACTCATATGGTGTCATTTCAACGGATCAAGATGGAGCTCTTTTCAGTGTAAAAGCGGTAGTCTCTAAAGCTTTAATCTTTTAAAACATAATGGCAGTTTTATAAATAACACCTTTGATCCAACCATGTCTCACAAGGTTTCATTACAAATCTCAAACACTCCATACTCCTATGGTGTTTCGGGATATGTAAATCTAGGTGTTTTGCTAAACTTGCAACTCAAATAAATCCCTTTATGATAAAATCATAATTCATTTACTTTTCTTGTTACACTTGTAACTCAAATAAATCCCTTCATGATCAAATCATAATTCATTTATTTTTCTTGTTACAATGATTTTCCACTTCATCTTGAAAGTCTTTGAAACATTTTCAAATATTTCATACTTCTTTCTCATTAAGTGAATATTCACTCAAAATTCCGGAGAAAGCATATGAAGTTGAAACCCATCGCCATTTGTCGCACATAATGGACTACATACATCGATATGTATAAATTCCAATAATTTAGTCGCTCGTTCTTCTTGGCCTTTGAGCGAAGTTTTAATTATCACGTGGAAAGTCTCAAGCCACTTGATCAAATCAAAGACTCCAAAAATCCATGAATATGGAGATTCTTCATGTTTTCTTTCCAATATAATTTAAACGGCGATGTCACTTCGTAAGTGATCTTTCAATCATTTGTCTTGCGACATTTTAGCATTAGGTTTTATGGATGTGATTTCTCCAACTAGATTTGTAAATCATCCATCTTATATGGAATACGGTAATTATTTGAACAACCTTTGTTCTTATAATACCTGATTCAAATAACAATTATTAAAACAAATCTTGAAGTCAAGCTTTGATGTCAACGAGAAATACAAACAACGGTTTGTTTGTTTTCGATGAACGTCATCACATATTCTCTTGCTAGTTACTTAGGTCATTGTGGTTCATGAATTGAGTTGTTCCGTATGACATTTCGTACCAACCAATTCGGTATCCAATACCCAAGAACCACATTGTTTAACAAGCAAAGAATACAACCATAACATGTATATCATCTATATACCTAAATTGGATATTTTCAATCTTTTCTTTTCTGCCAAATATATTTTATAGATTCTCTTTCAGCATTTCCTTTTCCTTTTAAAAGAATTTATCAACATCAAAAGTGGCGCCATATACATGACACCTAGTCCAAAGCGTGTATATTCAAATAATAATACCTTTGGACTTGCACTTTGAAGTAGATCACCATCATCAAATGATCGGTATTCTTTCAAAAACCATTCTTTAGTAATCTTTTAGTGTAGTAAACATTTTACATACATATTCTATTCACCCTTATCATGACGACTTTCATGATCAAGCTACTTTAGCTTATAAAGGCGAATCGTGAGTATAACATTACTTTCCAAAACCCTTTTGGATGATTAGGATGTCTAGCATCTCCAACCTTCTAAATTCTCATCCAATATGAGAACATATATTATACTCTATCATATTTCAACCAAAACATTGTTTCATATCGTTATATACGCCACACATGATGGTTTCGAAATAATTCTTTGCTCCTAGATAAACTTGATGTTTAAATCAAGAATCATGGAGGCAAACATGATACTTAAGATACTAACACTGGAATTGTTACTCTCGATTTAATACCAATTATTAAATTTCACGGAGTAAATAGAATTTTGCTGAAAGTTTGCAATAGGACTTTAAACTTTAGATTGACACTCAACACAATACGATACCAGTCAGAAAGTATATATCCAGAATTCTATAGTTCTATTATCTCAATTACAACTATGCATATGGTGGTGAACGAATGCCAATGACTACAACAAATTATGCAAATTCACTTTGATTTAATTTATGATAAATTGAGTTCTACTAATCCAAATTAGAAATGAACTCCCACTCAAAAACGACATCCCTCGTGCCTTTTTGGTGATTACATGAACCAAATCCACTACACCAAGTCCGATCATCACGTGAGTCGGCATAGCTTCAAAGGCGAGCATCCATATGGTCATCATATCAAAACATATGACTCATGCTTAACCTTTCGGTCCATGTTCCGAGGCCATGTCTGTACATGCTAGGCTCGCCAAGTAAGAACCTTAGTATTCGCGTGTCTAACTGTCTTACACCCGAGATATGCTCGTGGATTCAAGTACACCCGATCATCACGTGATGTCTTGAAGCGACGAAACATTGTCGGTGCATACTTAAGGAAGAACACATTCTTATCTTGATATCTAAATGAGGGATCATCTTATTATGCTAATAAAACGCCAAACAAGCAATATAAGATGCTATCAAACATCATATGTTTATTAGTGGAATGATATGGTTCTCGCATATGATCTCTATCATGTGCACCGTGGTATGATCACTATCATACCTTTATGTGTAAATCCAAGGTCTATGGAATTTACACGTTATGTATGTTGTAAGAGTATCATCTCATACTTCTACTTACAACATCACCATATCATAACACTAGCCCAAAGAACAATCTAAACTAGACGCCTCTAATTTATCCATTGCAAATTTTACGTGGCTTAGGGCTTTCGAAGATAGAACCGTTCTTACCTACGAACATGAACCACAACGAGGATAACCAACTTGTTGACAACTCGTTGCAGATTAGATATTGACTCTAGTAGTAGAGAGACACCCGCTAGCCACTTATGCAAAACTAGTTGCATGTCAAGCGTGGAACAGGTCTCATGTGCGAGGACATGTAAAGTTTGTCCGGGCCGCTTCATCCCACTATGCCACCAATATCCAAAGTACAACTAAGAAGCAATAAAATGATCATCATCGCCCACATAATCATATGTGTACTACCCGTGCAAAGCATCTACGCATAGATCTGGCTCTGATACCACTATGGGGTTCGCAGCATAGAAAACAAAAAATTCTCCTACGATGGGAACAACTATGTACCAAGATCTATCTACTAGATACAAACAACGGGCGGATGTATATCCGTAGAGAACATACCCTTGAAGACCGACAAAGCTTAACGAGTCCAAACTCGTGGTTGATGTAGACGATCTCTTGCCGATCTCAAGATCGAGAGGAAGTCCTAGCGCCAAGCAAAGCAACAGATCGTGCTCGCACACACGTTCGAGGCACGAGCAACCTCCGCCTCCTCGCTCCAGCGATGCAGCGGAAGCACAACTCTTTCTTGCCGAAAAGCCACTGGGAACATGTATCTCGCTAGTCCGAGACCATGGGGATAAATTCTAGAGGGGGAGATCCTTCACGAGGAGGTGTATTGTGAGAGGAGGAGAGGGGCCTTTATAGGGGAGAGGGCACCCAAGGGCATGGCGCCCAGCCATGGGGCTGCCCCACCTCTTCCACATTCATGTGGTGGAGCTCCCACTCAAAATGAAAAGCCTCCACTCCCATTAAAAGCCTCCACTCAAAATCCACTCACATGCATTAAATTTCCACCAAATTTAATGCAAGCTCGCATGTAAAGAAAACTCTGTTATTTATTTATTCAGAATTTTGTTAATTACTTTAATTAACAAACATTCACATAAACCCCTTGCTAGTATTCCATTTCACATGCAGAGCCAGTTTCAGCAATTTCAACCGAAAGCAGCTTGATTGTCTAGTGAAATAAATTCTGCGCTTTCCTTTTCTTTTCGGCATGAAACTTTTGCTCCAAATGGATGTCGGTGTCTCTTAAGTGTGTCACCCTACGGTTCATGAATAATGTGGACATGATGATCGAGACCTCTCGGATCAATAATCGAGCGGATCTGAGACCCATCTCGACTCCCACATTCAACGATGACTTTCTTGTGATCGCGGAACCTTTTACGCTAGTATCTTAATCCTTTTGTTTCGCGATATATTACATGTCCGAGATTCGATCATCGGTATCTCCATACCTAGTTTGATCTCGTTCGACATGCACTCTTTCTCGTTCCGTGATATAACATTCTAGTGATCAAATCACTTGCTTGCAAGCTAATCAATGTGATATCACCGAGAGGCCTGAGTATATCTATCCGTCATCGGGATGAACAAATTCCACTCTCGATCCATGGGCCTCAACATAACACTTTAGTAGTTCTGAATCCATCTTTATAATCACCCTGTTACGGTGTGACGTTTGATGTTATCAAGAAACTCTTCCGGTGTTAGTGATTGACATGATCTCATGGTCTAAGGATTAGGATCACTTCGTAAGATGTTATAGCAATATAAACTCAATGACTTTGATCGTAATGCTATACTTCGGATGAATGTTCATCACACCATTACACTAATGTTGTGACCTCGCTATTAACAACATCCAATGTCCATGATCAGGAAACCTATGATCATCTTGTTAATCAACGAGCTAGTTTATAAGAGAGGCATAACTAGGAACTTTCTTTTGTTTATTAAACACACATGTATTAACGTTTCCGTATTAATACAATTATAGCATGTAAAATAAACATTTATCATAAATAAGGAATACGATAATAACCACTTTATTATTGCCTCTCGGGCATATTCCCTTCACTATGGAGATCTCGATCGAATCATCTGCATGAATGACCTCCACTTCATCTCCATCCCATCAGATTAGTAATCGTGCATCGTGGATGGAATGCAGCGATTAGCGTGAATCCAATCCTCCCCCAAGACAACGAGGTGCTTTTTGTCACAACGATGAAGAATGACGTAGGGATGGTTTTTCTGCCCACGGTCAGATCCACGTTCAGAACGCCTTGCGTTTCTAAAGTTTGGCCGTTGAAGTCGCTTAACGTGACGTTGTTTTGATCGATCTGCATGGAGTCCCAAACGCCGTAGCATGGAGTATGGCATTATGTTGATCGCCGCCCGTCAACCAACATCTTATGCGAGCTGCCCATTGATATAACCTCGCAGGTACAGGGCTTTCAGATGTTTGTAGCCCTTCTCTCGTGGTTTTCAAAAATAACCGGCCGTGGGCCGCAGTCAAACTGTGCCATTGGTAGTTCTTTGGTTTTTGGAGCGCAAAACTCTGACGGAAGTATGAACACCATGTTTGTGCCAGCCGATGCTTTCGCATCGGCTTTTACTGGTTTGGGGCGCCACTCTTTCCTTTTCGGACGAGCCTCCTTTTCCAAGGTTTGCCGAACTTTCACGGCCAGATCGGGTTGTGCTTTCCTTAAAGCGTGGAGGTACTGCGCTTCGGCTTCCTCCAAGCTACGCAGTCGCTGAACTCTACGCTTTTGGGTGTGTCTGAGTCCATCGGGACACCACCTTGGCCGATGATATCTATCTTCTTCTTCTTCACCCATTGGCTCCTCGAGATCTTTTGCTCGAGATGACCCCTCTTGTCTGTTCTGAGGCGGGAGAGGCCCTAGACGCTTGAACACTGACACTGGACCTGTGTCATCCTTCTGCTGTCCACATTCCGGGCAGTTGTCGATTGTAGGCAATCGGCTCATTCCCGCATCCCAGCAATACTTGAAGAAAGGACAATCCCAATGTTTATCTACACCTTCCTTTTCCTTTGACTTTCCCCTAGCGAGGTGCTCATATCCTTCATCATCTCTATCGTGACGGCGACGTCGGTCCTACTGACGCTCATACTTGTTAAGGAGATGCGTGGAGTGTGGCTTCTGATATCGCACGCTTCTCACTTGCTCCTCGGTTAAATACCGCCTGTCATCATAACGGGGCCGGTCACGTGGACCAGCCTCCTCTCTTTCTTTGCCCCGAGAGCGACCGCCTTCCTCCTTATATGTGCCATGGTGGTACACAGGTCCTGCCATATTAACATCGAACGAGAAGTCTAACTGACGCCTCGTGGAGTGGCTGTGTTCTACCATGTTGACGCCGGGAAACGGGTTTGTGTCTACTTTCATGGCGAATTGCCCAAGGATCAGACGGCCCTGTTCTATCGCCGTTTGGATCTGGCGACGTAGCTCTTTGCAATCATTGGTGGTGTGGGTGAACGAGTGATGCCACTTGCGATGGTCTCCGTTCATCTCTTGAGCCAGGGATTTTATGTCCTTCGGTAACTTCACCGCTTTCTTCGGTAGTAAATCGAATATCCGCCGCTTTGCCCACATCAAGTCGAACCCTTTTGCAGGCCCTTGTTTTTACCCATTTGCAGGACACAGATCGCCCCGAGCCCATTCAGCCACGGCCACCTCCGGTCTTGTACGGATCCTCTTCTTCAGACGACCAGGCCTATCGGACGCTTGAACTTGTCTTGGTACAACTTGTGGTGGCGCTGTTCATACATTGTCAGTTTCTGGGCCATGTGCGCCAATGAATTGTATTCTACTTGGAAAGCCAGATCCTTGATAGGTGCTGAGAGACCCAACACTGCCAGCTCGACTGCTTCTTTCTCAGTTAAACGAGCCGAATAACATCGGTTCTGACAAACTGGCTGAATGTACTCGGCTACCGTTTATCCCCGCTTTTGCCGCACCTGCGCCAGATCTGCAATGCCAGCCTCGGTAGCTTCTGAATGATATTGAATGTGGAACTTCTCTTCCAGTTGCTTCCAGGTCTGGATCGAACCCGGTGGCAACGAGGTGTACCACCCAAAAGCTGGTCTTGTCAGAGATTGCACAAAGAACCTTACGCCAATCGATCCGATGTCGATATCATGCCTAATCGTGCGGTATCGGCTCACATGCTCGATCGAGCTCGACCTTCCGATCCGCTAAACCGTGAGAACTCGTGGAGCCGATACTTGGGTGGCAGCGAATCGATCAAACTCGTGGGGTACGGCTTGAATAGCCGATTGTCCTTCTTCGCACGGTTTAACTGGTCTCTCAAGATGGTACGGATTTGCTCCACCGTTTGAGCTGCAGGGGCTAAGTTCTCATGACTCGTTCCGGTGGCGTACTTGGCTAGCCATGCCTGTTTATCATCGTCCATCCCAGACACCCCTGCTCTAGAAACACCTGCTCCCGAAGCCCCTGCTCCAGAAACCCCTGCCGCAGAAATCCCTGCGGTTGCAATCTGGTTCGTGCGCGTCAGGCTATTGCAGTCTGGCACGTAGGTGCACACATATCCATGTGGGATTTCTTTAGGTGGTTCAAACAGGAACTGGCAATCGCCAGGGTCACCTCCGACCTTGTAGACGACGTACGCCGGTGCCCCTGGTGGCTCCGGAGCTGCAAGCGTGAATGGCAGTTGTGGCCTGGTCTGGAGCAGTCTTTCTCCCTGGTGAGTCCCTAGAGTAGGCCCCGACGGAGAGTACTGATGTTTCATGATCTCCTGAACTACGCGAACCGCGACGCGCTCAAAAGCGTTCACTAGGCTCTCAGAATGGCGGCGAAGAGAATGAGCCACCATGTAATTGACTTCCTGTCGCAGAGCTCTGGTGCGCCCTTCTGAAGGAACAGACAGATCCACCTCATCAAGAGCACCTTCAGGTGAGAACCCTTTCCACCTGATGCCATGCTTATGGGTCCTCTCAAAGGAGCCGATAAGATCGGCTTCGAAGAGAGCTTTGATATCATCATACTTCGCCTTGTGCTCCGCAGGCAGATCGTCGTACGTGACCGGTTTGTCCCCCATCGCAGCGTCGGATGTTGATGCCGATGTTGTTGAATGTCCCACCGGGCGTGCCAGAATGTGTTGCCTGTTAAAACCCACCGGCGAGCAGCGACGAGCAACACGAAGAGCCGGGAGGCTCCCAGAACTGCTGGTGGGCCCTGGTCCCTCGGGCAACGGCCCGCAAAACTCCGGCACACGTCTGGGCGATGCAGGCGTGCCACCGACCTATACCTGGTCAGGAAGGTGATGGATTGCTTCGATTAGTTTCTGCATGGCAAACAAGTATCGTAAAATTCGAGCCGGCCGGCTCCCGGGTTTCCGTGAATCGGCTCCTGAGCCGATTATCCCATGGTTACGCATTAGATCTACGATAACATGGGGTTTTGCTTCATCCATACAAGTTAAATCGATCTCTGACGGTTTAACGTTTTCACCACATAATTGGAACATCCTACACGTAATTGAGCTGGTAGATACAAAAGATGATAGAAACTAACCTAGAAGGCCTAACAACCGACGTAAAGTCAATTCCCGGAACAACTCCTCTCGAATTGGCAAACCATATCCTTACATACTACTGGATCGTTCAACCCGTTTGCAAGGCCTGACTACGTGGATATCAAACTAAACCTTGGAAAACAAGGTATAACTATAACAGATCAAATCAACTGAATAAAGATCAAGCAAGATGCTGCCCTTTCACCCGAAAAAGATGTAAAGGCAGCGAGATAACTAAAGGCAGCATAACTAAGCGATCATGACAAAAAGATACCGATGCTAGCCCAAACAAATCTATGATAACAGTATTACTCGCCATCAACAAGGCTTCAGTACGAGTAACACTAAATAACGCATAGCGATATCGCCTAGATCGCAAGATGCGATCTAGGCAGCATGACACTTACCCGAAAGAAACCCTAGAAACAAGGGGTGGCGATGCGCCGAGATTGTGTTTGTTGTGAACGTGATCGTCCTCCTTTTCTCAATAACCTTAGGTACATATTTATAGTCCGGAGACTTTCTATCTTTGGAATAACCCTAACAACTCTATCTCTTTACTTAAACCGAAACGTAACCTACTATAATATACAGATACACGGGCAATTTAGCCCAAATCCACGCACAAGGCCGATCCAGCAATACGTTGTATATATGTATCCTCCAAGCCCATCTTGATTACGGTCCATCTCCTCCTTTGGCCAAAATGTGGCGATAACAGAGTCAATATGGGTGCCCAGACCCCGCTGTTGATTATTGATAGAAGACCATGTCTGCATATTCTCGAACCCGCAGGGTCACACACTTAACGTATCTCGACGCTAGGATAGATTGGATAATTGGTTTATGAATTTTTGTTCGGAGTCTCGGATGGGATCGGGGATATCACGAGAGGTTCCAGAATGGTCCGGAGAATAAGATTCATATAAGGCAGTGCAGTTTTTGGAGTTCGGAATTGTTCCGGGTTAATGATTGTACCGAAGCTTCTAGAACCTTCCGGAAGGGGACCAACGTGGCCCCACCTTCCGGGAGGGTCATGGGCCTATGAGGGAGTGTCCTGGCCGCATTGGGCCAGGCACAAACCCCATAGGGCCCAGCCGATCTGGATAAGTTTAAACTCGTTTAAACTAGAGATAGGATTTCTAGATAAGGAGAGTTTAAATCGTTTAAACTAGAGATAGGATTTCTAGATAAGGAGAGTTTAAATTGTTTAAACTAGAGATAGGCTTGGAGGAGGGCAAGTGGCGCCCCCTCTATATATAGGTGGTGCGCCCCACTACTACACACCTTCCTCCAAGCCCTAGCAGCCTTGCTACCTTCCTCTCTCCCTCCCGACTGTTTGTAGGCGAAGCCCTGCAGCAGAAATTCTCCACCATATACACCACGCCGTCGTGTTGTAGATCCAATCTATCTCTCCACCATACTCGCTGGTCCGAGGAAGGAGGAGACGTCGAGGTGCTGCACGTGTGCATCTCACGGAGGCACCGCCACTTGTGGTGCTAGATTGTGGCATCCCGCAAAACCGCTACTAGAAAATCGCGTTGAATTTGTGCATTGCATCGTCATCATCATGCATTGTTTGTCAAAAACTATTTTCGCAAAGCCCGATTTGTTTTCCAAACGCCTCATCTTAATTCAAACGCAAACCCCGGTCTCCGGATTATTTTTGTTTGAATGCTAACGGGTTACAACCGGTGCAGCTAAAACAAATAAAAATATTTAGTTATTTTAGCGGGGCAGTCGAACGGGCCGATTGACCCGAACGACCACCCCATAATTACAATCGGTCCACCCCGTAATCCTTTTTACACCCAACCTATCCTACCCAACCCCTCTCCACCTCACCCCGACCACTCCCCTTGCGCCACATCAGCCCACCCCAACTCCCCACCAACCATCCTCTGCCACGTGGCCTCCCTCTCCCTCCCTCTCTCTCTCACCACCCCACTCACCCCTGGCCACGCACACTCAACACCACACACCAACCTCCCCACACCCGATCCCCCCACCTGCCCTGGGACCCACTCCCACCTGCCCTGTTCCCCGCATGCGCCCCCCTGGCCGTCTTCTTCCTCTTCCCCGACGCGGCACGGCTCTCCCGTCAACCCTCTCTCCACCCCGCCGCGCAGCCCCTCCTCCGCTCGCCGCCTCACCGCGCTTCCTCCCTGCCTCCCAAGCTCGCCCGCCGGTCCTCCCCTCGCTCCGCTCCGCCGCTAGCACCCTCCGTCGGTCGCGCGTCGCCCGCACCTCCCTTCGTCCTCCATCGCGGCGCAGCCTCCTCCTCGCCAGGCTCGCCGCCGCTCCCCTCTCTCCCGCGCCTCCGTCGCCCCGCTCAAGTTCCCGAGCCGCCGCCAGAGAACCCTCCTCCGGTGTGGTCCCTTGCCGCGCCTCGGCCCGTTCCGCTCTCCGCTGTCCGCCGACGCCGCTTCGCAACATCCCCGCTACCACCGCTCGCTGCTGCGCCCTCCGCCCGGCCGCCTCTCCCTCACCCCTCGTCGCCGAGCCCGCCAAGACCCCTCCTCGCCGGCGACCGCGCACCCCGCCCCTTCTGCAGCAGCCCGCCGGCCACCCGCCACCAGCCCGCCTCGCCGGCCCGTTCCCCATCGCCGCTGCTTTCCTCGCCCCTTCGGCCTCTCCTGTCCTCTGCCTCCGCGTGGAGCCCGCTGCCATGTGGGCTGCCTTATGCCGTGGCTGCATGTACTGCAGATGGCCCCACCTTTGTGCTATTTGGTGGAAGCTGATCCTGACGTTGCATTTTGAAGTGGTGTTGTGGTGGTGGCATGCTGCTTATGTGGTGATGTTGCCGACCTGTTCAAGATCTTCCCGAGACCATGAACCCTAGGCCCCTGTACTAGGGACTGAAGACCGCAGAACCCCAAGGTCGTCGACATGGAACTGTCAAGATCGCTACATGGATTCGAAGACCGAACCCGACACGCCAAGTTCTTCCTCCCGGACCCGAAGACCGATCCTGTATCGGTGCCGCGACAAGAGATCCTTCTCGGACCCGATGACGCTAAGTTCTTCGCCGTGGATCAACAAGGCCTTCGACAAGACAAGGAACGCCAAGAACTTCACTCCGAAGGCCAAGACCGACCCCCGAGACCGAACCCTCGGAACGACATGAACTCCCCTCGGACGCCATGACCTCCTTCAAGGGCCCGATGGCCGAGACCCTGAAGGCCGATCTAGAGCGCCAACGCCTTCGCATGGAGTCGGCAAGATCATCCGGAAACACCAAGATCTACTGCGCGGGCCCGACAAGATCGACACCAATCGGGGCGAATCCGATGCCCCGACGCCAGAACAAGTACTCCCTTCCGGAATGCCAAGGACTCCGCATGAGACGTCAAGACCGACAACATGGCCGACCACCGCGGATGCGACAAGATCTACCCCCGATATCCGAGGACGATTCCGTCGAGGCCGTCAAACCCTGAACCCAGAGACTGACCCCGAACCCCGGAACCCAAGATCGGCCGAACCCTAATGTGTGAACCCCCTCCCCGCAAACCCTATTTTTATAAATGAAATACAACCTTGTCGCATATTAAATTGTCATTCATCTTGCATGCATATCATTGGTTTGGGGGCCTTATGCCGATTCACCTAATAATTAAATATGGGGCCCATATGCGGGCAACTCTAGTCTCATATTGGCCTCATTTAAACTTGTGTAGCGAACCGGTGATATATTCTGCCTTGTTAAAACAACATTTAAATTGCGGGGTAGATAAATAACTTGAACCATCTAATTAATTGTCGGGACCCCGGTTCCGCCTAATCTGACCTAATTGCATCGCACCTTGCCATGCCATGCATAATACATGCATCATGCCGATCTTCTGCCGTTGTATTAAATATTGCATCCGGTGTTTCTTCTAGTGTTTTGCTTCTTCGCGGATAAGGCCGTTGAGTTGATGTGAGCTTCGCCCCGATCTTCGGTTGAACCCTTCGACAATGTTTTTCAGGCGAGCATCTCCCCCTTTCTACCTATCTTACTTTTATAGTATTTATTCCCTCCTGTTGATCTATTGCTATCTGTGTTGCGATGCTCTAGTTTCCGTACCTGTGATATCCCTTGCAGCCTTATATTGCCTTGGACACATCCTATTACCTGTTGTTTTGGTAGATAGTTGGACTTGCGCGCCGTAGTCGCTTGCCCAAGTCTTTATGCGTCGTCAAATGCCACGATTCTTGGAGCCTTGCCGCATGTTGATGTTGGAGATGATCTTAGTTTTACTTATTGTTCACTTTAATTCTGTTTAACAACTAAAATTGAAATAAGCGAGGCATCGGTGGGTGATAGAAAATATTTGGTTTCGAACGCCCACTTGTGTCCGTAAGACCCGAGTACTTGATACTGTTCCTTGTTTTATCGCTATCCACATCCGGAGGTATATGGGACCCCCAGGCGAGCTTGATTCATCTTATTTCTTGGGGCCACAAACTAGTTTGAGGTTTTATTTACGATCCTGTACTTATGCCATGCTACTTTCTGTATTTACATTTGTGCGAGGCACACATCATCTTGCTTAGGATCGTGGCACGATTCCATGGTGTCGACAAGACCAGCCACACTTTCGGGTTCCCGATCGTTCATAGCCGTCCCCAACCTTAAGCCCATCTCGACGGCCGTTGCTATGGTTCTACTTAAGGGTGGCCCTGAAATATTTGAATCGTGATTGTTCAATCGTGAAAGCCTCGTTGGGTTTTGATTTGGTTTTCGAGGTTGATCGGCGTGTGTTGCTATTGGTGCACCCGGGGTAAAACTTTCTGAAAGCCGTGTCCGCGGATATGGACGACTTGGAGCACAGTATCTCGACCATAGACAAGCATAACTAAAGTTTATTGCTATAAATTTGACTTATAATGACTAGTAATCAGCTTCACTATAATGGAATGGCTAACTAATACTGCCCACAATTGCTTGTTTGGAGTGTCGCTTGCGACCATTGTACCTGACTCGTAAGTATTGCAACTACAACGGAATGGCTAAATAAAAGTACCAACAACTGCTGGGTTTTGGGTTTATCTCATGCTATCTGTATCTGATTAGTAATTGTTGTAACTACAATGGAATGGTTAACTAAAAGTGCCCACTGCTTATTTTATCAGGACGACTATCTAAACCTGACTAGTAAAGTGCCGCAACTATAACTGAATAAGTAAAACTGCCAACTGTGTGAGTTCCTCGGTTGACTTCCTCGATTGGTCTCGAGGGGGAAACGCCAGGATGGGTTTGTTTGATGGTAGTATCAGGTTGGTTCCGGATAGGTCCTTCTTACCCCTCTCTGATTGCCGCCAGATGTATCGAGTCTCTATAGGGTGTATAGTGCATGCTGCCGCTGCCGCTTCAGTCCACCATACCTATGTAGGCGAGGACCGCCGAATTCTAGCCTCGCCGTGTACTGGCCTCAGTACTGACGCTCCTCTTTTTCCTTTGCCCTTTGTCGGCACCCCTTTTGTTTAAGCAGGTTTGAGATCGACGTCGTTAGCAGGGTTACCCTTCCGGCTTGGCCTGGGCAGGGTTATGGACGCCATTGGTTATTCTTCAGGGCTCTTAGCCCCATTTGCATCTTGTCCGTAGTCGGACGCTCTATCATTTTCAAGGTGATTTGGATCTTTGTACATTATATCTGTATTCTTGACTCTTTGAGTCGCTGTTGTATATATCTGTTCTGTGGGTCCCATCGAGGACTGTTGTGAAATGTTATTACTTCGTTTTCCACCCGCACGAAAGTGCCTGGTGGGCACCTTTGAATCGTTTCTATGCGGGTTTGGCGAATTTTGCTAACACTTGCATAGGTCCGAATCGAGGGTGTTCAGAGTGGTATCGAGCTCGGCAGTTGCGATACCCCACAAGTCCACTGTGGGATAACCTAGCTAACGGTCAAGTAGAGTGTCAAAACTATTTTGCAAAATCGGTTGGATAGTTACGATTAGGTCTGATTTTACTCCTTACCCTCCGCTATTCTCCTCTCACCTCTCGCGTTTTGAATCCGCTCTCATCTCTCTCTTGAGTCCGAGTTCTCGTGGTTGGGTTTCCGTCGTACCTTGTGGTTTCGCTTTCTCCCTTTTGTATCGGAGGTGCTACGATCATCAATCTGCAACTTGTCTGTTGTGCCCTACATCCGATCTTTTGTTCTTGAGCTCTTTATCCATATGTGTTCCTTGCCGGATATCTGTGTCGTTGAAAAACATATGAGAAGGACGAGCATTGGTGAAGTTGGAGTTGACCTTGAGCATGTGTTGTTCATGCCAATGGAACCATCGTGAAACCTAATCATTGTGTCTTTCATACGATTTCTGCTGCCATCATCCCTTTGTTCCGGATACCGCCTATGAAGATCTTCAGTCTAAATCTCGAGAGTTGAGTTGCCTGATTCTCCTACTCATGTATAGAGTTGATAGTTTGTGTACGGGATGGACTGATCACCCTACCCGACTCTTACTGTTCGCTCTGTACATCGAACTGGTGGATCAATGTAACTTTTCCCTCTTCTTATGGAAGTTAGAGGTGGCCTTATCGTTTGATACCTCTACCTTCGTCCTTTGTCCTCCGGAGTGTTCTCTCGACGATCAAGGACAACGACCCTTTGTTGGTGGTGTCGCGAGGATCTACACGAAGCGAGGAGACGCAGATCGCCGACCTTCCTTCCGGTACCATGAGGCGGATCTCGAGGGCGAGATCCATTGTTAGTGGTGTCGGTGTGGCATCCCAAAACCGCTACTAGAAAATCGCGTTGAATTTGTGCATTGCATCGTCATCATCATGCATTGTTTGTCAAAACTATTTTCATAAAGCCGATTTGTTTTCAAACGCCTCATCTTAATTCAAACGCAAAACCTGGTCTCCGGATTATTTTGTTTGAATGCTAACGGTTACAACCGTGCAGCTAAAACAAATAAAAATTTAGTTATTTTAGCGGGGCAGTCGAGCGGGCGATTGACCTAACGACCACCCCATAATTACAATCGGTCCACCCGTAATCCGTTTTACACCCAACCTATCCTACCCACCCCTCTCCACCTCACCCGACCACTCCCCTTGCGCCACATCAGCCCACCCCAACTCCCCACCAACCATCCTCTGCCACGTGGCCTCCCTCTCCCCCCCCCTCTCTCTCCCACCACCCCACCCCCCCCCGGCCCCGCACACCCAACACCACACACCAACCTCCCACCCGATCCCCCACCTGCCCAGGACCCACTCCCACCTGCCACTGCGCCCCACAGCGTCTTCTTCCTCTTCCCGGCCTGCACGCTCTCCCGTCAACCCTCTCTCACCCGCCAGCAGCCTCCTCCTCGCCGCCTCACCCGCTTCCTCCACCTCCCAAGCTCGCCGGTCCTCCTCGCTCCGCTCCGCTAGCACCCTCCGTGGTGGCCGCCACCTCCCTTCGTCCTCCATCGCGGCGCAGCCTCCTCGCCAGGCTTGCTTGCTCCCCTCTCCGCGCCTCCGCCCGCTCAAGTTCGAGCCGCCTTGCAGAACCCCTCCTCCGGCGTGGTCCCGCTGCCGCCTCTGCCCGTGCCTCCCGCTGCCTGTCCGTCGGCGCCGCCCCGCATCCCTCAGCTACCACCGCTCCGGCCTGCTACCCGCCTCTGCCTCACCCCTCGCCGCCAAGACCCTCCTCGCCCGTGACCGCACCTCGCCCCGATGGCTGCCCCTTCTCTGACGGCCACCCGCCACCAGCCCGCCTCGCCGGCCCGTTCCCCATCGCCGCTGCTTTTCTCGCCCCTTCGACCTCTCCTGTCCTCTGCCTCCGCGTGGAGCCCGCTGCCATGTGGGCTACCTTATGCCGTGGCTGCATGTACTGCAGATGGCCCCACCTTTGTGCTGTTTGGTGGGCGATCCCGACGTTGCATTTTGAAGTGGTGTTGTGGTGGTGGCATTTGCTTATGTGGTGATGTTGCCGACTGTTCAAGATCTTCGAGACCACGAACCCTAGGCCCTGTCCTAGGGACCAAGACCGCAGAACCCCCAAGGTCGTCGACATGGAACTGTCAAGATCGCTACATGGATTCGAAGACCGAACCCGACACGCCAAGTTCTTCCTCCCGGACCCGAAGACCGATCCCGTACCGGTGCCGCGACAAGAGATCCTTCTCGGACCCGATGACGCTAAGTTCTTCGCCGTGGATCAACAAGGCCTTCGACAAGACAAGGAACGCCAAGAACTTCACTCCGAAGACCAAGACCGACCCCCGAGACCGAACCCTCAGAACGACATGAACTCCCCTCGGACGCCATGACCTCCTTCAAGGGCCCGATGGCCGAGACCCTGAAGGCCGATCTAGAGCGCCAACGCGCCATGGAGTCGGCAAGATCATCCGAAACACCAAGATCTCTGCGGGCCGACAAGATCGACACCAATCGTATGTAATCCGATGCCCCGACGCCAGAACAAGTACTCCCTTCCGGAATGCCAAGGACTCCGCATGAGACGTCAAGACCGACAACATGGCCGACCACCGCGGATGCGACAAGATCTACCCCCGATATCCGAGGACGATTCCGCCGAGGCCGTCAAACCCTGAACCCAGAGACCGACCCCGAACCCCGGAACCCAAGATCGGCCGAACCCTAATGTGTGAACCCCCTCCCCACAAACCCTATTTTTATAAATGAAATACAACCTTGTCGCATATTAAATTGTCATTCATCTTGCATGCATATCATTGGTTTGGGGGCCTTATGCCGATTCACCTAATAATTAAATATGGGGCCCATATGCGGGCAACTCTAGTCTCATATTGGCCTCATTTAAACTTGTGTAGCGAACCGGTGATATATTCTGCCTTGTTAAAACAACATTTAAATTGCGGGGTAGATAAATAACTTGAACCATCTAATTAATTGTCGGGACCCCGGTTCCGCCTAATCTGACCTAATTGCATCTTTCTTGCCATGCATAATACATGCATCATGCCGATCTTACCGTTGTATTAAATATTGCATCCGGTGTTTCTTCTAGTGTTTTGCTTCTTCGGATAAGGCCGTTGAGTTGATGTGAGCTTCCCGATCTTGGTTGAACCCTTCGACAATGTTTTTCGTGAGCATCTCCCCTTTCTACCTATCTTACTTTTATAGTATTTATTCCCTCCTGTTGATCTATTGCTATCTGTGTTGCGATGCTCTAGTTTCCGTACCTGTGATATCCCTTGCAGCCTTATATTGCCTTGGACACATCCTATTACCTGTTGTTTTGGTAGATAGTTGGACTTGCGCCGTAGTCGCTTGCCCAAGTCTTTATGCGTGTCGTCAAATGCCACAGTTGCTGGAGCCTTGCCGCATGTTGATGTTGGAGATGATCTTAGTTTTTACTTATTGTTCACTTTAATTCCTGTTTAACAACTAAAATTGAAATAAGCAGAGGCATCGGTGGGTGATAGAAAATATTTGGTTTCGAGCCCACTTGTGTCCGTAAGACCCCGAGTACTTGATACTGTTCCTTGTTTTATCGCTATCCACATCCGGAGGTATATGGGACCCCCTGAGCGAGCTTGATTCAGTCTTATTTCTTGGGGCCACTAGTTTGAGGTTTTATTTACGATCCTGTACTTATGCCATGCTACTTCACGTATTTACATTTGTGCGAGGAGCACCTGTCTTGTTAGGATCGTGGCACGATTCGCGGTGTCGACAAGACCAGCCACACTTCGGGTTCGATCGTTCATAGCCGTCCCCACAACCTTAAGCCCATCTCGGAGCCGGCCGGCTTCGTTGCGGGTTCTACTTAAGGGGTGGCCCCCTGAAATATTTCTGAATCCTGTGATTGTTCAGTCGTGAAAGCCTCGTTGGGTTTTGATTTGGTTTTCGAGGTTGATCGGCGTGTGTTGCTATTGGTGCACCCGGCCGGGTAAAACTTTTCGAAAGCGTGTCCATGGATATGGACGACTTGGAGCACGATGTCGACCATAGACAAGCATAACTAAAGTTTATTGCTATAAATTTGACTTATAATGACTAGTAATCAGCTTCACTATAATGGAATGGCTAACTAATCGCCCACAATTGCTTGTTTGGAGTGTCGCTGCGACCATTGTACTGACTCGTAAGTATTACCTTCTAGCGGAATGGCTAAATAAAAGTACCAACAACTGCTGGGTTTTGGGTTTATCTCATGCTATCTGTCGATTAGTAATTGTTGTAACTACAATGGAATGGTTAACTAAAAGTGCCCTTGCTTATTTTATCGGGCGACTATCTAAACGACTAGTAAAGTGCCGCAACTATAATCGAATAAGTAAAGCGCCAACCGTGTGAGTTCCTCGGTTGACTTCCTCGATTGGTCTCGAGAAACGCCAGATGGGTTTGTTTGATGGTAGTATCGGTTGGTTCGGATAGGTCCTTCTTACCCTCTCGATTGCCGCGGATGTATCGAGTCTCTATAGGGTGTATAGTGCATCTTGCCTGCCGCTTGATCCACCATACCTATGTGGCGAGGACCGCAATTCTAGCCTCGCCGTGTCTGGCCTCGATCGACGCTCCTCTTTTTCCTTTGCCCTTTGTCGGCACCCCTTTTGTTTAAGCAGGTTTGAGATCGACGTCGTTAGCAGGGTTACCCTTCCGGCTTGGCCTGGGCAGGGTTATGGACGCCATTGGTTATTCTTCAGGGCTCTTAGCCCCATTTGCATCTTGTCCTTAGTCGAACGCTCTATCATTTTCAAGGTGATTTGGATCTTTGTACATTATATCTGTATTCTTGACTCTTTGAGTCGCTGTTGTATATATCTGTTCTGTGGGTCCCATCGAGGACTGTTGTGAAATGTTATTACTTCGTTTTCCACCCGCACGAAAGTGCCTGGTGGGCACCTTTGAATCGTTTCTATGCGGGTTTGGCGAATTTTGCTAACACTTGCATAGGTCCGATACTGAGGGTGTTACAGAGTGGTATCAGAGCTCAGCAGTTGCGATACCCCACAAGTCCAGCCTGTAGGATAACCTAGCTAACGGCCGAAGTAGAGTGTCAAAACTATTTTGCAAAATCGGTTGGATAGTTCTGATTAGGTCTGATTTTACTCCTTACCCCTCTGCTATTCTCCTCTCACCTCTACGCGTTTTGAATCCGCTCTCATCTCTCTCTTCGAGTCCAGGATTTCTCGTGGTTGGGTTTCCGTCGTACCTTCAGGGTTTCGCTTTCTCCCTTTTGTAACGGAGGTGCTACGATCATCAATCTGCAACTTGTCTGTTGTGCCCTACATCCGATCTTTTGTTCTTGAGCTCTTTATCCATATGTGTTCCTTGCCGGATATCTGTGTCGTTGAAAAACATATGAGAAGGACGAGCATTGGTGAAGTTGGAGTTGACCTTGAGCATGTGTTGTTCATGCCAATGGAACCATCGCGAAACCTAATCATTGTGTCTTTCATACGATTTCTGCTGGCATCATCCCTTTGTTCCGGATACCGCCTATGAAGATCTTCAGTCTAAATCTCGAGAGTTGAGTTGCCTGATTCTCCTACTCATGTATAGAGTTGATAGTTTGTGTACGGGATGGACTGATCACCCTACCCGACTCTTACTGTTCGCTCTGTACATCGAACTGGTGGATCAATGTAACTTTTCCCTCTTCTTATGGAAGTTAGAGGTGGCCTTATCGTTTGATACCTCTACCTTCGTCCTTTGTCCTCCGGAGTGTTCTCTCGACGATCAAGGACAACGACCCTTTGTTGGTGGTGTCGCGAGGATCTACACGAAGCGAGGAGACGCAGATCGCCGACCTTCCTTCCGGTACCATGAGGCGGATCTCGAGGGCGAGATCCATTGTTAGTGGTGTCGAATTGTGGCATCCCGCAAAACCGCTACTAGAAAATCGCGTTGAATTTGTGCATTGCATCGTCATCATCATGCATTGTTTGTCAAAAACTATTTTCGTAAAGCCCGATTTGTTTTCCAAACGCCTCATCTTAATTCAAACGCAAACCCCGGTCTCCGGATTATTTTTGTTTGAATGCTAACGGGTTACAACCGGTGCAGCTAAAACAAATAAAAATATTTAGTTATTTTAGCGGGGCAGTCGAACGGGCCGATTGACCCTAACGACCACCCCATAATTACAATCGGTCCACCCCGTAATCCTTTTTACACCCAACCTATCCTACCCAACCCCTCTCCACCTCACCCCGACCACTCCCCTTGCGCCACATCAGCCCACCCCAACTCCCCACCAACCATCCTCTGCCACGTGGCCTCCCTCTCCCTCCCTCTCTCTCTCACCACCCCACTCACCCCTGGCCACGCACACTCAACACCACACACCAACCTCCCCACACCCGATCCCCCCACCTGCCCTGGGACCCACTCCCACCTGCCCTGTTCCCCGCATGCGCCCCCCTGGCCGTCTTCTTCCTCTTCCCCGACGCGGCACGGCTCTCCCGTCAACCCTCTCTCCACCCCGCCGCGCAGCCCCTCCTCCGCTCGCCGCCTCACCGCGCTTCCTCCCTGCCTCCCAAGCTCGCCCGCCGGTCCTCCCCTCGCTCCGCTCCGCCGCCAGCACCCTCCGTCGGCCGCGCGTCGCCCGCACCTCCCTTCGTCCTCCATCGCGGCGCAGCCTCCTCCTCGCCAGGCTCGCCGCCTCTCTCCGCGCCTCGTCGCCCGCTCAAGTTCGAGCCGCGCGCCCGAGAACCCCTCCTCCGCCGCGTGGTCCTGCGCCGCCTCTGGGTGCCGCTCTCCCGGTCCGGCAGCGTCGATGCCGCCCGCAACATCCCGGCTACCACCGCTCGGCCTTTCGCCCTCATGGCCCGACCGCCTGCCTCACCTCCTCGAGCCCTCCAAGACCCCTCCTCTCCGCGACCGCGCCCCCGAGCCCGGCCCTTCTGCAGCCGCCACCCGCCACCAGCCCGCCTCGCGGCCCGTTCCCCATCGCTGCTGCTTTCCTCCTCGGCCTCTCCTGTCCTCTGCCTCCGCGT
Organism: Avena longiglumis; assembly: GCA_030063025.1. Taxonomy (NCBI): domain Eukaryota; kingdom Viridiplantae; phylum Streptophyta; class Magnoliopsida; order Poales; family Poaceae; genus Avena; species Avena longiglumis. The sequence goes on along the minus strand of CP125974.1, from coordinate 578,695,265 downwards.
GGAGCCCGCTGCCATGTGGGCTACCTTATGCCGTGGCTGCATGTACTGCAGATGGCCCCACCTTTGTGCTGTTTGGTGGAAGCTGATCCTGACGTTGCATTTTGAAGTGGTGTTGTGGTGGTGGCATGCTGCTTATGTGGTGATGTTGCCGACCTGTTCAAGATCTTCCCGAGACCACGAACCCTAGGCCCCTGTCCTAGGGACCGAAGACCGCAGAACCCCCAAGGTCGTCGACATGGAACTGTCAAGATCGCTACATGGATTCGAAGACCGAACCCGACACGCCAAGTTCTTCCTCCCGGACCCGAAGACCGATCCCGTACCGGTGCCGCGACAAGAGATCCTTCTCGGACCCGATGACGCTAAGTTCTTCGCCGTGGATCAACAAGGCCTTCGACAAGACAAGGAACGCCAAGAACTTCACTCCGAAGGCCAAGACCGACCCCCGAGACCGAACCCTCGGAACGACATGAACTCCCCTCGGACGCCATGACCTCCTTCAAGGGCCCGATGGCCGAGACCCTGAAGGCCGATCTAGAGCGCCAACGCCTTCGCATGGAGTCGGAAAGATCATCCGGAAACACCAAGATCTACTGCGCGGGCCCGACAAGATCGACACCAATCGGGGCGAATCCGATGCCCCGACGCCAGAACAAGTACTCCCTTCCGGAATGCCAAGGACTCCGCATGAGACGTCAAGACCGACAACATGGCCGACCACCGCGGATGTGACAAGATCTACCCCCGATATCCGAGGACGATTCCGCCGAGGCCGTCAAACCCTGAACCCAGAGACCGACCCCGAACCCCGGAACCCAAGATCGGCCGAACCCTAATGTGTGAACCCCCTTCCCGCAAACCCTATTTTTATAAATGAAATACAACCTTGTCGCATATTAAATTGTCATTCATCTTGCATGCATATCATTGGTTTGGGGGCCTTATGCCGATTCACCTAATAATTAAATATGGGGCCCATATGCGGGCAACTCTAGTCTCATATTGGCCTCATTTAAACTTGTGTAGCGAACCGGTGATATATTCTGCCTTGTTAAAACAACATTTAAATTGCGGGGTAGATAAATAACTTGAACCATCTAATTAATTGTCGGGACCCCGGTTCCGCCTAATCTGACCTAATTGCATCGCACCTTGCCATGCCATGCATAATACATGCATCATGCCGATCTTCTGCCGTTGTATTAAATATTGCATCCGTGTTTCTTCTAGTGTTTTGCTTCTTCGCGGATAAGGCCGTTGAGTTGATGTGAGCTTACGATCTTGGTTGAACCCTTCGACAATGTTTTTCAAAGAGCATCTCCCCTTTCTACCTATCTTACTTTTATAGTATTTATTCCCTCCTGTTGATCTATTGCTATCACGTTGCGATGCTCTAGTTTCCGTACTGTGATATCCCTTGCAGCCTTATATTGCCTTGGACACATCCTATTACTGTTGTTTTGGTAGATAGTTGGACTTGCCTTGTAGTCGCTTGCCCAAGTCTTGTTGCGTGTCGTCAAATGCCACGATTCTTGGAGCCTTGCCGCATGTTGATGTTGGAGATGATCTTAGTTTTACTTATTGTTCACTTTAATTCCTGTTTAACAACTAAAATTGAAATAAGCGAGGGCATCGGTGGGTGATAGAAAATATTTGGTTCCGAACGCCACTTGTGTCCTAAAGACCCAGTACTTGATACTGTTCCTTGTTTTATCGCGCTATCCACATCCGGAGGTATATGGGACCCCTGAGCGAAGCTTGATTCGGTCTTATTTCTTGGGGCCAAACTAGTTTGAGGTTTTATTTACGATCCACTTATGCCATGCTACTACGTATTTACATTTGTGCGAGGACCACCTGTATTGTTTAGGATCGTGGCGATTCCGCGGTGTCGACAAGCCCAGCCACACTTTCGGGTTCCCGATCGTTCTGGCCGTCCCCACAACGTTAAGCCCGTCTCGGGCCGGCCGTTCGGAGTTCTACTTAGGTGGCCCCGAAATATTTCGAATCCTGTGATTGTTCGGTCGTGAAAGCCTCGTTGGGTTTTGATTTGGTTTTTAGGGTTGATCGGCGTGTGTTGCTATTGGTGCACCCGGCCGGGTAAAACTTTCGAAAGCCGTGTCATGGATATGGACGACTTGGAGCCGCGATATCTCGACCATAGACAAGCATAACTAAAGTTTATTGCTATAAATTTGACTTATAATGACTAGTAATCAGCTTCACTATAATGGAATGGCTAACTAATACTGCCCATAATTGCTTGTTTGGAGTGTCGCTTGCGACCATTGTACCTGACTCGTAAGTATTGCAACTACAACGGAATGGCTAAATAAAAGTACCAACAACTGCTGGGTTTTGGGTTTATCTCATGCTATCTGTATCTGATTAGTAATTGTTGTAACTACAATGGAATGGTTAACTAAAAGTGCCCACTGCTTATTTTATCAGGACGACTATCTAAACCTGACTAGTAAAGTCGCAACTATAATCGAATAAGTAAACGCCAATGTGAGTTCCTCGGTTGACTTCCTCGATTGGTCTCGAGGGGGAAACGCCAGGATGGGTTTGTTTGATGGTAGTATCAGGTTGGTTCCGGATAGGTCCTTCTTACCCCTCTCTGATTGCCGCCAGATGTATCGAGTCTCTATAGGGTGTATAGTGCATGCTGCCGCTTGATCCACCATACCTATGTAGGCGAGACCGAATTCTAGCCTCGCTGTCTGGCCTCGATCGACGCTCCTATTTTTCCTTTGCCCTTTGTCGGCACCCTTTTGTTTAAGCAGGTTTGAGATCGACGTCGTTAGCGAGGTTACCCTTCCGGCTTGGCACAGGCAGGGTTATGGACGCCATTGGTTATTCTTGGGGCTCTTAGCCCCATTTGCATCTTGTCCGTAGTCGGACGCTCTATCATTTTCAAGGTGATTTGGATCTTTGTACATTATATCTGTATTCTTGACTCTTTGAGTCGCTGTTGTATATATCTGTTCTGTGGGTCCCATCGAGGACTGTTGTGAAATGTTATTACTTCGTTTTCCACCCGCACGAAAGTGCCTGGTGGGCACCTTTGAATCGTTTCTATGCGGGTTTGGCGAATTTTGCTAACACTTGCATAGGTCCGATACTGAGGGTGTTACATAGATCGGATCGGATCGCGAGGAGGAGAAGCGAGTACGACTACATCACCCACGTTAAACGAGCGTTCACTGCGGTAATCTTCAAGGGTATGAAGATCTAATCCAATCTCTCGTTGATTGCATCTCCTAGATTAGATCTTGGCTTTCCCTCTGTTGCATCCGTAGAAAATTTTGATTTACTGCCGTGAATCCCATCAGTGGTATCAGAGCTAGATCTATGCGTAGATGTGTTTCACGAGTAGAACGCAACATGGTTGTTCGGGCGTTGATGTTTTCTGTTGCAAGCCTCTTGTTTGTGTTCTTCTTATGACGCGGATAGTGAGATTGAAGCGGTCCAGGCCAACCTTACGCGGCGTCATTCGCGAGAGACCGGCTCCGCACTTGACGTGTGGCTTGTACCACATGCGGTGGTGGATGTCAGTTTCTCTCACTATAGTTGTCATGGGATTAACACCGGAGTTTGGCAACCATAATATCACCGTTGTGGCTTTCCGTAGGTAAGAATCGTTCTTAGCATCTACTCCCATAAGCCACGTAAAACATGCAACAACAAAGTAGAGGCGTCTAACTTGTTCTTGCAGGGAGTGTTTTCTGTGATATGGTATGGCCCAAGATGTGATGTGTATATTGTATGCGATGATCATGTTTAGTAATGTTTCACGACTTGTATGTCGATGAGTACACAACCGGCAGGAGCCATATGGTTGTCTTTATAATTGTGTATGACCTGCGAGTCAACTTCTTATACGCCATGTAATAGCTTTACTTTATCGCTAAGTAGTTAGCAATAGTTGTAGTTGCTATTCGTGGTGGAGGCAATCATGGTGGAGTGATGGAGATCATGCCGGAACGCACAAGATGGAGATCATTGCGCGAGGATTGGCTATACCATGTCACATAAAGTTATATGCATGTGATGTTTATCCCTTTATGTATCTTATTATGCTTAGATCGCGACGGTAGCATTATAAGATGATTCCTCATAAAGATCAAGATAAAATTGTGTTCTCCCCAAGTATGCACCGTTGCGAAAGTTCGTGTCCAAGCATCATGTGATGATCGGGTGCTATAGACTCTCGCTCACATACACGTGCAAGCCAGGTTTTTGCACACGGAAATACTTGGGTCTAACTTGACGAGCCTAGCATGTAGACATGGCCTCGGAACACAAGAACCGAAAGGTTAAGCATGAGTCATATGAATGATATGATCGACACTTCGTTGTCCACCATTGAAACCACATCTCTTCTCGTGATGATCGGATTAGGTGTGGTGAATTTGGATCGTGTTCACTAAAAACTTGAGGGATGTTGAATTTAGTGGGAGTTCATCTAGTAATTTGATTAAGTTGAACTATTTATCATGAACATAGTCTAAATTGTACTTGCAAATCGTAGATCCAATGGCCAAGTCCAACTTCAACTTCAACGTTTTTCTGAGAAAGAAAAGCTTAGAAACAATGGGTCAAACTTCACCAACCGGTTCCGCAATCTAAGAATCATTACATGCGGCGGACAAAAGGACTATGTCCTTGAGAAAGCGTTAGGTAACCCCTCGTTGCAATCGCGGCTGATGAGAAAGTTGTCTATCGATCGCAAAGATGATTATGGTGTGATTAAGAGCACCATGTTGTTTGCTATGGAACCGGAGCTTCAAAATCGTTTTGAAACCTATCCCGGGCCCTTTGAGATTCTCGAGGAGCTGAAAACCATGTTTCAGACTCAAGCCCGTTCTGAGAGATATGAGATCTCTGAGAAGTTCTTTAACTGCAAGATGGAGGAAGGGAGTTCCGTTAGTGAGCACGCCATAAAGATGTCGGGATACACTCAACGCCTTGAGCAACTGGAATTCACGATTCCAGAGGAGATCAAGATTGACAAGGGTCTGCAATCACTCCCTCCCAGCTACAAAATTTTTGTAGTGACTCATAATCAGATTGGTTCCACTGATACGATCACCGAGCTCTTCGCAAAGCTGAAGGCTGCGGAAGTGGACATCAAGAAGGATAATCATGTGTTGATGGTCAACAAGCCCTCCTTTAAGAAAGGTAAGGGAGCAAAGAAGCCCTTCAAGAAGGGTGGCGGCAAGCGCAATGCCCCTGCTGAGAAGAAGCTCAGGTCTGGTCCTAAGCCGGACACTGAGTGCTTCTATTGCAAGGACAGGGGTCACTGGAAGCGCAACTGTCCGAAGTACTTAGCGGACAAGAAGTCTGGCATCATCAAAGGTATATTTGATATACATGTTATTGATGTTTTCCTTACTAGCCCTCGTTGTAGTGCCTGGGTATTTGATACCGGTTCAGTTGCTAATATTTGTAACTCGAAACAGGAGCTACGGAATAGACGGCGGCTTGCGAGGGATGAGGTGACGATGCGCGTTGGCAATGGATCAAGAGTTGATGTGATGGCCGTCGGCACGCTCTCCTTAGTTTTACCTTCGGGATTAGTTTTAAACCTTAATAAATGTTATTATGTGCTTGTGTTGAGCATGAACATTATTTCCGGATCATGTTTATTGCAAGACGGTTATTCATTTAAATCGGAGAATAATGGTTGTTCTATTTATATGAGTAACATCTTTTATGGTCATGCACCTCTAGTGAATGGTTTATTTCTTCTAAATCTCGAAAGGGATGAAACACACATCCATAACATTGAGGCTAAGAGATGCAAAGTACATAGTGATAATACTACTTATTTGTGGCACTGTCGTCTAGGTCATATTGGTGTAAAGCGCATGAAGAAACTCCATTCTGATGGACTTTTGGAGTCTCTTGATTTTGAATCATTTGACACATGCGAACCATGCCTCATGGGCAAGATGATCAAAACCCGTTCTCGGTATGATGGAGCGAGCAACGGACTTGTTGGAAATCATACATACCGATGTATGCGGACCGATGAGTGTTTCGGCCGCGGTGGATATCGCTATTTCCTCACTTTTACCGATGACTTAAGTAGATATGGGTATATATATTTAATGAAACATAAATCTGAAACATTTGAAAAGTTCAAGGAATTTCAGAATGAAGTGGAGAACCATCGTAACAGAAAGATTAAGTTTCTACGATTCGATCGTGGGGGCGAATATTTGAGTTATGATTTTCTCACGCATCTTAAAGCAAGTGGAATCGTTTCACAACTCACGCCACCCGGAACACCACAGCGCAATGGTGTGTCTGAACGCCGGAATCGAACCCTATTAGATATGGTCCGATCAATGATGTCTCTTACTGATTTGCCGTTATCATTTTGGGGTTATGCATTAGAAACCGCTGCATTCACTTTAAATAGGGCTCCATCTAAATCCGTTTAGACGACACCGTATGAACTGTGGTTTGGTGCTAAACCTAAATTGTCGTTTCTTAAAGTTTGGGGATGCGAATATTACGTCAAGAAGTTGATGTCGGACAAGCTCGAACCCAAAGCGGAGAAATGCGTCTTCATAGGATACCCTAAGTAAACTATTGGGTATACCTTCTATCACAGAACCGAAGGAAAAGTGTTTGTCGCAAAGAACGGTTCCTTTCTTGAGAAGGAGTTTCTCTCGAAAGAAGTGAGTGGGAGGAAAGTAGAGCTTAACGAGGTTATTTGTGGCATCCCGCAAAACCACTACTAGAAAATCGCGTTGTTTTTGTGCATTGCATCATCATGACCGCATGCTCATGTCATCATGCCACATTGCATTTGAGCATCGTCATCATCTTGCAATTGATTGCATAAAACTATTTTTGAAAAGCCTGGTTTTGTTTTCTAAACGCCCCGTCTTTTATTCAAACGCAAACCCGGGTCGCCGGAATATTTTATTTTGACTAAATATGTTTTGCAAACGGTCCGTTTAAATAAATAAAATTTTGCATTATTTTTAGTGGGGCAGTCGAACGGGCCGAATGACCCGAACGACCGCCCCAGAAATTAAAACGGTTCACCTAATTCCTAAACCTACCAAACTAATCTACCCATCCCTCTGGCCACATCACCCCGGCCAATCCCCTCGTGACACCTCACCTCTCCCCAAAGCCTCACCCACTCACACGCTGCCACCTAGACCTACCCTCACCCACCTAAACAACCCCCACCACACAAACACACACCACACACGGCACTCCACCTGGCCCCAGCCGGCCACCCCCTGGACACACACACGCGCCAGCACCCCCTGCCCACTTCCCCTGGACCCCACCCTGCCAGCCCCGTCCCACTTCCCCTGGACCCCACCCGCGCCCCACGTCCCTCACGCTCTGCCGCTCGCGTCGTCTTCTCCTCCTCCCTTCTCTCCGCCCGCGTTCCTCCCTCCCTGGCCGCGCTCGCTCCCTCCAGCCTCTCCTCCCCTTCCTCTCCGCCGTCCTTGCTTGGCTGCCTTCGCTGCATGTATGACCTTCAACCCTCTGCTCCACGCCTTCTCTGGCCAAGCCCGCCTCCGCATCCGCCTCCGTCGCCCGTTCTCCTCCCGTGCGCCCTCTCCCTCTCACTTCGCCTCACTTCTGGCGCCGCGCTCGTCGCCGCGTCCTTCCCCACCCTCTCCGTCGCGCGGCTCCCGCGCGCGCCGCTCGCCTCCACCTCCTGCCGTCTCGCCGCCACGAAACCCCACCTCTACCTGGCGGCCTCTCTGCTCGCGTCCGCCCGCGCCGAGCGGCCCAGGTGCTCTTCGCTCCTCGGCGCCCGCCTCTGCCGGCCCTCCATGATTCGCCGTCCGCCGCCTGGCCGACGCCCCGCCGCCCCTGCTCCTTCCCAGGCCCGTCCCCAACCTCCGGCCCTCACTGCCTCCTCCGCGGAAGACCCCGCCCGAGCTCTGCCTCCGCCAAGCCCGTCGCCATCGTCCCCGTCGCCGGCCTCGCCGCGCCCAGACCCGTCTTACGGCCGGCGGCGCTGCGCGCTCTGCGATCTGCGGCCGAGGCCCTCTTCTTTGTCGATCGCACGTTCACTGCCTCAGATGTATGCGTGTATGTACCTTTGAGTGCATGTGCTCTTAAAGATATTCAGATGGTGTGGCGACGATGGTTGTCAAGATGGATCCAATGACCGCAAGCCGTACCCAGAGACCGCCACCCGAAGTTCAAGACCGTCTCGCACCAAGATCCCCGATGCTCTTTTGTCGCCAAGATCTACTTTGTTGCGAGATTCGTCGACCAATGTGCGCGATGGAACCGATGACGCCTGGACCCCCAAGATCTTCCGGCGCCGAGATCCAAGATCGACCCCGAGGACCGGTCCACCGGAACACCCAGGCCTTCGGACAGGGATGCTCAAGGACAAGACCGGCTCGATGCCGATGGGCTCGAGGGGTGTACATGGTGCCACTAGATAACCGCCAAGTTCGTCATCGGAACCACAAGGCCGTTGCAGTGAACTCGACAAGATCTACCACATGAAGACCGTACCAAACCGGTGACCCTCGACGAACCTCCGGCAAGAACTTCGACATGGCCAAGATCTACCGCAACCGAGTCCGGCACCGACAAGTGAAGTCAGAAACACCAAGCCCTTCCTCCGGAACGCCAAGAATTACCCCCGATATCCGAGAACGATCCCGGAGCCCGAGAACGTTCCGTCGAACCCTGAACCCTGAGACCGACCCCGAACCCCGGGACCCAAGACCGTCGAGACCCCTCAATGTGTGAACCCCTTTCCGAGAACCCTATTTTATAAATGGTCAACTATATGAATTGTTGCATATTTAATTCTCATCTCGCATGCACATCATTGGTTTGGGGGCCTTATGCCGATTCACTGCATAATTAAATATGGGGCCCATATGCGGGCAAATCTAGTCTCATATTGGCCTCATCTAAATCTGTGTAGCGAACCGGTGCTATATTTTGCCTTGTTAAACAACATTTAATTGCGGGGATTAGCTAAACAACATGAACCACCTAATTAAGTGTCGGGACCCCCGGTTCCGTTTAATATGACCTAATTGCATCGCACCCTTGCCATGTCATGCATCATACCTGCATCATGCCGATCTTCTGCCGTTGTATTAAATAGTGCATCCGGTGTTTCTTCTAGTGTTTTGGTTCTTCGCGGATAAGGCCGTCGAGTTGATGCGAGTGTCGTCCGTTCTTCGGTTGAACCTTCGGCAATGTTTTTAGGCGAGCATCTCCCCCCTTTCTACCTATCTTACTTTTATAGTATTTATTCCCTCCTGTTGATCTATTGCTATTTGTGTTGCGATTCTCTAGTTTTTCGTACCCGTGATATCCCTTGCAGCCTTATATTGCCTTGGACACATCCTATTACCTGTTGTTTGGTAGATAGTTGGACTTGCGTGTCGTAGTCGCTTGCTCAAGTGCTGTTGGGTGTCGTCATATGCCACAGTTGTTGATGTATTGCCGCATGTTGATGTTGGAGACGATCATAGTTTTACTTATCGCTCACTTTCATTCCTGTTTAACAACTAAAATTGAAGTAAGCACAGGCATCGGTGGGTGATAGAAAATATTTGGTTTCCGAGCATACTTGTGTCCGTGGGACCCCGAGTACTTGATACATGTTCCTTGATTTATCGCTATCCACATCCGGGTATATGGGACCCCCGAGCGAGCTTGATTGAGTCTTATTTCTTGGGGCCACAAACTAGTTTGAGGTTTTATTTACTATCCTGTACTTATGCCATGCTACTTATGTATTTACGATTGTGCGAGGAGCACCTTGTCATTTAGGTAAGCGTGTTTTTCGGTATCGACAAGCCCAGCCACACTTTCGGGTTCCCGATCGCTACGACCATTGACGCAAACCTTGAGTCCGTCTCAAGCTTGCTTACCGTTATGGTCTACTCAATGGGGTGGCCCCTGAAATATTTCGAATCTGTGATTGTTCACCGTGAAAGCCTCGTTGGGTTTTGATTTAGTTTTTCCGAGGTTGATCGGCGTGTGTTGCTATTGGTGCACCCGCCGGTAAAACTTTCAAAGCCGTGTCCATGGATATGGACGACTTGGAGCACGATATCTCGATCATAGACAAGCATAACTAAAGTAGTGCTATAAATTTGACTTTATAATGACTAGTAATCAGCTTCACTATAATGGAATGGCTAAATAATCGCCCACAATTGCTTGTTTGGATTGTAACTTGCGACCATTGTACTGACTAGTAAGTATGACAACTACAACGGAATGGCTGAATAAAAGTACCAACAAGCTTTGGGTTTTGGGTTTATCTCATGCTATCTATCTAATTAGTAATGGTTGCAACTTCAAGCAGAATGATTAACTAAAAGGGCCCAGCTTCTTTTTATCGTGACGATTATCTATACGACTAGTAATTGCTGCAACGATAACTGAATAAGTAAAACTGCCAACTGTGTGAGTTCCTCGGTTGACTTCCTCTTTTGGTCTCGAGGGGGAAACACCAGGATGGGTTTGTTTGATGATAGTATCAGGTTGGTTCCGGATAGGTCCTTCTTACCCCCCCTCTGATTGTCGCCAGTTGTATCGAGTCTCTATAGGTTGTTTAGGGCACGCTGCCGCTGCCGCTTCAGTCCACCATACCTATGTAGGCGAGGACCGCCGAATTCTAGCCTCGCTGTCTGGCCTCGATCTTGGCTCCTCTTTTCCTTTGCCCTTTGTCGGCACCCCTTTTGTTTAAGCAGGTTTTGAGATCGACGTCGTTAGCAGGGTTATGGACGCCATTGGTTATTCTTCAGGGCTCTTAGCCCCATTTGCATCTTGTCCGTAGTCGGACGCCCTATCATTTTCAAGGTGATTTGGATCTTTGTATATTATATCTGTATTCTTGACTCTTTGAGTCGCTGTTATATATATCTGTTCTGTGGGTCCCATCGAGGACTGTTGTGTAATGTTATTACTTCGTTTTCCACCCGCACGAAAGTGCCTGGTGGGCACCTTTGAATCGTTTCTATGCGGGTTTGGCGAGTTTCGCTAAAACTTGCATAGGGTCCGATTCTGAGGGTGTTACATTATTGAACCTTCTCTTGAATTGGAGAGTAGCGCAGCACCTGAAATTTTTCCAGTGCCGCCTGCACCAACAATAGAGGAAGCTAATGACAAGGATCATGAAGCTTCGGACGATGCTGCTACTGAACGTCGCAGGTCGACAAGGTCGCGTGCCCCTCCTGAGTGGTACGGCAACCCTGTCTTGACTGTCTTGTTGGTAGAAGACAGTGAACCTACGAACTATGAGGAAGCGATGATGAGCCCAGACTCTAAGAAATGGCTGGAAGCCATGAAATCCGAATTGGGATCCATGAGCGAAAACCAAGTATGGACTTTGGTGGATCCTCCTAGCGACCGAAAGGCCGTTGAGTGCAAATGGATATTCAAGAAGAGAGCGAGCGGATGGTAATGTTACCGTCTATAAAGCACGGCTTGTCGCAAAAGGTTTTCGACAAGTTCAAGGTGTTGACTACGATGAGACTTTCTCTCCCGTAGCAATGTTTAAGTCCATTCGGATTTTATTAGCAATTGCTGCGTTTCATGATTATGAAATATGGCAGATGGATGTCAAGACTTCTTTGCTCAATGGCAACATTGATGAAGAGTTGTATATGATGCAACCCGAAGGTTTTGTCGATCCTAAGGATGCTAGTAAAGTATGCAAACTTCAGCGTTCCATTTATGGACTGAAGCAAGCATCTCGGAGTTGGAACCTTCGTTTTGATCAAGTGATCAAGAGCTTTGGATTTGTTCCAAATTTCTACGAAGCTTGTATCTACAAGAAAGTGAGTGGGAGCTCGGTGACGTTTCTGGTACTATATGTGGATGACATATTGATTATTGGAAATGACATCAACATGCTTAACGATGTGAAGAGTTATTTGAACAAGTGTTTTTCAATGAAAGACCTAGGTGAAGCTGCTTATATATTGGGCATCAAGATCTATAGAGATAGACAAAGACGCCTGATAGCTTTAAGCCAGAGTACATACCTAGACAAAGTTCTGAAAAGGTTCAGAATGGATAAGGCAAAGAAAGGTTCAGTGCCTATGTTGTCAGGTAAGATATTGAGCAAGGCTCAGTGTCCAGCTACGGTAAATGATAGGGAAGCTATGAGCAAAGTTCCTTATGCCTCGGCCATAGGTTCCATCATGTATGCCATGCTTTGTACTAGACCGAATGTGTCCAATGCTCTTAGTTTGAAGAGCAGATATCAAAGTGATCCAGGAGTGGAACACTGGACAGCCGTGAAGAACATCCTAAAGTACCTAAATAGAACTAAAGAAATGTTCTTAGTCTATGGGGGTGATGAACAACTTGTCGTAAAAGGTTACGTCGACGCTAGTTTTGACACCGACAAGGATGATTCCAAATCTCAGACAGGATACGTTTATATTTTGAATGGAGGAGCTGAGTGGAGAAGCTGCAAGCAAAGCGTGATCGCGGGATCTGATGAGAAGCGGAATACATGGCTGCTGCAGAAGCGTCAAGTGAAGGAGTTTGGATCAGAAACTTCATCACTGAGCTTGGCGTGGTTCCAAGTGCATTGGACCCACTGGATATATTGTGTGACAACACTGGCGCCATAGCACTCGCTAAGGAACCAAGATATCATCCAAAGACCAAGCATATCAACCGCAAGTTTCATATAATCCGAGATTATATAGCAGATGGAGATCTGAAGATTAGCAAAGTACATACGGATCTGAATGTCGCAGATCCATTGACTAAACCTCTTCCACGTGTAAAACATGATCAACACCTCAGTGCCATGGGTGTGAGATTGTTGCCAGATGTAAACTAGATTATTGACTCTAGTGCAAGTGGGAGACTGTTGGAATTATGCCCTAGAGGCAATAATAAAGATGTTATTATTATAATTCTTGTTCATGATAAAGTTTATATTCCATGCTAGAATTGTATTAGCGGAAACTTTAATACTTGTGTGGTTTGTGAACAACACCGTGTCCCTAATGCGCCTCTATGGACTAGCTCATTGATCAATGATGGTTAAGGTTTCCTAACCATAGACATGAGTTGTCAATTGATAATGAGATCATATCATTGGGAGAATGATATGGTGGATAGACCCAAACAAAGCGAGCAATTAGATCGTGTCATCGTGTTCGTCTTTGCAAGCTTTTCCTATGTCAAATATTGTATTCCTTAGACCATGAGATAATGCAACTCCACGGTATCGAAGAAAGCTTTGAGGTCATCAAACGTCATCCTATGAGAGGGTGATCATAAAGGTGTCTCTCAGGTGATCGGAAAGTATCTGTTGGGTTGTATGTATCGAGATGGAATTTGTCCCTCCCAAGTCGGAGAGATATACTTCGGGCCCACTCGGTAATCGATATCAACACCGCTTGCAAGCATGTGGTTAAGGAGTTAATCACAAAGTGATATAGGATTACGGAACAAGTAAAGTACTTGCTGTGAACGATATTGAACTAGGTATGACGGTACCGACGATCGAATCTCGGGCAAGTAAAATATCGCGAGACGAAGGGAATATATATATGGGATTGATTGAATCCTGGCATCGTGGTTCATCCGATGTGATCATCGATGAATGTGTGGGAGTCAATATGGGTGCCCAGACCCCGCTGTTGATTATTGATAGAAGATCATGTCTGCATATTCTCGAACCCGCAGGGTCACACACTTAACGTATCTCGACGCTAGGATATATTGGATAATTGGTTTATGAATTTTTGTTCGGAGTCTCGTATGGGATACGGGATATCACGAGAGGTTCCGGAATGGTCCGGAGAATAAGATTCATATAAGGCAGTGCAGTTTTTGGAGTTCGGAATTGTTCCGGGTTAATCGGTATTGTACCGAAAGCTTCTAGAACCTTCCGGAAGGGGACCAACGTGGCCCCACCTTCCGGGAGGGTCATGGCCTATGAGGGAGTGTCCTGGCGCATTGGGCCAGGGCACAAGGCCCCATAGGGCCCAGCCGATCCTGGATAAGTTTAAACTCGTTTAAACTAGAGATAGGATTTCTAGATAAGGGAGAGTTTAAATCGTTTAAACTAGAGATAGGATTTCTAGATAAGGGAGAGTTTAAATTGTTTAAACTAGAGATAAGCTTGGAGGAGGGGCAGGGCTGGCCCCCCTCTATATATAGGGGTGGTGCGCCCCCTCTCTACACACCTTCCTCCAAGCCCTAGCAGCCTTGCTACCTTCCTCTCTCCCTCCCGACTGTTTGTAGGCGAAGCCCTGCAGCAGAAATTCTCCACCATATACACCACGCCATCGTGTTGTAGATCCAATCTATCTCTTCACCATACTCGCTGGTTCGAGGAAGGAGGAGACGTCGAGGTGCTGCACGTGTGCATCTCACGGAGGCACCGCCACTTGTGGTGCTAGATCGGATCGGATCGCGAGGAGGAGAAGCGAGTACGACTACATCACCCAAGTTCCGACGAACGTTCCGCTGTGCGAATCTTCAAGGGTATGAAGATATAATCCAATCTCTCTCGTTGATTGCATCTCCTAGATTGGATCTTGGCTTTCCCTCTGTTTGCATCCGTAGAAAATTTTGATTTACTATGCCGCGAAACCCTTCACTGTTATAGCCCTACCATAGATTAGAGTGTCCAACCGGAGAGTAGTTCAGGATAGTATCATGAAGAGAATATATTTATTGAGAGTGTTCACTAGTGAAAGTATGATCCCTAGGCCTTGTTTCTAAGCATTGAAACACTGTTTGCATCTATATCTGTTGCATATTTGCTTGCTTCCATCTTTATTGCAGTTTGCCTTTAGTCTCTCCCACGTCAACAACAAGTCAGAATCTCTTTTCTGGCACCGTTACCACTTGTATTTCACTATCTCTTCGCCGAACTAGTGCACCTATATACCTGACAAGTGTATTGGGTGTGTTGGGGACACAAGAGACTTCTTGTATTTTGATTTCAGGGTTGCTTGAGAGGGATACCTTTGACCACTTCCTCCCTGAGTTCGATAAACCTTCGGTAATCCACTTAAGGGAAACTTGTTGCTGTTTTACAAACCTCTGCACTTGGAGGCCCAACAACTGTCTACAAGAATAGAAGTGCGTAGGCATCATTACCGACAATACCTTCTTTACTCGATCCGATAAGTGATATTTCCGTGACCTAGTCACATGTTGCGCAACTTATGAATATAACTTATCCGAGTGGGCCCAAGAGTATCTTCCGCCACGCGGATGGAAATCCCGCTCTTGATGCAGTCTCTTCTACATGTCCCTCTGGATACCCAATGACACCTTTATGATCACCATATTACTGAGTGACGTTATGTGTCATCAAAGCATCATCAGGTGACAGTGATTTGATATGGTCTCACGGTATAAAAAAAGAGTCACTATGTTTCCTAAACATCATAGCCTGAACTTTGTGACATGATTGTGATACGATAATATAGATATGGTATGTTCACCATCTCATTCCGTTTGTGGCGAGCGGCTCCCATGTGCCTGATTCCGCGCCTGTGGCCGTGCACAATTCTGTCTGCTATTTGGCAGAGATGGCTTGGCCGCCATGGACGAGTGTCCTTGTCGATCGCAGAGCTGGACTTGTACGTGCAATAAAACTTGGTCATGGCGCCCTTTGCAGTTCATGTTGTCCTCGTGGTGGTGACCCCACCGAAGCCCAGAGTTGACAATCCTTGGACGTAAAGCTGGTGTGGCCCAGGGGCGGAGCTGGAAGGCGTAGAAGTCCGGTGCTAATGCTTCCTAGTGGTGCTAATTATATAGGCTTTTCCTAATTTAGTCTTGAAAATTAACAAATCTTGGTTGCAGTTCAGCTGCTCAGCCGGTGCTACAGCACCTGTAGCACCAGGCGGGGATCCGCCTCTGGTGTGGCCGGAAACGGGGGTCGCCCGATTCGGTGGTCGGCTGGAGCAGCCTTCATGCACCGCCTCCGTCGTCCTTGATAGGATGAGGTGTCCTCGGTCTGCCCCTGCCGCCATCCCCCTTGATGTGTGCTGCCTTATCCCCAATGTGGCGCCGCTGTCGTGAGGATGGTGCTTGGATCTTCAAGCGGTGTGGCCGGAAAGGATCTTCGAGCTGCGGTTGGACGGAAACAGTGGTCTCGTGCGTGGTGGCGCTGGGTAGCCATGGGGATTGGGTGAAGAAAGACCTAGTTAAAAGTCAACATCTTCTAAGTTTTACCAAGTTTATTTAAAAAATACGAATATTTACAATATCGAATGGACATATTGGAAAACTATACTTTATGGTGAATCTATTGATATTCATTTGATATTGTGGATCTTTATATTTGTACATATAAATTTGGTCAAACTTAGAATATGTTGACTTTTAAGTTAAGCTTATGCGTCTTACATTTTGGGACGGAGGGAGTACATCACAATATTTTCTTTTTTTATTTGGTATGTGTGTCGTTGTACTGGCATGAGTTTCGCAAAGAAAAAACACAAGAGGTTTCAAACCGGATTAACGATTACGTAGCAACTAATCTATGTTAAATCCTAACCACATAGATGTTGCTTAAAGTGATGCCTCTACTAGACATCCTACAGTATATAATATATTTGGTTAAATTTGAAATATTTTGACTCTAACTTATCCCTGGACGGAGGGACTACTTGATCAATATTTTCACTGTCTGAGCTCACCCGTGAAAATCCAACTAGCTTCGCATGGACAAAAAAAGTTTCTATGATAACTTGTAGTATTGCTTCCTTCCCCTCAAGTCCCGGTACCGCTATATATCATTCTTATCAAGTAAAAATAAATTCTGGTGTATTTTTTGTATGCAAATTAAGTATGAGCATAGCAGAAACCATGGATATCTACGGATACCGGGTATCCGTCAGGTTTGGGTTCAGTATGATATCAATGCCTATGAATACTTTAGTGGGCATGCTAGAGTGAGGCTGATGCCAGGAAGACAATGAGAAAAAGAAGTATAGACTGGCTAAATAGAGTGTGTTGTGTAGGCCCAAAGAACAGGGTGGGCTCGGTATTCATGACCTACAGGTTAAGAATGCAGCCCTCCTTAGTAAATGGCTCTACAAGTTATTAAATGAGGAAGGGATTTTGCAAACTATTATTAGGAGAAAGTATATTGGTTCAAAAGCATTGTCCCAAATAGTTTAGAAACCTGGTGACTCGCACTTTTGGGCTGGTCTGATAGCGTCAAAAAAATATTTTTTACGCTTCAGGACTTTCTCTATTAATAATGGGACACAAATAAGGTTCTGAAAGGATAAATGACTAGATAATGCTACCCTTCGAGAACAATATTTTGCGTTATATTTCATTATCCGTTTATAAGGAGGAAACGGTTGCCACAGTGTTCAAACCATTTCCACCAAATATAACGTTCAGACGGGATCTAATTGGTGCTAGACTTGACTATTGGATCATGTTGCTACATCGCCTGACACATGTACAATTATCGGACGAGTCAGATGAATTCCGATGGAATCTAACTAAGAATGAGTCCTTTTCTGTTAGCTCTTTGTACAATGCTTTAGCTCAGCCGGCTATTCCAGTGGTAGATAATAGGATGATCTGGAAGATGAAGATACCTCTTAAAAACAAAATCTTTGTTTGATATCTTCTTCATGGGATTATACTTACAAAAGACAACCTTATTAAACGGGATTGGCATGGAAATCCTGGATGTGTGTTCTGTCACCATGATGAGACAACCAAACACCTGTTTTTCCAATGTAGTTTTGCTTGGTCTATATGGTCAATTACCCAAGCAGCTTCAGGTTTGTATCCACCACGTAGTATTGCCAATATTTTTGGAAATTGGTTACATGGTATTGATAACAAGTAGAAGAATCTTCTTGGGGTTGGAGCGATAGCCATTATATGGCTATGTAAAAATAATAAGATTTTTAATGATATAAATTGTTCTCTTCTGCAGGTTATCTACATGTGTACTCATACCCTTCGGGCTTGGTCAAGTTTGCATCATGCGGAATATCGCGAGCTGTTTATGGAGGTGTGTACGCGGCTGGAGGATACGACATAGGACTTATTTACCAGACAAGGATGGCAGCATAATCTTTGGATAGATTTGCCTATGCACCTAGGCGCTATTACAATTTCTCATTTTGATATGTAATTCGCTTTATATCTTTCTTTTATGTTGGACCTTGTGGATTGGTGTCGGCTGTGTTGTATCTAGTTATGCAGAGGCCGGGTGTAAGTTATAAAAATAATAAAGGCATCCTTTATCGAAAAAAAAGAATGAGGCTGATGATCTAGATTTGGATATGGTTTTGGTCTACCACCCAAACCCACCACATTGTTATCCTTAACTACGCTTCAGCTCCTGTTTACAGATCGCATCACACGATCACATGCATCTCGCCAAACTTGCCGCATCGCACGGCGCCTCGGTATCTCGCCATACATGCCTCGCTGAAACTCTGCCGGTTTCGTACACATGGCATATACACGTTGCCGAACAAGAACCGGTTACATGAACACCTTAACTACATGCAGAACCCAAAACAAAACATATATAGATACAAATTCTCGGTAGTGCTATATAATATATCATCCTTATAAAGTAAAAAAATAAATCCCGGTGTATTTTTGCATGCAAATTAAGTACGAGCGCAGCAGAAACTATGTTGTGAGACGGGGCCAACACATGAGACATACAGTACATATAAGTTGAACTTTTATTTAGAAGACCAGCAGCAACAGCAATGATGAACGTCTCGACAAAGCTAAGCTGGGCCTAAACCGGTACAAGATAGTAGTAGTATGACACATTATTTATGCGGATAGATATATAGTAGGAGAGGTGGGACTGCTTTGTGCGCGCCGGCACAGCAGTGAGGCTTATTAGCCCATCAAAGGGATGGGGCAAACGAAGCCGGGGAGCACAGGAGTGCCGCAATCTGACAGCACACTCTTGACGAGCAATTCCAAGTTGGATCGGTCACTTAAGTATTTCGTGAAGGCAACGCACAGGCACTCATCGGCGATTTCTGGCATCTCTCGGACATACTGCTGGCAGCACTGCTCCCTCTCGCTTCTGGTCTGGGGTGGAAACACTACGAAGAGGTCACCGGTGAAGCAGCGTTGGAGATCAGACAGGTAGTCATTCGTGCAGTACCTCCCGGCGGACTGCCACGGTGCCTGTCGAGGCGGAGGCGGAGGCGGAGGCGGAGGCGGCGCGCTCTTGTCACTACGCACCAGCTGGACGGGGGCCTGGACAGCAGGAGTATCATCACGGCGAGGAGGAGGAGCAAGACGCGGGAGGGCGCCATGGCTTTGCTGCTAGCCATTAATATTGATTGGGGTGGGTGATGCTTGGTTGCTGCTGCTTCTTCTTTTGAGATGTGCCGTTGCTAACTGGCTGCGGATGTTGGTCTGCTTTTGTGGTGGCAGAGTGTGTGCAAACCTGCTGGCCGTATTTATAGGAAGCTAATCGGCGTACCTCACAGGTCGTCGCGGGTTTCAGAGAGGTCATTACTGCTTGCGTACGTACAGATTGTAGAGTCATGGCTCCATGGATCGTACATATATAGTACCGTACGTACGATCATAGTATATATTTCAGCTCATGGAGCATGGCTTCGTAGATGTTTTGGGTGAGTTCCTTTTCTCTTTTGGCCCGCCCGTTAGTCGAGCGATGTGGCCACGTACGGGAGAAAACTGATCTATCTCTTGTTTCTTAGATAGATGATGGTCAAAGTTGAAGCAAGAAATATTATATTGGTACTCAAGGTAAATTGCAAGTACAAGCGTTGAATTTAGCCGGCCCCGGCCGGTTGAAACCTAAAATTTCTCTTCCTACGCAAATTTTAATTAGTTGCAAAAATAAATAATGCATAGGAAATTTTAGATTGTGGTTACATCGACAAATCGTATACTCCACACGCGCACACCACAACTACACGTATTTTAACTAGCAGACACTAATACAGATCGAGTGTGTGGTCCCAAAACTTTGATTGTATGCATGCGGTCTAGGCAGGCTCCTTCATATGGACATCACACACAGAAACTAATGCATAAGAAATTTTAGATTGTGGTTATATCGACCCAACATATACTCACGCACACCACAACTACACGTATCAACACAAGAACGCCTTATAACTAGCAGAGATCGGAGGAAATTCTACCGTCTCACTTTTGTTTGCGCGTACACTATCTCACTTTCTACCGTAGCACACATAAAATGTGTGTTACATGACTAAAAATTTAACTCTTATGGAGGATCCGCACACATAAACTCACCCGGCCCACTGAATCATTAATTCCAAGTTGGTGAAAATTCTAGATTGCGGGAGTATCGGTTTAAGGTATTTTATTCATGATAATAATTAATAAATATTAGATTCAGTAGCGATGGATGCTATGTCATCTCACTTAACTTGTTGGCATGTGAAATCACACCCTAGTATTTCTCACCTTCTCCATTTCCTCGAAACAGGCATGCTCCCTGCTTTATAAATAAAGCAAACATCCAGATAAAACAAGATTCACTGCACAAAGCGGCTGGCCGAAGCCAAAAAAGGAAGAAAATAATAGTCCGCTGGGGCCTCAGCATAAGAAAGCCCAAATAAACGAAAAACGGCAAGATCCTGGATCACACGTGATCGGGCACCCCAAGGGGAAGCGCCACCATCCTCACCGCCCGCAGAATGTCGTCTAGGTGCTCATGATCCCGTAGCTTAGCGAACAGGGACCACTGCTGCAGAACAGCGAGAAAAGCAAAAATAGGGTGAGAAGCTCGGTTGGAGAAGATCTGTTCAATCACCATCTTATTCTTCACATTTCAAAGAATCCAAGCCATGGCCGCAAACACTAGCCAGAAGATGCGGCGCTTCCTTCCAGCACGGTTTGCCTTAGTCTGTAGGAACTCCCCATGGTCCTAGGCCTGCCAGGGAGGCCCGAGGGCTTCGTGGACAAAGCTCCACATGAACTGAGCAGCCGAGAAAGTGAACATTATGTGGGAACACGTCTCCAGTGTCCCACATAATGGACACAAGCAGTTTCGGGCCCATTCCGCTTAGCCACCTCCACACCCGAGGCAAGGCGGTCCTAGAGAAGTTGCTAGACGAAGATCCGGATACTAAGAGGAAGGGGGCCTTACAGAGGGGCGAAGTCCAACTAAGAACCGGCCCTGGAAGTGGGCCTTGTAAGCCAAGCTAACCAAAAACTCCCTCTATGGGGTCAGGTGCCATGACACTGTGTTGCTACCTATAGAGAGGCCCTCAGGAAGCTCAACCCTCAATCTTTGGAAGACCGTCGCCTCAGCGAGGCTAAAGATCCGTCGGAATGGGATATTCCAACGTCCCTCTTGGAAGGCCTCGGCCACCAACCCTGAGGGGTCGGCACTAATGGCAAACAAGGCCGAGAACTCCTCGCAGAGAGGGGATCCCAGCAACCAAGGGTCCAACCATAGCCGGATGCCACACCCATCACCAATAGTGAAGGTAACCCCCCGCCGAATGATCTGTTTGATCTCTTGGAGGACTTTCCAAAATTGGGAGCCCTCCCTCAACTCGCATGCTAATAGGGTCCGGTCCCAGAGGTACTTGGCCTTGATGAGCTTCAGCCAAAGACCCACATCATTCCTAAGGATACGCCACACCCATTTCAGCATCAGGGCCACATTAAAACGGCGTGAGTCAAGTATACCTATGCCCCCAAGATCCTTGGGGGCGCATATATCAGCCCATTTAACCATATGGCATTTTTGGTGACCATCCCTGGCCGCCCAGAAGAAGCGGGGCGACTCTTTAGCAGGTATAGTCCCATCTGGTACATGGAGAGACTCGATAAGCACGAGTTGATCAAGATCGTCTTGATTCCCTTACTCGTGAGCCGCGCTCTCTAGGGCTCAGCTTTGGACCGGACCCTCGTGACCAGGGGAGCAAGGTCCTTGATCAACACGCGAGTCTGGATGGGCATCCCGAGATACGTAATTGGGAAATCAGCCAGCCGGCAGTTGAGGTTGTCTGCAATGCGCTGCCGCTCCTCATCCGAGTATCCCAAGATCATCACCTCGCTCTTGTCGAAGTAAATCTTGAGGCCGGACATGGATTCAAAGCGAAGAAGCATGAACTTGAGATTGATGCTGTCGAGGTCCGAGCCTTGTACCATAATCATTGTGTCATCTACATACTGGAGGTGTGAGATACCACCCCCGGGGATAAGATGCCCCACCACACCAGAGATGTGGCCAGAGACTTCGGCTCTTTCCATGATCTCTGCCAGGGCATCCACTGCTGGGTTAAACAGGAGGGGGAAGATGGGGTCCCCCTGTCTAACTCTGCAAGATGGCCGAAAATAAGGGCTAATATCCTCGTTGACATTGATTGATGTTCTTCCACTCATGACGAATTGTATAATCCAGCCGATCATCATGTTGTCTATCCCCCTCCTTTTCAGGACAAGCTGAAGAAAGGATCAGTTCAGACGGTTATAGGCTTTCTAAAAGTCTAACTTGAGGAACAATCCTCGCTGATCCTGTGATTTAAAAGGCCCGATTCTCTATTAGTGACGGCTATAGAGTGAACCCGGAGCATTTGCCAAAAATCATTCTTTTTTATCAATGAGATCACGACTTTTTATTTATAAGAGCAGGGGGCTTAAACAGCATACATGCCGCTGATTTAAGCTGGGGCTGACGACAGACACAGTACAGGTATCAGAAATTTATTTACGTGGCACAGGTATTGTAGCAGAGGTGACGTGTGCGTGGCACCGATGTGTGCATCACCGGACGGCGAGGCCGATTGAGGCCTTAGGCCTTTCCTTGGAGGCAAACGGGGTCAGGGACGCGAGGTTCGCCGCAGACGGTGAGGACGGCATTGACGTCGTCGGCGACCTCGGCACGGTCACGGGCATTGAACGGCCAGAAGACGGTGCATAGGCACGCCACGGCGTCGGCGATCGGCTTCCCACGAATCCGCTGGCAGCACAGGTCCCTAGCAGCGGTGCTCGTGCTTCCGAGGACGCCGCTCTCGAGCTTGATGAGGCCCATGCACACTCCGACCTCAGCTACGCCTTCCAGCGTGCACTGCCCTCCGGCCGATCTTACCGGCGCTGGAGCCTCTGCCGGTGGAGGTGGTAGGCTGTCGCGGCGCGCCTGCACGGAAGCCGTGGCCAGGAGGATCGCGGCGAGGACGATGACCGAGGAGGATGCCATGGCTTTGGTGGTGGCCATATTTTTGCTGCCGGAACGCTCGATGCTAGCTTTTTCTACTTGCTTCGAGATGTGTTGCTGCGCGTGCTGTGAGGGTAGTGTGCACAAACCGGGACGTATTTATAGCGGGGGCTTATCGTCGAATTAATATAGGTCCAGGGGTTTCAGAGGGGTGATTAGTGCTTGTGTAGGTACAGATTATTATGGTCATGGCTCCATGGATCGCACGTACGGACTACGGAGTACGTCCCCGTAACTACACTCCATTTGAGCTAAGCTCGTGGACGTCCTTAGCGACTTTCAGTTCCACGTTCTCTATTTTGGCAGTTCGGTAGGTCCTTACCGGCCGGCCAAGAAATCTCCAGTTAGTCGCGGGACGTGGTGTGTACGTGCGTTGAAAAAATGTGCGACTCTTTCGGACCATAGCTAGCTCCTGATGAAGGTCAGACTAGACGCAAGATTTTTCATCACACTAGTACTATTTGGTACTCAAGGTACATTGCAATATATGTACGATACAATCTTTAAAAAATATGTGTTGAATTCTAAGCCAAGAAGTTTAAAGACCCTTCTCACGAGTAGTTAGCATGTGTGGAACTCACTGCAAGCTTGAGACAATCTTGGGTGCATCGTCTCTGCAGTTGGCTCCTTTGGGACCGAGCATGACTCAGCCAAGCTCGAGCAGAAGCCGCAATGTCGGTCACCGGTTCATGTTTGATGTCAATCTTGTTCTCTTCGTCAACAATGATTCTGATGAGGAGTATGGCGACATGAAGGAGGCCATGTCCTGGTCTAGGGCCTACCATCACGCCATAGAGCAGGATAGACATGCCACGAAGCAGCAACAGCTCGTGGAAACTCTAGCAGTGTTTGTAGCCATCGAAGAACTGTGGCATGCAATGTATGAGGAGGATATGCGGATGGTTCAGGCCGAGTTGTTGGCATCGGCATCCCAGAAGGTGTAGGGCAAGGGCAAGGCCTCGATGAAGGTGGATGGCAAGGGAAAGAACCTGATGGACCCGATGGAGGTTTCTGACGATGAAAATCATGACGACTCTGAAGGAGATATGCCCTAGAGGCAAATAATAAAATATTTTTATTTGATGTATCTCTTGTTCATAATATGTTTCTTACCATGATATAACTATATTAATACGAAACGTTAATACATGTATGGTATGTAAACAACCAGGTCTCTAGTTACCTCTAGTAAACTAGATCATTGGAAAAGTGATGATCTTATGTTTTTGAGATCATGGTGATACTGCCGATTGACAATGAGGTCACATCATTGGAGAATGGTGTGATAGACATACACCCAAAGTTAATCACAATGCGATCTAGTTACTGAAACATTTGTTACTGATGATAACATAGAAACACCGTGGCATATATCCTTCGACTGTGAGATAATGCATATTCACTGTTTTAGAAAGAGACTTTGATGATATCAAGTATCAAGTCGTGAAAGGATGATCATAAAGGTATTGTTGGGTTTCCGGAAGAAACGGGTTGAAGATTTTTTATCAAGATCATGATTTGCCAATCCAAGTAACAGATAGATACACGTGGCCAACTCGGTGACGTTGTATTAACGAAGCTTACAAGCATATGACTAGGTCATGGAATGCAATGGCACGGGAATGAGTAAACGAGCTCATCGATAACGAGATCGAACACAAGTATGGAGATACTTGAGATCCAATCTCGAATGACCTAGGTATCTGTAACATCCCAAAAATACTAAACTTGGATCATCAAACTCTAATCATCAAAGTTAGGGTTAACAAAAAAATTTCTAAATAAAAATATGAAAGCATGCATGGTGTATGCATTTCATTTGGAATTCTTTTGAACCACCTTATTTGTGTGTTCCTTTGCTTGTAAATGGATTCTTGGGTGAAATAAACAACATCTAAACAATTCCCAAACTTTTCTCAACGACAAGTAAATCAAAACAAATAAAATAAGGGAATGGTCATTTGGACCAATTTAACTCCCATGCCTACTTTGACTGTCTCAAACTTTCAGAACCTAACAGAAACTTTTCTGGATCTTTGCACCCCTTGATTGTACTC
The DNA here is from genome assembly GCA_030063025.1 of Avena longiglumis. NCBI lineage: Eukaryota > Viridiplantae > Streptophyta > Magnoliopsida > Poales > Poaceae > Avena > Avena longiglumis. The sequence goes on along the minus strand of CP125974.1, from coordinate 578,670,005 downwards.
ATAACAAAGTATCAAGGCCCACTTTGTGATCATCCAAAAACATTTAAATGCATAGTTTAAATGACAGTTCAAAATTAAATCTTTATCATATGGGAAGATCCCACTTTTTCAAAAACCACTCAAACAAGCTCAACTTTCAAAACCCAAGCATCTGCAGACTCACCAGCACCAACATAGCACACCCACCAAAAATCTTTTCAAAATTCAAAACTTAAATTCTTGCGGCCATTTCATCAAACACTTGGCAGAAACAAATCAAACTGGCCTAACTTCACTGTTTGGAGCAGTAATGGGGCTAAGCAATGTTCACCATTGATCACCCTTGTCTCTCCCAGTGCCAACCAGTGCTTAGACAAACCCTAGCCCCTACCCTTTTCCCCATGCCATGCCAACCCGAGCATCCCCTTGCCAGCCGACAATGGCTAGCTAGCCAGAGCAAGCACCAAGCCTAAACAACATGTCTAGGAGGCAGCCAGCACCCCACCGCCACTCCCTGTCCAGCGCTTGAACCCTGCCAGCCACTAGACCACGCGCACGAACCATGCCAAGCTCGCTAGCAACCATGCCGAGCATGCGCCAGAGCGCCACCCTCGACCGAAGCCCACAGACCGCGCGCCTCCCTCGCCGCGTGCATACATGATCACCACCGTCCCAGCAACCCCACAGACACGCTCGTTCGCCGCCGCGCGGACCGCGCGCGCTGTGCGCCATTAAATCTTCCTTCGGGCACGCGCAGAGCATCGTCGCGTTCCGACCAAACCACACCGCCCCACGTCTCGCCACCGTGTCGTTGAGCATCGCCAGGGAGCATCGCACCGCCCCCTACCGTCGCCCACGTCGATAGCCGTCTGTACCGTCAACCACGACGAGATCACCTTGCGCCCCGTCGGTCCCCTCGCTCGACTATAAATAGAGGCCATCCCCAGCCGAATTGAGCACACCATATCACTCCCCTCTCCTCACTGATCGTGCCACCCCATTCCCGGAGCAAGGCGAGCAGCACTTCGCCGGAATTTCACCGGAGCCTGCCGCTGCTGGAGAAGAAGGGGGCCAGCGATTGGAGCCGCCCCAGGAGAAGCTGCCGGTACCAGGAGGTTCGCCGTCGTCGACTTCGTCGTTGCCCGCATCGCCGACCCTCGCTGAACCCCGGTGAGCCCCAACGACCCCATCGGGCGCTAGGTTTCGTCTGCCGGCGTTGCCCAACGTCGACGATGACTCTCAGCCGTTGGATTAGAACCAGATCGAACGCACCACATCGCCCCATACCGCTTCGCACCCCCTCGTCTCACTGACGCGTGGGGACAGCCACTTAACCAGCCAGCGTGTGCTTAGTAAGGCCGGCAGTCGGCTAGTATCGCTTCCCGCGCAGCCCAACTATTTGAATTTAACCTTTTCTATTTTATTTCAAGCACACTTCTGTACCCAGTTTCAAAAATCAACCCAGGTTGATTCAGTGCACCAAATCGAATGAAACTAATTTTGTTAGAAAGGTCCGGAAGTGCTGAATCCAAGCCCATTGGATTCAAGTCATTTGGATCTATAGATCATCCATGGTAAAAATAACAAGGCAGAAGCTTTTCTCTATTCAAACATTTTTCAAATTTAAACCATAATAGCTTTTGAGTTGATTCCAACTCTCAAAAATCACATTTAACCATACCTTTCATAATATATAAAAATATATAGGATTACTTACAGAAACAATGTTCAAGTAATAAAAGAATGCCCCATAGGCATTTCTAGTCACTTTATTTAATTAAAATAAAAGGGTAAAACCTTATTAAATTGTGACACCACTTTAAATAACATTCCCATGGACTAAAATATGTGGTGATGACATGTGTCAACATGATCCCATGTTTGGTTTGGAGAATATTAAATCTTAAGTAGTTTTTCAATGAGTAGAAATTACTTTTCTAAAAATAAAAGGAATTAAACCAAGCATTAATCTTGTAATGTTAGAGATGATGTTAGATCATCTATAGGACCCTTTTTGTGTGATGATTGCAAGTAGTTAAGTATCGTTTGATGATTGTGTACCTCGTATTTATTCATAGACGCTAGTACCGACCAAGGATACGAGGAGGAAGGAGAATTCTACGAAGAAGAAGCCGAGGAGAACTTCAACCACTGCTATGCACAAGGCAAGACAATACTTGCAAGCTATTAACTTAGCAAGCTTGACTAATCAAGTTGACCAATGCAAGCTAACACTTGCAAGATACCCTACTAATGCAAGCTTATACTGATACTTATGCAAGCTAATACTTGCTTGTTACCATGACCACTATATGCCTTAAGCATATGTGATCATATACACTTTCGGACCATAGCTAGCTCCTGATGAAGGTCAGACTAGACGCAAGATTTTTCATCACACTAGTACTATTTGGTACTCAAGGTACATTGCAATATATGTACGATACAATCTTTAAAAAATATGTGTTGAATTCTAAGCCAAGAAGTTTAAAGACCCTTCTCACGAGTAGTTAGCATGTGTGGAACTCACTGCAAGCTTGTGACAATCTTGGGTGCATCGTCTCTGCAGTTGGCTCCTTTGGGACCGAGCATGACTCAGCCAAGCTCGAGCGTGTCCGCAATGTCGGTCACCGGTTCATGTTTGATGTCAATCTTGTTCTCTTCGTAAACAATGATTACGATGAGGAGTATGGCGACATGAAGGAGGCCATGTCCTGGTCTAGGGCCTACCATCACGCCATAGAGCGGATAGACATGCCACGGGCAGCAACATTCGTGGAAACTCTAGCAGTGTTTGTAGCCATCGAAGAACCGTGGCATGCAATGTATGAGGAGGATATGCGGATGGTTCAGGCCGAGTTGTTGGCATCGGCATCCCGGAAGGTGTAGGGAAAGGGCAAGGCCTCGATGAAGGTGGATGGCAAGGAAAGAACGATGGACCCGATGGAGGTTTCGACGATGAAAATCATGACGACTCTGAAGGAGATATGCCCTAGAGGCAAATAATAAAATATTTTTATTTGATGTATCTCTTGTTCATAATATGTTTCTTACCATGATATAACTATATTAATACGAAACATTAATACATGTATGGTATGTAAACAACCAGGTCTCTAGTTACCTCTAGTAAACTAGATCATTGGAAAAGTGATGATCTTATGTTTTTGAGATCATGGTGATACTGCCGATTGACAATGAGGTCACATCATTGGAGAATGGTGTGATAGACATACACCCAAAGTTAATCACAATGCGATCTAGTTACTGAAACATTTGTTACTGATGATAACATAGAAACACCGTGGCATATATCCTTCGATTGTGAGATAATGCATATTCACTGTTTTAGAAAGAGACTTTGATGATATCAAGTATCAAGTCGTGAAAGGATGATCATAAAGGTATTGTTGGGTTTCGGAAGAAACGGGTTGAAGATTTTTATCAAGATCATGATTTGCCAATCCAAGTAATGATAGATACACGTGGCCAACTCGGTGACGTTGTATTAACGAAGCTTACAAGCATATGACTAGGTCATGGAATGCAATGGCACGGGAATGAGTAAACGAGCTCATCGATAACGAGATCGAACACAAGTATGGAGATACTTGAGATCCAATCTCGAATGACCTAGGTATCTGTAACATCCCAAAAATACTAAACTTGGATCATCAAACTCTAATCATCAAAGTTAGGGTTAACAAAAAAATTTCTAAATAAAAATATGAAAGCATGCATGGTGTATGCATTTCATTTGGAATTCTTTTGAACCACCTTATTTGTGTGTTCCTTTGCTTGTAAATGGATTCTTGGGTGAAATAAACAACATCTAAACAATTCCCAAACTTTTCTCAACGACAAGTAAATCAAAACAAATAAAATAAGGGAATGGTCATTTGGACCAATTTAACTCCCATGCCTACTTTGACTGTCTCAAACTTTCAGAACCTAACAGAAACTTTTCTGGATCTTTGCACCCCTTGATTGTACTCATAACAAAGTATCAAGGCCCACTTTGTGATCATCCAAAAACATTTAAATGCATAGTTTAAATGACAGTTCAAAATTGAATCTTTATCATATGGGAAGATCCCACTTTTTCAAAAACCACTCAAACAAGCTCAACTTTCAAAACCCAAGCATCTGTAGACTCACCAGCACCAACATAGCACACCCACCAAAAATCTTTTCAAAATTCAAAACTTAAATTCTTATGCCATTTCATCAAACACTTGGCAGAAACAAAACAAACTGGCCTAACTTCACTGTTTGGAGCAGTAATGGGGCTAAGCAATGTTCACCATTGATCACCCTTGTCTCTCCCAGTGCCAACCAGTGCTTAGACAAACCCTAGCCCCTACCCTTTTCCCCATGCCATGCCAACCCGAGCATCCCCTTGCCAGCCGACAATGGCTAGCTAGCCAGAGCAAGCACCAAGCCTAAACAACATGTCTAGGAGGCAGACCCACCGCCACTCCTGTCCAGCGCTTGAACCCCGCCACCACTAGACCACGACACGAACCATGCCAAGCTCGCTAGCAACCATGCCGAGCATGCGCCAGAGCGCCACCTCGACCGAAGCCCACTGCACGCGCGCCTCGCCGTGCATACATGATCACCACCGTCCCAAAGAACCCCACAGACACGCCGTTCGCGCCGCGCCGCTACCAGGCGCCATTAAATCTTCCTTCGGCACGCAGCATCGTCGCGTTCCGACCAAACCACACCGCCCCACGTCTCGCCACCGTGTCGTTGAGCATCGCCAGGGAGCATCGCACCGCCCCCTACCGTCGCCCACGTCGATAGCCGTTTGTACCGTCAACCACGACGAGATCACCTTGCGCCCCGTCGGTCCCCTCGCTCGACTATAAATAGAGGCCATCCCCAGCCGAATTGAGCACACCATATCACTCCCCTCTCCTCACTGATCGTGCCACCCCGTTCCCGGAGCAAGGCGAGCAGCACTTCGCCGGAATTTCACCGGAGCCCGCCGCTACTGGAGAAGAAGGGAGCCAGCGATTGGAGCCGCCCCAGGAGAAGCTGCCGGTACCAGGAGGTTCGCCGTCGTCGACTTCGTCGTTCGCCCGCATCGCCGACCCTCGCCTGAACCCCGGTGAGCCCCCAACGACCCCCACTGGCGCGCTAGGTTTCTGTCTCGCCGGCGTTGCCCAACGTCGACGATGACTCTCAGCCGTTGGATTAGAACCAGATCGAACGCACCACATCGCCCCATACCGCTTCGCACCCCCTCGTCTCACTGACGCGTGGGGACAGCCACTTAACCAGCCCGCGTAAGCGCTGTGCTTAGCAGGCCGGCTAGTATCGCTTCCCGCGCAGCCCAACTATTTGAATTTAACCTTTTCTATTTTATTTCAAGCACACTTCTGTACCCAGTTTCAAAAATCAACCCAGGTCGATTCAGTGCACCAAATCGAATGAAACTAATTTTGTTAGAAAGGTCTGGAAGTGCCGAATCCAAGCCCGTTGGATTCAAGTCATTTGGATCTATAGATCATCCATGGTAAAAATAACAAGGCAGAAGCTTTTCTCCATTCAAACATTTTTCAAATTTAAACCATAATAGCTTTTGAGTTGATTCCAACTCTCAAAAATCACATTTAACCATACCTTTCATAATATATAAAAATATATAGGATTACTTACAGAAATAATGTTCAAGTAATAAAAGAATGCCCCGTAGGTATTTCTAGTCACTTTATTTAATTAAAATAAAAGGGTAAAACCTTATTAAATTGTGACACCACTTTAAATAACATTCCCATGGACTAAAATATGTGGTGATGACATGTGTCAACATGATCCCATGTTTGGTTTGTCGAATATTAAATCTTAAGTAGTTTTTCAATGAGTAGAAATTACTTTTCTAAAAATAAAAGGAATTAAACCAAGCATTAATCTTGTAATGTTAGAGATGATGTTAGATCATCTATAGGACCCTTTTTGTGTGATGATTGCAAGTAGTTAAGTATCGTTTGATGATTGTGTACCTCGTATTTATTCATAGACGCTAGTACCGACCAAGGATACGAGGAGGAAGGAGAATTCTACGAAGAAGAAGCCGAGGAGAACTTCAACCACTGCTATGCACAAGGCAAGGCAATACTTGCAAGCTATTAACTTAGCAAGCTTGACTAATCAAGTTGACCAATGCAAGCTAACACTTGCAAGATACCCTACTAATGCAAGCTTATACTGATACTTATGCAAGCTAATACTTGCTTGTTACCATGACCACTATATGCCTTAAGCATATGTGATCATATACACTTTCGGACCATAGCTAGATCCTGATGAAGGTCAGACTAGACGCAAGATTTTTCATCACACTAGTACTATTTGGTACTCAAGGTACATTGCAATATATGTACGATACAATCTTTAAAAAATATGTGTTGAATTCTAAGCCAAGAAGTTTAAAGACCCTTCTCACGAGTAGTTAGCATGTGTGGAACTCACTGCAAGCTTGAGACAATCTTGGGCGCATCGTCTCTGCAGTTGGCTCCTTTGGGACCGAGCATGACTCAGCCAAGCTCGAGCAGAAGCCGCAATGTCGGTCACCGGTTCATGTTTGATGTCAATCTTGTTCTCTTCGTCAACAATGATTCTGATGAGGAGTATGGCGACATGAAGGAGGCCATGTCCTGGTCTAGGGCCTACCATCACGCCATAGAGCAGGATAGACATGCCACGAAGCAGCAACAACTCGTGGAAACTCTAGCAGTGTTTGTAGCCATCGAAGAACTGTGGCATGCAATGTATGAGGAGGATATGCGGATGGTTCAGGCCGAGTTGTTGGCATCGGCATCCCAGAAGGTGTAGGGCAAGGGCAAGGCCTCGATGAAGGTGGATGGCAAGGGAAAGAACCTTATGGACCCGATGGAGGTTTCTGACGATGAATATCATGACGACTCTGAAGGAGATATGCCCTAGAGGCAAATAATAAAATATTTTTATTTGATGTATCTCTTGTTCATAATATGTTTCTTACCATGATATAACTATATTAATCTGAACGTTAATACATGTATGGTATGTAAACAACCAGGTCTCTAGTTACCTCTAGTAAACTAGATCATTGGAAAAGTGATGATCTTATGTTTTTGAGATCATGGTGATATCGCCGATTGACAATGAGGTCACATCATTGGAGAATGGTGTGATAGACATACACCCAAAGTTAATCACAATGCGATCTAGTTATCAAACATTTGTTACTTGATGATAACATAGAAACACCGTGGCATATATCCTTCGATCGTGAGATAATGCATATTCACTTTTAGAAAGAGACTTTGATGATATCAAGTATCAAGTCGTGAAAGGATGATCATAAAGGTATTGTTGGGTTTCCGGAAGAAACGGGTTGAAGATTTTTATCAAGATCATGATTTGCCAATCCAAGTAACAGATAGATACACGTGGCCAACTCGGTGACGTTGTATTAACGGTTACAAGCATATGACTAGGTCATGGAATGCAATGGCACGGAATGAGTAAACGAGCTCATCGATAACGAGATCGAACACAAGTATGGAGATACTTGAGATCCAATCTCGAATGACCTAGGTATCTGTAACATCCCAAAAATACTAAACTTGGATCATCAAACTCTAATCATCAAAGTTAGGGTTAACAAAAAAAATTCTAAATAAAAATATGAAAGCATGCATGGTGTATGCATTTCATTTGGAATTCTTTTGAACCACCTTATTTGTGTGTTCCTTTGCTTGTAAATGGATTCTTGGGTGAAATAAACAACATCTAAACAATTCCCAAACTTTTCTCAACGACAAGTAAATCAAAACAAATAAAATAAGGGAATGGTCATTTGGACCAATTTAACTCCCATGCCTACTTTGACTGTCTCAAACTTTCAGAACCTAACAGAAACTTTTCTGGATCTTTGCACCCATTGATTGTACTCATAACAAAGTATCAAGGCCCACTTTGTGATCATCCAAAAATATTTAAATGCATAGTTTAAATGACAGTTCAAAATTGAATCTTTATCATATGGGAAGATCCCACTTTTTCAAAAACCACTCAAACAAGCTCAACTTTCAAAACCCAAGCATCTGCAGACTCACCAGCACCAACATAGCACACCCACCAAAAATCTTTTCAAAATTCAAAACTTAAATTCTTGCGGCCATTTCATTAAACACTTGGCAGAAACAAATCAAACTGGCCTAACTTCACTGTTTGGAGCAGTAATGGGGCTAAGCAATGTTCACCATTGATCACCCTTGTCTCCCCCAGTGCCAACCAGTGCTTAGACAAACCCTAGCCCCTACCCTTTTCCCCATGCCATGCCAACCTGAGCATCCCTTTACCGACAATGGCTAGCTAGCGAGCAAGCACCAAGCCTAAACAACATGTCTAGGAGGCAGCCAGACCCCACCGCCACTCCCCGTCCAGCGCTTGAACCCTGCCACCACTAGACCACAAGACGAACCATGCCAAGCTCGCTAGCAACCATGCCGAGCATGCGCCAGAGCGCCACCCTCGACCGAAGCCCACAGACCGCGCGCCGCCCTCGCCGCGTGCATACATGATCACCACCGTCCCAGCAACCCCACAGACACGCTCGTTGGCCGCCGCGCGGACCACGCGCGCTGTGCGCCATTAAATCTTCCTTCGGGCACGCGCAGAGCATCGTCGCGTTCCGACCAAACCACACCGCCCCACGTCTCGCCACCGTGTCGTTGAGCATCGCCAGGGAGCACCGCACCGCCCCCTACCGTCGCCCACGTCGATAGCCGTTTGTACCGTCAACCACGACGAGATCACCTTGCGCCCCGTCGGTCCCCTCGCTCGACTATAAATAGAGGCCATCCCCAGCCGAATTGAGCACACCATATCACTCCCCTCTCCTCACTGATCGTGCCACCCTGTTCCCGGAGCAAGGCGAGCAGCACTTCGCCGGAATTTCACCGGAGCCCGCCGCTACTGGAGAAGAAGGGGGCCAGCGATTGGAGCCGCCCCAGGAGAAGCTGTCGGTACCAGGAGGTTCGCCGCCGACTTCGCTGCTCGCCCGCATCGCCGACCGCTCGAACCCCGGTGAGCCCCCAACGACCCCACCGGCGCTAGGTTTCTGTCTCGCCGGCGTTGCCCAACGTCGACGATGACTCTCAGCCGTTGGATTAGAACCAGATCGAACGCACCACATCGCCCCATACCGCTTCGCTCCCCCTCGTCTCACTGACGCGTGGGGACAACCACTTAAGCAGCCCGCGTAAGCGCTGTGCTTAGCAGGCCGGCTAGTATCGCTTCCCGCGCAGCCCAACTATTTGAATTTAACCTTTTCTATTTTATTTCAAACACACTTCTGTACCCAGTTTCAAAAATCAACCCAGGTCGATTCAGTGTACCAAATCGAATGAAACTAATTTTGTTAGAAAGGTCTGGAAGTGCTGAATCCAAGCCCGTTGGATTCAAGTCATTTGGATCTATAGATCATCCATGGTAAAAATAACAAGGCAGAAGCTTTTCTGCATTCAAACATTTTTCAAATTTAAACCATAATAGCTTTTGAGTTGATTCCAACTCTCAAAAATCACATTTAACCATACCTTTCATAATATACAAAAATATATAGGATTACTTATAGAAATAATGTTCAAGTAATAAAAGAATGCCCCATAGGCATTTCTAGTCACTTTATTTAATTAAAATAAAAGGGTAAAACCTTATTAAATTGTGACACCACTTTAAATAACATTCCCATGGACTAAAATATGTGGTGATGACATGTGTCAACATGATCCCATGTTTGGTTTGGAGAATATTAAATCTTAAGTAGTTTTTCAATGAGTAGAAATTACTTTTCTAAAAATAAAAGGAATTAAACCAAGCATTAATCTTGTAATGTTAGAGATGATGTTAGATCATCTATAGGACCCTTTTTGTGTGATGATTGCAAGTAGTTAAGTATTGTTTGATGATTGTGTACCTCGTATTTATTCATAGACGCTAGTACCGACCAAGGATACGAGGAGGAAGGAGAATTCTACGAAGAAGAAGCCGAGGAGAACTTCAACCACTGCTCTGCACAAGGCAAGCCAATACTTGCAAGCTATTAACTTAGCAAGCTTGACTAATCAAGTTGACCAATGCAAGCTAACACTTGCAAGATACCCTACTAATGCAAGCTTATACTGATACTTATGCAAGCTAATACTTGGTTGTTACCATGACCACTATATGCCTTAAGCATATGTGATCATATACACTTGATAAACCAATCCTAGTTTTACTTACAATCTTTATACTTTATTTCTTTATCGAAGCTAGTACTTAGAGCTTACTTAAGTAAATTGTAGATATTAGAAAGATAATTGAAGGTTGCATAAAGAGCATAAAATTTGTCCTAAGCTAGATAATCTTGATGTCATCCTAAGGCATAAAATTAAACTTAATTAAACTCCACTATCTTACCACCCCTCATTAGTGATTACCCCCACTTGTAGATGCTAGTGCTAAGCATAAAACTTGATCAACTTTAGATGGGAATACTTGGTGGAAAAATGGTTATGAAAACCTTGGAATGATGGATCATTCTATTGAAATGTTTTGGACATGTGTTTCCGAACACTTGATGATTTTGGTGATGAAAATGATGAGGCATGAGCCTTAGCCCTTTATAAAACTGATGGTTGTCTGGATGCGATACCATTCCAATTTTATCGTACAACCACAATACCCGAAGATTGGGTAGGGCTTGACTAGAAACTTATATACCTTAGTATTAGTTCCCTCACGGCCATGGTCGGAGCTGAGGCTACCTTGTGAAGATTGTCCACCTGTGTAGTACCCAAGATGACAGTTGGTCATGGTTGGGAGGCCAAACTCACAGGAGAGGTGCTTATACTAGGGCGTGTAATTGAAAGGTTAGGATTGATTATCCGCATACTGAGTATGGTGAATTCAGGATTTTTTCCTGACGGATGTATCGAATGTTGTGGTGAAAGTGTACAATCTCTGCAGAGTGTCAAACTATTCGAATAGCCACGTCCGCGGTTATGGACAGTTGGAGTGGCCATACTGTTCCCCCGTCAGATGTTTTAAAAGAACTTGTGAAATGAATTGAGACTTGGACTTGACCACAACAGAGTTGTGATATGGGATACAAGTTCCCATTTAGGTGCTATAAAATTTCAACTAGCATTCATTGCTTCTAAACTTAGTAGAGATAAATCTGGCTTTTGCAAAATAACCCTAGATCCTAGTGTCCTATTACCAAAAACCCCTTTCACTTGTTAGTATTAGTTTGCGAGTACTTAAAGAGTACTCATGGCTTTGTCCTGCTATTCCATGGCGGACTATGAAGAGGAGTACCGGAGGATGGACCCGTGAAGGTTACGACAACTAGGATCATCTCCCATCGTCGCATTGCTGTGACCTCAAGATGGAGCTTCACCTACGCCACCGTTATTATTACGTATTCCGCTGCTTGAAGTTGTATTAAGAACTGGATCATGAGATCCCTATTTGTGTAAGAACTTATGTACGGTTTGTAATGGATGATGTACTATGGTATCCAATTCTGTTATGTCTCACAAAAATGGTAATCCTGGGATTGCGATGTATGGCATAACAGGCATCTGGGATTAAAAATCCGGGTGTTGATAGTATCGTATGGCAAAGGGAATAGTACTACGCAGTTAAGGTTCAAGCGATGAGATTCGTGAATGCATGGGTAGTCATTATAGGCATCCATGTCCTGTTGTCGAGCCGAAGGGTGGCACACTGAAGGGTGGGGACGCATTGGGTTCGAACCGGCACCGCGGGAGAAATAAGAGAGAGAGAGAGAGAGAGAGAGAGAGAGAGAGAGACCGAAAATGTTCCGGGTAACATCCGATGATGATCGGAAGGGGTCCATAAGGGGTCCACAAGGAGTTCCGGAGTATGAAATATGATAATATATGTGTTTTATATTAATTAGTTGAACTAATATTAAAACATATTTTATTTTTATTTTTATGGGCAGCTATTTCCTATTGAGCCGCTTCCGGGTAGAAGGTTCCATAGGGATAGGCGCCAACGGATAAAGGGGGAGGGGGCCCAACGAAAACCTAGGGTTTATGATACGTCGTAAACGTATCTATAATTTTTGATGTTCTATGCTTGTTTAGTATCTACTTTGCTTTGCTTTGTCTACACTTTGAGGTATTTTTATATGTTTTCTGGGAATAACCTATTAACAAGATGCCACAGTGCCAGTTGCCTGTTTTCTTCTGTTTTTGGTTCAAAAAAGGCAGAAAATCAATATTATCGGAATTGGACAGGACAAAAGCCAAAGTCAATATTTTATCGTGGGGAACACGGAGACAGAGTACGAGACGGAGGGGAGCCACCAGGAGGCCACACCCCCCTGGCCGCGCGGCCAGCCTTGGCCTGTGCCTTGGGGTGCGGCCACCCCGGGTGCCCCCTGCCTCGCCTCTTCGCCTATAAGAAGCCCTCGATGCCAAAACCCTAAGCACCCGATCAATCTTCCACGAAACAGTCTGTAGCCGCCACCACCATCGTCCCTATATCGGTGGGATCTGAAGCTCTTCCCGGCACCCTGCCGGAGGGGAGATCATCCCGGAGGCCTTCTTCATCACCATGCCATCCTCCGGTATGATGCATGAGTAGTTACACACCTTGGACTACGGGTCCATGTAGTAGCTAGATGGTTGTTTCTCCTTTGTGCTACCATGTTTATATATGGTGAGCTCCGTTCATGATCAAGATCATCTATTTGTAATCATGCATGTTGTGTTTGCGGGGATCCGATGGATATTGAGATTACTATGTCAGATTTATTAATGGTTCTATCTTATTGATTCTATCATGTACGTGTTGTTTGTGATCTTGCATGCTCTCTGTTTCTAGTAGCTATCTTGGCCAAGTAGATGCTAGTGACTCCAAGAGGGAGTATTTATGCTCGATAGTGGGTTCATGCATCTATTTAATCTGGGGAAGTGACAGAAATTTATAAGGTTGTAGATGTTCTGTTGCTACTAGGGAGAAAACAATGATCTCTTGTTCATGAACAAGAGGATTGTTTACCTTACACACTTTGCTTAAAGCAGTTATCCGTTGCTTGCAACTTAATACTGGAGGGGGTTCGGATGATAACCTGAAGGTGGATTGCTAGTCATAGATGCAGTTGGATGGCGGTGTAACATCCCAACATTTAGGAACTAACGAAGGGTAGATTTAGAAATTTGTCATATTGCATGCATTCATCTCTGAAAATGTGGGTAAATTTTTCGCCAAATAAAAAACCTAAAGTGATCAAGGTTTCTTTCATACTTTGAGATTAGGTATAGTCTTGAAGGATGATTGTTATAGACTTTGATATGATCTTGGTGGACTTATGTGTTTTGGGAAATGAAATTTGAATTTAAAAACTTGAGTGTTTGAATTATAATTCAAAAGGATTTTTGAATGATGTTTGAGTATTTGATTTAATTAAGAGTTAACCAATAATAACTCAAACTTTATATAAAGAAAGCAATTAAGAATAAGAATCTCCATTTCATAATTTTATTCAATAAATAAGTTACAAAAATGTAACTTATGAAAATCATCCACAATCTTTACAATAGAAAATAAATAAAGAATAATATTTCTTTATTGATGATAGTACAATCTTTATTACAAAATGATAAAATAAAGAGTACAAAAGAATAAATTAAAGATTACAATTGAATATGAGAGTTATTACAAGTGACTATTCTATAAAGAAAAATAAAAGCCTAAACTAAAATCTTGATCTTCAAATCTGATACCTACAAAATAAAAAGAAATTTAAAAGAAAACGAAGGTTAGGATTAGAATTATTTTACTCTTAGAGTTGACAGTGAAGTGCACTGTTCACTTTTTCATCATTGAGTATTTAAGGGGCAAGTTTCACCAATATGAAAGAATATATCTTTCATAATTTTAAGCCATAAGTCAAATAAACAGCAAGGAGGGGCAAGTTTCACCAGCCATGTAAAAGGTAACATGATAACAGTGACTCTCAAAATTAAGAACATATCCACAACTGTGCAGCAGGCACACAAGCAACACACACACCAAACTGCATGGTGTGTGCTGTCAATACCACAACAACAACACAATCAAACAAAACCATCAGCACATCCATGGGAATACAACCCCACACCATTCCATAGTTCATACACACCAAGAACAGCAGCCAACAGCTAAAACCAGCCATAGCCAAGCTAAATCACACCAATCAAAACCTTGGATCACACCACCAAAATGGTGACATAAGGAGGGGGTGGATCAGGTGGATAGCAATACCAAGATCAAGCCATCAGGACCAGGAGATGAAGGGCTAGATCAAGGACAAGCTAGGAGCTGGCAATATCAGGAGAGCATCAGATCAAGTTAGCACAAGATCAACCACAGGAAACCCCAACATCAAGTGACAGTGGTGAGTAAAATAGACCATCACATGATCTATCTGTCTAAGATTAGACAAGCATACATGATCTGTCTTTTACTCAAATTCTCAGAAAACACCCAAGTGGGGTGAATCCATCACTGAACTTTAAACACTAAAAGCAATCAGAAAACTATAAAGATCCAAATTAGATCTTAGGACAACATCATTGATCTAAGCTATCAAGCTATATTTCAATTCAAGAATGAATATAGCCAAGAATTAAACCTCTAGGCACATCTCTAAGACAAGAGTAGCACCTTAGAATTTAATCTTATGGATCTATACAAGTGATCAAGCCTACCATCAGTTTTTCCCAAAATTTGATTCAAGAAACAGTAGCTGGTACCACTACCAGAACCATCCATATGAATCAACTAGATAAAATCTTAATCCATAAACCTCGGACCAACATCATGGGTCTTAGGGATTTAAGAAAGGAAGTTTCTACTTATCTTTAATGCCAAACTCATCTTAAGCTTGAACTAAACCAAACCAAGAAATATAATCTAATCTTGTGTGCCATACAAAGATAGTGTCGCAAGAACAGTTCTACACTAATCAAGTTAAGCATTCAATCTTCACAGATTCAACCAACCAACTACAAATCATTTTCCTGTCATCACAGGAATCATAATTCAGAAAATCCCTATGTATATCTTCACTATTTGAAACCATTTGATCTCAAGTTATAGATGAATTCTTAAGCCAACAGTACTAATACAGTGACTTCATCACACAACACTCACCATCATGATAGTGGTGAATTATAAAAACCACTAGATTTCCCAAGTGTTGCCTCTAGAGCAACTTCACCATCTAAATCATCTAAAATTTAATCCATAGAATCATGTGATAAACCACTAGCATCCCACAGCTAACCATCAGCAATAATCCATAACAAGTCACACTCAACAGATTCTAGGATCATCAATACATGATCCAATTCATCAAATATCTAATACAAAGTAGGGTATGAACCCTCGGAAGAACAAACCATCTTAATCAGGACGAGACAGTAACCAGAAAGGTCACCACCAACATCTAGCATATGATGTCCTAGCATAGAGAGCACAAGAGGGAGAGGAACTACTGACCAGAGGTCCTCGCTGTAGATCAGAAGAGGAAGCAGAGGAGGCCGACGATCACGGCGGCACGGGGAGCTCCCCCAAGGGGGCGCTGCAACCCACGCAATGCCACGACAGCGACCATAGCCACACCTGGGGCGAGAAGCATATCCATGGCACACGACAGCAGCGGCGGCATCAGATCAACGCCAACCCCAAACCCTAGGGTTCGGGACGGCATCGATCTGGTCGCAGGAGGGCTCCAGGTCCAAATCCAACTATACAGGAAGGAAGATCGGGGCCGACAACCTCATCCTGCACCACGGCGGCGTGAATCACCGGCGGTGACACCGTTGACCACGGGGTCTAGGAAGGAGAAGGAGAGAGGTAAGCTCGAGAGAGAGACAGAGAGTGATGGGCTAGAATGGGCCAATACCCCTTCGGGGTGTTGTTTTCCCTTTGCCCTACTCGGTCACAAGGGCCCAATAAAACCAAATAAGCCAGCCCAAATCATTTAGAGCCTGTTTTAATAATTGTAATAAGACCAAAATGCCCCTGAACCTAAATAAATTCTAGAAAATAAAATAAAAGTCCAAATATTATAAATAAAATATTTTTGGATTCACAATAATCCAAACTATCCAAATAAATTAAGAGATAAAATTTTAGACATATAAATTTTATTAAAAATTTTGTAATTTATATATTCCTTATGGAATTTTACAAAATTATTGAAAGTTGATAAAAATAAATAAAAATCACTTTCATTATATATTAATATTTTAGTATTTTAGAAAAATACTAAACAAATATTTAATGTCAATTTTTGGTAATTAATGATAATTCTTAAAGGAATTATTAATTAAATAAAAGGCAAATAAATTAAAATAAAATAAAAAGAATACAATATTCAATAAATATTAAAAATAATAATATTTATAAATTCTTTCTCATTAAAAGAATTTTTATAATTTAAATCAGTGGGGTAGGATACATATAAATCTAAATGATGCATTACATTACTTTGCATAATCATTTTGCTTTAAATATTGTCCTTACCGGGCAATAATGATGTTTTTGTAGACATAGAAGCCCAAGGTCCAGTGCAAGCATCAGACTTCACTACCTTGCCATCACAAGGCAAGTTCATCACTTGCTCATATCCTTTGAAGAGTCTTTATCAAAGTATGTGCCAATTGTGTGATATCATATATACTCCAAAAAAGAAAATATCATTTTCACAATTTAAGAAATCATAGATATCATCCTAAGTGATGATATATTGGAGCAATAGAACTTAGGGTTCTATTTGCAAAAATGATGATCAATTAGGGACTTAATAACCCCTGACATAAGTGATTCTAGCGTCGTATATTACGCGTTAGCCATGAGATTTGGAATGGGATAGAGAAGTCAGTTGTATCTTCTTCCTCTCGCATGAAGCCGGATGTGCAGGTCGTGTCTGTTATCCTCATAGCGTGCAGATTAATTGGTAATTTGTATAGGATATGCAGCATATGGGTGGGAACCCTCAACGTCCCACGATAGTTCTGGCATCTAACGGTTTGTACAAACCATTGCCGTAATTCATTATGTGGGCATGGTGTACACCAAGGAGGCATGCGAGGTCGCGAAGGGGGCAGTGATTGGCTTGGACCAACTACTGTGCCCCCACATCATGGAATTGTGGACGGGAAAGTACGCCCGTTTGTACAACAAGGAGTTGATCTCTCATGGGTAAGTAACGCACCTCTATAGAGTGTAAGAATTGTAACTTGTTACTCCCTATTCCGGGAAGGAGCTACAAATGCGGCAGGAAAGGAACTCCATGAAAGTTCTGTTCAACCTGTGAAGGCTGATGGTCATAGATTTTTATAATAAAATCAACCTTTGAAGAAAGATTTACAAAAACTGCATAGTACCAAGGACTTATAGTCCAAGGTGGTAGTTAGAGCATCAAACTTCCCACCTTGCATATAATGAACTTGTTGGGTAACGTTGTTACTCATCCTTTCCTTTGATCCCTTGCTTAGACTCCGAGGATCCCAAAGACGTGCCAATGTATGCCATGGAATGTCAAGAAGATGTGTTCTACGAGGAGCCTGACCTGTCAGGAGGTGTTGAAGGAGTGGATTACGAAATCCGCTATGGTGTTGATGATAACGAGTCCAACTAAGTATCCTAGTTAGTAGTAACCAACAGAGCCGAGCAGCATGAACTCTATAGAATAAGCTGCTAAGCTCAACTCCTAGTTGGAGTTGCTACTTTTAAATTCCTCCGAAACACTTTATATTTTGGTTTGTAAGTTGAAACCTTTTGAAGTCTTGAACTTCTGGTATTGTAATAGTAATAATGTGTGAATGTTTGTAATATGGACCCGCAATGTTTCTGTTGTGCCACTCTGAGGGATGTGATATTTACGGAATGGTGTTTTGTGGCTGTCATGTCAACGACTATAGTGTACTACACATGCAGTGGTATGCTGGGTCACCGCAGTTGGTATGAGAGCAAATTGCTTTGACCTTAGGTTGGAAACCTAGTAAAGGGTATTAACTGTAAGAGAGTGTATCAACGATAAATAATTCTCTAAAATTAATATAATGGGTATTCAAATGAGAATATTCCGTTATATGTTTTAGTGCGATAATTCTTTGTTATGATGCAATCTATTATTGGTTACTAATCAAAACTATTTTTTTATATACAGAGCTATGGCACCAAAGTTTCCAAAACAGACTTTGGTAAGGAAAGAGGAGCCTCTTGATGATTATCAAGGATCATTCACAGACCAACTTCATCAACTTTTAAAGATTTTTAGTTGTCCAACTAGAATTCCAGTGAACACTATAACCTATTATGATGGTCGGATGTTATCCAAGTATCGTGTGAGTATCCAACTCCCTGAGGAGCTTGGATTATATCACGGTCTACCTATAGCTGAAGGTAGGAGTCACTTAGCAACGTATCATGTTGTTGTTGTGGAGGCGATAGCTTATATCCGGGAGCATAAAGCCAAGGAGTTAGAAGGTGGCACATTCTCTGTGATACCTCATGATTCTATAGACTCGGAGCCTATGCCGGATCATAGTACTTTGGTTAAGAAGCATCCTAAGTTAGCTTCCAAGTTTATGGATAGATACCGAACACTCGTTGCATCTTTTTACAAGACACATCAAGTGATTGTCGAAGATAAAAATGACATGTTAGAGGATCTAACTGATCCGGAAAGGAGGAAGCAGTTAGCATTCCAGTTAGAGAAGGAAGCAAGTAGTAGTGTAACACCTATCTTTAAGGATATACCTATAGATCCTGAATCTTTTACACCATATCCTTATTCACCAAGTCCCGAACCTATATATGATCCTACTATGGATATGAGGTATGCAGTACCACAGGGTTCATAGGATGGTTCTGATTCAGAACTTCCTATTGAGAATTCTGATGGTTGGAGAAGTGGATCATATGAAGGATCTCATGAACACCAGATGTCCACAGATGGTTCTGACAGAAATGTTGGACAATCTAGTTGGATGGGTGCAATAATTAACCCTAGTAACAGTAGTAGAAATGCCATGTCGATAGATAATCAAGATGAAGAAGAAGATCCTAAGGAGAGAGTGTTTGAATCATCAACATATTCTCAAAACCCAGGGAATATACATTATCTAGTGTTTAACTATCTTGCCCAAAGGAGCACCTGGGAAGCAGCAGGATCTATGTATCATGTTGAAAACTCAAGGAATGAAGCTCATGAGATGCAAGAGGGAGATAATGTTGAATATGTTTCTGAAGTCTTTTCAGCGGAGCTGGAGGGAGTCAATGCGCTCAAATTGAGTAATGACTCATGTCATGACACTTCAGATACTGAGTCTGTTCCTTCTAGAAGGCCATTTGTTTCACAAACTGTGCGAAGAACGACAAGTCATCACGTTTGGACATCAGGCATGTATGATGAGCGTAGTTACTACTAGAAGTAGGCAACTAGTTAGAGGTATCAAGTACCGTGTATTGTACCTCAAGAAATAAGATAGTTATATAAATAAGGTAGTGTTGTGATTATACCTATATGGTATATGTTGTAATGACTTTGTATTTTTATGATATTATGTATAATATGTGAAATGCATATTTGGATTATCTTTGGATCTTCATTGTGTGACTAGTTATGTGCGTAAAGTCGAGCTCGGAACACATGTGCATGATGTAATTATGAGTATTCAATTTATGTTGCAGGACTAGAGGGTCATGGATACGGGTGTAGAAATCGAAATTGAGCAGCAACGGATGGAACGAGAGGCCAAGGAGAAGTCCAATGCAGATGCAGCAAATCAGGGAGCATTGCCACCACCACCACCAATGAGGTCGTTAATGCAGCGGAACTTTATGTAGTGTATGCAAATGATGCAAGAGACCCAGAACAAGTTCATGGAAGAGTTGCTAGGATGAGAAAATCAGAGGGCACCTGAAGGTGGAGGAGTGAGTCTATCTGACTTCCATAATGCAAGGCCGTTACCTTTTGCATTAGCCCCTAAACCAATGGATGCAGAAGATTGGTTATAGATACAGAAAGAAAACTGAAGCTATAGGTTGCAATGATGAAGATAAATTGAGGTATGCAACTCATCTTCTGACTGGACCTGCAGTATCATGGTGGGAGAATCAGTTGGCCATGCAACAACCAGGAAGGGAGTTCACCTGGGAGGAGTTTAAGCAGAGATTCCGTGAATATCATGTTCCGGAGAGTGTTATGGAGTTGAAGCGGAGAGAATTTGAGGAGCTTCAGCATGGATATACTAGTGTTATGAAGTATATCGGGGAGTTTAGTCAACTGTCTCGCTATGCTGAGGATGATGTTAACACCGAAGAGAAGTGGAAGAAGCGTTTTCTGCGTGGGTTAAACCCATTTGTGAAAATGCAACTAAGGTTAGCTAATAAGCAAACTTATCAGCAGTTGCTGGATGCAGCCGTTACTTTCAAAGATGATTATAAGAATGTCCAAGAGGATAGGAGGAAGAGAGCCAAGAAGGAAACCAAGAGAATTCAGGCAAGTAAACCTAAACCCAATCTAGAGTTCAAACCCCGGAACAAGAACTATGGTAACAATAACAATAACAATAACAAGGGCAGTGGTGGAAATCAATCCAATCCTAGAAGGAATGTTATTTGTAACAACTCTGGAATTCCAGGGCATTTCCAGAGATAATGCAAAAAGCCTGTAGTGATTTGTTATGGTTGTGGTCAGAAGGGGAATATCAAGCCCGATTGTCCGAGCAAACCACCAGGAGGTTGGCCTACCAAGGGAGGAGGACAAGCCAGTGGAGTAAATGGACAGCCCAATAAAGGAGGAAATAATGGCAAGAACAATAATGGAAAGAGGAACACACCTACCGGGAAACTGAATTGTGCAACCCTCAAGGAGGTGGATAATTCGGAGCATGCACTGATAGGTATGCTCAATATCCTTACCAATCCTGACAAATTTCTATTTGATACTGGTGCAACTACTTCATTCATTTCTGAAGAATTTTGTGATAAATTCGGGATTAGAAGGGCAACGTTAGAAAACCCTATGACCATAGTTATGGCAGGGGGAAATGTGATTGTATGCCACATCAAACAAGATCAGGTTATCTCGATCTGTGGTTGTACATACTTTGCAGACCTTTATGTGATTCCTTTGAAGGGAATTGCAGTTGTGCTAGGGATGGACTGGATGATGGAACATGGAGCTCAGATAAATTGTGAGGAGAAAACTGTCTCAATCAAAACTCCAAGTGGAGCAAGGATAGTTTACCATGCAGATAAGCATAGTCATATCATGGTGGATCTGCAGTTGAACTCGATGAAAAGAGGTCAAATTGGAAGATATTCCTATAGTAAATGAATTTCAAGATGTTCTCTAGCAAAGCTACCGGGAATGCCACCAGATCGGGAGATAGAGTTCACTATTGATCTAATTCCTGTTACAACACCAATAGCTCAAGCCATATAAGATGGGACCCAAAGAGTTAAAAGAACTCAAAGAACAAATTGATGAGTTAGCCATAAAAGGATTTATTTAGGAAAGTGTATCTCCATGGGGAACACCAGTAATCTTTGTGGATAAGAGGGATGGTGGAAGAAGGATGTGTGGAGATTATAGAAATTTGAACAATGTTACTATCAAGAATAAGTATCCTTTACCAAGGATCCAAGATTTGTTTGATCAAGTGAAAGGAGCCGGAGTATTTTCAAAGATCGACTTAAGATCTGGATACCATCAAATAAAAATCAAACCGGAAGATGTTCCAAAGACAACATTTGTCTCAAGATATGGACACCATGAATACCTGGCTGTACCATTTGGTTTGACCAATGCACCAGCAATATTCATGAATTTGATGAACAAAATCTTCATGCCATATTTGGATAAGTTCGTCATAGTCTTTATTGATGATATTCTGATTTATTCCAAGGATAAGGAAGAGCATGCTGATCATTTGAGAATAGCATTGCAGACTCTAAGGGAACATAAACTTTATGCTAAGTTTAGTAAGTGTGAATTTGTTGGAATTATGCCCTAGAGGCAATAATAAAGATGTTATTATTATAATTCTTGTTCATGATAAAGTTTATATTCCATGCTAGAATTGTATTAAGCGGAAACTTTGATACTTGTGTGGTTTATGAACAACGCCGTGTCCCTAGTACGCCTCTATGGACTAGCTCATTGATTAATGATGGTTAAGGTTTCCTAACCATGGACATGAGTTGTCGATTAATAATGAGATCATATCATTGGGAGAATGATATGATGGACAGACCCAAATCAAGCAGAGCAATTAGATCGTGTCATCGTGTTCATCTTTGCGAAGCTTTTTCTTATGTCAAATATTGTATTCCTTAGACCATGAGATAATGCAACTCCCTAGTATCGAAAGAAAGCTTTGAGGTCATCAAACGTCATCCTATGAGAGGGTGATCATAAAGGTGTCTCTCAAGTGATCGGAAAGTATATGTTGGGTTGTATGTATCGAGATGGGATTTGTCCCTCCCAAGTTGGAGAGATATACTTCGGGTCCACTCGGTAATCGATATCAACACCGCTTGCAAGCACGTGGTTAAGGAGTTAATCAAAAAGTGATATCGGATTACGGAACGAGTAAAGTACTTGCTGTGAACGAGATTGAACTAGGTATGCCGATACCGACGATCGAATCTCGGGCAAGTAAAATATCGCGTGACGAAGGGAATATATATATGGTATTAATTGAATCCTGGCATCATGGTTCATCTGATATGATCATCGATGAGTATGTGGGAGTCAATATGGGTTTCCAGACCCCGTTGTTGATTATTGATAGAAGATCATGTCTGCATATTCTCGAACCCGTAGGGTCACACACTTAACGTGTCTCGACGCTAGGATAGAATGGATAATTGGTTTATGAGTTTTTGTTTGGAGTCTCGGATGAGATCCAGGACGTCACGAGAGGTTCCGGAATGGTCTGGAGAATAAGATTCATATAAAGGAAAGCAGTTTTTGGATTTTGGAATTGTTTCGGATTGTTCGGTATTGTACCGAAAGCTTCTAGAACCTTCCGGAGTGGGACCAACGTGGCCCCACTTGTCGGGAGGGGGCGTGGGCCTACTGTAGCACCCCGGGTAAAACCACTACTAGAAATCACTTGATCTTTTTGTTTTGCGCATCATCATGCATGTTTGTCATAAAAGTATTCTTGCGAAAACCTTATTTTGTCTCCTACACAACTTCTGCCCTTTATTTCAAAGTATCCTTAATTGTCAAATTATTGGCCTCAAAACTATTTGCTAAAAGGTTTTAAAATAAAACAAAAGACAAGAAAAATGATTTATATAAATAAAAATAAAACCTAGACCTAAACTGGCCAGGCCCAGCCGGTGGAACCAAACCCTTCCTTACCCTAAACCCTAGACCACCCCAAACCCTGACCCTAAAACCTAGACTAACCCTAGACCCCAACCCACTCGCAGCCACACACTTGCCCCGTGCGGCAGGGACACACCCACCTGCGCGCACACAAACACGATGGACACACCCGCCGACCCAGACCCCACCTACCTGCCCTGGTACCTCTATCTCTCCTGGCACGGTCAACACCCGGACCCTCCCTGACCGACACGCTCACCCCACGCGGGCGCGGCCCCACCTCCTCACCCCGCTCCCCTCTCACGATCTTCCTTACCCCGACCGCGTCCTCTCCCCACCTACCTCGCCTCTCTCTGCTAACCGCCGCCACCAGCGTCGCTCCCCGCGACCGTCTCCCGGTCGCCGCCTCCCACTCATGTCCCCGAGCCCGACGCTGCTGGCCTCTCCCCGGATCGGCTCACCCGGGCGTTGCCCCTCCCAGACGAGCCTCCTTCGCACCCCTGCACCTCCCTGCAAGCTCCTTCCCCAACGGCAGCACCTCCGCCCGCGTTGTGAGTCTCTGCCGGCTGCACCTCTGCCGGTTGCACCTCTCCATTGACCGCCCATCGCCAACCTCCGCGCTGGCCATGCGCCTCCCGTGAGCTCTGCGGTCGCCCGCCTCCGTCCTGCGTGCCACTGCCCCTCTGGTCGGGTCGCTGCTCTCCCTCGGCCCCTGCAGCGTCTTCCGCCTCGAGCCCGTGTGCCTAGGCCCATGCGCCTCTTTTCCCCATCGCCGGCCTCGCCCCTTCTCGACCTGGCCTCCGCGCCCCTCTCGCCGCCGTCCCATGCTCTGGTTCACCTTCTTTCCAGCCGTTGCCTCGCTGTCGTGGTACATGCGCCACCCCTGCACGGCCTCATGTTCAAGTGCCACTTGGTCCTGCTCATCTACCGGTGCGTGTTCCCTGTTTGGTGATTTTGTTGTGGTTGTTGGTATCAAGTGCTCTGGTGAGTGTTGGATGGCTAACAAAAGGAACCTGGCAAGACCAACTAGAAGCTGGAAAACAGGACAAGGACCTCAGGGATGCTTCTAACACCTACTTCAACCCCATCGATGAACCAAGCTCGGAACGCCAAGTTCTCCTTCCTGGTGTCTGAAGATTCGAGCCCGAACCCGGCGAACCCCAAACCCCAAGATCGTCGAACCCATGTGTGACCTTTTCTCCAAGACCCCTATTGTTGATAAATATAATAAATACTTGTTGCATTCAAATTGTACATGCTTGCATACATCTTTGTGTGAGTTGGGGCATTATGCCGATTCACCTCGTAATTAAATATGGAGGCCATATGCAGGCAAATCTAGCCTTATATTGGCCTCATTTAAATTTGTGTAGCGAACCGATGATATATTTTGCCTTGATAAGCCAACATTTAAATTGCGGGGTATCTAAACAATATGAACTGTCTAATTAAATTGTCGGGACCCCGGTTCCGCTTAATATTGCCTAATTGCATCGCATCTTTGCCATGTCATGCATCATGCTCGATCTTTTGCCGTAGTATTAAATGGTGCATCCGGTGTTTCTTCTAGCGCTTTGCTTCTTCACGGATTAGGCCGATGAGTTGATGCGAGTGTCGACCCGATCTTCGAATGAATCTTCGTCAATGTTTTCAGGCGAGCATTCTCCCCCTTTCTACCTATTTTATATTTCTAGACTTTACTCCCTCCTGTTGATCTATTGCTATCTGTGTTGCGATGCTCTAGTTTCCGTACCCGTGATATCCCTTGCAGCCTCATATTGCCTTGGACACATCCTATTACCTGTTGATTGGTAGATAGCTGGACTTGCGTGTCGTAGTCGCTTGCTCAAGTGTTGTTGCGTGTCATCAAGCACCACAGTTGTTGGAATACTTCCATATGCTTTATGTTGGAGATGATTATATCTTTAATTACAGTTTAATAACTAAAATTGAAGTAGGTAAATAATGCAGAGGCACAGGTGGACAATAGATGTTATTTGGTTTTTAACCGTCCACTTGTGTCCCGTAGGACCCCGAGTAATTGATACCTGTTCTTTGAATATTCGCACTATCCGCATGTGGGCCCATGAATCCCCTTAGCATGAGCTGGAGTCATATCTTATTTCTTGGGGCCACAAAGTAGTTTGGGGCTTTATTACTATCTTGTACTTATGCCATGCTTTATCTTTATTTATGATTGCGTGAGCGCTAGATGCTTTTGGAACCCCGTACACGTTTTGCAGGTATCGACAAGCCCACCACACTTTCGGGTTCCCAATGCATACGTACTGTCACAAAACCTCCGGGTCCGTCTCGAGCCGCCAACTTCAGTGGTAGCTTGGTGGGTGGCCTGAAATATTATATGAATCTTGCGTTTTCTTTGTCGTGATGCCTCGTTGGGTTTTATTTGGTTTTTCCGAGGTTGATCGTGAGTGTGTTGCTATTTGTGCCCCCTGCAGGGTAAAACTTTCTGAAAGCCGTGTCCGCGGTTATGGACGACTTGGAGCACAGTATCTCGATCATAGACAACTATAACTAAAGTAGTGCTATAAATTTGACTTTATAATGACTAGTAATCAGCTTCACTATAATGGAATGGCTAAATAAAAGTGCCAACAACTGCTGGTTTGGATTGTCACCTATTGCCATTGTATCTGACTAGTAAGTATTGCAACTACAACGGAATGACTAAATAAGAGTGACAACAACTGCTGGGTTTTGGGATGCCTCATGCTATATGTATCTGACTAGTAAGTACTACAACTACAACAGAATGGTTTTTTAAAACCGCCCACTGCTTATTATATCAGGATGACTCATGCTATCTATATCTAACTAGTAATTGTCGTAACTATAACGAATGAATAAAACTACCAATTGTGTGAGTTCCTCGGTTGGTATCGAGGGGGAATACCAGAATGGGTATGTTTGGTGTTAGAATCAGGTTGGATCCGAGTAGGTCCTTCTTATCCCTATCTGATGGCCGCTAGTTGTATTGAGTCTCTATAGGTTGTTTAGTGTATGCTGCGCTGCCGCTTCAGTCCACCATACCTATGTAGGCGAGGACCGCCGAATTCTAGTCTCGCCGTGTCGGCCTCGATCGACCGCTCTCTTTTTCCTTCGCCCTTTGTCGGCACCCCTTTTTTAAGCAGGTTTGAGATCGACGTCGTTAGCAGGGTTACCCTTCCGTCTTGGCCTGGGCAGGGTTATGGACGCCATTGGTTATTCTTCAGGGCTCTTAGCTCAATTTGCATCTTGTCCGTACTCGGACGCTGTATCGTTTCCAAGGTGATTTGGGTCTTTGTACTGTATATCTGTATTTTTGACTCATGGAGTCGTTGTCGTATATATCTGTTCTGTGGGTTCCATCGTGGACTATTGTGTAATGGTATTACTTCGTTTTCCACCCGCACGAAAGTGCCTGGTGGGCACCTTTGAATCGTTTCTATGCGGGTTTGGCGGGAATCGCTGAAACTTGCATAGGGCCGATTCTGAGGGTGTTACACCTACGAGGGAGTGCCTTGGCCTCATTGGGCCAGGGGCACAAGGCCCCATAGGCCCAGCCGGCCAAAACCTTAGGGAAACCCTAGGGAAACCTTCTATAAGGAGGGGGAAAACTTGCCCCCCACTCCAACCCTTGGGGCCGCCGCCCTAGGGCTTGGAGGAGGGGCCAAGGGGGCCGGCCAGACCCCTATATATAGAGGGCAGGGGCGCAGCCCTCCTCCCCCACTCCTTCAACCCTAGCCGCCATACGGCTGCCCTCTAGATCTCTCTCTCTCTCTCTCTCTCTCTCTCTCTCTCTCTCTCTCTCTCTCTCTCTCTCTCTCAGAGGCGTAAGCCCCGCCAGTAAACTCCACCTTTGCACCACGCCGTCGTGTTGTAGATCTAATCTATCTCTCCACCCCACTTGCTAGACCGAGGAAGGAGGAGACGTCGAGGTGCCGTACGTGTGCATCTCTCGGAGGCATCGCCACTTGTGGTGTTGGATCGGATCGGATTGGATCGCGAGGAGGAGAAGCTAGTACGACTACATCAACCACGTTCTGTTGAACGTTCCGCTGTGCGAATCTTCAAGGGTATGAAGATCTCATCTACCCCCCTCGTTGTTTGCATCTCCTAGATTAGATCTTAGCTTCCCTGTTCGCATCCGTAGAAATTTTTTGATTTACTATGCTACGAAACCCTTCAGTGGTATCAGAGCTAAATCTATGCGTAGATGTGTTTCACGAGTAGAACGCAACATGCTTGTTGCGGGCATTGATGTTTTATGTTGCAAGCCTCTTGTTTTTGTACTTCTTATGACGCGGGATAGTGAGATCGAAGCGGTCTAGGCCAACTTTACGCGGCCTCGTTCGCGAGACCGGCTCCGCACTTGACGTGTGGCTTGTTCCACACATGCGACTGGTGGATGCCAGTTTCTCTCACTATAGTTGTCATGGGATTTACATGATGTTGGCAACCATAATATCACCGTTGTGGCTTTCCGTAGGTAAGAATCGTTCTTATCTTGTTACTCCCATAAGCCACGTAAAACATGCAACAACAAAGTAGAGGCGTCTAACTTGTTTTTGCAGGGAGTGTTTTTGTGATATGGTATGGCCCAAGATGTGATGTGTATGTTGTATGCAATGATCATGTTTTGTAATGTTTCACGACTTGCATGTCGATGAGTACACAACCGGCAGGAGCCATATGGTTGTCTTTATAATTGTGTATGACCTGTGTGTCAACTTATTATACGCCATGTAATAGCTTTACTTTATCGCTAAGTAGTTAGCAATAGTTGTAGTTGCTATTCGTGGTGGAGGCAATCATGGTGGAGTGATGGAGATCATGCTGGCATGCACAAGATGGATATCAATGCACGGAGATTGGCTATACCATGTCACATAAAATTATATGCATGTGATGTTTATCCTTTTATGTATCTTATTATGCTTAGATCGCGATGGTAGCACTATAAGATGATTCCTCACTTAAAGATCAAGATAAAACTGTGTTCTCCCCATGTATGCACCGTTGCAAAAGTTCGTCGTGTTTAAGCATCACGTGATGATCGGGTGCTATAAACTCTACGTTCACAAACAACGGGTGCAAGCCAGTTTTGCTCACGCGGAAATACTTGGGTTTGACTTGACGAGCCTAGCATGTACAGACATGGCCTTGGAACACACGAACCGAAAGGTTAAGCATGAGTCATATGAATGATATGATCGACACTTTGTTGTCCACCATTGAAACCACATCTCTTCTCATGAAGATCGGATTAGGTGTGGTGAATTTGGATCATGTTCACTAAACAACTTGAGGGATGTTGAATTTAGTGGGAGTTCATCTAGTAATTTGATTAAGTTGAACTAGTTATCATGAACATAGTCTAAATTGTATTTGCAAATTTTGTAGATCAAATGGCTAAGTCCAACTTCAACTTCAACGTTTTTGCTGAGAAAGAAAAGCTTAAGAACAATGGGTCTAACTTCACCAACTGGTTCCGCAATCTGAGAATCATTCTCTCTAGCGGACAAAAGGACTATGTCCTTGAGAAAGCGCTAGGTGAAGCCCCTACTGTAGATGCGCCGGCTGATGAGAAAGCTGTTTATTAGTCGCGCAAGGATGATTATGGTGTGATATTAAGAGCACCATGTTGTTTGCTACGGAATCGGACCTTCAAAATCGTTTTGAGGAGTTCCTCGGGCCCTTTGAGATTCTTGAGGAACTGAAAACTATGTTTCAGACTCAGGCCCGTTCTGAGAGATATGAGATCTCTGAGAAATTATTTAACTGCAAGATGGAGGAAGGGAGTTCCATTAGTGAGCACGCCATTAAGATGTCGGGCTACACTCAACGCCTTGAGCAACTGGACTGCAAGATTCCAGAGGAGCTCAAGATTGACAGAGTTCTGCAATCACTCCCTCCTAGCTACAAAGGTTTTATAGTTACTCATAATCAGATTGGTTCCACTGATACGATCAATGAGCTCTTCGCAAGGCTGAAAGCTGCGGAGGTGGACATCAAGAAATATAATCATGTGTTGATGGTCAACAAGCCCCCCAGCTTTAAGAAATGTAAGGGTGCAAATAAGCCCTTCAAGAAGGGCAGCGGAAAGCGCGTTGCCCCTGCTGAGAAGAAGCTCAAGTCTGGACCTAAGCCTGACACTGAGTGTTTCTATTGCAAGGACAAGGGTCACTGGAAGCGCAACTGTCCGAAGTATTTAGCGGACAAGAAGGCTGGCACCATCAAAGGTATATTTGATATACATTTTATTGATGTTTTCCTTACTATCCCTCATTGTAGTGCCTGGGTATTTGATACTGGTTCAGTTGCTAATATTTGTAACTCGAAAAAGGAGCTACGGAATAGACGGCGGCTAGCGAGGGATGAGGTGACGATGCGCGTTGGCAACGGATCAAGAGTTGATGTGATGGCCGTCGGCACGCTCTCCTTAGTTTTACCTTCGGGATTAGTTTTAAACCTCAATAAATGTTATTATGTGTCTGCGTTGAGCATGAACATCATATCTGGATCGTGTTTATTGCAAGACGGTTATTCATTTAAATCGGAGAATAATGGTTGTTCTATTTATATGAGTAACATATTTTATGGTCATGCACCTGCTATGAATGGTTTATTTCTTCTGAATCTCGAAAGTAATGAAAGACACATCCATAACATTGAGGCTAAGAGATGCAAGGTAGATAGTGATAATACGACTTATTTGTGGCACTGCCGTCTAGGTCATATTGGTGTAAAACGCATGAAGAAACTCCATTATGATGGAATTTTGGAGTCTCTTGATTTCGAATCATTTCACACATGCGAGCCATGCCTCATGGGCAAGATGATCAAAACCCCGTTCTCCGGAATAATGCAGCGAGCAACGGACTTGTTGGAAATCATACATACCGATGTATGCGGACCAATGAGTATTTCGACGCGCGGTGGTTATCGCTATTTTCTCACTTTTACTGATGACTTAAGTAGATATAGGTATATCTATTTAATGAAACATAATTATAAAACATTTGAGAAGTTCAAAGAATTTCAGAACGAAGTGGAAAACCATCGTAACTGGAAAATTAAATTTCTACGATATGATCGTGGAGGTGAGTATTTGAGTTATGATTTTCTCACGCATCTTAAAGCAAGCGGAATCGTTTCGCAACTCACGCCACCCGGGACACCACAGCGCAATGATGTGTCTGAACGCCGGAATCGAACTCTATTAGATATGGTGCGATCAATGATGTCTCTTACAAATTTGCCGTTATCATTTTGGGGTTATGCATTAGAAACCGCTGCATTCACTTTAAATAGGGCACCATCTAAATCCGTTGAGACGACACCGTATGAACTGTGGTTTGGTGCTAAACCTAAGTTGTCATTTCTTAAAGTTTGGGGATGCGAAGCTTACGTCAAGAAGTTGATGCCGGACAAGCTCGAACCCAAAGCGGAGAAATGCGTCTTCATAGGATACCCTAAGGAAACGATTGGGTATACCTTCTATCACAGATCTGAAGGCAAAGTGTTTGTCGCAAAGAACGGATCCTTTCTTGAGAAGGAGTTTCTCTCGAAAGAAGTGAGTGGGAGGAAAGTAGAGCTAGACGAGGTTATTGAACCTTCTCTTGAGTTGGAGAGTAGCGCAACACCTGAAACTGTTCCAGTTCCGTATGCACCAACAATAGAGGAAGCTAATGACAAGGATCATGAAGCTTCGGACGATGCTACTACTGAATGTCGCAGGTCGACAAGGTCGCGTGCCCTTCCTGAGTGGTACGGCAACCCTGTCTTGACTGTCTTGTTAGTAGACAACAGTGAACCTGCGAACTATGAGGAAGCTATGATGAGCCCAGACTCTGAGAAATGGCTAGAGGCCATGAAATCCGAATTGGGATCCATGAGCGAAAACCAAGTATGGACTTTGGTGGACCCTCCTAGCAACCGAAAGGTCTTTGAGTGCAAATGGATTTTCAAGAAGAAAACGGACGCGGATGGTAATGTTACTGTCTATAAAGCACGGCTTGTCGCGAAAGGTTTTTGACAAGTTCAAGGTGTTGACTACGATGAGACTTTATCTCCCGTAGCAATGTTTAAGTGCATTCAGATTTTATTAGCAATTGCTGTGTTTCATGATTATGAAATATGGTAGATGGATGTCAAGACTGCGTTCCTCAATGGCAACATTGATGAAGAGTTGTATATGATGCAACCCGAAGGTTTTGTCGATCCTAAGGATGATGATAAGATGTGCAAACTTCAGCGTTCCATTTATGGACTGAAGCAAGCATCTCGGAGTTGGAACCTTCGTTTTGATCAAGTGATCAAGAGCTTTGGATTTGTTCCAAATTGCTACGAAGCTTGTATCTACAAGAAAGTGAGTGGGAGCTCAGTGACATTTTTGGTACTATATGTGGATGACATATTGATTATCGGAAATGACATTGACATGCTTAACGATGTGAAGAGTCATTTGAACAAATGTTTTTCAATGAAATACCTAGGGGAAGCTGCTTATATGTTGGGGATCAAAATCTATAGAGATAGACAAAGACGCCTGATAGCTTTAAGCCAAAGTACATACCTAGACAAAGTTCTGAAAAGGTTCAGAATGGATAAGGCAAAGAAAGGTTCAGTGCCTATGTTGTCAGGTAAGATATTGAGCAGGGCTCAGTGTCCAGCTACGGTAAACGATAGAGAAGATATGAGCAAAGTGCCTTATGCCTCGGCCATAGGATCTATCATGTATGCCATGCTATGTACTAGACCGGATGTGTCCAATGCTCTTAGTTTGACGAGCAGATACCAAAGTGATCCAGGAGTGGAACACTGGACAGCCGTGAAGAACATCCTAAAGTATTTAAATAGAACTAAATAAATGTTCTTAGTCTATGAAGGCGATGAACAACTCGTCGTAAAAGTTTACGCCGATGCTAGTTTCGACAATCGACAAGGATGATTCTAAATCTCGCATGTGATACGCTTATATTTTGAATGGAGGAGTTGTTAGTCGGAGAAGTGCAAGCAAAGTGTGATCATGGGATCTACAAGAGAAGCGGAATACATGGTTGTCAGAGAAGGCCAAGTGAAGGAGTTTGGATCAGAACTTCATCATCGAAGCTTGGTGTGGTTCCAAGTGCCTTGGACCCACCGGAGATATTGTGACAACACCGGCGCCATAACACCGCTAAGGAACCAAGATATCATCCAAAGACCAAGCATATCAACCGCAAGTTTCATATAATTCGAGGTTATATAATGATGGAGATCTAAAGATTAGCAAAGTACATACAGATCCGAATGTCGCAGATCCGACTAAACCTCTTCCACGAGCAAAACATGATCAGCACCTTAGTGCCATGGGTGTTAGATTGTTGCCAGATGTAAACTAGATTATTGACTCTAGTGCAAGTGGGAGACTGTTGGAATTATGCCCTAGAGGCAATAATAAAGATGTTATTATTATAATTCTTGTTCATGATAAAGTTTATATTCCATGCTAGAATTGTATTAAGCGGAAACTTTGATACTTGTGTGGTTTATGAACAACGCCGTGTCCCTAGTACGCCTCTATGGACTAGCTCATTGATTAATGATGGTTAAGGTTTCCTAACCATGGACATGAGTTGTCGATTAATAATGAGATCATATCATTGGGAGAATGATATGATGGACAGAACCAAATCAAGCAGAGCAATTAGATCATGTCATCGTGTTCATCTTTGCGAAGCTTTTTCTTATGTCAAATATTGTATTCCTTATACCATGAGATAATGCAACTCCTTGGTATCGAAAGAAAGCTTTGAGGTCATCAAACGTCATCCTATGAGAGGGTGATCATAAAGGTGTCTCTCAGGTGATCGGAAAGTATCTGTTGGGTTGTATGTATCGAGATGGGATTTGTCCCTCACAAGCCGGAGAGATATACTTCGGGCCCACTCGGTAATCGATATCAACACCGCTTGCAAGCACGTGGTTAAGGAGTTAATCACTAAGTGATATCGGATTACGGAACGAGTAAAGTACTTGCTGTGAACGAGATTGAACTAGGTATGTCGATACCGACGATCGAATCTCGGGCAAGTAAAATATCGCGTGACGAAGGGAATATATATGGGATTAATTGAATCCTGGCATCGTGGTTCATCCGATATGATCATCGATGAGTATGTGGGAGTCAATATGGGTTTCCAGACCCCGCTGTTGATTATTGATAGAAGATCATGTCTCCATATTCTTGAACCCGTAGGGTCACACACTTAACGTGTCTCGACGCTAGGATAGAATGCATAATTGGTTTATGAGTTTTTGTTCGGAGTCTCGGATGAGATCCAGGACATCACGAGAGTTCCAGAATGGTCCGGAGAATAAGATTCATATAAGGGAAAGCAGTTTTTGGATTTCAGAATTGTTTCGGATTGTTCGGTATTATACCGGAAGCTTCTAGAACCTTTCGGAATGGGACCAACGTGGCCCCACTTGTCGGGAGGGGCATGGGCCTACGAGGGAGTGCCCTGGCTGCATTGGGCCAGGGGCACAAGGCACGATAGGCCCAGACGGACAAAACCCTAGGGAAACCTTCTAGAAGGAGGGGGGAAACTTGCCCCCCTCTCCAACCCTTGGGGCCGCCACCCTAGGGCTTGGAGGAGGGGCCAAGGGGGCCGGCCAGCCCCCTATATATAGAGGGCAGGGGCGCAGCCCTCCTCCCCCACTCCTTCAACCCTAGCCGCCATACTGCTGCCCTCCAGATCTCTCTCTCTCCCGACTGCGCGTCGGCGAAGCCCTGCCGCAGAAACTCTCCACCTTTGCACCACGTCGTCGTGTTGTATATCCAATATATCTCTCCACCCCACATGCTGGACCGAGGAAGGAGGAGACGTCGAGGTGCCGTACGTGTGCATCTCTCGGAGGCATCGCCACTTGGGGTGTTGGATCGGTCGGATCGCGAGGAGGAGAAGCTAGTACGACTACATCAACCACGTTCCGTTGAACGTTCCGCTGTGCGAATCTTCAAGGGTATGAAGATCTCATCTACCCCCCCCCCCCCTCGTTGTTTGCATCTCCTAGATTAGATCTTGGCTTTACCGTTCGCATCCGTAGAATTTTTTTGATTTACTATGCTGCGAAACCCTTCAGAATTTTGCCTAGATGAGGTAGAATTCCTTGGCCATGTGATCAGTAAAGATGGAATTGCTGTAAATCCATCTAAAGTTTAGTCAGTATTAGAGTGGACTGCACCAACCAATGTGAAGCAAATTCGAGGTTTCTTAGGAATGGCTGGTTATTATCGGAGATTCATTGAAGGTTTCTCCAAAATAGCTGGAACAATGACCAAATTGTTAAGAAAGAATACGCCATTCAATTGGGATGAGAAGTGTGAAGGAAGTTTTCAGGAGTTAAAGACCAGGTTAACCACAGCTCCAATTTTAGCAGTTCCAGAAACAGGAAAAGACTTCACAGTATACTGTGATGCATCTAAAGAAGGCTTGGGTTGTGTGTTAATGCAAGATCAGAAAGTGATTGCTTATGGTTCAAGACAACTGAAACCACATTAAGTCAGCTATCCAACTCATGATTTAGAGTTAGCAGCAATGGTTTTTGCGCTAAAAGGATGGAGGCATTTTCTTTACGGAGCCAGATGTGAGTTATACACTGACCATAAAAGTCTCAAATATTTCTTCACTCAAAAGGAATTGAATATGAGACAGAAGCGTTGGTTGGAACTAATCAAAGATTATGATTTAACAATCAACTATACTCCTGGGAAAGCAAATGTTGTAGTTGATGCTTTAAGCAGAAATTGTACAGATATTCAGCCTAGCAATCGGGAGCTACCAAAAGAGTTACAAATGGACTTGGAAAGATTAGAGCTTCAATTTATTAGAACAGAGGTTTCTTGGAGGAGTATCTACTATGCAGGTAGTTGCAGAGCAGGACAGTGATC
The DNA here is from genome assembly GCA_030063025.1 of Avena longiglumis. Lineage (NCBI taxonomy): Eukaryota > Viridiplantae > Streptophyta > Magnoliopsida > Poales > Poaceae > Avena > Avena longiglumis. Next base: position 578,634,669 of record CP125974.1, on the reverse strand, counting down.
TTAAGCACGAAATTTTCAGACATCAAGCAGAAGATCCTTTTATTGCTGAGGAAATTCGCAGGATATCTCAAGGGAAAAAATCAGTTTTTTGCCTTGGAGATTATGAGTCTTTATGGTTTCAAGACCGTCTTTGTGTTCCGGATGTGACTGAGATTAGAGATGTCATACTAGGAGAAGCACATGAAACACCATATTCTATACATCCAGGAAGTACTAAGATGTATATGGATTTGAAAGAACTATTCTGGTGGAATAACATGAAAAGGGACATTGCTAAATATGTATCAGAATGCCATACTTGCCGAAGGGTGAAGGTTGAACATCAAAGTCCAGCAGGACCATTACAACCTTTGGAAATTCCCGAATGGAAGTGGGAACAAATAGGTATGGACTTCATCACAGGATTGCCCATGAAACCTAAACAGAAGGATATGATATGGGTAATTGTGGACAGACTCACTAAGAGTGCACATTTTATTCCGGTAAATCAGAAATATAATGTCGAGAAGTTAGTAGAAGTTTACATCAAAGAGATAGTAAGTAAGCATGGAGTGCCCAAAAAGATTGTAACTGATAGGGCATCAGTGTTTACTTCAGCATTTTGGAAGCAATTGCATGAAGCACTTGGTTCCAAATTAGATTTTAGCTCAGCCTATCATCCAGAGACAGGAGGACAAACAGAAAGAACAAATCAGATACTAGAAGACATGTTGAGAGCTTATGCATTAGATTTTGGAGGTACATGGGAAGATCATCTACCATTGGCAGAATTTTCCTACAATAATAGCTATCAGAGTAGTCTAAAGACAGCTCCATATCAGGTTCTATATGGACGGAAGTGTAGATCACCAATATGTTGGTATGAGCCTGGAAGTAGCAAGGAGTTTGCACCAGACTATATCAAGGAAAGACAAGATATCATTGATAAGATCAGGGATTGACTGAAAATAGCTCAAAGTAGGCAGAAAAGTTATGATGATCAAAGTCGAAGATCTTGGCATCCAGAAGTGGGAGACATGGTATATTTGAATGTAAGTCCAATGAAAGGAGTGAAAAGGTTCGGAGTTAAAGGAAAACTAAGTCCAAGATATATTGGACCATTCAAGATATTGAGTCAAAACAGAACTATAGCTTATGCTTTAGAGTTACCATCAAGATTGGCTCAAGTACATAATGTTTTCCATGTGTCACAACTTCGTAAATGTTTGAAATTTCTGGATGATGCAATCACACATCAGGAGATATAAATACAAGCAGACTTCACCTATGTTGAAAAGCCCTGTAAAATTTTGGAATAAAACTGGAAAAGGTTAAGGAATAGGGCAATCAAATATTGCAAAGTATAGTGGGAACATCACCCTGAAAGGGAAGCCACTTGGGAGAAAGAAGAGGATTTAAGAAAAGCCTATCCAGAACTATTCAGGTACATATCAACAAACTTCGGGACGAAGTTTAATTTAAGTCGGGAAGTCTGTAACATCCCAACATTTAGGAACTAACGAAGGATAGATTTAGAAATTCGTGATATTGCATGCATTCATCTGCGAAAATGTGGGTAAATTTTTCGCCAAATAAAAAACCTAAAGTGATCAAGGTTTATTTCATACTTTGAGATTAGGTATAGTCTTGAAGGATGATTGTTATAGACTTTGATATGATCTTGGTGGACTTATGTGTTTTGGGAAATGAAATTTGAATTTAAAAACTTGAGTGTTTGAATTATAATTCAAAAGGATTTTTGAATGATGTTTGAGTATTTGATTTAATTAAGAGTTAACCAATAATAACTCAAACTTTATATAAAGAAAGCAATTAAGAATAAGAATCTTCATTTCATAATTTTATTCAATAAATAAGTACAAAAATGTAACTTATGAAAATCATCCACAATCTTTACAATAGCAAATAAATAAATAATAAAATTTCTTTATTGATGATAGTACAATCTTTATTAAAAAATAATAAAATAAAGAGTACAAAAAAATAAATTAAAGATTACAATTGAATATGAGAGTTATTACAAGTGACTATTCTATAAAGAAAAATAAATGCCTAAACTAAAATCTTGATCTTCAAATCTGGTACCTGCAAAATAAAAAGAAAATTAAAAGAAAAAGAAGGTTAGGATTAGAATTATTTTACTCTTAGAGTTGACAGTGAAGTGCACTGTTCACTTTTTCATCATTGAGTATTTAAGGGGAAAGTTTCACCAATATGAAAGAATATATCTTTCATAATTTTAAGCCATATGTCAAATAAACAACAAGGAGGGCAAGTTTCACCAGCCAGGTAAAAGGTAACATGATAACAGTAACTCTCAAAATTCAGAACATATCCACAACTGTGCAACAGGCACACATGCAACACACACACCAAATCAGATGGTGTGTCACAAGACCACAACAACAGCACAATCAAACAAAACCATCAGCACAGCCGTGGGAATACAACCCCACACCATTCCATAGTTCATACACACCAAGAACAACAACCAACAGCTAAAACCAGCCAAAGCCAAGCTAAATCACACCAATCAAAACCTTGGATCACGCCACCAAAATGGTGACATAAGGAGGGGGTGGATCAGGTGGATAGCAAGACCAAGATCAAGCCATCAGGACCAGGATATGAAGGGCTAGATCAAGGACAAGCTAGGAGCTGGAAATATCAGGAGAGCATCAGATCAAGTTAGCACAAGATCAACCACATGAAACCCCAACATCAAGTGACAGTGGTGAGTAAAATAGACCATCACATGATCTATCTGTCTAAGATTAGACAAGCATACATGATCTGTCTTTTACTCAAATTCTCAGAAAACACCCAAGTGGGGTGAATCCATCACTGAACTTTAAACACTAAAAGCAATCAGAAAACTATAAAGATCCAACTTAGATCTCAGGACAACATCATTGATCTAAGCTATCAAGCTATATTTCAATTCAAGAATGAATATAGCCAAGAATTAAACTTCTAGGCACATCTCTAAGACAAGAGTAGCACCTTAGAATTTAATCTTATGGATCTATACAAGTGATCAAGCATACCATCATTTTTTCCCAAACTTTGATTCAAGAAACAGTAGCTGGTACCACTACCAGAACCATCCATATGAATCAAATAGATAAAAGCTTAATCCCTAAACCTCAGACCAACATCATGGGTCTTAGGGATTTAAGAAAGGAAGTTTCAACTTATCTTTAATGCCAAACTCATCTTAAGCTTGAACCAAACCAAACCAAGAAATAGAATCTAATCTTGTGTGCCATACAAAGATAGTGTCACAAGAACAGTTCTACACTAATCAGGTTAAGCATTCAATCTTCACAGATTCAACCAACCAACTACAAATCATTTTCATGTCATCACATGAATCATAATTCAGAAAATCCCTATGTATATCTTCACTATTTGAAACCATTTGATCTCAAGTTATAGATGAATTCTTAAGCCAACAGTACTAATACAGTGACTTCATCACACAACACTCACTGTCATCACAGTGGTGAATTATAAAAACCACTAGATTTCCCAAGTGTTGCCTCTAGAGCAACTTCACCATCTGAATCATCTAAAATTTAATCCATAGAATCATCTAATAAACCACTAGCATACCGCAGCTAACCATCAACAATAATCCATAACAAGTCACACTCAACAGATTCTAGGATCATCAATACATGATCCAATTCATCAAATATCTAATCCACAGCAGGGTATGAACCCTAGGAAGAACAAACCATCTTAATCAGGACAAGACAGTAACCAGAAAGGTCACACCAACATCTAGCATAGGATGGCCTAGCACAGAGAGCAGAAGAGGGAGAGGAACTACTTACCAGAGGTCCTCGTTGTAGATTAGAAGAGGAAGCAGAGGAGGCCGACGACCACGGCGGCACGGGGAGCACCCCCAAGGGGGCGCTGCAACCCACGCAATGCCACGGCAGCGACCATAGCCATGCTGGGGCGAGAAGCATCTCCACGGCACACGACAGCAGCGGCGGTATCAGATCAACGCCAACCCCAAACCCTAGGGTTCGGGACGACATCGATCTAGTCGCAGGAGGGCTCCAGGTCCAAATCCAACTAGACGGGAAGGAAGAGCGGGGCCGACAACCTCATCTGCACCACGGCGGCGGCCAGGGAGGTCCATGGCGGTGTGAATCACCGACGATGACACCGCTGACCACGGGGTCGGGGAAGAAGAAGGAGAGAGGTAAGCTCGAGAGAGAGACATAGAGTGATGGGATGGAATGGGCCAATACCCCTTCGGGGTGTTGTTTTGACTTTGCCCTACTCAGACACAAGGGCCCAATAAAACCAAATAATCCTGCCGAAATCATTTAGAGCCTGTTTTAATAATTAGAAAAATACCAAAATGCCCCTAAACCTAAATAAATTCTAGAAAATAAAATAAAAGTCCAAAAATTATAAATAAAATATTTTTGGATTCTCAATAATCCAAACTATCCAAATAAATTAAGAGATAAAATTTTAGACATATACATTTTATTAAGAATTTTGTAATTTATATTTCCTTATGGAATTTTACAAAATTATTGAAAGTTGATAAAAATAAATAAAAATCACTTTCATTATATATTAATATTGTAGTATTTTAAAAAAATACTAAAAAAATATTTAATGTCAATTTATGGTAATTAATGATAATTCTTAAAGGAATTATTAATTAAATAAAAGGCAAATAAATTTAAATAAAATAAAAAGAATACAATATTCAATAAATATTAAAAATAATAATATTTATAAATTCTTTCTCATTAAAATAATAATATTTATACATATAAAGCTAAATGATGCATACATTACTTTCAATAATCATTTTGCTTCTTTAAATATTGTCCTTACCGGGCAATAATGATGTTTTTGTAGACATAGAAGCTCAAGGTCCAGTGCAAGTATCAGACTTCACTACCTTGCCATCACAAGGCAAGTTCATCACTTGCTCATATCCTTTGAAGAGTCTTTATCAAAGTATTTGCAAATTGTGTGTTATCATATATACTCCAAAAAAAGAAAATATTATTTTCACAATTAAAGAAATCATAGATATCATCCTAAGTGATGATATATTGGAGCAATAGAACTTAGGGTTCTATTTGCAACAATTATGATCAATTAGGGACTTAATAACCCCTGAAATCAGTGATTCTAGCGTCGTATATTACGCGTTAGCCATGAGATTTGGAATGGGACGGAGAAGTCAGCTGTATCTTCTTCCTATCGCATGAAGCCGGATGTGTAGGTCGTGGCTGTTATCCTCGTAGCGTGCATACTAATTGGTAATTCGTAGAGGATATGCAGCATATGGGTGGGAACGCTCAATGTCCTACGATAGTTCTGGCATCTAACGGTTTGTACAAACCATTGTCATAATTCATTATGTGGGCATGGTGTACACCAAGGAGGCATGCGAGGTCATGAAGGGGGAAGTGATTGTCTTGGACCAACTACTGGGCCCCACATAATGGAATTGTGGACGGGGAAGTACGCCCGTTGTGCAACAAGGAGTTCATATCTCATGGGTAAAGTAACGCACCTATACAGAGTGTAAGAATTGTAACTTGTTACTCCCTATTCCGGGAACTACGAACGCGGCAGGAAAGGAACTCCATGAAAGTTCTGGTTAACCTGTGAAGGCTGATGGTCATAGATTTTTATAATAAAATCAACCTTTGAAGAAATATTTACAAAAACTGCATAGTGCCAGGGACTTATAGTTCGAGGTGGTAGTTAGAGCATCAAACTTCCCACCTTGCATATAATGAACTTGTTGGGTAATGTTGTTATTCATCCTTTCTTTTGATCCCTTGATTAGACTCTAAGGATCCCGAAAACATGCCAATGTATGTAGCCGAATGTCAAGAAGATGTGTTCTACGAGGAGCCTGACCTGTCAGGAGGCGTTGAAGGAGTGGATTACGAAATCCGCTATGGTGTTGATGATAACTAGTCCAACTAAGTATCCTAGTTAGTAGTAACCAACAGAGCCGAGCAGCATGAACTCTATAGAATAAGGTGCTGAGCTCAACTCCTAGTTGGAGTTGCTACTTTTAAATTCCGCTGAAACACTTTATATTTTGGTTTGTAAGTTGAAACCTTTTGAAGTCTTGAACTTCTGGTATTGTAATAATAATAATGTGTGAATGTTTGTAATATGGACCCACAATGTTTTTGTTGTACCACTCTGAGGGATGTGATATTTACGGAACGGTGTTCTGTAGGTGTCATGTCAACGACTATAGTGTACTACACATGCAGTGGTATGCTGGGTCACCGCAGGCGGTCTATGTATCTTGTTGTATTTTCCAATCAAATCTCATAAGATCATGAATGTCTAGTATTGCATTGTTATTCCTTGCTCTGTCATGTCAATTGCCCCGCTGTAATTTTACCCAGCATGTTATGTTGTTTATCCTAAGGAGAACACCTCTAGTGAACTATGGACCCTGGTCCAATCTTTACCATTGATACATCTTCCACTGTTACTGTTTACATTCTGCAAACCACTATTACCTTCCACACCATACAGTTAATCCTTTATTTTTAGCAAAACGATGAGATGGACAATCTCACTGTTCGTTGGGGCAAAGTCTTGAGTTTGTGTTGTGCAGGTTTCTAAGTTGCTAGCAACACCTTTGGGTCGTTTCCTTCCTCCTACTGGTTCGATAACCTTGGTTCCTTTCTGAGGGAAGACTTGTTGCTGTGTATATGTCGAGGATATAACCCCAGGTACCCCAGAGTTGATCTATAAATAAACTAATAAGAGACATGAATAAAGGAAAGAGTATTTAATAAGAGGATATTAAGCAAAATAGAAAAGGAAAAAGACAAGAAAGAGCAACTGGGCCGAGTAAGGGAAATCTCGGCCCAGCCCACACTCTCCATGGCCAAACTAAATACAAAGAAAGAGAATAACCCCCGGGTGGGCCGACCTAAGCCTAAGTCGGCCCGCCACGGGCCTCCTACCCGACGCCCACTCCCCTTCCCGCCAAACCAACGCTGCAGGTCGACGCCCTCTCCCGCCAAGCTACTCCCATCCATTCCACCTCGACGCCCGGGTGGGCCGAATGAGCACTAGCTCGGCCCACCGCGGGACTCAGCACCGGCTCCTCTCCTCGTCGCCCGGGTGGGTCGAATGAGCACTAGCTCGGCCCACCGCGGGACTCAGCGCCGGCTCCCTCTCCTCGTCGCCCGGGTGGGCCGAATGAGCACAAGATCGGCCCACCACGGGACTCAGCGCTACCAGCTCCACAGACTGACCACTCCGTTAATCCTCGCCCAAGAAGATTCTCCTCTGGGCCGAGACAGACGACCGGGCCATCGAGTCAACAGTGGGCCCTTCACTCTACAGGCCGAATTAATCCGCCAGCCGAATCTGCTACCAGCCGAGCTATACTTCCAGCAATGTCATTTGGGCCGAGGTATATTACTCCAGGTACCAACTTATTTATCTCCAGATAAAGCGCATCACCAGATCAAGCCAAGACGAGCTACACAAGTATAGTGCTAGTCCTGGAACCCAACCAACTCAGACTAGCACATGGCCAAAGGAATATGCCCTAGGCATCCAAGAATATGCTAAGGAATATGCCGTGGCATCTCCGAACATGCCAAGGCATATGCTGAGCATCTAAGAAGATGCCAGAAATATGCTTCTTAGATACCAATCGTGGGGAACAAGGTTTGTCCCCTGGGCTCCCCTTTATAAGGAGCACCAGGGGGATCGTTCTAGAAGAGGCCCCGAAGGGCTCCTCCCCTCTCTGCTCACTAGGAGCTCTCCTTCTTCCTCTTCCTCCACTCTCACAGAAGATTAGATAGGAGCATAGGGGAAACAGCTCAAGGAGCATGATTGTAGCCACAAGTATGGCAAGATTCTAAGGGATTAGATGTATAGAATGAGGTGTTATCTCCACTTGAGAGCTTCAATCCAATATACATTGTATTTTTATTTGTTCATACGAGTGCGGTCTTCACTGCATCATCCCTCCCCGGATTCCTCCACGTCCATCGGCCCCAACTTTATCCTACCCATGGCATATGTCGTGATACCACCACGACATTTGGCGCCCACCGTGGGGCCTTCTAGTGGCGTTGGTTGGGTTTCCATCCGGACGGGAACATCTTCATCAACCTCTTCCTCATAGGGCTCATTCAGCTTCACCAAGCCAACAGAGAACAAAGAGGTAAGCGCAGAGGCTCTCCAAGTCTAACTCATCAAAGCAGGTAAGACTCAACAAGAAGGACTCAAGCACTACTCCAAGCTTACTGTAACTACCAAGTAACTCAGCAGGGCAGGTATGACCTAGCAAGACTCACCCAAACACTTCTCCAAGTATACTGTAAGTGCCAGATAACTCAACCACCTACACTCAATCCTTCATCCCGGGGAGAAAATAACTTAACCCGGGGACTAGTCAACTTATCTGTAGAGTCACCTTTAGATTAAGAGAACATTATGTTGATTTAGATCTGTATTCCAGCCAGCTTGTTTATAACTCAGCCATAAGTTGAATCAGCTTACTTATGAGTCGGATAGAATATGAGTCAGTTTATTTATGCTTTGGATTATCCTATGAATCAGCTCACCAGCCAGCTTATTCATAACTCGGCCATAAGTTGAATATGCTTATTTGTGATTCAGATAGATTTTGAGTCAGTTTACCTATGCTTTGGATTATCCTGTAACTCAGCTTCCCAGCCAGCTTATTTATAACTCGGACAGATGGTGAATCAGCTTATTTATGATCCAGATAGAATTTGAGTCGGCTTACTTATGAGTCGGATAGAATTTGAGTCAGTTTATTTATGCTTTGGATTGTCCTTTAACTCAGCTTACCGGCCGGCTTATTGATGATTCGGATATAATTTGATTCAATTTGTTTATGCTTCGAATTAACCTTTAACTCAGCTCAGTAGATTGTCTCTGATTCGAACTAACATTTGATTCAGCTTGCCAGGGTATATTATAATTCGGATTGGTATTCAGACTCGGCGTACTAATCATATCTCTGATTCGGGCCGAAGCTTTATTCAGTTCACCAGATTTCCAGGTTATGTTATGACTCGGATTGATATTTCACCATCTTGCCAGGTTATCCCATATCTCGGATGACAATTGGCCAGCTTATCGTATCTCGAATCTATATCTCATATCTACATCTCGAATCAGATCTCTTAGCGGTTAGCCCTATTATCATATCCCAAAACTTTATCTCGGATCTATATCTCGGATCCATATCAAAGGCAAATTAACGTCATCGCGCCAAATCAAGTTATATCGTGGCAAACAGATGACTCGGATTTGAGTCATATACCTCGGATTTGAGTCAGATGACTCAGATTTGAGATGTAAGTCAAAATTGAGTAAAGTAACTCGGATTTGAAATAAGATAACTCGGATTTGAGTCATATACCTCGGATTTGAGTCAGATGACTCAGATTTGAGATGTAAGTCAAAATTGAGTAAGGTAACTCGGATTTGGGATGAGTTAACTTGGATTTGAGTCATATACCTCGGATTTGAGTCAGATGACTCAGATTTGAGATGTAAGTCAAAATTGAGTAAAGTAACTCGGATTTGGAATGGGATAACTCGGATTTGGGTCATATACCTCGGATTTGAGTCAGATGACTCAGATTTGAGATATAAGTCAAAATTGAGTAAAGTAACTCGGATTTGAGATGAGTTAACTCCGATTTGGGTCATATACCTCGGATTTGAGTCAGAGGACTCAGACTCAAGACATAAAGTCAATTTTGAGTAAAGTAACTCGGATTTGGAATGAATTAACTCGGATTTGAGTCATATATCTCGGATTTGAGTCAGAGGACTCGGACTTAAGACATAAAGTCAATTTTGAGTAAAGTAACTCGGATAGTAACTTACCCAAAGAGGTTTAAAAGAGCAGTGCCCAATAAGGCCAGAACTCACAACTTACCCAAAGAGGTTAAAAGAGCAGTGCCCAATAAGGCCAGAACTCATAACTTACCCAAAGAGGTTAAAAGAGCAGTGCCCAATAAGGCCAGAACTCACAACTTACCCAACGAGGTTAAAAGAGCAGTGCCCAATAAGGCCAGAACTCACAACTTACCCAAAGAGGTTAAAAGAGCAGTGCCCAATAAGGCCAGAACTCACAACTTACCCAAAGAGGTTAAAAGAGCAGTGCCCAGTAAGGCCAGAACTCACAACTTACCCAAAGAGGTTAAAAGAGCAGTGCCCAATAAGGCCAGAACTCATAACTTACCCAAAGAGGTTAAAAGAGCAGTGCCCAATAAGGCCAGAACTCATAACTTACCCAAAGAGGTTAAAAGAGCAGTGCCCAATAAGGCCAGAACTCATGACTTACCCAAAGGGGTTATAACCAGTGCCCATGAAAGCTAGAAGTCCAGAAACTTATTCAAAGGGGTTATAACCAGTGCCCGATAAGGCCAGAGGTCAAGAACTTACCAGAAATGGTTATGAGCAATGCCAAAGAAGACCACACGTCTAAAAACTTGCCCAAAAGGGTTGCATGAAAAAGAAGTATGTTACCAAAAGGTATAATAAGTCGAAAAATAACTCTGGGAATATTTTAAATTAAAGTCTATGCACGACTCTACAAGTCCCACATAGACTCGGGGACTAATGTCGGGGATATAACCCCAGGTACCCTAGAGTTGATCTATAAATAAACTAATAAGAGACATGAATAAAGGAAAGAGTATTTAATAAGAGGATATTAAGCAAAATAGAAAAGGAAAAAGACAAGAAAGAGCAATTGGGCCGAGTAAGGGAAATCTCGGCCCGGCCCACACTCTCCATGGCCGAACTAAATACAAAGAAAGAGAATAACCCCCGGGTGGGCCGACCTAAGCCTAAGTCGGCCCGCCACAGGCCTCCTACCCGACGCCCACTCCCCTTCCCGCCAAACCAACGCTGCAGGTCGACGCCCTCTCCCGCCAAGCTACTCCCAGCCATTCCACCTCGACGCCCGGGTGGGACGAATGAGCACTAGCTCGTCCCACCGCGGGACTCAGCACCGGCTCCTCTCCTCGTCGCCAGGGTGGGCCGAATGAGCACTAGCTCGGCCCACCGCGGGACTCAGCGCCGGCTCCCTCTCCTCGTCGCCCAGGTGGGCCGAATTAGCACAAGCTCGGCCCACCACGGGACTCAGCGCTACCAGCTCCACAGACTGACCACTCCTAAGCCTCGCCTCAGAAGATTCTCCTCTGAGACGAGACGGCCGGCCACTGAGTCAACCGGCTAGGCCCTTCACTCTACCTAGGCCGAATTAACTGACTGCCAGGCCGAATCTGCTCTACCCAGGCCGAACAATACTTCCAGCAATGTCATTTGGGCGGAGGTATATTACTCCAGGTACCAACTTATTTATCTCCAGATAAAGCGCATCACCAGATCAAGCCAAGACGAGCTACACAAGTATAGTGCCAGTCCTGGAACCCAACCAACTCAGACTAGCACATGGCCAAAGGAATATGCCCTAGGCATCCAAGAATATGCTAAGGAATATGTCGTGGCATCTCCGAAGATGCCAAGGCATATGCTGAGCATCTCAGAAGATGCCAGGAATATGCTTCTTAGATACCAATCGTGGGGAACAAGGTTTATCCCCTGGGCTCCCCTTTATAAGGAGCACCAGGGGGATGGTTCTAGAAGAGGCCCCGAAGGGCTCCTCCCCTCTCTGCCCACTAGGAGCTCTCCTTCTTCCTCTTCCTCCACTCTCACAGAGAGATTAGATAGGAGCATAGGGGAAACAGCTCAAGGAGCATGATTGTAGCCACAAGTATGGCAATATTCTAAGGGATTAGATGTATAGAATGAGGTGTTATCTCCACTTGAGAGCTTCAATCCAATATACATTGTATTTCTCTTTGTTCATACAAGTGCGATCTTCACTGCATCATCCCTCCTCGGATTCCTCCACGTCCATCGGCCCCAACTTTAGCCTACCCATGGCATATACGGTGATACCACCACGACAGTATACCTTCCTCTTGGGGTCACCCAACGAAGCTCTATAGTGATTTGAGCGCATCAGTTTCCCACCTGAGGGGTGGGGCCTAGGGACGGTGGTGGCTGCCCTCCTAACGGCGGTGGCTTGATAGGGTCCCTCCCCCTTGCCCTAGGTTTTGGCCCTTCCCCTCCCACCTATAAATAGAGGAGCCTCCCTCCCCTCTATTTGCACCACAACAACAAGTTCTCTCCTCTCGCTCTAAACCCTAGAGATCTCTCCATTAGATTGGATCTAGATATTGGGATTATATCTCCACCTCCGCACTACCGTCGTGCGCAGGACGGTCCGCTGCCATCTTCCTCCGCTGCTCGGCTGGATCGGAGCCCGGGAGACGTCCCTACACCGAACGTGTGTAGAGCTTCGAGGCACAACACTTGGGGCGCTTGTCTTCATCGTTATACGCCTTCCTGCGTAAGGCGTGCCACGGTCTTTAAGGGTATGAACTCCGTCCTCCCTCTCTGTTACTTATGTCTATATAGTATAGATCTTGGTTGTCGTGTTCGTGTAGCTAGAAATTTTTTGTTTTCTGCTACGAACCCCACAGACTTAGTTGATAGGGAAACCCTGTGGACTACTAGTAGTAGTTGGTTTTACGTCTAAATATGTTAGAGTGGTTTTATTGTGGAAATTTTGAATGGTTTCATGTTAATTCAAAATTTAAGATAAGCAAGGAGCAAGTCTAACACCTTTGTCCCTATGGCTCTACCTCTGCCTGTGCTGGTCCTGAGCACAAAGAAGGCTAGGTGAAACAATATGTCATTTTTTTAGAGTGGAAAATACACAAGGTCATGCCACAAGCCATCCAGGTTGTTCAACTGTATGGTCAATCTATTCATGAGTGAACCCATTAACTATGGTATTGCGATGTGAAATGTTAGCAGTCTCTGGAACCATTAAATTTGAAGGGGTAGCGTGTTGTTATTATGTCAAACATCTTGCGTGCATTGATAGAGCATGCTCTAGACGCGAACTGGCACACGACGAACACACAAGGTATGATGTCAAGATGCCGATCACTAGTGGATGTTCATATACATGGCTCCGTTCGTATAATAACCCTACTTTTGCACAAAGGTGTATCTTAGCTTTGTAGAAAGATGTGTCAAAATAAGTTTTATTTTTCTATTTTAGTGAAATCCAGATCCATTATGTGGCCAAAATGAATCCAGCCCATTGAGATTGACTTGTCGTAGCTGAATCTTGCATGCAGCAACTTAATTTACACGAGATCCGAATACTACTTAGAAAACTTAATTTACATAAGATCACAATTAATGTTCACTCCAAGACGATCCTAAAGAGATGCCATGTTCCCAAACCCATCCCATGTCGCCGCGGTCACCCTCTCGCCGACGCCGTCACCGTAGCACGCCGCGACGCCTCCCTGGAAGCCAGCACCGGCTCGAGCGCCGCCGCTGGGCGACGAGAAGAGGCCGCACACGTCCGTGGGAACGCCTTGGAAGAAGTCGCGGTACTCGTACCCATCCTCCGGCAGCAGCGCCTGCGCGCCGACTCCGTCGTCCCCGCCCCGTCCCGTGCCCTGGGGCGAGTCCGGGTCGTTGCTCTCCACCAGGCGCCGGAACATGGACGACTTGAGCAGCAGGCCAAGCGCGGTGGGCGACGACGAGGAGGAGCCCCTCCGCCTCAGGCCGCCGGGGGAGATGACCGCCTCGCGGCTGCTGCTGATCCCGCAGCTGAGGCTGCGGTCGAGGTGGCCGAAAGGGTTGCCCTGAGGAGGAGGAGGTGGTGGAGGGAGCATGAGCTGGGACGACGCCTCGAGCGGCACGAACCGGTCGTGGTCGACGACGGGATGCGGCGGCTGCATGGCGAGGAGGTGGTGGTGGTGGTCGGGGCTCACGGCGAGGCCGACCACGGGCGGCTTGAGCCACGTGATGTAGGATCGCAGGTCGAAGTTGGTGACGGCGTTCACGCCCTTGTACTCGATCGCCGCGATGTCGTATGCCCGCGCCGCCTCCTCCTGCGTGCCTGTCGGTAGCACATTTTTCAAATGTCAGTCAGGCTCAGGTCTGAAGATTTACGCCGGCAACCTTAGTACTTCATCCGTCCCAAAATAAATGTCTCAGATTTATTAAAAATTAAATGGATCTCATCACTATTTAGTATATAGATTAATCTAAATTTTAGAAAACTTGAGACATCTGTTTTAGGACGGAGGGAGTACTAGTATACAAATCAAGCATGCTTGTGCTTACCGTAGGTTCCGAGGTAGAGGTACTTGTTGCCGAAGACGCGCCCGATCCTGGCCTCCCATCTTCCGTTTTGATGATGCCTGAAAGTGGTCAAATGCACAGTTAGAAGTACTGACAGAAAAAATATCGATCCGTTTTAGTAGGCTGGAACTAGTGTACCTTGCAACGCCTCTGTACTTGGAAACGCCTCTGGAGAAGCCACTGCTCTTCCTGGCAGAGCACGAGGTTGAAAATCATGTCAGAGTTTGAACTGGTTGCAGCGCACAATTTTAGTAGATCGATGGAGCATGGTGAGATTCTCATTTGGATAATGTGATTTCATTTACCTCCTCAGTGACGCCAGGTACTCTTCTTTGGTAAGGGTCTCCATTATCTTGAGCTCCTTTTCATAGTCCATAACCTGAAACATGGCAACTGAACTAACTAAGCACACACTGACATCAATTTCCATGCGCATGGCAGCTTTCACTTGTAGATGTGCATTCAGTAGCAGTTCTGTCTCGAGATCATACCGGGAAGTTGGTGTAGGTGGTGGGTCCCCAATACTTGAGGGCGGCGAGGTCGTATGCCCTGGCCGCCGCCTCCTCCTCGTCGTATGCGCCCAGGTACACCTGCTTGCCCTTCTTCCTCTGCGTGGGGTTCCACGAGTTCTTGTCCCACAGGTGCGCCTCGTAGCGGCCCGTCCACCGGTGCCTGCATCCATTCGAGCAGCAGCAGAACAGTTTATCATCATTGGCGAACCAAATTCCGATGAACACAATGGTCTGATACTCTGGTCACGAACACTTACCTGCTGACTCCACGAAACCTGGAGCTCCTCTTGACGGCCACGCCCGCCAACGACGCCTTGCCGACGCCGCCACCGACCGGGCCGAGCACCGCCGCCGCGGGCTCCCTCCTCCTCCTCCGGACCACGACCTGCCCCGTGTCGACGTCCCCGCCGCCGCCGCCGCGGACCATCACCGACGTCCCGCCCACGTAGCTCTCGATCTCGCTCTTCACCATCACCACGCTGTCCATACCGCTCGACCAACCGAATCAAGCAACGACGAACGAGACACGCCCCCGATCAAAAGCAATGATGCACGGTGAGACGCCGCTGCCTGCCGGTGTGCGCGCCCGTGCGCACGTATATATATGCCGCAGCTGCACGGCCCCGTCGGCTCCGACTGGCGACAGAGGAGTGGCAGTGGGGACGGGACAAAGCGTTGATGATATCGTGGCGCCCGCTGTCTGTCTTCTCTATGCGCGGGGCTTGTCGTGACCCCTGGCCGATGGCATCGGTCTTAACTCAGGTGGCTAGATGCTCTGTCCGGTGGCGGAAATCGACCGAGTGCGCGTGCAATCCCTCTCATTTTTCTAAGACTTCAGAGAGAGAGAGAGAGAGAGAGAGAGAGAGAGAGAGAGAGAGAGTTCGGAGCGCATCCGCGTTCCAAACTAAGAGTGCAACAAGAAGCCAAGTGTTATTTTTTCAGACGAGTCCAAGCGCAGGTTTTGGAATGTTGCTGGGAGCCATGGACGAAATAGCGGCCGCCAGCTGAGAAACCCGGGCTTGGAACCTTTGGCCTGGTCTGGCGCTCGTGCGTGGAGTTGCGGTGGCTGCGTGCGTGTCAGCGTCCGTGCTCGCCGAGCGGGCGACATCTCTCCCTCGTGCGCTTCACCTACACCTCAGGGAGCTAGCTAGCTAGCGGAACTATTGTTTTCCATTCGGGTGGGGAAGAAGATCTCGATCGATCGATCGGATTGCTCGCTCGCTTAACAACTCGACCATGACGTCCGCCGTTACATGGCGCCTCGGACGCGCGCGGCTGCCCGACGCCGCTGTGCTGACAGGAAAAATCTAGATTAGCTAGTGCCTTGCGTTGTCCGCGGCCGACAAGGCCGCTCTGGCGTCGTGGCGCGCGGTGCCATGTATCCTCCACGGGGCTGGCCGTTCTGGCGTCGTGACGGCCGGCGTTCACGCCCTTGTACTCTCGGTCATACGCAGTTGGCTGCTAATACTGCTGTTACAGTTAACAGAACAGCAGAGCGCCTAAGCAAAAAAATTTAAAAAGAAAAACGTGGCTTCGCCCGGGTTCGAACCGGAGACCTTCAGTGTGTTAGACTGACGTGATAACCAACTACACCACGAAACCATTTTGTTATGTTTTCGTCCGTAACTTTATTTGACCGTGAGTATAATTATCGCGTACGATTCTAGTTCACGAAAGGAACATATTCGCTGCCCATGCAAAACACTCGCGGCAGAGGACCACAGCCACAGCGGTACAGGTACGTGTCGAGAGAACACGACGAACAAGACCATATGAGTATGGCGGTATGCATTTATTTATCAGGACCTTGTCTATCGATGTTTCAGCTAGTCCCGCCTAAGTGTTGCATGAACCTGCCCTTTCGATTTGCTTCAACCTGAAAACGTACGCTCTCGCGTCTCTCCACTGAAATATCTATAGCATAAAAAAATGTTTCCTAAGCAATTAAGAAAAGGGAAAAAAGAAACCGCGTGCCCCCCGCGTCGCCTTCCCAAGCGAGGCGACCGGGCGGCCTCCTCCACCCGGCGTCTAACCTCTCCTTCCAACGCTCCTCCCTGCCGCTGCCGTCGGCGGGTGCTGCCGGGCGTTGCCCGCGCGGTGGCGGCATCCTCTTCTTCCCGCCGCAGGAGCTGGGCTTGGGATGGATCCAGGCGGCGGAGCTTCTAGGCAGACGGCGTTTCCGGCGTTCCCAGACGGCGGCGAGGTGGGTGGCGTGGCCCCTTGGTGGCGCAGGCGACGAGATCTCGCGAGCTGGCCGGAGGTGCCCTGCAGGCCCAGATCTAGGCCCATTTGGGCCCAATCTGGGCTAGGGCGGGTCTGGTCCGCCTTGTCTTTCTCGCTTCCGGTTGGTCTGCAGAGTGGTTGGTGGTGAGGGTGGCGGCAATGGCGCCGTGCTTGCTGCAGCGTGGTGACGGGAGCTTCACGGGTCCATTTGGGTCCGGCTAGACCTCGGGCGCTGATCATGAGGGTGGCGATGGCATGTCTTATGTGTAGCGGAGCAGCAGGGACTTTACGTGCCCGTTCAGGGCACGGCCGGGCCTACCTGGTGTGTCATGTCACGCTCAAGACCCGCCTTAGGTGGTGGAGGACGACCTCCGAGTGGCTATGCCGCTGCCACTCTCCGGCTCCAACTTGGTCTGGTGTGCTCTTGTCATTTTGTCCGGCCGGCTACCGCCTATGGCGGTGGAGGTTGTTCTCTCCCGCGCGGCTAAGGAGCTATCTTTCCGTATCCACGACTGTTTTGCGGTCTAGCCGGTCTCGCAGCGTTTGCCTTGGAGAGACGAAGATGGTGTATTCAAGACCGGGGTGGCGCATGTTGGTGGACGGCAAGTTTGTTGGAGTGTAAGAATTGGATGGGGCTGTGGTTCTTTGAGGGTCGGGAGAAATCCTTGCTGGCTAGGCCGGCGTCGACGCGGTGACACCTGCGGGTGCTGCCTTCCTTCTTGAAGGGCGTTCGGTGTACACTCTTCCCACTCCCCCACGTGTATCGGGAGAAATCATAGGAGAAATCTGGGCAACAGCGTCGCCATCGTCGCACTCCTTCTTAAAGGTGTTGCTTGGTACACAACAATTCGGTGACATAGGAGCGCGGTGGGACTACTACGGCGGGCGCAGCGGTTACGAGTCATCGTCGTTTGTCGATCCGATGCCGTTGTGCATTATGTTCTCTCTTGTTCTTTTGTATTTTTTCTTGGGCGTCTTTGTGCTGTCGGCCCCAGCAGTGGTCTTTGGGCGTTGTGCTGTCTGGCCCAGCAGCGGTCTCAACTATGTGCTTTATTTATAAAGCGGGGCGAAAGCCTATTTCGAATAAGCAATTAAGAAAAATATTTATCAATGCGAAAATATATATGGAACTTCAAATCCATCGGCATTCCCACTAACTAGCTACTGGCAAACCTTACAATCGAAACTACAATTGGGTGGTCGGCCCCAGGGACGCGATGGCGATTGGGTGGTCGGTGGCAAGATTCTGCCTCGACGCGGTGGTGGCATGGAGGACGGCGGGTCTTGGGGTGCCTCGGCGTGGTGGTCTCGTGGGGGTGGCGTCCAGCTCCGGCGGTGTATTGGCAGCTGTGGAGGGTCACCGTGGGTGGCAGGCTGGCTGGGGCGCGATGGCCCTGGCCGGCTGTGCAGGTCCGTGGCGGAGGTGTGCCATGGATTGAGGACGGCGGTGCGGTGGTGCCGCTTTGGTGGCAAGGCGCTAGTTCCCGACGTCTCGCGACCGGTGGCAGGTTGGCGTGAGGAGCTCCCTGCTATGCGAGGAGGCCGGAGCGGAGGCTCCGGATCATGTTGGTGGTGATGCTCTGCCTTTGGGCGTCAGCTCTCTCACCGGTGATCATGCTTGTCGGGCGGCATGGACCGTCTCTATGATAGTCCATTGGAGGTGGTGGTCAAGGTCTCCGAACAAAAGTCTTGCCCAACTTGGTCGGTGCCGACAGCGGCGGCACTTGAGGGTGTCGTTCACCCTCTTGGGGGCATTGTCGTGGAGCCCTGACACCCTTCCGCCCATCACTGGAATGAAAACCCAAATCTGGCTTGCCGGATTGGATGACGGCGGCGTCTTCTGGACATCGTTACCTCCTTGGAGGCGTCATTTTCCAGAGGGAGGGGCTCCAATCCCCATTTCGGAAAAAAAATCTATTATAGCTAATTAAGTCATAATGTTGGTAAGACTTCTCATAGTGAAGAGTAACATAAGGTACTGTAATTCATATAATACTCCTATGTGTTACTACCTCCATAGCAATGGTATCATAGTGGTACTCCCTTCTATATCAGATTATTAGGCTAAAATTAGCAAAACGCTAGAAACTAGGTGGTTACCGATCAACTATGAAAAAGGAGAGATACAAGATTGTTTATATTGATTGATGCGGTTCCGTGAGAAATTAGCGAGTGCATTGGTCAGTTTCCTCCGCTAAACGGTTGAGTAATTTTAGGGGAGTAAATCGAGCAACTAATGCACAAATTAGCTTGATTTATCCCATGAGAAGTTTCTCAACAAATTGTCATCGGCGTCTACCAAAAATATACAAAATAAAAAACCAAACCAAAGAAATCTATATGCAGAAATAGAAAACATAAAACCCCCAAAACCCTCCTATAGCTAACCCAACATTTACGAGCACCAGCAACAATAATCAAGATTATAAACACAATTACATGAATAAAGTAGGTAGCATTGCCAAACAAGTGCTAGTGCATAGACCTATCCACCTCCTGACCATTTAGCCATCCTCACAGAAGAATCATCGACGAGACAAACGACCTCATCTGAACTTTGTTTTTTCCTTTCTTCTTTCTACTCCTTTTTTCAATGGTAGCACCTGCAGAGATATAGAGTAAGAAAAATAGAAGGTAAAACCTTTTTTCAATGGTAGCACCTGCAGAGATATAGAGTAAGAAAAATAGAAGGTAAAAACATGGCTTCGCCCGGGTTCGAACCGGAGACCTTCAGTGTGTTAGACTGACGTGATAACCAACTACACCACGAAACCGTTATGAATGTTAATCTCCGTCGGCCAATTTTTATTCACGGTAATCACACTATACTATACGTACCAAAAGAACATATTCGCTGTCCAAGTTTGTTTTTTTCCCGCAAAAAAACTGTGATTTTATTCAACTGCTGGCATAATCAGATGCCAATAGGTCCACAAAAACATCAGGGGGAACCCCTAGCCAAGACTTACACAACTTACTATCGCATCCAAGTTTCGCTAAAGGGTGTGCAATACAATTACCTATTCGACAAATATGCAGGACCTCATGATCATCGAAGCTCCTCAGGATCATCTTGATTTCTTCAACAAACGCTCCATGGATAGACCTATCCACCTCCTGACCATTTAGCTTGTTCACTTCTCCCAAGCAGTCCAGCTCCATCGCAACATGCGTCGGTCCCACCTCCTTCGCTAAGATAGCGCCTTGGTTGACTAACGTGCAATAGCAAATTAAGATTGTTTTTCGTATACAAGAAGATAACGCGGTAGAATCATCAGCATAGAAACTAGCTTTTTTAATGAAGAAAATACACACTGCTGAGAATTATTAATTGCACTTGAGGAAAAGAAAAGGAAACGAAAAGACATCCTAATTGAGAGTTTTTATTCATAGACTTTGCCTTTTTTTTCTCTCCAGTGCGTCGTCAGGCGGTAGCCATTCTTGGACCTCTCATCTCTTTGACTATCTTTCTGTTGGCATAGACCTCACATCGAGAAGTTGCCTATCATGACGAAAGGGAAGCCCATTTTCTCATGGTGTGTAGCGCCCATGTAGTCCCTCCGGGTATGTGGACCCCATAGTGGACCCTCGAAACCTTCTAGAAGATTTTCGATATGATACGGAAAAATTACAAACTTTTCTCGAACCCTAAAACCACTTTCCTATATATGTTTATATATCTATAGACCATTCTAAACATCATTGTGATGTATGGGGCCCCTGATACGTCTAAAACGTATCTACTTTTCTGAACACTTTTGCTATTGTTTCTCCTCTAAACTTGTGTGATTTGGATACAACTAACACGGACTGACGTTGTTTTCAGTAGAATTACCTTGGTCTCTAGTTTTTGTGCAGAAAATCAACTATCAGAAAAAATCCAGGAAAATATGCCAAAAATCCTATTTCACCAGAATACTCGCGGAGCCCGAGTACGAGACGGAGGGGAGGCCTGAGGGGCCCACACCCCCTGCCGTGCGGGTGGGCCCAGGTCGCGCCCGGAGCGGTGTGGCTGCCCCAGGCACCCCCTTGGCCTTCCTCTTGGCCTATAAGATGCCTCTTGACCTAAAAACCGAGGGGGGTTCGATGTTTTTTCGGAAAGAGTTCCGCTGCGCCGCCACCACCAGAAACCGCGATTCGGAACCAGAAACTCTGTTCTGGCACCCTGCCGGAAAGAGGAATTTGGAGAGAATCATCGCCATCATCATCACCAACGCCTCTCCATCAACCATCCATGTTTCCCTCGTCCATGAGTGAGTAATCCCCCGATGTAGGCTATGGGGATGGTAGGGATTGGATGAGTTCTATCATGTCATCGAATAAGATTGTTAGGGCATGGTGCCTAGTATCTCTATTAGTGCTATTTGACTTTGTTGCAACTTGTTGTGCTTAATGCTTGTCACTAGGTCCCGAGTGCCATGATCTCATATCTGAACTTATTATTGAATCATTATGATAGTATTGTTTGTGATCTTATCTGCAAGTTGTGTACACATATCATTGTCCGGATTCAAAGGTTCCGAAGTGATAGAAATTAGAACAACTGGAGGGGATGGCTGTGATGTGAGGATCACATGTGTTCATGGAGTGTTAATGCTTTGCTCCAGTTCTCTATTAAAAGGAGCACCTTAATTGCCAGTAGTTCTCTTGAGGCCCCACTACAACGGGTTGGCAGGACAAAAGATGTTGTGCAAGTTCACATTGCGAGCACACATGACTATATATGGAGCACATGTCTATGATTGTTTAGCACTTTGATGCTTTATCTTATTTATCTGTAATTTCCCTAGATCTTGAAGTTACATGTTTAGACTCGTCCACGCAACGTCCGTCCATCCATCCCTATGCCTATCGCACTCATATCCTACTGTTTGCTACTACTGTTACTATTGCTCTTGTTTTGCTACTGTTGTTACTTTGCTGTTGCTACTATAAAACGGTTGCTACTGATAAACTTCTGTGAGCAAGAACTATTTTTAGGTGCAGCTGAATTGACAGCTCAGTTGTTAAGGCTTACAAGTATTCTTTGGTTCCCCATGTATCGAATCAATAAATTGGGTAATACTACCCTCGAAGACTGTTGCGATCCCCTATACTTGTGGGTCATCAAGACTATTGTATGGCGCCGTTGCCAGGGAGCATAGCTTTATTTGTAAGTTCACTTGGATCTACTATTGTTCACTGCTACTCCGTTCATCATGGGTAAGTCTTATGATGGAAAGTTTCCTATTTTACCATCTAATACGTCGGAAACGTATCTATAATTTTTGATGCTCTATGTTTGTTTAGTATCTACTTTGCTTTGCTTTGTATACACTTTGAGGTACTTTTTACATGTTTTCTGGTACTAACCTATTAACAAGGTGCCACAGTGCATGTTGCCTATTTTCTGCTATTTTTGGTTCCAAAAAAGCTAGTAAGGAAATATTCTCGGAATTGTACGGGACAAACGTTAAAGTCAATAAGTTTCCGTGGGGAACAAGAAGTCCAGAGGGGAGCCAGAGAGGCGGGCCAGGGAACCCAGACCCTCCTAGGCGCGGGTGGGCCCTGCCCCGCGCCTAGGCAGGGTGTGGGGCCCCTGGCCACCACCTCGGCCTCCCCCTTCGCCTATAAGAAGCCACTGATGCAGAAACCCTAAGTACCCGATCAATATTCCACGAAACCTTTTGTAGACGCCGCCACCATCGTCCCTAGATCGGAGGGAATCTGAAGTTCTTCTCGGCACCCTGCCGGAGGGGAGATCATCCCGGAGGCCTTCTCTCCTGTATGATGTGTGAGTAGTTCCACCTTGGACTATGGGTCCATGTAGTAGCTAGATGGTTGTATCTCCTCCTTGTTCTTTCATGTATAGATCTTGTGAGCTCCGTTCATGATCAAGATCTAATCTATTTGTGGGGATCCGATGGATATTGAGATTATTATGTTGGTTTGATTAATGGTTTTGTCTTTATGATTCTATCATGTCTGTGTTGTTTGTGATCTTGCATGCTCTCCGTTGTTAGTAGCTATCTTGGCCAAGTAGTTGCTAGTGACTCCAAGCGGGGGTATTTATGCTCGCTAGAGGGTTCATGCCTCTAGTTTCCAAGGGAAGTGACAAAAATCTCTTCGGTTTTAGAAGTGTTGTTTCCCCTAGGGAGAAAACAACGGTCTCTTATTCATGGAACATGTGGACTGTTTACCTTACACACTTTGCTTAAAGTAGTTGTCTGTTGCTTGCAACTTAATACTGGAGGGGGTTCGGATGATAACATGAAGGTGGACTTCTAGTCATATATGCAGTTGGATGGCGGTCTATGTATATTGCTGTATTGCCCGATCGAATCTCATAGGATCTTTCTGACTAGTAATTGCATTGTTGTGCCTTGTTCAGTTTCTGTCAATTGCCCTGCTGTAATTTGTTTACCCTTCATGCCATGTTTATTTATCTAAGGAGAGCACCTCTAGTGAACTATGGACCCCGGTCCAATCTTTACCATTGATACATCTTCCACTGTTACTTGTTTACTTGCTACAAACCATTACCTTCCACACAATACATTTAATCCTTTGTTACAGCAAACCGGTGAGCTTGACAACCTCACTGATTCGTTGGGGCAAAGTCTTGAGTTTGTGTTGTGTAGGTCTCCGCGTTGCTTACAACACCTGTGTGATGTTTACTTCCTCTTACTGGTTCGATAACCTCGGTTTCTTACTGAGGGAAAACTTGTTGTTGTGCTGCTTCACACCTTGCTCTTGGGGTTCTCAACGAAGCGCTCCTACATCAACTCAGCGCTGCATCAAGCTTTTGTGGCGCCGTTGCCGGTGAGGCTAATGATGTTTTCACTAGGGGAGTCCTCCACTCCTTTCTCTTTACTTTGTTTTTATTTTTCTTAGTTTCTTTTTCTTGGTTTTGTTTGCCTCTTTTCAAAAAACCCAAAAAAATTAGTCTAGTTTTGTTTGCTTGCTTTATTCAAAAACAAAAAAAATATTAGTTCCTGCTCTAGTTGCTGGACTGTTATTGCCTTGCTTGGTCATGCTTTCTATCAATGGATGGTTTCTTTGAAACTAGTTCTTATTGGCAAGGTGGGTTCACGGAAGAACAAAAGTATTATTATAAGGAACACCGTTTTTCACAAAAAGGAAAACACTTATGGGAACAAATTGATAGGTTGAATACTATTGCTAGAGACGTGTGCTCTACTTAGAATGTTACTTATTGCCTTGATAAAACTTGTTGCTGTAGGAGGTATAAACACCTCCCTTTTCAATGTGAGTATAATGATAATGTTACCATATCCTCTTATGTTAAAGGAAATTATGATTTTGATGATGTGGAACAAATTGAAGAATTTATTGCCTTCAAGGGTACATTTGAACTTGCCAGTTTTCTTGAGAATACTGATAATGCACCTTATAAACATGAGGTTTTTGAGATACTTAAATTTTGCTTTGATAATTACAAGGAAGAAAATAGCTATATTCTTGAATATTTTAGTAGGCGTTTTCCACATTTGGAAGAGACTAATGCCTTGCAGGAGCCTATGAAAGAAGAGATTGTTGAAACTGGAAGCTCATTAGATAAAAAGAGAGGAGGAGAGTGATGAACAAAAGGAGGAAGAATGGATCTACCCATGCCTACCTTCTAATGAGAGTAACTCTTTACCTCTTATATTATTTGATTGTCCCCCATGCTTAGCAAAGGAGGATGAATGCTATGTTCATGTGGATCCTTTTGAAATATCTACTTTGGGTAAAAACTGTGAAGGTTTTAATCCCACTCTTTTTTGAGCTTGATAGAAATTATGTGTTTGTAGATCATGAAAAGAATGCTTTATGTGATAGCTATATTGTTGATTTTATTCATGATGCTACTGACAATTATTATGAGAGAGGAAAGTATGGTTGTAGAATTTTTCATGGTACTGAAACACCTCTCTATGTGCTGAAAGTCTTAAAGTTACTCTTGTTTTATCTTCCTATGCATGTCACTTTGTTCTTTGTGAATTTATTTTCTTACAAGATTTTGATGCATAGGAAGAGGGTTAGGCTTAAATGTGTTTTGAATTTGCTTCTCGATGCTCTCTTTGACTTCAATTCATATTTCTTATGTGAGCATCTTCTCAAGTTATCAAGCCTAACTTAAAAGCATTAAAGAAAAGTACTTGCTGGGAGATAACCCAAGAGTTTCCTTGAGTCTTGGAAGTTATTACTTCAGTAATGACCTCTCCTTATCCTTTTTGTTTGCTTTTTGTGCCAAGAATGACCTCTAATGAGAGGGAAGTAAGATTTGGGGAGTTGCTGTCCCGAAACAGATTTCTATCCTCCACCAAAACAATTCGTGAGGAGTCTCTGTAACTCGGATTGAGCTCAAACTTTTCTAATAAATCCCCCAGTATGTTAGCTAACTTTCGTTAGTTTGACACTTTTTTATTTGAGCAACAGAAGATATTTGAAAAAATCGGTTTCTACCTGCTGGTCTCTTTTGACAGATTTCTGCCATTATTTGCATTTGCTTCTTATTGATTCCTTTTTGAGTTCTCTTTAGGTGAATTGAGCTTTTTGAAGGAGTTACTACAGTAGCTTGTATTTTTAGTAAAAATTCTTGTTGTTCCAAAGCTTTTCTAGAGGTCTAATATCTTTTGAATAAACTAATGTTGCTAATGAAGATTGTGTGAAGTTTTGTATGAAGGAAAAAATTTCAGGTGTAGAGAGAGAATGATGTAATGAGATAAAGAATGGACAAAAGCTCAAGATTGGGGATGCCTGCGGTGATCCAGCATACCACTTCATGATGTAGTACACTATAGCCGTTGACATAACACCAATGAAACTCTGTTCACTAGTATTACATCCCTTAGAGTGGTACAACAGAAACACAGTAGTTCCAAGACATGACTATAGATTACAACTCAACTCTTTACATAAGATCTAGAGAACACTCTAGGTGAAAGAGAGAGAAAGAAACTTCTTACAAAGAAGAATAAAAAATAAACAACTCAAAAACTATCATACTATTATGACTAGTACTTTAACTAATGGTCTGGCATTGCTGCTATTGCAATACGCTATAGAAATAGGTTCTATGGCTAGAAATTATATTTCTATCTAATTAGTAACTTTGTCTTCACTTGAGTTGATGTATATGTTGACTTTATTGACTTTATTGAAGAGATTCAGCTTCTAATGATGATTCCTGGAGCATATCCTGATGTAGACGTCGTCTGTACTGGCTTCGGAATCTAGCAAGGGTTAAGAAGATACTTTGAGTACGAGCGTACTCAGCAGGTTCACTAGAAAAGGAGTGTTTGATGCACTATATCTATAGCCACAGACCATAGGTCGTAGGCAAGGCAGGTTTTCGTAAACATTTCTTCAAAGGTCGCTTTTATTCTGAAAAACTATGTCCGTCAGTCTTCACGGGTTTACCAGAACTTTCATGGAGTTCCTTTCCCGCCGCGTTCGCAGCTCCTTTTTGGAACAGGGAGTAACAAGTTACAGTTCTTACACTCTGCAGAGGTGCGTCACTTTACCCATGAGAGACCTTAGGTTTTGTTGCACGGCCGGGAGTATGTCCCCGTTCAAACTTCCTTGGTTTGAGTCCCAACCTAAGATCCAAGTCAATCACTGCCTTCTCCGCGACCCCACATGTCTCCTTGGTGTACGCCAGCCCACCTATTGAATTACGGCTATTGACAGTACAGACCGTTCAGATGCCGGAACTATCGTGGGACGTTGAGGGCTCCCACCCATATGTTGAATATCCTCTACGAATTACCAATTAATATGCACGCTACGAGTGATAACAGCCACGACCCGCACATTCGGCTCCATGCGAGAGGGAAAAGATACAGCTGACTTCTCCGTCCCATTCCAAATCTCATGGTCAACGCGTGATATATGGCGCAAGAATCACTGGCGACATTGGTTGTTAAGTCCTAGATAATATGTTCCTTTACCACCGGAACTCTTATAGTAGGTCATTACCTCATGGTAAATAACCAATAATCACATTATTATGAAAATAGTGTTTTTTGTCCTTTTTCAAATGCAGGTGATGTCAACATTGTATTTGCAAAATACTTTACAAAAAATAATCAAAGGACATGAGCAAGTGTGAACTTGCTTTTTTTGATTGCAAGATTATGCACTCACGGTCTTCAAGACAATTTTTTTGAGGGTAAAACAGTAGGGTAAAAACCCCACTGCAATTTTTATGAATCATAAAGAGTTACAAGCAGTAAATATTTACAAATTCCAGACCATCTCAATGAGGGAAAAGACAACATGGCTAACTATCTCCTATCTAAGTTGTTGCTAATCCAGGCTTTGAGGTCCTGGTAATACTTTTTCTTAATTCTACACAGGACCCATCTTAATTCCTAAGAAACAATAGCCCTCCATTCATCAAGGGAAGCACGCTTGTTGTTGAAGATTTCATTGTTTCTGCACATCCATATGCCCCAAGCCCCAAGAATAATGATTTCCATTGCAAAGGGGACTTTTAGCCTGTTTTAATACTAGTCAACGCCTCGAAGAGATTTAAGACATTGTCTCAGACAGGGAAAATTTCATCCCAGCATGCTTTTGCAAAAGAACAGTCCCAAAATAAGTGAAGTAACGTTTCCTCACTGGTGCAACCATGGAACACACAATCATATGTAGTCAGAGAGAATCTTTTCCTCTTCAAAAAATTTCTGGTGTTTAGTCTATCAAAGAGCAAAAGCCAGAAGAAGAACTTGTGTTTTTGTTGGCAAGAAGACTTCCACAACCAGGAAAAATGTGGTTGAACTGTCTGATATCCAGATAATGAAGAATATGCCTTTTTGACTGAGAAAATAGCACTGCCCCAAATATAGCTCCAGTTGTCTGTTTCTCCCTGCATTCCATCACTAATAATTTGCTCAAGGCATTGATATTCAAAGTAAGCTTGTTGGGACAGAGGAAGAAAGAAGTGATCTTGCATGTTGGGTGCCTGCAAGAACTCACAGACAGAAATGTGTGGATTTTTTGCATAAGATAGTAGATGAGGAAGCTTGTGCTGTAAGCATTCATATTTCCACATATCAGTCCAGAGGAGGGTGGATTTTCCATCTCCCACCGAGCACTTTGCCATTCCTTTAAAAAGGTCAACTAATTTCAGATGAGCCTTCCACCAAAAGGATCCCTCCAAGCTTCGTCCAGGCAATTTACCATTGCAGTAGTAAGTGTTCCAAACAAGATGAACCCATGGAATATCTTTGTGATTGTAGAATTTATCCAAATTTTTCAAAATAAGAGCTGAGTTTTGAATGTTAAGATCAAGAACACCCAAACCTCCATGATTCTTTGGTCTACAAACTTTATTCCAGGCCACTAGAGCTTGTCCTCTAGCTTGGACATCAGTTGTTTTCTTCCTCCACAAGCACTACCTCATATACTTAATCAGCTGATCTTTAATAGAGACAGGAAGCTCAAAGAAACTCATATAATAAATGGGAAGAGAGGATAAGACAGATTTAACCAACTGTAATTTCCCCCATAGTTTAGGAAATCAGCAATCCCACATAATCTTCTCTCCACTCTCTGGACAATAGGCAGAAAATGTTCCACTGCAGGCTTGTTGATGCTTAAAGGCAATCCAAGATAAGTGAAGGGTAGTGAACCAGTGAGGCAGGAGAGTGTGCTAGCAAAATGTCTTAGCCTCTCAGAATCCATGTTGATTGGCATCATACTAGATTTAGAATAATTAACCTTGAGTCCAGTGGAAAGGGCAAATGTATGAAGGAGATCCTTAAGGCACATTAATTGCTTTGAATCAGCCTTAAGGATTAATAAGGTGTCATCTGCATACTGTACTACAGGGAAATCAGGACAGAACACACCTTCAAGAGGAAGGGAGAGAAGCCCAAGGCTCAATGCTTTGTTGAGAATGCATTGGAGAAGATCAGCAGCAAGAACAAACAGGAGTGGGGATAAAGGATCCCCTTGCCTTACATCTCTTCTGCAATAGAATTTTTTCCCAGGCACTCCATTTAACAAAACAGAGGATGAAGCAGATCCAAAGATCAACTGAATCCAATTAATCCATTTTTCACCAAAACCTTTGGCTTTGAGAATATTGATGATTGTGGAATGCTCAATTCTATCAAAAGCCTTTTCAAAATCAAGCTTTAGAATTAAAATTTCTTCCTTGGACTTGTGACATTGATCAAGGAATTCAAAAGCCCATCCTAAGCAGTCCTGGGTAGATCTTTGTTTTAGGAATCCATATTGGTTTTTGTGGACAAGCTTAAGAATAATTTTTTGAAGTCTGTTAGCCAGGAGCTTGGTTATAATCTTGAAGACACTGTTAAGCAGTGAAATAGGCCTGAAATTAGCAGGTGTCAAAGGGGCCTCATTTTTTGGAATGAGGGTGATAAAAGATGCATTAATGCTTTCCAAAGAAGTCGTGCCTTCATAGAAATCCACAAGGAGTTGTTTAACATCCTCCTTAATAATAGGCCAACATTGCTTAATGAATTCATTATTAAAACCATCAGGGCCAGGAGACTTGTCATTAGGAAGTTCCTTGATTACACCTTCAATTTCTTTATCAGAGAATGGCTCTTCTAAAACATATATTTCCTCTTGACTCAAGCATTCCCCTGCCAACTCACTAAGGTTAAAGTGCATTTCAGGCTTATCAGAGGTGCCCATTCTATCTTTGAAAGCACTCCAGAGTAGATCGGCTTTACCAGAATGAGCATGAATCTCTTCATTAGAGTCATCTTTGAGCATGGAGATGTAGTTATGCCTGAAGCTGATGGTGGCTTTTGAATGAAAGAATTTTGTGTTCTCATCACCCAACTTGACCCATTTGACTTTTCCTCTTTGCTTCCAATAAGCATTTTGATCTTGAAGAAGTGAGATTATAAGATTTTTCAGTAAGTCCTTGAGATTCCATTCCAGAACAGTAAGAGTTCTCATTTCCTCCAAGACATCCAAGAGATCAATAGTGGCATTGACATTACTAATTTGAGCTTTCAAACAAGGCAGTTTTTTTTGCCTAGATCTTCAGCCCCCTTCTGACATTTTTGAGTTTAGCATTAATTTTTTAGCAGAATCAGGGAAACAAACTGGGATGTTCCAGGCATTTTGAACAATTGCTTTAAAATGACTATGATGCATCCAGTAATTCTCAAATCTAAAAACCTGGGATTTTGGAATCATTGTGCCAATAGAGATGACACAAGGCAGATGGTCAGAGGTAGGCTTGGCAAGAGGGACAACAAAAGTTGAAGGATAGCTCTGAGTCTAGGAAGCAGATGCAAAAAACCAGTATAGCCTTTCCGGTAGAGGTTCCTTTTGCATGTTGCTCCATGTGAACTTTCTACCTTTAAGGGGTAATTCTATGAGTCCCAGATTGCTAATGGCTTCATTAAAAAGAAGCATATCATTCACATCACCCTCCTGCCTGTTTCTGTTAGAGGGTTTTCTAATAAAATTGAAATCACCCACAATGAGCCAATCCATATAATCAGGCATATCAATATTTCCAAACCATTCTAAGAAATCTGCTTTTTTCAGCTAGGCATGGCCCATAAATGTTGGTGAGAATCCAGGTTTCATTGGACAAGAGAGAGGTCAAGGTAATGGAGATGGAGAACTCATTTTGGAAAGAAAGTTGCCCAGAAAACAGAGAGCTATTCCAAATGATAATCAAACCCCCAGAAGCCCCCCTAGAGGGAAGGAATTCAAATTTGGAAAATTTGGGGGGACAGAATTTTCTGATGTAAGAGATATCAAAAACTTCCCTCTTAGTTTCTTGGAGACAAATAATGTCACAACCAGATTCATCAATCTTATTTCCGAGGGCAACCCATTTTTTATCTGAATTAATGCCCCTGATGTTCCAATTCAGAATCTTCCATATTCTTTTATTATCCATTAAAAAACCAATTTGGGTATTGGGTTAAGGGGTGATACAACCAATGTAATCACCCAACTGAAGAGATCACAACCAAATTGACAAAAAGCATTCCACATCATAAACCCACTGACAGATTCAACATCCATGATGACCTTAGGTAGCAAACACATCAGATGACCACTATTACAGGTTTTAGAATAGGGAACCAACAATGCTCCAGCAAAAGACAATTTGTGATAGATTAAACACTTAAGTTGAGTGTTTCTTCTTGGCTTGCTGACCACAGGTACCAGCAGCCCCATATTTCTTCTTGCCTCCAAGGTTCAAGCTTGAGGATCCATTCCCCTTGATGGTGCCTTTTGAAGGAGCCTTGACTGCCACTTCAATAGCCTTCCCTTTCTTGAGCAACCTCTTCTCCAGGTCACCATCTTTTACCTTGCAGAAAGAGGCAACAAGATTTTTAACCACTTTAGGATTTAAACAAGGTGGAGCAGCATTGCAAGTCAGACAGTCAGAAATTGAGTAGTTTAAGTGACTTTTCAAACCCCCGTTTAATTCAACAATTCTAGGACTTCTTCTCACCTCATTTTCAACTAGAGGTTCCTTGCCCTTTATCTTTCTAGAAGGAGTGGAAGGAGAGCAAGAGGACTGCTTGGCCTCAATGCCCAGACAAGGGGGTGCCATCTATGAAATGCTTTCATTAGGAATGATGAAAGATATTGAATTCTCCTTAGCAATAGGTTCTTTAATAATTTCCCATAATGGAGAAGTAAGAAAGCTCTTGACCCAATTGAACTTCCCAGGAGTAGCAAGCATGAGAGTAATAAAATTGAACCAACTTATAGGAATTTCACACATGAGTGCGTCTTTTGAAGAAGAATCCTTCTGAATATGGGGAGCAAAGTAGCTTTCCCAGAGCTCCATACCTTGTTGAGAGAAGCCCTGCTTTGCAGCATGAACATCAGGGATGGAAACAAAAGTTCTGACCATTCCAACCTGAAGATGAGCTTCATTAGGGAAAAGGAGGTGCTGATCTTCCAACATCCAATCAGTATTCTCTCCAGCCTCAGCACCAGTGTCCATGGGGATCTCCACCATCCCCTCTTCATCAGAATTAGCTTCATCCTCCTCCAAGTAGTTTTGGAGGATGTTCTGCAGGCCCTCTCCAATACCAACACCCTGAGGCTCCTCAAAAGTTGCATGCCCCTCAACAACTGCAGGATATGCATTCACAGAGTCATTATCATCAGACTCCCAATCATTGACAAGAATAGCACCAGTAGCTGCACTGTTAACATCCTGTGGGGGAAGATTATGATCATCCACGAGCATGTCTTCACCAGGAGCAATCACAGGACCTTGAACTGGGGCAGCAGCTTCCCAAGGATCCCAACCTTCATTGTTATCCCCACCAGGAGCAGGGTCCTGCACAGGAGCCAACCACTGACCCCAACTACCAGCCTCTCCCACAGGAGCAGGTGGGGGAGGTGGAGGAGGGGGATCTGGGGCCCAAAGACAGGCAAGGGATGTGGGTCCACATTGGCAGCCGGAAGTGGGTCCTCCTCAGGTGCCCCCCCAAGCAAGTCACTCTGCAAAACCTCAACAGAAAAGGTCCAAGATTCAGACTCCACCAAGTCGCCTATAGTGAACCTGACACTCTTGGGAATATCCACCAGATCAGTAACACGAATTTTCACAAGAATCCTTCCCTTATGGTCCTGGTCCCGCTCCCAAAGAAGAACCTTCCCAATATCAGCAAAAACCGCATTCAGATCTTCAGTGTGCCACTGGTCCAAGAGGGGGCCAACTAGCATCACCCGACACTCATTGTTGAATTGTGCTCTCCTCCAATTTCCCCCCTCATTGTGCTTAACGAAAGATACATGCACATCCTGGAAAGGGATAGGGCTAGCCGCGATGAGCCTGTCCCTGTCGCTAACATGATGAAATTGCACATAGGAGGCCCCAAAAGGACAGGCCTGAACATCCTGAAAGTGAACTCGAGCCTCATTATTGAAGAAATCAATAAGAACCTCGCGAATATTCATAAAAGGGACCTGACCAGGGGGAGGGGATTAATGGTTGTGATAGCATACTGTTCATGGGTCCTCGACCATCGCGGAACCACCACCCTCTTGACGCCGGTTCTTCCAGCCACTTGCAGCACTTGAAAGCCATTCGGCAAGAACGGCGCAGGATCAATCGGAATGTTGGCCATTGAGCCAGACCTCGCCGGCGACGAGCAAGGCAGGGTTGGGGTTTCTGCATTCGAGGGAGTTGAGGGGACAGGGAACTCTTTAACATCGTTGTACACAGTGGGCGGAAAATGAGGATTTTGCTGGGCCTTGAACCACCCAATGTAAGATTTGTCGGGCCACAAACATTTTGGGAATGAAGGAAATTTCAAAAAAGGAATAAGACCAGGGAGCTTAAATGCTGCGCGATTATCGCCACCTTTTGACCCGACCGGTGTTACCACAGGTTTAACACCACTATCAGTGAGAACCTGCGCGTAAGACCTTCCTTGATTACTCGAGATGTTAACACACTTACTGCTCCTAGCAAGATCAGGCGAGGAATTCGCAGCAGCAATCGGAAATTTGAGCCGTTGGAAAACTGACTAAACATTTTTGCCATGCGTCAATAAAGGAGATTTTTTGGGACTTTTCTTTTTGTACGTGACAACTTTCCAATCTCTAGCAGATTCTTTGTAAAATTCTTTTTCTTCAAAAATCCAATTTGGGCCACCATTACCCCAAAGATTAACATGAACCACAAAAGACTCACATGAAAATTTTGAAATATTGTAGATTTCAAAGCCCACCGCCCTTGAAGCAACCGAGAAACGAAAAGTTCTATCTTGCAGCAATCTCACTTGGAATTTAGAAGCCAGACCACCAAAACAAGCTTGGAGTGCAAGATCAACCATATGGATATCCAATTTAAAATTTGCACTTCCAAAAGAACAAACCAAATAGAAAGGCTTCTTTCTGAAACCACAAAGAAAGTTAACTTGGTGCCTGAACTTATCGATAAGATTCTTCTCAAATTCCTGCCCTAATGAGAAATCCAAGGCAGGTCGACTCGTTGATGCATCCTTATGAAGAAACTCCTTAGGAAAATCCTTGGTGAAATCCAGGGTTTTTGGCACCATATTCTTGACTTTGAGAGAATTCTCCTTAACCGAAGAGCTAGGCAAGATCTGAGTGCCAACCACAACCCTCTTAACTTGAAGATCAATAGAAACACCAGTGGCCACAACCTCACCTTGGATCAAATATCTAGCATCAATGACCACCTCATTGTGGTTGAGGAGAACTAATCTTTTTGCACTAGGGAAAAGCATCAGAAAACCCTTAGAAGGCTCCAAATTATCAGCCGACAAGGAGGAGCAAAGAGCATGCCATTTAAAACCAGTGTCCTCATCTGTTCCAGAGATGGTAGGAGATCTACCAAGAAATCCAGATGAAGGAACCAAAAAATCATTGACACGAGAGAGGTGAGAGGGGAACCTCAAAACAGATAAAATAGAAATCTTCTCCCCATTTTCCAAACATCTACCCTCAAGGGGAGAACCTTTGGAATTGAGAAGAACCAACCAAGAATCAACCGAGAGCACAATCGATCCCTCAAGAAACTTACCACCCGTGGTCACCCCAGAGTAGGTGACCTTCCAACCACCACTAGAGGAATCCATGCAGATCCCACGCCGAGGAGAAGCGGACGAAGGCCGGAGGCCGACTAGCGGTCACCTCAGAGGAGCCTCATGCCTCTAAAATCTTGCGGGTTTTTCTTTACTTGGGATCTTGATGTAACTATCTCAAGTAATATAAGATCCAATATCTTCAAGACAATATAAGATCCAATATCTTAAATCAGCATCATTGGTCCGGTAAGGACTAATGTTTAAAGAAGCAAGATGCTATTATGCATAAGTAATGTAATTAAATTTCGTAAACTCGAATCCTGGGGTTAACGTTGTTCTAGGGTTTGGATACCGTAAATGGTTTCTTTAGAATGTGTTGTCCTTTTAGATAAATTTCACACTTGTGCTTCTTATTAAGGCTTGTGAGTGTGTGTGAAACAATGTGTATCTATACAACATTAAGATACACACATATGGAATGCTACTCAAGGTTGCTTACACCTTAATTGTTTATCTTCAAGTTTTACTTTACAAGTAATGTCACTTATAAAGAACTTAAGTGTTATCGATCCTAAGTATATAAGTATAATATAAATTAATGTGATTATGATTATTTGTCATCTGTTGACTTAAGTGGCAAAACGAATAACTTTTGAAGAAAAGATTTCCTTATTAAGGTTTGAACAATCCTGATAGCTTTTAGAATACGGTTGATAGAATGTGATTGATATTGTTTATGCTTGCTTGAATAGTCTGGACTTGAGATGCTTTGTACTTAATTATAACATACCAAAGTTAACTATAAAACATATAATAAAGTCTTTAGCATTATATTTAAAGTCTTGTAGACTAAAGTTAACTTTAAAGACATAGATGGTTTGAAAGTGTAATACTTATGATATTATATTTGCTCATCTTATAATATTACCTTAAAGATATTTAAGAATGGCATTACTTCTATTTGAATAGTGGTTTCCTAACATTATAATGGAATATAAGCATTTATGATTTTATAAATGAGTGGTTATGGTTTGCAAACAAGAAAGTAATGTTACTTAACTATTTATGGATTCAATATAGTGTTTTGGTTTGTTTATGACTTGTAGTTGAAGTATTGGACTAGGTTTTATTTCACTACAAAATTATTCTTGGAGATTTTATATTGGATAAGAATCTTTTTAAGGAATAATCTACACATATGGATGAATGATAATTCAATCAACTTGTATTTAAAATGTGTTAAACCATTTTGCCTTCCAAATATCAATGTTCAAGACTAATATTATTTATTAGACTCAATTGATAAATTTTAAAATATTAGCAAATTTTATTTACCCTGATATGAATTATCAATTAAGGAAATAGGTTTAAATTCAAGTTATTAAAGTGTTTAAATTTTTATTTGACTCAAAAGTGGAATATTATATTTTTAGCATGTAAGTATTATTTTTGTGATCATTTTGGTATATTACATTTATTTTTGTGATTTATAAATAATAAGATATGTTTTTGATAATATTTATTACTTTATAAATACTTAATAAATAGCAAATATTCAATTAAGTGAAATAATAATGCATGATTAAAGTTTTGAATTATGGTTCTTATTTTTCTAAGATTTTTGGTATTTTATTTATATTTTTAACATTTAGTAATATTAAAATATGATTTATCAAAGTATTAATACTTATAAAATCTTTATTAAATAATAGTTATTTAATTTTTTAACATAATAATGTTTGATAATAGTTTTAAGTTATAGATTTTATTTTTCTACAAATTTTCATATATTATAAATATTTTTCTGAATTATAAATCAAAAGTTATTAATTTAAATAAGTTTTAATCACTTTATTACATTTCAGGAAATATTTGTATTTGATTTTATAATGTTTAATCTAATTTCTAAACAGAGAACATCTTTTTATACCAATACAGAACCTACCCAATGTCGCTGACCAGTGGGCCAGTGGCCACGTCACAAACTTGGACCTAGCAAATACATTTGTTACTAGACTAGTGCTTACTCATAGGGGATGACACATGGGCCAGGGGCCACGTCACACGCCACCTCGGCAAGGACCAGTCAAACAAGTTGATTGGGTCAAAGATGACGTGGTCCCGACGTCACGTTGACATCATCTGAAGATGATCTTCAGATCATGGATTTGCTGGGCGATTGGAAGCATGCGAGACACTGTGATTAGGTTTGTTAGAACGAGGGGACAAAGCCGCTCATTTTTGGTCATCAGAAGGCAGGGCTCAACGACGACTAGAGGCAGCACACAACGAGGCACGGCGAGGTCTCGATACAGGACGCAATCGAACCAACGGAGACTACTGGAAGATAGAGATGATCACCCTGATTATGATGGAGTGATTGGGGAAGTGAGAAGAGGCGTGCAGACCACGAATCGACGACAATGGACATGGTGGCCATTAGAAGGGAACCCTCGATTCCTCTTGATTCCCGATGCGCCAAATCCCATTCTTGGTCCTAATCGAACGAGTCCACGATGGAGCTTCTAACGGTGGCTTTGGCGAGGCATAGGGTGGTCGGACTTGGCCGGAGAAACTAACACCGACGAGCTAGGGTTCAGAACAGAGGAGGGAAACAGTAAAGAGAAGGAGATAAGGCTCTCCAGCGCGACGAAAATCTTCTTATAGGCAACGATCAGCGGTGGCTCGGATCTTGGCGACAGCGGGCATCGTGGTGACGGCGGACGGCCGATGATGTGCCAGGCAGCAGCTTCACCGGTGCTGCATTCTGGCGAGAGGAGGAAGAAAGGAAAAAGAGATCGAAAGGGTATGCGGGACGTTCGTGGGCTAGATGGGTCGTAGGTAAGAAGAAGAGGAAGCTAACAGTTGCTGGTTGTGGGCGATGGATAAGAGAGAGGAGGAATGGGCCATGGGCCAGATCTGATTCCTCTATTATTTTTTTCTTTCTATTTGTTTTCTTCTTTTTCGATTTGTAAGGCTTTTGATATGAATTTAGTTGAGACAAAATTCATAAACTTATTATAGAATGCATTACTATTAACTCATGGGATTTGATTCTCATTAACTCATAATATTTAGGAGATTTTTATATGGCGATCCTTTATTTTTATTTGATAAATAGAGTTCTAGGAAATTAATATGATTAATATTATTCCCATGAATTTAGGAAATAGAATGAGTATATTTTATTATAAATAATATAGGAGTTAGGTTTTTAGGGATTTGTTAATCATATTATACCCTTATAGAATGACTTTTATTTCATCCTAATGATTGTAATGATGATGGTTTAGGGTAGCTAAATATAGGCAAAGCATGTATCCATCTTTATTATTATATAACAATCATTATATAAGAGAATTTAATTATTAGGATTATTATAATGGTGAATTCTATTATTCAAAACCTACTAACAGGTGAATCCTAACCACCCTTCTTATTTAAAATATGCTTAGTTGTTTTTTGGAATTAGCTATTCATTACTTGCTTAAGTGTGATTAATATATGGATATAATATTGAGTATAATGGTTTATAGCAATTTCCAATTATGTGATACATATGATTTAAAGGTTTGAAAGTGTGAAAGCTATACTTGAGTGATTTGCTATAGGAAAATATTCCTATAAAGCATTGTGAATACAAGATGATAGATCAATCAGATGAAATGGATATTATGTTTTATTAAAGATTTAGGTTTCAGTGTTTACCAAGAATTCCTATCTTCCATAATTCACAATCCTGGACTTCTAATTAAGGAATTCCTTTCCTAGATATACTACTTCTTCATATTCATCATCATGTGTTAACATGATGAGTTTTTACTTTACAAAAATGCTCTTATCCATCATTTATTCTTCTAAACCCATTTATAAATCCAATGAGCTTGACACTAAAGATTTTCATAATCTTCTCATATCCATACTTAGTTATATCCACTACTCTACTGTTGATAACCTCCAATCCAACAAGTAGTTACTTCTAACTCCATTCATACTCTTCCTTAATCATTCACCACTAATATTACTCTAGTAGATGCATTGATCAAACTATTTTCCTTAAAAGCTTGCTATTATTTAAGAGGAATAACACTACTTCTATAACTCCCTGCTACACTAGCTTCAGTTTAATCATACTATCTTATATTTACTTTACTCTAATAACTCATACTCCAACCTCACATTATATTAATGTGACTAGTAATGACTACTCTAGGATAACTTATCTATACTAGGGTTTCAATCATGTTCTACCCACCAATGTCACTTATACATGATATAAGTATTCAATCTTGGTGAGTAAGGCATAATCATTATAATCCTTCAATCATTTATAATTTGGGTTTCCAATTGGCTAAACAAGGCTTCATCAATACAACATTACAGTTGTATTGAAATTATCTTCTTAGTATCACTATTGGATTAAGAGATGTTATTCATTTGCTATGCCTACTTAATCCAATAGGATTACTCATTGGTAACTATCTTTAGAATTCATCCTTGTAATCTTCTTTGTTACCATATTGATTTGATTTACTCCAATCACTCCCATCCTATATATGATATCTAAAACTAGCATTACTATTTACCTCTTCTTACTTCTTTCTTTATAGGCCTTAAGTGAATGCTATAATAAGGACAAGAGTTGATAGGTCGAGAATTGATAGTTTAAGAATTTGTGAATCAATAGTTGATTACTCAACATTGATGAACAATAATTATAAGGATATGATTCCATAAGGATTGATATGGGAAGAAAGATATATGGTGAATGATCTTGACTTCGTTTCCTTCCTACGCAATCTTACTAAGGAGTTAAAGTCAGGTATTACCATGATACTCATGGTATAAGTAGATGAGATTAAGATAGATCCAGATTTAGTTGTTCCATTCCTATTACTTAAGTTATGTTTATAACTTGGTATTCATGAGTTGTGTAATGAATACTAGGATATGATTACTTAAGGATCAACTATAATTCATTAAATAGTATATTAGGGTTTAACTTTGATTAAATTTGATCTACCCTTAGATCAAATCTCCCTTACCCAAAATAAGGTTTTAGCAAAGGTCATATTGAAACTTATCGCAGTAAACTTGATGATCTACTTCAATTCCATCAAGTTGAGAGAAGCTTAAATCACTTTGACAAGTTTTATTCAAAAGCGCGAAAATTATTCAGATTTTCTATGCATGAATGCAATGCACACATCTATGTTCAGCTTATTTCTAAGCTCTAATGCTGGGATGTTACAATGCCACCCCGGTGTCACCCCAAGAAATATCCAAGAGGTACAAGCGTCAAAGCTTGGGGATGCCCAAGGCATCCCCTTCTTCATCAATAAAAAGCTCAGGTCTGTCTAGACACTTCGTTTTTATTGTTTCATGCACAAGTTGTGTTATTCTTGGAGCATCTTAGTTTTCGTTTGCTTTTCTTAGGTTGTTTCATTTGCTTGAATAAAGTAGTTTGGACCCCCGTTCTCGCTGTGTTGTTTTGCAAATAATTTGCTTGGTGTTGGAAAGGAGTAGTAAGTTCTTGCTTGAAAGTGCAAGAGGAGCTTGCATTGACCGTGACTTAGACTTTAGCATGACATGCTAGGTATTGTTTTGGCATTATGCTTAGTAATTATTGTTTTAGCACGTCTTGTTCCAAACAATTGGGATTGCTTAGTGTGCCTTGAAGAAATTATGTGTTGTTTTAGCATGCAAAAGCATAGTATTGTGGTATTCTCCTTTGATGCTTTGCTTGGGTTGACTTGGCACATGCTCACACCATGTTATGACTATGAACAAGTCACCATAGCCTCTATGATCATTTAGTCCTTGACTTGTAGTACCACTCTATGCTTTGGTTAGTAATGCTTTGTTGCACTGCATGATTATGGCCATTATTGCTCTCTTAGTTGGTTGCTCCCAGTCTTTTGCTAGCCTCCACTTGTATGAGTAAGTTCTACTCATGCTTACAACTCCCAAGAAACCAAGTTATTCCAAAGTGTCCACTATAAACTCCTATGCATGGTGTGTTACACCATTCCAAGTATATTCTTGTTTTCAGATATCTTCCAATTAAAAACTATTTTGTTATGTGAAAACTTAGTGATTAAAGCCCTCACAAACTTGATGGCACACTTTATATTCTTTGCCCCTAATAAACTTGAACCATTGCGTCATCTATGTTGTATATGCTTGCACTTATACGTTGGAATTAGCAGAACCGTGTTGTCACGGGGAACGTTTTCAACATTGCACTTATACTTTGTACTCATTTGATACCATGCTCTTTTGTCTATGGATGTCACCGGTGTGAAATAAAGAGGGAACTTGTAAGTCCATGGAGTTTGTATTCTGTGTTAGAGAAGCGCTTGGGCTGCTAGCCTAAGCCATGCCTAATCATGGTGGAAACTTGCAGCATCACCATAGTGAGCTATCTATGAAGCATCCTCAATAAAAAGCTATGCATATGGTAAATAAAAAGATTGTTGAGATGCTCTTTGTCTGCTTGCCTTGTCATTTTGGTTATGGGAAAACTCCTGTACCATGTGCAAGGGGTACCCCGTTGGCGGTTCTCTATGATATGCAAATACTTACAATGACAAGAACTTACAGGTGACTAAAGTTGAGTAGCATGAGGTGTGGCCCTCTTATTCAAGGGACTTGAGATTGCCAACTTATACTTCGTCAAGCATATACTCCATATTTCTTCACTTTAACCTTAATCACTTCAAGATGCTTATGATAGGGGCAATGAGGGCTGAAAGCTAACAAGTACCATAATTTTTGGAATCTCTTTTTGAAACTTGAAATCCATGATTCCTTTACAAAAGGCTTTTCTTCCACCACTATTGAGTCTCCACCTTCTACCTTTAGGCACCATTAAGAGAGCATAGTTGTCATTCTGTGTGCAGTGTCCCAAAGCTTATTGATTGATGCATATTGTGTTATTACCTGTTCTTGTGCTATTTGTTTCTAGTCAGCCTTGTGAACTTTGAACGTGTCATATGCATGTATTTTCTACTCTATGAGGGACAAGCTGAATGCCACCATGCTATATTTTCGGTATGTGAAAGAAAGAAACATTTTTCAATGCATGTTATTCATGATCTTTGTTTGTAGCCTTTCATGTTGCATGCATAGTTACTATGTCCTATTGTTAGAACTCCATCTTTCATGCACATGTTTAGAGTTCTTTGATCCCAGCTTTCAATGTTTGCAAATGGTTGGACTTTATTGTGAGGGTGCATGTCACCTCAAAAATTATTCTTTTTATCACTTACCTACTCGAGGATGAGAAGGAGTTAAGCTTAGGGATGCTTGATACGTCGGAAACGTATCTATAATTTTTGATGCTCCATGCTTGTTTAGTATCTACTTTGCTTTTCTTTGTCTACACTTTGAGGCGTTTTTTACATGTTTTCTGGTACTAACCTATTAACAAGTTGCCACAATGCATGTTGCCTGTTTTCTGCTGTTTTTGGTTCCAGAAAAGCTAGTAAGGAAATATTCTCAGAATTGGACAGAACAAACGTCAAAGTCAATAACTTTCCGTGGGGAACAAGAAGTCCAGAGGGGAGACGGAGAGGCAGGCCAGGGCGCCCAGACCCCCCTAGGCGCAAGTGGGGCCTGCCCCGCGCCTAGGCAGGGTGTGGGGCCCCTGGCCACCGCCTCGGCTTCCCCCTTCGCCTATAAGAAGCCCCTGATACAGAAACCCTAAGTACCCGATCAATATTCCACGAAAACTTCTATAGCCGCCGCCACCGTCTTCCCTAGATCGGGATCGAAGTTAAGACTGCCGAGGGGAGAGATCATCCCGGAGGCCTTCTCTCCGATATGATGCATGAGTAGTTCCACCTTGGACTATGGGTCCATGTAGTAGCTAGATGGTTGTATCTCCTCCTTGTGCTTTCATGTATAGATCTTGGGAGATCCGTTCATGATCAAGATCTAATCTATTTGTAATCATGCATGTTGTGTTTATGGGGGATCCGATGGATATTGAGATTATTATGTTGGTTTGATTAATGCTTTTGTCTTTATGATTCTATCATGTGTGTGTTGTTTGTGATCTTGCATGCTCTCCGTTGTTAGTAGCTATCTTGGCCAAGTAGTTGCTAGTGACTCCAAGAGGGGGTATTTATGCTCGATAGTGGGTTCATGCCTCTAGTTTCCATGGGAAGTGACAAAAATATCTTCGGTTGTAGATGTGTTGTTGCTACTAGAGAGAAAACAACGGTCTCTTCTTCATGGAACATGTGGACTATTTACCTTACACACTTTGCTTAAAGCAGTTGCTGTTGCTTGCAACTTAATACTGGAGGGGGTTCGGATGATAACCTGAAGGTGGACTTCTAGTCATTGTCGTGGTATTGCACGGCAGATGCTACTGGGGGTAGCTTACGTAGAGGGAGCAAGGCGACGTAGGAGAATCCAGGAGCGAGATTGGCACACGATGTACCCAGGTTCACGTCCCCTCGGTGGAGGATCGCTACGTCCTGCTATCAATCCAGTATATGATCATAGATTGGTTTACAATGGAGCCGTCGGAGGCGGTGGGGGAGACTAGATCTAATATGACGTACTTTGGGGTGCCTCGTGGCTTTATATATGCAAATACCTAGGGTTTACAAGTGCACTAATGGGCTTTGTATTGAGTCGCCGTCTTGGGCCTCCCAGCGCCGCTTGTCCGGTCCAGCGGCGCCATCGCCAGATTGGGCAGTCGACCCGCCTGGCTTGGCTTCGGCTCGATCCAGCTGGCGAATCCGCTTCGTGGGTATACCCCGATTGGTATTCCCCCATCAGTAGTCCCCGAGCGCGTTGTTGATTCGACGTGGGCTTGAGGCATGGCGCAGAGAGTCTTGACGATGGGTCGTGGCGAATCGGCGACGAGCTCCTGAACAAAGGAAAGAACCGTGAAGCGGGAGGCAGTCGGCGTGAGCCAGTCGGTGATGACCAGTTGCAGCGATTCTCCGAACATGGAGCATGCCGAGTCCCCAAGCGCGGCGAGGGGCGAGGTCGAGTGACCGTAGAGTGCCGAGTTCCCAAGCGCGACGAGCGGCGAGGTCGAGCGGCCGGCGGGCGCCGAGTCCCCGAGCGCGGCGAGGGGCGAGGTCGAGCGACCGGCAAGCGTCGAGACCCCGAGCACGGAGAGCGACTAGGTTGAGCGACCGGCGAGCATCGAGGACGAGCAACCGACGGGCGCCGAGTCCCCGAGCACGGAGAGCGGTGAGGTCGATCGACCGGCGAGTGCCGCTGTCTGTAGCGCGCCGAGTTCCCGAGCGCGTCGAGTACGCGAGGGCGAGTCCGCGGCGGCGAGTCCCCGAGCGTGTTGAGTACGCGAGGGCGAGTGCACGATGGCGAGTCGACA
This sequence comes from Avena longiglumis, assembly GCA_030063025.1. Lineage (NCBI taxonomy): Eukaryota > Viridiplantae > Streptophyta > Magnoliopsida > Poales > Poaceae > Avena > Avena longiglumis. Next base: position 578,590,795 of record CP125974.1, on the reverse strand, counting down.
AGGGCGAGCCGCGGTCGTGGAACCACGCATACACACTGCATGCCTAGGAGTAGTCCCCGAGGCTCGAGTTGGCTTGTAGAGGCGACTTGAGGCTCTTTAGAGATGCATATTCTGAAAATAATAGTGGTTGCTGCCGAGCATGGCGAGTGGCGAGGTCGAGCGACCGGCGAGCGCCGAATCCCCGAGCGCGGCGAGCAGCGAGGCCGAGCAACCGGCGAGCGCCGAGTCCCCGAGCGCGGCGAGCGGTGAGGTCGAGCGACCGGCGGGCGCCGAGTCCCCGAGCGACGAGTGGCGAGGTCGGCGACCGCGGACGCCAAGTACCAAGCGCTGGCGAGCGGCAGGTCGAGCGACCGAGCGCCGAGTCCCAGCGCGGCGAGTGGCGAGGTCGAGCGATCGGCGAGCGCCGAGTCCCCGAGCGCGGAGAGCGGCGAGCGCCGAGTTCCCGAGCGTGGAGAGTCCGCGATGATTGCGAGTTCGCGAGGGGAGAGTCCCCGAGCGTGGCGAGTCCGCGATGATTGCGAGTCCGCGAGGGGAGAGTCCCCGAGCGTGGCGAGTCCGCGATGATTGCGAGTCCGCGAGGGGAGAGTCCCCGAGCGTGGCGAGTCCGCGATGATTGCGAGTCCGCGAGGGGAGAGTCCCCGAGCGTGGCGAGTCCGCGATGATTGCGAGTCCGCGAGGGGAGAGTCCCCGAGCGTGGAGAGTACGCGAGGGCGAGTCCGCGGTGGCGAGTCCCCGAGCGTGTTGAGTACGCGAGGACGAGTCCACGGTGGCGGGTCCGCGAGGGGAGAGTCCCCGAGTGTGGCGAGTCCGCGATGATTGCGAGTCCGCGATGATGTTGATTGCGCTGTTTTGTTAGCGAGTCTCTCGTCTTGGCCCGGGGGGCCAGTCGCATGGCGACTCCAAAGATGGCTCTCGACTTGGCGTTCTTCCTGGACGATCCGAGGCTCGGTTCGCGAGTCCTCGTCCGCAGTACTTGGCCGTGCGAGTCGCACTGTCTAAGGTTGAGGAGGACAGGGTGCTGTTTGTGTAGCACTACCATTTGTCTTGGCCCGGGAGGCCCGAGCAAGGCGACTCAATGATGGCTCTCGGTTGGCGTTTTGGGACGATCCGAGGCTCGGTTTGAGAGTCCTCGTTCGCACTACTTGGCCATTGCGAGTCGCTCTTTCAAAGGTTGACAAAGGAGAATAGATTTTTCCCGGGGGGAAGAGACACCCAGTGGTGAGTCCATGCAGCGTGGCATGCGACCCTCTCTGGCGACTCGGACGATGAAGGTCCCTTAGTAAGCGCGGCGTACGCATTCGACGTAGCCGGAAGGAGTCGACGCGGCGGACGGAGGTCGCGCTATGGCGATGTCGACGCGGCGGACACGGGGTCGACGCGGCGGACGGAGGTCGCGCTATGGCGATGTCGACGCGGCGGACACGGGGTCGACGCGGCGGACGGAGGTCGCGCTATGGCGATGTCGACGCGGCGGACACGGGGTCGGCGCGGCGTACGGAGGTCGCGCTATGGCGATGTCGACGCGGCGGACACGGGGTCGACGCGGCGGACGGAGGTCGCGCTATGGAGATGTCGACGCGGCGGACACGGGGTCGGAGCGGCGTACGGAGGTCGCGCTATGGCAATGTCGACGCGGCGGACACGGGGTCGACGTGGCGGACGGAGCTCGCGCTATGGAGATGTCGACGCGGCAGACACGGGTTCGGCGCGGCGTACGGAGGTCGCGCTATGGCGATGTCGACGCGGCGGACACGGGGTCGACGCGGCGTACGGAGGTCGCGCTATGGCGATGTCGACGCGGCGGACACGGAGTCAACGCGGCGTACGGAGGTCGCGCTATGGCGAAGTCGTAGATGGCGGGGCGGGGCGAGGATGTCGCTGGCGACCGTGGCGGCGAGTCCGTGCTGGGTGAGTTCGCGATAGGCGATTACGCGAGGACGACCTCGCGATGGCGAGTCCCCAAGCGTTGAGAGATCCACGATGGCGAGTTCGCGGCGGCGAGTCCACGGAAGCGGGAGGAGTCCGTGGCAGCCGAGCGACTCGGTTGGTTTCTTTGCGGCTCCATTGTTTCAGACGTGATGTCATGCATACACAAATAAACAACACGTACGTTGATGATTAGATCAAATAATAATTATTGGAGAGAATAACGAGTAAAAGAGAAGTGTACGTTCATGTGCGTAGAGGATTAAATCTGAATAGAATAAATAAGAGATACATCGACAGATTTATATTGATTAAAGAGAGAGAAATCATTATGTTGGGTTAGAAAAACCGATCAATTGAGGGACAAGGTCACGTGGTGGCTTTATGGATTGATCGATCTAACAACTCTTGACCAAACCTGCTTCTTTTCCTCGGAACTCAAACGCATTGATCGGTGTCTGCCTGAGACATGATCGTGGCAGCTCTTCTCCCTTGAGCTGTGAGGAATTCAATTTGCTCATATAGCCAAACGCGATCGTTTACCCAATGATTAGATCGGAATTAAATAGGAGACTTCGCAAAATAATCAATGAGAGAGAGCGAAGGGATGGAATACGAAAACTTAGCTGCTGCTATACGCAACCGATCGGGCATGTACGCATGGCGAGCTTCATCGGCACACCGCTTCGGAAGGCGATCGGATGGAACCAGCTTGATGCGACCTGGCGGTGAGGGATCCCGCCCAGATTATCACCCTCCAAGCACCGCTAGCTCCACGGTGGGCGCCAACTGTCGTGGTATTGCACGGCAGATGCTACTGGGGGTAGCTTACGTAGAGGGAGCAAGGCGACGTAGGAGAATCCAGGAGCGAGATTGGCACACGATGTACCCAGGTTCACGTCCCCTCGGTGGAGGATCGCTACGTCCTGCTATCAATCCAGTATATGATCATAGATTGGTTTACAATGGAGCCGCCGGAGGCGGTGGGGGAGACTAGATCTAATATGACGTACCCCTTGGGGGTGCCCCTGGTGGCTTTATATATGCAGTCACCTAGGGTTTACAAGTGTACTAATGGGCTTTGTATTGGAGTCGCCGTCTTGGGCCTCCAGTCAGCGCCGCTTGTCCGGGTCCAGGCGCGCCGATCAGATATTAGTCGACCGCCTGGCTTGGCTTCGGCTCGATCCAGCTGGCGAATCCGCTTCGTGGGTATACCCCGATTGGTATTCCCCCATCAGTCATAGATGCAGTTTGATGGCGGTCTATGTATCTTGTTGTATTGCCCAATCGAATCTCATAGGATCTTTCTGACTAGTAATTGCATTGTTATTCCTTGCTCAGTTCCTGTCAATTGCCCTGCTGTAATTTGTTTACCCTTCATGCCATGTTTGTTTATCTAAGGAGAGCACCTCTAGTGAACTATGGACCCCGGTCCAATCTTTACCATTGATACATCTTCAACTGCTACTTGTTTACTTGCTGAAAACCATTACCTTCCACACAGTACGTTTAATCCTTTGTTACAGCAAACCGGTGAGCTTGACAACCTCACTGATTCGTTGGGGCAAAGTCTTGAGTTTGTGTTGTGTAGGTCTCCGCGTTGCTTGCAACACCTGTGTGACGTTTCCTTCCTCCTAGTAGTTCGATAACCTCAGTTTCTTACTGAGGGAAAACTTGCTGTTGTGCTGCTTCACACCTTGCTCTTGGGGTTCCCAACGAAGCGCTCCTACATCAACTAGCGCTGCATCACCATCCACTACAAGAAGAGGTACAGTCCTAAACACACACTGCTACTACTGCTGAATCTGAAACTGTTTCTGATACTCATGATGTTACTTCTACTGTGCTTGATGCGAGTGGTTCATTAGGTCCTTTCCTAGATGCTACTATGGATAGTCTAGGAAATATTGAAACTCCTAGTGAAGACACTGTTACACCTGTTAGCTCACCTGAGTCTAGAGAGAGATATGATATTAATGATGGTTACATTGAGTTTACTGATGAATTTATTGAGGAGTGCTAAAACACACATGGTGCTAGTGCTATTAAGAGTCTCCTTGAGAGACGTACCATTATTCATAAACTGTCCTCTGATCCTAAGTTTGCCACCTCTCCCATAGATATTAAAGATAAAGATTATGATTTCTCTCTTGATTTATCCTATTTATACATTGTTGATAAAGAACCTTTTTGTGGGACTGAAAATGAGAGTGTTATAGCTCATATGAATGATCTTTCCACTATGAGTGCTTTATTCTCTGATTATTTTAAGATTCGCAAGTACTTTGTTACTAAGATCTTCCCTTTTTCACTAAAAGGAGAAGCTAAGGCTTGGTTTAATAGATTACCTCCTGGATCCATTGATAGTCCTTATTGTTTGATTGCTTCTTTCCTCCAGAAATATTTTCCTCCTAGTGCTAGACATGTTGCTTTGCAGAAACTTTTTGATTTTAAATAGGGAGAAGAAGAGAAATTGTCTGAGTCATGGACAAGGTTCTGTGCCTTGATTCATGCACATCCTGGATGTCCATTACCTAAAACTGAGCTTCTTGTTATTTATTATAATGGACTAACTCATGATTCTAGGACATACCTAGATAGCTTTGCTGATTGTGTTTTCAGGAAAATAACTCCTATAGATGTTGAAGAATTAATGGCTAAAATAAGCAAGAATTATGATGATTGGACTTCAACTGAGCTAAATACACCAAAGCCTATTACTCCTGAACCAGTTGTGCCTGAACCAGTTCCAAAAACAACACCAAATAAGAGGGGAATTATTGCATTAAATGATGAAGTGATGAAAGAAGCTAAGAAATGTCTTAAGGAGAAAGGTATTAGAGCTGAAGATGTGAACAATCTACCTCCTATAGAAGAATTATGTAAGCCAATTCCCCACTCATCTACTATTGAGATACACTCTCTCCACTTTGATGAAGGTAATATTCCTTATGGTAAGCCTCCTGATCAATGCTTAGAGGAACTTGACACATTTATTGTTAAACAAGGTAATTTTAATAAACAAGTTCAGAATCATTTATTGGAAAACTCTAGAGCTATTAATGAGTTGAAAGATATCGTGGAAAGAACTGCAAATGATATTAAAATGCTTTGTAAAATCTTTCAAATGGTTCAAACTCAAATTGATCAACTTGCTAAGGTAGAAAAAGATATGCTAGTTAATGCCTCAGGAGATAAACATGCTTATGGAATTAGAACTAGGAGTGGTATAGCTACTCAAGATCCTTTATATCCTGAAGGACACCCTAAAAGAATTGAGCAGGATTCTCAACAAGGTAAAAGTAGTGGTAGTCCTCGTAAGAGAAATAAAAAGAAACACAAAATAGTTGAGGAACCCTCTGAACCTGCTGTAGATCCCAATAGTATATCTGTCTCTGATGCTGAAACTGAAAGTGCTGATAAAAATGATGCTCCTGAAAAGGAGGAAGTTGAGGAAGAACCTGAGAAGCACACTAAGAACACTAGGTACACTAAGGAAGCTTTTATTGCTAAAAAACATGGTAGTGAGAGAGAACCTTGGGTGCAGAAACCTATGCCTTTTCCAAATAAGAAACACAAGTCAAAGGAGGAAGAACACTGCAACAAGTTTTGTGAGTGGATGAAACCTTTATTTTTGCAAATTCCTTTGACTGATGCTATTAAGTTGCCTCCTTATTTAAAATATATGAAGGATATTGTCTCTAATAAAAGGAAGATTCCTAATAAGGAAATTTCTACTTTGCTTGCTAATTATTCCTTCAATGGTAAGGTTCCAAAAAAACTTGGTGATCCAGGTATACCAACTATTCCTTACTAAGAACAATTATGTTAGAACTGTTTTATGTGATTTTGGAGCTGGAGTTAGTGTTATGCCTTTTTACCTCTACAAGAGACTCTAGCTAGAAAAGTTGATACCAATTGATATATCTTTGCAAATGGATGATAAATCAACTACTATTTCTGTTGGTATATGTGAGGATGTTCCTGTTCAAGTTTCTCATAATTGCATGGTCTTAACTGATTTTGTTGTGCTTGAAATGCCCGAAGATGATAATATATCTATTATTCTTGGGAGACCTTTTCTTAATATTGCAGGTGCTGTCATCAATTGTAATCAAGGAAAAGTAAATTTTATTATTAATGACAAAGAGCATACTGTCTATTTCCCCAAGAAGGTTGCTAAGAGCTATCGCCTGAATTCCATTGAAAATATTGAGAGCATCAAAGTTGGAGAAATATATTGTCCCATTCCACAAGAAAGTTTTGAAACTATTATGATTGGGACCATTGCTATCAAGTTTGAGGTAACATAATCATTTTGTGGAATGCAAAGTTTTGTTTCATATAAGATTGTTTTGGTAACAATACCTGATCAACCTTGTTAACAAAAGTATTTTAATGAACAAAATAATGTTTTCACTGTAGTTATACTTGCTCACTTTTACTTTTCTCCTTCCTAGTATTTGCTTTTTGTCTTGTTAGTTTTGGTTTTGCTAGTTGTTTGCTTGTTAGAGTGTCTTAGAACTTCTGTAGTTTTGGTTTTTGTTTGCTTTTGCTTCTTCTAAAAAATCTTTTCTGCGAGAAAATCAATTTTCATACCCTGAAAATTGGCCAAAAATAAAGTTTCCTGAAAAATTCCAGAAAATTCATATTATTTTTTTCCTCGAAAAAAGGGGCAGATGGACACCTGGAGTGGCCCAAGGGGACCCCCTGGTGGCGCGGCCAGTCCCAGGGGTGCCCCTGGCATGGGTGGGACCCACCTGAGGCCCTCCAAGGTATCTCCTTGATACATCGGAAACGTATCTATAATTTTTGATGCTCCATGCTTGTTTAGTATGAACTTTGCTATGTTTTGTCTACACTTTGAGGTATTTTTATACACTTTCTGGAACTAACCTGTTGACAAGATACCATAGTGCCAGTTGCCTGTTTTCTGCTATTTTGGTTTCAGAAAGCTAAAAATGAATATTCTCGGAATTGGACGGGACAAAAGCCAAAGTTCATATTTTTTTCCCTGAATGATACAGAAAATCGAAGACGAGACAGAGCAAGAAACCAGGGTGCCACACCCTAGGTGGGCGTGGGGCCCACCCTGGCCGCGCCCACAAGGGGTGTGGGCCCCTGGCCCTCCACCGACCTTGCCTCCTTCGCCTATAAGAAGCCTCTGACCTAGAAACCCTAAACAATAGACTAGAAATCCACGAAAAGTTGTGTAGCGCCGCCGCCACCGAAGAGGAGATTCGGGGGACAGAAAGTCTCTGTTCCGGCACCCTGTCGGAACGGGGAAGTGCCCCCGAAGCCATCTCCATCGATCTCCACCACCATCTCCATCACCATTGCTGCTTTCCATGATGAGGAGGGAGTAGTTCTTCCTCGAGGCTAAGGTCTCTACCGGTAGCTATGTGTTAATCTCTCTCTATGCATGATCTTGTTGTGGTCATGAAATTTGTAATCAAGTACATCTACCTTGCTACTCAAGTGCTTCAATAGATCTCTGCTCTCCCCATGTGTGTGAAAGTGACAGCGTGCACGCCATGGTGGCACTTAGGCTAGAGTCTACATACATACTCATTGTGCTTTAATAGATCTATGATTTTCCCCACGTGTGTGAAAGTGACAGCGTGCACGCCGTGTGTGGCACTTAAGCTAGACTACATATATATTTGTTATGAGTTATATTTGTAGTTGGATGTCTCTATGAAATTGTGGTGTTTGTTGGAACCATCTAGCGCTCAAGGTGACAGTGTGGGGTTATCTAGATTGGGAAATGCAGACTTTGAGGAGTGTTGTTATAGCCCTACCATGGATTAGTGTCCAATCGGAGAGTAGTTAAGAGTAGTATCATGAAGAGAAGATATTTATATGAGAGAGTGTTCACTAGTGAAATTATGATCCCTAGGCATTGTTTCTAAACATTGAAACACTGTTCACAACTAGATCTGTTACATGTTTGCTTGCTTCCATATTTTTGCCTTTAGTTTTTACCTCACCGTCAAGCTATTTTCTGGCACCGTTACCACTTGTATTTCACTATCTCTTCGCTGAACTAGTGCACCTATACACCTGACAAGTGTATTGGGTGTGTTGGGGACACAAGAGACTTTTTGTATCTTGATTGCAGGATTGCTTGAGAGGGAATACCTTTGACCACTTCCTCCCTGAGTTCGATAAACCTTGGGTGATCCACTTAAGGGAAATTTGATGCTGTTCTACAAACCTCTGCACTTGGAGGCCCAACAACTGTCTACAAGAATAGAAGTGCGTAGACATCACTCCTCCTAGCCACCTTCTTTCTCTCGCCCGAAAAACACCGGAAAACTTTCTCAAGCTCGAGTTCTTGTTGTTCTTGCTCCCGATTTTCGATCTCCTTGCTCAGCCCATCTTTTCTGCTGATTTTTGGAGGGATTTCTCCTTGGTATGTGCCTCCTCCGCTTATCCAATTAGATTTGTGATTGGTAGATTGTATCTTGAGTATTTTGCTGCTATAGGTGTTAGGTTGTGTGAGCTTGCATGCTTGTTCTATGCTTAGAGATTTCATTTTGATGCATGTGTAGCCCAGCAAGTTCCTATAGTAGTTTCTCATCATTTATCAACTTGGAAATCACATTACACCGCGATTTGGTGACGAGGGAGATGAGGGGGATGCACACCCTTCTACCTTTCCTTGTCCTACCTTTTTGCGGGCTGCTGAGATTCTCAATGATTTCCTAACCTTGGTTTGGAGGGTTGGACTAACGAGTTATATGCAGGATGAGAGTGTGAAGTATGCCACGCTCACTAAAACCTTTGTAGAGAGTTTCTCTTTTTCTAACAGCCCGTTCAAACCAGACGTGTCTTTCAAAATCTATAACAGGCCTTACTCCATGACATTGAAGAAATTTTGTGAGATCCTGGGTATTGGTACGGCTGGGACGGTGAAGAAGATTGCAGCTCAACCCACTGATTTGTTGGAGCTCTACCGCAGTATAACTAATGATGATGACCGTAGAGCCCAGCGGGGAAAGATAAGAAATATTCAACTCCCAGCTATCAGGTATTGTGCTTATTATCTTGCCACTAGTGTTCTTGGTAGGAAGAACACTAGCAATATTTCCAACTATCATTTGGCCTTCCTAGCTGCTGTGCTCAACAATGAAACCAGGTACAATCTTGGTTCTCTCATTGCTCGTCACTTAGCTGCTAAGGGACCCATTTATGGGGGTATTATTGTTGCACGTGTTGTTGCTGCATTAGACCTTTCTGTTGATCCAAATGATACATTTTTGGATCCTCAGAGGCTTGACTTAGCTACCATGAAAGCGCATCACTTTGTCACTGTTGGATCTACCCTTGAGAGTCTGGTTTATAGAATATTGTTTACTGACGGGGAAGAGAGAGATTTCTCTGCCCCAAACCACTATGTTCAGTATTTCCCAGGGACCTTTGTCACGCTCCAAGGAGGAGATGGACGAGAAGCTGCACATTTTTGGCTTCCATGGACACTACCAGGGGGACGCTCCCTCATATGACCCTCTATGCACTACACAGTGGAGTCCTCAAGCTCGTACCAGGATGAAGGGGCCTCCTCGTCGTATTACGGAGGTGCACCTTCTTGGTCACCATGGATATGAGCCCCACTTAGGCCAAAAGCCTAAGCTTGGGGGCGAGGTATACCGACATCACACTCATCTATATATCAAGTTTCGTCGGTTCTTTGTACATCCATGTTTTGCCTTATTTTTGGTTTTTGTTTCTGCTTTCCCAAAACACAAAAATACCAAAAATATTTTTGTTGTTTCTCTTGGTTTGTTTCTTTGTTTTTAGCTTTGGTTTGCCTTAAAGCAAAATCCAAAAATATTTTTATTTGTTTGTTTTTGCTTTGTGTGCTTGCTTTAGAAAATCGAAAACACTAAAAATATTTGTTCTTCTTCTTTGGTTTTGTGAAGTTCTTCGCAGGGTTTAGCAGTCCTCAGTGGAGTTTGGTTTCATTCTATTATTCAAGCCACACAAGTGAAGACAATAATGATGATTAAGACAACTTGAGGTGTGGTAAGAGGCTGGTAACAAACTCTATTTGTTTTCATTTTTATACATATACTCATCATGGTGAGCATGCTTATTCTGTTCATGTAAGGTGTATGTTCTTTATGGATGCTTAGTAGTTCTTGCTCTCTTTTGATTAGCTCCATCTTGCTAATAGTTTGTAGCATGTCATATGAATGTTTGCTTGCATTGTTCTATTCATATTTTGGTATGATATTGTGGTATCCTTCTCTGAATGTTTCATGTGAATCGACTTGGCACATGCTCACGCATGCATATGACTAAACAATAGTCAGTAAGCGTTGATGATTTATTTTTCCTCAGAGTTCTTGTATTACTTTCATGCCATAATTAGTCATGTTTTGTTGTAAGCATGATTATGACAGTTATTGCTCACTCGTTTGTCGCTCCCTCTCTATTGCTAGCCTTCACTTGCACTGGGTAGGTGCTCTACTTGTGCATCCAACTCCCCAAAACCAATATTGCCAAAGTGTCCACCATACCTACCTACTAGTATCTTTTGCTATTCCGTGCATACTCATTATTCCTTGTTTTCTTCCAAATAAAATATTTGTCTGTTTTGAAAAAGTTAGTTAGTAAAGCTCTCACGAACTTGATGGCACACTTTATTTCTTGCACTTAATAAACCTGAACCATTGTGACTGTCCATGAAAGTTATATGCTTGCAAATTATAGGCTGGGAGTTAGCAGAACCGTGCTGTCACGGGGAACGCTTTCAACACTTATGGATACATATCCAGTTGATATCATGCTATTTTGTTTGCGGAAGTCGTCGGTGTGAAATAAAAGAGGAGATTGTGAGTTCATGGAGTTATATATATGTGTTAGAGAAACGCCTGGGCCGCTAGCCTAAGCCATGCCAAATCATGATGAAACTTGCAGCATAACCATAATGAGCAATCTGTGAAGCATCCTCAATAAAAACCTATGCAAATAGCAAATAAAAAGATCGCTGAGATGCTCATTGTCTGCTTGCCTTGTCATTTTGATTATGGTATAGCTCATATATCATGTGAAAGGGGTACCCTATTGGCGGTTCTCTATGATATGCATGTATTTACAATGACAAGAACTTACAGGTAACAAAAGTTGAGTAGCATGAGGAGCGCCCCTCGTACTCAAGGTACATGGGATTTCCAGTTTATGGTCTGTCAAGCATATAACTCATATTCTACCTCACTTTCAGCATTAACCATATAAAGATGCCTATGATAGGGGCAATGAGAGCTCAAATCTAATGAGTACCTTACTTTCAGCATTTGGAAGCCTTTCACACCTTTCAAAACCTTTTCACCTCCTTGTTGAGTCACCACTTATTCTATGAGCACCTTCTTGAGAGCATAGTTGTCATTCTTGTGTTTGTCTCAAAACTTGGTTAATTATGTCATGACTTTGATGCGTGCACCTCTGATATCTTTACTTCTAGTATTCACTTGAACTTCAGAGGTGCCTTGGCATTTATATTGTGCTCTACAAACAAAGACAAGCGAGATACCACTCTATCATACCTTCTTATGAGAATTGCAATGTTGCTTATGTTTATGTTTCATGCTACTTATTATTACTGAGTTGGTTTCTCTTCATAGCTTGCAATGACTATTGAGTAGACTTAGTTGCATACTTCTTATTATGAATGGTTTAAGTATCTACTCCTATGCTAAGAATATATACATCATATGAAGCAAATGTGTTCGTGAAAGTTCTTTTATCGCACTCAGTTTTCAACTGAATTTTTTGAGGACAAGCAATAAGCTAAGCTTGGGTGGAGTTGATACGTCTAAAACGTATCTACTTTTCCGAACACTTTTGCTATCATTTATCCTCTAAACTTGTGTGATTTGGATACAACTAACACGGACTGGCACTGTTTTCAGCAGAATTACCTTGGTGTCTAGTTTTTGTGCAGAAAATCAACTATCAGGAAAAATCCCAGAAAATATGCCAAAAATCCTATTTTACCAGAAGACTCGCGGGGCCAGAGTACGAGACGGAGGGGAGGCATGAGGGGCCCACACCCCTGCCATGCAAGTGGGCCCAGGCCGTGCCTGGAGGGGTTGTGGCTGCCCCAGGCACCCCCTCGGCCTCCCTCTTTGCTTATAAGATGCCTCTTGACCTAAAAACCGAGGGGGGGTTCGACATTTTTCTAGAAACAGTTTCGCTACGCCGCCACCACCAGAAACCGTGATTCAAAACCGGAAACTCCGTTTTGGCACCCTGCCGGGACAAGGAATTTGGAGAGGATCATCGCCATCATCATCACCAACGCCTCTCCATCAACCATCCATGTTTCCCTCATCCATGAGTGAGTAATCTCCGGTGCTCTATTAAAAGGAGCACCTTAATTGCCAGTAGTTCCCTTGAGGCCCCGCTGCAACGGGCTGGCAGGACAAAATATGTTGTGCAAGTTCTCATTGCGAGCACGCATGACTATATATGGAGCACATGCCTATGACTGTTTAGTACTTGTATGCTTTATCTTATTTATCTACAATTTCCCTAGATCTTGAAGTTACATGTTTAGACTCGTCCATGCAACACCCGTCCATCCATCCCTATGCCTACCGCACTCATATCCTACTGTTTTCTACTACTGTTACTATTGCTCTTGTTTTGCTGCTGTTGTTACTTTGTTGTTGCTACTACAAAACTGTTGCTATTGATAAACTTCTGTGAGCAAGAAATATTTCCAGGTGCAGCTGAATTGACAACTCAGTTGTTAAGGCTTGCAAGTATTCTTTGGCTCCCCTTGTGTCGAATCAATAAATTAGATAATACTAGCCTCGAAGACTGTTGTGATCCCCTATACTTGTGGGTCATCAGCCCCCTCCGAGACTCCAAATCATAATTCAATAACACCTTCTTATTGTCTCATTTCTACCCTAGCAAGATCAGACGCTGAGTGTGTGACCCTATGGGTTCGATAACACCTCTCTGATCAATAACCAATAGCAGGAACATGGATATACATAATGGCTCCCACATAAGATACGAAGATCTTTCATCGTTCAAACCACAATGTCGAGGATTTAAACAATCCCGTATGCAATTCCCTTTGTCTTGTCATATGTAACTTGCCTGAGACCTGATCATCTTTATCAATATACCTAGTTTAATCTCGTTAATGGAAAGATCTCTTTACTCATTCTATAATACAATATCCCTGTGACTAAACTCTTTATTCACATGCTTGCAAGCTATTTAGGATGTTGTGGGACTAAGAGGGCCCAGAGATATCTCTTTGTCATGTGGTGTGACAAATCCCAGTCTTGATCCATGTAACCCAACAAGCTACTTCAAAGATACCTGAAGAACACCTTTATGATCACTCAATTACGAAGTGACGATTGATGCCCACAAAGTATTCTTCGAGTACTAGTGAGTAACACGATCTCATGGTCTAAGAAAATGGTACTTGACATTTAGTGAGCTATAACAATTAAACTTAGTGACATGATCAAATGATATGCCTATTTTTGAGTCTGTCCATCACACCATTCTCCTAACGATGTGACCTTGTTATCAAATAACATTACATGTTCATGGTTAGGAAATCGTAACAATCATTTAATCAACAAGATAGTACATAAGAGACTCATTGGGGACACAATGTTGTTTATTTATCCACACATGTATTTAGTTTCCGATCAATACGATTATACATAGAGAATAAAAAATTATCATGGACACGAAATATGGTAATAACAACTTTTATTGTTGCCTTTTAGGCATATTTCCAACACTCTCTCCACTGAAATATCTATAGGATAAAAACATGTTCCCTAAGCCATTTAAAAAGATGTTACCAATGTAAAAGCATGTTACTTTAAATTTACATCCTAGATATTCATCTGTCCATCGGCATACCCCCACTAACTAGCTAGGCAAACCTTACACTCAAAACTATAAGTGGACGGCCAACACAAAATACATACATGAATTATTATTTTTCCAATAAAGGGTAATATATTAATACAAAGATGATATCAAGCACACCTGGTCTCTGCAACAGCATATCAAAAACTAGTAAATACATTGGGATGCACACATCTAAAAAAGAGAAAACTAGAGCCAAAGCACATGATGTAGTGATCATTTGTATGCAACATCAAAACATCAACATGAATTGATGTAGTTTAAACCTATTTTTTGTCCAAACTAATAATATCAATGGCGTACCCTGGTCTAGCAGTCCACAACTACATGAACGTAGGACCGAGATTAGTTAGGAAAGTTTAAATCAAAGTTATATGTAGAGTTGGATTCAAGGTACATAAGGAAGAAGATCTCTTGTCATATGAGATAGTGCAACATCAAGATCGAGTGATTAAAGAGTTAACTAGAACTAAGATCTCTTAGTCCCACAATATCCTTAGTTAGGAAAGTTTAAATCAAATTTATATGGATCTTGACTAAACTTTAATCATGGATGTTGGAGGGGGGCCATGGCCCTCCTTAGTTAGGAAACTTTAAATCAAAGTTATACGGAGAGTTGGATTCAAGGTACATTTAGGATTTATCTCTCTCGGCCTATGAAGGTCTTTGGTACGATCGTTCTAGAATTCACACCTGGATCTATTTATTTTCTTGGTAAGGATTTGATTGAAATGCGCCCTAGGTTAACTCAGCTTCATTGAATTTCATGATGTTTGTCTATGGAAGATATAATGGAACCCATGCCAAGTAGTAGTATTTTTATTTGAGATTATTTGGACCGTAGTTGGCACTTTAGTGAGGTTCCTGCACAAAAACCACAAATTGTTTTCTTGTTATGGTCATATCACTAGCCACTAGTGATTGTTTTTTCTTATCTTTGTAGTGTGAGAAATGATTTTAGTAGATGTCGAACTATGGGGTTGCTTTCTCAGAGCTTCATTTCCTAATACAAGCTCTGTAAATTATCCACTTTCAGTTTAACATGTCACATACGTTATTTAACGATGTCATGGAGTATATCTTCATGTAGTAAACAATAAGCAAGCACTAAAAGGCTGATTTTGGACGTCATACAATGAAGTGATCTATAACTGCCTCCTAATTTGCATTTGTAACTTGCTATGATGCTATCTAGAATTATCTACTGTTCCATTTTGCTGTGTTTGATTTCCAGAGCGAACAGTACACATGATCTATTTTTGACATGTGAGATTTTCATTTAATGTTTTGTACCTTTTCCCCCAATTTTTAAATATGATCTCTTTTGATTCTTTCGGGACCCAACGTGTTCACTTATGTGTCATACAGTCTCAGTCTATGGAGGATGAGAGGCTACAGCAATGCTATATCCGTTTTAAGGAATAAGACGCATACGCATCCCAAAGCAAAGTTTGACCAACTTGATTATATTGTGTAAAATTAGTATCGTTGGATTCGTATTGAAACACATTTTTCAATAATGCTAATTTTGTACCAACATTCTTTATATATTTAGAGAAAATCTTGGTTAAAGAAAAAACACACAAATCGAGGACGCGTTATTCCTTTGGACGAAGGCAGTGCTATAGTTGTACAATATTTGTTTAGATGGGAAGCTACCATCGATTGGGGTGTAGAGTACAATCAGCTGAATTGTTTTCTACAGAAAATTGTGATGGTGTATGTTCATTGCCATGTAATATTTTACCCTGATTATATAATGACAATGGAATGTTTTGATGAACTTGTCATCCCAGTGACCAATAAGTATAGAATATATAGCTCAGTTCAATATTGTGAAGTTTGAACCAAATACTGATTTTTTGCATAGTTGTGTCTCACTTATTTTATAAGTGGTAATGCTAATTTCCTTGACCTGAAAGTGAACATTGTTGTGCGCAACTGCTGCTTGTGTAATTTAATTGGTACTGACAAGTACTTAACTGGGTTTTCAATCAACAAAAGATGACAACATAAGCGAATTTTCCATCACACATGTTTATCATCCTAATAACAAGTCAATGTTATAATATTATTCAAATGAAGAAGCAATGATCTTGTATATTCACTGATGCTGAACAAGTTGTACATCATGAATACTTGAAAGAGTAGATATCTACATTACTGAACATCTCATATACTCAGCACACTGCATAGATGATCTCACGGTTTTACTTTTACACCACCGGAAATCCAGTCACTGCCTAGAACAAAGCTAACTCTATGATAAAAACTCTTGAACCACTCTTGTTTATCATTTTGTAGTCATCTTTTGCCACAACTGTAGAAGAATATCTCATAGTTGATTGCTTGTTTCCTCAAACCACAGACTGCCTGGTATGTAAAGAAAAGAAAATAAATAATATTTATAGTATACTAGAAATAAAATTGGCAAAAAATATAGATACAATGAAGAAAACTTTAAGTCCATTCCATGGAGCACACACAACTTGATAAAATTTCAACATATCATTGCTTCACATTTTTTAGTTGAACAAATAAAACTGAGAATCTAAAAATGTTGAAACATATTGTCCTGTCTAGAAATATAGTAAGTGGATCATCTTACATGTGCAGATGGGCTACACCTTTTAATTGGACAAGAATTTCATGATCATGCACTATAGCAGTATACAAGGGGCCAACAACCTATATTTTTGGTAGAATTCTTCACGGTCTTATGTCATTATGGGGCTAGTAGGAGAACAGATACTCCCTCTGTCTCGAATTAGATGCCTGAGATTTGTCTAGATTCGCATGTATCGATACACTAAAACATGTCTAGATACATGTGAATCTAGAAAAATCCGAGACATCTAATTCGAGATGGAGGGAGTACATTAATTCCACCCGTTAGGCTGGTTTTAGCATGCGCTAGGCTTAAAATGCCAAACCAAAACTAGCCTACCAAGTATGAAACCAGAATTGTGTAATGTGTACTACCTCATTTAAAAGCTCTTTGCTCTGCTAACTAACAGAATTTGCATAAATCCTCTATCATGGTCAGAATTTAGATAAAAATATGAGATAGAAACATGTGTATTGCTAGTGAGAGTAAAATTGATTATCAGTGCTACTTTATACTAGCAAGTTCTTTACAACCAAAATACCCTATTCTACATACTACCTTGCATATCCACTGTTTTTCTGCTATTTAGCATTATGTTCCTATCTACAAGATCATGCTAGATAATAGCTAGCGAAGCTTGGTTATATTTTGAGTATACTTACAGATGTACCGGTTGGGAGATAGTCCATGTAAGGTGGTCTAGTATTTTAGGAAAATAGGACGGTAGCATTCTGAAACGGCATTTTGGTGGTTACTTCACAAAACGACCCGTTTTTTGCGCTCGGAAAATGGAAAAGGGCTTTTCCGTGCGACAAAAAGGAAAACTTCCTCCTGCAACATTGTTCTCCATACCAATGTCCACACACATGCATAATATGGGCACAACATCACAAACTATGCCGTGATTCAGCACATAACATCGGTCATTTGGACCGAAAGCCATGAAACCTCGAACATGATAGGTCATTTTGTGAAGGTTACATTCTGACCCTCGAGGACGTATTTCCCCTTACCAACCGGGACGCATGCCCCCTGGCCCCGTGCCCGCTCCAACCGGGACGCGTGCCAGCATTAGTCCCGGTTGGCGGCGCAACCGGGACTAATGCTCCGAGGGGTCGTGAACGGATGGCCCTTTTTCCTCTAGTGTTAATAGAGCATTGGAGCATCACTTGTTACAGAGTGCGAGTAAATAGGAGTAGGGGAGAAGACGCAACCATTGCAATTACTCGGTTGTTTAATATAACCAATTAAGTTTTGTACATCAACATTCACGTGTGCTACCTGAACACTCTAACCACCTAGTTCTGAACAAGTAACTTGCAACTCATTAAGGTGTTATCTTTGTATTGTCAACTGTCTCGTGTGACTGATGCAGCAACAATGAAAACATTTCAGAAATCCATTACAATGCTTGTGGTCGCTACCGACGGACCAGAACAAAGATTACAGAGGTGCTCCACTATACATTGTTGCTAGTTTAGCCTGTCTTCCGGATGCAACTATATCATTTTCATTAGTACATAGTACACAAACAAAAGCAAAATCATGAACAAAGTGCAACTAATCCTCTCCTTTCTTCCCTGCTTCTACTACTTTCTTCTAAAGTGAGACATGAACTGGAGCAGGCTGAGAACTGGAATATACCTTTCAGAAGTGGCTCTGTGTAGACAGGCCGCGTGGGGGGCGGCGACGGTGGCGGCGGCCCTAATCATGTGCACGGGTGGGGTGGAATAGGCAGGCCAGTTGGGAATGGAGGAGGCGGCGACGGTGTCCCTACTCCTGTAGCAGGTGGGGGTCGGGGTGGACGAGGCGGCGACGACGACCCTCCTCATGTGGGTGTGTGATATGTGGAGGGCGTTCGCCGGGTGGAGCTGGAGGTGGAGGGGGCGCCAGCGGCTCAGGACGGGTGGAGGTGGAGGAGGCGCTGGCTCCGTGCGGTGACCCAGCATACCACTTCATGATGTAGTACACTATAGTCATTGACATAACACCAATGAAACACCGTTCACTAGTATTACATCCCTCAGAGTGGTACAACAGAAACACAGCAGGTCCAAGACAGAACTATAGGTTACAACTCGACTCTTTACAAGAGATCCAGAGAACACTCTAGGTTAAAGGGAGAAAAAGAAACTTCTTATAAATAAGAATCAAATAATAACAACTCCAAATCTATCATACCAATAAGACTAGTATCTGGACTATTAGGCTTGCATTGCTGCTATCGCAATACTCTACAGAAGTAGGTTCTATGGCTAGAGCTTATATTCCTATCTAATCAGTAACTTCGTCTTCACTTGAGTTGATGTATATGTTGACTTTCTTGACTTCATTTAAGAACCTTAGCTTCTGATAATGATTCCTGGAGCATAACTTGATGTAGACATCGTTTGTACTGGCTTTAGAACCTAGCAAGGGTTAAGAAGATACGTTGAGTACGAGCGTACTCAGCAAGTTCACTAGAAAAGCAGTGTTTGATGCACTATATCTACAACCACAGACAATAAGTCATAGGCAATGCAAGTTTTCGTAAACATTTCTTCAAAAGTTGCTTTTATTCTGAAAAGCTATGTCCATCAGCCTTCACGGGTTTACCAGAACTTTCATGGAGTTCCTTTCCCGCCGCGTTCGCAGCTCCTTCCTGGAACAAGGAGTAACAAGTTATAGTTCTTACACTCTGAAGAGGTGCGTTACTTTACCCATGAGAGATCTTAGCTTTATTGCACATCCGGGCCGTGAACCCGTTCACACTTCCTTGGTGTGAGGCCCAGACTAAGAACCAAGCCAATCACTGCCTTCTTCGCGACCCCGCATGTCTCCTTGGTGTATGCCTGCCCACCTATTGAATTACGGCAATTTGCAGTACAGACCGTTCAGATGCCGGAACTATCGTGGGACGTTGAGGGCTCCCACCCATATGCTGCATATCCTCTACGAATTACCATATAATATGCATGCTACGAGTGATAACAGCCATGACCCGCACATCTGGCTCCATGTGAGAGGGAAAAGATACAACTGACTTCTTCGTCCCATTCCAAATCTCATGGTCAACACGTAATATACGGCGCAAGAATCACTGGTGACATTGGTTGTTAAGTCCTAGACAATATGTTCCTTTACCACCGAAACTCTTATAGTAGGTTATTACCTCATGGTAAATAACCTATAATCACATTATTATGAAAATAGTGTTTTCTGTCCTTTTTCAAATGCAGGTGATGACAACACTGGATTTGCAAAATACTTTACAGAAAATAATCAAAGGACATGAGAAAGTGTGAACTTGCCTTTTGTGATTGCAAGATTATGCACTCACGATCTTCAAGACAATATAAGATCCAATATCTAAAAACAACATCATTGGCCCGGTAAGGACTAATGTTTAAAGAAGCAAGATGCTATTATGCATAAGTAATGTAATGCAATTTCGTAAACTCGAATCCCGAGGATAACGTTGTTCTAGGGTTTAGATACTGGAAATGGTTTCATTAGAATGTGTTGTCCTTTTAGATAAGTTTCACACTTGTGCTTCTTATTACGACTTCTGAGTGTGTGTGAACAACACATATCTATATAACAATAAGGTACACACATATGGAATGCTACTTAAAGACTACTTATATAATAATTGTTTATCTTCAAATTTACTTTAAAAGTAGTGTCACTTATAAAGAACTTTAAGTGTTATTAATCCTAAATATACAAGTAAAGCATAATGTAATGTGATTATTATTAATTGTCATTTGTTGTTTGAAGTGGCAAAAAGAATAACATTTGAAGAAAAGATTTCCTTTCTAAGGTTTAAACAATCATCATTGTTAATAGAACATGATCAATGTCTTTTAGTGTTTGATTTATTAGTTTGGACTTGATATGCTTTATGTCTTAAGTTAAATAGACCAAAGTTAACTATAAAAACATAAGTGATTTATTAGACATGATGTTTATAAGCTTTGAGACTAAAGTTAACTTTAAAAGGTTAAGTAAACTTAAGATGTAATATATTTTAATTATTCCCAAGTTTTAGATTTATGATGGTATAACTAAGGTGTGGAATTATTCACTTTATATTTAAGTGAATGATTAGATTAAATTTGTTTTGCTTATTAAGAAAATAATATGTATTTATTTGATGGAAGCATAGTTAGATGATTTTAGTAATTTGTTAGAATTTAAAGTTATGTTAATAGTGGTTAAGATATAATGATTATTCACCAAATTATATAAATGAGTGATACCCAATGTTTATTTAAAGGAGTTTTTTAATAAATTTTTTTAAAAGACTATTTTGAAGTTAAAGGTTATACTTAAGTTTGATTATGAATTTAAGTTATGGGTTTGGAATTAGTACAAAGACACTAATTGCTCAAGGTTTTATAAGAATTGTGATTATTTCTTACTTAACAATTGTTTTTAAAGAATTCACAAAATAGGTACTAGATAAGGATTTATTTTTTAAGATATTAAATACTTTTCTAATAATATATTTAATATTTTTCTAGTGTAATATATTTGTTCAAGACCTTAAAAATGATTTTTATTTAATTTTTAAATATTATTTTTATGTTTATAAAATTCCATAAAGGGTTAAATGTTTTTGAAATATTTACATCAAAATTTATTTAAAAAGGAGTTGAGTTAGTATTTTTATAAAATAGTGGATTTATTTTTATACACAAAAATGATTTTTATTCATTTTTAAGATTTTTCCTTATTTTATGAAATTTCACTTAGGATTTGATTGTGTTAATATTTATTTGCTTTATTTTTATTTAAACAAGTAAAGTTATTTTTTTAGGTAGATCTTACTTTTATGATGATTTTAATATATTAGATGTATGCATTTTGGTAATTTTTATTTTATTCTTTAATTGATTTTTCTTTTTCTCTTTTAGAACTAGACCCAAAGGATCCAACTGGAGTCTGCTTGGTTGGCTGCATCGGACGGCCTGGTCCAATTAGACCAGGCTTGGGGGATAACCCCACCCGGCCCAACTTTCCCCTCTCGCGACACCTACCCATCCTCGTTCCTCTTCTCGCACTGCTCGCTGCCGTCGTCGTTGCTTGCTCGATTTCGGCGGCTCGTGTCGCCCTCTGGCGCCAGCCAGATGGGGCTTTGATCCACCATGCTTTGATCTACCACCTCCTCTGGCTTGATTTGCTTCCCCCGCCTCTCGTGCACGCCCCCAAGGTGATGTGGTACTACAGCCGCCACTGCGACCTACTCCCATCCCTGATGTCGGAGGGACGACATCCAGGGATGCAACCTCGGCGCCCTTTGTTGCTCCACTGTGCTGCTTCCTGACCTTCCTGTGGTGGTGGGAGAGGTACTGAGGTATCATTTCTTCTCCGACACCAGCGGGAAGGCAACTTCTGCAACCCCGGCGTCGGCCTTCTTGTCTACTACCACAACCATGTCTCCAAACAGGTAATGCTTAAGTGACCGTCCTTCGAGCTGATGAAATCGTTTAGGTGTAAAACTATGGTTCAATGATGTTGTCCTTAACATGCCTAGGATTTTTCCTGGAATATATGTGATACAACTAAGTGTCTTGCTTTAGTTTGGATGAATTACCCATCCCAGCATCAGGGATATGTTAATTATTGGTACTGTCGTTTATCTGAATTCTTGGTTCAGTGCATTGCTGAACTGAAGCTATGTTTCATGGTTTGCTGGAACATATGATAGCATATGATCTTTGCTAGTGGTATTTTAATTAAACTATTGACCTTAGTGCCGGAGGTTTACTTAAGCATTCATATGCCTGAGCCTATGTTTATAAAGAAAATTTATAATGAAATGATCACATGATCATTAATTTGGGAATATGAGAAGGATACAGTTATAGTGACCCCTCCTAACCTCCTAGAATTTATTCTAGTGTCAGGTTAGTTGTGTTGGTTGCTTTGACTTGTCATACTCCTGGTTTCTATGGTTTATCACTTGATAAAGTGAAGTGTATATTTTTGACAACAACACATATGTAAAATTTGATTCCTAGATTATTTACTAAGGAAAGAATTGGAATTACTTTGGTATCAGTCACATTTGGGATGATGTTGCCATTTGCATATGCTGTTAACATGACAGTAGAGGTTTAATTGATCCCTAACTACTTTGGTTAGGGAGATGATGCAAGGATTTAGCTTGTTTGATTATAAATGATATACAAGCATGGGTATCTGCTGATGTTGCTAGTGTAAATTCTTTAGTGATCTTTGTTGCTTGGAATTTGCTGCTGTGGTGCCTTAGTTGAGTGTGCACAGTAGAAATCCATGGTTACATGATCTACTATACCTGCCCTTGTCAATGATGCAAAGACTGAGACATCTAGTTAGTGGAAAAGAACATATATTTATTTTGGTGGTTTCCTCTGCTGTGAGATTAATACTGTGGAACTCAATTGAAGGGTGCACAGTAACATATTCATAGTGAGTAGGATCTGCTGCTATGTTGGTTAATCTACATGGTCAGGGGTCACTATCCCTTGATGATTATTGTGTGCAATATGCTCCAGCCTATGATGCAAAGGCTGAGGCCTCATTTATTTCTGTAAACAAGAATAAATATTCAAGTAGTTTTCCTAGATCAAGGATGATACTGGTTTAGCACCTCTACCTAGTCTGAGAGCCTTAAATTATTCCCCACAAAAATTTATGCTCTAAAAGTAAGTGAAAAGAGCATGTACTACTACTGTTATAAGTTGGCAAATGGATATGCAGAGTATATCATCTTGACTTGACGAGATTGTGGATAAGCTGTAGTTGCTCTTGATCTACTGTTGTTGGATCTTATGGTGGCAGCCTTTTGCTGTGTAATAATTGAGGTTTCTTGGGTGGATCTTGCTCCTCCTTGCTTGGCTTGTTGCTGATCTAGTTCAGTTCTTGATGGCACCTCTTTCTCCTGGTACTATTAACTGGTTCCTACTTATTCTGCTCTTGGATGTCTAGTCTAGGCAACCAGAGCAGATGATTTGTGTGGATAGATTAGGGAGTTCTTGAATGTATGATAAGATGATGAGATGGGGAATGTGCTCTGAAGTGTGGAGGTGGAATGGTAGCTTGTTGCTACGGTTGGTTCATACCTTTGTGTACATAAATTTTCTTTCTTGTCTCCTTCCTGGGGCTGCTGCTGTGTTGACAGCACACCCATATGCATGGTTGTGTGAGCAGGTTGCTTGCTTGCTGTGACTCATGGATCAGATCGAGTACTTCCTTGATATTTCTTGATGGTCTTTACTTCTTATCTATTTACTATTTACAACCAAGGTGAAACTTGCCCCTGGCTTTTGATGCTAAGCCTGAAGCCTCTTTTTATGATAAGATCAGATACACACATTGGTGAAACTTGCCCCTTCAATTAAAAGATCAATGATGTGTCCAACAGTGCATTTCAGTGTCAGACTGAGAGCAAAGATTTAACCACTAATCCATTTCTTATTTGTCTTTTTTTATTCTTTTTATTTTTAATTGCAGGTGTAAGATCAGAAATGCAAATGAAAGATTTAGAAGATGGGGAAATTGAAGATTAATTTAGTTTTAGATTTTACTTACTTCTTTTGTAATTTACTTTATCATTTTTAAAGGACATTGTATATATATTTTCTTGTAATAAATATTATTTCACTTATGAAATTCCTTTTTCAATTTATTTGTCTCCTGTAATTTGATTTCATTATTTTATTGTAAAAGAACAACAATACTATATGTATATATAAGGATTATTATTGTATAATTTCATTTTATTCAAAAGTGTAAAAATATTGTAATATTGAGTAGTGCTTTTTTGTATGAAGGTATTCTTTTTGTTAAAGTAAAGTTTTATTCTTTACTCATATTAGTATTCAATAAATGTTGTAAAATATTCTTAGGGGTAATAATTATAAGTAGTATTTGTTTCTTATTCTAGTAATATTATGTATATGATGATAAATAAGTAAACGCCTTCTTTCTTAATGTAACTTAGAACTTGTAGATATTTATATTTTATTAATAAATAAGAATTCCATTATCTCTGTATTATTGGAATTCATTTATTATTCCATTTACCTATTCTTTTATAATTCAAATATATCTTTAGAATATTCAAATTTGAATTTGCTTTCCCCTCAAACACAGAAGTAAAATATAAGTCATGTCGAAATCAATCGCACCTGTCTTGATGTTTGCACCAGAACAAGAGAGATCTCGATTCCTCTACAACTTCTTTAGTTTTGCGCGAAAATTCCCCGGATTTTCTTATGCATGAATGCAATGTACAAACATGTGTCCTATCTATTTTGAGGTGCTAATCCTGGGATGTTACACTCCGTGCACGCGGCAGGTTGAGGCGGCGGCGTGCGGGAGTGGACGAAGCGTTGGGTTGTTCTATTTTTTTCCTATATATATAACTAAATGTATTTTTTTCCTGGATTTTACGGCTACTGGGCCAGCTGGGCCTAATCTATATGAGCCGTCGGATGAATTCATACTTCTCCCTCTTCCCTGATAAGTAAAAGGTACTGTAAAACTAGCCAAAATATTTGCCTTGTCTCATTAATTAAGAAGAAGTTTACATAATAAAAGTCGAGCATCTCAAAAGAGCAAGATCTCGAGAAACCAAAGCATACTCTCGAAACATTATTGAACCTAAGTGTTTGGCACACGTCCACGACGACGCCTCTAACTTAATCTTAGATAAAACCAAGGTTGGCATGGTGGAGACCTTTCGAAAGAATCTCGCATCCCGTTCATTCCAAATCTCCCATGAAACGAGCATGACGAGGGACACCAAAGATCTTCTAGTGGTTCTAATGTTATTTAGGGTAATCGACTCCTACCATACCTTGACCGATGTGAAGTTTTCCCAAGATGAGTCCACGGGCGACAACCCAAGCCAAGACATGATTGTATTCCATATCCTAGTGGTGTAACGGCATTTGAAAAGGAGGTGGACCGCGAATTCATATTCTCTCTTACAAAGTTGGCAAAGGCTGCAATATGGCCATCCGCACCGTTGGAGGTGACCAGACGCCGACAACCGATCTTGGAGGATTAACCAAGCAAAAAAAACTTGCATTTCGAAGGGTCCAAATTTTTCCATACCGCCTCCGACATGAAGGACTACACTACAAGGAATCTGTCTATATATGACCCTCAATTTTCGTCACAGAATCGTCATAGTAGTCCGTTTATGACGATTCTATGACGATTTTGAGATCGTCGAAAGCTGGGCGTCGCAAATGAACTATAACGACGTTTTTGGTAAAATCGTCATAACCGTCTATGACGATATTGAATCGTCATAAAGTCTATGACGATCCAATATTGTCATGGACCATCTAGCCAGGCCAGCTCATATCCTACGTGGCTAATCCTACGTGGCAAAATTGTGATGAAATGAAATCGTCTTAAATCAAAATCAGCCCAGT
This sequence comes from Avena longiglumis, assembly GCA_030063025.1. Taxonomy (NCBI): domain Eukaryota; kingdom Viridiplantae; phylum Streptophyta; class Magnoliopsida; order Poales; family Poaceae; genus Avena; species Avena longiglumis. The sequence continues at coordinate 578,564,932 of CP125974.1, read as the reverse complement.
CCATTTTAGTGATCTAAATGGGCTGGCCCAATAATTCTAGCCTTTTATTTGCTAGGCCTTGGTCTTTTTAGGTTTGTCACTTTTGGGCCATGCCTTCTTACGGTACACTTATTTATTTTCAGATTTGTTACAATATATTTTGGGCCACAGCCTTTTTAGAGCCCAAATATATTTCATCCAGTCCAGATTTCTGCTATTTTTTAACTAGAATTTGCATTTTCATTTCTAGAATTGCTTCAGCCATGCAATAAATCGAGAAAATACACCAGAGTTTCCAAATACATCAATAAAATACACCATTTTCAGCAAATACACAGCATGCAGATAATTTATCAGCAAATAGCAGGCTCACAAATGCACATCCAAGATTACAATTCAGTATTTACATTCACTTATTAGCAAATAGCACCAATTGCAACACCTCGGACATGCTCCTCGGATCATTTGCGAACAAGCTCCTCCGCTCTCCAAGCGGCAGACTCCACTCAAGACGATCGGTGAAACATGAACAAAGCATGTAGTTTCAGAATATGGGTAGCAGCAAATTTTACATATAGTTCTAGCAATCCATAATAGAGGTAGCAGAAAATTTACATAATGTATTAGCATCCATAATCAGTTTATTTTGTGATATTCTCTGATTTTTGTTCTATCATAATGGTACACATAGATCCAAAACATGTGGAGCATTTTACAATTTGTGAATGACCATAGTTTATCACCATTCACTTTCATCCTAGAGATCATCGCTTAGCATTGCGCTGTTGATACATCTATTCACCAGCTAGCCCCAAAGCGAAGGCAATACAGTCAAAATGGATGCGACCTTATCAGCAAATCTAGCAAGCATAATGTGTCTCGATGGATGCTAGCTTTCCTTTTGGTGGCTCACATAGTAGTACATTGTCAAACAGCTTCCTAGAGCAATTGGCCTACTACCATAAACTAGTAGAGGGCACGCTCTTTGCACGTGTGCGTTGCTATACATTTGTATGTACCTTTGCACGGAAATATATCGTATTTGGGATGGAATACAACATACATGACTTGTTAATATCGTGTAAACTCCACCTAATTTCTCAGATATTTATCCTTTTGACTTATGTACTATTGTATCTTCTCTAATACTCGTTCGATTGAGTTATCAGCATGAGTGAAGAAATACCGGTGTGCAATGAAATGATCGGGTATTAAGTCCACTTGAGAAGCCCAATGGCTCAGTGCATCTGGAAAATGATCTATGCTTACTTATGGGGTGTCATTTTGCGATCAGGTAGCATTGCCTTTTATGGTCTACCAGCAGATAGCAGTATGGACATAAACACAAACACCTTACATGCAAGAAAAAACAGAGCAATCGATACAGGTATAACCAGACCAATCTCCAAATCTTGCGTGCTAGTATAATGAAACTTGATCACCATTAGTAAGAAGAAACACGTGTGTAGCAAATGTAAAAAACATCACAAAACCCGCTATATGCCTGATGATCAAAATCAGGACAGCAAAAATAGTGCACTGGCATATCTATGTATATAGATATTTGCAAAGTAAATCATTAACTCGATATTCAACAAATGAAACTCCTATTAGTATAGTCTATAGAATGACTTGGTAGCCAACAGCCACGGGCATAAGTTTGAACGCATATTCCTATAAATATCATGCCCTTCCAATAAGATGACCCGTGGTTAGAATACTGATCCCTTTTTAAGAATAAATGCACATATAATTCTGAATCCTTCTAGCAAGATGCAAATAGCTTGGTCATAGAATAAGTGTTCTTCTTTAAACATCCTAGCAAGATGCAATTGTTGAAAGATAAATGTTGGCAATCATGCTCATATAAAACTCTGCTAAACCGCTAGAGCCAGAGTTGAACCAAACATATAATTGCAAAATCACGCATAAAGTCAACACATGTTATAGTTTCCTTAATTTTGGAGCTACTGCCTTGCGTTGCCCATGGCGACACCATCACAACATTCTATGGAGTTGCAAAACACAGATAGGTACAGAAATTGTGTTGACCATTAGATATGGCACTAAGCTTAAGAAATAAAACTAAACAACTCGGAGTGTTTCCTTGTGCCATCTAGTGAAATTTTCAACTATAGAAGATACACCGTAAAAATTACAAAGCAACTGCAGTACCATAAAAATATGCGAGCACAATTTTAGTTTTATATTTCCCACAAATTGTCAAACACGCAAAGATAATCCTGACATCTCACAAAATATAATTATATGCAAATTCTATCCATCGTCCAACAGAAAAAGTTAATCAATCAAGAAGCAAGCTTTATCTATTTCTCGGGAATCAAGTCAAGAACACACCAGAGGGAGCAACTATCATGAGGAGGGGGCAAGGAGCTCACCAGACCAATTCTGTTGCTACTCCTTCAATACTCTCTGAGCTCTCAGCCATCCAGAAATTATTTAGCAGAGTCAACAACACTTCATCCTCATCGTGTCCCAAGAGTGAGCCTGCATAGCTAGACCAACCAGAGTACACGCCACTAACGGCGATGGCTGCAATGGTACCTAGGGCAGAGATAGGACTGTAATGATTTAATTCCTTTTATGAGTATAATTGAGTAAATATGGATATTCCAGGCATGCTTGGCAGGTGCAAACGCACGAGCAACAAAGAGGTGCAAACAAAGTCGAGGCAATCTGAAGGAAAAATGAAAGAGCCTACACATGCACTCTGAGGAAAACAAATTGTAAACCCAACAAGGGTACCAAGAAGAACACACTTAAAGCAGGATGATGGTGATAACAGATATATAAATTTCTGGAACACGTCAAGCACTACCTGATGGCTGATGCAAGGCCAATTACCTTCTCCATGGCAAGGTTTCGATCATTGGAGATGATATAGCAATAAAATGTCGCTAACCAATAACAAGAAAGTTCCAGCAGACCATATGGTCACTTGTTTGTAGAAATATCACTCTTTAGTAAGTAGATATTCCAAGCAATCTAAAAAGAATAAAAGATATATCAGCAAACATAATAAAGGGGTAAATTGGCCAAGCTATAAAGCTAATCACAAGAAATAAGATTATTTATTTGGTTAACTGAAGTTAGGCCCCCTCTTAATTATATATCATATATCCCACCTACCATAAATGTGATTTATAGGAATTGCATCTAACCAACTCTATCCAGAAGTGTAGCAGACTATAGCACACCAATTCATGTCTGCGTTTTTTTATCGAGTTCAGTAAATCACCAAAAGTATTCTTGTCCATACGTCTCTAAATCCAGGCTCCTCCTAATATTTTTATAACCAAATAGTTTTCATTTTAGATTTAAGAACATATACGTAAAACACAATCTACTAAATTTTGTTCTTTTATCTAAACTAAATTCCACCACTAATCTAAAGAGCAGCTTCTGCAAAGAAATATTTTTCACTTATCAATTTTAGACTTGTAAGAAACCGGGTAAAGTACAAAAATTGCATTGACGCTAAACACAAGCACGAGCCATCTGATTCTGATGTTGGGTACCACTCGTGTCATCATACTCACCATCCGCTTAAAGAATAGCATCGGATCCCATAATTGAGCATGTTTCCTTCAAACCCGGAAGGTGGATTCGATCCGGGTAGTTTGTTGGTTAGAGGAGACCATACCTCTCTGGAAGATCTAGGGCGGGCGTCGGCGATCAGGTCGAAGAAGAGGCGGAGGGATAGCGGTGAGCTGGGAAGCGCCACATCGTTGCCCTTGATGCGGCCGGAAAGACCGACGCTAGGGTTCGCAGAAGATCGTCCGTGGGGTGGTCTTCGGGAGGACGGCCGCTCCCTCGTACAAGCATGGGAGGAGGAGATGGCCACCGCCGCTCGAGGTCGTGGCGCTGCGGATTCGTGGGAGGAGGAAATCCGGCTCTGAGGGAGGGGAAGAGATCTGGTGGGGCAGAGGCATGATGCTGGTGGCGGCCCTGCAGGGCAAAGGCGAGACAGTGGTTGCAGCGTTGCAGGGCGAACGCGAGAGGATGGCAATTAGGTTTCAGGGAGGGGCGGCGTTGCGAGATGGTGGTGGCGGCGCGGAGAGGCGAATGCGAGAAGGTGGTGGCGGCGCTGCGAGGCGAAGGCGAGAGGGTGGCAATTAGGGTTTGGGGAGCGGAGGCAGGAGGGTGGCGATTAGGGATTGTGTGGACGGGAGCGGATTGGGTTTGGGTTCTCTGGGTGGCATCGTCAACTTCTCCAAAATACCCCTGGATATTTGTGTGATGCAAGACTGTATTTGTGGGTGTTCTGGTCATTTCAATTTGTAGGTGGAGAAAATAGGTGGAGAAAAACAGGAGGCCTCGTGTCTCCTTGGCCTGAGCCCAACAAAGAAAACGTTGTTTAAAAGGGCAAGCTCCATTCCTTGACACAACCGACTAGTGGCCCGGTGGTTAACCACCATCGAGACCTATTGGGCGTCTATGGTTCGAACCCCCGTTCCACCCCTTTTTGCTCTATTAATTGACAATGCTCAACTGAACATGGCCATATTCATAAATTTGTAGCGTGGGATGAAAGCACAAATGCCATCGTGGCTCAGTGGTCCTAGTCCTCCTTAGTCGGATAGAGAAATTGGTTGCGGGTTCGAACCCCGCACCTCCTTTTTTTCCTGCTTAATTGGCAACGCTCTATTGACACATAAAAATGACACGTAGGCGTAAATGATGAGGTGGCAGACAACTCATGTCAAGTTATGCTAATTTGGACAATATGACGATTTAAAATCGTCATAGTGATCTACAAGTAACACCATAGGCTGCTTCCATCAAATTATGACGATTTCATCTAAAGTAACTATGACGATTTTTGGCAAAATCGTCGTAATTTTCCAGGGTATAGGCCCTCTTGAACTGCTTACGACCATCTCATGCAAAATCGTCATAACTCTATGACGATTTTGTTCACGGTCACTATTAGAAGGTCATAGAATAACACATTCCTTGTAGTGCTAGGCCATGCCTTCTAATTGGGATTTGTAAGCCCACGCCCTAGAATAGGTGACAAGGTTATACCCTGTGGGTACACGACCTTAGCATACCTGGTCCAATCCAAGGAAGGCCCATGACAAATATGCGCGAGCCCATGAAGACTTTCGGATGGCCAGGGCCCATGATGCCTTCGGATCCTTGGAAAGCAAGACTAGAGTAGATAGAAAATTTATAGGGGTAAACCCTAAAACCTGTAACCAACTCGATCTGTGCCTGGGACCTGCCTATCTCTATATAAAGGCCAGGAGGGCACGACGAGGAGGCTCTCTTACAATCTCTCACACACCACCGCATACACACCTCCACGCCAGATTGCATCTGCGCACCCTTGTACTTTTCGGTTCCGCCGTAATCAAGAGCAGACAAGTAGGATTAGGGTTTTCCCTCGGGAGGCCTGAACCTGGGTAAACCTCGTGTCCCCTTGTTGCTTGTTTGCTAACCGTTCCGCGATCTCCAGCATCCCCATCTTCTCCAAAACCCAAGTCCATAACAATGGGCATTGACGAGATTAAACCTCGTCAATTGGCTCCGTCTGTGGGAACTAGGGGTGCTGATTGTGCGATCGTGACGGTCCCAACCAAAGCGATCTACAACTCCGCGGCGACAGAGAGTCATCTCCTCTTCGGCGCCTTCGACTTCACCGCCCATTCATCGGCCACCATGAAGGACTTCGAGCCTGTTGGCGACGGACTCGAGATCCTGTTCGGGAGCTTTTGCTTCCAGGTGGGGCAAACCGGCACCCTCCGCCTCCTAGAGCGGGTGCCCCTGCCATCGATCAGGCCCGCTTCATGGGCCCCACACCCCTTTCTACGCACATCGCCATCGACAGATGAGTCCTATGACAACAGCAGCTGCAACTCAGATCTGTGCGAGCCACCATCGGAGGAAGGGACCTACGGTTCCGGATCCGAAAGCTGCGGCAGCAGCGATCCAACCTACGAGCATTACCAATGCGCCTTAGTCATCCAGAGTGACGCGGAACATCACACGCCCAACCCGCCACCTAACCCACATGGTAGGAACGGTGAAAACAGAAGAAGCCAGTCCCCCCACCCAATGGGGACGACACCGATCGGGTGATCCACCTCAGCGAGGAGGGATGGGCTCAAGCACACGAAGCCGTAGCAGGCAACAAGATCCTGACCGTGGGTGCCTCACGGGACCTGCTGATGGCATACCACATGCTCCTAATCGAGGAGCACAAGAAGGAGGTGAAGATGCAGGAGGTGCTTGACAAGCGCAAGCAAGCAGCCTCGGAGTCCAGTGCACGGCGAGCTGCGCTCTTCACCATGGGCATTGGCTCCATATCGCACGACAACCATGGCAAAAAGCACCGTTATCCGGCGGAGAACATGGACCCCAAGGAGCGTCGCGAGGTGACCCAGGCCCTCAACGCGTCCTTCATGGAGATGGATGCCCACGGCAACGTCATCCCAAAAACGCCGCAAGCTGCGATCATGGCAGCCACTGCGTAGCGTCCCACCCACCTCCGGAGGGGGACCCGAAAAGGGCCATGCACAAGTCCGCGCTTACCGGACTCGGACTCGTTGGAGCTGTGCTCCACAGAGAAGCTCCTGCGGAGCCAAAGAAGAAGGCTATGGTCAAGTTCAACCGTAGCCCCACACCTTCATCCGAAGATGAAGAGCACGACCTTCCTCGAAGGCACAAGAGCTCGCGCCATCGCAGCCGCGATTACGACGCTCGAAGCGAGCTCACCCAGCGCAAAATCGATAAAGCTTGCGCCAAACGCGCATGCTCGTCTGAATCCGAGATGGACGAAGACGAAGGAGAACTCTATGGATCCCGATGCTTCAGCAGATCTGTTCGGCGGACACGGATGCCGCATAATTTCAAGCTTCCTTCGGACACTCCGAAGTTCGACGTCACACAGGACCCCAAGGCGTGGCTCAGCGACCACTTGTCGTCCATCAAGCTACATGGCGGGAACAAGGACACCGCCCTGCAATGCCTTCAGCTGCAGCTGATAGGCGCAGCCTATCGTCGGGATCCATCCGAAGCTGGGAGGAACTGGCGTATAGTTTCATCCAAAATTTCAAGGGCACCAGCAAGAGGCCATCCTCGATCGAGGAGCTGCAGGCCTGCACCCAACGAACGGGCGAATCCATTCGCTTATACATACTGCGCTGGTCCAACACCAAGAATTCCGTGGCACACATCTCTGAGGAGAGTGCTATCGACGCCTTCAAGGACGACGTCAAACGCCAGGACTTCAAGCAAGAACTTGGGCGCGTCAAGCCCAAGACACTTGACCACCTCATGGACATCGCCATCAAGTGGGCCGATGGCGAGGACTCCGTCCACCGAGCGCACTCAGAGGAGGAAGATGACTACGGCCGGCGACGTGAATGGCGTAGCAAGAGAAGACCGCGCGTCTACGATGATCGCGATGGACCCGACATGGTCGCGGCTGGCTACACCGACCACCACAGCGACGGCAACCGAAGCAGCGGCGGATACCGTGGAAGCAACTTCCGTGACGGAGGACGCCCAACGCAGTCATGGCAGCGTCACGGCCGTGACGACGGACCTTCAGCATACGACAAACTGTTGGGTCCATGCACCATCCACTTCTACATCGACAAGCAGGATGGTAAGAAGAAAGCAAGTCACATGCTCAAGGACTGCCGCGAGTTCCAGAAACTCAGCGAGAGCATGACCCAGATGAGGCAGCAAGCCTCGAACCCTGGATACGGGAACGCACCCGCACCAGGTGGGATCGCACATGGAGATCCTCCACCACCACCTGCGGGACCTTCGAACCACCCAATCGCACCCGCGCAGAATAACGGTGGGCACGGGTACCCCACGCCGAAAGGATCACTGATGATCCAAAAAGGGCGCCCAACGAACAGGGTGCAGAATAAAATCACCCGTCAGATCAATCTGGCTGTGACCGCCCCACCCGCCATCCCTGAGTACCTCAGTGGATCGGAGTCCTGCATCACGTTCAGCCATTCGGATCACCCTTGTAAGGTACCTCGCCCAGGCCATGCTGCCCTGGTGCTTGAGGCGCAGATCGGAGGGTTCGACATGAGTCGCGTCTTCATGGACGGCGGCAACGTCATCAACCTGATGTTCGCTAGCACCCTAGCAGCAATGCGGATCCCGCTGTGCAGCCTGGAACAGTCCGACACAATGTTCCACGGCATCGTCCTAGGGAAGGGCATATTCCCCTTGGGAAAGATATGGCTCGACATCATCTTCGGCAAGCTGTATAACTTCCGATGTGAGCGACTCGAGTTTGAAGTGGTGGACTGGCCATCACAATACCATGCCATCCTCGGGCGCGTGGCATTCGCACGATTCCTGGCAGTACTGCACTACGCGTACTTACTACTCAAGATGCCAGGACCCAGGGGCGTCATCACGGTCCACAGGAGCTTCACCCGATCAGACCACTGCGACAAGGACTTCAACAGAATCTCCCAGTCATTCGGCATGCAGGAGGAGCTCGTAAGGCTCCGCGAGATGACGGACAACAGGGCACCCCCAGTCGCAAGACAGAACGCACCAGACATGTCCTTCGACTCCACCATCAACACAAAGAAGGTGCAAGTCCACCCGATGGACGCCTCCAAGATAGAGCTGATCGCCAACGATCTCAATCCCGCATAGGAAAGCGTGCTCGTCGAATTCCTCCATGAGCGCTGGGAAATGTTCGCCTGGTGTCCTGCGGACATGCCAGGAGTTCCCAGGGAATTCGTCGAGCATGCACTCAACGTCTTTCCAGATGCCAAGCCCGTCAAACAGTCCATCCGACGACTGTCCGAACCTCGGGCCGAAGCCATAGGAGTCGAAGTCAACAGACTACTCGATGCAAACTTCATCAGGGAGATCAAGGAGAGTGAGTGGCTCGCCAACACCGTGATGGTCTCCAAAAAGGACACGGACATCCTGCGGATGTGCGTGGACTTCACATCGCTGAACAAGCACTGCCCGAAGGATCATTTACCTCTCCCTTGGATCGATCAGATCATCGATTCGACTGCAGGGTGCGAGAAGCTCTCCTTCCTCGACGCCTACTCAGGCTACAACCAGATTCGACTGAAGGTCGAAGATCATGAAAAAACGGTGTTCATCACGCCGTTCAGAGTGTTCTGCTACAACACAATGCCTTTCGGGCTGAAGAACGCAGGTGCCACGTACCAGTGGTGCATGCAGGCATGCCTGAAGGACCAGATCGGCCGCAATATCCAAGTCTATATCGACGACATAGTCATCAAAACAAGGGATGCAAAGATGCTCATCGATGATCTCCGCGAGATGTTCGATAATCTTGATCGCTACAAGATCAAGCTAAACCCAGAAAAGTGCGCCTTTGGTGTCCCATCTGCCCAGCTGCTTGGCTACTTCATCTCCCAGCGAGGGATCGAGGAAAACCCGAAGAAAATCCGGGCCATAATGGCAATGGAAAAGCCGAAGAACCTCAAGGGTGTCCAGCAGCTTGCCGGATGAATCGCGACATTGAGCAGATTCATCAGCTGCATGGGCGAAAAAGCTCTGCCGTTCTATCAGCTGCTACGCAAGGCAGACAAATTCGAGTGGACGCCCGAAGCAGACAAGGCATTCGAAGATCTAAAGCGGCTGCTCTCTACCTCACCCGTTTTGGTCATGCCAAAGGAGCGCGAGCCTTTACTGCTGTACATACCAGCCACACACCAGGTGGTAAGCACCGTACTGGTGGTCGAGCGACCCGAAGAAGGCAAGACCCATGGGGTCCAACGCCCAATCTACTACCTCAGCGAGGTATTAACGCCGACAAAGCAGAGGTACCCTCACTACCAGAAACTCGCCTACGGCGTGTTCATGATGGCTGGTTGGCTGAGCCACTACTTCCAGGAGCACCAGGTGATGGTCGTTAATGAAGCACCCCTGAACAGCATCCTGAACAATCCGGAAGCCATAGGACGTGTGGCCCTGTGGGGCATCGAGCTATCACCTCTAGACATCATCTATGAGAAGCGCCACACGATCAAGTCTCAGGTCCTCCCGGACTTCCTTGTACACTGGATGGAACTGCAGCTACCAGATACCCCGGACATGACACAGTCATGTACAATGCACTTCGACGACTCCAAGTGCGAGGCTGGACCAGGAGCCGGGGTCATACTGACCTCCCCGCAGGGCGATAAGATGAACTACGTCCTCCGGATGAAATTTCGATCTTCCAACAACGAAGACGAATAGGAGGCCCTCATCCACGGCATGAGGATGGCCAATATCTGCGGCGCGACGCGTCTGGTCATCTACGGTGACTCCAACCTCATCGTTCAGCAGACGATGAACGAGTGCGACGCACACGCCGCCAACATGATTGCGTACCGCGCACTGTACAACGCACTCGAAGGAGACTTTGACGGCTGCAAGCTCCGTCACGTTGGAAGAGAAAGCAACGAAGAGGCCGACAGACTCGCCAACATCGGATCCACCTGCGCACGGGTGCCACCAGGTGTGTTCCTCAAACAGATCTGCGTGTCGTCTATCAAAAGGAAATTCCCCAAGGGATCACCCGAAGAAGCAGAGCACTCGGGGGCTGCGCTACCCGAAGGACAGGAAGGACCCAAAAAGCTCGACACAGAGGTCACAGTGGTCAACCAAATGAAGGTCATGGCAGTAGAAAAAACTTGGACACGGCCATATCTTAGGTACCTGATAGACAGAGAACTGCCTGATAGCCCGACAGATGCCCGGCGCATATCTTGCCGGTCCAAGGCCTTCACCATCATTAATGGCGAATTGTACAAGCGCAGCATTTTAGGTGTACTGCAAAGGTGTGTCACCATCGGTGACGGCAAGACTATCCTCCAAGACATCCACGACGGCATCTGCGGCCATCATGCGGGCAGTCACTCCCTCGTCGCCAAAGCTCCACGAGCTGGATTCTACTGGCCAACGGCCATGAACGACGCCAAGGACATCGTCCGAAGATGCAACAGGTGCCAAAGGTTCGCAGATAAACCACGCGCACCCAGATCAGAGCTCAGGCCCATACCTTTAGTCTGGACCTTCGCCCAATGGGGCCTCGACATGATTGGCAAACTGCCAAGGTCCTCGAAAGTAGGTCACGTCTACCTCCTGGTCGTAGTCGACAAATTCACCAAGTGGATTGAGGCCATGCCCGTCACTAACCAAAAAGGCAAAACGGCCGTCAAGTTATTCGAATCCATTGTCTACAGGTTTGGCATGCCGCACAGCATCATCACCGACAATGGGCCAAACTTCATCTCAAAATAATTCCAGGACTTCTGCAAAGACCTCGGAATCAACATCACATACGCCTCCGTGGCACACCCGCAAACGAACGGGCAGGTCGAAAAGTCCAACGGCCTCGTCGGTGCTGGCATTAAGAAGTGCCTAATGAGCCCACTCGAGTGACTCGCATGAGACTGGACACAAGAGCTACCCTCGGTCCTGTGGAGCCTGCGCACAACGCCAAACAGCTCAACTGGCTACACGCCTTTCTTCATGGTGCACGGAGCCGAAGCCGTGCTACCAGCAGAGGTACGCCACAAGGCCCCACGAGTCGTCGCTTACAGCGAAGCCGAATCGACGGCCGCACTCGAAGACGTCGTCGACACACTCGGCGAGGCATGTGACATAGCAGCAGCTCGATCAACGGTGTACCAACAGAGCCTCTCCCAACTATTGACCGGCAGCTGCCAAGGTCCTTCGTCGAAGGAGACCTAGTCTTGCGACTCAAGCAAGAGCGACCGAAGAAATTCGAGTCACCATGGGAAGGACCCTACATCGTCACTAAAGTCATCCCAGGTGGAGCCTATCGCCTCAAGAACGTGGAGTCTGGAGTCGCATACTCCAACCCATGGAACATCGCACAACTGCGACGCTTCTACCCCTAACTACCCCCCTCCTTTTACTTTCAATAAGGCTATTCAGCCAAGGCTACTCAGCCGAACAATGTACCTCCTCCTTACGATATGAATAAAGCTAAGTGTCTCGCCCCAAAATTTTCACCTATTGTTTGCATTTTACTCCATGTTACAACACACTTTGGGGCTCCCCCCACTTCATGACTTCGTCGGCTGAGGATAACACGTGTACACCTGAGTAGCTGACCACGTCAAGCTAACGAAAAGGGCACATATACAAACAAAGCACCACGTTCTAAACAACAATAAACCTTTACAATAAAGGGCACATCACGCCCATTCGAACACATACAAATTTTACATCTATCTTTTTTACAGGTCCAACCTATTCTGAAGAATAACCTGCGCACGCTGCTCAAACAGATCTACAATTTGTTCGGCATGCTGCCTTACAGCCGCATAATATGGACGCATATCCCACTCGCCACCATCCGGCCGAAGAGGTGGCCCAGCCGCTACAGCAGACAGATCTACGTCAGGACGATGTAACCGCACAAGGGAAAGCACGGTCTTCACCCCCGCGACAAGCCGATGCCGCACCAGTTCCCTGACATGATGCACATCTCGAAACTTCGCCAGCAGGCTCCAGAGAGTTGACGGCGCCTCATCCAGCGGAAACATCACGTGCAGAACTGACGCCAACAAAGACTTCGCCTGACGCAGCACCCGCGATACCTGGTGGAACGATCCTACACAGTCGCAAGGACCAGGGCACGATCACGGTCCATCCAGAAGAACCCGCCGGCCTCCATGTTCTGCTGGGTCAGGCAGTTGATCCGAACAGCAACACGCTCCTTTTCCTCCTTTGGAGCAAGGTTATCACCTGCAATACTTGCAAAAAGTAAGATGAAAGGCTAATAGGCGCATCCGAAACAATGAGCAGCAACTCGAGAAACTCACATTGAAGCTGTTCGGACAGATGACGCAACTCCCCCATCAAATACTCCTCTCTGGCAGCGCCTCGCTCTGCCTTTGATTTCCAAACATCGGCGTGGCCACGCACTCCAAGCAATTCTTTCTCAAGACTACGGATGCGGTCTCGAAGAAACACAAGCTATGACGCACCATACAAAGATGGCCGCAGCTGTGATGCAGACGAAGTGTCAACGGGATCATCACCCGAAGGCCCCTAGAGTAAAAGAAGACAAGGATATGAACAAGCAGACGAATGAACACAGAACTCGGAAATTCATTATGTACAGCAAAAAGCCACTGCGTGGCGCAATGACTGTTCATAGATATAATTACAACAAAGGAAACAAAAGCTATCCTACAACTACAAGACCTAAGAAGTTGCATCCTGAGTAGCCTCGGAGCCGGATTGCCTGCCCTTGGCCTCTCCCTGCTGCCTCAACGCGTACTCAGCTAGCAAGTCAATCAACTTTGGACCATAACGTTTACAGCGGGCAGCGTAGAGGGCAAAGACTACCTCGGATCCGTCAGCATCCGTCGGCATCCGGGAGGTGACCTGATGAAGATCCAGCTCCGCTCCAGACGCCAGGGCCATCGCCAGCCCGACGGACGCACCAATGCCTTTCTTCTTGCGCTTGTACGCCACAGGCGCTTCGGCTGACAGCGCATCCGCCAAGGCATCGACATCCTCGAGGGCGACGCCCTTGGGGACGAGCTCCTTGTAGAAGCACCCGAGAGCCTCTTTGGCCTTGGCAAGCAAGACGACCACGGTACTGCAGCGGTCTTCGGCCGCCGCAGTGGCATCATCCAGAGCACTTTCGTGCTCCAGGGCATGCACCGCGGTCAAACTCGATGCCTGCGGCATCTAAAGAAACAAAACAAGCAACGTGAATAAAAGAACAGCAGGAAAGGACAAGGAAGCCAAAAAAGGGAAAGACAAAACCACTCACCCGAAATAGCCTTGGCATCCGCCATCAGCTTGCCGGCTACCTCCTTCTCGCGTGAGGCCGTAGCGGTGGCGAGTTGCTCCTCGCGGTCCGTCGCCTCCCGCTGCTGGCGCTCCTTGGCCGCAGCTACGTTGGCTAGCTCCTGCTCGAGGCGCCCCTTCGCAGCAACGGCGTCCTCGGCCTTCTTCTCCGCTCACCCAAGGCTCTTTTTGAGAGCATCAAGCTCGCGAAGGGTGGTATTATTATCCTCTGCAATCAGTAGAACACTTATCAGATCGCGGAAAAAGAAATAGAAAGAGAAGCAAAAAATATTAACTCGTGAACGTACATTGAAGCTTCTTGAAGCTGGCCTCCAGCACCAGGTGCTGCTGCACCAGCTGGTTGGCGCCGTGCACAAAAGGCTGCAAAAGGCACTACTCGTCAACAGAAAGGCTCGGGGGCTACGCCCAAAGAACGAGCAAAACAAGTTACACATACGAAAAACGCTCGGGGGGCTCCCCCCGAGAGTCAAAGAAAAACGATCAGCAGATCATCCTACAGATGCTCGGGGGCTCCCCCCGAGACAAGAAGCAAAAAACAAAAGTGATCAGCAGATCACCCGAAAACGCCCCGGGGGCTCCCCCCGCACAAGAGCAAAGAAACTTACGTGATTAGACAGCGACTCCGAAGGTCCAGCCAAAGTCTTCTGGGGGACAACCACCCGAGCCTCCTACGGAGAAGGGTTCGGAGCAGCGCCCTCAGAGGAGGCCACCGTCTGAGGAGGAGGAACAACCTTTGACTCCCCCACCATCTCCTGAGTGCCATCGCTGAAGGAGCCGTCGGTGGAGTGGCTACAAAAGAAAAAGTCAGCCAAGTACAAAGCAAACAGACAAGAGAAAGCAAAAAGCAACCGAAGAAAACTTACGAGTCGAGATCGCTCAAGTCGAAGACAGGCGGGGCTCTCCTTCCCTTCTTCTCCTCTTTCTTCTCTTCCTTCTTCTGCTTTGCCGGCGGGTCCGGTGCCACAGCCCACACGGGCACGGCCGGAATAGGAGAGGAAGAGCCCCCATGACCCCCAGTGTGACGCTCAAGGCACAACGGGTTCCTAGGCATCGGCAGAGTCAAAGAATCCGACGATTCGCTCGAACTCCGCGCCCGCTTTCGAGTGCGCTCCTCGCTCGACTCGATAGCTTCTTCGGCCGGCGACTGCGCAGATGGAAGTTCAGACATGGAGTCCACTACCTCATTGTCCGGTGCATTCGGGAACAATTCGGGCAGGGAGGCGACATGCCTGGCACCTTGAATTCCTGCGCAAGAAGGAAACAAATTTTCAGCACAAAAAAGTACAAGGAAAACGCAGTCGAAAAAAGCGCTACGCGCACGTCCCATATCTACACCTGCGGAACCGGACGAGAAGCGGAGAACGGAGAAGTCAGCAACTTCCCCGGGATATCCTCTCCAGCCTTGTATTTTAGTAGCGGGCGAAGGATCCTGTCGAGATCCCCCTTGGAGAACTCCTCAGTCGAAACCCTAGTCGAATTGCGGCAACCAGAATAAAGGAACATCGGGTGCACCCTTGCCTGGAGCGGCTGCACCCGACGTTTGAGAAAGGTACGGATGATATCCACACCGTTCACCTCCTTATCTAGAATCAGCTGAAGATCCTCCACTCGATGATAGAGCCCCTCTATCTCCGCCACCTCGCCATCCAAGATCTGGTTCTTCCAGGACCTCCTCGGCTCGATTTTCTAGGAGGGGTCGAAAGGAGCAAGACCAAATTCCTGTCTAGACACCGTGGAGTCGCGGATGTAATACCATCGCCTCCTCCAGTACTGGACATATTCGAACATGGAAAAGGAGAAGAAAAGAAGATTGGATTTGAGGGAAATGATGCAGCCCCCAATGGGATAAACACCATCGGAGCCAGATTGTCTCTTCACGGAATAGAGTTTCCGGAAGAGGCCAAAGTGCGGCTCGATACCGAGACAGCACTCGCAGAATTTTATGAAACAGGCGACATGAAGAAGAGAGTTTGGCAAAATATGATGAAGCTGGATGCCATAAAGAAATAGAAATCCACGAAGAAAATCGTGGATTGGGAAGGAAAGGCCCCGAAGGACAAAGGCGATAAACATAACCCGAAACCTAGCGGGAGGACGGGGAATTACCTCGTCGCCGGGAAGTTTGACGGCCTCCCTATCCTGCGGGATCAGACCCTGCTCACGGAGCTTGCGGAGGTCACCCTCACGCGTCTCCGATCGCCGCCAGCCACCATCGCTGACGCGGGTGGTGACGGAACCCTTCTTGCCACCGGCGGCAGCACTAGTACCACCTGCGGTAGAGGCCTTCTTGGGCTTCCCCATTGTAGTGCGGCGGCGACAACGACAAGCACGCAGAAACAAGGAAGGAAAGGCTCAGGGAAATTCTAGCGCGCAGTGAGAAAAGCTCAAAGAAGATGGGAGCAGTGAAACGGGAATGGCTGCGGTGAAAACAAACTAACTTTTCCCCAATGATTATAAGGACGAGGACGATGCACAACGACCGTCCATCAGGAAGACCTAGATCCAACATCAAGATCTGGCCGTCCACGTGTTAGCACAGCAGCGAATCGTTGCTCACACGCCGTCCACTACGCACGGAAATCGAGGCGACACCGTAATTATCTCTACGCTGTGCATGACCGGTCAACTCAAGGTCAGAAGGTGGGACCCATGTTCATCCAGTCACGTCATCTCTGGCGCCGCAGACGCTTGAGTTCACCGGTCGTCAGCACTGACGTCATCAAAAGCTATACTAGCAACGGTTACAATTCTTCGGCTACACAGCTAAGAGTACTCACTCGAATCTACGATTCGACTAACTACTCGGGGGATACTCCTATCAGGAGCGCTAGCCGCGCACCCGAAAAATAATCAAAACATTATACCATGAAAATACTCTTCGAGTCCTACGTTGAGTCTGCGACTCCACTACGGACTCAGGGGATACTCTCATAGGGAGGATGGATTCAAGCATCCGAAAAATTTGTGTCCTACAGACCTGAAGCCAAACAACGGTTGAACTAAAGTCTCTGCTCGAGTCTACGACTCGAACAGACACTCGGGGGATACTCCCATAGGGAGCGCTAGTCGTGCACCCTATGAATTCTTCGAGTGCGATCCTTCGGATCAGCATGCAAAACTTTTCGGCAACTCTGCCCCAATTAACGCTAAGTGAGTAGCATCCTCCTTGGCCACCTGAAACACCTCCGCGGTGATAAACATTCGAATGATGCATCTACGACGCAAAGATAAGACCTACAGATACCATATGATTGCCTGGTAACGCACACGACTGCGATTTGCTAGTAAAAATCCGTGCTAGCAGGCGCGATGAAAAATCCCGACGGACGCGTTGGGTACATCATTTCAAATTCACTCGAATTCCACTCTTGTAAGTCCTCCGCGGCCTGAGTCGAATTACGCCAGCATATGTTCTGGGTTCGAGTTGAGGGACTCGAATCTGAAGAAGATCGTGTTGTTTTGTCCTAAGACAGCTAAATGACCCTGATTCGTCGGGAGAGTCAGGCACACGCATCAACAATCCCTACACACTCAAATTATTCTCTAAACGAGCAGAGATAGCTGCACCTGAAAGATTGAAGAGTCCTCAGCCGAATCTACGATTCGACTGAACACTCGGGGACTACTGACATGGTTATACCCTGCGGGTACACGACCTTAGCATACCTGGTTCAATCCAAGGAAGGCCCACGACAAATATGCGCCAGCCCATGAAGACTTTCTGATGGCCAGGGCTCATGACGTCTTTGGATCCTTGGAAAGCAAGACTAGAGTAGATAGAAAATTTATAGGGGTAAACCCTAAAACCTGTAACCGACTCGATCTGTGCCTGGGACCTGCCTATCTCTATATAAAGGCCAGGAGGGCACGACGAGGAGACTCTCTTACAATCTCTCGCACACCACCGCATACACACCTCCACGCCAGATTGCATCTGTGCACCCTTGTACTTTTCGGTTCCTCCGTAATCAAGAGCAGACAAGCAGGAGTAGGGTTTTCCCTCCGAAGGCCTGAACCTGGGTAAACCTCGTGTCCCCTTGTTGCTTGTTTGCTAACCGTTCCGCGATCTCCAGCATCCCCATATTCTCCAAAACCCAAGTCCATAACAATGGACATTGACGAGATTAAACCTCGTCAATAGGATATCGTGGTAGTGAAATTCCAAATGATGTTATCTGGTGTGCCCTCCACAAGATGGACCTCGCTGATCCGAGTCCAAAGGTCAACGTACTCGGAGATGCGTTGGGTTGCGAGGCCCTGGGTGGTGCTGATTTTGGAGATCCAAAAATCACGAGTGATGCCCTTATGCACTGTACATTTTTTTCTCGTGGAAATGGTAAAGATAAAAGGCGCAATATCCTTTGGCTTGAGACCATGCAGCCAAGGTGCATGCCAAAAAATTGCGGTGCCTCCCAGTTGAAGTCCCTATTGCGGCGGCTATAGACTGCCATGGCCCTACGAGGTGGGGCCGTGGTGTTGCCCCGCAGGGGTGACAAATTAGTGTCAATAGGGTGGCTGGTTTGTTTGCCTTTTTATTTCTCTTCTTTTTATTTCTTTTCACCTAGTGCGAGCATGTACATATTTTATGTAATAATGAAATCAAAAGCCTGCAGTCGTTGTATCTTTCAAAAAAAAAATCCACGAAGGGGCTATTCTCATAACCACGGAGAAGTGAAATAAAAGACAATCTCTACTCAGACAATCTCTAAACACTCTGTTTCCTTTTAATCTACATCTTTGAAAAATCGGACAATTATATATAAGTGCATTCATCGTGGCGCCATATCAGTGGGCGTGTCTTCCATGCCACACAGATTCATTTAGGCACACCGGTACTTAGAATTCGTTTGCTAGTGTGTGAATGCACGGAAGAACATTGAGATGCCACTGCTAGTTATTAGATATAGTAACTTCTAAGTGTTTCGGTGTAACTTTGCAAATTTTCCAATGTTATTTGTCCTTCGTCTTGTTTCCATTCCTTCAATTTGATATAACATCTTTTGCTAGTTACTTTACCCGTTGGTAAACAAAGCTTGAATGGCTTGAAAGGGGAGAAGCCACTGCAAGTTTTTAACAAAGACAGATGAGGCACCTCAAAATGCGCGTTCGCAAACTTACCAACAAGCCTTCGTGTCACGAGAAGTTTGTCCGAATAACTTTGAGCTACACAATCATCATTTGTGGCGTTGGCCAAAGCGTGGGCGCACGCACACACACGGAAAGAAAATCTACATGGAAAATGTGAAATACAAAAACCAAAACTCCCGACCCTCAACATTTAAGAGCACTGCCAACAATCGTCAACAATACTACTATAAACAGAATCATAAGTGCAAGCAAAATCGGAAATATTCCACCAGTAAAAAAGGGTGCATTAATATTAACAAGAACATGGTCCATAGGTCCACACGATACTCCCTACATATCACAAGTTAATGATACACAGCTGGTGCAACGTATAAACAGCCAAATAAAACAGGTGCAAGCTAGTAGTGTCATGTCCAAGTCATCAACCACCGACCGTACAACGGAGAGCAAGGACCTCGTCACGATCGACTCGCATCGCCGACCATGTGGTCCGTCACCGCCACGAGTCCCCCGAGCCAGCAGGACGCGAATCCTCCCTGAACATGTCCCCGGAGTGGTACTCCCCCTCGTAGGTGCCCCCCGAGAAGGAGTACCCGGCCACGGAGGAGTCCGCCTCGTAGGCCTCCGTGTCGAACAGCTCCCCCACGAACGGCTCCCCGGCGAACGGCTCTCCGACGAACGACGACTCCGCCTCCTGTTGCTGCGCCTTGAGTTCTTGGAACCGCCGGAGAACGCCGGTGAGGTCGGTGGCCACCTCCGCCGCGCCGGGCGCCGGCGCCTTGCCCATGTAGAGCCGGAGCAGCTCCTCCTTGGTCTCCTCGATGCGCCTGTCGACGGGGCACGTGCTGCTCTGCGCGTCGTCCCCGCTGTTGGCGGCGGCGGTGGTGTGCAGGGATCTGCCTGTGCGGCCGAAGAAGAGGCGGCGCGAGGCCACGATCGCGACCGCGGCTAGTGGAGCGGCGGCCGATGCGGACGTCCCGAGGAGGAGCGCGCGTGCGGCGGCTGATCGGAGGAGCATCGCCATTGTCGACTCGAGTACTGATCGCAAATTCTGAACTTTCTGATCTTCGTCACCGGATCTCGCGTGGCCTTTTTGTCTACCGGCTTGGACTCCAAGTTGAGGAGACCGCTTTCCGGATTATGTTTCGAGTCGGAGTTTCCTTGGAGAACAATTAGTAACGGATTCCTCCTCTATTTATTCTAGGAGTGGTCTTTTGGAACGCACTAGGCGTGAACTCGGTTGTTGTGGGGAAATTACACTCGGATACGGAGACGCGCCCAAAAAAAAAAACGCAAACGAACGTAATATTTGTGCTAATTCTCAACAGAACCTACAGAACTCCTAAGATTACCGATTCTCGCCATAACCTATTCAGAACTCATTAAATTCTGGCGAGTTGCAACTCATGTATAGCACGAATCACGAGGTAAATCAAACGGTGAAAGAGGCGACTGATAAATAACTATTTCTCAGGCGCCTGAGAAATAGCAAAACCGTTTAAATTTCTGTGTGCCTAGCCTGCGTCTAGGCTACACATCAGGCATCATCTTTTCTCAGCTACAAGCTCGAGTGTGCTTGCATACAGCCTGAAAGAACTGCATACTGTAACCACAAGGGCAAACCCACCAACAATTTTGTGAACTGTGTAGCACATTACAACCGCTGGAGCATTCCATTCCATCCCATTCCCAATCCTGCCATTTATTGTGTTCTTGTGGGGTCAAGAGAACGCCCAATTGCCTAGATGAGGCTTGCTTCTTCATTATTATTCAAACTGACAGTCAGTTCTCGACAAATCCGGTTCATATCGCCCTTCCCCCGTTTATTCTTGAGCAAATATCTTCTTCTAGCTAGCTAAGCTATCCTAGGCATATCATGTGGCGGAAGGAAGCGCCCACTTCTTGGGCAAGGGTCCGATGTCGTATATGATCTCCCTATGGCAGGACCAGACGAGTTTAATGGCTTCTGGAGTGCCGATCCCTGCGCCTCTTGGGTCGCCAGCAGGTCCAAACCTGAATTGCAGCACAGATAGAAGCGTTAGATTGTTCAGTAACATACGCAGATGATCAGCAGTATTGGCACCAGGACTAAGCTCACCAGTGGTTCTGTGGAGCGCCAGTGGTCCTTGCACGAATTCCAGCATATGTTGTCCCATTAACCGATCTCCCAAGTACCTCCTGAAAACCGATATGAGAACAGAGAATCATTCACCGCGCAGAGGTCATTTTGATGATTTAGTATTGATGGAAGAGACTACAAGATAATAATACTACTAGAAGATGACTTGAGAAATCACAACTTTATCAGACTGACAGACTGGATTGGTACAGGAAATGAGGGCTTTCATCATAACCAAGAAAGTAAACGAATATAAATGTCAACACTCAACAGGGCAAACAAACGAACTTGCCTGCAGGAACAACGGGTCGTTCGAAACTACTGCAGCGGTCAGATGAGCGTTCATTTTTTCCAAGGCTTCTAATACCAATTCAAGTTGATCCTCCGAGTACTCCGTAACCACCTGAATTATGAACTCGGAATAGGTGAGTACTAAGTTATTATTTGCAAACAATGCCAAACAAATCTAACTTAACCAAGCAATGAGCAGTACTGTAGAATACAATTGAAACTTTTAACCTAGCTATCTTCCAAAATCCAAACTGTGCACGGCTCCATTTCCATTTCTCAGTAGACAACAAGGGTGAGTAAGACTAGTTTTTGTTTGCAAGAATCCTCAAATATAGGATGGACCTAGAATGAACTGCAAATAAATGTTACATTCCATAACCAAGAAAAAAATATTCTTCAGCTATGCCATAAATAAGCATATTGCTATGGGCTGATCTGATTAACACTTATGGAGGATACCAGTAGGTTAATACACTAGTGACGTAAGAAAACCAGTTACCATCAAAATGCCGTATTTTACCACAACAAAATGGAAGCATCAGCATCTGAAAGTGTACCTGGAACGGCCCAAATATCTCCTTTGTCACAAGCTCAAAGTTATCACTTTTAAGGATTTCTACC
Organism: Avena longiglumis; assembly: GCA_030063025.1. Taxonomy (NCBI): domain Eukaryota; kingdom Viridiplantae; phylum Streptophyta; class Magnoliopsida; order Poales; family Poaceae; genus Avena; species Avena longiglumis. Next base: position 578,543,001 of record CP125974.1, on the reverse strand, counting down.
AGAGGAACAAACACAGCAGTCGGCTTGAAGGCCCCATATACTTCTGGGATGGAGTGATTCTCCAAAGGTTCGCCACCAAACAGAACCTTTGATCCTGGTATTTTGAGAAGGTTGTTTGTGTGTTCCATCATGCTTGCTGTTGTAACCTGAATAAGCAGAAAAGGATGACAAATTAATTCTATGCTGAGACTTGAAACCACTTATAAACCATAAATTAGGAACAGAAGTGGGTTGGGTCAAGCCACCAACCCATTCTAGTTCTTTTGTTTCGAAAAATAATTCAAGTATGCAATGACATGAGTACAACACCGGACCAGCCAATTAAGTCGGAAATAAATCATTAACCAAGTGAGGTTGGCCAATGGACCGATCCACTTGCATCCCTACCTGAAACTGCCTACACTGCTCATCCAGTTGGGCAACTGCACCAACAGTTTAAACCAGAAAAGTTGGTGTTAACTGATTATGTGTTCTTTTTCTCCACATGTATCATACTGGGCAAAAGACAAGTTCTTCAGTTTTCATCCTATTTTTTACACAAATTCAGTTTTACATAGAGGTGAGTTAAGCGACACCAACAGTTTAAACCAAAAGGGTTGGTTAAATGACTAGGTGTTCTTTTCCTCCATATCATATTATACTGTGCAAGGATAAGTTCCTATCAGTCTTCATCTTCTTTTTTATGTAAATTCAGTTTTCTACTTTTACACATTACTTGCTGTTTGGATTACCACAGCAACAAAAGTATCAGGAGACTATTACTGTTGCTCAGCTCAATTTTAACAACTAAATGCTGCTGAGAACAACAACATTTCAACAAAGCTACTACAAAATAGTAGGTCATAACTGATTAATCATTAAAGATGGTCACTCACAGTAAGGACTGGGCCGATTGTCAAATCTTCAAGCTTCCTTCTTTCAGAGAGTCCCTTCATTTTCTCAAGTAGGCCACTAGATGACCAATTCTGCAATTAGAAGAAAACTATCAAACAAACTAAAACCAAACATGCACAGTTATTGTTGCAATCTGTTGATAGGGAAGAGCAAGATTGTAATAAGCTCCAAATCATAAGAGCATTTTTCCCTTTGCGTTGACTCTTAACCATCTTACCTATTGTATCCAAATAATAAAATGAATAAGATAAGAGACAGCAGACTTGAACCTAGTGTTCATCAACTTACAGCTCCTAAAGATATCAACACATGGTCCATAAGTCATGGATAAACCCACCAAGAAAAGTTGGGCAATTGTGATATCATTTTTTAATCTTTACCTTATGCATGAATAGCATACTCTGAGCAGAGCACTTCTGACCACTGCAAGCATACGCATCCTGATCGCAAACCCATGAAATATAATCAACCTGTTTGGGCATCATATCACAAAAGCAATTCATTTCAGCTTCGGCTGGTAAATTCATGATACCGAACTATGAATACACATCGTCAAAGATAGAACAGATGCGACTTCAGACCTCTTGAACATCTGGACCAAGAATTTTCCAATCAAAACCAGCATCTTCCAACTTGATTCGGCCTTGCAAATCAGCAGCCAATTTCTCTGCTACACGCGAGCTCCCAGTGAAAAGGGTCATTTTCGGATTGGCCTACAAGAGATTGTGTGAAAACTGAAAAATAAATCCAACAATGAAATATGTGTTGCACGTAAGACAATAGTGCTAGGCTGCTAGCCCCCATGGTTAATAGCCAGTTCTGTCCTCAGATACAAAACTGAGGGATGCATTTTGTCATGTATTAAACTCCATAAAACCTCATTGCTGAACATGATGTACCAAGTATTGCAAACGGAAACGATGGTTGATCCGCCATAATGCTGCTTATCACTAAAATAACGAACACGATGTTACATGTACATGTACAGACATCAAATTTGCTTGTCACAGATTGACTAGTTAGTTATTATTTCATCTTGCTATAACACACATTCTTCCAATAAGTCGCCAGATAGAAGTCAAACCTCCAACAGAAGTTTGTTCATTGTGATACCATCAGAATTTATGAAGTCTACATCTTCTGCAGGCAACCCACAATCATGAAGCAACCTGATCATCTGTTCCATCACAATGCTAACTTTGCTGTCAACTTTGAGGACTGGTTTATTCCCCATGTAGAGTGCACCCATTAGTTGCAGTAAAGGGATCTCTAATGGGAAATTGAATGGTGTGATTATTGCAACCTGTTCAAAGTTACAAACAAATTAGAGCTAACATGCCATAGGTAAAAAAATACTGACAGTGCTGAACTCTAAACAGCTTAACACCAAGTTATATATTTAGAGCTAATATATGGCAGTTTGCATGTGAATGTTCAAATGGATATACAAAACCAGGCATCACCCAGGAATGAGTAGGCAGCAGTCAAATCGAAAAACATAATTGCCAAGAGTAGATCAACTTGATCCTCCACAAAACGATTGTACTCAATAGGATTTCAAAAGGTTATTCATGTTGTATATACTGCATACATCATAATGTCTACAGCATGAAGTAACTCAAAACTAATTAAACAATTAAAGCTTGTTTGAGTTAAAGCTCAAATTCAAAAAATAATGTATGGCATGCTGAACAGTTAACGGATATGGTGAAACCAACCATCTTTTGCATCAACATGAAAGTTGCCTTCTAGTTCAAATGGGATTGAGTCTACTATTGAGAAATAATTAGGTTAAGGAATGAACTTGATGTCTCTCGTCTAGCAGCTTAACAATTGCAATCCATTCATCAAATAACATGTCTATGAAGCGAAAACACACCAGAAACTCATGCTAAGAAATTATTTTTCCTGGTGCATCAGATGCAACTCACATTTTGCAAAAAATTAATTCCCTGTGTCCAATAGCATGTAAATAAGGGTACCAGCCTTTCAGTTACACTGTACCAGTACATAAGATAGGCTGCTAAATAGTGTAAAGACCCTAAAAAATCAAGAAATATAAATACGACATTTGATCTACCAAAGAAGTTCTGAGTACTTACCGGGCCATACGGCCAACGATAGCCATTACTCATTTGTCCAAGATGATTGCCAGGCACAGCAAACGACCGAGCCAAGAAACGTACCTGATATACCGGTCATAGAGAAGATTAAAAAGTATAATTATGGGTTCTTTCAATCTGCAGACTTGAGCATTTGTAAGCTCCTTGGTAACAATGTGTGCATTCATATAAAAGTGTACCACGATGCTTGTGAACAGATAAAAATGAAGAAAATGCTATGTAAATTCACGTACCTGATCTCCACAGAAATTCTCCAAGAATTTTTGCGTAACTTGAACTTCTGCAAGAGCTTGTTGATAGCTCTTTGGAGCAACCCTCTGGACGAGCTTAGCGAAAAAATCTAAGACCTGTCGATGACCAATGACAAAAAGAAGTGGTGTAAAGAAATAGATGGAAACTAGTGTTATTATTCTTTTCTCTCCAGTTGACATGTTTTTGCATTCATTTAAAGTAAATCCCAGGAAAATTTTGTCCATGTACATGTAGATTTACTTACAAACATGTTGTGAATAAAAGGTAGTTGAAACATTTTGGTTTCAAATGTCATACCTCAGGTTGGCCAAGCACTTGTGCAGCTTTTGCAGATATATCTCCATACATGAGATACCTGCATATTAGAGGTTGCAAAATTCATCAAGATAGAATTTCTGATATTATCAACACCATTGCCACTATGAGAAGTTTTAGAACAAGTTCATATAGGGCATGTGGGTTTGTTCATATACCATGTTTGCTGCCTACTCTTTCGAGTCACAAAAACATGTTACTGTGGGAAGCAGGGTAGAACCTTTGAATATCTGATCAACAGTATTTTCAAAAAAATACTTAGATGTGAAATGAAAATAAGACGTAAAAATTTTGCAGTTTATATTTTTCATATAGTTGCTAAAAGTATTTGTGGTAAAAATTAATGGAAAATAATGCATACAGAGACTAAGTGCAGAAATCAATAATCTGTGATAGTAGAGACAACAAAGTAGCTATGGATCCTTCTTTAAGGAGGTGCTGTCTCGGGGAAAATGTATAGAAATTTAATATATAGCATAATGATTTGTGAACTATAGCCATGTAGGGTAAAATTTTCAGCAACAAAGTAAAGGGTGAGGAAAATCTTTGAAAATTGTAGTTTGTGATAGATTAGAAGGTTGATAATTAGATAACTGGACCAGTCAAATAAAATCTGACAAGCAACTCATTATGTTAGCCTTGAAGAATCAAGTAAAAAACATCAGATGGACAGAAAACAGCATGGCTTGCTATGAAATGTTTTATAAGCATTACACGCGTAGTATAGGAAAACGTTGAATACCTCTCCGGAGCTCTGAGTGGATTGTGAAGTCCATGTTTTGGGCATTTAGTTAAACTCTCCACAAACGGCTGCATCACAAAAATTATTGCATATTGTTACAGAACACATTTCAGAACTAACATATACGCATAGTACAAAGTCAGTACTTGTATTTTACTGAACAACCAGATATAACTAAATTACACTCATAGCACTGTAACATGGAAATCAGAAGAGAAGCATCCATACCTTTAATTCAGGTCCCTGAATCTCAGCAACTTTGATAAATTTATCGCCATTTAAGGGATCAACTATCCAATTCCAGTTAGCAGACTTTATCCATTTTCCCTGCACTGAACTTAACTAATCAATGGCTGTGGCTAAATAACATGTTTCACTTCAGTGGGGTACATGCTAGTCAGAGGTGAAGCTACAAAGCAGCAAAATGATTCCGTTTTAAGCAATTTAACCTCCGATCTGATTTAACTGTCACAGGTTTAGACAACGTTTAAATCAGATCGGAGGGAGTACTATCTTTTAATAAGTACTTGCTCAACATTATTGAATGTTCCTGTATCTGGAGGCCAAACGGATGGCATAGTTCTGAAAAGCCTCTAGCATGAAAGTGTGGCATCAAGGAATCATAACATGAGCCTCTAAAATAGAGCATGACAATAACCAAAAACACATTGAACATTTTGCCTGTTAGGTACCTCATAGGAATTGCATCTGATAGCACAAATCAGATACAAAAGAAACTCTCTTCTCAAGTAAAATTATCGCGATCTAACTTCGCCATAAATTCCTACATATGCTTTTAAAACATGATTATATTACCACAATCAGTAATTAATAATAACCTCACTGAACGAAGACAGTTCTCACAAGTTCACATAAAAATGACAGCCAAAATAAATTACAGAACACACAAGCAGATTCCCCCAAATGACAGCTATCTTACCAAAATTCTGCACTTCCGCTGGGCTTGAACCTGAGATCTCCTCGGGAGACACCGTCGCAAATGCCGGCGTGTGCAACCACCTGCGCATCACAACCGCACAAAACAACCAAACGATCCACAGTTAGTGCGGACTCGGGCAGTAGCAAACCAACTCAATCGCAGCGCAGGCCCCCTCAAAGCCCTGACAGCTACCAAACCCAGATCTCCCCTGAAACCGCAGCCCCGGAGCAAGCGATTAGAGCGTCCGCGTATCAGATTCGCATCATCAAATCACCCAGCGGCGCCACGGACTAAGCCCCGCGCACGCCACTGATGAGGATAAGCTTTCCACGGAACCGGATCACCACCACAAAAGAAAAACGGAGCGGGATGGGAGGCGGGTCACCTGGAAGCGAACGCGGCGGGGGATCGTCGGACGGCCGCCGCGGCGGCGAGGTGTCGCCGGGAAATGAGTCGGCTCATCCGGCCACTGGCGCTCGATCGGGAGGATGGGACGCGGCGGCAGGCAGTGTGGTTCGACTTGTGTGGAGTGACGTCGTCGGCTCGCTCACTGCAGCAGTCTGCAGTATCGTCCCTGTGCTGCGCAGTGCGCACGCTTTTATAAACGAAAAAAAAAATCCTTATGACTACAGGATGTGAATTTTAAAAAATATCTTATTGTCCAGTTGCCCAAATAATGCTACTCCTACTAGTATTGTCTATGATTGCCAAGGCAATACACCGAGTAGTCCAAAATGTTACCAAAGGTGTTACTTTTTGATGAATTTACTCCTATTTTGGGTTTTTATCAACTATTAGGTTTTACTAAGTTACTAGAGAAAGTACTACCGTTCAAAACAATTGAAGTGAACAACGACAACAAAGATCTTCGATAAAACCACTATACGGAATACCAAAGCCCGCATTAACCCCATACGACTTGAATAGCGTATGAATTGCAAATTTCAGAAGAGAAGGCCTAATTTAGATTGAAAAACCCCTTGTGTGGTAAATACCCATCGCAAAGAAGTACTCCTATCAAGCCGATGTTCCATCGCCAAATAGCCAAGAAAAAAATAAGCAATTGTGAACGAGCTATGAGAACCATCGACACCATGACGACACAGAGCTATAAGCGAAGACCTCGGCAACAAAGACACACAAACTTACCAAATGGTATCAAAATTCCACGCACTGGTTTATGATTTGCTGTCTCATCTCTCTAAACATCACATTAGAGGAGTCCATGGACCTCGAGGATTTTTCGAGATGGCATTTATCTATAGTTCACAATCACCTATGGCGGACCGGCGAGAGGCAAACCACACGATTGGTAGTGTTTGTTCCGCCATGGATATGCAACAACAAATGACTTTATCGAACTGTCTCGATTTGAAATGTAAGTCGTTTCCCCAAAAAGGGAGTTAATATTTGCAGCACATATTTACCCTCAAAAAGAATTTATTTCCAGCACATATTTGGCCACTTAGACTAGTCACAATGGGGAGTATCATATAGTAATATTATGCATATATCATCTCCACAATACATAGTATCATATAGTAGTATCATAGTCTTGCTGTATTTATTGTTTTGTAGAATCTTAATGTAAAATTGTGGACAAGATTTGTTTGCAACTAATTTTTCTAATTTTATGTGCTATGATACCGTATCTACCTATGATACCACCATAATCTTTTTTATTATTAATTGTTAGACACATAAGCATTATGTATATATGTGGTGCATAATACCACCTATGATACCCCTATTGGGACTAGTCTTACTGTCCGTGCACAGAATTTAACTAGCCACATGGGTGTTGGGACACGTACACACACGGAGAACAGAGAAGGGCATAACAGTCAGAAGCAACGCAGTACGACCTGCGATCCACCGACCACGTAGTGACACGTTTGCGGGCGGATCCCGAAATTCACGGCTTTCCAGGCACTACCGACAAGCCACCTGCTCAGCTTGTCTACGCTACCGTGAGTCGGCAGAATGGACCAAAATAACCCAAATTCGAAAGGATTTCACAAAATGACCCATCCGGAAAACTATTTCACTGGCACTAACCCTTTTTGTAGCGCCCAACAGCAAGGCGCTACACTCTCTGAAGGCGCTGTCGCCTAGGCGCTATGCCCCGCCAACGTGGCACCGCCTGGCCCTCGGCCCCACCACAGGCGACGCCAGGCGCTATGCCTGGGCGACTAACGCCAGGCGCTATGCCTCAGTGCGCGCTATCCGATAAGCGCTACACTTTAATGTGTGGCGCTTTACTAGGCGCTACACCGGGACTTAGCCTCTCGGCAGCCTCCCCACCCTCCCATTCACTCCCAGCTCGACCCAAGGAAGGAGAACAGATGAGGCGCCTTCTCCCCCTCAAATCTCTCACATTGGAAGCTTTATTTGGTGGATTTGTGCCTCTCCCCATTGCTAGAGGTACCTCCCTCATTCCCTTCGTTTTGACCTTTGGAAATATTTCATTTTGGTTGGACTTGGCTTGAAACCCTAGAAATTTGATTTGGAGAGAAATGTTTGGAAATTTGTTAGATTCATTGGCCAATGTTGGTTATAAAGATGTGTATGAAGCATTTAGTTAGGTTTAGGGTTGTTGAAATGACATTGTTTGGTTTATTGGAATGTTATGGCTAGGTTTAGGGTTAGGGTTAGGGTTTGCTTATGTAAGAGAGGGTGTTCTTGTTAGCTTTATGGTTTGGTAATGTGTCTAGTATAGTTTTGTTTATCTTGTCATGGTTAGTTAATGAACATATTCTCCTATGTGTTAGGGATGGCAAGAATTGTTCATGTTCATCATGTGGACAAGGATGCCTTTTTGAAAGGCAACATAGAACCGGACCCGGATGAGCTAGATATTGTGTTTGAGCGTAGTCCAACCTACGCCGAGGTCTTGGAGCAAGTGAGGATTGAATTGAAATGGATGGACCCATGTGATGTTGTTGAGTTGGAGGGAAGACATAATGTGGGTTTTGGAATGCATATCCGTTGGAAGACCATGCGTATCTTCTCCGAGGCTCGTTGGCTTGCATACAAGGAGGTGGTGGCCGAATCACTAGACAAGGCTCTTGAGCTATTTGCCACCAAGAAGGTTGATAGTTCATTGCCTTTGGACTTGAACCGCCGTGCTTCCCCATTGGATAGTAGGAGTCCTCCACCCGTGGAGCAAGAGCTATGGATTGAACCTCCTTTGAGCCAAACATTGAGCCCAATTTCAAGACACCAAGACGAAGTGTTGGAAGAGGACAATGATGATTGTGAGGGTGAAGATGATGATGATGTTGAACTCCATGACAACAATGTTGGTGATTTGGAGAAATATATCACTCAACATGACATGGACCGTGAACTCCCGTATTCTCGAGGCTATGCTTCGGACTCGGATGATGATGGTCCCGAAGAAGAAGTTGACGAGGAGGGGTTCACGGCTAGAGAGGCCGAAATCCACCATACCGTATTGGGGCAGGACCATCGGGTGCCTTTGTTTCGTGATCTTAGTCTCACGGATGAAGCCACGGTTGATGGTGGCAAAGGCATAGTGCTTGGACCAAGGACAAGTTCTTACCGGGATGGCAATGAAGTGAATAATGGCTTTTGCAAAGGATCAAGGTTTAAGACCTTGTTGGAATTTAAGCAATGGATAAAGGACTTCTCGGTGAAGCATCATCGTCCTTACACGGTCGTGCACTCGGATATCAAGAAGCGTTATACGGTGAAGTGCGAGGCGGAAGGATGTCCTTGGATTGTGCGTGCTAGACCATTCAAGGGAGGTCCCGATTGGCACATATCTAGTTGCGTATCAACTCACATGTGCCGAGGCCCGAAGGTGGATGGCAAGGATGCAAAGCATGAGCACCGACAACTCACCTCCGAGTTCCTCGCTTATAGGCTTTCGAATGACATCGCGTCGTTCCAATAATGAGCATCAAGCGGTCATGGAGTTTGTGAAAGCCCTCTTTAACTACGAGGTGAAGTACGGGAAGGCATGGAAGGCTAAGCAAGCCGCATTCAAGATGTTGTCGGTGATTGGGAGGAATCTTATAACCGAATCCCAAGGTTGTTGGGAGCGATGGCCGATGCTAACCGGGCATGGTTCATGTGGTTGAACCTTTGGGGAACAAGACAAGGATTGTAAGCGGAAGAACCGCTCGAGTTTTTGGCCGTGCATTTTGGGCTTTCGAGCAATGTGTTCAGGCATTTGAACATTGTAGGCCGGTCATCTCCGTTGATGGCACCTTTTTGACCGGTCAATTCAAGGGCACTATCTTGATTGCAATAGCCAATGATGCCAACAACCGGTTGATTCCTTTGGCCTTTGCTTTGGTAGAGGTGGAAAACAATGATAATTGGGAGTGGTTCTTCCATCTTTTAAGAACCAAAATATTAACCCCTCATAGGGAAATATGTGTCATCTCGACCGTCATCAAGGAATTCTTAAAGCGGTGGACCAACATATTCCGGGCATGCTCCGCTGCACCATCGTTGGTGCATGAGACACTTTTGTTCAAACTTCTATAGGGCATGCAAGAGCAAGGATTTGGCCGATGATCTACAAGATTGTTGCCTCGCTTTCACGGAACGTCGTTTCTCAAACTTGTACAACAAATTGCTCTTCAACAAAGATCTCGATGCGGGTGGTCGAGAGTTTCTCGATAGGAGCATTGGAGAAAGAACAAAGTGGGCACGGGCATTCGATGACGGTGGTAGGAGGTCAAATGACAAGCAACATGGCGAGGCCTTCAACAAGTTGCTCAAAGGTGTCCGTGCATTGCCCGTCACGGCAATAGTCCGTTATACATTCGACATGATGAATGGGTATTTTCTTAAATACTCAGAGGAAACGGACCGGCAGATTGCGGGGGACTACAAGAACAAGCACAAATACAAGTACCCACCTAAGGTTGATGATTGGATGCAATTTCAGACAAAGAAAGCGGATGCCCAAGTTGTCACGGAGTATGACAACGACGAGCTAATTTACCAAGTTACGGAGCCTGGAGGTACAACGGCTGATGGTGTCCAACACGGAGGCCGAGCTTTCAAGGTCTCGCTCAAGACTTGTGAGTGCACATGCGGAAGGCCATCATTGCTTCATCTTGCTTGCTCGCACTTGCTCGTCGCGTCTCGCCGTCGACATTTGGATTACAATAATCCGCTCACGGTGAGAGAGGCTGAGTTCTCCATTGAGACTACTAAGAAGACATGGGCTCCTAGATTTCATCCATATTTGGACCAATCAAAATGGCCGGAGTACCATGGGATTCAACTATGGCCCGATCCGAAATGGAAAGTGATTAAACGTGGAAGACGCAAGACAAAACGCTTTAGGAGCGACATGGATGGATGGGGCCGTGGTGGTGCTTCGAAACGGCAATGACCAATTCCAAGAGCCTCGAGAGAGCCCGTGGAACATGCAATGGTGAAGGGCACAATGCAAGAAAGTGTTCTCAAAGGAAAAGAGCAAAAGGAAATGAAGCAAGCACTAGCCAACCAAGTGGTAGCCAACAAGTCCCAAGCCAACCAAGAACTAGCCAACAAGCTCCTAGCCAACCAAGAACTAGCCAACAAGCTCCTAGCCAACCAAGAACTAGCCAACAAGCTCCTAGCCAACCAAGAACTAGCCAACAAGCTCCTAGCCAACCAAGAACTAGCCAACAAGCTCCTAGCCAACCAAGAACTAGCCAACAAGCTCCTAGCCAACCAAGAACTAGCCAACAAGCTCCTAGACAACAAGCTCCTAGACAACAAAGAGGTCGATCACTTGGGCTTAGAAGAGGAAGAGGGCGTGGCGGTTTTAACCGTAGTATGTTAGGTTACTTGGCAGGACCAAATCCTTATGTTAATAGGTACGGATGGAATATTCATACTTGCACCCTTATGTTACTACCTACTATGCTTATTTCATTGAATCAATTATTGTTCACATTCATTGCATCCTTTACTAACTTGTAGCTTTTGTTCTTATAATAGGTATGGCGACTCATCCCAACAAGGGCAATGATGGGGACGGTGTGAACTACTCGGCTATCGGGCGAATGCTATGAAGGTGGTGGAAGAGAGGAAGAGGAAGGAGAAAGAAGAAGAGAAGAAGAGGAAGGAAGAAGAAGAGAAGAAGAGGAAGGCATTTGAAGAGGTAGTTCAACTTGCTCGAGAGTTGGCGAAGAAGAAGGACGAAGAGGACGAGAGAAAGAAGAAAAGGAAGAGGAAGAGAGGAAGAAGAAAGGGAGAAGGAAGAGGAAGAGAGGAAGAGGCAAAAGGAGAAGGAAGAGGAAGAGATGAAGAGGCAAAAGGAGAAGGACGAGGAAGAGAGGAAGATGAGGGCCAATGCTAGGCCACCTTGCGCCGACCAAGAGGAAAGGCCACGGAAGGCGTTTGCATACGAGGCCCATGGGAAGGAGGTTCCTATTTGTTGGTGTGGAACCGATTGCCTTAAGGAATCCCAAGACTACTTATCCGATAGTTGGGGAAAGAAGTTCTTCATGTGTGTTAACTACAACCGCTCTCCCGAGCGTAGCCGCAACCCATACGACAAGCCACGGGTATGCTCAAAGCTTTTTAGTTCTTCATGTGTCCCAAACTATTCCATAGCATATCCTCTAACATGCACTATTTTTGTAGTCTCCTCCCAGATGTCGGTACTACACTTGGATAGACCTTGAGCAACCTCAATCCAACAAGGCTATCCAAGAGATCGATTTTGCCATAAGAAGAAGTCGCTTCCAAGAACGGTGCAGGATTTGAGGACATGGCGAGGAAGCGCAAGGAACGTAATGACGAGATCCGCAGGAAAGAGGAGGAAGAGGAGCGCAAAGCTAAGGAGGCTCGTGCTGCGGAGAGGGAAAGGCTTCGTCAAGAGGCGTGGCGTTCCATGGAGGAAGAGGAAGAGAAGAGGAAGGGCAAAGGACCTATGCTTTAGAACACCATGTTTGAGATGCTTAAGGGCAAGAACTATTAGTGTGATGTCGAACTATTAGTATGTAAAGCCCTTAAGGGCAAGAACACCATGTTTGAGATGCTTCTATTTGAGTATGTCATGAACTGCTATTCCTCGTTTTTATTTGCCTTGTGTAATGTTTGTCATGTTAAAGTCTTAAAAGGGGAAATGTTTGGTGCGAACAGGAGTTTCAAGGCATAGCGCCTAGCGAGGCGCTACAAGCATAGCGCCTGTCGCTAGGCGCTATGCTAGCAGATTCTTCGCTCGAAAACTAGGAGCATCGAGAGCAAAACGAGAGTTCGCTAGCGGAGGAAATCTCTAAGTCGGTGTGGCGCCTGTCGACAGGCGCCACACTCGATCATAGCGCTATCGACAGGCGCTACACCCGACTTAGAGATTTCTCCGCTAGCGAACTCTCGCTTTGCTCTCAAGATGCTCTGGGTTGCCAGCATAGCGCCTAGCAGACAGGCGCTATGCTTGTGTAGCGCCGTTCTGCTAGGCGCTATGCTAGCAGATTTCTTCTGCTCCAGAATTAATCTCGGGGAAAACTCTAGGTCAATACAATCTCAAACAACATATACTCAAACAACATCAACTAATTGTCATACATCAACATAGTCTCAAACAACATCAACGTAGTGCCAATACATGAACATAGTCTTAAACAACATCAACATAGTGCCATACATCAACCCATACATAGTCTCCAACCTAGTGCATCATCATCAACATTGTGCCATACATGACCTACTTCCGTCCACGCGTCCTTGGGCCTCGGCCCCTCCTTGGAGGTATCTTCTTTGTCACCTCCTCTTCTTGCGACTCATCTTCATCATCATACTGTAGGCCTCTCGTCCTCCTAGTCGCTCTTGACCTCCGTGGCGGCTCGTCCTCGACAACATTGGCCTTTCCCTTGTTACGGAAGTCATCCGGCGTCCAGCGATTGAACTGTTTCCTTGGCTTCAGCTGGTATGCGGAACGAATCCGGTACTCCTCCTCAGTCTCATTCTCCATATGAGGCAGCTACATGTAAGATTGTATGGCTATGAGAAATGCATGGGAAACAGAAAGCACTAAATGCATGTAAGGTTGTCCCATACCTCATCTTCCGAACGAATCGCCGAAGTGGTGTCATCCTCAACATCATCCTGAAGATGGGCCGACGGATCAGTAGTCGACTTGGACCTAGAACCAGACGGGGTTGTGTACTCGGGATCGCGGCAACCTAGCACGTTAGATAAGCGACGCATCTTTTGGGCCGAACGCTGTAACAAATAACAACATAAGTCAAAACAAGAACATGCCTATCTTGAGGAAGTCTCGCATCCATACCTTAAGGAAGTCTCAGATCATGCCTTCTCCCTTTTCCCTTAGGGCAAGAAAAGAATCGCCTCGGCATCGTCGGATATTTCTTTACCTCCGTTCTACTGAGTCAAGAACAAGAACATGTTAGGCAAGAAAGAGATGAGAGTGCAAGGAAAGTAATGCGAAGGCAACGATAACTTTACCGCAAAAGTTGAGTGAGGAAGAAAGCGGGATGTGGGTCCTCCCCGACACCGGCCAGATCTTGAGTGTAGGCAAGTTCATCGAATCGACTGCTCCTCCAATATTTCTTCCTCGAGGGATGACGGGCAAATGGAGACACGGGTACTACCAAGAAACCAATGGATGTAGTTGTTAAATGCAATCGGGCAATGTGCTCTTCCACTTCCATTCCGCTAAATCGAGCATTGTCCACACAAATGAGGAAATCCATGACGTGCCTCCTATGATGGTGATCCCAATTCTTGATCTTCCTCTTTTCATCCAACTGAACAACAACAAAGAACCATGTTAGTACCATACAAAGCAATTGAGCACAAGTTCTCATGCTAACTAACCGATGAAGCTCCTTGTCGGTGTCCTTCCACAGGGAGGGTCAGACCGAAACAACCCGAATCGCCTCATCACCCGTTGTGGCATATGAAACTCAACCGCCCAATTGCAAATCAATGGGCAAGACATGAGCGAGAGATTGTTCCTCCAAGCACTTCGGTTAATATCAAACCCGGAGCAATACCAAACTCGTCCCCACAACCATAAGGCTCCCACTCCACCGCAACATATCACAAGAACATGTTTGGTATCGATTTTGACTCGAAGTAAATATTATGGATAGTGACGATAGATAAACATCTACCGCTTGCGTAATCGCATCAAACTCGTTCGTGTACTTGAGGTACATGGCATCAACATCGCTTGTCATCTCCGATACCACGTCCCACTTGTAAGCCCAAGTCGGTTTGGCGTGAGGGTTTCTATTATACGATGGCCAAGGATGGTGGCCCACCTCTTTGGGACGACCAACCGTAAGCTGCCCTACTCCATATCGAGAGAAGAACCATAGCACCACCTATTCCGGCAGATTCGCCGCCTCTGACGTGCATCGTCCAACCGCAAGTGAACAAAACGAGGTCAAGATATCATATGTGTGGACTCGACATATACAAATGAATGTAGAGTGCACATGTGATTACTGCCGGTACAAGTAGGCAAGAGCCGAACCCCACTGATATTGCTATCCTGGTTTGCTAGTGCCTTGAGCCACATCCATCGGCGGTCCTACCTCATTTGTCAAGAAATGAGTCCTAGAAAGGACATACCACACGCACACGAGCATGTGTCTCGATCACCTCAACCTCGGCGGGTTGGGCATTCACTAAAGTTAGACACGATCCACGCATATGTCGCTACCTTTGGGACTCTATCTTTGCTCTTATCTTCAAGTTCTACAGAGCCATGCCAATAAGTAGCTCCATCGCATTGCGCCACCCATCGAATCTGTGCTCATACAGAGGCTCCCCGCGATAGGAAGTCCAAAGATCATGGAAACATCACAAGAGTAGGAGTGATCTCGCCGGTCCGGAGGTGGAAAGTGTCGTCTCCGGCCTCCACCGGTCGACAAGTGCGGTGATAGCGGCGTTGAGGTTGGCGTCGACCGGCTCACAAGCGTGATGAAAGGAGGAGGCCTAGCCGCTTGATGTACTCGGTGTCTGGCTCGTCATCTGACATGTCATTCAAGACGCCATGAGACCGAATCTTGAGGGGAAGCCTCTGCATACATACAAAATCGAACATTATGGTTTTTCCAACACAAGAAAATAAAAGCAAAGAAGTTCAACCATGGTTTTATTACCATATGCTTCTCCGCCATCAAGTATGCCCGTGTTGATGATCATAGTAATCTTCAAGTAGCCACACCATCCTACATATATATTCCAAACATCAATAAAATGTGTGTGGTATGTGGCCATTGTTTGAATTTATACAATAAACTACAAAGAATATGATAGCATATTATTAAAACATCCATACAAATCCATATACAACCATCATATACAATGCAAATCAACAACACACTTTCATTCCTCATCAAATACAACTAATTTATAACTACCAAGTAACTAAAAACATGCACAAATAGTCCATATTATGAATCCAACTACATCTAGGGTTTGAGGCTAATGTGCAAGATTTATTGGATGAAAGAGAGGGGAAAGGAGGGGAATACCTTGAGGGAGGGATGGAGAAGCAAATCCACGGTGAAATATATCAGATCTGATGGATTTGAGGAGTGGATTTGAGAGAGAGAGGAGGAACCGCCAGTCATGTTCTATCTTCTTCCGGGAGTGAATGGGGAGGGTGGGAGGGGGCTGCCGAGAGGCTAAGTCCTGTGGTGTAGCGCTTAGCGCTACACATTAAAGTGTATCGGATAGGCGCTACACTGAGGCATAGCGCTGGCGTTAGTCGCCCAGGCATAGCGCCTGGGCGTCGCAAGGTGGGGCGAGGGAGGGGCAGCGGTGCCACGTTGGCAGGCATAGCGCCTAGGTGACAGGCCTTCATCAGAGTGTAGCGCCTTGCTGTTGGGCGCTACAAAAAGGGTTAGTGCCAGTGAAATAGTTTTCCGGATGGGTCATTTTGTGAAATCCTTTCGAATTTGGGTTATTTTGGTCCATTCTGCCCCGTGAGTCAGATCCTCGTGGGAGGATAATCTTTATTTTTATTTTAGCTCGTATACAGTAGTTAGTATAAAAAAATTGCTGCTGCGACCTCCGATCGGTGTGCACGGGTTGCGCCAGGGCTGGGCTCGCTCCATCTTGGCCCACCCGCCAAACCTCGCGGAACTGGCCCGCGAGTTCGGTAACAGGTGAGATGTAGCCCGCGGCCCAGGTTCGTGTACCCATTGGTTCGTTTTCGGAGGCCGCCGCCCTCTCAACTGCCCCAACTCCTTTTTCCCCCTTTCCCTCGCTCGCCGGGCACCGCCCCGTGACACAACCGCAAGAAGATAGGGAGGGAGAAGGGGAGAGAGCGAGAGATCGCCCACTCGCAGTCGCCGGAAGCATTCTTCGATCGATTGCCCGGCCATGGCGTCTTCCCAGAGGCGGACGCTGCTCAAGGTCATCGTCCTCGGCGACAGCGGGTGGGTCAGCCAAACCTTTTTCCGGTCCATCGTTTTTGTTTCCTTGCCATTATTATGGACTCTGTTTGGGCTGGTTTATGCTTCGCGGTGGCTGGTTTACCGCCGGGATTGACTTGGATAAGTTTTGTCGGGCGAGCAGGGTCGGCAAGACGTCGCTGATGAACCAGTATCCTTTTAGCTCGCCGCCGTAGCAAAGCGTCCATCGGTGCTTGCTTTGGCTGCTTCTTCGATTTCCGCCCGACCGGGTACACGGCGCACGCTACTGATGATTTTAATCCGGTTTGAATTTGATCCAGTAGTTCACTTAGTTTTTTGGCCAAACAAACATACTGTGCTTTACTTCAGCATAGCTTCAGTTTCAGATTCAGTTTCAGTTTCAGATTGAGATAGGTGTAGATACCGTGGTGATATACGTGCGTCCGTGCCCTGTTTTGCAATGCTTCGTTCACTTAATCAGCACAGAATGCTGTGTATCCGTCTGGGTCGCGGTGTGTTAGTATGTGAGTTGGGCTTCAGATATGTGCCCGCAAGGTGTTCGATCAAATGAAGGCGTGAGGTACTTGGCATTTTCCTTGACACGGGTCAGGTACGTGCACAAGAAGTTCAGCCAGCAGTACAAGGCGACGATCGGCGCCGATTTCCTCACCAAGGAGGTCCTCATCGAAGACAGGCTCGTCACCTTGCAGGTCAGCCTCCAACACCAGCTCATACTCCCAGCACAGCTAGCTAAGACGCAAGATACCGCGATGCTTGATAAAATCATCATTAGTTGTCGTGCTGTGCTGTTGCTCTGGTGCAGATCTGGGATACGGCAGGGCAGGAGAGGTTCCAGAGCCTCGGCGTGGCCTTCTACAGAGGAGCAGATTGCTGCGTGCTGGTCTACGACGTCAATGCTAAGAGATCGTTTAATACGCTCGGTACCTGGCACGACGAGTTCATCAACCAGGTACGTATGTAACAAGCAAAACCTCATGTTTGCAAATCAGTTAGTGACGGCGCACATGAGATACTACAGGAGAAATCTGCCTTCAAATCGTCGGTGTATATCAAGTGAAACCAGTTGTTGTTTGGTTCTCTGGTTTGTTGAAATGCACACTGCAGTATTAACTACCCATGGCATTCACAGACTGTAACTGAAAGTATTTGCCATTTGCAATTCCAGGCTGGCCCATCAGATCCCAACCAATTCCCCTTCATTTTAGTCGGCAACAAGGTTGATCTGGACTCTGGGAGCAGGAGAGTGGTTAGTTACTCGAGCACCCAACCCTTATACCACACACAAGCTCTGCAATTTCTTTATTTATTAGTGTTGCCCTGCAGGTCCCTGAGAAGAAAGCAAAAGACTGGTGCGTGGCTAAGGGCAACATTCCATATTTCGAAACCTCCGCCAAGGACGACTACAACGTCGACACTGCTTTCCTCTGCATCGCCAAGCTCGCCTTGGAGAATGAGCACGATGAAGACATGTAAGTTGAAGCATCTTTAATGTATTCTTTGCGGACAGATAGGGTCTAAGATGTTTGTACAAATGTAGAGAGTTCAGGTTGTCATCAGAGAATTTGTATGTAGAGGCTGGCAGGTTTGGACTTACATCATCATTCTGATCACTTAAAATATGTTTATGTTCTGTCCCCAGATACTTCCATTCGGTTGCAGAACAAGCCACTAAAACGGAAGAACAGACAAGCGGATGCGCCTGCTAACACCTTGGAATCTCTACCCTCAATGGCTACGGAAATTTCCAACCGATTCGACACATACTCTATTTGATGATTTGTACAATAAATGACATATAACATCTATTTAACCCCACTTATGTAACCATTCTCGAATGAGTCTACGATAGACAGTTGAAAGTTATTTCTTACATTTGTTCCATAGGACAATAAGATGTCAACAGTTCCGGCGTGTTCTTCGTGGATTGTAACTTGCAACTTTTGGACTCCTTTTTATATCTAATCCATAACAGAGAACATGCACCCTAATACAATGGAAATAATGGATTTCTGGGTTTTCAGCGTTACACTTTGCAGTGAAGCAGCAGGATTTCCATGAGATACACATAATTCTGTTTGGTGAGCGTTATTAGTACAGGAGAAATTCCAGAGTTGTCTTGAGAGAAATTCTAGAGTTGTCTTGAGCGTTATTTTGAGAACTGTTTGCTTGCAGACTTTGGAGGGCACGTGGGCAATTTTCCTTGCAGCTATCTGGGCCTGTCTCTGAGCTACAACAAACTAAGAAGAGTGGACTGTCAACCTTACATTGACAAGCTTGCTGGCAGAACCCAAAACCCAAAACCCAAAACTAAGAAGAGTGATCTTTTTGTCACCCTATGTAATCGCATTCAACGGGTGAAGTTAACCCAAAACCCTAACTCGTTGACCTAGTTGGGAACCAGCACCAGCTCATATTTGGCAAGCTCGGCTTGAAGCTCAATTTGGGGGTAAAGAGTTGCAGCCAAGGCTAGCTGCGGCCTGGGAGACCAAAGTCGAAGGAAAAATCAGATTCTTCATCTGGCTGCTTATTCAAAACAGGCTATGGACTGCTGATAGGCTTGCTTCTAGAGATTGGCCCCATTAAAGCCTGGTGGAAGAAGATTTGCTAGATTCAGAAAGAGCAAGCTAAAACGAGACCAAACCTCCATTGCAGCCTACACGGCTTGGCACCTATGGAAGGAAAGGAATAGAAGAGTGTTTGAGAACAAGAGCTACTCGGCTGCTGGGCTGTTTTCCCAAATCAAAGCAGACTGGGAGCTCTGGTGTAACGCTTTGATAGAGTAATCCACTAGCTAGCTAGCTAGTTATTTTTCCTTTTGTTTGTTTCCTGGCTCAGCCTTTGTACAGACTTTTCAGTTGTTAGCTACCTTTATGAAAAAGTTCAATATTCCTACATATTCAATAAAACAACTTGCCTCAACTATTTCCACCTCCCTTAGCTCTGTCTCCAATGGATAGCGCAGTGCCAGACAGACCATAGAAGATCATCATCATCCCCTCTTGACTACGATCCATTGAACAAATTAGCATGGGCTGCGTGGCGCACCAAATTGATAATCAGGCGATTTATAACCAACTGGAAGGAGAGTATATTTATGGAAGAAATCAGTACGCTTCGGCGTATCATGAAGTAGTCCAATCGACCTTCACTTTTACTAGTTTGCAGGAACCGTGCTCCAAAATAGACTTGCGTCGAGGGTATTTGAGAGTGAAAACATTCTTAGGATCCTCCTCTTCTTCCTCACCTTCCTCTTCCTCTTCATCGTTGTCGCTGTCATCTCCTTGCTCAGGGCGCTCCTTATCCTCATCCTCAATCTCACAACGGGAGTCAAGAAAACAAACATACAACACGATTTTTCATCTTCCCTCAATGCGGGGTCTTCTACATACCCTTTGACAGCTACCACATTACGATTTAACACAAGAGAGCCATTTCCTCTCACCAAGCTTCCGGTAGGCACACTAGTATCATATAGAACCATATGATGTCTATACTCTATAGTTTCTACTCCCTCCGTTTCTAAATATAAGATGTTTTAGATTTGTGAACCAAGTGTATCTAGACTACTTTTAGTGTCTAGATTTATTTGAACCTATACACTAAAAGTTGTCTAGATACATCTCCTTCACAAATCTAAAACGTCTTATATTTCTAAACGGAGGGAGTAGTAGTCCCAGCTATTATTTTACCATTGTAGTGGACAATTGTGTCATCGTGCCCTTAGTTCACAACATTGACTTTGATGAGTGACACAAGTTGCAACCAATTTCAATGTATTCTTGGAAACTAGGTAGCTGTGAGATGATGCGCTTGTCAAACGGGTTGTAATAGTACGGTATTACACCTTTGCTGAACTGAACTTCAGCACCGTGCTCACCCTTGCCCTTGATCTTTAAATCAAACTCGAAATACATCCAACCTAATGTAACCAGTGCTCGGTTTGGACTTGTCAGAGCTAAGATGTCCTTCTGCAAAGGGGTTTAGAAAAATATTTAGAATCAAAACATGACTCCAGGTAGCTGAACAAACTTATACAATTCGGCATGAAAACCATGACTGGCAACATGTATTTAGATGATTTCAAAATTACACTACACAACCTCACTTCTGCTGCTGTACTACTGGTCCTCGAACTCCTAGACGTTTGTGACATATGGTGAAATGAGGTAGACATAATATATTTTATGACTAAAACATGTAGATTGTTGGACACTTCCCGATTCAAAAAAGAAATTTAACTTTAGATGTGAACTGACGGTTAAAGAAGTGGCAGGACCACACCGGAGAAATCTCACAGAAAATATAATTGTTGTTTCCTTTAGAAAGAGTATGCAACAAGTATCTGAATCGCCATATTTGCTCCCGAATAATTGTTATAGTGTACATATTGGACTAGACAAAACATTTTTTACTCATATGACTGCAGTTAGATCACTGCTCCCTTTTTTACTTCCATAGCCTCCATAATATGGATAGTCTTATTTATATCCAAGAAAATTTACATTCATTGCTAAGGAACCCAAAAGTACACTCTCCACAAGCACAATTCTTATTGCTACGACGTAGTTTGGTGAGAGCCTAACATGCCCTCCAGCACTATAGAGTTCGACCATCAGAACTAAAATAGCATAAAGAAAATATACAATCACTCTCACTCAAAGAATCCACCAAATCGATAATTAGGTGATGTATAACCCTCTGGAAGGAGAGTATATCTATGGAAAAAATCAGTACGCTTCGGCGTATCATGAACGACAGTCCAATCGACCTTCACTTTCAGTTTGCAAGAACCGTTCTCCCAAACAGTCTCGCGTTGAGGGTATTTTAGAGTGACAACATTCTTAGCATCCTCCTCCTCCTCCTCTTCCTGCTCTTCCTCCTCCTCCTCTTCCTGCTCTTCCTCCTCTTCCTCTTCCTCTTCATCTTCCTCTTCATCTTCCTCTTCCTCTTCCTCTTCCTCTCCCCCTTCCTCCTCCTCCTCCTCCTCCTCCTCCTCATCATCATCATCATCATCATCATCATCATCATCATCATCATCATCATCATCATCTTCTTGCTCAAGGCTCTCCTCATCCTCATCCTCAATCTCACAACCGGGATCAAGAAAACAAACATACACCACAAATTTTTCATCTTCCTTCAATGCGGGGTCTTCTACATACCCTTTGACAGCTACCAGATTACGATTTAACACAAGAGAGCCATTTCCTCTCACCAAGCTCCCGGTAGGCACACTAGTATCATATAGGACCATATGTTGTCTATAGTTTCTACTAGTCCCAGCTGTTATTTTACCGTTGTAATCGAGAATAGCGTCATCGTGCCCTTCGTTCACAACATTGACTTCGATGCTAGCTGCCACAGGAAGTGACACACGTTGCAATACCAATTTCACTGTACTCTGGAAACTAGGTAGCTGTGAGATGATGCGCATGTCAAACGGGTTGTAATAGTACGGTATTACACCTTTGCTGAACTGCACTTCAGCACCGTGCTCATCCTTGCCCTTGATCTTTAAATCAAATTCGAAATACATCCAACCTAATGTAACCAGTGCTCGGTTAGGACCTATCAGAGCTAACATGTCCTTCTGCAAAAGGGTTTAGAAAAATAGTTAGAATCAGAACATGACTCCAGGTAGCTGACCAAGCTTATACAGTTCGGCATGAAAACCATGACTAGCGACAATGTATTTATATGATTTCAAAATTACACTACGCAACCTTACTTCTGATGTTGCATTACTGTTCGTCAAACTCCAGGACATTTATGACATATGGTGAAATGAGGTAGGCATAATATATTTTATGACTAAAACATGTAAATGTTAAGACGCTTCCTGATTCAAAAAACAAAATCAACACATGTGAACAAATTAAAGAAGTGGCAGGACGTCGGCGGAGAAATCTCACAGAAAATATAAGTGTTGTTTGACAATGGAAAGGCAGATAATTAGGAGCTATATCGAAAAAACAATAGCTCTGCCATGATGACAACCTGCTAACAATATAATGTTCCGCTTAAAAAGTATTTAAAGGATTCAAATTGAAATGGAAATCCATCAAACTGTTTCCTTGAGAAAGAGTACGCAACAAGCATCTGAATCGAAATATTTGCAGCCAAATAATTATTATAGTGGACACATTGGACTAGATAACACATTGCATTCGTGTGAACCAAAACATGTCTAGATAACATTATGGGTGCACTTCAAGGTCCATATATAGCAGAATTACATCGTGAAGTGTATAAATACATCATCTATCTGGAACTGATTACTATATAGATGGAACGGAGTGAGGAAATAGAATCAAGGTGTAGAAATACCTCCGAGTTGATGAGCTGTGCATCCTTCCGTTCACGATCAAATAGATAGACACATTTGTGGTCAACCTCGTCCCTCGCGATAACTTTACCATAAACCTCGACAGGGTAGGTATGATCAGGACCAGCTCTGACCACCCTCAAGGAAACGACGTTGATGGCTGAATCCGCCTTCTCAAAACATTCATTTGCCGTGTCATATTCAGTCAACCACTTTCTTGGCAATGACGGATCGGGTTGATACGGTGGCCCGAGGGGAGCATTCGCTGCAAATCAATCAAGAGCAGAAAATACATATCAGAACAAATTACAAGATGGGTGAATGCCTCTGATGAATCGATGGCTAATCATAGAAAGGATTTGTGATTTCTGAATATGGGTACTCACACTTTTCATCGAGGTCGAAGCCGGCTAGGTGGAAGCTGCAGAAGCGGCTGGCGACGTGGGCCTTCCTCTTGGGATCGTAGACCATGAGCGTCTCCACTTTCTCCTTGTGAATGGCGGCCAGTTCAGACTCATCCGTGCCGTCCACCAGTTCACCGAACGTAAGCTGGCGCAACGGGTACCCCATCTTGCTAGCCGATCGAACAGGGAGCACTTGTTAGGAATTTTAAGCTGATCGAAAGGCAAATGTGCTTGGGCTCCTCAAAATTAAACAGCAGTCTACTATTTCCTCGTAGTATCAATCTCAGGGTGCAAATTCACGCACCTGTATCTGTATGACACACAAGCAGCCTGACTCAACTACTAATCGATGACGATGGTGGAATCGGTGACCTATGCAGACAAGAACTGGACACTGCACGTGCAGAACACTCGCCTGATCAGCTACCAGAGTCCAAACGCGATTATTAAACTGTGATGATGTCCAGGTTGCAGGGCAGATTCTTCTGGCTTCTCGCCATGGTGGAAGAAAGAGTAAGATTTCGTCGTTCCATTGTCCATATGCACAGAAAAATAAAAGGAACAATAAGAGGAGGGAACCAGTCGAGAAAAGTACCGAGGTGAGGATCCGGTCGCCACCGTCACCGGCGCCGACGCCGCGGAGAGAAAAGGTTAGGGTTCCAGGTGGGGGAGGACTGTGGTTTCGGGAAAGGCTGCCTGCAGACCGAACAAAATCTTGCGCCGGACCATCTTTTCTTGTGCTCCTCGCCTCACCTCGTGTCACGACCGGTTCACCATCAGCAACAAGATCAACGGTCCACATTGCTTCGCCTCATCCAACGGCTGAGGCTTATGTAATTTGAATTTGGTCGGGATCAGTGTAGAATCCGTTTTTAAACTTGTAATATGAATTTGTAACTTAGCGTGGTCCTACTCCTGCAGTATAAAGGAGTAGGAGAGGGTGGATGGGAGGCACGCTAATAATAAACCCTAAAATTTCGGTATCTTGTCCCCTCTTGCTTCGGATCCGAGCACTGAGCTCCCCTCCTTCCTCCTCTATCGACGTCGGCGACCACCGGGTCCTGACAAGGTGGTATCAGAAGCCAGCGCTCCTCGGACCACGAGCACCGCACCAGTGGAATGCTCCCTTCCCTCCCACCCAAATCCACGCCGCCACCAAACCCCACCACTCACCATGTCGGAGAGGACCAGCTCCCGAGCCTCAAGCTGCTCGCGCCACTCATCCCGCGAGAGGAGCCAAGATGGGGCACCGATCATCGGATCAGGGTCGACTACAGACGCGGACCTCGCCGCCCGACGCGCACGACAACGCATGGAGCGCGACGCTCGCTCGGTAGGCCGTTGTCTGGGCGTCTTCCAAGCAGAGTCAACAGCAGCCATCGGCACGCTTACTGGCCATATGGAGAACATGGACGCGATGATGGCCTAGATGCAGCTTGGACTCGACAAGATCGCGCCAAGGAAAGGTACGAACTCGCCAGACATAGGCCAAGCTCATACCTTTGTGACACCACCACACCACACAAGCACCCAGCTTTCACCTATTCCAGAGTTGCCAACACCACAACCCACCCCAAATCCACCTCCGTTTCCGCAACCATCACCACAAATCCAAAATCATCCACCTTTCCCACCAAATTTGGGCACCTTAACACCATCCCAGCTTCCGGTTCAGCCATGCACAGAAGATGTTCGGCAGAAGGCTGTGGTTCATGACTCTGCGCCGAGTACGAGCGGTGCAGCGCCGTCGACATCGCGGCAAGTCCTCGAGCAACGCACAAACCCAAATACCCAACCCCAGTACTACCTCCCTACACCACCACAAAACCAAAACCCCATGCCGCCACCAAACCCCACCGCCACCCAAACCCAAAATTCAGTTCCCAGCCCATGCCAGCTACAACACACACCTCCAACCAACACCCACACAACCATTACCACTACCTATAGTGTAACATCCCAAAAATATCAAACTTAGATCAACAAAACACTAATCCTAAAGTTTAGGGTTAACAAAAACTTTTCTAAATCAATTCATGAAAGCATGTCTATGTGTATGCATGAATTTTGAAATTCTTTAAAACCACTTTGTTTGTGTGATCCATTGCTTGTAAAATGTTTCTTAGGTGAAAAGAACATCATCTAAAACATTCCCCACACTTTTCCTAAAGAAAAATAAGTCAAAACCAATATATTAAGTGAATGGTCATTTTGACCAATTTAACTCCCATGCCTACTTTGGCTGTCTCAAACTTTCAAAACCTAACAGAAACTTCTCTGGATCTTTGCACCCCTTGAATGTACTCATAACAAAG
Source organism: Avena longiglumis (assembly GCA_030063025.1). Classification (NCBI taxonomy): domain Eukaryota; kingdom Viridiplantae; phylum Streptophyta; class Magnoliopsida; order Poales; family Poaceae; genus Avena; species Avena longiglumis. The sequence continues at coordinate 578,517,301 of CP125974.1, read as the reverse complement.
TATCAAGGCCCACCTTGTGATCATCCAGAAACTTTCAAATGCATAGTTTAAATGACAACTCAAAATTGAATCTTCTTCATATGGGAAGATCCCACTTTTTCAAAACCCACTTAAACGAGCTCAATTTTCAAAACCCAAGCATCTGCAGACTCACCAGAACCAATCTAGCAAACCCACCAAAAATCATTTCAAAATTCAAAACTTGATTTCATGCGGCCATTTCATCAAACAGGTTGCAGACACAAATCAAACAAAACACAAAACACTATAGTGTGCAGTGATTCTTGCCTAACTTGTTCCCTAGTCAGCTCTCACACACCTCAAGAGATCATCTAGAAAGATTAGCCCAACACTAGCACCCTGTGAGCTTGCCATTCCATTAATGGTGAACCGAGCAACCCCATGTCACCCCAAAGTGGACAGCAAGCTAGGAGCAGCAGAAGCCTAGCCAAGATGTCCGAGGCAGCCCACCGCCCACCGCCACTGTCCCCACCGCAGCGTTGCCAAGCCTGACCACGCGCAAAGACACGCCAGAACCATGCCGGCGTGCGCCAGAGCGCCACCTCGACCACCACCCACGCATCTGCGGCGCCCTCACCGCGCGCACACGATCACCACCGACCCAGAGACCGCCAGACATCCCGTTAACGCCCGCGCCATACAGCCACCGCCATTGCCGAGAACGCCTACGCGCAGCGAGCACCGCCCGTTCCAGACCAAACCACACTGTCCCATCACTCGCGTCCATGCCGTTGAGCATCGCCAGGAGACACAGCACCGTCCCCTACTCGTGCCCATGCCATTAGCTGCCTGTAACATCGCCTCCGACGAGCTCACCTTGCGCCCCGACGGTCCCCTCGCTCGACTATAAATAGAGGCCACCCCCGCACGATTTCTTCACACCATCTCACTCCCCTCTCCTCACTGATCGTGCCACACCATTCTCAGAGCAAGACGAGCACCACCCTGCCGGAATTTCACCGAGCCGCTGCCGGAGAAGAAAGGAGCCACGATTGAGCCGCCCAGAGAAGCCACCGTACCGGGAGGTTCGCCGTCGTCTGCCGTCGCCTGCCTCGCCGACCTCGCCCGTACCGGTGAGCCCCAGCACCCCTCACGGCCGCTAGGTTTCGCTCGCCGAGCTGTCTCGCGTCGACGATGACCCTCACCGTTGGATTAGAACCAGATCTAACGAACCACGTTGCCCCATACCGCTTCAGCCCGTGTCACTGACGAGTGGGGACACCCACTTAAGCAGCCCGCGGGAGCACTGCGCTTAGCAGGCCGGCCCGTTAGAATTTCCCGCGCAGCCCAGCATTTCAAATTAAACTTTTTCTTTTTAAATTCAAACACACTTCAGTACCCAACTTTAAAAATCAACCCAGATCAATTTAGTGCACCAAATTAGATGAAACCAATTTTGTTGGAAAGGTCTGTGAATGCTTAATCCAAGCCCGTTGGATTCAAGTCATTTGGATTTGTAGATCACCCTTAGCAAAAATGACAAGGCAGAAGCTTTTCTGCATTCAAACATTTTTCAAATTTAAACCACAATAGCTTTTGAGTTGATTCCAACTCTCAAAAATCACTTTCAACCATACCTTTCAGAATATATAAAAATATATATAGGTTACTTGCAGAAATAATGTCCAAGGAATAAAGGAATGCTTCATAAGCATTTCTAGCCACTTTAATTAATTAAAATAAAAGGGTAAAACCTTGTTAAATTGTGACACCACTTTAAATCACATTCCCATGGACTACAACATGTGGTGATGACATGTGTCAACATGATCCCATGTTTAGTTTGGAGAATATTAAATCTTAAGTAGTTCTTCAATGAGTAGAAATTACTTTTCTAAAATAAGAAGACTTAAACCAATCCTTAACCTTGTAATGTTAGAGATGATGCTAGATCATCTATAGGACCCTTGTGTGTGATGATTGCAAGTAGTTAAGTATTGTTTGGTGATTGTGTACCTCGTATTTATTCATAGACGCTAGTACCGACCAAGGCTACGAAGAAGAAGGAGGATACTACGAAGAGGAAGTCAAGAACTTCAACCACTGCTCTGCACAAGGCAAGCTAGTAACTATGCAAGCTTATACTGATATTGATGCAAGCTAACACTTGCAAGATACCCTATTGTTGCCACAACCCATGCTTGTGACATGATTACTATATGCCCTAAGCGTATGTAACCATACCCACTTGCTAAACCAATCCTAGTTTTATGGCAAGCTTTTTACTCTATTTCCTTATCAAAGTTTACTCAGAGGCTACCCAAGAAGTTTGGTAGAGACTAGACAGTTGTGCTGAAGGTTGCATAAAGAACATTAAAAGTTGGCCTAAGCTAGAAACCTTGATATCAGCTTATGATATAAGGTTGGACTTAGTTGCAACTCCACTAGTTACCACCCCTCTATTAGTACTACCCACTGTAGATGCTAGTGCTAAGCATAAAACTTGATCAACTTTAGATGGGAATACTTGGTGGAAAAATGGTTATGAAAACCTTGGAATGATGGATCATTCTATTGAAATGTTTTGGACATGTGTTTCCAAACACTTGATGATTTTGGTGATGAAAATGTTGAGGCATGAGCCTTAGCCCTTTATAAACCGATGGTTGTGCGGATGCGATACCATTCCAATTTTATCGCATAAACCACAATACCGAATATTGGGTAGGGCTTGACTGGAAACTTATATACCTTAGTATTAGTTCCCTCACGGCCAAGGTCCGAGTGAGGCTACCTTGTGAAGATTGTCCACTGCGTACTCCAAGATGACGTGGTCATGGTTGGGAGGACAAACTCACAGGAGAGGTGCTTATACTAGGGAGTGTAAATGGAAGGTTAGGATTGATTATCCGCATCTTGAGTATGGTGAATTCAGGATTTGTTCTCGACGGATGTATCGAATGTTGTGGTGAAAGTGTACAATCTCTGCAGAGTGTCAAACTATTCGAATAGGCGTCATGATTATGGACAGCTGAGTGGCCATACTGTTCCCCCGACTTTTCAAAATGACTTGTGAACGACGAGACTTTGACTTGACCACAATAGAGTTGTGACTGAAATACAAGATCCCACTTAGGAGTTATAAAATTGTGACCAGCTTTGGAACTTAGTAGTATAAATGGCTTTTGCAAAACAACCCTAGAGCCTAGTGTCCTATTATCCAAAACCCTCTTTCTTGTTAGTATTAGTTTGCAGTACTTAAAGAGTACTCATGGCTTTGTCCTGGCTATTCCCATGGCGACTATGAAGAGGAGTACCGGAGGATGGACCCCGTGATTACGACAACTAGGATCATCTCCCATCGCAAGATTGCCTGTGACCTCAAGATGGAGCCTCGCCTACGCTACCGTTATTATGCCGTATTCCGCTGCTTGATGTTGTATTAAGGACGGGATCATGAGATCCCTATTTGTGTAAGAACTTATGTATCGTTGTAATGGATGAAGTAATATGGTATCCAATTCTGTTATGTCTCGCAAAAATGGTAATCCTGGGATTGCGATGTATGGCATAACAGGCATCTAGGATTGAAAAATCCGGGTGTTGACAAGTTGGTATCAGAGCCATCCTGACCATAGGAGACCCTAGTTAGATTGGACGCTGAACCAAAAACTTAGTTTCAATACTCAAAAACAAAACTATTTACAAAAACTTATTCTCATTCTTACCTCTTAAATTCTTTAATAAACCTCATGTACCTACAAAACTCTTGCAAAATATATAAAATTTTGACACACTTGATCACTTTGCTAAACTACTCCTCCTCTATTTTTATAGATGGACGTGAAGTACAGCAAGTTTTACCAACTCGGAAATGGAGGAGACCTTATCTTTGAGAGGGATCTGGATCAGCTTTCGGAACTTTTGGGCGCCGCATCCCGAGTTCTTGAGCTCAGCTCAATGATCAAGGGAAGATCTACTGGCTAATAGTTGCAAGTCTCCGAGGAAAGATTGAACCTCCCATCGCGGAGGGAATTCAGTTTACCTTGAGGGAAAACAAGCGGCTCGATGGACTTGCCCGAGCAATGCAGAAGCTCTTTCCGTCTGTGGGCGAGCATCAATCGATCAAGGGTACTCGCTTTGAGTTTTGCCCAAGACGTGATGCAAATGGTCAACCACCGGAAGCCCCATACCACCCCGTGAAGACTCAATTGGACCACCTTAGCTTCATGATGTATGATCGTCGCCAGAATCGGACAACCGTGACTATTGTAACCACAAGTCGCCATCATCAAGACGAAGGATCGGACCATCGCCATGCTAGCAAAGGATCGCAAGTCTCGCCGTCACTCGACAAGAAGGAGCGCATTATTGCCGTCTTCGCCGTCAGATCTCAGCTCGGAAGAGACCATCCATGAGAGAGACATGCAGTTAGAGGAAAGGAAAATGCCGGAAAAGATCTTCGTGGAGACCCTTACTCCTATCTCAGCGATGACGATGATTTTACGGAGGACCGGGCCATGGACTTCTTCACCGATGAGGATGATTTCGCCTTCATCGATGATGCGGAAGATGATGAAGCCACGACTCGAGCAGTAGTAGCACCGAGCACTAGCGTAGCAGTAGTAGTCGGTCCCATCAGTATCGTAGTTCCCGAATGGTTCTTAAAACCATCTGTTTGCTTGTTGTGGTGTGTGTTGTCGTGTGCTATGAGTGAATGAATGAAAAAGCAAGTTGCTAGAAAACTTGAGTCAACTCTAAAACTTTTCAAAGACCCAAAACCTTAGAAATTTCCTCTTTTCTCATGATCTATATCAATCCTCGGATGCCACGTGGAGGAAGTGGTTCAACCCGGACCCAATGTTGCGATCCCGCAAATGTTGACTTGACCGCGAACGAGCTGAACGGCAAGCCAACCTAGCTACTCAATGAATAGCAGCCCTAGCCCACAACAACCAAGGTCATGGAAATCGGACAACCACGGATCTAAGCTCAAGAACTTCGAATACCAACCCACCCGTTTCACCAAGTCGAAGAACCCCTAGACGCCGATGATTGGCTGCAAACCATGGAGAATAACTTAGAAGTAGCGGAGTAGAAGCCAACGAGAAAGTCTTGTTCGCCACTCATTATCTAGCCGGAGATGCAGGGCATGGTGGAACAGTGTTCGTGCAATGACCGGAGGCCAAATGATGACCTGGGAGGAATTCAAGGTCAAGTTTAGCAGAACCCATGTGCCGCCAGGTTTGATCAAGAGAATGAGAGACGAGTTCAGGGAGTTGAAGCAAGGAAGGATGACATAGTGGAATACCGTGACAAATTTTTGTCATTAGCTAGGTACGCCCAGATGAGATAGACAAGCCAAGAAGAAAGAAAGATTCTGAATGGTCCGCATGACGAGATGCGAAAGATAGTCAATATTCCCTTTGCTGATATCGAAGCCCTTGTCGGCTCCGCTATCCAGATGGAAGGAAAGATCAATCAGGCCAATGAGAACCGCAAGCGTCGCATGATGCATCAACCAGGAAACCCATCAGACCCCAAAGTATCGCCCCACCCCATCTCCAGGATTTGCCCCAAGAACCAACAAACCCCCTATGACCCGTCCGAACTATCCCAACCGTGGAAACCCTAGACCCGGAGGAAATCACAACAACCCCGGCAATTCTAGCCCTTTCAACCGTGCCCCACCCAAGTTCAACACCAACCATGCTACACTAACCCCAACACGCCTGGACCGGAAGCAATATCATGTACTGCAGACCAAGGACAAGTCCCAAGTGACTGTTATGATCAGTGGAAATAAAGGCCACTATTCCAACGAGTGCCCCAACAAGAAGAACGCTACAGCCTAATACCAATGTCCCAGCAGCGTCGTGTCCAGCCAGGGAGAAGATTTGCCCCAGGAAATTCACTCAACCGTAATGGCCGCCTTTTTCTCATGCATGCTGAAGAAGCTCAGGAAGCGCCAGACGTCGTGCTGGGTATGTTTTCTGTTAATTCAGTACTCGCAAGAGTGTTGTTTGATTCTGGTGCATCGCATTCATTTGTCACCGAAGAATTTGCATGCACTAGTAAAATCCAACCAACCAAACTGAAGCATGTGATGATTGTACAAATTCCCGGATCAACCACCAAGGCTAGGCATATTTGCAAAGCCGTCCCTATCCGAATCCATGGCATAGATTTTTATGCTAATCTAATAGTACTCGGAACTAAAGGTTTGGAAGTAGTACTAGGAATGGATTGGATGTCTAAACATAAAGGAATGATTGACTGTGCCAAGAAAGCCATTACCATGACTAGTACCGCCGGAATATTAGTCGAGCATATATCGGAAACCTTACCTCGCCAATTCAAGTGTAACAAGAGTCTAGCCCAACCTACCATCGACCAAGTTCGGATAGTCTGTGAATACCCCGATGTATTTCCAGATGTTTTGCCCGGTATGCCCCCAGATAGGGATATCGAGTTTATCATCGAACTAATCCCGAGCAGGACCTATAGCCCGAGACCCTATAGTATGAACCCGTCGAACTAGAAGAATCAAGAAGCAATGGATTCCATGTTAGAAATCGGATTGATTCAACCAAGTGCGTCCCCATGGAGGTCACTGTCTTATTTGTGGACAAGAAGGATGGAGGTAACCGTTGTGTACGGATTATCGAAAGTTGAATGATGTCACCATCAAGAACAAGTATCCCTTGCCCAAGATAGAGGATTTGTTTGATCGGTTGACCGGTGCGGTGTTTTCTAAGATTGATCTTAGAACTGGTTATCATCAACTCAAAATTGCGGCAGAGGATATTCCAAAGACGCCTTTACCACGGATATGGGTTGTATGAGTATACAATCATGTCTTTTGGATTAACCAATGCCCCGCTTATTTCATGAACCTCATGAATAAGATTTTTATGGACTTCTGGATAAGTTTGTCGTTGTTTTCATCGATGACATTACGATTTATTCCAAATCGAAGAAGAACATGAGCTACACCTAAGGACCATTCTTGGAACCCTTAGAGAGCATCACCGTATGCAAAATTTAGCAAATGTGAATTCGGTTACAGGAAGTAGGATTCCTCGGTCACATTGTATCACCTGGAGGAATTGCCGTTGACCGCCAAAGTGAAAGATGTAGAAGATTGGCAAGCCCCAACCACTCAAACCCAAGTTCGTGCTTTTCTCGGATTGGCGGGATATTACCGCAAATTGTGAGAAGGATTCTCTAGTATCGCCCGACCCATGACCCAATTTACGAAGAAGGACAAGAAGTTTGAATGGACGGACAAGTGTGAAGCGAGTTTCCAAGAACTCAAAGGAGATTGATTTCCGCCCCAATCTTGATCATGCCGGATATCACGAAGCCATTCGATGTGTATTGTGACGCATCCAAGATTGGTCTCGGATGTGTGCTAATGCAAGAAGGCCAAGTTATATCCTATCTATCGCGACAATTGAAGCAGCATGAACAAAATTATCCAACCCATGACCTCGAACTCGCGGTAGTAGTTCTAGCCACAAGACATGGAGACATTACCTTATGGGAAACCGTTGTGAGATTTATTCGGATCACAAGAGCCTAAAGTATATATTCACTCAGAAGGAGCTGAATATGAGGCAGAGAAGATGGATTGAGCTAATCAAGGATTACGACCTGGACATTCATTATCACCCTGGAAAAGCCAACGTAGTAGCCGATGCCCTTAGCAGATTGTCGTGCCGCTTGAACTCCATGATTTTGAAGGAGCAACCAAGTTTGCACAAGGAGATGGAAGATTTTCGACTAGAATTAGTAAGTGAAGGATTTTTGGCTAGCATAGAACTTCAGCCCACTTTGATCAGTCAGGTTAAAGAGGCGCAGAAAGGAAATGCTAGTATCGACGGAATTAAACGCGTCGTGTGCAGACAGCAAAGTACCGGATTCACCGAGGACGAAGAAGGAGTTTTGTGGTACAAAGGACGCCTTTGTGTACCAGCAGATTCTGAGTTAAAAGAAGTTATCTTGAAGGAGGCCCATGATACTCATTATTCTATCCATCCAGGAGGAACTAAGATGTATCAAGATTTGAAAGAGCAATTTTGGTGGCATAAGATGAAGAGAGAAATCGGAAGCTATATCGCCAAGTGTGATATATGTCAGCGAGTCAAGGCAGGACATCAAAGACCCGCGGGATTGTTGCAACCTTTGCAAATTCCGGAATGGAAATGGGATTCTGTAGGAATGGACTTTATCACTGGACTACCTACTTCTAGTAGGGGAAATGACTCTATTTGGGTCATAGTGGACAGATTATCCAAAGTCGCCCATTTCTTGCCCGTTAAAACCATCTATCAGAGTTCGAAGCTAGCAGAGTTGTATATCGCTAGGATCGTTAGTTTGCATGGAGTCCCCAAGAATATCGTATCGGATCGAGGAACTCAGTTTACCTCGAGATTCTGGAAGAAGGTTCAGGAAGGTTTAGGAACCCGCCTAGATTTCGATCACGTATCACCCTCGCATCGATGGACAAGCGAGCGAGTAAACCAAATACTCAAGATATGCTTAGAGCATGTGTGCTAGAGTATGGATCCAAGTGGGAAGACTGTCTACCGTTTGCAAAATTTTCCTACAACAATAGTTACCAAGCCAGTTTGCAAATGGCCCCATTTGAATTCATGTCCGGAAGGAAGTGCGCACTTTGAACTCGGAAGTAGGAGAGAGTCAAATTTTCGGACCCGACATCCTACGATAAGCAGAAGAGAAGGTTCACAAGATTCGAGAGCACCTCAAGACAGCCCAATCCCGACAAAAGAGTTACGCCGACAAGAGACGTCGAGACCTCGCCTTTAACATTGGAGACTTTGTTTACCGAAAGTGTCGCCATTGAAGGGAATGCAACGCTTTCCAACTCAAAGGAAAGTTAGCCCCAGATATCGGACCTTTCAAAATCTTGAACCGAGGAGAATTATCGTATCAACTCGAGCTACCGAAGAGATGTCAAGTGCACAATGTGTTCCATATCTCGTTATCCATAAATGTCTCAAGTCCCCGAGAAGACCAAGTGTTCAAGAATATCGATCATAGGACCATAGAGATCAATGATGACCGACCTATCTGAAGTACCCATCCGTATATTGGAAGAAGCTTTTCAACGACGGAACCCAAGCATCAAGTTTCTCAAGATTCGGTGGAGCAACCACACGTAAGAGGAAGCTACGGGAACGAAGATCACATCAGGACGGAGTTTCGGATCTCTTTAAATCCTAGGTAATCTTTCGTCCTTTTTCAAATCTCGACGAGATTTTGTTTAAGGGAAGGTTTGTAACATCCCAAAATATCAAACTTAGATCAACAAAACACTAATCCTAAAGTTTAGGGTTAACAAAACTTTTCTAAATCAATTCATGAAAGCATGTCTATGTGTATGCATGAATTTTGAAATTCTTTAAAACCACTTTGTTTGTGTGATCCATTGCTTGTAAAATGTTTCTTAGGTGAAAAGAACATCATCTAAAACATTCCCCACACTTTTCCTAAAGAAAAATAAGTCAAAACCAATATATTAAGTGAATGGTCATTTTGACCAATTTAACTCCCATGCCTACTTTGGCTGTCTCAAACTTTCAAAACCTAATGAAACTTCTCGGATCTTTGCACCCTTGAATGTACTCATAACAAAGTATCAAGGCCCACCTTGTGATCATCCAGAAACTTTCAAATGCATAGTTTAAATGACAACTCAAAATTGAATCTTCTTCATATGGGAAGATCCCACTTTTCAAAACCCACTTAAACAAGCTCAATTTTCAAAACCCAAGCATCTGCAGACTCACCAGAACCAATCTAGCAAACCCACCAAAATCATTTCAAAATTCAAAACTTGATTTCATGCGCCATTTCATCAAACAGGTTGCAGACACAAATCAAACAAAACACAAAACACTATAGTGTGCGGTGATTCTTGCCTAACTTGTTCCCTAGTCTCTCACACACCTCGGTAGATCATCTAGAAAGATTAGCCCAACACTAGCACCACGTGAGCTTGCCATTCCCATTAATGGTGAACATGAGCAACCCCATGTCACCCCAAAGTGGACAAGCTAGGAGCGAAGAAGCCTAGCCAAGATGTCCGGAGGCAGCCCACCGCCCATCGCCATCGCCTGTCCCAGCCGCGGCGTTGCCAAGCCTCGACCACGCGCGCAAGACACGCCAGACCATGCCGAAGGCGCCAGCGCCACCGACCACCACCCATGAGGCGCCGCCTCACCGCGCGCACACGATCACCACCGACCCAGAGACCGCCAGACATCCCGTTAACGCCCGCGCCATACAGCACCGCCTTGCCGAGAACGCCGCAGCGCAGAGCACCGCCTGCCTGCACCAAACCACACCGCCCATCACTCGCGTCCATGCCGTTGAGCATCGCCAGAGACACAGACCGCCCCTACCGTGCCCATGCCATTAGTCACTGTAATATCGCCTCCGACGAGCTCCCTCGCTCGCCGACTATAAATAGAGGCCACCCCGCGATTTCTTCACACCATCTCACTCCCCTCTCCTCACCGATTGCCACACCATTCTCGAGCAAGGCGAGCACCACCGCCGAATTTCACCGAGTCGCCACGCCGGAGAAGAAAGGAGCCAGCGATTGAGCCGCCCAGGAGAAGCCACCGGTACGGAGGTTCGCCGTCGTCGACTTCGTCATTCGCCCGCCTCACCTCGCCTGCATTCCCGGTGAGCCCCAAAGACCCCTCACTGGCCGCGCTAGGTTTCGTTCTCGCCGGAGCTGTCTCGTGTCGACGATGACCCTCAGCCGTTGGGTTAGAACCAGATCTAACGAACCACGTTGCCCCATACCGCTTCGCTCAGCCCCGTGTCACTGACGAGTGGGGACACCCACTTAAGCAGCCCGCGGGAGCACTGCGCTTAGCAGGCCGGCCCGTTAGAATTTCCCGCGCAGCCCAGCATTTCAAATTAAACTTTTTCTTTTTAAATTCAAACACACTTCAGTACCCAACTTCAAAAATCAACCAAGATCAATTTAGTGCACCAAATTAGATGAAACCAATTTTGTTGGAAAGGTCTGTGAATGCTTAATCCAAGCCCGTTGGATTCAAGTCATTTGGATTTGTAGATCACCCTTAGCAAAAATGACAAGGCAGAAGCTTTTCTGCATTCAAACATTTTTCAAATTTAAACCACAATAGCTTTTGAGTTGATTCCAACTCTCAAAAATCACTTTCAACCATACCTTTCAGAATATATAAAAATATATATAGGTTACTTGCAGAAATAATGTCCAAGGAATAAAGGAATGCTTCATAAGCATTTCTAGCCACTTTAATTAATTAAAATAAAAGGGTAAAACCTTGTTAAATTGTGACACCACTTTAAATCACATTCCCATGGACTACAACATGTGGTGATGACATGTGTCAACATGATCCCATGTTTAGTTTGGAGAATATTAAATCTTAAGTAGTTCTTCAATGAGTAGAAATTACTTTTCTAAAATAAGAAGACTTAAACCAATCCTTAACCTTGTAATGTTAGAGATGATGCTAGATCATCTATAGGACCCTTGTGTGTGATGATTGCAAGTAGTTAAGTATTGTTTGGTGATTGTGTACCTCGTATTTATTCATAGACGCTAGTACAGCCAAGGCTACGAAGAAGAAGGAGGATACTACGAAGAGGAAGTCAAGAGAACTTCAACCACCGCTTCTGCACAAGGCAAGCTAGTAACTATGCAAGCTTATATCGATATTGATGCAAGCTAACACTTGCAAGATACCCTATTGTTGCCACAACCCATGCTTGTGACATGATTACTATATGCCCTAAGCGTATGTAACCATACCCACTTGCTAAACCAATCCTAGTTTTATGGCAAGCTTTTTACTCTATTTCCTTATCAAAGTTTACTCAGAGGCTACCCAAGAAGTTTGGTAGAGACTAGACAGTTGTGCTGAAGGTTGCATAAAGAACATTAAAAGTTGGCCTAAGCTAGAAACCTTGATATCAGCTTATGATATAAGGTTGGACTTAGTTGCAACTCCACTAGTTACCACCCCTCTATTAGTACTACCCCACCTGTAGATGCTAGTTCTAAGCATAAAACTTGATCAACTTTAGATGGGAATACTTGGTGGAAAAATGGTTATGAAAACCTTGGAATGATGGATCATTCTATTGAAATGTTTTGGACATGTGTTTCCAAACACTTGATGATTTTGGTGATGAAAATGTTGAGGCATGAGCCTTAGCCCTTTATAAAACTGATGGTTGTCTGGATGCGATACCATTCCAATTTTATCGCATAAACCACAATACCGAATATTGGGTAGGGCTTGATGGAAACTTATATACCTTAGTATTAGTTCCCTCACGGCCAAGGTCTGAGCTGAGGCTACCTTGTGAAGATTGTCCACATGCAAGTACCCAAGATGACGGTGGTCATGGTTGGGAGGCCAAACTCACGGAGAGGTGCTTATACTAGGGAGTGTAAATGGAAGGTTAGGATTGATTATCCGCATCGAGTATGGTGAATTCAGGATTTGTTCTGACGGATGTATCGAATGTTGTGGTGAAAGTGTACAATCTCTGCAGAGTGTCAAACTATTCAATAGCGGCGTCATGTTATGGACGATTGAAGTGGCCATACTTGTTCCCCGTCGGACTTTTCAAAATGACTTGTGAACGACACGAGACTTTGACTTGACCACAATAGAGTTGTATGGAAATACAAGATCCCACTTAGGAGTTATAAAATTGTGACCAGCTTTGGAACTTAGTAGTATAAATCTGGCTTTTGCAAAACAACCCTAGAGCCTAGTGTCCTATTATCCAAAACCCCTCTTTCTTGTTAGTATTAGTGAGTACTTAAAGAGTACTCATGGCTTTGTCCTGCTATTCCCATGGCGGACTATGAAGAGGAGTACCGGAGGATGGACCCGGGCAGATTACGACAACTAGGATCATCTCCCATCGTCAGCATTGCATGTGACCCCGAAGATGGAGCCTCGCCTACGCTACCGTTATTATGCCGTATTCCGCTGCTTGATGTTGTATTAAGGACGGGATCATGAGATCCCTATTTGTGTAAGAACTTATGTATCGTTGTAATGGATGAAGTAATATGGTATCCAATTCTGTTATGTCTCGCAAAAATGGTAATCCTGGGATTGCGATGTATGGCATAACAGGCATCTAGGATTGAAAAATCCGGGTGTTGACATATAGCCAACCAAGCAACAATCAGCAAAGACAAAACCCACAATCTACACCATACCAATACACCAACAGATTCAACAACCAGCCTACCAACACCTATGTGCAACAACACAATGTGGAGCCACAATAAGGACTCCTCATGTCGAGATACCAACTTTCACTGGCGAGTCACCTAGAGCATGGCTGCTAGAATGTGAGGATATATTCAACTTGGTAGACATTCCAGCTGAAAGCAGAGTCAAATGGGGTATTGCTCATATCAGAGGCCAAGCAAAAACATGGATCAGTAGCTCTCGTGTTGACCTACAAAACATTTCTTGGGAAGAACTGGGACAAGTGTTGATTACTAGATTCCCAGAGAATGTGGTGGCTGATCCAATGGAACAGCTCCAACAATTGAAACAAGTAACAACTATCAATGCCTATATTGATGTGTATGAAACATGGATGCCACAGATGAAAAGGGAATGCACTTATCTTCCTCATGTTTTCTTTGTGGACATATTTGTCAGTGGACTCAAGGATAGCATCAAGCACTTGGTGCAATGTCAAAAGCCAGATTCTCTACTCAATGCATACTAGTATGCAAGAAAGTACGAGCAAGCTTACTTGTCAAATGTGAAGAAGACGACAGCAACTCCACTGGCACTCCCTCAACCACGTACTTATAACCAACAACAAAATCAAAGACTTCCACCAAGGGACAACAGAAATGGACAGGCACAACAAAACAGAGCACAAAGGGAATGTTGGCACTGTCATGGAAGGTTCTTCCTTGGCCATAGATGCCCACAAATGCAACAAGCAATCAAAATGATTAAATTGCAAGGGTTGGATGTAGAGGAAGAACAGTTGGACCCAATGTTAATTGATCACCCACCACCAGAGACTGAACAAATTCTGGTATTACCTGATCCAGTTGCAGCACAACCTGCAGATGAACTCCCTGTAGCTCATGCAGATGAAGCAGTTATGTGTATCTCAACAGCTGCCTACAGTGGTTGTCCTAGTGACTCTACCATATCTCTCCTCCTCCAGATAAACAAAGCAGGAGCAGTGGCCCTGGCTGATACTGGTAGCACAAGTACATTCATGGATATGAATTTTTCCAAGAGACACAAAATTCCTCTAACAGCCATAGCAACAAAAACAGTAAGAGTGGCTGGTGGAGGCATCCTTACTTCCAGTTTCATGACACACCATTGTCAGTTCACAGTTGAGGGGCACCAATTTGAGACAAGTTCCTGTATACTGGAGTTGCAAGGCTCAGACATAATCCTAGGGGTAAACTGGTTTAAACAGCACAATCCTGTGACATTTGATTTCTTTGCTAGGCAGTTAACTATTGGAGTGAATGGGAAACTACTAACATTGAATGATCACTTGCCGCCTGTGGACAAACTGCTCATCTCCTCTGATACTTGCAACAAACTCATTGATCAAGGAGACACTGATTACCTCTTGGTGTATATGGCAGCTACAAATGAAACAGAAGAACAAGTTCCAATAGCACAGTCAGCTAGGGTACAAGCACTGTTACATCCATTCAAGGATATATTTGACCCTCCCAGTGGATTACCTCCAGCAAGAGAGGTTGATCACCAAATACCACTCATGGATGGCACTAAACCACCAAATATTCGTCCATACAGAATGTCCCATAGCCAGAAAAATATAGTGGAATAGATAATAAAAGAAATGCTTCAGAGAAAGGAAATCAGAATCAATAAAAGCCCTTATTCTTCCCCAATTCTACCGGTGACTAAGAAGGACAGGTCATGGAGACTATGCACTGATTTTAGAGGCTTGAATGAACAAACAATCAAGAATAAATTCCCAATACCAGTCATTGAGGATTTACTGGATGAATTGCAGGGAGCACAAATCTTTTCAAAGTTTGATCTAAGGGCAGGGTATAACCAAATAAGAATGAATGAATCAGATATTGCCAAGACAACATTTTCCACACACATGGGACACTATGAGTACTTAGTCATGCCATTTGGCCTGTGCAATGCCCCTGCAACATTTCAACAACTCATGAACACAATCTTTGCCCCCCACATGAGGAAATTTGTGTTGGTAGTCTTTGATGACATACTAGTCTACAGCAAGACACAGAAGGAACAGCTGGAACATCTACAAGTGGTTCTCTCCATATTCAAGCAACATCAACTAAAGGCCAAAGTATCTAAGTGTCAATTTGAGCAACAACAGGTAGAATACTTGGGACACATAATCTTTGGCAAAGGAGTATCCACTGATCCAGCCAAGATACATGATATTCTCAAATGGGAAACAGCCACTACAGTGAAGAAACTCAGAGGATTTCTAGGGCTCACTGGCTATTACAGGCGTTTCATTCCCAACTATGCACACATCTGCCAGCCCCTTCACTCTTCTTTGAAGAAGAATTCATTTCAATGGGAAAGAGAACAACAACTTGCCTTTGATAAGCTCAAGGTAGTGATGTCTAACCCACCACTGTTCGCTCTACCAAATTTTACTATTCCATTCACTTTGGAAACTGATGCATGTGACACAGGACTAGGAGTTGTCCTAATGCAGAATTCAAAACCCCTAGCTTACTACAGTAAGGTTCTTGGACCTAAGAACAAATATCTATCTATGTATGAAAAGGAAGCAATGGCAATCCTGCAAGCCCTGAAGAAATGGAGGCACTACTTCCTGGGAAATAAATTGGTGATCAAGACAGATCAATGCAGCCTCAAGTACATTGCTATCCAAAGACAACTAGAAGGTATCCAACACAAGCTCATGTTAAAATTACTAGAGTTTGATTTCTCTATGCAATACAAAAGGGCAAAGACAATACAACAGCTGATGCACTCTCTAGGCAATTCCAACAAGAGGAACACAACCACGTAATAGAATCCTGCTTACCTCTAGCAGTGGTTGTACCAGCTTGGGCAAATGATATTACCTTGACATATGTGGGAGATGAGGAATACACCAAACTACTACAAGAGCTAACTATCAACCCTGCAAGCCACTTACACTATTCAGCCCAATCTGGTGTGCTGAGATATAAAGGGAGAGTCTGCATTGGAACAACCACTGACCTAAAGCAAAGAATCTCTGACTCTATACACTCATCTGCATTTGGGGGACACTATGGAACAAGAGTAACTTACAACAAACTGAAACAAATCTTTCACTGGCCAAAGCTCAAGGAATATGTGACTGAGAGTGATGAGGTTTAATCTCGTCAATGCCCATTGTTATGAGCTTGGGTTTTGGATAAGATGGGGATGATGGAGATCGTGGAACGATTAGTAAACAAGCAACACGGAGACACGAAGTTTACCCAGGTTCAGGCCCCCAGAGGGAAAACCCTACTCCTGCTTGTCTACTCTTGATTACGGCGGAACCGAAAGTTACAAGGGTGCGCATATGCAATCTGGCATGGAGGCGTGAATGCGGTGAGAGGTGTCCTCCTTGTCGTGCCCTCCTAGCCTTTATATAGATAGGCAGGTCCCGGGCATAGGTCGAGTCGGTTACAGATTAGGGTTTGCCTTTTAAAATTCTATCTACTCTAGTCTTGTTCTCCAAGCATCTGAAGGTGTTATGGGCTTGGATCGCCCGGAACTTCCGCAGGCCGCATATCTTGCAGTGGGCCTTCCTTCGGGCTGGACTAAGTATGGTGATGTTGTGTACCCATGGGGTATAACCATGTTAGACAGAGTAGCTTCTTGCCCTGTGTGTCAAATCTCTAAAATAGAGAAGATACAGTATCCTGGCTTGTTGGACCCTCTGAGAATCCCTGAGACAAAATGGTCCGAGATTAGCATGGATTTCGTGGAAGGATTACCATTATCCCATGGAAAGGATGTTATACTCATGGTGGTGGATAGACTCACCAAGTATGCACATTTCCTGCCCATGTCCCATCCATACACAGTTAAAACTGCAGCTGATCTGTTCATTAACAACATAATCAAGCTACACGGTCCACCCACTCTGATCATCTGACAGAGACACAATCTTCTTGAGCAAGTTATGGTCTGAGATATTTTCTTCCATGAATATTTCTCTGCATTTCTCCACTGCTTATCACCCATAGTTGGATGGTCAGACAGAGAGTGTGAATCAGTGCATGGAACAGTATCTGCGCTTCATGACATTCCAGGAACCAAAAAATGGAGTGAAAATCTCCCAGCAGCTGAATTCTGGTATAACAGTTGTTATGACACCGCAATCAAAATGTCTCCTTTTGAAGCCTTATATGAATACTCACCACTAGTGCTAGTGCAGCTATCCAACCTGACAAGTTTGTCTCAAGAATCTCAAGAAACATTACATGAGAAGGAGAAGATGATCATTGTCCTTAAGCAGAACTTGACAAAGGCGCAACACAAGATGAAAAGGTATGCTGATCAAAACAGGACGCCCAGGTCGTCTGTATTGGGTGATATGGTGTACCTGAAGATGATGCCACAGAGAGAGCATGCCCTGGGACGAGGTAACCCTCTGAAACTTGCACCTCGCTGGTATGGACCTTTCAAGATTGTTCAATTGGTGGGCAAACGTGCATACAAACTGCAATTACCATCTAGGACATTGCTACATGATGTCTTTCATGTGAGCCACTTGAAGAAGCATATTGGCAAAAATGCAGTACCCTCTGCTGAATTGCCATTGGTCACACATGAGGGCAAAATCAAGTTCTTCCCGGTCGCAATCCTGAACCGCCGGCAAGTTTCCCGCAAACATCCCACATAAGCTTATGAGGTGGCTATGCCACAATGGCTGGTGCAGTGGGAAGGCATGGATACAAGTGAAGCGACATGGGAAGACGCGGAGTTCGTGCAACGGACTTTTCCCACGTTCAAGCCCTGAGGTCTTGTCTGAAGGGGGAGGCATTGTCAGGACCGGTTCACCATCAGCGACAAGATCAACGGTCCACATTGCTTCGCCTCATCCAACGGCTGAGGCTCGTGTAATTTGAATTTGGTCGGGATCAGTGTAGAATCCGTTTTTTAACTTGTAATATGAATTTGTAACTTAGCGTGGTCCTACTCCTGCAATATAAAGGAGTAGGAGAGGGTGGATGGGAGGAACGCTAATAATAAACCCTAAAATTTAGGTATCTTGTCCCCTCTTGCTTCGGATACGAGCACCGAGCTCCCCTCCTTCCTCCTCTATCGACGTCGGCGACCACCGGGTCCTGACACCTCGGTCGTGCCGCCGCCACGCTGCCCCCAGCGGGTTTGCTACTCGCGGTCCAGCGCCCTGTCCAGCACCTGATCCCCCCACCACGCGTCGCATGGCCGTGCTCTGAAATTAGCCCCCGTCGCGGGCTCGCGGCGGCCGGCGGCAGCGCATCCATATTCCGCAAGAACGACGGTGCGTCGGCGCCGTAGCAGCAGTGAATCGTCTGCCCACAGTCCCACTCCAACGTCGTTCAAATTTCAGAATTCAGAATTTTGAAGTTTTCAGACTATGGGTACAGACAGAGTGCTTAATCTTTTTTTCATCTGATTTGCCCCCAATTGAGATTAGATGATATGTAGGTCTGTAAAATAAAGAACAAGCAGGACAAGTATCAAGTGATAGCATCAATTCTTGTTGCAAGTAAAGGATGGTGGCATCATTTCTCGCTTAAAAGGGGAAATGGCAGAGGTTTTTGAAGCATTTAGCTGTTTTTGATTCAGTGTCGCGCTTGTGCAGAACACTCTCCACGGATTGGCTGCGACACATAGACATGCTCGAGAATATCGTGTCCAAGGTCAGCAGATCCAGGTATAGCAGGCCGCTCTCGTTTCTGCGGCAGTGATGTTGTTGTTTTATGGTGATTTTAGCGTGCTTTGGTACAGGGGCTTTTGGTGATCCTGCAACATTAGTTGTATCTAGTAAAGCATGGGTTCCTTGATTTTGATGTCACTGTGTGCACGGTACGGTCTGGTCTGTACAGTCGCGAGATGCTTGTAAATCTACACTGTGAAATTAGGATGCACGGCTGCTTACTTGCTGGGCTACTGCAGTGTTGTAAATTTTGTTCATCACAGATTGTGTGATAATTCCAGCAACTTTGTTTATGTGCTCTCACTTACTGTTACTCTAGTGTATGGTTCATGATCCACTGGATACTATTGTGGTGACTAATATTATTTTGTGGCTGCCATAAACTGTTTTCAGACACAAACAGTGTGATATTGGGATTGGGTAGGACTTTTTAGTTATCTGTATGATAGATGGCTTCTCTTTTACTTGAAACTTTGATCCTTGATTTGTTGATAGTATTTCCTTCGTACGTGTGTGGCTGTGTGCATGAATTTTCTATATTTATACTTGTGCAAATATTCACCGCCTTGGTGATGGACAACTCTATCACCAATTTACTATTCATTTGATTGTCTGTCATATTAATCAATTCTGTATTTTTGAAGCACAATGTAAATGTTTGGATTCTGTAATAATCTAGTTGTATCTTTTTCTGACTTATGGACATTTGTCAGACCAACTTTATGACCTTGAGTGTAGGTTACTTGAAGCTAAGTACCAAAAGATGTACGAACCACTATACTCAAAGGTGAACTACTTATGGTGCCTTGCTATCTTTTGTATTGTGATATTGCTATACTTTTTTATACAATCACTAAATTCCCCGTTTAACCCCCTAAACTGGTGCCACAACTTCTACCCATATTATGGCAGTAAAGCTTGATTAGCATATACATGATATTTCCTCTCTACAATTGTATGGCCCATACAATGCTGATTTTTCCTCCCTTCAATGCTTGTTGTATCATTTGATGTCACATACCTGAACCATCTAATAGATTTGTTACTCCTCAAATTTGACAGCATTATGATGTTGTCAACGATGTGGTTGAGGTAGAAGGTGTCACCAAAGAAGCCTCGGATGAAACTTCTAAAGATCAGATAGGTGAACATTCTTCCTGTATTTGAGATATTTGAGTAGTTCCATTGTGAACGAACATAGCCCCTTACTGCCTTTTGACTATGTTCATAATATGTTCTTGTAGAGGAAAAAGGTGTGTCAGATTTCTTGCTTAATGCGATGAAGAATCACGAAAGACTGGCTGAGGAGGTGAGATTTTTTTATATCTCTGAAAAGCATTTTTTATGTGCTGTGTTTAGGCCTATTTCTACATTCCTTACTTTAGCTGGTTATTAATGATCTTGGTTTATCTGTAGGAAAGGGACGTGGAAGCTCTTAAGTATCTCAAGGACATCAAGTGGTTCAGACTAACCGAGCCAAAGGGTTTCAAGCTTGAATTTCACTTTGATTCTAACCCATTCTTCAAGAACGCAATGCTTACGAAAACCTATCAGATGATTGATGAAGATGAACCAATTCTAGAGAAAGCCATTGGGTAATTAATTACAATTTTCATATCCCAACTCATCTATTTGTTTTTAATGGATATATGATTTCGCTAACATCACCATTTGGGAATGTTTCGTTTTCAAGTACGGAAATCGAATGGTATCCTAGGATGTGCTTGCCACAAAAAGTGCTAAAAAAGAAGCTAGAGAAGGGGTCGAAGAATGCTAAACCTGACATAAAAACTCAAACTTACGAGAGCTTCTTTAATTTCTTTAGTCCACCTCAAGTTCGTTATGATGATGAAGAAATTGACGAAGATGATGTGAGTTTCGCCCTTCTATATATGTTTTAAACTTCTGCATGAACATTACACAATGCTTCTTCCATTTTCAACAGGTTGAACGGTTGCAAAACCAAATGGAACAAGATTATGCTATTGGGTATGGGTATGCTCATATGCATTGTATTTTATGCAGTCTGATGCTTAGTTTGGTCCATTAGCTCTAAACGTGTCTAGTTATTTGCCAGATGTGCCATCAGAGGGCTCAGCACCGTTGGACCGAGTCTCCCTCCCGATACCTCTCCCTCCCTCGTCGCCCCCGCGTGGCTCTGGCGCTGGGAGCTTCGGCGATGGCGCGGGGCTTGCCCTGCTATGGGTCGCGGCGGGCGGTGCAAGGCAAGGGGATGGCACACCGTGCTTCGGGGATGGCAGACGACGGCGGCCAGCGGCCTAGGCGGTCGGCGGTGGGAGGTCGTAGGCAGGGGCGACGCTGTCCTACCGGCCTCAGCCTCCGGATGGTGATGGCAGGAGCGTGTCGAGCCCGATCTCGACTGTTTCCTGTCGGATTTGTTGCAGCCGGCAGCGGGATGACTTCTGGGTTCGTCCGGCTTCACGAGGCCACCTAGGGCTGCGAGCCCGGGCATGGTGGTGGTGGCCTTTCTCCCCCGTCGGAGTTGGTCGGCCGATCGAATAAAGGTGGATCGGCCTAGGGTCCCTCTTGTGTGGAGATGATCACCTTCCTGAGGATGGTTCTTGATTTGGCCGGAGTGGGGAGCTCCGAAAGGCTCCGCCGGCGAATGTACCAGCGCTTCTATGCCCGCAGTTCGCTGGATCGAATGGTATTCGGTCGTGGGCACCCATGTTTTATTCCGACCGTTTGGTTCAGGAGGGAGCGCCGCGAAGCTCTGTCCTTTGTTGCCACCAGGCGACTGTCGATCCATGGTGAAGTCATAGGTGGAGAATTCATGAAGGCCAGGTTTGGAGATCTATTTATGGAGGTTTGAGTCGCAGTATAGTTGAGGGACTTGCTTGGTGTTCTGGACTAAACAACAACCGTATGTAAGTAGGGGCGGCAACACAGGTGAATTTTAGAATCTTATCTTTCAGGGTGAAAACCCAAGGTCTGGCCTTAGCTGGTTGTGCCTGGCAATGGCCTTGTTGAAGGCATTGTTTTGAGAGTGAGGATTAGCTTCAGAGTGAAAATCTAGATCTTTGATCGGGCGGCGACGGCCTTGTGCACTGTTCCCTTCTTGGAGGCGTCGCTTTTGAAGATCCTGGAGTTCAGGTGTTGTATTGGTGGTGGTTGTACTGTTGCTGCTAGGACCGGAACACTGTAGCAGGTCTTTTTTTTCTTAGTTTTCTTTATCTTTTGTTAGATGTATGCATCCGTAATGCCAATAGGGTATTGCGTTGTTGCAGAGGCCGGGTGTAATTGGTATCTCTTGATATTAATATATGCTCCTTTCTAAAAAAAAGACGTGCCATCAGAGACAAGGTTACCCCACATTCTGTTTCATGGTCCGTTGGAGAGAAGCGAAGACGAAGACAATAAAGATGATGATGACTCCGCCTCTAGCTGCCCTATCCCAGCCATCCAAATCCAGCGCCTACTTCCTCTGCCATTCGTCCTGCAAGCATTATTCAACCATGGAGGAAGAAGCCGCTATCATGTGGTGTACCGCGTTACATCGCCAAGCCACAGGGCTTACCCAGTCCGGATCTTTGTACATGGTGCCGTCTCTGCCTGACGACGTGTTGGCGGATGTCCTCCACCGCCTCACGCCGCGCGGCATTGCCGCGTCCCCCCGTGTCTGCAAGTCATGGTGCCGCGTCGTTGACAGCCATTGCCTGCTGCGCGAGGACCGCCTCCCACTCTCGTTGGGTGGCATCTTCCTCAACTTCCATCACATATTGTCCACACAGTACCTCTCCCGCCCCACGATGGGTGCCGCCGTCTCTGGCCAGCTCCACTACACCTTGGCTGCTCGCCATCCGGACTATGAATTTGTGTCCTATCCCAAAGTACTTGATCACTGCAATGGCCTAATTTTGCTCCGTCACTGCGTGGTTAACCCTGCTACACGGCAGTGGGCGGCCCTGCCCCCTTCTCTAGACATGCCCCAACCACCACCAGGCATGGATTTTAGCACACATTGGTACCTCGTGTTTGACCCCATCCTATCGCCCAACTATTTTGATGTGCTCATAGTGCCCACGGTTCCTTACAAGCAGAACAACGAGTGTCAGGAACTTGAATGGCCGCCGGCCGTATACATTGACCCTTCCTGTAATTTCATCAACGACTTGTTCGTGGGAGGAGAGGACATTTTGTCGGGAAGGGGAGGCTGCAGGGATGTTGCCGAGCATGGTCGGTTCGAACCAGCTTTGCAATGCGTATCAATGCTTCCTACTGGAGGGAAGCACTTTATGTATGTTGCTTTGACTGTTTTGTTTTGAGGTATACAAACTCAACTCCTTGAGCATCGTAGGTCATTCTGGTTTTGGTTTTGAGCTTTATTTTATTTTATTTTAATTTTTATTGCAGGATTCAGATAATACGTATTGAGAATAAGATTGCCACTAGTAAGTTTGCCCAAAGACAACCCCCGTGATGATTTTGAATTTTATGTTGGAAAATCAATCAAGGGGATATATTGCGCATCACTATACTATTTTCCGAGGACCGAACTTCAGGTTTGGTTCCTTAATGACCTCAACGAGTGGGTGTTGAAGCATGACAGAGACATTTACCCCATCCTACCAAATCTCAACTACGACGAACCATGTGATGGACCTTGGATCTTGCAAGAATTTGACTATCAACGAGAGCGAGAAGGAGATGAAAATGGTTCTGTTTTGGAGGCAAACAAGGAAGCAATGGTAGAAAAGGAGAAATTTGGAGCAACGATCACAGAGAAATCTGAGTGGGACTCTGATAAAGATAATATCCTTGAACCTGGAAGTAGTAGGAGCTACTGTAAGTGTATTGATTTCCTTGGATTTCATCCTTACACAGAGGTTGTGTTGTTGGGGGAGCTCCCTGAAAAACAGAATTTGGGAGCAATGCTATAAGATCACAATGCTATAAGAATTTGGGAGCTCCATGAAAAACAGAATTTGTCCTGCTCTTGTCTGGTTCTTCTTTAGATATTTGTGTGAGTAAATTCCAGTTTTTACCCTCTAATTTGACAATTTTGACACTAATTACCCCATTTGAAAAGTTTTCATTCTAATTACCCTATTTAGCAAAAGTTGTGTCAACTTTTACCCCCTTTAAATTTTTATGAGCATTTTTATTCGGCGGGTTCCTAGTGTCAGAGAAGTACACGTCACGTGCCACTTGGTTTAATTCTGCAATTATTATTACTATATGGAAAAAATAAAATAAAACAATTGACCACGCTGCTGTGCCATGTTCAAGTGCTTAAATAATTTACTACAATCAAGTGGTCATTCCCATAAACTACGTTCATTGAGTTTTGTATTCCCATAAACTACCTAGCAAACTACCATGTTCAAGTGCTTAAATAATTCCCATAAAACAATTGCTCTTCTCGCAATTTTTCTTATCCCACGTACATCAAACTACCTAGCAAACGTGTGCATAGACTTGTTTAACACCCTTATAGATTTATAGGCATATGTGCGGCGGTTCGATCGATCACGCGCACGCACGCATGTGTATGGATTTCCATATGCACTGTAGCAACCTGGCGGACAACACCTGCGTCGATGTCGTTGAAGAGCATGCCAATGTGGTCGTTCGTTGTGTGCATCTTGTTGGTAGTTTGACGTCATGGGGTAAGAAAAATTAGAAAGGGTATAAATTGGCAGAATTTTTGTTAAATGGGGTAATTTGAATGAAAATTTGCTAAATAGGGTAATTAGTGTCAGAAAAATCAAACTAAGAGGTAAAAACTGGAATTTACTCTATTTGTGTACACAACATATCGTTCCCCTGAGATAAACTATACTTTCGTTTCCTGCTGTGCTGTCGGGATACTATGCACTTTGAGAATTGAATGTGAGATTTGAGAATAAATGCATGCACTTTGATACAGGAGCAAATTAAAGCAAGCTCGAACATTGTTAGAAGTTTTCGAAAATTTTGATTGCTTGATGAGTTTAGGTTATGACCTAACAAAAATTTCTTATTTAGAACCTTTTATTATTATTCTTGTACGTGTAGCTAGTGGACTTGTCTGGACTTTCATCCAGGAGAGGTTCCACGAGCAAATTAATTAACAGTGTAAGAGTTGAGCGACAGTTGGTGCATGAAAAACAAATAAGCTCCTGGAGACTTGTAAACTGAGCTTTCCCTTTTTCAATAAAAATAAACATATCATTTCCCCGAGAGAAAACTATACTTACATTTCCTGCTGTTTCTCTTGTGCATGCTTGCAAATGGAGTGGCTGATGAACTGAGCTAGAAATAGTGATCATCGGTATTTCCTGCTGTTTAGCGCTTGGAATAAATGAAGGGCTTATATTAATGTGAGGGTACTCTAAATCTGAAAATGTTATAAACGAAGGGCTCATATTAGTGTGAGGATACTGTATTTGCTGATTTGATATACTACTGCTTGTCCCGTCTCTGTCCCTTGTGCAAAACTTTAATGCATTCTATGCTAGCTAGCGAATTGAACTTGGGATTCAAGAATGAATCCACGCACTTTGATACATGAGCAAAGCGAGCCCGGACATTGTTTGGTGTTTTCAAAAAAATGGGTTGCTTGATGAGTTTAGGTTTTGACATGACCAAAATTTCTTACATTTCGAACCGTTTTTTATTTTAGCTAGTGGACTTGTCTGGACTTCCATCCAGGAGGTTGCCCGAGCAAATTATAACAGTGAAAGAGAGATAAGCCATAATTGGTGCACGAGAAGCAAAGCTCCCAGAAGGTTTGTAAACTGAACTTGTCCTTTTCAATAAAAATAAACGCAAAGTCTTTGATATACTACTTGTGTTGTCTCTGTCATTTGTGCTAGATTTTGATGCATCTTTGCGAAAGGGAGCAGCTAGCGAATTAAATTTGAGATTCAAGGATGAATCCATGCATCTCTTTGATACAGGAGCAAAGCTAGCCCAACCGCTGTTTGGAGTTTTCGAAAAATTTGGTTGCCTCATGAGTTTAGGTTTTGATCTAAACAAAATTTCTGCACTATTTCCAATTAGTAGAAGACTAATACTATGAATGAGTAATCAAAAAAAGTCTTGGATCGGGCGCCCTAGGGAGAGAGCTCCTCTGCCTTGCCCTATGGGTCGGCCCTGGTTTGCTCGATCAATAGAAAAAAATAGTTCCAAATGTTTTCACCGAGATTTTAAAAACCATGGATCTATCAAGCCTACAAACTATTTTGCTATTGCATAAGAGTAATATTTTTCATGGCATACAAATATTTTTAAATTAATCATGTGTGAACAAGTGGCGAAGTTTGATATACATTGTTGAGAATCCCAAGAATGCTAATCATGCTTAAACTGTGAACAATATTTAAAATTTTAACCCAAATATTAAAGATATTTTAAAGGAATTTTCTGGAGTAGGAGGGCCATTGCCCCCTTGAACCCAGGGAAGCTCTGCCACTTTAAACAAGGGGCCCTTGCTGTTATGTTGCCCTAGTGTCCCCAAATCCGTGGACCAAATCTAATTACATGCAACACGGACGACAATCTACTTTCAGTTTTTGATCGATCACAAGAGGACTGACACATAGCGCACATACTAGGTATCGAATGTAGTCGTGGAGAGAACGAAGTAGATATTGGCGGCGACTGCCTTGGAGTCTTTCATTGCCGGGTTGCCGTAGTTCATTATCTTGGTCGCATCAGAAATGTTTTCCCATTTCTTCTACATCTCCAGCAAAGCGCAGGACCCGTCCTTCCAGAGCGTGAGCAGATTCACTCCTGTTGGTGAGACACGAGAAAAGCAAGCCCAAACATTGTTTGGAAAACATTAGTTGCTTGATGAGTTCATGTTTTAACATGACCAAAATTTCTTAACTCGGGAATCTTTTTTTATTCTTGTATGCATGTGCGAAATTGTAATGCATTTTGTGCTAGTTAGCAAATTGAATTTGAGGTTCAAGAATGAATCCAAGCACTTTGATACATGAGCAAAGCGAGCCCGAACATTGTTTGCTGTTTTAAAAAAAAAGGTTGTTTGATGAGTTTAGGTTTTGACATGACCAAATTTCTTACTTCGAATCTTTTTTTTATTTTAGCTAGTGGACTTGTCTGGACTTCCATCCAGGAGGTTGTACGAGAAAATTATAATAGCGAAAGAGATAAGCGATAATTGGTGCACGAGAAACAAAACTCCTAGGAGGCTTGTAAACTGAACTTGTCCTTTTCAATGAAAATAAACGGAAAGTCTTTGATATACTATTTGTGTTGTCTCCGTCATTTCTGCTAGATTTTGATGCAACTTTGCGAAAGGGATCAGCTAGGGAATTAAATTTCAGATTCAAGTATGAATCCATGCATACTTCGATACAGGAGCAAAGCTAGCCTGACCGTTGTTTGGGGTTCTTGATGAGTTTAGGTTTTGAGCTGAACAAAATTTCCTTAATTGGAAACAGTGCAAAAAACAAACAAACAACTAGTAAAATGCATGCATATGTATGCATGCTTTGGATTATAATAAGTTAGGGTCGTGGAGCCATCAATTGTTACATGCAACACGGGCAACAATATCACCCGCTGTATTGTGCCTCGACAATGAAGTGCACATACCCTTTGGAATGCTTTGCCACTTCTTCTTCTTCTTCTTCTTCTTCTTCTTCTTCTTCTTCTTCTTCTTCTTCTTCTTCTTCTTCTTCTTCTTCTGCATTTCTAGAAAAGCACATGGCGTGTCCTTCCAATGCACAGGCAGATCCAGTCCTGTAGTTGAGAGGTGACCACCCGCTTCCCACTGCTCGGTGATGTTCTGCTGGAGCACGACGAAGCGCTAGCCCTCACAGAATGTGAGGACCATGGTGGCTAGCGCCTTCCGCATGTCCACCTCCGGGATGTCGCCGCCAACCTTGTACTGCGCGAGTGTGGATGCGGCCTGCCCCGTCGCGGTCTTGCCGGCTTAGTCGCCAGCAAGGCCGATCCATGAATTTTGGGGGGCCTAGGGAAACACAACACCATGAGCCCTATGTTTTAAAGTGGAAGAGCTTCCTTATGGCCCCCTACTTCAGAAAATTTCTTAAAGATATTTTTAATATTTATCTAAAATTTTAAAAATTATTCTATGTTCAAGCATGAATAGAGTTGTTGCTCAAACAATGTCTGTCAAACTCCACCGCTTCTTCACACAACAAGTTATATAGTATGCATATTTGATAGATCCATTGTCTTCGGAATCTTGGCGAAGAATTTTGAAACTACTAATTTATATTTATCGAGCAAACTATGTACCATGATATTTATTTATACCAATTGCTTCTTGTATAAACCTGTGTATACATACATACCTCTAGAATTTAATCACAAAACAATATTGCGGAAGTAAGAGATCCATATGCATGTGCAAAAAATGAATAAAAGAATAAACATGCCAAAATATTAATATAGGACGGAATAGTCTCTCGAACATGTAGCGTTGGAATCGGATGAGAGACGCTTGTGAAATGGTATAGTCATGTGATCGTATTTTTAGTCTCCGCCAATGAATATTCATAACCTTGTAAAGACGTATAAGAATAGTTGTTGGTCTATATATTTAGAGAGACTAGAAGAAATGCGGCATCAATTTTTCAAAAATAATGAAGTATGATTTTATGAAATAAGAGTTAAAGAAGACAAATAGTAGACTACACCTTAAGCCATTATATTACAGAATATCTTAGTCTAAAAAATAGAAGACTAATATAAATACATAAAGAAGAAGAAGTTTGAGTCCTCCCCTCCCTAGCTGCTTTGAGAGTCGTGCGTGAGAGGCCGGGGCTCTCCCGTGCCCTTCTCGCCGGAGTAGCCGGCGGGAGGTGGCGGCGGGGAGTCGCCGGAGTAGGCCTAGGTGGTAGAGTAGGTTTGGTAGTTGGCCTTGTGCCGGTAGTGGGCTCTTTGCCCGGATGCGGAGCTCTAGATCTGGCCCGGATCTTAGCTCTAGGGTTCCTCGTCGGTGTTCTAAAGCTCCTCTGGTCGGAGCTCTGGAAGACGACGGAGGCCACCGCATCGTTGAATAAATCTAGGGCTTGTTGCTTCTTGGCCTCGGTTGCTATTTGGCTCCGGCTTCTTCCTCTGTCCGTAGTGGTGGTGTGGAGTGAAGAACTGGAGCTTGGTGGTGTTCTGGAGGCGGCAAGGAGTCCTCGTGGTATGCGTCTACGCGGCGTGAGGTCGCTCCGGTCTCCTGCAGATCTCTTCTTCTTCCGGCCGTGGCGGCGAGGAGATCAAGAAGGATGCGCAGAGGCGACGGCCATCTCCTCTGCATCTCGTGGCGGCCGGTATGGCATGGCCTCCCGCTACTCGAGAAGACCTGACCGTGGTGGCGAGGAGGTTCACCGAGTGTGTGGTGGTGTCAGCTGCTGAGCTCGGGAGCTTCGGAGATTCCTCCATGGCGTTCTCCAAGCGACGGCGATGGTCCGCTTGCTATCCATGGCTGAAGGGTGAGCCGTGCTGCAAATGTGGTTTGTTCGAGCTTCTATCCTCTTGGAGGATCTTCCTCGGGCGGAGCTGCAATGAAGTCCCTCGTCCACCAAGTGGTCTCGCCCCTACGGAGCAGAGGTGGCGCTTCTTCGCCGTTGTCAGTCGCCGGCGGTTGCATCGGACTCGATTGCGTTTTTGCAATCTCTGCTAGGGTGTTCTTTGTAAAATGTAGGGGTCAATTTGTAATTTTTCTTTATGCTTAGACCTCTTTGTATTTGTACACCCACCGCTGAATGAATCTCCTGGGCCTTTCGAGGCCGTTCTGTTCAAAAAAAAATATATATAAATACATAAAAGGTATTTGCCCGAGGGCCCCTACCTCATTGGCCCCGGGGCCAGCGTCCCTTTGCCCCGTCCTATGGACCAGCCCTGGTCGCCGGCAAAGCTGAGAGCCTTTGCGGTGGGAACTGGAGGAGGGGTGCCCTTAAAGGAGAACCAGTTGCCTTCACCCGTCTTGAAGCCAGAAAGGTACAAGTTGTCGGACATCATGGCAAGGGTGGTCATGGGTGTGGCTCCGGCCGGCCTTGAGGGCCACATGGATCCACGTGTCCGGCTCCTGGCTTAGCTGTTGCTTGCCCAGCTGCTGCGGGTGTCCCTCTATCTAAGCAATCGTTGTCTTCTGCACCTCGTTGTACATGACGTGTCTCATGAACCTAACGGTATTTTCACCGGGCCTATCCGAATGGTCGATCTAAGGTTTATTTATGTCTGTTTAGGTTGGGCCATGGTCGTTTTTGGGTCGGGGTCCGGCCTGTCCGGCCGACCGCGTCCACCCACGTGACCCATTTGTTCGTGCTAGTCAGAATTTTCATATGTTTGCAGATTTTGACACAAAGTAAATTTTGACAAGAAAATAAACTAGATTAGGCAATCTAATTAAAATAGTGCTTACATATAAATAATTCACACTCACATGGTTCGATAGAAAACAACCAAACGTCATTCAAATTACAAGAAAAAATTAAGGGATTAACCGTTTAGGTTTACCGCACGTGCCCATATATTCTCAATCAAATCTAGTTGAAGCTGATGATGGGTCTGCCTATGACTTAAATTTTCATGCACTTGCATGAAAGCTTCCCATGACGCTAAACCTGGCTCTGGCTCAACCAACTGACCTTGAAAGTCTCAGCCTTGGTCCAAGATGCTGTCATCATGCTCATCCTCGACGATCATGTTGTGCATAATCACACAAGCAGTCATCACATTCCACATCCTCTATGTGCTCCAGGTTCTAGTAGGGTATCGAGCAATAGCCCACCTTGACTGAAGCACACGAAATGCTCGCTACTTATCTTTCCTAGTGGCTTCTTGCTCTTTCGCAAACCTCTTGCATTTCTCATCTGCAGGGTTGCGGATTGTCTTTACAAAGATGGCCCGGGAGGGATAGATACCGTCAGCTAGATATATCATAGGATACCTGTGTGGAATTGCCTTCTGCCAGCCTAGAAAACATAGGAGACCACTGCAACACATTGATGTCATTGTTTGATCCAGCCATGCCAAAATAGAAGTGCCAAATCCAGAGATCCTGTGATGCAACAACCTCTAGTATGACGGTGCACCCATCTACATGGCCTTTGAACTGCCTTGACCAACCAAACAGCCGGTTCTTTCACTGCCAATGCATGCAGTCAATGCGGGCAAACATCCCAGGAAACCCCCTTGCTCATTGATGGACAATAGGCGGGTAGTGTCTTCGATGTTTGACTCTCTCAAGTAAACTTTTCCAAACACTGCATTAACTACGCTGCAAAACTGATACATTGCCTCATGGCATGTGGACTCACTCATGCGCATATAGTCGTCGAGGAGATCACGAACACTTTATATGCAAGATGTCGAATGGCAGTGGAACATTTCTGGTAAGAGGAGAAGACAATCTTACCCATACAATCGTACTTGGCCTCGAAGTAGTCATCGTAGTCCCTCACCCCATTCAGAATGTCCAAGAGCAGATTCCTGGACATCCGATAGCGACGACGGAATACCTTCTCTTTGAAGACCGGATTAGTTGGGTGGAAGTAGTCCTTGTAAATGTGTATGTGGCCTTCTTCTTGGTCATGCTCATGGTTGGGTTCACGCCGCTTGGCCGAGCCACCTTTGCGTGGCTGAAAAGGTAGTGTTCGTGCACCATCTGTGCAGCTGCCAACAGAATCTCGGTCTCATCATCGGACTCCTCAAACGATGACTTCATGAAATTCTTGTAGAAGAACTCCATTGCCCTTCGAATGCTAACCATATGTAAAGTATACGACCATCAATGGCGATGCCAACTCCTGCAGCGGGCTAGATAACCTTGAAAGGACCGACGAACATACCTCAACCGTAGTCAGGCAAACGATCCAGTAGGTTGTGCGCCATGTAGAGGTTGTCGTGCGTACAGTCGACAGGCGGAGGCCGGGGCGGCGGGATTGCTTGTGGCGCATACAGACAACTCCGGCAATGTGCGTGTCATGCAGTGCTGCTTGATATCGCGGGGGCGTCGGCGGCAGCGGGCAGTTGCGGCGGCAACGGTTGCGCCTACTCTAGTCGCGGAATATGGAGGGCGAGAGTTTGGGGGAGGAGAGTTTCTTTTGTGCCAATGGCGAGAGTGCCCGAGCGAACTAGTGGGATGACACGTGAGGATAAGCGCGTTGTACGGATCAACCCAACCGTTGCCCAGATTTGGTGCACAGATAGGTCGAGCCGGGTGCGTCCGTCTGGATGGGTCATGTCGCTAGGGCACCACGCATGTCCCGCGCGAACGAGTTCAGACATGCTCAGACGGATTGGGTCGACCAAGTAAAGATGCTCTAAGGTAGTTATACCTGGTCTCATCAAAAGACAGAGTCTTGGTCACGATCACGGATCTGAGAAAGCATAGAAAATTAGATGGATCGATGATGCCTACAACTCTATACATGAATGATGGATGATACAGTAGATAGCTTATACGATTGAATCCAGTACTCGCGGCAGGCGTCAGGTTTAAATTGACGGCGGTCTCCATGGACCTGATATCGAAACACAACATCAGTACAACTATACATAGTTTCACGACGAATGAATGAGCGAACGAACAGAAAAGAAAGAAACCAAGAGACTTCAACAAAGACTATTGCCAGGTACAACTAATAAAGGCTAGACTTTGGATTTTCACCTTAAAAGACAAGACTTTAAACTTCTCCTATGCAATCTCCTCCACTTGCAAGCCCCTCCTGCAATTCAAGAAACATCAAGCCAATTCCTCGTCGTCACAAAGTTTCGAACTACCATTGCTAGTCCTTAGATCTCGGCTTTCATGACCTTCTCCGTAGCACCATGGAACGAGAGCATGTCCCATGATATTAATAGCTAGCAGAGCTTCGAATGCTCCCTATGAAACCAAACAGCCAGAGTAAAAGATGGGTGCGCACGACCGAATCTCCCGATCCAGCAAACTCCACGCATGTGTTGCCCAATGGAGGTCGCCGACGGATCCTTCCGAAACACGCCAATGCAACCAAATCGATAAGGACATGCATCCGGACTGTCTTCATCTCGATAGGAGGATGAACCCTAGGACCGCCCATAGTAATTATTGTGCAAGCCATGGGATCCTGGGATCCACCATATATCGATGCCCACCTTCGGCGGAAGGACATAGACACAGCCATGCCTGGGGCCGCCGCCCCGGCTACCTAGTGACGCAAGCAGAGCAGCAAGTCATCGATGCCACGCGCATAACAAAATTGGAGAAGGGGATAGGGACCCTCTAGGCCCAAACAGGTCTAGATCGGGACCAAACCGCCATGTCGCCTCTGACCGCCTGTCGCTGCTCCAGCCACCGCGTCCGGCAACCGTCGCCTAGCATCCCTGCAGCCAATGGAGGAGTAGCGCGCTCCACCGCCACACCTAACAACAACCAGCAGATACCCCGTCGTCACCACACCGTGTGGGCTTTGCCTGGCGGTGCCTCCGACGGCGGAGGAGGGAGAGAGGGAGAGGAGCAGGGTCGAGTGTCAGGAGGGAGGGATCCTCGGGCTCGGATTAAGGTAGCACATTTTGGATTAGGTCCTCATGTCTGCGTCTATGTGCAGCGGCTCAGGGCTTGGTCATTCCCTCGAAGGGTTCGTCGAGGCGGAGCGCCGCCAAGCGGTCTGTGAGGCTAAGCTTCGCCGAGGACCAAATCCCAATGCGGATGTCTACAGGGGAGCCGCCATGGCTGATGCGAAGCAGATGGAGGAGTTCGCGTGCCTCTGGCGAGGGCGTCAAAAGGGCGTCCGACGACACCGGATCCTCGGCCTTCTCCTTCACATCCTGCACGCTGGGAGGTTGAGGTTGGGAAACATCGGGACGTGAGTAGGGGCTGCGTCGTCGATATCTTCCTCCATCTCCGGCAAGGGGTCATAGCCCGGCAGGGCGAAGTTCATCGGGTCCTTATCAGAGGGCATTGGAGATGGGAGGCAGGGGTCGAACTCGTGGTGCTGGTAGTATAGCAGTAGAGGCGGTGCCTCAAAATCCTCATCGCTTAAGTCGCGCTCTGGGTCATCGATGAGCCAACCGGCGCTCGGCCCACGCAGCAGCCATTCCATGGGCGGACGATGAAAGCTGGCAAAGGAGGCAACAAGTCGTCGATGTCGGCAGTAATGTTGGAGGCAGAGGCCTCATCTTCATACTCGGCATCGACAACCTACGGTATAACAGCAACCTCCAGTGCCGCAGCGACATCTTCACTACTAGGAAAAGGGTTATAGGTAATCCACACATCCGTGGCTCACGTGGTTGAAGTGCCCCATGGGTAAAACAGGCGTGGCTCACCTGTGGGCAGTGCCCTACTAGTAACTAGAACAACCGTGCGCACGACACATACCCGTAGCGCACATGGGGTATGTGCGCTACGTTTGTTAGGGTTAGCCGTGACGCACATGATGGGAGTGCCCTACGCCTAAGTGAAGGCCCCTCTGCTCTGTAAATGGGCAAACACATCAGTGGCGCACTCCTGGCATGTGCGCCACGGTTGTGATTAGTTCATGTGGCGCACTAGGGCCATGTGCGCCACGGATGTGTCGACCTTTTTTTGGCAGCTCCACTTTGCACATGTGACTATCCACTACCACACCCACACTTCACTTTCCCCTCCTTCTTCCTCCTTAGATCTAGTCGGGACCCTCCTCCTCCCCACCTCAATTTCTCTACTCATTCACCATTTTTAGCATGTAGAACTTACCTTGGATGCTACATACATAATAGAGGAAGCTCTCCTTCCGGACACGTCATCCTCTCGGTCGATCTCGCGCGCACCTCTCCTCTCCATCTTCTCGATCGGTCTCTCATCTCGGTAAGTTGTCCATGTAAGGATGTGTTCATGTGTATATGGATGATATGCTCATATGTATGTAGAGGATCGATGCTCATGTGTGTATGGAGAGGATCGATGCTCATGTGTGAGTATATGGAGAGGATCGATGCTCATGCATGTGTGTATGGATAGGATGATATGTTCATGTGTATGGATCGGTCTCTCTCTTGTGTTTGTGTATGAATGAGTTGCCATTTGTTTTGCCAAAATGTTGATTCATTTCATCGTGAAGTGTATAAATACATCATCTATCTGGAACTGATTACTATATAGATGGAACGGAGTGAGGAAATAGAATCAAGGTATAGAAATACCTCCGAGTTGATGAGCTGTGCATCCTTCCGTTCACGATCAAATAGATAGACACATTTGTGGTCAACCTCGTCCCTCGCGATAACTTTACCATAAACCTCGACAGGGTAGGTATGATCAGGACCAGCTCTGACCACCCTCAAGGAAACGACGTTGATGGCTGAATCCGCCTTCTCAAAACATTCATTTGCCGTGTCATATTCAGTCAAGCACTTTCTTGGCAATGACGGATCGGGTTGATACGGTGGCCCGAGGGGAGCATTCGCTTCAAATCAACCAAGAGCAGAAAATACATATCAGAACAAACTACAAGATGGGTGAATGACTCCGATCAATCGATGGTAATCATAGAAGGGATTTGTGATTTCTGAATATGGGTACTCACACTTTTCATCGAGGTCGAAGCCGGCTAGGTGGAAGCTGCAGAAGCGGCTGGCGACGTGGGCCTTCCTCTTGGGATCGTAGACCATGAGCGTCTCCACTTTCTCCTTGTGAATGGCGGCCAGTTCAGACTCATCCGTGCCGTCCACCAGTTCACCGAACGTAAGCTGGCGCAACGGGTACCCCATCTTGCTAGCCGATCGAACAGGGTGCACCAGCTGCGATTTTTGGCAAAGCACTTGTTAGGAATTTTAAGCTGATCGAAAGGCAAATGTGCTTGGGCTCCTCAAAATTAAACAGCAGTCTACTATTTCCTCGTAGTATCAATCTCAGGGTGCAAATTCACGCACCTGTATCTGTATGACACACAAGCAGCCTGACTCAACTACTAATCGATGACGATGGTGGAATCGGTGACCTATGCAGACAAGACCTGGACACTGCACGTACAGAACACTCGCCTGATCAGCTACCAGACTACAAACGGAACTAGCTAGTGCTACTCTCAAGTGATATTCAGGTTGCCGAGGAAGAAAAGAGTGAGGTTTCGTCGTTCCATGTCCATATGTATTGTAGAATAAAACGAATAAGAAGGGGAGGGAACCAGTCGAGAAAAGTACCGTGGTGAGGATCCGATCGCCACGGGCACCGGCGCCGACGCCGACGCCGCGGAGAGAAAAGGTTAGGGTTCCAGGTGGGGAGGACTGTGGGTTTGGGGAAAGGCGGCCTGCAGGCCCGCGAACAAAATGTGGTTCTTTGGTTTGGGGCCTTTGGGCTGCCACCGCACCTCCTCACCTCACATCGTCGGATCGTCCATACCTCCTACTCTGTTCGATGCCTTGACCACTCCGCCTCGGCCGCTCCTCGCCTCACCTAAAGCCTCCGAAGCGCCGTTCGGTCGTGCCGCCGCCAGGCGCCCGCCGGCGACCTCGCTGCTCTCGATCCAGCGCCCTTTCCCGCACCTGATCCCCATCCCCCGACCCACCCACCCACCCACCACGCGCCGCACCGACGCAGCGGACGGCCGTGCTCCGAACTTATCCCCCCTCGCGGGCTCGCGACGGCCGACGGCAGCGCATCCATATTCCGACAAGAAAGACGGTGCGTCGGCACCGTAGCAGCAGTGCATCGTCTGCCCACAGGCCTGCTCCAACGTAGTTCAAATTTCAGAATTTAGAAGTTTCCACACCGTGAGTGCAAAGTGCTTAATCTTTTTTCCTTCTGATTTGCCCCAATTGAGATTAGATGATTTGTAGGTCTGAAAAATAAAGAACAAGCAGGACAAGTGATAACATCAATTCTTGTTGCAAATAAAGGATGGTGAAATCATTTCTCGCTTAAAAAGGGAAATAGAGGCAATACTTTGTTCTTGCAATGTAGTTTAATTATTAGAGATGTTCTCGGTACTATAAACAATTTGCAGTTCCATTCTTGTTATTGTGTACTTCCATAATTTATATTGTTGTGTTAAAAAAAATTGTGAACTTCAAATACCCATTATGAAAATCCTGGCTCCGCCCTTCCCTCGTGGAGTCGATTATGGTGAGGTTTTTGAAGCATTTAGCTGTTTTTTTATCAGGTTTTGCGTTGCTTCGGGGTTTCTGTTAAATGGGGATGTGCTGATTCAGTGTGGTGCTTGTACAGAACACTCTCCAGGGATTGGCTGTGCGACACACAGACCTGCTCGAAAATCTCGTGCTCAAGGAGATCCAGGTATAGCAGGCCGCTCTCTTTTCTGCGGCAGTGATGCTGTTGTTTTATGGTGATTTCAGCGTGCTTTGGTACAGGGGCTTTTGGTGATCCTGCAACATTAGTTGTATCTAGTAAACCGTGGATTCCTTGATTTTGATGTCACTGTGTACACGGTAAAGTCTGTTATGTACAGCCATGAGATATTTGTAAATCTACACTGTGAAATTAGGATGCACGGCTGCTTACTTGATGGACTACTGCAGTGTTGTAAATTTTGTTCATCACAGATTGTGTGATAATTCCAGCAAATCTGTTTGTGTGCGCTCACTTATTATTAAACTAGCGTATGGTTCATGATCCACTGGATGCTATTGTGGTGCCTAATCTTGTTTTGTGGCTTCCATAAACTGTTTTCGGACACAAACAATGTGATATTGGGATTGGGTAGGACTTTTTAGTTATCTGTATGATAGATGGCTTCTCTTTTACTTGAAACTTTGATCCTTGATTTGTTGATAGTATTTCCTTCCTACGTGTGTGGCTGTGTGCATGAATTTTCTATATTTATACTTGTGCAAATATTCACCGCCTTGGTGATGGACAACTCTATCACCAATTTACTATTCATTTGATTGTCTGTCATATTAATCAATTCTGTATTTTTGAAGCACAATGTAAATGTTTGGATTCTGCAATAATCTAGTTGTATCTTGTTCTGACTTATGGACATTTGTCAGACCAACTTTATGACCTTGAGTGTAAGTTTCTTGAGGAGAGAGCGGCACTTGAAGCTAAGTACCAGAAGATGTACGAACCACTATACTCAAAGGTGAACTGCTTATGGTGCCTTGCTATCTTTTGTATTGTGATATTGCTATACTTTTTTATCCAATCACTAAATTCACTGTTTAATCCCCTAAACTGGTGCCACAACTTCTACCTTTGTTATGGCAATAAAGCTTGATTAGCATATACATGATATTTCCTCTCTACAATTGTATGGCCCATACAATGCTGATTTTTCCTCCCTTCAATGCTTGTTGTATCATTTGATGTCACATACCTGAACCATCTGATAGATTTGTTACTCCTCAAATTTGACAGCGTTATGATGTTGTCAACGATGTGGTTGAGGTAGAAGGTGTCACCAAAGAAGCCTCGGATGAAACTGCTAAAGATCAGATAGGTGAACATTCTTCCTGTATTTGAGATATTTGAGTAGTTCCATTGTGAACGAACATAGCTCCTTACTGCCTTTTGACTATGTTCATAATATGTTCTTGTAGAGGAAAAAGGTGTGTCAGATTTCTTGCTTAATGCGATGAAAAATCACGAAAGACTGGCTGAGGAGGTGAGATTTTTTTATATCTCTGAAAAGCATTTCTGTGTCTGAACTGCTAACACTTTCTTTTATGTGCTGTGTTGAGGCCTATTTCTACATTCCTTACTTTAGCTGGTTATTAATGATCTTGGTTTATCTGTAGGAAAGGGACGTGGAAGCTCTTAAGTATCTCAAGGACATCAAGTGGTTCAGACTAACTGAGCCAAAGGGTTTCAAGCTTGAATTTCACTTTGATACTAACCCATTCTTCAAGAACGCGGTGCTTACGAAAACCTATCAGATGATTGATGAAGATGAACCTATTCTAGAGAAAGCCATTGGGTAATTAATTACAATTTTCATATCTCAACTCATCTATTTGTTTTGAATGGATATATGATTTCGCTAACATCACCATTTGGGAATGTTTCGTTTTCAAGTACGGAAATCGAATGGTACCCTAGGATGTCCTTGTCACAAAAAGTGCTAAAAAAGAAGCTAGAGAAGGGGTCGAAGAATGCTAAACCTGACATAAAAACTCAAACTTACGAGAGCTTCTTTAATTTCTTTAGTCCACCTCAAGTTCGTTATGATGATGAAGAAATTGACGAAGATGATGTGAGTTTCGCCCTTCTGTATATGTTTTAAACTTCTGCATGAACATTACTCAATGCTTCTTCCCTTTTCAACAGGCTGAACGGTTGCAGAACCAAATGGAACAAGATTATGCTATTGGGTATGGGTACTCTCATATGCATTGTATTTTATGCAGTCTGATGCTTAGTTTGGTCTGTTTGCTCTAAACGTGCCTAGTTATTTGCCAGATGTGCCATCAGAGACAAGGTTACCCCACATTCTGTTTCATGGTTCGTTGGAGAGGCTTCTCAGGATAAGGAATTCAAATTAGAGGATGAAGAAGACGAGGACAATAAAGATGATGATGACTCCGCCTCTAGCTGCCCTATCCCAGCCATCCAAATCCAGCGCCTACTTCCTCTGCCATTCGTCCTGCAAGCATTATTCAACCACAGGGGCATCGTCGTCGGAGGAAGAAGCCGCTATCCTGTGGTGTACCGCGTGCCACCGCCAAGCCCTGGGGCTTACCCAGGTGCTGGATCTTTGTACATGGTGCCGTCTCTGCCTGACGACGTGTTGGCGGATGTCCTCCACCGCCTCACGCCGCGCGGCATTGCCGCGTCCCGCCGTGTCTGCAAGTCATGGCGCCGCGTCGTTGACAGCCATTGCCTGCTGCGTGAGGACCGCCTCCCACTCTCGTTGGGTGGCATCTTCCTCAACTTCCATCACATATTGTCCACACAGTACCTCTCCCGCCCCACGATGGGTGCCGCCGTCTCTGGCCAGCTCCACTACACCTTGGCTGCTCGCCATCCGGACTATGAATTTGTGTCCTATCCCAAAGTACTTGATCACTGCAATGGCCTAATTTTGCTCCGTCACTGCGTGGTTAACCCTGCTACACGGCAGTGGGCGTCCCTGCCCCGAGCCCCAGACCTGCCCCAACCCCCACCGGGCATGGATTTTTTCACACATCCGCACCTCGTGTTTGACCCCACCCTGTCGCCCAACTATTTTAATGTGCTCATAGTGCCCACGGTTCCTTACAAGCAGAACATCGAATGTCAGGAACTTGAATGGCCGCCGTATACATTGACCCTTCCTGTATATTCATCAAAGACTTGTTTGTGGGAGGATAGGACATTTTGTCGGGAAGGGGAGGCTGCAGGGATGTTACCGCACATGGTTGGTTTGCACAAGTTTTGCCATGAGCATCAGTGTGCCTACTGGAGGGAGGCACTTTATGTATGCTGCTCTGACTGTTTTGTTCTGAGGTATGCCAACTCAACTCCTTAAGCATCGTAGCTCATTCTGTTTTTGGTTTTGAGCTTTATTTTATTTTACTTTTTATTGCAGGATATCATTGTTAGATAATACATATCGAGTAATAAGATTGCCACCATTAAGTTTGGCCAAAGACAACCGCCGAGATGGTTTTGTATTTTATCTTGGAAAATCAATCAAGGGGATATATTGCGCATCACTGCACTATATGGCAAGTACCGAATTTCAGGTTTGGTTCCTTAATGACCTCGACGAGTGGGTGTTGAAGCATGACCGAGATATTTTCCCCATACTACCAAATCTCAACTATGACGAACCATGTGATGGACCTTGGATCTTGCAAGAATTTGACTATCAGCAAGATGCAGGTGAAAATGGGTTTGTTTTGGTGGATAACAAGGAAGCAATGGTGGAAGAAGAGAAATTTGAGTGGGACTCTGATAATGATAATGTCCTTGAGCCTGGAAGTAGTAGGAGCTACTCTAAGTGTATTGATTTCCTTGGATTTCATCCTTACAAGGAGGTTGTGTTGTTGGGTTTATGGGACAGGGTGCTAGCCTATCATTGGTCTAGCTCAAAGCTTCAAGATTTGGGCAAGCTTTTCCCAAAATTCTACTATGATGCTGACCGTGAATTCTTGGAAAAAATGGTAACAGAGTCTTTCATATACACTCCCTGCTGGTTGGGGGAGCTCCCTGAACAAGAGAATTTGGAAGCTATGCTGTAAGATGAGAATGCTTTTCTTGCCTACTCTTGTGTCTTGTCGGTTCTTCTTTTGATATTTGTGCACAATACAGATCGTTTCCCTGGGATAAACTATACTTACACTTCCTGCTGGTTTTGTTGTGCACGCTTGCAAGTTGAGTGGCTGAAGTGTATGCTTACAACTTGAGTTGCATGTGACTGTCAAGTGTGAACTAAGATAGAAATGAGGGAGGGAGGGAGGGAGGGAGGGAGGGAGGGTCGAACCCAGGACCCCGGATACCAAAAATTGGCCCAGTCGCGTATCTAAGGACCTGTTTTTGTCCTGATTTTGGCGTGTTTTGGTCCGGCATACCCAGGTCGAACCCAGGATCCTGGGTACGTCCTGGGAACGCCGGACGAAGCGGATTCGGCGAGTGGACCCGCCTAGTCAGCATATATTCGCCCTTATTTATCCAAAGTTCGCCCATATTCTCCCAAAGTTCGCCTATATAAACCATATTCGTCCAAAGTTCGTCCATATAGACCATATTTGACCAAAGTTTGCCCAAAATTCGGGCATATTTGTCCAAAGTTCGTCCGTATCGCCCATTTTCGTCCAAATTTCGCCCAAAGTTATCCATATAGACAGATTCGCCCAAAGTTCTCCAAAAATTCGGGCATATTCGCCCAAAATTGGTCCGTATCGACCATATTGTCGAGATGGTCTGAGTGGAGTATGAGCCGGCATCGGAGAACCGCTGCCTCCCATAGTGGTTGCACTTGAATGCCGCCACCACCTCACATGCAGAGCTAGCGTCTAGGGAGGAAATCCATCCTGCAGAGTTGTACTGTACATTGTTCCCCTGTACGGCTAGGACATGTACTTGTGCCAGCCCGGTTCGGTGACGTGAGATATGTCGTGGTATTGCTGACGGATACGTTGCGAAGGGATCATTAAAGTACGTGTTTAGAGACATGGGGTAAGGTGAAAGGTTGGCGGGTACGAGGTAACACAGCTTACCCAGGTTCAAATTCTATGACGGTGGCGGAATTTTACTCCTGCTATAAATCATTATAACGACAATACGCCGGGTTAATCGGTTCGCTGTGCGTGATATGAGTTAATTGGTGCCCTAAAGGCTCCTTCAGGTCCGGCTTATATAGACGCCAGATCCTTGGGTTACAGGGAAAGTCCTAGACTGACAGGTTATAGAGTCCTACACGGTTACTACTAGTCTAACGTGTCTTGCACTCCAAGGCTCCGGGTACGTCGATGACTCCACCGTAGCCTTCCTTCATCCGGCATGGGCCTCCCTTCTGGATCCATCTAACTGGGTCGCCTAGCAGGCCATAGGCATTGCTACCGGTTATGGGCCACCCGGGTTATCCGGATTAGAGACATGCAATGGTGATACTCATTTAGCATATCCCAAATAGTAGCCCCGGGAGAAATCCGAGATCTTGCGCTGTCTTGCCTCTTCAAGTTGAATGCTCCGTCTATATGAATGTCGGCAAATCGTCAAGCAATATCTTGTAGTCCTCCCAAGAACCATGCGATGTTCTCCGTCTTTAATACGTAAGTCAGAGAATTGCTGAATCTTTCATCGTACTTTTCTCATAGCCGGACAAGATCCGTCCATGCCGGAATCTTCCGATGGGATCGCCCACCTACCTATGTCAGTAGAGTGACGTAGACCATAGGTCAGCGACGCCTCGTAACCCACACATGCAGAGAACGCAATCATAGACATTTTCCCGCGTGAAGGATACGAAACGTTGGCGGCGGCGGTGGGAACGTGGCGAAATTTTCGCGCACGTGCTATCCACACAGCAGTCATTCGATCACTTTGCACGAATCTTGACGCTGAGTACTATATGTTATAACCGCGGTGATTTTTATCTTTTTCACCTCATTCTTCCTCACATCGTCTTCTTCCTCTAGCTAACGTCTCCTCGAGCTCTCCGCGCGCATAGAGAAAAACCCTAGCTTTTCTCCAATCTCTCAGCCACCTCCCATTCTCACCAATGGCTAGCAGCGGCAGCACTTCGTCCATGGCGGCGTCAAGCGAGGCCATGGTCAAGCCGACGGGCTTCGTCCATGTCTCGCCGGAAGGGGTGGTGGTGCCGCGTACTGCGGTGGTTGCATCCACGGGCAGCTACCATATTCCAGCGGGGGCTGGAACCACTTGAGGAAGAGGCTGATTCCCATAAGGGGGAATGGCGCGGCTCGGACATCACCGAGAACGATATCAAGGATATGCTTACCGAGGGGTACCTCCCTGCGACGGAGGGCCTGGCCTGGCGGGCGGCATCGGCCGGCGAGGTCGTCCCTTCTCCCTTAGCCGAAGAAAAAGGTATACCTCAAAGCCCAACTAGTGTGTGGCGTCTCCCTCCCAATCTCCGACTTCTTCATAGAAGTCCTTAGCCACTACCAGGTTCAACCTTAGAGCCTATCTCCGAATAGCATCCTCGCGCTTAGCATTTACGCGGTGCTTTGTGAGGGTTACCTAGGAATTAGGCCTAGGTTAGATCTGTTTATTTACTTCTTCACTGTGAAGAGGGAAGCCAGAGTGAGTAAGGAGGAGCTTAGGAATTGTGGGACCATTAGCTTCAAGATCCGGCCTGGACGGTGGTTCCCCGACATCGTAAGCCATGAATCTTTCAAGAACTGGCAGAGGACGTATTTCTACGGCCCAGATATCCCTCTGGCTGGCCGAGAAAGAACGTACCCAGATTTTGTCGATGTAGCAGCCTCTGAAGCCCCGACATGGAGATCCCAAGCCCTCCTTCCCTCCGACGACAAAGCCTCTCGCGCTATAAGGCAGATCGACTGGTTTGACCGGGTTGGACCTAGCCATGTGCTGGTTCGTTAGGCGGATCCAGCCTCTGCAGCACCGCGTGAAGCTTATGCACCATTATACCAAGGATAGGAAGGATAGCCTCCGTATCTCCGAGGACAACTTTTCGAGTGAATCCGTTAAGCTTCGCCTCAAAGACATAGTCAAGGTGAAGGATATGAAGTGTGGCTTCACCATCACCTACGACATGTTCGAGGGCGGCACGTGCCCAGAGGTATTCATTTATTTTCCGTGTATGACATATACTCCAGTTCTTCCGTCTTGCATATACCTTTGCACCTAACACTTGTGGGATTCTCTTAACAGCTGAAAAATCTAGATGAAGGTAGCATGGCTGCCCAAGTCTATGATCCCAAGTTGAAGTAATTCACCGTCGTGTCCGACGACGAGGTCCCGCTAGCGCGAAAGCAGAAGAGCTCCACCTCTGACGCTGCCGACGGAGGCAAGAGAAAGAAGACAGAGGGTGGAGCCTCCAAGAGATCCACCACCTCCCTAGAGGCGGAGAAAAGAAGAATGATTGGTATCCTGTTAACCAAAGCACCAATCATTGTGTAAGCTTCTTTTCATCCGACATTGTCCCTTACTCATCTTATTCCTATACTTATACTTGTTTGCACGTTTCAGGAATAAAGCCAGTATGAGTTTGAAGAAGACCTCCAAAACATGGGGGGCTTCTAAAAACATTAAAGAAATGTTTGTCCAAGCGTCTCCTGCCATCGCCCCTCCGACTCCGAGTGTCCAACCTTCTGCCGCTCCAACAAGTTCTCCGACAAAGGTAGCGTCTGAACCTTCCGCCATGGAAGTGGACCCAACTCCTTCTCAGGAGGTCCTAGACGTTGTCAGCGAACTGGCGACGCAGGAGAACACATCTTCTAAAGTGGCTGAAGCTCCGGCTAAGGATGCCACTGGTAGCGATAAGGCGATGGTGGAAGGCGGAA
The DNA here is from genome assembly GCA_030063025.1 of Avena longiglumis. NCBI lineage: Eukaryota > Viridiplantae > Streptophyta > Magnoliopsida > Poales > Poaceae > Avena > Avena longiglumis. The sequence continues at coordinate 578,472,529 of CP125974.1, read as the reverse complement.
CTTCTGCCGTAGGCAGAGTCGTTGCACCCAAGGTGCCAACAAAGCTTCCCAAGATTGTCTACCTGGTGCTTACACTGAGTAGCTCAGCTCTGGATCCTGGTGCAGCGCCGACTTCTCCCATGTGCGGCCTTGAGGAGCTGCTCAAACAGTCGGAAATCATCCGTGTAAACACGCTTGCTTTTAGCAAGATGTTTGCCGAGAGCGCCAACAATCTCAAGATCATCGCACTTGTAAGTTTTATATGCCTTTTGCATTTCATATGCAGTATCCCACTGTAGCCTCCGAGCATTTAGACAGAAAACCATAAGTCTTTGGTTCTGAATGCTCTAAGAGTGACTAAGCTATAAACTTTGCACTGTAGCTCCCACGTATTTAGTTTGAATGAATTATTCCGACTAGATACTTTTAGAGTAGCACACATAGTGTTTGTAATTTCAATATTGTAGCCCCCAAGCTTCTAGTTGAAACAAAATTAGTTCCAACTAGATGCTTAAAGAAAGACTAAGCATAGCGTTGAATTTAAAACTCGTACTGTAGCCCCCAAGCTTCTAGGTGGATAATTTTCCGGCTAGATGCTTAAAGTAGACCAAGTAACTTTGTCATATTCTGCAGAATGAGAATACTCGAAGAACAGCCGCCAACGACAAGTTCCACAAGATGCATGCAGACCTTGAAGCCGAAAAGGGTAAAACTGCCTTCTTGAAGGATCAAATCACCAGGAGCAAGAGTCTGTTTTTATTTTCAATTTCAAGCTTAACTTGTTCTTGTGCCGTTAACTTCCGACTACTCATTGTGTTTTGTTATTTATCCGACTTGCAGAAGCTATCACCAAGGCCAAGGACATTGTCGAGCAATCCAAGCACATTCAAGAGCTGGATAGCGAAAACAAGATCCTTAAGCAGGAGAGGGATGAATCTTTGAAGATGCATGAGGATGCTCTGAAAGCCATGCAAGAATCCACGAACACGGAGATCAACCGCCTTAAAGAGGAGATTGCAATCCTCAAGGAGAAGAACAAAGCTGCTGCTGAGAAAAATGCTCGCAACCTTGATGCTTACAAGACCCTCCGAACGGAACGGGATTATTTGGCGGAAACTCTCCAACAAGCTGAGGATAGTGTCTTTGGTAAGCATTCTCCGTCTTGAACTTATGTAAGCCAGATATTCTGAACTTATGTTGAGTTGAACTCATGTATTCCAATACTTGGCCTGGAACGCAGCTCCTATTGGTTTGAGCAATAATCCTCCTCCGCCAAAGGAATGCATGGTTCTTGCCGGCAACTTCATTAGTACCGCCATCACCCAAGAAAAAGAGATTGCCAAGCCCTTGAGCATCAACATTAAGGCATGGACTCTTTTATGAAGTATTCAGAGATTTTGCGCCAAGCCCCCGAGCGTATCGTAAGCTGGAAAGCTTCATGTACCCGAGCTAGTGCAACGATGGCCTTAGCCATGGTCAAGGTTCACTACGATGATGCCGACATCAAGACGGTGACCTCTGGCCTGCCGGAAGTGGACGACGATGGACAGAAGATCCATCACGGAGCTATCTAGTCCTCGCTCGCCGGCTATGACACCAGGGTCGCCCAGTTGGTTGATGCAAACACCTTTGTGCCTCTTCAGGTTATACATGCCGACCAAGAAAGTTCCTCCGAGTCCCTCAAGACTGCCGACTTTGTTCATGAGCAAGATGTCTCTTCTGCGGCCAATGACGCCACCTCAAAGTCTCCTGCACCAGAAGAGTGAAAAAACTATGTAATATTTGTCACTTCTGAATGTTTTGTTTGCATGCGGAAAACAATGAGTTAATCTTAAGGCAGAAAAAATGGGTATAAGTTTCCTGCTACTTAAGAACTAATTCCTGCATGTATATATTTTTTAAGCAAGTGTTGGCTTATCCATTACTCTGGTTTTTATGCTTGACTTTTCCTGATTCGTAATACCCGTATTCGGAACTATACGCTCAGGCGATGATACCCAATGGCACCGTAAAAAAACTAAGCATAAAATCGCCGACTTCGAGTGCCGAAAGTCACTACTCCAGAATCCACATAAAAACAACACAGAACGTGTAGACTAGAAAACTTAAGCTAATGCCCGTAGGCGAAATTTTCACAAGTGCAAATGCAAAACTTGCGCATAAAGGTTTTATATGATCCAAAAATGAACACTAAAGGAGGTAAAAGACTCAAGCATATGAGTGGACCAAAGATCTTTATTTCATTGATCATATAAGAGATACACAGTAGATAGTAAAATATGCTAAGTGTAGAAAGGACGTAGCTGTGCTATGTTCCATGGCTGATCAAGCTCCGGGTAGTCATCATCCGGGTCACGTCGCTTACGCTTATGATCATCATTTGGTTTATCCTCTAGTTCACGATTGTCAACGAGGTAGTAAGAACCATAGAGTAGCGCTTTGCTTATGATGAATGGTCCTTCCCATGGCGGGGATAATTTATGTGACTTCTTCTGCTTAAGTCGGAGCACCAGGTCCCCCTCTTTAAACGAGCGATGCCGAACGCGGCGACTATGGTAGCTGTGCAGCTTCTCCTGGTTGATGGCGGATCTTTGGCATGCCAATATGCGCTCTTCCTCGAGAAGGTCTACATCTAGGTGCCTGGATTCTTCAGCATCATATTCGTCATAGGCAGTCATGAAGAATGTCGAAGGGTAGGATTGCTTCTGCTCCATATACCATGAAATAAGGGGTGTAGCCGGTGGATCTGTTTGGAGTAGTTCGTAAACTCCACAAACAAATGGTAATTCCTCTGCCCAGGCTCCAGCTGCTGCGGTGACCCAGCATACCACTGCATGATGTAGTACACTATAGTCGTTGACATAACACCAATGAAACACAGTTCACTAGTATTACATCACTCAGAGTGGTACAACAGAAACACAGCAGGTCCAAGACATGACTATAGGTTACAACTCGACTCTTTACATAAGATCCAGAGAACACTTTAGGTTAAAGAGAGAAAAAGAAACTTCTTACAAAGAAGAATCAAAGAATAACAAATCCAAATCTATCATACTAATAATACTAGTATCTAAACTATTGCGGCTTGCATTGCTGCTATTGCAATACTCTACATAAATAGGTTCTATGGCTAGATATTTTATTCATATCTAATCAGTAACTTCATTTTCACTTTAGTTGATTTATATGTTGACTTCCTTGACTTCATTGAAGAACTTGAGCTTTTGATGATGATTCCTGGAGCATAACTTGATGTAGACGTCGTCTTAATGGCTTCAGAATTTAGCAAGGGTTAAGAAGATACGTTGAGTACGAGCATACTCAGCAAATTCACTAGAAAAGGAGTGTTTGATGCACTATATCTACACAGACCATAGGTCGTAGGCAATGCAAGTTTTTGTAAACATTTCTTCAAGGTTTGCTTTTATTCTGAAAAGCTATGTCCGTCAGCCTTCACGGGTTTACCAAAACTTTCATAGAGTTCCTTTCCCGCCGCGTTCGTAGCTCCTTCCCGGAACAAGGAGTAACAAGTTATAGTTCTTACACTCTACAGAGGTGTGTTACTTTTCCCATAAGAGATCTTAAGCTTTGTTGCACGGCCGGGAGTCTATTCCCGTTCAAACTTCCATGGTTTGAGGCCCAACCTAAGATCCAAGCCAATCACTGCCCTTTCCATGACCCCATATGTCTGCACGATCCTTCAGGGCTGGCTCACCTCCGTTAAGCCCCCTTTCGGGCAGGCTAAAACCCCGATGAGTTCCCGAAGACTCTATGAGCTGGTGGTGCCCTGGTAAGTACCTTATAGGTCTGGCTAAATCTCCGGCAGCCACTCATAGATAATCTAGACACCAAAAACGCGGGGCCTAAGGGTGCCCACCCATATGTTGGATCCGCACAAGGAATCACAATGTCACATTAAGGTAGTCTTGCCTCCATACGAAAGGAAAATGATACAGCTGACTTCTCCGTCCCATTCCAAATCTCATGGTCAACGCATAATATACGGCGCAAGAATCACTGGCGACATTGGTTGTTAAGTCCTATATGATATATTGCTGAGAAGTGGTATTCCAACTACCATGTTTAATAGATTAGCTGATCACCATGGATCAGTAACCAATAGTTCATATTATTATCAAAAATAGTGTTTTCTGACCCTTTTGAAATGCAGGTGATGACACACTGAATTTGTAAAATACTTTACAAAAAATAATCAAAGGACATGAGCAAGTGTGAACTTGCCTTTTGTGATTGCAAGATTATGCAGTCACGGTCTTCGAGAAAATATAAGATCCAATATCTGAAAACAACATCATTGGTCCGGTAAGGACTAATGTTTAAAGAAGCAAGATGCTATTATGCATAGTAATGTAATGCAAATTGATAAACTCGAATCCCCGGAATAAAAGTTGTTCTAGGGTTTGGATACTGGAAATGGTTTCTTTGGAATGTGTTGTACTTTTAGATAAGCTTCACACTTGTGTTTCTTATTAAGGCTTGTGAGTGTGTGTGAAACAACATGTAATTACAATACCATACAATAATAATATACATAAATGTGGAATGCTACTCAAAGACTATTTATATAAGTATTGCCTTATCTTCAAATTTTACTTTACAAGTAATGACATTTATAAAGAACTTAAGTGTTAATAATCTTAAGTATACAAGTAAAGTATGAAGTAATGGGATTATTATTAATTGTCATGTGTTGTTTGAAGTGGAAAAAGGATAACATTTGAAGAAAAGGTTTCTTTACTAAGGTTTAAACAATCTTGATAGCTTTTAGAATATGATTGATAGAATGTGATTGATGTTGTTTATGCTTGCTTGAATAGTTTGGAATTTGAGATGCTTTACGTCTTAATTAAAATAGACCAAAGTTAACTATAAAACATATAATAAAGTCTTTAGCATTATATTTAAAGTCTTGTAGACTAAAGTTAAGTTTAAGAACATAGATGGACTTAGGGTGTAATGCTTATGATATTTGCATCTTGTTCACTTTATATTGTTTTCTTAAAGTTACTTAAGAATGACATTAGTTCTATTTGATTAGTGGTTTCTTAATTTTATAATGGAATAGAATCATTTATCCTTTTATAAATGAGTGATAATGGTTTGTAAATAAGGAAATAATATTACTTGACTACTTATGGATTCACTATAGTGTTTTGGTATGTTTATAAACTTGTGGTTGAAGTAATGGAAAAGGTTTTATTAGTCACAAATTATTCTTGAGGATTTTACATTTGATAAGGATCTTTCTAGAAAATAAGCTACACTTATGGTTGAATAATAATTCAATAAGATTGTATTTAAAATGTGTTGAACTATTTTGACTTCATATTATCAATATTTAAGACTAATATTATTTTTATACCTTAAAGGAATAATTTTAGAAATATTAGCAATTTTTTATTTATCCTTATATGAATTATCAATTAAGGAAATATGTTTAAATTCAAGTTATTAAAGTGTTTAAATTTTATTTACCTCAAAAGTGGAATATTATATTTTTAACGTGTAAATATAATTTTTGTGATCATTCTGGTATATTATATTTGTTTTTGTGATTTATAAATAATAGGATATGATTTTTATAAGACTTACTACTATAAAAATACTTAATAAATAATAAATATTTAATTAAGTGATATAATATTTTATATTTATAGATTTGCATTGTAGGTATTATTTTTCTAAGGATTTTGGTATATTATTTATATTTTTATTATTTACTATTACTAAAATATGAATTTTCAAAGTTTTATTACTTATAAAATTTTATTAAATAGTAATTAATGAATGACTAACATAATAATGTTTGACAATCAAATTAAGTTATAGATTTTATTTTTTTGCAAATTTCCATATAGAAAACATTTTTTCTGAATTATAAAACAAAAGTTATTAACTTGTTAATGTTTATTTATTTCCTACTTAAATTCGAAATAACAAAATACTTTTCTCACTCATACTACCCCTACACACAGTCACTGACTGGTGGGCCAGTGACCACAGTACACGCCACACAAGCAAAGACTTGGTCACACTGGCTGACTAGGCATGGGGTGATGTAATCTTGACGTCATGATGATGTCGGCGAGTCCTCCACAACCAGTTTATGGTCACTGGCGGTGAACTGTTGTGCCCTAGCGCGAAAGGTTGATGTTGTCGGACAGAGGGGACCAAGGCGAATCTATTGGTGGTGACGCCGCTCAGGTTTGTTCACCGGAAGTCACCGGCGACGAACTTTTGTGGCGGCCGACGGCGGTGCTCTATGAAACTAGGTCTACAGTGAGACCTAGCAAGCAAAAATAGGGTCTAGAGATGCGCAAGCTCACCCTGATACTTGTACAGGGGTTGATAAGGACGATGGCGCTCCGGTACGACCTAATCTTCATGGACTCCGACGATGACCGGCAAAAGGGAACGACAAAATTCGATCATTTCCGAGCTCCCCTTGATACTGTGTTCCTCTCAGATGATCTACATGGGACGGTGCTTCTCCTCGTCCACTCCATGGCCTCCGGGGCAAAATCCACATGATGGCATGCACCGATGGTGGTGGCTAGGGTTTTGGTTGCCGTAGGAAATTTGAGAGGAAGAAGAAGATAAGGCTCTCTCGCGCGTCGGTAATCTTCTTATAGGCAACGAACAACGGCGACGCGCATCTTGGCGTCTGCAGGCATCGCGGTGACGATCGACGGCGAAGAGACGGCTACCAAGGTGCTTCCAATAGATGAGGAAGACGACAACAACAATTTTGCAGAAACCCCCTTGGGAAACATTCTGTCTCAACCCGTGATCCATGGTTGCGTCCCACCCGTCAGTCACTGTGGTGACGAGCTGGGCTCGCTATTGGGCCGAAGCGGGCTACACGTGGGCGGTAGATAACGGAGATGAGAGATGGGTTGTGGCCTGGCTGCCTTTTTCTTTTTTCCCTGAAACCTCTTACTATTTTCTTTTTTCAGTTTTTGTAATTCATGTTTGTCTTAAATCCTTCTTTATAGAATTCATTCTTTAGATAAATGCAAGCATATAAAAATGTATTTCAAATTCTGGTATGAGTTTATTATTATGATAGCATACTTTATTTATTATTTTCTCATTTTATAATTATAGAGAGATTCTTGTATTAAATAGAATAAGTAGGAATTACGGTTTTAGGTTTTTTTAGGATTTGTTAAAGATCTTAAAAATTATCTATAACATTATTTTCATTTTTTTGGAGTAATGAAGTTTTAAAATGTTTACTGGTAGCCATAGAGTTTATTTATATGTATTTAATCACATAGTAAGGTATATATTTTATTATAACTAATATAGGAGTTAGGGTTTGAATTGTAAATGTTTACCCTAGGGTTTAGGGTACTTAATATACTTATATTCTTTTGTTGATGTGAATAAAGATTAATGGCTAAACATATTGTCTTTATGTTTGTGATCTTTAATGATATCACCCTTTCAAATAGAAAGTTATTATTTGGAATGAATTATGAGAGAGAATTGATAAAGATAACTCCTAAGCACATATGGTTATGATAATTATAAATGACAAAGATGTGCTTAAGTGATTTGCTATAGGAAAATATTCCTATAAGCCATTGTGGAAATAAGATGATTGACCAAACAGATGAAATGGATATTATGTTTGGTTAATAATTTAAAGTTGAGTGTTTACCAAGAATTCCTATCTTCCATAATTCACAACCCTAGACTTCTAATTAAGGAATTCCTTTCCTAGATATACTACCTCTTCATATCCATCATCATGTGTTAACTTGATGAGCTTTACTTCAGAAGAATATTCTTATCCACCTTTTATTCTTCTAAATCCATTTATAAATCCAATGAGATTGACACTAAAGCTTTTCATAATCTTCTCATATATGTATTTGGTTATCAAACTATTCTACTACTAATAATATCCAATCTAACATATGGTTACAGTTGCCTCCATTCATACTCTTCCTTTATCATCCATCACCAACATTACTCCAGTAGTTGTATATATCAAATTTTAATCTCCTCAAAAGTTTACTATCCTTTAAGAGGAATACTACTACTTCAATAGCTCCATGCTACTCTAGGTTCAGCTTAATTATACTATCTTATCCTACTTATCTCCAGTAACTCATAAATTAACTTCTCATTATATCATGGTGACCTATCATGGCTAACCTAGGATAACATATCTATACTAAGGTTCAATCATATTATATCCACCGATGTCACTTATACATGATATAATCATTCACTCTTAGTGACTTGAGCATGATCATTACAATCCTTTGATCATTTATGGCTTAGGTTTCCAATCGGCTAATCAAGGCCTTCATCAATACAACATTACAGTTGTATTATAATTATCTTCTCAGTATCTCTTACTGAGTAGAAGATATTATCCATTGACTATAACTACTTGATCCAACCAGATTACGCCTTGGTAACTATCTTCAGAATTCATCCTTATAACCCTCTTTGTTACCACATATATCTTTATTTCAAATAACTCTTCTATCCATTTAGGAGTGAGTTAACTCCACCAATTATCATATTGATTTAATTCTCTTCAAACACTCCCATCCTATAGATGATATCTAAAACTAGCATTACTATTTACCTCTTCTTACTTCTTTCTTTATAGGCCTTAAGTGAATGCTATGATATGGACAAGAGTTTATAGATCAAGAATTGATAGACTAAGACTTGATAGATCAATATTTAATGAGCTAAGAATTGATGAATCAATAGTTGATTACTCAACATTGATGAACAACAGATATTAGAATATGGTTCAGTAGAGATGGTAAAGATTGATGTGGATAGAAATATATATGGTGAATGATCTTGACTTGATTTCCTTCCTACTCAACAAGTGATAAAGAATTTGTGTTTAAGAAATACCATGATGCTCATGGTAGGAATGTATAAGAATGATATAGGTCAAGACTTAGTTATTGAATTCTTGTTACTTGGGTTATATTCTTAACTTGGTATTCATGAGTGATGGTAATGAATACTATGATATGATCTCTTAAAGATCAGATATTAATCATTAAACAATGTATTGTGGTTTAATTTTATTATATTTGATCTACCCTTAGATCAAATCATGTTTACCCAAAGTGAGGTTTTAGCAAAGGTCATATTGAAACTTATCGCAATTAACTTGATGATCTACTTCAGTTCCACCAAGTTAAGAGAAACTTCAATCACTTTGACAAGTTTTGTTCAAAAGCGCGAAAATTATTCGGATTTTCTATGCATGAATGCAATGCACACACCTGGGTTCAGCCTATTTCTAAGCTCTAATGTTGGGATGTTACAACTGCTCTATGTAGCGGTGCCTCTAGACGTGGCTTTATTCCCTGTAGAATTAATCCATTGGCTCGCTCAACTTGTCCATTGGACTGTGGATGTGCCACAGATGCCAAATCAAGTCGGATGCCCTTCTCCCAACAATAGGCTTCCACTTCTCCGAGTGACAAGTTGTTGCCGTTGTCGGTAATGATGCTATGTGGGAAACCAAATCTCACCACTAGATCCCGGACAAACCTAAATGCAGTTGCCCCGTCAAGCTTTCTAATGGGTTTAGCTTCTATCCATTTTGTGAATTTATCAACTGCCACTAGCAGATGCGTGAACCCACAAGGTGCCGTATGTAATGGACCAACCATGTCTAGCTCCCAGACTGCAAATGGGCAAGTTATTGATATGGTTTGCAATTCTTGAGCTGGTACATATGGTTGTCGGACATAATACTGTCATCCCATGCATGTCTCAACCAGCTTGTCGGCGTCCGACTTCGCGGTCATCCAGTAGAATCCTTGCCAGAAGGCTTTGGAGACCAAAGATCGGGGAGCGGCGTGATGCCTGCAATATCTGAGATGAATCTCATGAAGGATTTCAATACCTTGTTGTTGTGAAGCACACTTCAGGTATACACCAGTGGTACTTCGTTTATAGAGTTGTCCATTGATTATGGTATAGCCCTTAGCTCGACGTACTATTTGCCGACTTTCGACCTTGTTGATGGGCAAAGTTCCGTGTACGATATATTCCATAAACAGTTTTGTCCAAGCCGGAGGGACTTTTGTTACTGTATGAACAAATGAGTCAACTCTTATCCGAGTTCGATTGGTCCACTCCCTTCACGGATGGGTTCCGTAGATGCTCTAGAAAAACGCCAGGCGGAACTAGTTTGCGTCCTAATCCAAGTTTTGACAGTAGATTAGCCGCCTCATTTTCCTCCCTTTTGACATATTTGACTTCATAGCCTTGGAAGCACTTGGCTATCTCATCTACTTCGTCTCGATATGCCACTATCATAGGGTTCTGCACGTTCTAGGTGCCAGCCACCTGCTGGGCAACCAAGTAGAAATCTCCACAGCAAACCATGTGCTTGATGCCAATATCCTTGGCTACGCAAAGTTTGTGAATGAGTGCTTCTTATTCTGCCATGTTATTTGTAGCCTCAAAGTGGATCTGCAAAAACGTAGTACAATGTTTTCCCTGTTGGTGACTGTAGCAGTACACCAGCCCCCGAGCCATTGAGTAGCTTTGATCCGTCAAAGTGCATCACCCAATATTCTAGCTCTGGCACAGGGGTAGCATCTGGTAGCTCCGTCCAATCTACAATGAAATCCGCCAAGACTTGTGATTTGATAGCGTCATGTCTCTTTTAGGTGATCTCAAAGGCGGCGAGCTCAATGCCCCACTTCGCCACCCGTTCTGTGGCGTCGCTATTGTTGATGATGTCGGACAGTGGAGCTTTGCTCACTACTATGATAGGGTGCTCCTGGAAGTAGTGCCTTAGCTTCTGAGAAGCAAGGAACACTCCATAAGTTAGCTTTTGGTAGTGCGGGTACCGTTGCTTGGAATCCGTCAAGACCTTGGTTATATAGTAAACTGGTTGTTGCACTCCGTACTCATGCGCTGATTCTTTCCACTCCATGACGACGACGATGCTGATTACCCGGTTGGTGTCTGCCATGTATATTAACATAGGCTCTCCAGGCTCGGGTGCTACGAGTATAGGTGCTGAGGATAGTATCCCATTCAGCTCCTTAAGTGTAGCATCTGCTTCGTCCGTCCAAACAAATTTGTCCGCCTTCTTCAGCAACTTGTAGAGTGGCAACGCCTTCTCTCCAAGTCGGTTGACGAACCGGCTTACTGCTACAACGCAACCCATGAGCCGTTGGATGTCCTTCAGGCATGTCGGACGATTAATGTTTAGGATGTCCTTGATTTTCTCTGGGTTGACCTCAATTCCACGCTGGGAAATGATGAAGCCCAAAAATTTGTCGGCTGGGATGCTGAAGACGCACTTCTTTGGGTTAAGCATCATGTTGTATTTCCGTAGATTATCAAAGGTTTCCTTAAAGTCAGAGATTAAGTCATTTGACTTTTTAGACATCACAGCTATATCGTCCACATAGGCGTGAACATTCCGACCAATCTGGTCGTGTAGGCAATGTTGCACAGTCCCCTGGTAGGTAGCACCTGCGTTTTTAACCCAAAGGGCATCGTGACATAGAAAAACGTGCCATAAGGTGTGGTGAACGAACTGGCCAACTGGTCCAACTTCCTCATTTTGATCTAGTGGTATCCTGAGTATGCATCTAGAAAACACAGAAGTTCCAAGCCAGCCGTCGAGTCAATGACTTGGTCAATGTGAGGCAAAGCAAACGGATCCTTCAAACACGCTTTGTTCAAGCCGGTGCAATCAATGCACATTCTTAATTCTTTGGTTCTCTTTTTGGGGACAAGTATAGGATTGGCCACCCATGGGGTGTGAAGGACTTCTCGAATAAACCTAGCCTTAAGTAACCTAGCTATCTCTTTGCCTATGGCGCGTCTCTTCTCATCTCCTAAGCGTCTTAGAGGTTGTTTCACTGGTTTGCTACTTGGATCAATGTTTAAGCTGTGCTCGGCAAGTTCCCTAGGTACACCTTTCATGTCAGCAGGTTTCCAGGAAAAGATGTCCCTATTCTCATGGATGAACTCGACGAGCGTGCTTTCCTATTTGGGGTCCAGGTTTGTCCCAATGGCGGTGGTCTTGGAGGCATCGCCTACCACAAGTTCCACCGGCTTGGTTTTGATGGCGGCCTTGAAGGCGGGGTCGGAGTCAGAAATCTTCTTCTTTGATGCCAGCATCTCCGTGGCATCGACCTTTCTCTGGATCTCCTTGAATTCTTCGCTGTAGAGGACAGCTTCTACAAAGGCTGCTTCTCCAATCTCGCAGTCCCTTGCTTTGGAAAAGCTTCCAGATACGGTGATGACACCATTTGGTCCGGGTATCTTGAGCTTGTTGTATACAAAGCATGCTTTGGCCATGAAGGAGTGGAAGATGTCTCGTCCCGAATATGACGTGGTACACGCTCTTGAAGGGGACCACCTCAAAGGTCATGCGTTCTTGGCGGTAATTTTTGATGTCGCCAAATGCGACTAGAAGGGTGATACACCCAAGGGACCGAGCTTCCCGGCCAGGAACAACGCCATGGAACACGGTGCTGGTCCGCCTTAGGTTTGCCTCCGTCAAGTTCATCTTGTGCAGTGTATCCAGGTACATAATGTTGATGCTGCTTCCACTATCCACCATGCATTTGGTGAACTCATTGCCATCAATCAAAGGGTTGACGATGATGGCATATTGGTTCTCTGTTGGAATAAGATCTGGGTGATCCTTCCTATCCCATGTAATTGGAACTTCCGACCAGCGCAGGTACTTAGGGACTGGGGGTAGGGTGGCCATCAGTATCCTTAGCGAGGTTTTCTGTGCCCGGACAGTTGGGGTGCCAAGGAAAGTGTGGTAGACGGGCGCCTTCTTCTTGAAGGGGTTCTTGCCTTTTCCATCACCCTTGTCGGCGTGCTTGGGGTCAACGTCCTTGTCCATGTCGCTTGAATCCTTGGCCTCCTCCTCCTTCTTCTTTCCTTTGCCCTTTCCTCACGGTTGGTTATTCCGGCTTCGTTTGTAGCCGGACTCCGGGTCTTCTTTGAGATCGTTGACAAATTTGAAGTGGCGGTTGGTGTGGGTGGCTTTGCCATTGCCGTCGAGGTGTACGAGGCATGGCATATCACAATATTCCTTGTACGTTTGGGGTATGTGGGGCACTGCCGGGGTAGTTCCACTACAGCGCTGTTGCCCATGACCAGCACCCCGTCCTCGGCCGCGTTGGCCTCCATCACCTCTTCCTGCAAACGCCATGGAAACCATGTTAGAGGTTGGCTTTTTTTCTGGTGGACTCTTCCGCTTGGAGTTGTTGTTCCTCTTAGCTTGGGTTGGAATGGCCATTGCCGGCAGGGAGCCACGAGCATCGTTGTCGGCAGCCACGAACTCACTAGCCAAGGAGATCATCTGACTGAGATTTAGCATGTGGTTGTCCTGCAGGAGCTTCAACTTATGTCGGAGCAATGTACCTTTTTGCAAACCATCAATGTAGGCGGCCATGGCGGTCTGATCGTGCACTCCAGCACAGGAATTTTTCATATCCATCCAGGGGGAGAGGTAGGTGCGATATGTCTCGTCTTTCCCTTGCACACACCACTATAGATCGCCCACAGTGCAGAGATGTTTGTACGTACCCTCAAAATTTTTGGTGAACGCTTCTTGCATGTCCAACCAATTACATATGGAATTTTTCGGCAAGTCGTCGATCCATTGGAGGGCCATACCCGTCAACATCAATGGGAGGTACTTGACGTCAACGTTGGGGTTTCCCCTGGCGATCTCGACCGCGTTGCCGTAGTCCTGCAACCATGTAGCTGGTTTGGCAGTGCCGTCATAGGGCTTGATTGTCTTGTCTATCCGGAAACCCTTGGGGTAAGTTGCGTTCCGTACCACAGGTCCAAAGCAACATGGTCCCAGGTACTATCCTTCCCGGGCCTTGTGAATCCTATCCAAACGTGATCGTTCATCGTATGGCTTCGGGCTTGATTTTTTCTTATTGCCATCAGGGGAGGGGCTGCGTGATTGACGCGGGCCTCCTCCGCCATGGTGGCTGCTAGGCGGCGATGGAGGCAGAGGCGGCGACGGGTTAGACTTCTTGCTGTTACCCTCCTGCGATGCCTCGCGTCTATAGCGGTTGCTTGTCGGACGCGGAGGGTCATGGCGTGACCTACTCTTGTGTCCTTGATTGTCATTGCGCTCTTCGCCATGACGAGGCTGCTCTATGTTATCACGAATGACAATGCCGCCCTTAGGGCGCCTTGGCGGAGGCATGCTCGTATGGTGGTGAGCCTTTGGGTCTTCGTGATGTCGGGGGGATCGGGGCGGTGGAGATGGGCGACAAGGATGGGACTTACCTCCATGGTTGGCGGATATGTGGATAACATCCTTCCTATTGCGTGCATCCCTCCGTCTTCATTCTGATGAACCCGTCTGGGACCTGACATCGTGAGGAGAACTTTCCCTTGGAGGCATGGGATTGCTAGACTGGCAATATGCAGGGTCAGACTCAAGCCTCTGAGAGGTGGCCTTTCCCTATTGTTTGACAGCCTTTGCCACAAGTTCATAGACCCGTTCCACAGCCACGGGTGATCTATCCTGCTCTAGCAGGGTTTTGGCGACGACCAAGTTGAGTATAGGCGTGTGCATGACCTGTTTGCCTTCACTGTCAATGTATGGCTTGGCCTATGCCGGCTTCGAGGGGTCCCACCCTAGGTTGCTCTGTACGCCAAGATCATTGATAACACGAGCCTGAGCTTTCCTAGCCTTCTGCTGCTTGAGCAAATTCTTGTACTCGGCCTCCATGGCTCTAGCCGTTTGGATTGATTTTTGTGCCTTGGCCAAATCTCGATCTAGCTTTACACTTTGCTCCACGATAGCCTGTGCTTCCTCCAGTAGTTGCTGCTGCTTTTCATCGAGATGGACTATGTTCCGTATGTGGTCTACAGTCATGGGCTCGACGAGCAAATTGCCATACATCACTCTATCAGCTGGAGTGATTTGGGCGGCCGCAGACGTAGATGCTGGAGGTGGCATATTTGCGGTGTTGGGGTTACTCAGATCGATGTTGAGCTCCTACGGCTATGGTGCTGGGTTTGGCGGAGGGGGCATGGATTTTGCACGATCATTGTCGGCGGCATCGGCTGGTCCCTTCCCCTTATCTAGCGGCTTAGGTGGTGCTTGTCCGGGTTGGTATTGTTCCATCACGCTCCCAATGGCGACGAACACCTCTCGGTATGTGATGGTCTGGCTGGCCTGCTCCTCACGCCTGATATCCTCCTCCATCTCCTGCATGGCAGAGTCGAGTTCCTCCGGGTTGATATCTATCTCCTCCGAGTCCATGTTGATGTCGGCGTAGAGCGCATCTAGAACAGAGTCGAAGGGTGCCGGGGCTTCCTCGATGATGGAGGATGATGGTGAGGCTGTAGGTATGATGTATACGCACACTTCTATTCTTGTAGACAGTTGTTGGGCCTTGCGGTGACCCAGCATACCACTGCATGTGTAGTACACTATAGTCGTTGACATGACATCCACAGAACACTGTTCCGTAAATATCACATCCCTCAGAGTGGTACAATAGAAACATTGGGGGTCCATATTACAAACATACACACATTATTATTATTACAATACCAGAGTTCAAGACTTCCAAAAAGATTCAACTTACAAACCAAAATATAAAGTGTTTCCACGGAATTTAAAAGTAACAACTCCAACTAAGAGTTGAGCTCAGCAGCTTATTATATAACGTTACTGCTGCTCGGCTCCGTTGGTTACTATTAACTAGAGCAACTAAGCTGACTCGTTGCCATATACTCCATAGTGGATCTCGTAATACACTCCCTCAACGCCACCTGACAGGTCAGGCTCCTCGTAGAAGACATCTTCTTGGCATTCTGTTGCATACATTGGAGTATCTTCGGGATCCTCAGAGTCTAAGCAAAGGATCAAAGAAAGGGTGAGTAACAGCGTTACCTAACAAGTTCATTATATGCAAGGTGCAAAGTTTGATGCTCTATCTACCACCTCGAACTATAAGTCCTTGGCACTATGCAGTTTTCGTAAATCTTTCTTCAAAGATTGATTTTATTGTAGAAAAACTATGCCCATCAGCCTTCACAGGTTTACCAGAACTTTCATGGAGTTCCTTTCCTGCCGCGTTCATAGCTCCTTCCCGGAACAGGGAGTAACAAGTTACAATTCTTACACTCTGTAGAGGTGCGTTACTTTACCCATGAGAGATCAACTCCTTGTTGCACAATCGGGCATACTTTCCCGTCCACAATTCCATGATGTGGGGCCTAGTAGGTGATCCAAGACAATCACTGCCCCCTTCGTGACCTCGCATGCCTCCTTGGTGTACACCATGCCCACCCATTGAATTACGGCAATGGTTTGTACAGACCGTTAGATGCCAGAACTATCGTGGGACGATGAGGGTTCCCACCCATATGCTGCATATCCTCTACGAATTACCAATTAATATGCACGCTATGAGTGAAAACAGCCACGACCTGCACATCCAGCTACATGCGAGAGGAAGAAGATACAACTGACTTCTCTGTCCCATTCCAAATCTCATGGTTAACGCGTAATATACGGCGCTGGAGTCACTGATGTCATGGGTTGTTAAGTACCTAATTGATAATCATTATTGAAAACAGAAACCTAAGTTCTACCGCTCCATTATATCATCACTTAGGATGATATCTATAATTTATTTATTTGAGAAAATAATATTTTCTTTCTTCGAAACATAGATGATAACACACAATTTTCAAATACTTTGATAAAGACTTCTCAAAGGACATGAGCAAGTGCTGAACTTGCCTTGTTATTGTAAGGCATCAGTTGCTTACTAGATCTTGGATCCTAGTTGGTTAAGTTTATAGTTTTGTTTGTGGCTTATAAGATCTGAGGTGCTACTCCTTCTTGGAGATGTGCCCAGATTTTGTAAGAACAAATGATAGAATATAGAAGTTTCCTTTGGTATCACCAATTCTGTGAGGCTGGTCTGAGAATTTGGTGTTCTTGATAGAGTTTGGTTCTGATCTTTATATTAAAAACCTCTAGGATAGATTCACCCCACTTGGGTGATTATTGAGAGGTTGTCTTATGCATCAACACATATATTCTGCCTGGAGAAGATGAACAGATCATGTGGATGTTTATGATACTCACCACAAAATTTAAGATTGTAATGGTTTGATGTGCTGGTGGTGTTGCTAATCTGAACCAGTCCTTCACCTCTTGATGATGTTCTTGTTTCCCCTGATGCTTGTGCTTGGCCTTGATCAACTCTACTCCTCCTAGATCCTGTGAGCTTGGCCTTGCTGTCCACCTGATCCTCCCCCTCCTTATGTCACCATCAGGTGATGTGTGCTTTGATCTAGTGTGAGATTGTGTTGGCTGGTTTGTTTGGCTCTGCCTAAACTAGTTGTTCTTGTGTGGTGTGAGCAATGGAGAGATGCACTAGTGCTTCCCCACAGCTGTGCTTGGTCCTTTTACTTGCTTGGACTGCTGGGGCTCTGTTGACAGCACACCCATGCAGTTAGATGACTGAGCTGCTTGTATGCCTGCTGCATAGTTGTGGATATGCTCAGTAAGATGTTCTACCTTTTTATCTTGTTACTATTTATTTGCCTGGTGAAAGTTGTCCCTTTACTAGCTGTGATTATTTGACTTATGGCTTATTGTTATGGAAGATTGAATTCTTTCATATTGGTGAAACTTGCCCCTAAAAGGTTTACTCAATGATGTAAAATTGAGCAGTGCGACTCACCACTCTCTACTGAGAGTAAAAATTAATAACTTAACCTTTATTTTGATTTTTGTTAGTTATTTGTTTTGCATGTACAAGATTGAAGATTAGAATAGGTTTACTTTTAGATGGAATAAATCCTTTGTACTTCTTATTTTATTCTTTTGCAAGAAAGGTGTAATAGTTTAATAATAAATGTATTTTCCACTTTTTGTAATTTCCCTTCTATACATATTATTTATTAACTTCATGAGTTACTTTTTGTAACTTGTTTATGGAATAAATATTCATTTGCTTAATTGTATTTCTTATTTAATTTCTATTATTATATATTATATCTTAAATAATATTACTAAATCATAATTATAAGTTTTAAAATTATAAACTCAAATTTCAAGTTTAAATTTAAATTCTCCCCAAAACACATTGATTCATAATGATCATGTCAAAATTTATAACGATCACTCACCAGAGCTATTCCTAAACCTAGAGAGTGAAAGAAACTTTGATCACTTTAAGTTTTTATTTGGCGAAAAATTTTACCCACATTTTGCAGATGAATGCATGCATATGCACAAATTCCTAAATCTACCCTTCATTAGTTCCTAAATGATGGGATGTTACAGACTCCCCCCCTTAAATTAAACTTCATCCCAAAGTTTGCTGAAGTGTACCTAAATAGTTCTGGATAGGCTTTTCGTAGGTCATCTTCTTTCTCCCATGTGGCTTCTCTCTCGGGATGATGTTCCCATTGTACCTTGCAGTACTTGATTGCCCTATTTCTCAACCTTTTTACAGTTTTCTTACAGAATTTTATAGGGGTTTTCAACGTAAGTCAGGTCTACTTGTAATTCTATCTCTTGATGTGTGATTGCATCATCAGGAACTTTAAGACATTTCCAGAGTTGTGACACATGGAAAACATTATGAACTTGAGCCAATCTTGATGGTAACTCTAAAGCATAAGCTATGGTCCTGTTCTGACTCAGTACTTTGAATGGTCCTATATATCTTGGACTTAGTTTTCCTTTAACTCTGAACCTTTTAACTCCTTTCATTGGACTTACTTTGAGATATACCATGTCTCCTACCTCAAGATGCCATGATCTTCGACTTTGATTAGCATAACTTTTCTGCCTACTTTGAGCTATTTTCAATCTATCCTTGATTGTATCAATGATATTTTGCCTTTCTTTGATATAGTATGGCATAAATTCTTTCCTACTTCCAGGTTCATACCAACATATTGGTGATCTGCATTTTCTTCCATAAAGTACTTGATATGGAGCTGCCTTCAGAGTACTCTGATAGCTGTTATTGTAGGAAAATTCTGCCAACGGTAGATGATCTTCCCACGAACCTCGAAAATCTAATGCACATGCCCTTAGCATGTCTTCCAATATTTGATTGGTCCTTTACGTTTGACCCCAAGTTTCTGGATGATAGGTTGTGCTAAAATCTAAATTTGAACCAAGTGCTTCATGTAATTGCTTACAAAATGCCGAAGTAAACACTGATCCTCTATCAGTTACGATCTTCTTGGGCACTCCGTGCTTACTTACTATCTCCTTGATGTAAACTTCTACTAACTTCTCGACATTATCCTTCTGATTCATCGGAATAAAATGTGCAGTTTTAGTTAGTCTATCAACAATTACCCATATCATATCCTTCTGTTTAGGTGTCATGGGTAATCCTGTGATGAAGTCCATACCAATTTCCTCCCATTTCCACTCGGGAATTTCCAAAGGTTGCAACGGTCCTGCTAGACTTTGATGTTCAGCTTTTACCCTTTGGCAAGTATGGCATTCTTACACATATTTTGCAATGTCTCTCTTCATGTTATTCAACCAGAATAGTTCTTTCAAATACATGTACATCTTAGTACTTCCTGGATGAATGGAATATGGTGTCTTATGTGCCTCTCGGAGTATCGTTTCACGAATCTCAGGCACATCTAGAACACAAAGACGATCTTGGAACCATAAAGTCTCATAATTTCCTAAGTGAAAAACTGATGTTTGTCCTTGAGATAACCTCCGAATTTCCTCAGCAATAAAAGGATCTTTGGTTTGATGCCTAAAAGTTGCTTGCTTAAGATCACTGTTCTGCTCTGCAACTACCTGCATAGTAGCTAATCCTCCAAGAGTCTCTGTTCTTATAAATTGAACCTCTAACCTTTCCAAATCCATCTATAACTCTTTTAGTAGCTCCATATTGCTTGGCTAAATCTCTGCACTTTTACGGCTTAAAGCATCTGCTACAACATTTGCTTTTCTAGGGGTATAGTTGATTGCTAAATCATAATCTTTGATTAGCTCTAACCAACGCTTCTGTATCATATTAAATTCCTTTTGAGTGAAGAAATATTTGAGACTCTTATGGTCAGTGTATAACTCACATCTGGTTCCATAAAGAAAATGCCTCCATCCTTTCAGAGCAGAGACTATTGCTGCTAACTCCAAATCATGAGTTGGATAATTAACTTCATGTGGTTTCAATTGTCTTGATCCGTTGGCAATTACTTTCCGATCTTGCATTAACACACACAACCCAAACCTTCATTGGATGCATCACAGTATACTGTAAAATCTTTCCCTGTTTCAGGAACTGCTAAGATTGGAGCGGTAGTTAACCGGTCTTTAACTCTGAAAACTTGCTTCACACTTCTCATCCCTGATGAATGGTGTATTATTCCTTAACAATTTGGTCATTGGTCCAACTATTTTGGAGAAACCTTCAATGAATCTCCGATAATAACCATTCATCCCCAAGAAACCTTGAATTTGTTTCACATTGGTTAGTGCAGTCCATTCTAATACTGATTGAACTTTGGATGGATTTACAGCAATTCCATCTTTACTGATCACATGACCGAGGAATTCTACCTCATCTAACCAGAACTCACATTTACTGAATTTAGCATAAATCTTATGTTCTCTTAGGATCCGCAATGCTATTCTCAAATGATCAGCATGCTCTTCCTTATCCTTGGAATATATCAGAATATCATCAATAAAGACTATAACAAACTTGTCCAAGTATGGCATGAAGATTTTGTTCATAAGATTCATGAATATTGCTGGTGCATTGGTCAAACCAAATGGTACGACAAGATACTCATGATGTCCATACCTTGAGACAAATGCTGTCTTTGGAACATCTTCTAGTTTGATTTTTATTTGATGGTATCTGGATCTTAGATCGATTTTAGAAAATACTCCAACTCCTTTAACTTGATCAAACAGATCTGGATTCTAGGTAAAGGATACTTATTCTTGATGGTAACATTATTGAGATTCCTATAGTCCCCACACATCCTTCTTCCTCCATCTCTTTTATCCACAAAAAATTATCGGTGTTCCCCATGGGGATACACTTTCTTGAATAAACCCTTTTCTGGCTAGCTCATCAATTTGCTCTTTGAGTTCTTTTAATTCTTTTTGGACCCATTTTGTATGGTGCTTGAGCTATTGGTGTTTTGCCCGGAATTAGATCAATAGTGAACTCAATCTCCCAATCTGGTGGCATTCCTGGTAGCTCTGCAGGAAAAACATCTTGAAACTCATTTACTACAGGAATATCTTCCAACTTAACCTCCTTCATTGGGTTCAACTGAAGATCCACCATGATATGACTGTGCTTATCTGCTTGGTAAACTATCCTTGCTCCACTTGGAGTTTTGATTGAGGCAGTTTTATCCTCGCAATTAATCTGAGCCCCATGTCCAGTCATCCAGTCCATACCCAGCACTACTGCAATTCCCTTCAAAGGAATCACATAAAGGTCCGCAAAGTATGTACAACCACAAATCAAGATAACCTGATCTTGTTTAATGTGGCGTACAACTACATTCCCTGCTGCCGTCACTACGGTCATAGGGATTTCTAACATTGACCTTCTAATCCCGAATTTATCACAAAATTCTTCAGAAATGAATGAAGTAGTTGCACCAGTATCAAATAGAACTTTTCCGGGATTGGTAAGGATGTTGAGCGTACCTATTACGACATTCTCGGAGTTGTCCACCTCCTCCAAGGTTGCACAATTCAGCTTCCCTGTGGGTCTGTTTCTCTTGCTATTGTTGTTCTTGACATTATTTCCTCCTCGATTGAGCTGTCCATTACCTCCACTGGCTTGTCCTCCACCCTTGGTAGGCCAACCACCCGGTGGTTTGCTCGGATAGTTAGGCTTGATATGGCCCTTCTGGCCACAACCGTAACAGATAACCACTTCCTTTTTGCATTCTCTCTGGAAATGCCCTGGAAGTCCACAATTGTTGCAGATAACATTCCTCCTGCGATTGGAATGATTTCCACCATTTCCCTTGTTATCGTTATTGTTGTTGTAGGTTTTGTTCCTAGGCCCAAACTCTAGATTAGGTTTAGGTTTACTTGCCTGAATCCTCTTAGTTTCCTTCTTGGATCTCTTCCTCCTATCCTCTTGGACATTCTTGTAGTCATCTTCAAAAGTGATGGCTGCATCCAGTAACTGCTGATAGGTTTGTTTATTGGCCAGCCTCAACTGCATCCTCACAAAGGGATTCAACCCTCTCAAGAAACGCTTCTTTCTCTTATCTTCAGTGCTCACTTCATCCTTGGCATAACGAGACAGTTGACTAAACTCCCCGATATACTTCATGACACTAGTATAACCTTGCTGAAGCTCCTCAAACTCTCTCTGCTTTAACTCCATAACGCTCTCCGGAACATGATACTCACGGAACCTCTATTTGAACTCTTCCCAAGTGTACTCTCTTCCTGGCTGTTGCATGGCTAACTGATTTTCCCACATGATGCTGCAGGTCCTGTCAGCAGATGAGTTGCATACCTCAACTTTTCCTCATCATTACAACCTACAGTCTTTAGCTTTCTCTCTGTACCTGCTAGCCAATCTTCTGCATCCATTGGTTCAGGAGCTGATGCAAAAGGTAACGACCTTGCATTCTGGAAGTCAGAAAGACTCACTCCTCCACCTTCATGTGCTCTCTGATTTCCAGCACGTCCCAACAACTCTTCCATGAACTTGTTTTGGTTTTGTTGCATCATTTGCATATACTGCATAAAGTTCTGCTCCATTAACAACCTCATTGGTGGTGGTGGTAAGGTTCCCTGATTTGCAACATTTGCATCTTCCTTCTCCTTGGCCTCACGTTCCATGCGCTGCTGATAGCGCTTGACGAGGTGGAAGAGGTTGAAGTAGATTCCCCAGTAACGTCACCATAAAGCTTGATGGCGCCTGGTGTTTGACGTGGAAGCGCTTCGTTGGAAACCCCAAGATAAAGGTGTGAAGCAGCAAGCAGCAAGTCTTCCCTCAGTAGAGACCGAGGTTATCGAACCAGAAGGAGGAAGGAAACATCACACAGGTGTTGCAAACAACATGGACACCTACACAACACAAACTCAAGACTTTGCCCCAACGAATTAGTGAGGTTGTCAAGCTCACCGGTTTGCTGTAACAAAGGATTAAACGTATGGTGTGGAAGGTAATGGTTTGCAGCAAGTAAACAAGTAACGGTGGAAGATGTATCAATGGTAAAGATTGGAACGGGGTCCATAGTTCACTAGAGATGATCTCCTTAGATAAACAACATGGCATGAAGGGTAAACATATTACAGCGAGGCAATTGACAGGAACTGAGCAAGGCATAACAATGCAATTACTAGCGAGAAAGATCCTATGAAGTTGATTGGGCAATACAACAATATACATAGACCGTAATCCAATTGCATCTATGACTAGAAGTCCACCTTCAAGTTATCATTTGAACCCCCTCCAATATTAAGTTGGAAGCAATAGACAGCTATTTTAAGCAAAGTGTGTAAGGTAAACAGTCCACATGTTCCATGAACAAAAGACTGTTGTTTTCTCCCTAGTAGTAACAACACATCTACAACCGAAGAGATTTCTGTCACTTCCCTTGGAAACTAGAGGCATGAACCCACTATCGGGCATAAATACTCCCTCTTGGAGTCACTAGCAACTACTTGGCCAAGATAACCACTAGCAACAGAGAGATGCAAGATCACAGACAACACAGACATGATAGAATCATAAAGATAGAACCATTAATCATACCAATATAATAATCTCAATATCCATCGGATCCCCACAAACACAACATGCATGATTACAAATAGATTAGATCTTGATCATGAACGGAGCTCACAAGATCTATACATGAAAGCACAAGGAGGAGATACGACCATCTAGCTACTACATGGACCCATAGTCCAAGGTGGAACTACTCACGAATCATACCGGAGAGAAGGCCTCCGGGATGATCTCCCCTCCGGCAGGGTGCTAGGAAGAGCATCAGATCCCCCCGATCTAGGGACGATGGTGGCAGCGGCTACAGACGGTTTCGTGGATTTCTGATTGGGTACTCAGGGTTTCTGTATCGGGGGCTTCTTATAGGCGAAGGGGGATACCGAGGCGGCGGCCAGAGGGTGCAAACCCTACCTAGGCGCGGGGTAGGGCCCACCCGCTCCTAGGGGGGGGGGGTTAGCTGCCCTGGCACGCCTCCTCGTCTCTCCTTCGGACTTCTTGTTCCCCACGGAAAGTTATTGACTTTGGCGTTTGTCCCATCCAATTTCGAGAATATTTCTTTACTAACTTTTTTGAAACCAAAACAGCAGAAAACAGGCATTTGGCACTGTTGCAACTTGTTAATATGTTAGTACCAGAAAACATGTAAAAATCACCTCAAAGTGTAGACAAGTAAAGCAAAGTAGATACTAAACAGGAATGGAGCATAAAAAATTATAGATATGTTTCCAACGTATCAGCATCCCCAAGCTTAACTCCTGCTCGTCCTCGAGTAGGTAAGTGATAAAAGAATAAATTTTGAGGTGACATGCACCCTCACAATAAAGATCCAACCATTTGCAAGCATTGAAAGCTAGGATCAAATAACTCTAAACATGTGCATGAAAGATGGAGTTCAAACAATAGAACATAGTAATTATGCACGCTTTGTTCAAGCCGGTGCAATCAATGCACATTCTTAATTCTTTGGTTCTCTTTTTGGGGACAAGTATAGGATTGGCCACCCATGGGGTGTGAAGGACTTCTCGAATAAACCTAGCCTTAAGTAACCTAGCTATCTCTTTGCCTATGGCGCGTCTCTTCTTATCTCCTAAGCGTCTTAGAGGTTGTTTCACCGGTTTGCTACTTGGATCAATGTTTAATCTGTGCTCGACAAGTTCCCTAGGTACACCTTTCATGTCAGCAGGTTGCCAGGCAAAGATGTCCCTATTATCATGGAGGAACTCGACGAGCGTGCTTTCCTATTTGGGGTCCAGGTTTGTCCCAATGGTGGTGGTCTTGGAGGCATCGCCTACCACAAGTTCCACCGGCTTGGTTTTGATGGCGGCCTTGAAGGCGGGGTCGGAGTCAGAAATCTTCTTCTTTGATGCCAGCATCTCCGTGGCATCGACCTTTCTCTGGATCTCCTTGAATTCTTCATTGTGAGGGACGGCTTAAAGGCTGCTTCTCCAATCTCGATCCTTGCTTTGGAAAAGCTTCCAGATACGGTGATGACACCGTTTGGTCCGGGTATCTTGAGCTTGTTGTATACAAAGCATGCTTTGGCCATGAAGGAGTGGAAGATGTCTCGTCCCGAATATGACGTGGTACACGCTCTTGAAGGGGACCACCTCAAAGGTCATGCGTTCTTGGCGGTAATTTTGATGCCAAATGCGACTAGAAGGGTGATACACCCAAGGGACCGAGCTTCCCGGCCAGGAACAACGCCATGGAACACGGTGCTGGTCCGCCTTAGGTTTGCCTCCGTCAAGTTCATCTTGTGCAGTGTATCCAGGTACATAATGTTGATGCTGCTTCCACTATCCACCATGCATTTGGTGAACTCATTGCCATCAATCAAAGGGTTGACGATGATGGCATATTGGTTCTCTGTTGGAATAACATCTGGGTGATCCTTCCTATCCCATGTAATTGGAACTTCCGACCAGCGCAGGTACTTAGGGACTGGGGGTAGGGTGGCCATCAGTATCCTTAGCGAGGTTTTCTGTGCCCGGACAGTTGGGGTGCCAAGGAAAGTGTGGTAGACGGGCGCCTTCTTCTTGAAGGGGTTCTTGCCTTTTCCATCACCCTTGTCGGCGTGCTTGGGGTCAACGTCCTTGTCCATGTCGCTTGAATCCTTGGCCTCCTCCTCCTTCTTCTTTCCTTTGCCCTTTCCTCACGGTCGATTATTCCGGCTTCGTTTGTAGCCGGACTCCGGGTCTTCTTTGAGATCGTTGACAAATTTGAAGTGGCGGTTGGTGTGGGTGGCTTTGCCATTGCCGTCGAGGTGTACGAGGCATGGCATATCACAGTATTCCTTGTACGTTTGGGGTATGTGGGGCACTGCCGGGGTAGTTCCACTACCGCGCTGTTGCCCATGACCAGCCCCCCGTCCTCGGCCGCGTTGGCCGCCATCACCTCTTCCTGCAAACGCCATGGAAACCATGTTAGAGGTTGGCTTTTTTTCTGGTGGACTCTTCCGCTTGGAGTTGTTGTTCCTCTTAGCTTGGGTTGGAATGGCCATTGCCGGCAGGGAGCCACGAGCATCGTTGTCGGCAGCCACGAACTCACTAGCCAAGGAGATCATCTGACTGAGATCTAGCATGTGGTTGTCCTGCATGAGCTTCAACTTATGTTGGAGCAATGTACCTTTTTGCAAACCATCAATGTAGGCGGCCATGGCGGTCTGATCGTGCACTCCAGCACAGGAATTTTTCATATCCAGCCAGGGGGAGAGGTAGGTGCGATATGTCTCGTCTTTCCCTTGCACACACCACTATAGATCGCCCACAGTGCAGAGATGTTTGTATGCACCCTCAAAAATTTTGGTGAACGCTTCTTGCATGTCCAACCAATTACATATGGACTTTTTCGGCAAGTCGTCGATCCATTGGAGGGCCATACCCATCAACATCAATGGGAGGTACTTGACGTCAACGTTGGGGTTTCCCCTGGCGATCTCGACCGCGTTGCCGTAGTCCTGCAACCATGTAGCTGGTTTGGCAGTGCCGTCATAGGGCTTGATTGTCTTGTCTATCCGGAAACCCTTGGGGTAAGTTGCGTTCCGTACCACAGGTCCAAAGCAACATGGTCCCAGGTACTATCCTTCCCGGGCCTTGTGAATCCTATCCAAACGTGATCGTGCATCGTATGGCTTCGGTCTTGATTTTTTCTTATTGCCATCAGGGGAGGGGCTGCGTGATTGACGCGGGCCTCCTCCGCCATGGTGGCTGCTAGGCGGCGATGGAGGCAGAGGCTGCGGCGGGTTAGACTTCTTGCTGTTACCCTCCTGCGATGCCTCGCGTCTATAGCGGTTGCTTGTCGGACGCGGAGGGTCATTGCGTGACCTACTCTTGTGTCCTTGATTGTCATTGCGCTCTTCGCCATGACGAGGCTGCTCTGTGTTATCACGAATGACAATGCCGCCCTTAGGGCTCCTTGGCGGAGGCATGCTCGTATGGTGGTGAGCCTTTGGGTCTTCGTGATGTCGGGGGGATCGGGGCGGTGGAGATGGGCGACAAGGATGGGACTTACCTCCGTGGTTGGAGGATATGTGGATAGCATCCTTCCTATTGCGTGCATCCCTCCGTCTTCATTCTGATGAACCCGTCTGGGACCTGACATCGTGAGGAGAACTTTCCCTTGGAGGCATGGGATTGCTAGACTGGCAATATGCAGGGTCAGACTCAAGCCTCTGAGAGGTGGCCTTTCCCTATTGTTTGACAACCTTTGCCACAAGTTCATAGACCCGTTCCACAGCCACGGGTGATCTATCCTGCTCTAGCAGGGTTTTGGCGACGGCCAAGTTGAGGATAGGCGTGTGCATGACCTGTTTGCCTTCACTGTCAATGTATGGCTTGGCCTATGCCGGCTTCGAGGGGTCCCACCCTAGGTTGCTCTGTACGCCAAGATCATTGATAACACGAGCCTGAGCTTTCCTAGCCTTCTGCTGCTTGAGCAAATTCTTGTACTCGGCCTCCATGGCTCTAGCCATTTGGATTGATTTTTGTGCCTTGGCCAAATCTCGATCTAGCTTTACACTTTGCTCCACGATAGCCTGTGCTTCCTCCAGTAGTTGCTGCTGCTTTTCATCGAGATGGACTATGTTCCGTATGTGGTCTACAGTCATGGGCTCGACGAGCAAATTGCCATACATCACTCTATCAGCTGGAGTGATTTGGGCGGCCGCAGACGTAGATGCTGGAGGTGGCATATTTGCGGTGTTGGGGTTACTCAGATCGATGTTGAGCTCCTACGGCTATGGTGCTGGGTTTGGCGGAGGGGGCATGGATTTTGCACGATCATTGTCGGCGGCATCGGCTGGTCCCTTCCCCTTATCTAGCGGCTTAGGCGGTGCTTGTCCGGGTTGGTATTGTTCCATCACGCTCCCAATGGCGACGAACACCTCTCGGTATGTGATGGTCTGGCTGGCCTGCTCCTCACGCCTGATATCCTCCTCCATCTCCTGCATGGCAGAGTCGAGTTCCTCCGGGTTGATATCTATCTCCTCTGAGTCCATGTTGATGTCGGCGTAGAGCGCATCTAGAACAGAGTCGAAGGGTGCCGGGGCTTCCTCGATGATGGAGGATGATGGTGAGGCTGTAGGTATGATGTATACGCACACTTCTATTCTTGTAGACAGTTGTTGGGCCTTGCGGTGACCCAAAGATACCACCGCATGTGTAGTACACTATAGTCGTTGACATGACATCCACGTAACACTTTTAGTAAATATCACATCCTCGAGTGGTACAATAGAAACATTGGGGGTCCATATTACAAACATACACACATTATTATTATTACAATACCAGAGTTCAAGACTTCCAAAAGATTCAACTTACAAACCAAAATATAAAGTGTTTCCACGGAATTTAAAAGTAACAACTCCAACTAAGAGTTGAGCTCAGCAGCTTATTATATAACGTTACTGCTGCTCGGCTCCGTTGGTTACTATTAACTAGAGCAACTAAGCTGACTCGTTGCCATCTACTCCATAGTGGAACTCGTAATCCACTCCCTCAACGCCACCTGACAGGTCAGGCTCCTCGTAGAAGACATCTTCTTGGCATTCTGTTGCATACATTGGAGTATCTTCGGGATCCTCAGAGTCTAAGCAAAGGATCAAAGAAAGGGTGAGTAACAGCGTTACCTAACAAGTTCATTATATTCAAGGTGCAAAGTTTGATGCTCTATCTACCACCTCGAACTATAAGTCCTTGGCACTATGTAGTTTTCGTAAATATTTCTTCAAAGATTGATTTTATTGTAGAAAAACTATGCCCATCAGCCTTCACAGGTTTACCAGAACTTTCATGGAGTTCCTTTCCTGCCGCGTCCATAGCTCCTTCCCGGAACAGGGAGTAACAAGTTACAATTCTTACACTCTGTAGAGGTGCGTTACTTTACCCATGAGAGATCAACTCCTTGTTGCACAATCGGGCATACTTTCCCGTCCACAATTCCATGATGTGGGGCCTAGTAGGTGATCCAAGACAATCACTGCCCCCTTCGTGACCTCGCATGCCTCCTTGGTGTACACCATGCCCACCCATTGAATTACGGCAATGGTTTGTACAGACCGTTAGATGCCAGAACTATCGTGGGACGATGAGGGTTCCCACCCATATGCTGCATATCCTCTACGAATTACCAATTAATATGCACGCTATGAGTGAAAACAGCCACGACCTGCACATCCAGCTACATGCGAGAGGAAGAAGATACAACTGACTTCTCTGTCCCATTCCAAATCTCATGGTTAACGCGTAATATACGGCGCTGGAGTCACTGATGTCATGGGTTGTTAAGTACCTAATTGATAATCATTATTGAAAACAGAAACCTAAGTTCTACCGCTCCATTATATCATCACTTAGGATGATATCTATAATTTATTTATTTGAGAAAATAATATTTTCTTTCTTCGAAACATAGATGATAACACACAATTTTCAAATACTTTGATAAAGACTTCTCAAAGGACATGAGCAAGTGCTGAACTTGCCTTGTTATTGTAAGGCATCAGTTGCTTACTAGATCTTGGATCCTAGTTGGTTAAGTTTATAGTTTTGTTTGTGGCTTATAAGATCTGAGGTGCTACTCCTTCTTGGAGATGTGCCCAGATTTTGTAAGAACAAATGATAGAATATAGAAGTTTCCTTTGGTATCACCAATTCTGTGAGGCTGGTCTGAGAATTTGGTGTTCTTGATAGAGTTTGGTTCTGATCTTTATATTAAAAACCTCTAGGATAGATTCACCCCACTTGGGTGATTATTGAGAGGTTGTCTTATGCATCAACACATATATTCTGCCTGGAGAAGATGAACAGATCATGTGGATGTTTATGATACTCACCACAAAATTTAAGATTGTAATGGTTTGATGTGCTGGTGGTGTTGCTGATCTGAACCAGTCCTTCACCTCTTGATGATGTTCTTGTTTCCCCTGATGCTTGTGCTTGGCCTTGATCAACTCTACTCCTCCTAGATCCTGTGAGCTTGGCCTTGCTGTCCACCTGATCCTCCCCCTCCTTATGTCACCATCAGGTGATGTGTGCTTTGATCTAGTGTGAGATTGTGTTGGCTGGTTTGTTTGGATCTGCCTAAACTAGTTGTTCTTGTGTGGTGTGAGCAATGGAGAGATGCACTAGTGCTTCCCCACAGCTGTGCTTGGTCCTTTTACTTGCTTGGACTGCTGGGGCTCTGTTGACAGCACACCCATGCAGTTAGATGACTGAGCTGCTTGTATGCCTGCTGCATAGTTGTGGATATGCTCAGTGAGATGTTCTACCTTTTTATCTTGTTACTATTTATTTGCCTGGTGAAAGTTGTCCCTTTACTAGCTGTGATTATTTGACTTATGGCTTATTGTTATGGAAGATTGAATTCTTTCATATTGGTGAAACTTGCCCCTAAAAGGTTTACTCAATGATGTAAAATTGAGCAGTGCGACTCACCACTCTCTACTGAGAGTAAAAATTAATAACTTAACCTTTATTTTGATTTTTGTTAGTTATTTGTTTTGCATGTACAAGATTCAAGATTAGAATAGGTTTACTTTTAGATGGAATAAATCCTTTGTACTTTTTATTTTATTCTTTTGCAAGAAAGGTGTAATAGTTTAATAATAAATGTATTTTCCACTTTTTGTAATTTCCCTTCTATACATATTATTTATTAACTTCATGAGTTACTTTTTGTAACTTGTTTATGGAATAAAAATATGGAATAAATATTCATTTGCTTAATTGTATTTCTTATTTAATTTCTATTATTATATATTATATCTTAAATAATATTACTAAATCATAATTATAAGTTTTAAAATTATAAACTCAAATTTCAAGTTTAAATTTAAATTCTCCCCAAAACACATTGATTCATAATGATCATGTCAAAATTTATAACGATCACTCACCAGAGCTATTCCTAAACCTAGAGAGTGAAAGAAACTTTGATCACTTTAAGTTTTTATTTGGCGAAAATTTTTACCCACATTTTGCAGATGAATGCATGCATATGCACAAATTCCTAAATCTACCCTTCATTAGTTCCTAAATGATGGGATGTTACAGACTCCCCCCCTTAAATTAAACTTCATCCCAAAGTTTGCTGAAGTGTACCTAAATAGTTCTGGATAGGCTTTTCGTAGGTCATCTTCTTTCTCCCATGTGGCTTCTCTCTCGGGATGATGTTCCCATTGTACCTTGCAGTACTTGATTGCCCTATTTCTCAACCTTTTTACAGTTTTCTTACAGAATTTTATAGGGGTTTTCAACGTAAGTCAGGTCTACTTGTAATTCTATCTCTTGATGTGTGATTGCATCATCAGGAACTTTAAGACATTTCCAGAGTTGTGACACATGGAAAACATTATGAACTTGAGCCAATCTTGATGGTAACTCTAAAGCATAAGCTATGGTCCTGTTCTGACTCAGTACTTTGAATGGTCCTATATATCTTGGACTTAGTTTTCCTTTAACTCTGAACCTTTTAACTCCTTTCATTGGACTTACTTTGAGATATACCATGTCTCCTACCTCAAGATGCCATGATCTTCGACTTTGATTAGCATAACTTTTCTGCCTACTTTGAGCTATTTTCAATCTATCCTTGATTGTATCAATGATATTTTGCCTTTCTTTGATATAGTATGGCATAAATTCTTTCCTACTTCCAGGTTCATACCAACATATTGGTGATCTGCATTTTCTTCCATAAAGTACTTGATATGGAGCTGCCTTCAGAGTACTCTGATAGCTGTTATTGTAGGAAAATTCTGCCAACGGTAGATGATCTTCCCACGAACCTCGAAAATCTAATGCACATGCCCTTAGCATGTCTTCCAATATTTGATTGGTCCTTTACGTTTGACCCCAAGTTTCTGGATGATAGGTTGTGCTAAAATCTAAATTTGAACCAAGTGCTTCATGTAATTGCTTACAAAATGCCGAAGTAAACACTGATCCTCTATCAGTTACGATCTTCTTGGGCACTCCGTGCTTACTTACTATCTCCTTGATGTAAACTTCTACTAACTTCTCGACATTATCCTTCTGATTCATCGGAATAAAATGTGCAGTTTTAGTTAGTCTATCAACAATTACCCATATCATATCCTTCTGTTTAGGTGTCATGGGTAATCCTGTGATGAAGTCCATACCAATTTCCTCCCATTTCCACTCGGGAATTTCCAAAGGTTGCAACGGTCCTGCTAGACTTTGATGTTCAGCTTTTACCCTTTGGCAAGTATGGCATTCTTACACATATTTTGCAATGTCTCTCTTCATGTTATTCAACCAGAATAGTTCTTTCAAATACATGTACATCTTAGTACTTCCTGGATGAATGGAATATGGTGTCTTATGTGCCTCTCGGAGTATCGTTTCACGAATCTCAGGCACATCTAGAACACAAAGACGATCTTGGAACCATAAAGACTCATAATTTCCTAAGTGAAAAACTGATGTTTGTCCTTGAGATAACCTCCGAATTTCCTCAGCAATAAAAGGATCTTTGGTTTGATGCCTAAAAGTTTCTTGCTTAAGATCACTGTTCTGCTCTGCAACTACCTGCATAGTAGCTAATCCTCCAAGAGTCTCTGTGTTGGGGGTCCCAACCTAATAAGGTAGAGTCCTCCTGTGTTTTACAATGCTAGTCCCTGGATCAATAGCTAGCATCCACAGTTAAGATGTAATATCAGGAAACAAAGGTCATAATATAACTTTATAACCAGGAAAACATAATTTTATTACATCATACATAGCTCATATGGCTATTACATTACATTGCAGCGGAATAAATATAGTCATGGGTCCTTCATCTTCAAAGTGCCACAGTGGATGTTGGTTGTAGACTTTGTAATCCTAAACAATCAATCTTCACTAAAATCAATCAAACCTGCAACATACAAGTTACAGCCACAAAGGGTCAATACATTTGAATTGTATTGGCAAGTGATACTATTAGTAGTATGGTGGAGTCTATCATCTATATGCATTTGGCTAAGTGGAGTTGAGGCTTGCATTGCTCAAAATAGATTTTTCCTTAACGTTTTGAAAATAAATAGTTTTGTCAAAAACTTTTCCAATGCTTCTCTCAATCAAAGACTGAAGATCCTTCTCGAGGCATCTACAAATCAAAGACCGAAGTGCTTGGTAAAAATCATTTTCCTCAATCCAAGATTTCAAGATCCTTATATCAAGCCATCTTTCCATCAAAGATTGAAGAATACACACAATCCCTTGTTCACCCACAAGTTTTTATTTAGAAATTGGAATGATGAGATTCTTGATTGCTTCCATGTCTTGATGCTCAAATTGTCCTTTACCAGGGACATGGCTAAGTACTTAGATTTTACACTCTGCAGAGGTGGTGCACTTTACCCACAAGACTTGGTTTCCCAAGACAAAATCTTTGAAGCCTTCCTTAGACCAAAATGGACGCGTTCCAACCTATCAAAACACTACCACCCATTGTCCATTTGGCTAAGTTCTTGCAACCTATATGATCATGGCAGAGCCCATATTGCCAAGTGGTTGCACTTGAAGCTTCTCAACATTTGACATCTCAAATCCCTTTGTTTCTGGGTGGCATTCCACAAGTGAGATACACAAGGTTCACGGCCTTGTGTAACCACTCAACCATTCTCCACCAAGCAAGCCCATTCCACCCAGGTGATTCATTAACTTAGTTGTTTTATTAAACAAAACTTAAGTCCTCAGACTTAGAATATTTTTCCATAGTGTGAATATATATTCCACCCATGTTTTCTGTTAGCTAGGCTAAGCTTGGTAGTAGTAGGAATCTCTAACTTAGGAAAATCCTACTAAGGATTCATCTACTAGGTTTTCCTATAACAAGATCTATACTTAGCAAAATCCATGCAAGTTTACTTAGCAAAATCACTAATGCATAATAAAAGTATTGGGATAGAAAGTATGTAGCATCACTTGCCTTTTTGGTAGAGTATAGGTTCACTTCTTGATCTTTGCAACAATCACATTCTTCAAGTCACTACAAATCAATCAAGCAAGACACAAACTCAATCAACCAATCAAGCAAAACAACACACATAAATAACAAAGTCAAAGAAATGCATGCAAGCATGCCAAGCTTTGTTTTGTTTGAAAAAGTGGTCCCTAGTGGGTCATATTCATTTGGGTACATCTAATGGTCATTTCCTAAAGTGGCCAAGTCATTTGCAAAAGGTTTCACTTTAAAACCATTTTCAAAACAAAGTGTTATCTTTATGTGGTGTAGAAATATTTTTACTAAGGCATTAGCCCATAGGATTCACCAAATGAGTTGCTATTGCAAAACTTGGTGTTTTTGGGTCAGTAGGTTTGGTCCAAACCATCTACTCAAAGTTTTCTTCTTTTAAACATTTCCATGTTAAAATCACTAATTTTTATTTGGCTAGAAATGGACTAAACTAATTAATCCATTCCAAACTTTTCCAAATTCATTTTCCAAACCATGGGTTGGTTCCTAGAGTCAGTAGGGTCACAATAAACCAATTGGCAAAGGTTTGATCTCAAAATTCATTTTTAAATGATTTTTCTAATGTTAGCAAGCACACAAAAGAATCTGCAAATTCAAACAAGCTACCAGTTACTATTTGCTAAACTAAGGGTAGGGTTGGTTAGGTCTTGTTCTCCTGAATCTTTTGATATAAAATTTGTCAAATTTGGACGTGTGGTTCAAAAGATATAAGGGTTTGAAGTTTGCAACTCAATCTGATTTCAAAATCAGTTTTTAAAACAGATCCTGCCTGTAACACCCTCAGAATCGGACCTATGCAAGTTTGGGCAAAATTCACCAAACCCGCATAGAAACGATTCAAAGGTGCCCACCAGGCACTTTCGTGCGGGTGGAAAACGAAGTAATAACATTACACAACAGTCCTCGATGGGACCCACAGAACAGATATATATAACGGCGACTCAAAGAGTCAAGAATACAGATATGATGTACAAGATCCAAATCACCTTGAAACGATATAGCGTCCGACTACGGACAAGATGCAAATGGGGCTAAGAGCCCTGAAGAATAACCAATGGCGTCCATAACCTTGCCCAGGCCAAGCCGGAAGGGTAACCCTGCTAACGGCGTCGATCTCAAAACCTGCTTAAACAAAAGGGGTGCCGACAAAGGGCAAAGCAGAAAACAAAGAAGGAGGCGTCGATCTTGAGGCGATTACAGCGAGGCTAGAATTCGGTCCTCGCCACATAGGTATGGTGGGCTGAGCGGCAACGGCATGCACTAAACAACCTATAGAGACTCGCTACAATGGCGGTTATCGAGAGGGATGAGAATGACCTGCGGATCCAACCGAAGCTAGCACCGACAAACCCATCTGGTGTTTCCCCTCGAGACCAAACGAGGAAGTCAACCGAGGAACTCACACCGTTGGCGTTTTACTCATTCGATTATAGTTGCGACACTTTACTAGTCGGGTTTAGATAATCGTCACGATAAAGTAAGCGATGGGCACTTTTATTTAACCATTCCGTTATAGTTGCAACAATTACTAATCGACATGAGATAGCATGAGATAAACCCAAAACCCAGCGGTTGTTGGTACTTTTATTCAGCCAATTCGTTGAAGTTGCAATACTTACTAGTCGAGATACATTTGTCGCATGGCGACAACCAAACAAGCAATTGTGGGCGATTATTAGCCATTCCGTTATAGTACGGTGATTACTAGTCATTATAAGTCAAATTTATAGCAAGAACTTTAGTTATGCTTGTCTATGATCGAGATACTGTGCTCCAAGTCGTCCATATCCGCGAACACGGCTTTCAGAAAGTTTTACCCGGCCGGGGTGCACCAATAGCAACACACGCTCGATCGACCTCGGAAAAACCAAATCAAAACCCAACGAGGCTTTCACGGTGAACAATCTCAGATTCAGAAATATTTCAGGGGCCACCTTTGAGTAGAACCCATAGCGGAGTAGACAAGCTCAAGGTTGCGCCAATGGTATGGCTGTCGGGAACCCGAAAGTGTGGCTGGGCTTGTCGATACGCGTAAACACTCCGCATACCTAAGCGATGTGCTCCTCGCACAATCGTAAATAAAGCAAGAAAGCATGGCATAAGTACAGATCGTAATAAAACCTCAAACTAGTTTGTGGCCCCAAGAAATAAGAATGAATCAAGCTCTGGCTCAGGGGGGTCCCATATACCTCCCGGATGTGGATAGCGCGCAAAATCAAGGAACAGGTATCAAGTACTCGGGGTCTTACGGGACACAAGTGGGCGTTCGGAAACCAAATATTATCTATCACCCACCGATGCCTCTGCTTATTCAATTTTAGTTGTTAAACAGAAATTAAAGTGACGATAAGTAAAACTAGAATCATTTCCAACAGCAACATGCGGCAATACATCAGCAACTGTGGCATTTGACAACACGCGACAACACTTGAGCAAGCGACTACGACACGCAAGTCCAACTGTCTAACAAACAACAGGTAATAGGATGTGTCCAAGGCAATATGTGGCTGCAAGGGATAACACAGGTACGGAATCTAAAGCATCGCAACTCAGATAGCAATAGATCAACAGGAGGGAATAAAGACTATAAAAGTAAGATAGGTAGAAAGGGGGAGATGCTCGCCTGAAAACATTGTCGAAAGGTTCATCCGAAGATCGGGGCGAAGCTCACATCAACTCAACGGTCCAATCCGCGAAGAAGCAAAACACTAGAAGAAACACCGGATGCGCTATTTAATAAAACGACAGAAGATCGGCATGATGCATGTATGATGGATGACATGGCAAAGGTGCGATGCAATTAGGTCATATTAAGCGGAACCGGGGTCCCGACAGTTAATAAACGGTTCAAGTTGTTTAGAACCCCCGCAATTTAAATGTTGTTTAGCCATACAACAGATGGATCCGGTTCGCTACACATGTTTAAATGAGGCCAATATGAGACTAGATTTGCCCGCATATTGGCCCCATATTTAATTATTAGGTGAATCGGCATAAGGCCCCCAAACCACAGGTAGGCATGCGAGTATGACAATTCAATATGCAACAAGTTGTTATTATGTTTTAAAATAGGGTTCTCGGATAAGGGTCACACTTTAGGGTTCTCGACGATCTTGGGGTTCCGGGGTCCGGGGTCGGTCTCGGGGTCCAGGGTTCGACGGAACGGTCTCGGCGGGCTCGTTCTCTCGCTCTCGGTAACGGGGCAGATCTTGTCGCTTCGGGGTCGCGATGTCCGGGGAGCAGAACTTGTCGTTACGAAGATCTTGGCGTTTGGGGTGCAGGGATTGGCGTCCGGGCGGAGCACTTGTTGAACCGGTGGCGATCTTGGCTTTCGTCGGGTCCGGAAACGTCCGTGAGGTGATCTTGGAGTGTCGCGGTTCTCGGTCTTCGGATCGGGCTTCGGGGTCTTAAGTGGTCCGAAGGCCATGTCGTCGTGTAGACCTGCCGGAACCTTGCCGAAGATCATGGCGTCCGTGGTAGGTCTTGTCGGTTCCTCGAGAGGCTTGCTTTACAGAAGCGTAGATCATGGCTCATCGGGTCCGGGTTCGCCGCCCCGGGGTTCGACGAGGATCGGACTCAAACGTGGATCTTGAGGTTTCGGGATGGCGGTTTTGGCGTCTCGTGTTGGGCTTGTTGGGCACCACCAGTGCTGCGTGGATCCCGTTTTGCAACAACCGATGCCACCAAAGCACATCAAGGCCACCTCGTGCAAGCAGCGAGGGCCGATGGGCGGCGCGATGGCGGAGGCGGTTGCGGGCCAGGCCAAGCGAGGTGAGGCGGCTCGGGCGGCGGTGACCGGCCGGGCGGCGGGCAGGAAGGACGAGGCAAAGGGCGTGGACGCTGGACTCGGCGGAGAAAGCAGCGGCGTGGCCGGCGGCGGCTCCAGAGGCGGGCGAGGCTCGCGGCGGTGCGCTGGGTGGAGGAGCTGAGGCGGGCAGCGGAGGAGGCGCATGGCGGGAGAGGAGGCGGCGAGAGGAGAACCGGAGGGCGGCGGAGAGGGGGCTCGATGTGGCGGGCGGGGCTGCGGTGGCAGCGGCGAAGGAAGAGCTGCGGCCGAGGCGACGGGACCACCGGGCGGGCGGTTAGCGGCGGACGCGGAGGCGTGAGGGCCGACTAGGGAGGCGGCCATGGTCTCGTGGGCGGAGGGCGGCTGGCGCTCGAGGCGGGAGGGCGACGGAGAGGTGGCGTAGCACGCAGCGGGCGGAGCTTGGGAAAGAGGGAGCTGGCGAAAGGCGCATGGCGAAGGAGCATCTGGCCAGGGTGAGGCCGGAGATGGGCGGCGGCGCTGGTCAGCTGCTGTGATTACTCGCGTGGGGAGAGAGCCAGCGAGGTGGAGGGAGCGGGCACGCGAGCGGTGAAGGGAGGTGGGAGGAAGGGGACGGTGACGTGGGGGACAGGGCAGGTGGGGTCTGGTGGGGCCAGGGCGGTTCGGGTTGGACCAGGGGGTGCCAGGGAGGGGTTTGACCGCGTCCTGGGGAGGCTGGCGCGGTGGGGGTGTCTGGGTGGCGTGGGGGTTGAGTGGGGAGGGGGTTGAGTGGGGAGGGGTCCCAGGCAGACAGGGGGGAGAGAGTGGGGCCCGGGCTGGCTGTGAGGAGGGAGAGAGAGGGAGGAGAAAAAGAGGTGGCGGTGGTATGATTGGAGGGGAAAGAGGGACAGCTGAGGTGGCGAGCACCGATAGGTTGGGGTGATGTGGCTGCTAGGGGAGGGTAGATTTTTGGGTGGCTTTAGGAATAAGGGACGGACCGCATGTAGAACTCTGGGGTGGTCGTTCGGGTCGCTTTGGCCCGTTCATTGCCCGCTAAAAAATAATTAAATATTTTATTTAATTGAATTGGGCCGTTTGAAACCCGATGGCAACAAAACAAAATAATCCGGAGATCCGGGGTTTGGCGTTTGAATAAAAGCCGGACGTTTTATAAAACAAAACGGGCTTTGCAAACATAGTTTTGGCAAACAATGCATGATGATGACGATGCAATGCACAAATTCAACGCGATTTTCTAGTAGTGGTTTTGCGGGATGCCACACTGCCACGCGTCGCATTCTAATTGGCCAAAAACGGTTCGCTGCGGATCACGCTCTGGTGCGTTGGATCTAACTCAAATCGTGTGGCTCAGATCGAGTACCTCTTCGCGTCTAAGTCGTTCTATCTCACCCACTTGATTGATATCGGACGGTTCATATCAAACGGTCACGAACTGGCGGCGTGATAACACCGGCGAGCGTGAGCGGTTGGCGGCGGCATGGCGTCAGAAGCGAGGAGAGAGGAGGAAGCTCACTTGTGTTCGAAGCGTCTTGATGCTCATCGTGGTACGGGTGGTTGAAGGCGCCGGGTTGGGCGGAATTCCTCGGGAGTTGCGACGTCGTCGGGTGGTCGTCGTGGGCGAGGATAGGGGCGCCCTAAGACAAGCGGAGAATGATTAGGTTAAAGCGAGGCGGTATGTGTGCATCATCGAGACGGAAGGCGGTCGAGTTTACTGCGAGCCACGGAGAAAAAAAGCGGC
The DNA here is from genome assembly GCA_030063025.1 of Avena longiglumis. Classification (NCBI taxonomy): domain Eukaryota; kingdom Viridiplantae; phylum Streptophyta; class Magnoliopsida; order Poales; family Poaceae; genus Avena; species Avena longiglumis. The sequence continues at coordinate 578,432,790 of CP125974.1, read as the reverse complement.
GCTCGGTGGTTTGCTAGAGACGGCGTTACGGGCGCCCAGGGTAAAGGAAAAGTGCGAGATGCTCACAGGAGTGGAGAAGGTGTGAGGTTGGTCGGGAGAAGAGGCGAGAGGCAGCCGGAATCGGCGTCGCGTCGTCGAGTTCTGGGTGGGCGAAATTAGAGTGGTCTGGGGGCGGGATTGGGGAAGGAAGCAGAGGGAAATGGAGGAGAGGGCGTGGGCGATTAAGACAGTATGGTTGAAGGGGGAATTAAGGGTGGCATTAACGCGAATTGATGCCCGTGAATCAATGCTGGCAACGGCGACGAGAGAAGGGAGAAGCAGTCACGGGGTGGAGAAGAAGGAGGGGCAGTGTGGGGTCCTCTGGTCAGTGGGGAAATGAATCGAGGGAAGGTCCACCAGTCAGTTGCTTCGTGGGTTGTTTCAGCGGTGAGGAAAACGGTTCGGGGAGGGGAGAAGGGAGCTGGGCTGGACTGATGGCTTCGTGGGCTGGGTAGTTGGGCTGCTGTTGTTTCCCTTTTTTTTTGTACAGAAACATTTTCCTTTTTCCATTTTATTTACTGATTTGAATTTCATTTCACAACTCAAACAACAAGACAATCATTCAAATAATTCAAACTATTGTAATGAGTTTTTTTTTTGGTTCTGTTTATCATCATAAACCAATATTCCAAAATAAATAATATTTTTATTCCTTTTTAGGATCTATTTAATATAAAATAGACCATAGTTATTTAATCAAATATGGTATGATTTATTTAATAAATCTCCTTTTAAAGTCCAAAATATTTCTCCAAATCAAATCAGTAGGTATTAATTGGAAATAAAGAATACTTAAAATACTTGTTTAAAATAACATTTTATTATAGGGTCCATTAATAATTAAATAAAATGGCCTTAGTTATTAAATCATATAGGGTTTGATTTTTATTAATAAAATCTTTATTTGAAACCTAAATATTTTCAAAATCAAATTAGTAGGTTTAATTTGGGAAATATATAATATTTGGAAATTTTGTTTTAAAACAAAATAACCTTTTATTTTAGTATCCATTATTAATTATTATAATAGACTTTCATTATTAAATCCAATAGGATTTGTTTTATTGAGATATTTATTTTGAAATCTAAAACAAAGCCAAAACACTTTAGTAGGTTTTATTAGAGAATATAAAATATTTGGAAAATCTATTTAAAACAATTTAATATGTTTTGATGTTTTAATTAATTTGGTAAAACTTCTTATTTTAATAAAGTTTGGATATTAATTCTTTATTATTTTATTTTAAATAAACCTTTGTTGTTTTTATTCAAAACTAAATGTTTTAATTCCCAAAGTTTGGTCAAGGTTTAAATTGGCCTTTATTAAATAATCTTTATTTATAAAACTTCTATTTCATTTGAAAACAAATCTTTTCATTTAATTGTTTCAAATTAGTATTTCCAAAATGTTTTTATTTTCCTTTTATTACATGTTTATCTTTAAGAATCCCTTTATGATTTGATTTAATTCAAATGGGTTTGAAGTCCCAATTGAATTCAAAAAGTTTCTTCTGGCTCTGAAATTTAAACAAAGTTTTAGTTTATTCATTTATTTTCACATTACAAGATTTGTAAAATCTTGGGATGTGACAGGCTACCACCCTTAAAATAAATCTCGTCCCGAGATTTGGGAAGGCTGGGGTTACAAGCATGTTCAAACAACTAGGGTACTACCACCCTTAAAAATTTTCAAACAAAAATTACATATTGGCCTTCTTGGGTCCTGGAATTTCTCTATGTTAAACTTTTGCTTTATTCCTATGTTTGACTCATGGACCAAGGTTGAGCTTCTCCATAGGCTTGTTCAACTTGTTCTTCATCCTTTCTGGACAGTTGCTTGCATAGTGTCCTGGATTCTTGCAGTTGAAGCAATTAATGTCTTTGAGTTCTTTACGTTGCTCTTGTGGGCAAGTTGCTACAAAGTGACCTGGTTCATTACAGTTGTTACACCATACTTGGTCAATTCCTTTATTCTTTATGTTCTCTGGGCATCCACTAGAGTAGTGTCCCATTTCCTTACATTTACGACATTGTACAAGGCTCATGTCTTGCTTGGGCTTCTTGATTTTTCTTGATCCTTTGAATTGGGTTGTCTTGCTTGGAAGTAGTAGTGGTCCTTTCCCTTTGGTAGACTTGGATCCTTCTTGTTTCCTTTGTTCTACCATGGCATAAATAGGACATAGGCCAGGAGTATGATCACTTCCTTCACAAAGATAGCAAGTAGCTTGAGAGGTAGGGCATTCTCCAACAGGATGGTCTTCATCACAATTGGGGCATTGTCCTTCATGCTCCTTGGAAGTATGATCCTTGTCTCCACAAATAATGCAAGCTGGGGCTCCATCTAGAACAACATTCTTGTCATCCTTGCTATCATACTCTCTTCTAGGATAATTTTCCTCCATGCTAATCATTTGATTGGTCACCTTAAGCATCAATTGGGATTGTTCCTCCAAAAACCTTTGCAGTGCTGGATCTTCATTACTATTGTTGGCTAGGAACTGAGCTGTCAATTGATTCAATTGATGTTGAGTTGCTATGAGCTCTCTCAGGCTGTCAGCTTGGTTGGTGTTGGTGTCATCAACCTTGGAGTCCTTTGGGGTAGTCATCTGTTTGGGGTTGAAGGAAGATTAGAGTAGGCAAGAAATTTCTAATGAGATTTTTTTCTAATCACACATATCTCAATTCACACAAACAATGTGCATGCAATCACAAACCAAACAATTCACTCAAACAACAAAGTTCAAGCACATACTTAGGCAATAAAATATTTTTATTACACCACATAAGTTGGTGTGTTTTGTCTTTACTAAATTATGGTGGTCCATCTATATGGTTCACTTGTGATCTTTCCTTCCTTCTTGATTCTTCTTGTATGAGATCTTGGTTTCTTTGAGAAAAACTCTTGGTCACAATACTTCAAAGTTGTTGATGGCTCTTTCTTATTTTGCATTCCCTTAATCTCTAAATCTTGAGTAGGTTTTCCTTGTTTCACTTGTGGTCCTTAGTAGTTTGCAGGTTGGAAGTCCTTGGTGAAAATGCTGAAGATGTTGAAGTCATTAGAGTTGAAGAAGTTGAAGTAGTCCTTTGCACATGGTGTAGTCTTTGGCCATGGGTAGGCTTTTCCATCAAGTTGAAGTAGAAGAGAATGTAGAGTTGAAACCAAAATGGTTGAGGAAAGAGTTTACAAGTGTTTTTGTAAATAAGTTTTTGGATCAAAATATAACTCCTATTTTTCTAAGGGTTTTTGTCCAATCCTAGGTTTACAAATCCTACAGGCAACACAATGCTCTGATACCATCTGTTGGGGGTCCCAACCTAATAAGGTAGAGTCCTCCTGTGTTTTACAATGCTAGTCCCTGGATCAATAGCTAGCATCCACAGTTAAGATGTAATATCAGGAAACAAAGGTCATAATATAACTTTATAACCAGGAAAACATAATTTTATTACATCATACATAGCTCATATGGCTATTACATTACATTGCAGCGGAATAAATATAGTCATGGGTCCTTCATCTTCAAAGTGCCACAGGCAGATGTTGGTTGTAGACTTTGTAATCCTAAACAATCAATCTTCACTAAAATCAATCAAACCGCAACATACAAGTTCTGACCACAAAGGGTCAATACATTTGAATTGTATTGGCAAGTGATACTATTAGTAGTATGGTGGAGTCTATCATCTATATGCATTTGGCTAAGTGGAGTTGAGGCTTGCATTGCTCAAAATAGATTTTTCCTTAACGTTTTGAAAATAAATAGTTTTGTCAAAACTTTTCCAATGCTTCTCTCAATCAAAGACTGAAGATCCTTCTCGAGGCATCTACAAATCAAAGACCAAGTGCTTGGTAAAATCATTTTCCTCAATCCAAGATTTCAAGATCCTTATATCAAGCCATCTTTCCATCAAAGATTGAAGAATACACACAATCCCTTGTTCACCCACAAGTTTTTATTTAGAAATTGGAATGATGAGATTCTTGATTGCTTCCATGTCTTGATGCTCAAATTGTCCTTTACCAGGGACATGGCTAAGTACTTAGATTTTACACTCTGCAGAGGTGGTGCACTTTACCCACAAGACTTGGTTTCCCAAGACAAAATCTTTCAGAAGCCTTCCCTTAGACCAAAATGGACGCGTTCCAACCTATCAAAACACTACCACCCACTGTCCATTTGGCTAAGTTCTTGCAACCTATATGATCATGGCAGAGCCCATATTGCCAAGTGGTTGCACTTGAAGCTTCTCAACATTTGACATCTCAAATCCCTTTGTTTCCTGGGTGGCATTCCACAAGTGAGATACACAAGGTTCCTGGCCTTGTGTAACCACTCAACCATTCTCCACCAAGCAAGCCCATTCCACCCAGGTGATTCATTAACTTAGTTGTTTTATTAAACAAAACTTAAGTCCTCAGACTTAGAATATTTTTCCATAGTGTGAATATATATTCCACCCATGTTTTCTGTTAGCTAGGCTAAGCTTGGTAGTAGTAGGAATCTCTAACTTAGGAAAATCCTACTAAGGATTCATCTACTAGGTTTTCCTATAACAAGATCTATACTTAGCAAAATCCATGCAAGTTTACTTAGCAAAATCACTAATGCATAATAAAAGTATTGGGATAGAAAGTATGTAGCATCACTTGCCTTTTTGGTAGAGTATAGGTTCACTTCTTGATCTTTGCAATAATCACATTCTTCAAGTCACTACAAATCAATCAAGCAAGACACAAACTCAATCAACCAATCAAGCAAAACAACACACATAAATAACAAAGTCAAAGAAATGCATGCAAGCATGCCAAGCTTTGTTTTGTTTGAAAAAGTGGTCCCTAGTGGGTCATATTCATTTGGGTACATCTAATGGTCATTTCCTAAAGTGGCCAAGTCATTTGCAAAAGGTTTCACTTTAAAACCATTTTCAAAACAAAGTGTTATCTTTATGTGGTGTAGAAATATTTTTACTAAGGCATTAGCCCATAGGATTCACCAAATGAGTTGCTATTGCAAAACTTGGTGTTTTTGGGTCAGTAGGTTTGGTCCAAACCATCTACTCAAAGTTTTCTTCTTTTAAACATTTCCATGTTAAAATCACTAATTTTTATTTGGCTAGAAATGGACTAAACTAATTAATCCATTCCAAACTTTTCCAAATTCATTTTCCAAACCATGGGTTGGTTCCTAGAGTCAGTAGGGTCACAATAAACCAATTGGCAAAGGTTTGATCTCAAAATTCATTTTTAAATGATTTTTCTAATGTTAGCAAGCACACAAAAGAATCTGCAAATTCAAACAAGCTACCAGTTACTATTTGCTAAACTAAGGGTAGGGTTGGTTAGGTCTTGTTCTCCTGAATCTTTTGATATAAAATTTGTCAAATTTGGACGTGTGGTTCAAAAGATATAAGGGTTTGAAGTTTGCAACTCAATCTGATTTCAAAATCAGTTTTTAAAACAGATCCTGCCACGCGTCGCATTCTAATTGGCCAAAAACGGTTCGCTGCGGATCACGCTCTGGTGCGTTGGATCTAACTCAAATCGTGTGGCTCAGATCGAGTACCTCTTCGCGTCTAAGTCGTTCTATCTCACCCACTTGATTGATATCGGACGGTTCATATCAAACGGTCACGAATCGGCGTGATAACACCGGCGAGCGGTCGGTTGCGGCGGTCTTGGCGATGCGAGAAGCGAGAGAGAGTAAGCTCACTGTGTTCAAGCGTCGATGCTCATCGTGGTACGGGTGGTTGAAGGCGCCTTTGGGTTGGGCGGAATTCCTCGCGAGTTGCGACGTCGGGTGGTCGTCGTGGACGAGGATAGGGGCGCCCTAAGACAAGCGGAGAACAGTTAGGTTAAATGGCGAGGCGTATGTGCATCATCGAGACGAAGGGTCGAGTTTACTGCGAGCCACGGAGAAGAAAAAGCAAGCGCTCGTGGTTTGCTAGAGACGGCTTTACAGGCGCCCATGGTAAAGGAAAAGTGCACGGAGATGCTCACGAGTGGAGAAGGTGTGAGGTTGGTCGGGAGAAGAGGCGGCGAGGCAGCCGGAATCGGCGTCGGAGCGTCGTCAGACACAGCGTGGGTCGGGGCGAAATTAGAGTGGTCTGGGGGCGGGATTGGGGAAGGAAGCAGAGGGAAATGGAGGAGAGGGCGTGGGCGATTAAGACAGTATGGTTGAAGGGGGAATTAAGGGTGGCATTAACGCGAATTGATGCCCGTGAATCAATGCTGGCAACGGCTTAGAGAAGGAGAAGCGATCCGGGGTGGAGAAGAAGGAGGGCGGTGGGTCCTCAGTCGGTGGGAAATGAATCGAGGAAGGTCCACGTCGGTTGCTTGGGTTGTTTCAGCGGTGAGGAAAGCGGTTCGGGAGGAGAAGGAGGCTGAAATGGGCCCGATGGCTTAAATGGGTAGTGGGTAGTGCTTTGTTGTTTCCCTTTTTTTTTTGTACAGAAACATTTTCCTTTTTCCATTTTATTTACTGATTTGAATTTCATTTCACAACTCAAACAACAAGACAATCATTCAAATAATTCAAACTATTGTAATGAGTTTTTTTTTTGGTTCTGTTTATCATCATAAACCAATATTCCAAAATAAATAATATTTTTATTCCTTTTTAGGATCTATTTAATATAAAATAGACCATAGTTATTTAATCAAATATGGTATGATTTATTTAATAAATCTCCTTTTAAAGTCCAAAATATTTCTCCAAATCAAATCAGTAGGTATTAATTGGAAATAAAGAATACTTAAAATACTTGTTTAAAATAACATTTTATTATAGGGTCCATTAATAATTAAATAAAATGGCCTTAGTTATTAAATCAAATAGGGTTTGATTTTTATTAATAAAATCTTTATTTGAAACCTAAATATTTTCAAAATCAAATTAGTAGGTTTAATTTGGGAAATATATAATATTTGGAAATTTTGTTTTAAAACAAAATAACCTTTTATTTTAGTATCCATTATTAATTATTATAATAGACTTTCATTATTAAATCCAATAGGATTTGTTTTATTGAGATATTTATTTTGAAATCTAAAACAAAGCCAAAACACTTTAGTAGGTTTTATTAGAGAATATAAAATATTTGGAAAATCTATTTAAAACAATTTAATATGTTTTGATGTTTTAATTAATTTGGTAAAACTTCTTATTTTAATAAAGTTTGGATATTAATTCTTTATTATTTTATTTTAAATAAACCTTTGTTGTTTTATTCAAAACTAAATGTTTTAATTCCCAAAGTTTGGTCAAGGTTTAAATTGGCCTTTATTAAATAATCTTTATTTATAAAACTTCTATTTCATTTGAAAACAAATCTTTTCATTTAATTGTTTCAAATTAGTATTTCCAAAATGTTTTTATTTTCCTTTTATTACATGTTTATCTTTAAGAATCCCTTTATGATTTGATTTAATTCAAATGGGTTTGAAGTCCCAATTGAATTCAAAAAGTTTCTTCTGGCTCTGAAATTTAAACAAAGTTTTAGTTTATTCATTTATTTTCACATTACAAGATTTGTAAAATCTTGGGATGTGACACTTGTAGGGGTTCGTAGCATGGAAAACAAAAATTTTCTATCGCATACAAACAAACAAGCCAAGATCTATCTACTAGATTGTAGCAACGAGTCGATAGAGGAACTCACCCTCGAAGATTCCAAAGCGGTTAACGAGAGCAGATTCTCGTGGGTGATGTAGTCGTACACTTCCGATCTCAAGATCGCGTGGACGATCCTTCCGGCGCCACGTTCCGGCAGCGCTCCCTTGATCGGTCACACGTTCGACTCGACGAAGACCTTCCTCTCCCTTGTTCCAAAGAAAATGGAGGTTGTAGCACTCTCTCCTCGCGATTCGGCGAAGACAAGCGTGGTACCTAAGTAGAGGGAGATCCCATGAGGCTTCGCTTAAGCCGGTGCGAGTATGGTGGAGCTTATGAGAGAGGCTATTAGTGGTCTAGTAATTAGACACACCAATTAGAAGGCTCTAAACCAATTAGAAGGCTCTAAACTGGCTAAAGCAATTAGAAGCTCTAAACCAAAAGCTCTAAACCGGAGATCTAGAGTAGAAAGTTATGTGTCTATGGGAGCCACCTCCTTATATGGGAGGGTCCTTGGCGCCAGGAGGGGAGGAGTCCCTCAACTCGGACCAGGCTTGGCGCCTGGAGGAGTCCAACTCCTCCTCCAAAGTTGGTTCCAACTCCTCTTGCTTGTTTCCCACGTTTCTTGTTTTGGCGGTTTGACTTTCAAAGGACATTTGACTTTTCTGTTTTAGGATTCAATTTAATCCTTTATTTGGGACAGCAAGAACACTTAGTACATGATGCAATCATTCAATGAGCAATGACACATTCATGTACCCTTCCCCGAGTGCCGGACAATCCGAACCTTCTAGAACATTCCGATGAAAACACGGAATCATTCCCGAACTCAAACGGACTTTCCTTATATGAATCTTATTCTCCGGACCATTCCGGATCACCTCGTGATATCCGGATCCCATCCGAGACTCAACAACATTCGGTCTCTTTCTCATAATACCATAACTACTCAAACAACGTCGAATCCTTAAGTGTGTCTCCCTACGGTTCGTGAACTATGCGGACATGATCGAGACACTTCTCGAACAATAACCAATAGAGGAATCTGGAAATTCATATGGCTCTACATATTTCTACGATTACTTTGCGATCGAATGAACCACTTACATATGATACCAATTTCCTTTGTCTCACGATATGTTACTTACCCGAGGTTATGATCGTCGGTATCTCTGCATACCTAGTTCAACCTCGTTCTTGATAAGTACTCTTTTCTCGTTCCGTGATATGTGATCCCTTGTGACCAAGTCACATGCTTGCAAGCTAATTGGATGACATTCCGAGAGGGCCCAGTATATCTATCCGTCATATGGATGGACAAATCCACTCTTGATCCATGTGTTTCAACCAATACTTTCCGAACACTCAATGCCACTTTTATAACCACCACATTACGGTGTGGTGTTTGATGACATCAAAGCATCCATCCGGTAAAGGTGATATGCATGATCTCATGGTCGAAGGAATTAGGTTACTATGTATCGAAAGCATATAGCAATTGAACTATTGAAATGACTTGATCTTTATGCTACGCTTATCTATAGGAGTATGTCCATCACATCATTCTCCTAATGATATGATCCTGTTGTTAATAACATCTCTATGTTCATGATCAGAAACCATGATCATATATTAACCAACAAGCTAGTTTAACAAGAGGCTATACTAGGGACTCTTATTTTAGTTTACAAATCACACAAGTATTAATGTTTAGGTTAATACAATTATAGCATGGTATGTAAACATTGATCATAAGTGTGAAGATATGATAATAACCACTTTATTATTGCCTCTTGGGCATATCTCCAACAGTCTCCCACTTGCACTAGAGTCAATAATCTAGTTTCAAACCTTTGTGTATATAACACCTATGGCTTTCCGGTTGTATGTACACGATTGCTAGTGGTCAACTGATCTCCGGATCGACACTTCGGTCCGTGTGTAATTGCATGTCTTTGCGTCTCGCATCACTCGTTCTCTAATGAGATGGCTTTGTATAAATTTGGTCTTTCGGTGTGACCTTTAGCTCTTTGGGGTTAAAACATGTTGATAATATTGTCGCACAATATATCTTCATAGTATTATCCTCGTGAACTACACCTAGTTTGATAACAAACTACTTGACACAAATGCCCTCTTTTGCGCTATAATAGCAGTCATATACTTAGCCTTTTGTTGTAGTATCTGTCAATGTATTAACTTTGGAACTCATCCAAATCCATTATGGAACTCACTTTCCATTATATTGTGCCACCCTTTGTTTAAATTGAGATACACTTAATTTGTACTTTGTGACAAAACTAGTATCAATGTAGTACTTTTACAATGAACTAACCATCTATTTGTCACTTCTACAAATATTCTACTCTTAGTTCTTCCAAAAGATCATAAGAATATCCTTACTATTGTCCAATGATCATCTTACGAATCATTACGGTATATGCTCACAACATTTAGAGCATAGGACATATCTGGATTTATACATATCACGGATGATTGATATAAATACTCTTTGTGATTTCATACATCAAGTATCAATCTATACTTGATTATTTGTTTCACTTTACCAAATGTCAATACACTTGAATATATCATCAACATTGAATTTATTCAATCCTTTCATCTTGACAAGAACCTCTCTTGTAGTTTCTATATTGAACTCATTCAATATCTTGTCTATGTACTTCTGGCACAACCATATTAGCGTCTATTGATGCCAAATATTTAGGTTTTGCCTAAGTCTTTCATCGGTATGAAATTCTTAATATGTGTTAATAAAAGATACATTATTTCCAATCAACAATATGTCTTCCACATAATGTATTAGAAACATGTCTTAGCGCTCCCACTTAATTTCTTGCAAATGCAAGCATCTTCATTGTCTCTGATGAAATTAAACTCTTTTAACAGTTTCATCATAGTGAAGATTCCAACTCCGATATGCTTACTTTAACCATTGAAGTTGCGTGATATGCTTTTAGCATCCTTTGAATTAACAAAACCCTATGGACCGTGTTAAGCACATGTCCTAGGTACCGATTCTATTAGAAGAACTTGTTTTGTTTATTCAACTACCATATAACAAATTATATGTAGTGGTTGCTACATTAATCCGTCTAGACTAAATATCACTATGAGATCAAATCTTGTCATAGTCAACCTTTGAACATTGTTGTGAACTCTTTCCCAACATGTCGACTATTTCATAGATGTGAAACATCCATGTCTATTTCTTTATAGATCCAGACACAACTATAAGGTCTTACACCTTTCTCGAGGGTCCTTCAAGTTCAAAACTTGATTTTCTCGTGTATGGAACTATCACGGATTTTATGGCTTCAAGCCATTTTACGGAGTCAGGGCCCATCATCGCTTCTTTGCATGTAGTCGGTTCATTATTCTCAAATAATGGTTCAACCCTCAAATCTTGGTATTTGATTGTTTATCCGACCTACTTGTTTCAATAGGAACTTGGATCTCCGTGACCACAACCTTTGAGGTACGTGAGCCATGAGCTTTGTTGCTGCCTCCGGAACACTTTTCGGTGCTGCGCAACTCTGCACATATAGCTAAGGTTCTTTCAACCTTATCAAAGTTCTATTGTCCTCCCACTTAACTTTTCACGAAAAATTCCTTTTTTAAAGAAACTTGACGTTCTAAGCGACAAACACTTTTGTCTCCGGTGTTATGGAGAAATACTTAACAAAGACAGATTCATCCGACTTTGGTTGCAAACATCTTTCTTATGTATAGCATACCAATGTTTAAGAAAGGACTACTTGGGTTTTATCCCAAACCATAACCTTATATGGTGTCATTTCAACGGATTATGATGGAGCTCTTTTCAGTGGAAAAACGGTAATCTCTAAAGCTTTTAATCTTTAAAATATAATGGCAGTTTTATAAATTATACCTTTGATCTTACCATGTCAAACAAGGTTTAATTACATATCTCGAACACTCCATACTCTTATGGTGTTTCGGGAAAATGCAAATCCACGGAACGATTCCTTTAAATCTTAGGTATTATGCTAAACTTGTAACTCAAATATCTTCCTTTATGATCTTATCATAAACTATTTATATTCTTGTTACAATGATTTTGCACTTCATCTTGAAAGTCCTTGAACTTTTCAAATGTTTCATACTTCATCCTTATTAAGTAAATATTCATATATTCACTCAAATTTTCGGAGAAAGCACATGAAGTTGAAATCCATCGCTCTTGACTACATAGTGGACTTCGTACAACAATATGTACAAATTCCAATAAGCTAGTCTTTCGTTCCCTTTTAGCCTATGAACGAAGTTTTAATTATCTCTAGGAAAGTTTCACAAGCGTCATTTGATCAAAATCAAATAGACTCCAAAAAAACCATACATATGGAGTTTCTTCATGTTTTCTTTCCAATATAATTTAAACGGCGATGTCACTTCCTAAGTGATCTTTTCAATCAATATGTCTTTCGACATCTTTAGCATTAGCTTTATGGATGTGATTTCTCCAACGAGATTTGTGAATCATCCATCTTTTATGGATTACGACAATTATTTGAACAACCCTTTTGTTCTCATAATACCTGATAAAACAAATCTTGAAGGCAAGCTTTGATGTTTTAATGAGCAACACAATAACCCTTTATTTTGTTCTCGATGAACATCGTCACATATTCTTTTGCTAGTTACTTAGGCCATTGTAGTTCATGAATTGTGTTGTTTCGTATGACGATTCACACCAACAAATTCAGTATCAAATACTTAAGAACCACATTGTTTAATAAGCAAAGAATATATCCATAACATGTATATCATCTATATACTTAAACTAAACAATTCTAGTCTTTTCTTTTCTGCCATATATTTATGAGATTCTCTTTCAGTATTTCTTTTTCTGTTTGAAAGAATCTATCAATATCAATAGTGGAGTCATACATATGACACATAGTCCAAAGCGTGTATAGTTAAATACCAATGTCTTTGGACTTGCACCTTGAAGTAGATCACCATCATCAAATGTTTGGTGTTCTTTCAAATTCCTTTATTTAGTAATCTCTTGGTGTAGTAAACATTTTACCTACATAAAATATTCATCCTTATCATGGAATCGTCCATGATCAAACTACCTTTAGCTTATAATGATGAATTACGAGTATAATGTTGCTATCCAAAACCTTTTGGAGGATTAGGACAACAAGTGTCTACAACCTTTCGCAAATTCTCATCAAATATGAGAACATGACTTTAGCCATATTATACTCTATCATGTTGCAACCAAAACTTCGTTTCAGATATCACAATATCTTCCACACATCATGGTTTCTGAAACAACTCTTTCAGATCCTAGATAACCTTGATATTAAGACAATCCTTTGAATATCAAGAATCATGGAGACAAACATGATACTTATATACTAACATTGGAATTGTTACTCTTGTTTTAATACAAATTATTAAACTTCATCGAGTAACGAACTTCTTGAAAGTTTGCAATAGGACTTTTAAACTTTAGATTAACACTTCAAAACAATACGATACCGGTTAGTAAAGTAACTAACCAGAATTCTATAGTTCTATCATCTCAATTATAACCAAGCGCAAGGTGGTAGCGGATGCCAATGACTACAACTATGCAAATTCACTTTGATTTAGTTTATGATAAATTGAGTTATAATTAATAATTAAATTAATCTAGGTGAACTCCCACTCAAAACAATATCCCTCACATTGTTTTAGTGATCACACGAACCAAATCCACCACATCAAAACCGATCATCACGAGAGTTGATATAGCTTCAATGGCGAACAATCGACATGTTCATCATATCTACTATATGACTCATGCTCTACCTTTCGGTAATCCGTGTTCACGAGGCCATGTGCGTACATGCTAGGCTCGTCAAGATCAAACCTTAGTTTCTGCATGAGCAAATCTGTCTTGCTCACGTTGTATACACTTGCGAATCTAGCACACCCGATCATCACGTGGTGTTTGAAACAACAAGCTTTAAGCGGTGCTAACTAAGGGTGAACACTTTATGATTTGAAATTCATGTGCATGAGGGATCATCTTATAATGCTACCGTCGTCTACTAAGCAATACAAGATGCATAAAGGATTAACATCACATGCAATTCATAATATGTGATATGATATGGCCTTTCTTCTTTGTACTTCCGATCTCCATCTTCAAGCACGAACATGATCTCCATCATCACCGGCATTGCATCAAGGTCAATGATGCTTCTCCATGGTTGTCGTCCACCGGCTTCAACTATTACAACTACTTTGAATAGACACGCGGGTCTTAACATAAATTAAAGACAACCATATGGCTCCTGCCGGTTGCCAACTTACAATAAGGAACATTGCATACATCAAATATAATCACAATCATGGCCATATCACATCACGCACACCTGCAAAACAAAGTTAGACGCCTCTACTTTCTTTGCATATTTTACGTGGTTTGGGGCTTTCAATAAGTGTCGTTCTAACTTACGAACAAGAACCACAACATTGATACTAGCATTGTTGATTACCCGTTGTAAATTGGATCTTAACTATGCTAGGAGAAACATGCACCATAAAGCCACTTATGCAATACAAGTTGCATGTCAAGCGTGGAGCAAGTCTCATGAACGATGTCATGTAAGGTTAGCCGAGCTTCATCCCAACATACCGCAAGATGCAAAGTACACAAAAGCAATCTACAATAAAGCATCAACGCCCACAATGACCATTGTGTTCTACTCGCAACAGATCTACATATAGACACGGCTCGATACCCTTTGTAGGGGTTCGTAGCATGGAAAACAAAATTTTCTATCGCATACAAACAAACAAGCCAAGATCTATCTACTAGATTGTAGCAACGAGTCGATAGAGGAACTCACCCTCGAAGATTCCAAAGCGGTTAACGAGAGCAGATTCTCGTGGGTGATGTAGTCGTACACTTCCGATCTCAAGATCGCGTAGACGATCCTTCCGCCACGTTAGCGCTCCCGATCGGTCACACGTTCGTACTCGGCGAAGACCTTCCTCTCCCTTGTTCCAGGTGGCGGAGGTTGTAGCACTCTCCTCGCGATTCAAGCTGACGGCGTGGTAGGAAGTAGAGGGAGATCCTGAGGCTTCGCCTTAAGCGGTGCGAGTATGGTGGAGCTTATGAGAGGCTATTAGTGGTCTAGTAATTAGACACACCAATTAGAAGGCTCTAAACCAATTAGAAGGCTCTAAACTGTTGGCTAAAGCAATTAGAAGCTCTAAACCAAAACAGCTCTAAACCGGAGATCTAGAGTAGAAAGTTATGTGTCTATGGAGGCCCTGCCTCCTTATATGGGAGGGGGGTCCTTGGCGCGCCAGGGAGGGAGGGAGTCCCTCCCCAACTCGGACCAGGGCTTGGGCGCCGGCCTGGAGGAGTCCAACTCCTCCTCCAGGTTGGTTCCAACTCCTCTTGCTTGTTTCCCAGTTTCTTGTTTTGGCGTTTGACTTTCAAAGCTGGACATTTGACTTTTCTGTTTTAGGATTCAATTTAATCCTTTATTTGGGACAGCAAGAACACTTAGTACATGATGCAATCATTCAATGAGCAATGACACCTTCATGTACCCTTCCCCGAGTCTTGGGACAATCCGGAACCTTCTAGAACATTCCGATGAAAACATCGAATCATTCCCGAACTCAAACGGGACTTTCCTTATATGAATCTTATTCTCCGGACCATTCCGGATCACCTCGTGATATCCGGATCCCATCCGAGACTCGAACAACATTCGGTCTCTTTCTCATAATACCATAACTACTCAAACAACGTCGAATCCTTAAGTGTGTCTCCCTACGGTTCGTGAACTATGCGGACATGATCGAGACACTTCTCGAACAATAACCAATAGAGGAATCTGGAAATTCATATGGCTCTACATATTTCTACGATTACTTTGCGATCGAATGAACCACTTACATATGATACCAATTTCCCTTTGTCTCACGATATGTTACTTACCCGAGGTTATGATCGTCGGTATCTGCATACCTAGTTCAACCTCGCATCGATAAGTACTCTTTTCTCGTTCCCGTGATATGTGATCCCTTGTGACCAAGTCACATGCTTGCAAGCTAATTGGATGACATTCCACCGAGAGGGCCCAGAGTATATCTATCCGTCATATGGATGGACAAATCCCACTCTTGATCCATGTGTTTCAACCAATACTTTCCGAACACTCAATGCCACTTTTATAACCACCTCATTACGGTGTGGTGTTTGATGACATCAAAGCATCCATCCTAAAGGTGATATGCATGATCTCATGGTCGAAGGAATTAGGTTACTATGTATCAGAAAGCATATAGCAATTGAACTATTGAAATGACTTGATCTTTATGCTACGCTTATCTATAGGAGTATGTCCATCACATCATTCTCCTAATGATATGATCCTGTTGTTAATAACATCTCTATGTTCATGATCAGGAAACCATGATCATATATTAACCAACAAGCTAGTTTAACAAGAGGCTATACTAGGGACTCTTATTTTAGTTTACAAATCACACAAGTATTAATGTTTCCGGTTAATACAATTATAGCATGGTATGTAAACATTTATCATAAGTGTGAAGATATGATAATAACCTCTTTATTATTGCCTCTTGGGCATATCTCCAACAACACTCTGTTCTTATAAATTGAACCTCTAACCTTTCCAAATCCATCTATAACTCTTTTAGTAGCTCCATATTGCTTGGCTAAATCTCTGCACTTTTACGGCTTAAAGCATCTGCTACAACATTTGCTTTTCTAGGGGTATAGTTGATTGCTAAATCATAATCTTTGATTAGCTCTAACCAACGCTTCTGTATCATATTAAATTCCTTTTGAGTGAAGAAATATTTGAGACTCTTATGGTCAGTGTATAACTCACATCTGGTTCCATAAAGAAAATGCCTCCATCCTTTCAGAGCAGAGACTATTGCTGCTAACTCCAAATCATGAGTTGGATAATTAACTTCATGTGGTTTCAATTGTCTTGATCCGTTGGCAATTACTTTCCGATCTTGCATTAACACACACAACCCAAACCTTCATTGGATGCATCACAGTATACTGTAAAATCTTTCCCTGTTTCAGGAACTGCTAAGATTGGAGCGGTAGTTAACCTGGTCTTTAACTCCTGAAAACTTGCTTCACACTTCTCATCCCTGATGAATGGTGTATTATTCCTTAACAATTTGGTCATTGGTCCAACTATTTTGGAGAAACCTTCAATGAATCTCCGATAATAACCATTCATCCCCAAGAAACCTTGAATTTGTTTCACATTGGTTAGTGCAGTCCATTCTAATACTGATTGAACTTTGGATGGATTTACAGCAATTCCATCTTTACTGATCACATGACCGAGGAATTCTACCTCATCTAACCAGAACTCACATTTACTGAATTTAGCATAAATCTTATGTTCTCTTAGGATCCGCAATGCTATTCTCAAATGATCAGCATGCTCTTCCTTATCCTTGGAATATATCAGAATATCATCAATAAAGACTATAACAAACTTGTCCAAGTATGGCATGAAGATTTTGTTCATAAGATTCATGAATATTGCTGGTGCATTGGTCAAACCAAATGGTACGACAAGATACTCATGATGTCCATACCTTGAGACAAATGCTGTCTTTGGAACATCTTCTAGTTTGATTTTTATTTGATGGTATCTGGATCTTAGATCGATTTTAGAAAATACTCCAACTCCTTTAACTTGATCAAACAGATCTGGATTCTAGGTAAAGGATACTTATTCTTGATGGTAACATTATTGAGATTCCTATAGTCCCCACACATCCTTCTTCCTCCATCTCTTTTATCCACAAAAAATTATCGGTGTTCCCCATGGGGATACACTTTCTTGAATAAACCCTTTTCTGGCTAGCTCATCAATTTGCTCTTTGAGTTCTTTTAATTCTTTTTGGACCCATTTTGTATGGTGCTTGAGCTATTGGTGTTTTGCCCGGAATTAGATCAATAGTGAACTCAATCTCCTAATCTGGTGGCATTCCTGGTAGCTCTGCAGGAAAAACATCTTGAAACTCATTTACTACAGGAATATCTTCCAACTTAACCTCCTTCATTGGGTTCAACTGAAGATCCACCATGATATGACTGTGCTTATCTGCTTGGTAAACTATCCTTGCTCCACTTGGAGTTTTGATTGAGGCAGTTTTATCCTCGCAATTAATCTGAGCCCCATGTCCAGTCATCCAGTCCATACCCAGCACTACTGCAATTCCCTTCAAAGGAATCACATAAAGGTCCGCAAAGTATGTACAACCACAAATCAAGATAACCTGATCTTGTTTAATGTGGCGTACAACTACATTCCCTGCTGCCGTCACTACGGTCATAGGGATTTCTAACATTGACCTTCTAATCCCGAATTTATCACAAAATTCTTCAGAAATGAATGAAGTAGTTGCACCAGTATCAAATAGAACTTTTCCGGGATTGGTAAGGATGTTGAGCGTACCTATTACGACATTCTCGGAGTTGTCCACCTCCTCCAAGGTTGCACAATTCAGCTTTCCTGTGGGTCTGTTTCTCTTGCTATTGTTGTTCTTGACATTATTTCCTCCTCGATTGAGCTGTCCATTACCTCCACTGGCTTGTCCTCCACCCTTGGTAGGCCAACCACCCGGTGGTTTGCTCGGATAGTTAGGCTTGATATGGCCCTTCTGGCCACAACCGTAACAGATAACCACTTCCTTTTGCATTCTCTCGAAATGCCCTGGAAGTCCACAATTGTTGCAGATAACATTCCTCCTGCGATTGGAATGATTTCCACCATTTCCCTTGTTATCGTTATTGTTGTTGTAGGTTTTGTTCCTAGGCCCAAACTCTAGATTAGGTTTAGGTTTACTTGCCTGAATCCTCTTAGTTTCCTTCTTGGATCTCTTCCTTCTATCCTCTTGGACATTCTTGTAGTCATCTTCAAAAGTGATGGCTGCATCCAGTAACTGCTGATAGGTTTGTTTATTGGCCAGCCTCAACTGCATCCTCACAAAGGGATTCAACCCTCTCAAGAAACGCTTCTTTCTCTTATCTTCAGTGCTCACTTCATCCTTGGCATAACGAGAGCTTGACTAAACTCCCGGATATACTTCATGACACTAGTATAACCTTGCTGAAGCTCCTCAAACTCTCTCTGCTTTAACTCCATAACGCTCTCCGGAACATGATACTCACGGAACCTCTATTTGAACTCTTCCCAAGTGTACTCTCTTCCTGGCTGTTGCATGGCTAACTGATTTTCCCACATGATGCTGCAGGTCCTGTCAGCAGATGAGTTGCATACCTCAACTTTTCCTCATCATTACAACCTACAGTCTTTAGCTTTCTCTCTGTACCTGCTAGCCAATCTTCTGCATCCATTGGTCAGGAGCTGATGCAAAAGGTAACGACCTTGCATTCTGGAAGTCAGAAAGAATCACTCCTCCACCTTCATGTGCTCTCTGATTTCCAGCACGTCCCAACAACTCTTCCATGAACTTGTTTTGGTTTTGTTGAATCATTTGCATATACTGCATAAATTTCTGCTCCATTAACGACCTCATTGGTGGTGGTGGTGGTAAGGTTCCCTGATTTGCAGCATTTGCATCTTCCTTCTCCTTGGCCTCACGTTCCATGCGCTGCTGATAGCGCTTGACGAGGTGGAAGAGGTTGAAGTTGATTCCCCAGTAACGTCACCATAAAGCTTGATGGCGCCTGGTGTTTGACGTGGAAGCGCTTCGTTGGAAACCCCAAGATAAAGGTGTGAAGCAGCAAGCAGCAAGTCTTCCCTCAGTAGAGACCGAGGTTATCGAACCAGAAGGAGGAAGGAAACATCACACAGGTGTTGCAAACAACATGGACACCTACACAACACAAACTCAAGACTTTGCCCCAACGAATTAGTGAGGTTGTCAAGCTCACCGGTTTGCTGTAACAAAGGATTAAACGTATGGTGTGGAAGGTAATGGTTTGCAGCAAGTAAACAAGTAACGGTGGAAGATGTATCAATGGTAAAGATTGGACCGGGGTCCATAGTTCACTAGAGATGATCTCCTTAGATAAACAACATGGCATGAAGGGTAAACATATTACAGCGAGGCAATTGACAGGAACTGAGCAAGGCATAACAATGCAATTACTAACGAGAAAGATCCTATGAAGTTGATTGGGCAATACAACAATATACATAGACCGTAATCCAATTGCATCTATGACTAGAAGTCCACCTTCAAGTTATCATTTGAACCCCCTCCAGTATTAAGTTGGAAGCAATAGACAGCTATTTTAAGCAAAGTGTGTAAGGTAAACAGTCCACATGTTCCATGAACAAAAGACTGTTGTTTTCTCCCTAGTAGTAACAGCACATCTACAACCGAAGAGATTTCTGTCACTTCCCTTGGAAACTAGAGGCATGAACCCACTATCGGGCATAAATACTCCCTCTTGGAGTCACTAGAAACTACTTGGCCAAGATAACCACTAGCAACAGAGAGATGCAAGATCACAGACAACACAGACATGATAGAATCATAAAGATAGAACCATTAATCATACCAATATAATAATCTCAATATCCATCGGATCCCCGCAAACACAACATGCATGATTACAAATAGATTAGATCTTGATCATGAACGGAGCTCACAAGATCTATACATGAAAGCACAAGGAGGAGATACGACCATCTAGCTACTACATGGACCCATAGTCCAAGGTGGAACTACTCACGAATCATACCGGAGAGAAGGCCTCCGGGATGATCTCCCCTCCGGCAGGGTGCTAGGAAGAGCTTCAGATCCCCCCCGATCTAGGGACGATGGTGGCAGCGGCTACAGACGGTTTCGTGGATTTCTGATTGGGTACTCAGGGTTTCTGTATCAGGGGCTCCTTATAGGCGAAGGGGGAGACCGAGGCGGCGGCCAGAGGGTGCAAACCCTACCTAGGCGCGGGGTAGGGCCCACCCGCTCGTAGGGGGGGGGGTTAGCTTCCCTGGCACGCCTCCTCGTCTCTCTTCCGGACTTCTTGTTCCCTACGGAAAGTTATTGACTTTGGAGTTTGTCCCATCCAATTTCGAGAATATTTCTTTACTAACTTTTTTGAAACCAAAAACAGCAGAAAACAGGCATTTGGCACTGTTGAAACTTGTTAATAGGTTAGTACCAGAAAACATGTAAAAATCACCTCAAAGTGTAGACAAGTAAAGCAAAGTAGATACTAAACAAGCATGGAGCATAAAAAATTATAGATATGTTTCCAACGTATCAGCATCCCCAAGCTTAACTCCTGCTCGTCCTCGAGTAGGTAAGTGATAAAAGAATAAATTTTGAGGTGACATGCACCCTCACAATAAAGATCCAACCATTTGCAAGCATTGAAAGCTAGGATCAAATAACTCTAAACATGTGCATGAAAGATGGAGTTCAAACAATAGAACATAGTAATTATGCACGCAACATGGCAAGCTACAAACAAATATCATGAATAATATGTATTGAAAATGTTTATTTGTTTCACATGTAGAAAACATAGCATAGTGGCAATCAACTTGTCCCTCATAGAGTAGCAATATAATGCATAGGACACCTGCAAAGTTCACAAGGGTGACTAGAAACAACTAGCACAAGAGCAAGTAATAACACAATATGCATCAGTTAATAAGCTTTGGAACATTGCACACAGAATGACAACTATGCTCTCTTAATGGTGCCTAAAGGTAGAAGGTGGAGACTTAATAATGATGGAAGAAAAACCTTTTTTGTAAAGGAAGCAGAGATTACAAGTTTCAAAAAGAGCTTCCAAAAATTATGGTACTTATTAGCTTTCAGCCCTCATTGCCCCTATCATAAGCATCTTGAAGTGGTTAAGGTTAAAGTGGCAAAGCTGGAGTATATGCTTGACAAAGTATAAGTTGGCAATCTCAAGTACCTTGACTATGAGGGCTACACCTCATGGATACTCAACTTAGGGCCCAGGCAAGTTCTTGTCACTGTAAGTATTTGCATATCATTGAGAACCGCTAGCGGGGTACCCCTTGCACATGGCACAGGAGCTTTCCCATAACCAAAATGACAAGGCAAGCAGGCAATGAGCATCTCAGCAATTCTTCTTATGTACCATGGGAATATGGTGCTTTTTTCTCTATTTCCTATTTTCCCAATGTGTATTTTTTAATAAGAAGAATGCTTCATAGATGTCACTATGGTGAAGCTGCAAGTTTCCACCATGATTAGGCATGGATTAGGATAGCAGCCCAGGTGTTTATCTAACAAAGAATACAAACTCCATGAACTTACAAGTTCCCACTTCATTTCACACCGGTAACATCCAAAGACAAAAGAGCATGATATCAACGGAGTACAAAAAGTAGAAGTGCAATGTTGAAAACGTTCCCCGTGACAGCACGGTTTTGCTAATCCCAACTTATAAGTGCAAGCATATACAACAAAGTTGTCACAATGGTTCAAGTTTATTAGGGGCAAAGAATAATATGTGCCATCAAGTTCTTAAGGGCTTTAATCACTAAGTTTTCACATAACAAAATAGTTTTTAATTGGAAGATATTTGAAAACAAGAATATACTTGGAATGGTATAACACACCATGCATATGAGTTTATAGTGGACACTTTGGAATAACTTGGTTTCTTGGGAGTTGGAAGGATGAGTAGAACTTACTCATACAAGTGGAGGCTAGCAAAAGACTAGGAGCAACCAGCTAAGTGTCGTGCTATTGCCGACGAGTACGCCATGGAGGGGTCCTCACAGTGCGTGTTTAGAGACGTGGGGGAAGGCAGACGGTTGACGGGTACGAGGTAACACAGCTTACCCAGGTTCAGATCCCACGATGGTGGCGGAATCCTACTCCTGCTATAAATCACTATAAGGGCAATACGCCGAGTTACACGGATTGGTTCGCTGTGCGAGACAGTATGAATCGATACTAGGTTGTCTAAAGTTGTCTATGATCGTGCCCTAAAGGCTCCCATATGCCCGAATTATATAGTCGCCAGGTCCTAGGGTTACAGGGAAAAGTCCTAGCCGGACAGGTTATAGAGTCCTACACCATCTATTACTAGTCTTGTGTGTCTTGTACTCCAAGGCTCCGGGTACGTCGGTGACTCCAACTGTAGCCTTCCTTTATCCCAAGATGGGCCTCCTTCAATCCATCTAATCGGGCCGCCAAAGCCATAGGCCATGCTACCAACTGTGGGCCACCCGGGTTAGCCGGATAAGCGACATGCTATAAGGATACCCATATAGCATATCCCCAACAGTAGCCCCTGGAGAACTCCGAGATCTTGCGCCGTCTTGCCTCTTCTTGTGGAATGCTCCATCTAGATGGATGTCGGCAAATCGTCAAGCAATATCTTGTAGTCCTCCCAAAGAACCCTGCAAGGTTTTCTCCGTCTTCAACTTGTAAGTCGGAGAAATGCTGAATCTTCCATCGTACTCTTCCGTAGCCGGACTGGATCCGTCCATGCCAGAATCTTCGATGTGTCGGCTCATCTGCCTATGTCATCTAGGGCGACGTAGGCTTAGGTCAGCGACGCCTCGTAACTCACACATGCAGAGAACGCAATCATATACGATTTTCCTGGGCGAGCGATACGAACCGTTGGCGGCGACGGTTGGAGAAGTGGCAAAATTTCCGCGCACATTCGCGAACACGTTGTCTACGCGGCAACCGCCCGATCAAGCTGCACGAATCTTGACGATGGAGATGATAAATAGTAACAACGGTGGAATTTTCACCTTTTACCTCATTCTCCTCGCATCATCTTATTCCTCCAGCGCACGCCTCCTCGAGCTCTCCGCGAAAACTTCCGAAAAATCCTAGCACCAATCCGCACCAGTCACCTCCACTCTCACCCCATGGCTAGCAACAGCACTTCCCCTTCCATGGCGGCGTCGAGCGAATCCGCGGCGAAGCCGACGAGCTCCATCGTCGTGCCCCCAGAGGGTCTGGTCATCCCTGTTTCTGCGATGGTGGAATCCACCGGTGGTGACCATAATCCAGCGGCGCTGGAGCCGTTGGAGGAGGAACTGGACTCGCACAAGGGAGATTGGCGCAACTCAGACATTACTGCCCGTGTATCTAAGAGCTGATCATCGAGGGATACCTCCCTACGACGGAGGGGCTCCCCTGGCGGGCGGTGCCGGTCGGCGAGGTGACACCTTCTCCCCAAGTCGGAGAAAAGGTGTACCTCAAAGCCCAACTGGTACGCGACGTCTCCCTGCCCAACTTCTTTCTCTCCGTCTTGAATCACTATAGGGTCCATCCCCAAAACCTTTCTCCCAATAGTATCCTAGTGCTTAGCAATTACGCGACACCTTGTGAGGGTTACCTAGGGATTAGGCCTAGGCTAGATCTCTTTGTGTACTTCTTCACCATCAAGCGCGAAGCCGGAGCCAGCAAAGATGAACTTAGAAATTGTGGCACTATAAGCTTCAAGATTCGTCCTGGCCGGCGGTTCCCCGACATCGTCGGCCATGAGTCCTGCAAGAATTGGCAGCGTACTTACTTCTACGACCCAGATATCCCTCTGGCTAGCCAAGAAGTAATGTACCCGGACTTCGTGTACGAATCTGTCGCTGAAGTTTCCACATGGAGATCCCAAGCCTCCCTTCCTTCCGACCTCGATGCTTCTCGTGCCATAAGGCGGATCGAGTGGCTTGTAGATACGGGTTTGACCGGCTTGGACCTGGCCATGTGCTGGTTCATCAGGCGAATCCAACCTCTGCAGCACCGCGCGAAGCTCATGCACGAGTATACCGGCGACAGGAAGGATAGCCTACGCATCTCCGTGGACAATTTCTCGAGTGACTCCGTCAAGCTCCGTCTTAAGGACATCGTCAAGGTGAAGGACAAGCAACGCGGCTTCGCCATCACCTACGACATGTTCTTAGACGGCAAGTGCCCAAAGGTAACTGTTTATTTTCCGTGTACGACGTTTACTCCAGTTCTTTCCGTCTAATAACTGCCATCTCATCTAACACGGTGGACCTTCACTTAACAGCTTTGTGACATAGATGAGGACAACATGGCTCCCAAAATCTATGGACCAAATATGAAGGAGGTCACCGTCGTGTCCGACAATGATGTTCCGGTGGCGCGAAAGCGGAAGAGCTCCACCTCTAACGCTGCCGACGGAGGCAAGAAGAAGAAAACAGAGGGTGGAGCCTCCAAAAAGACTACCGCCACCATGGAGTCGGAGAAAAGAAAAGCCATCAGGATCCCTTTTGCTAAAGCACCCCCACTTGTGTAAGCTTCTTTCCTTCTGACATTGTCTATTTATCTGTCTTGATCCTGTACTTATGCAATTTGCATGTTTCAGGAAGAAAGCCACGACCAGCCTCAAGAAGACCTCCAAATCATTGGGGGCTTCTAGAACCGTGAAGGACATGCTGCATCGCGACGCCTCTCCCGCCATCACCCCTGCCACTCCTATCGTCAAGCCCTCGCCTGCCTCGACAAGCTCACAAGCTAAGGAGGCATCGGGCCCTTCCGCCATGGAAGTGGACTCTGGCGCCTCTACCAAGCTTGATGTTGTCGGCGAGCAGGCGACACAGGAGAGTACCGCCCAACAAATGGCTAAAGCTCCGGCTAAGGATGCCATCGGTGGCGGCAAGGCGGTGGAGGAAGCTGGACTTCTGCCGAAGGCGACGCCCTAGCTCCCTAGAAACCTTTTGAGTTCCCCAAGATAGTCTACCCGGCACTTACGCCGAGTAGCACAAATCTTTTTCCTGGTGCATCACCAACATCTCCGACGTGCGGTCTTGAGGAGCTACTCCGACAAGCAGACATCTTGCGAGGAAATAGCATCTCCTTTGGCAAGCTGCTGGCCGAGAGCGCTACCAATCTCAAGATCATTGCACTTGTAAGTTTTACTTGCCTTTCGCATTTGATATGAGTATCCCACTGTAGCCCCCGAGGATGTAGACGGAAAACCACAGATCTTTGCGTCTAGATGCTCTAAGAGTGACTAAGCTAGAAAACTTCTCACTGTAGCCCCCAAGCATTTAGATGGAATGAAATATTCCGACTAGATGCTTTAAGAGTAGCATACGCAGTGTTTATAAATTTCAATACTGTAGCCCCCAAGCCTCTAGTTGTAACTGAACTAGTTACGACTAGATGCTTAAAGAAAAGCTAAGCATATTGTTAAGTCAAAAACTCTCGCTGTAGCCCCCGAGCATCTAGGTGGAAAATTTCCAGCTAGGTGCTCCAAGCAGACCAAAAAACGTTTTAACTTTGACCTTTTTTCCATAGAACGAGAATTCTTGGAGGGGCATGGCCAATGACAAGTACCAGAAGATGCGCGCAGATCTTGAAGCCAAAAAGGGTAAAACTGCCATCTTGAAGGAACAGATCATAAAAAACAAGAGTCTGTTTTCTTTTTGCGCATTCTGTCTTGGTTTTGTGCTTATATTCTCCGAGTACTCACTGTGTACTTTGATTTCTCCGACTTTGTAGAACATGTTGCCAAGGCTAAGGACATTGTCGAGCAATCCAAGCACATTCAACAGCTGGATAGCGAGAACAAGATCCTTAAGGAGGAGAGGAAGGACATGCTGAAAATGCATGAGGAGTCAATGACGGCCCTACAAGACTCTGCCACCGAGGAAATCAATCGCTTGAAGGAGGAGATTGCGATCTTAAAAGATCAGAAGCAAGCCGCCGAAGAGCAGAATCAACGCCATAGCGAGGCGTATAAGCTCCTCCAACAAGAGAAAGAATCCTTGGCGGACACCCTCTGGCAGGCTAAGGCCATCATCTTCAGTAAGCTTTCTCCTCCTTGGATTTTTGTAGTCTGGATACTCTGAATTGTTGAACTCATGTGCTCCTTGTCGAATTTTGCAGCTCCTATGGGTTTGACCCGTTCACCTCCTCCGGCCAAGGAATGCATGGTTCTTGCCGGCAACTTTATCAACACCGCCATCACGGAAGCCAAGGAGATCGCCAAGCCCCTCCAAATCAACATAAAAGCATTAGACTCTGTGGCAAAGTACTCGGAGATCCTGCATCGAGCCCCCGAGCGTATCACAAGCTGGAAAGCTTCATGTGCACGGGCTGGTGCAAATATGGCGCTGTCAATGGTGAAGGCACACTATGAACATGCCGACATCGACACGGTGACCTCTGGGATTCCCGACATGGATGACGATGGCAATGATATCAATCATGAGTCCATCTTGTCGTCACTCGCGGGCTATGACACCAGATTCGCCGAGTTGGTTGACGTCAATGTCTTCGTGCCCAGGAATACCATCGATGACGGTGACCAAAGCTCCTCCCAGTCTCTTCACACAGCCGACTTCGAGGGTGTCTCTCCTGCTATTAATGACGCTGTGTCCAAGTCACCTGCGCCAAAGGAATGAAGAACAACTTTGTAATATTTATTTCTCCTTTGGTGCATATGCGGAAAAAACTTGTTTATGTAATCTTAAGGCGGAGAACAATGGTTGTTATTTCCTGCTACTCAAGAACTAATTTCCAGCATGTGTATATTTTTTAAGCAAGTGCTGGCTTATCCATTACTTTGGTTCTTATGCTTGACCTTTCGTGAGTCGGAAGACTCGTTGTCGGAACCATGCGCTCAGGTGATGATGCCCAATGGCACCATCAATAACCTAAGCACAAAATCGCCGACAATAAGTGTCGAAAGTCACTACTCCAGAATCCACATAAAAACAACAAAGAACGTGTAGACCAGAAAACTTAAGCTAACGCCCGTAGGCGGAATTTTCACAAGCGCAATCGCAAAACTTGTGCATAAATGTTTTACATGATCCAAAAATGAACACTAAAGGAGGTAAAAGACTCAGAATTATGAGTGAACCAGAGAGCTTTATTTCATTGATCATATAAGAGCTACACAATTAGATAAAAATGCTAAGTGTAAAAAGGACGTAGTTGTGCTATGTTCCATGGCCGATCAAGCTCCGGGTAGTCATCATCCGGGTCACGTCGCTTACGCTTATGATCCTCGTTGGGTATATCCTTGAGTTCACGATTGTCAACGAGGTAGTAAGACCCATTGAGTAGCGCATTGCTTATGATGAATGGTCCTTCCCATGGCGGGGATAACTTGTGTGACTTATTCTGCTTAAGTCGGAGCACCAAATCCCCCTCCTTAAACGAGCGATGTTGGACGCGGCGACTATGATAGCTGCGTAGCTTCTGCTGGTAGATGGCGGATCTTTGGCATAATGCCAAAACGTGCTCCTCCTCGAGAAGGTCCACATCTAGGCGTCTGGATTCTTCAGCGTCATCCTCGTCGTAGGCGACAACTCTTGGTGCATCGTGAATTTTGTCGGAAGGCAGGATGGCTTCTGCTCCATAAACCATGAATTAAGGGGTGTAGCCGGTGGATCTGTTGGGTGTAGTTCGTAAACTCCACAGTACAGATGGTAGTTCCTCCGCCCAGGCTCCAACTGCTCTGTGTAGCGGTGCCTCAAGACGTGGCTTGATTCCCTGCAGAATTAACCCATTGGCTCGCTTGAACTGACCATTGGATTGTGGGTGTGCCACATATGCAAGGTCAAGTCGGATACCCTTCTCCCAACAATAAGCCTCCAATTCTCCGAGAGACAAGTTGCTGCCGTTGTCGGTGATAATGCTGTGTGGGAGACCAAATCTCACCACTAGATCCCGGACAAACCTGAGGGCAGTTGCCCCATCAAGCTTTCTAATGGGTTTAGCTTCTATCCATTTAGTGAATTTATCAACTGCTACAAGCAGATGTGTAAATCCACATGGTGCCGTTTGTAACGGTCCCACCATGTCTAGCCCCCAGACTATGAACGGCCAAGTTATTGGTATTGTTCGCAATGCTTCAACAGGAACATGTGGTTGTCGGGCATAATGCTGGCATCCCATGCATGTCTCAACCAGCTTGTCGGCGTCCGCCTTTGCGGTCAGCCAGTAGAATCCTTGCCGGAAGGCTTTTGCGAACAATGATCGAGGAGCGGCGTGATGCCCGCAATCTCTGAGATGGATTTAGCATAGGATTTCCATACCTTCTAGCTGGGAAACACACTTTAGGTATACACCAGTAGTGCTTCTTTTGTAGAGTTGTCCATTGATTATGGTATAACCCTTTGCTCGTCGTACTATTTGCCGTCTTTCGACCTCATCGCCAGGAAAAGTTCCGTGTTCGAGATATTCCATGAACGGTTTTATCCAAGCCGGAGGGACCTTTGTCACCATGTTGACGAAAGAGTCGGCTCTATCCGGGTTGTCGATGTCGGCTCCCTTCACGGATGGTGTGCGCAGATGCTCTAAGAAAACTCCTGGCGGAATTTTCTTGCGCCCTGATCCAAGTTTATACAGCAGATCAGCCGCCTCATTTTTCTCCCTAGGCACATACTTGACTTCGTAGCCCAAGAAGCTCTTGGCTATCTCGTCCACTTCGTCTAGATATGCCGCCATCACAGGGTTCCGTGCATTCCAGGTGCCAACCACCTGCTGGGCAACCAAGTCGGAATCTCCACAACAAACTATGCGCTTGATGCCAATATCCTTGGCTACACGTAGTCCGTGAATGAGTGATTCATACTCCGCCATGTTATTTGTAGCCTCGAAGTGGATCTGCAGAACGTAGTGTAGCTTGTCTCCTGTTGGTGACTGTAGCAATACACCAGCCCCCGAGCCGTTGAGCAGCTTTGATCCGTCAAAGTGCATCACACAGTACTCTGGTTCCGGCAACGGAGTAGCGTCAGGCATCTCCATCCAATCTGCAATAAAATCTGCCAAGGCTTGTGACTTGATAGCGTCGCGTCTCTTGTAGGTGATTTCGAAGGCGGCAAGTTCAGTGCCCCACTTCGCAATCCTTCCTATAGCGTCGCTGTTGTTGATTATGTCGGACAGTGGAGTCTTGCTCAGCACTGTGATTGGGTGCTCCTGAAAGTAATGCCTCAGCTTCCGAGAAGCAAGGAATACTCCATAAGCTATCTTTTGGTAGTGCGGGTAACGCTGCTTGGACTCAGTCAAGACCTCGCTTACGTAGTAAACTGGTCGTTGAACTCCGTGCTCATAGCCAGGTTCCTTCTGCTCTACCACGATGATGACACTGATTACCCGGTTGGTCGCCGCCATGTATATTAACAGGGGCTATCCAAGCTCGGGTGCTGCAAGGATAGGAGCTGAGGAAAGGGTTTCCTTGAGCTGCTTCAATGCTGCATCTGCTTCGTCTGTCCACGTAAATTTGTCCGCCTTTTTTAGCAACTTGTACAATGACA
Organism: Avena longiglumis; assembly: GCA_030063025.1. NCBI lineage: Eukaryota > Viridiplantae > Streptophyta > Magnoliopsida > Poales > Poaceae > Avena > Avena longiglumis. Next base: position 578,402,858 of record CP125974.1, on the reverse strand, counting down.
GTGCCTTCTCTCCAAGTTGGCTGACGAACCGACTAACTGCTGCATCACAACTTGTTAGTCGTTGGATGTCCTTTAGGCATGTCAAAAGGTTTATGTTTAAGATGGCCTTGATTTTCTCTGGGTTGACCTCGATTCCACGCTGGGAAATGATGAATCCCAACAATTTGCCTGATGGAACCCCGAAGACGCACTTCTTAGGGTTAAGCATCATGTTGTATTTCCGGAGATTATCAAAGGTTTCTTTCAAGTCGAATATTAAGTCATTTGACTTTTTAGACATCACCGCAATGTCATCCACATAATCGTGAACATTCCGACCAATTTGGTCGTGAAGGCAATGTTGCATTGTCCGCTGGTACGTGGCACCTGCCTTTTTCATCCCAAAGGGCATCGTGACATAGCAAAACGTGCCGTATGGGGTAGTGAATGAAGTGGCCAACTGGCCCGACTTCCTCATCTTGATCTGGTGGTATCCTGAGTATGCGTCGAGAAAACAAAAAGTTCCGAGCCAGCCGTCGAGTCAATGACTTGGTCAATGTGAGGCAAAGCAAACGGATCTTTGGGACATGCTTTGTTCAAGCCGGTGTAATCAACGCACATTCTTAATTCATTGGTTCCCTTTTGGGGACAAGTACAGGATTGGCCACCCATTGGGTGTGAAGGACTTCTCAGATAAACCTAGCCTTAAGTAACCTAGCTATCTCTTTACCAATGGCGTGTCTCTTCTCATCTCCAAAGCATCGTAGAGGTTGTTTCACTGGTTTGGATTTTGGATCAATGTTTAAGCTATGCTCGGCAAGTTCCCTGGGTACAACTTTCATGTTGGCAGGCTGCCATTCAAAGATGTCCCTATTCTCACGGAGGAACTCGACGAGCGTGCTTTCCTATTTGGGATCCAGGTTCGTCCCAATGGCGGTGGTCTTGGAGGCATCGCCTACCACAAGTTCCACCGGCTTGGTCTCGATGGTGGCCTTGAACGTAGGAGCGGAGTCGGAGATCTGCTTCTTTGACACGGGCATTTCTGAGTCATCGACCTTTCTCTGGATCTCTTTGAATTCTTTGTTGTAGAGGACAGCTTCGGCAACGGCTACTTCATTGATCTCGCAGTCCCTTGCCTTGGTAAAGCTTCCGGATATGGTGATGACACCGTTTGGTCCGGGTATCTTGAGCTTGTTGTAGACGAAGCATGGCTTGGCCATGAACGTGTGGAATATGTCGAGGCCAAATATGACGTGGTACACACTCTTGAAGGGGACCACCTCGAAGGTCATGCGCTCTTGGCGGTAATTATTAACATCGCCAAAGTCAACTTGAAGTGTGATGCACCCAAGGGACCGAGCCTCCCGACCAGGAACTACACCGTGGAAGATGGTGTTGGTCCGCCTTAGGTTTGCCTCCGTCAAGTTCATCTTCTGCAGTGTATCCAGGTACATGATGTTGATGCTGCTTCCACTATCCACCATACACTTGGTGAATTCCATGCCGTCAATCAAGGGATTGATGACCATGGCGTACTGGTTCTCCATAGGGATGAGGTCTGGGTGGTCCGGTATGTCCCAAGTTATTGGAACCTCCGACCAACGCAGGTATTGGGGAACTAGGGGTAGGGTAGCCATCAGGATCCTCAGAGAGGTCTTCTGTTGTCGGACGGTGGGGGTGCCACGGAAAGTGTGGTAGACTGGTGCCTTCTTTGCGAAGGGGTTCTTTCCCTTTTCGTCACTCTTGGCGGCGTGCTTGGGGGTCAACGTCCTCATCCATATCACTTGAATCCTTGGACTCCTCCTCCTTATTCTTCCCCTTGCCCTTGCCTCGTGGTCTGTTCTTCCGACTTTGCTTGTAGACGGACTCCGGGTCTTCCTTGAGGTCGTTGACGAACTTGCAGTGTCGATTGGTGTGAGTGGCTTTACCGTTGGCGTCGAGGTGTACGAGGCATGGCATATCGTGGTACTCTTCGTATGTTTGGGGAACGCGGTGTGCTGCCGAGATGGTTTCACTTCCTCGCTGCTGTCCCCGACCAGCCCCCCTTCCTTGGCCACGTTGTCCTCCATCGCCTCGCCCTACAAAAGTCATAACGACCATGTCGGTAGATTGCTTTTCTTCTGGAGCGGTTTTCCGCTTTGTGCTGCTGTTCCTCTGAGCCTGAGTTGGAACGGCCATTGCCGGCAAGGAGCCACGAGAATCATCATCGGCAGCTAGGAACTCACTAGCTAACTGAATCATCTGATTCAAGTCAAGCTGGTGATTGTCCTGCAAGCGCTTCAGCTTATGTCGGAGCAACGTGCCCCTTTCCAACCCATCAATGAAGGCGGCCATGGCGGTTTGAGCATGTACTCCTGCGCAGGAATTCTTCATGTCCAACCAGCGGGAGAGGTAGGCGCGAGATGTCTCGTCTTTCTCTTGCACGCACCGATGTAGATTGCCAACAGTGCAGGGACGCTTGTATGTACCCTCAAAGTTCTTGGTGAACGCTTCTTTCATGTACAACCAGTTGTAGATAGATTTCTCTAGCAAGTCGTCGATCCATTGACGGGCCGTGCCTACCAACATTAATGGGAGGTACTTGAGGACGACGTTGGGGTTGCCACCGGCAATCTCCACCGTGTTGTCGTAGTCCTGCAACCATGTGGCTGGCTTGGCGGTGCCGTCATAGGTCTTGATGGTCTTGTCAATCCGGAAACCTTTGGGGTAAGTTGCGGACCGTATTGCAGGTCCAAAGCAACGTGGTCCCAGGTATGGTCCTTCCCTAGCCTCGTGGATCTTATCGATCCTTCAATGTTCGTCGTATGGCTCCGGGATCTTCTTTTTCTTGTCAACAGGGGATGGGTTGCGTGAACGACGCGGGCCTCTTCCGCCATGGTGACTGCTAGGTGGTGACGGAGGCGGAGGTGGCGGTGGGTTAGCCTTCTTGTTGTTACCCTCCTGCGACACCTCGCGCATGTCGCGGTTGCTTGTCGGACGCGGAGGGTCATGGCGTGACCTTCTCTTGTGTCCTTGGTTACGCTCTCCGTCATGACGGGTCTTCTCCGTGTTGTCGCGGATGACGATGTCGCACTACTTTGGCGGGGGATATCCGTACGATGGTGAGCCTTCTGATCTTCATGATGTCGGGGGGGACCGGGTCGATGGAAATGGGTGACGAGGTTGGGCCTTTTCCCCGTGGTCGGAGGATATGGGGATAGCGTCCTTCCTGTTGCGCACATCCCTTCGTCTTTGTTCTGATGAACCCATCTGGGACCCGACATCAAGAGGAGATCTATCCCTTGGCGGCTTATACTGGCTAGATCGGTAGAGCGTTGGGTCGGACTCAACCCTCTAAGAGGTGGCCTTTTTCTGCTGCTTTACCGCTTTGGCCACTAGGTCATAGACCTGTTCCACTGCCTCGGGCGATCTATCCTGCTCCAGAAGGGTCTTGGCGACGGCGAGGTTAAGGAGTGGGGTGGGCATCACCTGTTTTCCCTCACTGTCAATGTATGGCTTGGCCTGTGCCGGCTTCGAGGGATCCCAACCTAGGTTTTGCCGCACACCAGGATCGTTGATGACGCGAGCCGGAGCTTTCTTGGCCTTCTACTGCTGCAATAGAGTCTTATACTCGGCCTCCATTGCTCTAGCTTTCTCTATGGACTTCTGTGCGTTGACCAGATCTCGATCTAGCTTAGCGCCTTGCTTCGCGATGGCCTACGCTTCCTCCAGCAGCTGCTGGCGCTTCTCGTCAAGCTGAGTCATGTTCCGGATATGAGCTATGGTCAGTGGCTCAACGAGGAGATTGTCGTACATCACTCTATCAGCTGGAGTGACTTGGGAAGCCGCAGGCGTAGATGCCGGAGGCGGCAAGTTTGCGGTGTTGTTGCTCGGACCGGTGCCGAGTTCCTGCGGCTGCTGCACTGGGTTAGGCGGAGGGGGCATGATCCTTGCGCGATCATCGTCAGCAGCAATAAGTGGCCCCTTCCCCTTGTCCAGCGCTGTAGGCGGATCTCGTCCGGGTTGATCTTCATCCATCGCCGTCCCAATGGTGACAAACACCTCTCGAGATACGACGATGTTTTTGGTTAGCTTGTCGCGTGCGTACTCCTCCTCCATCTCCTGCATGGCGGAGTCTAGCTCTTCTAGGCTGAAATCTATCTCCTCTGAATCTGCACTGAAGTTAGCATAGAGCGCGTCAATAACAGAGTCGGAGGGTGCTAGGACTTCCTCGATGACGGGCGGTGGAGGTGCAATGGCAGCGACCATGACTGGAGGTGGCGGCGCTGCTGCGATGATGGTGGCTGGTTGCGGTGGTTGAATCGGAGGGGGCTCCGTCAGCGAGTGAGAGCGCTAACTGAGCTGCCACATCAGCCTCCGCGTAGCTATTGACGGTGTTCACCATGCCTTCGAAGGTAAGGAGACTTGCCGCTTGTTGTCGCCTCAGATAATGTCGGAGAAGCGTGCCCCGATCTAGTCCTTCCATGAAGTGATACATAGCGTCCTCATTGGGGTAGTGGGCCAGATCAGCTCGTACACGGAGCCACCTGGCCAGGTAATCGTGGGGGTTTTCCCCCTCTCTCTGAACGCAACGTGCTAGGTCGAAGATGGTAACCACGCCGACGAACTTGGATCTCTGTTGTCCAGACGCTTGGGCGAAGCCGGCGGACTTGCAATGATCTTCCACCGTTATATCCTGCACAGGGGCAGTTTGGGTGGGCCTTGAATTTTTCCGATCTTTGCCGGCAAACTCCGAAGAGAGATCCGACATCGATCCTTCCGTGAACGTATCCTGCCCGTAGGCGGTCCGTGCGGGCCTTGAGTTTTTCCGATCTTTGCTGGCAAACTCCAAAGAGAGATCCGACATCGATCCTTCCGAGAACGTGTCCTGCCCGTAGGCGGTCCGTGCGGGCCTTGATGCTCCTCCGACTCCCAGGGAACTAGTGCCCGAGTCGGTTTCACTGATGAAGAGGTGGATGTCTCCGATAGGAACGATCGAGCACCGCGTAGGGTTCGTCTTCGCCGGGATCCAGAACTCGTCAGGAGGGATGATCTAAACATTGCTGGAGAAGAGAACACGACCGATGTCTACGGTTTCGCCAATTCCCGCGAAGATCTTGGTCCTCGCCCGCTGAAGAGCCTGAAGCGCCTCTTGCCCCACGGTGGGCGCCAACTATCGTGGTATTGCCGACGAGTACGCCATGGAGGGGTCCTCACAGTGCGTGTTTAGAGACGTGGGGGAAGGGGGACGGTTGACGGGTACGCGGTAACACAGCTTACCCAGGTTCAGATCCCACGACGGTGGCAGAATCCTACTCCTGCTATAAATCACTATAAGGGCAATACGCCGAGTTACAGGGATTGGTTCGCTGTGCGAGACAGTATGAATCGATACTAGGTTGTCTAAAGTTGTCTATGATCGTGCCCTAAAGGCTCCCATAGGCCCAACTTATATAGTCGCGAGGTCCTAGGGTTACAGGGAAAAGTCCTAGCCGGACAGGTTACAGAGTCCTACACCGTCTATTACTAGTCTTGTGTGTCTTGTACTCCAAGGCTCCGGGTACGTCGGTGACTCCAACCGTAGCCTTCCTTTATCCGGCATGGGCCTCCCTTCTGGATCCATCTAACTGGGCCGCCCAGCAGGCCATAGGCCATGCTACCAACTGTGGGCCACCCAGGTTAGCCGGATAAGAGACATGCTATAAGGATACCCATATAGCATATCACCAACACTAAGAGAGCAATAATGGCCATAATTATGCAATAACAAAGCAAACTAATCAAAGCAAAGGGTGGTACTACAAGTCAAGGAATAAATTATCATAGAGGCTAACGGTGACTTGTCATAGTCATAACATGGTGTAAGCATGTGCCAAGTCAACCCAAGCAAAACATCAAAGGAGAATACCATAATACTATGCTTTTGCATGCTAAAACAACGCATAATTTCTTCAAGGCACACTAAGCAATCCCAATTGTTTGGAACAAGACATGCTACATCAATAATCACTAAGCATAATACTAAAACAACACCTAGCATGTCATGCTAAAGTCTAAGTCACATTCAATGCAAGCTCCTCTTGCACTTCGAGCAAGAACTTACTACTCCTTTCCCAACACCAAGCAAAATTATTTGCAAAACAACACAGCGAGAGCGGGGGTCAAAACAACTAAAGGAAACTAAACAAACTAAGCAAATCAAAGGAAAACTAAGACGCTCCAAGAACAACACAAATGTGCATGAAACAATAAAAATAAAGTGTTTAGACATACCTGAGATTTTTATTGATGAAGAAGGGGATGCCTTGGGCATCCCCAAGATTTGACGCTTGTAACTCTTGGATATTTCTTGGGGTGACACCATGGTGGAATCCCCAAGCTTGAGCTTTTGTCCATTCTTCATCTCATTACATCATTCTCTCTCTACACCCGAAATTTTTCCTTCATACAAAACATCACACAATCTTCATTAACAACATTAGCTTATTCAAAAGATATTAGACCACTGGCAAAGCTTTGGAACATCAAGGATTTTCACTAAAAACACAAGCTACTGTAGTAACTACTTCAAAGAAACTCAATTTACCTGAAGAGAGCTCAAAAAGGAATCAATAAGAAGCAAATGCAAATAATGGCAGAAATCTGTCAAAACAGACTAGCAGGTAGAAACGAATTTTTTCGAACATCTTATGTTGCTCAAATCAAAAAGTGTTGAACTAACTAAAGTTATACAACATATTAGGGGATTTATTCATAAATTTTGAGCTCAATCCGATTTACAGATCCTCCTCACGATTTTTTTTGGTGGAGGACAGAAATCTGTTTCGGGACAGCAACACCCCAAATCTTACTTCCCTCTCATTAGAGGTCATTCTTGGCACAAAAAAGCAAAAAAAAAAGATAAGGAGAGGTCATTAAAGTAGTAATAAATTCCAAAACTCAAGGAAACTCTTGTGTTATCTCCCAACAAGTACTTTTCTTTAACGCCTTTAAGTTAGGCACAAGAAGCAAGAAAAATCAAGTATTTTCAAATGAAGAAGCATTAACATCAAATCTTGCTTTCAAAGGAGGAGCAAAAAGCAACTTCTCTCTCCTCATAGGGAAGTGTTCAATACCTTTCTTGAATGGAAAATGATATTTAATGGTGTCTTCTTTCATATCAATGATGGCACCAACTGTTCTAAGAAAAGGTCTTCCCAAAGTAATAGGACAAGAAGCATTGTATTCAACATCCAAAACATAGAAATCAACAGGGACATAAGCATTTTTAACCGTAATGAGTGAAGGAAATATGCCCTAGAAGCAATCATAGAGATAATTATATTTCATATGTATCCAAGAGTTATTGTAATGTTCCTTGAATATCCATATCACGCAACTTGTATTGATTGGCAATTATGTGAATTGTTTGTGAAACTCTTTACTTGTATGGTTATTTAATAGTTTTCCTTAGTCGGAGTTCATGTGAGGACACACGTGAATATTAGACTAGCATATCGATTGGTTGATGACTATGTTTCGCAAGTCATAGACATGGAGATGTCAAACCAATGATGTGGACACATGTTATGAACATGGGATTGGACTGACCCAACTTGAGACTGGCAATTAGACTTGCAGCTCTCTCTACACATTGTGTACGTTTTGTCCTTAGACCTGAGATTGCCACATGTACTTGAGATGTGGATCGACCTACTTTGGGGCTATCAACCACTACTCTGTAACTGGGTAGTCATAAAGGTAGTTTTCGGGTTTGTCCTGAAGCATGCTGCAAGGCATGGTCAATCAAGATGGGATTTGCCCCTCTCTACTTGAGAGAGATATCTCTGGGCGCCTCGAGTGATCGGATCCAGAAATGCATGGCCGTGCTACATAAGGTTAAGAGTTAACCTAGTAAAGGGATTCCGAATCACGGTATCGAGAAAGAGAGGTCAGCTTGGAGCTAGACCAAATATCGTGAGGCAAAGGGAAAGACATGTACTAAACCTTGTGATGGTTCGTTCGATATGATCTTTGTATGCGTTTAGGAGTTGGAACATCTTGCTAGAGGCCGCTACCAACTATTGACATAATAAGTGTATTCGTGTCATGTCTACACGTATATGAACCTATAGGTTCACACACTTAAGGGGCTGGAAGCCTAATGAGGATTAGATCCGAATTAGACCAGGCTTAGGCTACTAATGGGCTGCTAATGTAGAAACCCACTAGGGATGCCTATATAAGAGAGGGTGGGGCGAGCTGACCAGGGTTAGACCATTCCACCTAGCCGCCACTCCTCACACCTGTGTTGCACACGCGGACCTAGCAGTCCGGCGTCTGACGCTTCCACCCCGCATGTGTGGATACCTCGGAGGTGCTACATCTGTGGCACTTGGACGAGCCGCGCAAGGGGAGATACTCGTGGGATGAGGACAAGGAGGAGACATGGAATGTATGCACTGCCTCGAAGCGCTTCATCAATTCCGCAACTGCGCGTCTAGTGGTAATCCCATGATCTATGACAACAGTAATCCTGGTTTACGTGGTAGAAATTTTTGATTTGCGCTAGTGTAGCCTACCTGTATCCCTTCAATGAGAACATCATTAATACTCCCCATGAGTTTCTTCTTAGCATTATCATTGAATGGGACATCCAAATAACAATCTTCTAATGGTAGCAAATCAAGCATTTCATAAATCTTCCTAGGCATAATAGAGACACTAAAACCAAGATCACATGAAGCTTTGAGATCAAAGTCATTCACTTGCATATTAATAACGGGTCCCGAACTATCTTATACTTTCCTAGGAATAGAAGCTTTGTGTTTTAGCTTCTCTTCCTTAATCTTAACAAGAGCGTCTATAATGTGTTTGGTAAAGGCAACATGCATATCACTAGCATCAGGACTTCTAGCAAGCTTTTGTAGGAACATAATCACTTCATAAATATTACAACCATCAATATCAAAATCAAACTTAGCATCACTAGTAGTAGGATCAATAGGCTTAGGCATAGTAGGAGGAGAAATATGGGTTACTTGTGGTTTAGTGGTGATAGTGCACACACTATTGTTCCTATCCATTTGAGCTTCCCTTTCCCACCTAGCATGAAGTTGAGCTAACAGCCTAACATTTTCATCAATAGTAACTTGTATGGCATGAGCAGTAGCAAAGGTATTTTCCCTACTTTCAGGTTTAGCAGCCATTTTATTAACCAAGGAAGTTTGAGCTTCAGACAAAGAGGATATATTTTTCTCAATAGTTAAAAGCTTTTCCTCAATAGTCTTATTGAAAGTGATTTGTTTACTAATAAAGTCCTTGAGCATGACTTCAAGTTCAGAGGGGGAACTTCTAGCATTATTGTAAGAGCTTCCATAGGAATTACCATTATTAGGAGGATAAGGCCTAAAATTGTTGTTGCTACCAAAATTATTCCTATAGGAATTGTTGTTGAAATTGTTGTTTCTAATGAAGTTCACATCAACTTGCTCTTCTTGAGCAAGCAAAGAGGCTAAGGGAACACTATTAGCATCTAGAGGAGCTTTCCCATTAACAAGCATAGCCATAATAACATCAATCTTTTCACTCAAAGAGGAAGTTTCCTCAACATAATTTACCTTCTTACCATGTGGATCTCTCTCAACGTGCCATTCAGAGTAGTTAACCATCATATTATCAAGGAGCCTTGTTGTAGCACCCAAAGTGAGGCCCATGAAGGTACCTCCAGCAGTACAATCCAACAGGTTTCTCGAGGAGAAGTTCAAACTTGCATAAAAAATCTGGATAATCATCCAAGGAGTGAGTCCATGAGTAGGGCAATTTTTAACCAAAGATTTCATTCTTTCCCAAGCAGGAGCAACATGTTCACTATCAAGCTGTTTAAATTTCATAATGTCACTTCTCATAGCAATATTCTTAGCAGGAGTATAGTACTTTCCAATAAAAGCATCTTTGCACTTAGTCCAAGAATCAATACTATTTTTAGGCAAGGAAGGGCAACCATTCTTTAGCTTTTACCCTCAAGGAGAAAGGAAAAAGCCTGAGCTTAATAATATCTCCATCTACATCCTTATACTTTTGCATCTCACAAAGTTCAATGAAGCTATTAAGATGGGCAGCAGGATCATCAGAACCAGCACCAGAAAATTGCTCTCTCATCACAAGATTCAACAAAGCAGGCTTAATTTCATAAAAGATAGCATCAGGAGCAGGTGGAGAAATAGGTGTGCTTAGGAAATCATTGTTGTTGGTGCTAGTGAAGTCACACAACTTGGTGTTCTCAGCAGAGTTCATTTTGGCAAAGGTGGGCAAGCCAAAAACAGCAGCAGCTAGAGCAGGAACTAATTTTTTGTGTGTTTTTGAATAAGGCAAGCAAACCAAGCTAGACTAATTATTTTGGGTTTTTTGAAAAGAGGCAAACAAAACCAAGAAAACTAAAAACAAAGTAAAGAGAAAGGAAGTGAAGGACTCCCCTAGTGAAGACGTCCTTAGCCTCCCCGACAACGCCGCCTGAAAACTTGTTGATAGCGCTTGACGAGGTGGAAGAGGTTGAAGTAGATTCCCGAGTAACGACACCAGAAAGCTTGATGGAGCCTGGTGTTTGACGTGGAAGCGCTTCATTGGAAACCCCAAGAGCAAGGTGTGAAGGAGCAAGCAGCAAGTCTTCCCTCAGTAGAGACTGAGGTTATCGAACCAGAAGGAGGAAGGAAACGTCACATAGGTGTTGCAAAAAACGTGGAGACCTGCACAACACAAACTCAAGACTTTGCCCCAACGAAGCAGTGAGGTTGTCAAGCTCACCGGTTTGCTGTAACAAAGGATTAAACATATGGTGTGGAAGGTAATGGTTTGCAGAAAGTAAACAAGTAACAGTGGAAGATGTATCAATGGTAAAGATTGGACCGGGTTCCATAGTTCACTAGAGGTGCTCTCCTTAGATAAACAACATGGCATGAAGGGTAAAAAAATTACAGCGAGGCAGTTGACAGGAACTGAGCAAGGCATAACAATGCAATTACTAGCCAGAAAGATCTTATGAAGTTGATTGGGAAATACAACAATATACATAGACCGTAATCCAACTGCATCTATGACTATAATTCCACCTTCAGGCTATCATCCGAACCCCCTCCAGTATTAAATTGCAAGCAACAAACAACTGCTTTAAGCAAAGTGTGTAAGGTAAACAGTACACATGTTCCATGAACAAGAGACCGTTGTTTTCTCCCTAGTAGCAACAACACATCTACAACCGAAGATATTTTTGTCACTTCCCTTGGAAACTAGAGGCATGAACCCACTATCGAGCATAAATACTCCCTCTTGGAGTCACTAGCAACTACTTGGCCAAGATAACCACTAGCAACAGAAAGCATGCAAGATGACAAACAACACAGCCATGATAGAATCATAAAGATAGAACCATTAATCAAACCAACATAATAATCTCAATATCCATCGGATCCCCGCAAACAAAACATGCGTGATTACAAATAGATTAGATCTTGATCATGAACGGAGCTCACAAGATCTATACATGAAAGCACAAAGGAGGAGATACAACCATCTAGATACTACATGGACCCATAGTCCAAGGTGGAACTGCTCATGAATCATACCGGAGAGAAGGCCTCCGGGATGATCTCCCCTCCTGCAGGGTGCCGGGAAGAGCTTCAGACCCCCCTGATCTAGGGACGATGGTGGCGGCGGCTATAGACGGTTTCGTGGATTTCTGATCGGGTACTCAGGGTTTCTGTATCAGGGGATTCTTATAGGCGAAGGGGGAGACCGAGGCAGCGGACAGAGGGGGCAAACCCTACTCAGTCGTGGGGTAGGGCCCACCCGCGCCTAGGGGGGTTTAGCCGCCCTGGCATGCCTCCTCGTCTCTCCTCCGAACTTCTTGTTCCCCACGGAAAGTTATTGACTTTGGCGTTTGTCCCGTCCAATTCCGAGAATATTTCTTTACTAACTTTTCTGAAACCAAAAACAACAGAAAACAGGCATCTGGCACTGTTGCAACTTGTTAATAGGTTAGTACCAGAAAACATGTAAAAAGCACCTCAAAGTGTAGACAAGTAATGCAAAGTAGATACTAAACAAGCATGGAGCATCAAAACTTATAGATACGTTTCCAACGTATCAGCTGCTGCTCAGACTCAGTTTCTACACCCGTGTCCATGACCCTCTAGTCCTGCAACATAAAGCGAATACTCATAAATACATCATGCACATGTGTTTTGAGCTCAACTTTATGCACCGAACTAGTCACACAATGGAAATCCGAATAAAGTCCAAATATGTATTTCACATATTATACATTACAAGCTTCATAACAAAGTGCAAAGTCATCATACTTGTACCCTACAAATACCATAGTATAATAGGCATACTGCCTCACTTATTTATCTACATCACTCTCTCGGATTACAATACGCAATACCCGATACTTCCTAATAAGCCGCCTTCTTCAAGTATCCACGCAGCTCATCATACATGCCTGAAGTCCAACCGTGATGACGTAACGTCCGTCGCACAGTTTGTGGAACAAATGGCCTTCCAGAAGGAACATACTCAGTATCTGAAGTGTCAGGACTTGAGTCATTACTCAATCTGAGCACATTGACTCCCTCCAGCTCAGCTGAAAAGTCTTCAGAAATATGTTCAACATTATCACCCACTTGCATCTCCTGAGCTTCATACCTTGAGTTGTCAACAGAATACGTAGATTCTGCTGTTCGCCATGTGCTCTGTTGGGCAAGATAGTTAAACACCGGATAATGTATATTCCCTCGGTTTTGAGAAGATGTTGCTGATTCAAACACTCTCTCCTCAGGATCTTCTTCATCCTGATCATCTACGAATATGGTATTTCTACTACTGTTACTAGGATTGTTTCTTGCACCCATCCAACTAGATTGTCCAACATTTTTGTCAGACCCATCTATGGGCATCTGATTTCCTTGGGATCCTTCAAATGATCCCATTCTCCAACGATCAGAATTCTCGATAGGAAGTTCTGAATTAGAGCCTTCCTCTAAACCATGTGGTACTGCATACCTCATATCTAAAGTAGGATCATAGATAGGTTCAAGTCTGGGTGAATAAGGATATGGTGAAAAAGATTCGGGATCTATGGGTATATCCTTAAAGATTGGTTTTGTACTACTACTACTTGCTTCCTTCTCTAACTGGAATGCTAACTGCTTCCTTCTTTCCGGATCAGTTAGATCCTCTAACATGTCATTCTTATGTTCAACAATAACTTGATGTGTCTTATAAAATACGCAACAAGTGTTCGGTATCGATCCATAAACTTGGAAGCTAACTTAGGATGCTTCTTTACCAAAATAAGATGATCCGGTACTGGCTCTGAGTCTATATAATCATGAGGAATCACATAAAATGTGCTCCCTTCTAACTCCTTGGCTTTATGCTCCCGGATGTTAGCTATCGCTTCCACAACAGCAACATGATATGCTGCTAAATAACTCCTACCTTCACCTATAGGTAGATCGTGGTATAATACAAGCTACTGTGGAAGTTGGATACTCACACGATAATTGGATAACATCCGACCATCATAATAGGTTATGGTATTCACTAGAATTCTAGTTGGACAACTAAAAATCTTTAAAAGTTGACGAAGCTGATCCGTGAATGATCCTTGGTGGTCATCGAGAGTCTCCTCTTTCCTTACCAAAGTCTGTTTTGGAAACTTTGATGCCATAACCTGTATATCAAAAATATTTTTATTAGTAACCAATAATATATTGCATCATAACAAATAATTATTTCACTAAAACATATAACGGAATATTCTCATTTGAATACCCATTATATTTTTTTAGAGAATTCTTTATCATTGCTATACATTCCTATAGGTAATACCCTTTACTAGATTTCCAACCTAAGGTCAAAGAAATTTTCACTGATACCAACTGCGGTGACCCGTCATACCACTACATGTGTAGTACACTATAGTCGTTGACATGACATCCACAGAACACCATTCTATAAATATCACATCCCTAAGAGTGGTACAACAGAAACATTGCGGGTCCATAATACAAACATACACACATTATTATTATTACAATACCAGAGTTCAAGACTTCCAAAAGATTCAACTTACAAACCAAAATATAAAGTTTTTCCGCAGAATTTGAAAGTAACAACTCCAACTAAGAGTTGAGCTCAGCAGCTTATTATATAACGTTCCTGCTGCTCAGCTCCGTTGGTTACTATTAACTAGAGCAACTAAGCTGACTCTTTGCCATCTACTCCATAGCGGATCTCGTAATCCACTCCCTCAACGCCACATGACAGGTCAGGCTTCTCGTAGAAGACATCTTCTTGGCAGTAGAAGACATCTTCTTGGCATTCTGCTGCATCCTCTGGAGTATCTTCGGGATCCTCAGAGTCTAAGCAAGGGATCAAAGAAAGGGTGAGTAATAGAGTTACCCAGCAAGTTCATTATATGTAAGGTGGGAATTTTTATGCTCTATCTACCACCTCGGACTATAAGTCCTTGGCACTATGCAGTTTTTGTAAATCTTTCTTCAAAGATTGATTTTATTGTAGAAAAACTATGCCCATCAGCCTTCACAGGTTTACCAGAACTTTCATGGAGTTCCTTTCCTTCCGTGTTCGTAGCTCCTTCCCGGAATAGGGAGTAACAAGTTACAATTCTTACACTCTACAGAGGTGCGTTACTTTACCCATGAGAGATCAACTCCTTGTTGCACAACCGGGCGTACTTTCCCGTCCACAATTCCATGATGTGGGGCCCAGTAGGTGATCGAATCCAATCATTTCCCCCTTCGCGACCTCGCATGCCTCCTTGGTGTACACCATGCCCACCCATTAAATTACGACAATGGTTTGTACAGACCGTTAGATGCCAGAACTATCGTGGGACGATGAGGGTTCCCACCCATATGCTGCATATCCTCTACGAATTACCAATTAATATGCATGTTATGAGTGATAACAACCACGACCTGCACATCCGGATACATGCAAGAGGAAGAAGATACAGTTGACTTCTCTGTCCCATTCCAAATCTCATGGTTAACACGTAATATACGGCGCTAGAATCACTGATGTCATGGGTTGTTATGTTCCTAATTGATCATCATTGTTGCAAATAGAAAGCTAAGTTCTATTGCTCCATTATATCATCACTTAGGATGATATATATAATTTAGTTATTTGAGAAAATAATATTTTCTTTCTTCGAAACATAGATGATAACACACAATTTGCAAATACTTTGATAAAGACTTCTCAAAGGACATGAGCAAGTGATGAACTTTCCTTGTTATTGCAAGGTAGTGAAGTCGGATGCTTGCACTGGACCTTGAGAATCTATGTCTACAAAACATCATTATTGCCCGGTAAGGACAATATTTAAAGAGGCAAAATGAAGATGCATAGTAATGCAATGCATTTTTATCATTCATTTTCTTTGTGTGTTTTACCCATTATTTTAGTTACAAAAATTCCTCTAAGAATAAAGGATTCTATTTTAAAGAATAATCTTTCGTATTTATTGAATATCATATTCATAATTTATTTATTTATTCTAGAACTAAAATATAAATTTTTATATTTATTTATTTAATAATTCTTTTAAGAATTATCATTTAAATAAAATAATTTCTATTTATAACTCTAAGCATTTATTAGTATTTTTCTAAAATACTACAATATTAATATATAATAAAAGTGATTTTTATTTATTTTTATCTTCTTTCTTTAATTTTATAAAATTCCATAAGGAATATATATTATAAAATTCTTGACCAAAAATTATATCTATAAAAAATCATTTCTTAATTTAATTAGATAGGTTGGATTATTATGAATCCAAAAATATTTTATTTATAATTTTTAGATTTCTATTTTATTTTCTAGAAATTTATTTATTTCTAGGGGTATTTTGGTCTTTTGTTAATCATTAAAACTTCTTTTAAACCTTGGGCTAATTCTATTGGGCTTATTTGAGCTTATTGGGCCAATTTGGCCCAAGTGACCCTTGACCAAAAGAGCCCCCCGAAGGGTTCTGGCCCTATCGGCCCTCTCCCTCTCTCTCTCTCTCTCTCTCTCTCTCTCTCTCTCTCTCTCGACCTCTCCTCCTCTCCTCCTCGACCCCGTGGTCGATGGCGCTGCCGCCGTGCGCTGCTCGTCGCTGTGGTCCTCCCTGGCCACTGCCATGGTGCATGGCGAGGTTGCAGACCACGCTCGTCCATCTGGTCCAATTCGATTTGGTCCTAGGGCCCTTCTGTGGCCAGGCTAGCCCCCTTCCCAAACCTTAGGGTTTGGGGATGGTGCTGCTACCGCCATCTGTGAGGCTGGTATGAGAATTTGGAGTTCTTGATAGAGTTTGGTTCTGATCTTTTTATTAAAAACCTCTAGGATAGATTCACCCCACTTGGGTTATTATTGAGAGGTTGTCTTATGCATCAACACATATATTCTGCTTGGACAAGATGAACAGATCATGTGGATGTTTATGATACTCACCACAAAATTTATGATTGTGATGGTTTAATGTGCTGGTGGTGTTGTTGATCTGATCCAGTCCTTCACCTCTTGATGTTGTTCTTATTTCCCCTGATGCTTGTGCTTGGCCTTGATCAACTCTGCTCCTCCTAGCTCCTATGAGCTTGACCTTGCTGTCCACCTGATCTTCCCCCTCCTTATGTCACCATCAGGTGATGTGTGCTTTGATCTGGTGTGAGATTGTGTTAGCTGGTTTGTTTGGCTCTGGCTAAACTAGTGTTCTTGTGTGGTGTGAGCAATGGAGAGATGCACTAGTGCTTCCCCACGACTGTGCTTGGTCCTTTTACTTTCTTGGACTGCTGGGGCTTTGTTGACAGCACACCCATGCAGTTAGATGACTGAGCTGCTAGTATGTCTACTGCATAGTTGTGGATATGCTCAGTGAGGTGTTCTACCTTTTTATCTTGTTACTATTTATCTGCCTGGTGAAACTTGTCCCTTTACTGGCTATGATTATTTGACTTATGGATTATTGTTATGGAAGATTGAATTGTTTCATATTGGTGAAACTTGTCCCTAAAAGGTTTACTCAATGATGTAAAATTGAGCAGTGCAACTCACTGCTCTCTACTGAGAGTAAAAATTAATAACTTAACCTTTATTTTGCTTTTTGTTAGTTCTTTGTTTTGTAGGTACAAGATTTGAAGATTTAAGATCAGAATAGGTTTACTTTTAGATGGAATAAATCCTTTGTACTTTTTATTTTATTCTTTTGCAAGAAAGGTGTAATAGTTTAATAATAAATGTATCTTCCTCTTTTTGTAATTTCCCTTCTATACAGATTCTTTATTGACTTCATGAGTTACTTTTTGTAACTTATTTATGAAATAAATATTCATTTGCTTAATTGTATTTCTTATTTAATTTCTATTTTTATATATTATATCTTAAATAATATTACTAAATCATAATTATAAGTTTTAAAATTATGAACTCAAATTTCAAGTTTAAATTTAAATTCTCCCCAAAACACATTAATTCATAAAGTTCATGTAAAAATTTATAACGATCACTCAACAGAGCTATTCCTAAACCTAGAGAGTGAAAGAAACTTTGATCACTTTAAGTTTTTATTTGGCGAAAAAATTTACCCACATTTTTGCAGATGAATGCATGCATATGCACAAATTCCTAAATCTACCCTTCATTAATTCCTAAATGTTGGGATGTTACAGGCCTACAAGTGCAGAAGTTTGTAGGACAACATCAAGTTTCCCTTAAGTGGATTACCCAAGGTTTATCGAACTCAGGGAGGAAGTGGTCAAAGGTATCCCTCTCAAGCAACCCTGCAATCAAGATACAAGAAGTCTCTTGTGTCCCCAACACACCCAATACACTTGTCAGGTGTATAGGTGCACTAGTTCGGTGAAGAGATAGTAAAATACAAGTAGTATGGATGATTATAAGACAACGGTGCTAGAAAAGAGCTTGACGGGGAGTAAGAGACTAAATACAATCTGAAATAAAGATGGAAGCAAGCAAACCTGTAGCAGGACTAGTTGTAAACGGTGTTTCAATGCTTATAACCAAGGCCTAGGGATCCTACTTTCACTAGTGGACACTCTCATATAAATATATTCTCTTCATTATTCTACTCTGAACTACTCTCCGGTTGGACAACTCTAATCCATGGTAGGGATACAAAAGCACTCCTTAAAGTTCGCATTCCCCATCTAGATAACCCCACATTGTCACCTTGAGCGCTAGATGGTTACAACAAACACCATAATTTCATAAAGACATCCAACTCCAAATATAAATCATGATAAGTATTTATGTAATATTTAGCCTAAGTGCCACACGGTGTGCACACTGTCACCTTCACACATGTGGGGATAACCGGAGATTACAATTAAAGCACTTGAGTAGAAGAGTATATTTACTTGATTACAAAGCTCATGACCACAATAAGATCACGCATAGAGAGATGAACACATAGCTATCGGTAGAGCCCTTAGCCTCGAGGGAGAACTACTCCCTCCTCATCATGGGAGTCAGCAACGGCATTGGAGATGGTGGTGGAGTCGATGGAGATGGCTCCAGGGGCAATTCCCCGTCCCGGCAGGGTACCGGAACAGAGACTTCTATCCCCTGAATCTCCCCTTCTGTGGCGGCAGCGCTGCAGACCTTTTTGTGGATATCTGCCCATGTTAGGGTTTACGTCCCGATGAGACGTATATGTAGGGGAAAGGGAAAGGTCGGTGGAGCCTCGAGGGGCCCACACCATGGGCTGGCGCGGCCTAGGGTGGGCCCGCACCACCCTATGGTGTGGCCACCTCGTTGCCCTCCTCCGTCTCTACTTTGGGCTCTGTGTTGCGTCTGGAAAAAATAGTAACTTCGGCTTTTGTTTCGTCCAATTCCGAGAATATTTCTTTACTAACTTTTTTAAAACCAAAAATAGCAGAAAAAAGGAACTGGCACTGTGGCATCTTGTTAATAGGTTAGTTCCATAAAATGTATAAAAATTCATCAAAGAGTAGACAAAACATAAGACAAATGATATAAAACAAGCATGGAGCATCAAAAATTATAGATACGTTTACGACGTATCAAGCACCCCCAAGCTTAACTCCTGCTCGTCCTCGAGTAGGTAAGTGATAAAAAGAATAATTTTTTAGGTGACATGCACCATCACAATCTAGATCAAGGTATTTTTAAAGCATTGATAGCTGGAATCAAAGTACTCTAAACATGAGCATGAAAGATGTAGCTCTAACAATAGGACATAGCAACTAAGTTGTAACATGGAAAAGGTACAAACAAAAGATCATGAATAACAATGCATTGAGAGGCATTTGTTTGTTTCACATATAGAAAACATAGCATAGTGGTATTCAGCTTGTCCTTCATGGAGTAGAAAAACATAAATGCATAGGACACCTTCAAAGTTAATAAGGGTGACTAGATACAAATAGTTCAAGAACAAGCAATATCAACATTATGAATCAATCAACAAGTTTTGGGACAATGCACATTGAACTAAGAATGACAATTATGCTCTCTTAATTGGTGCATAAAGATAGAAGATGGAGACCCAACATAAAAGTAAAAGAAAGGCCCTTCATGAAGGGAAGCAGGGATTTAAAGTTTCATAAAGAGCTTCCAAAAATTATGGTACTTATTTGCTTTCAGCTCTCATTGCCCCCATCATAAGCATCTTGAAGTGATTAAGGTTCAAGTGAAACAAATATGGAGTATATGCTTGACAAATCATAAGTTTGCAATCTCTTGTCCCTTGAGTACGAGGGTCGTCCTCATGCTACTCAACTTTAGTCACAAGCAAGTTCTTGTCATTATAAGTATATGTGTATCATAGAGAACGGGGTACCCCTTGCCCCATGACACAGGAGCTATCCCATATCAAAATGACAAGGGAACAGACAATGAGCATCTCAGCAAGTGTTTTTTTCTTTCTTTTTTTCTATATTTTTTTTCTAAATATGCTTCATAGATTTCTCACTATGGTTATGCTGCAAGTTTCCACCATGATTAGGCATGGCTTAGGCTAGCCACCAGGCGTTTCTCTAACACATATATAATACTCCATGGACTTACAAGCTCCCCTTTTATTTCACACCACCGACATCCATAAACAAAATATCATGATATCAACTGGGTAATATGTACAGGTGTTGAAAGCGTTCCTCCCGCACAAGATGGTTACTGCTAATTACCAACTTATAAGTGCAAGCATATACAACATAGATGACACAATGGTTCAAGTTCATTAGGTGCAAGATAGTAAAGTGTGCCATCAAGTTTGTGAGAGCTTTAATCACTAATTTTCTCATAACAAAAGTTTAATTTGGAAGATAGATAAAAACATGAATATACTTGGAATGGTGTAACACACCATGCATAGGAATTTATAGTGGACTATTTGAAATAACTTGGTTTCTTGGGATTTGGATGCATGGGTAGATCTTACTCAGTACAAGTGGATGCTAGCAAAAGACTGGGAGCGACCAACTAAGAGAGAAATAATGGCCATAATCATGCAGAGCGACAAAACATTACCAATCAAAGCATAAAGTGGTACCACAAGTCAAAAACTGAATGATCTTAGAGGCTAAGGTGACTAGTTCATAGTCTTAACATGGTGTAAGCATGTGCCAAGTCAACCCAAATAAAGCATCAATGGAAAATACCACAATATTATGCTTTTGTATGCTAAAACAACGCATGATTCTTTTGCAAGAAAGGTGTAATAGTTTAATAATAAATGTATCTTCCTCTTTTTGTAATTTCCCTTCTATACAGATTCTTTATTGACTTCATGAGTTACTTTTTGTAACTTATTTATGAAATAAATATTCATTTGCTTAATTGTATTTATTATTTAATTTCTATTTTTATATATTATATCTTAAATAATATTACTAAATCATAATTATAAGTTTTAAAATTATGAACTCAAATTTCAAGTTTAAATTTAAATTCTCCCCAAAACACATTAATTCATAAAGTTCATGTAAAAATTTATAACGATCACTCAACAGAGCTATTCCTAAACCTAGAGAGTGAAAGAAACTTTGATCACTTTAAGTTTTTATTTGGCGAAAAAATTTACCCACATTTTTGCAGATGAATGCATGCATATGCACAAATTCCTAAATCTACCCTTCATTAATTCCTAAATGTTGGGATGTTACAGGCCTACAAGTGCAGAAGTTTGTAGGACAACATCAAGTTTCCCTTAAGTGGATTACCCAAGGTTTATCGAACTCAGGGAGGAAGTGGTCAAAGGTATCCCTCTCAAGCAACCCTGCAATCAAGATACAAGAAGTCTCTTGTGTCCCCAACACACCCAATACACTTGTCAGGTGTATAGGTGCACTAGTTCGGTGAAGAGATAGTAAAATACAAGTAGTATGGATGATTATAAGACAACGGTGCTAGAAAAGAGCTTGACGGGGAGTAAGAGACTAAATACAATCTGAAATAAAGATGGAAGCAAGCAAACCTGTAGCAGGACTAGTTGTAAACGGTGTTTCAATGCTTATAACCAAGGCCTAGGGATCCTACTTTCACTAGTGGACACTCTCATATAAATATATTCTCTTCATTATTCTACTCTGAACTACTCTCCGGTTGGACAACTCTAATCCATGGTAGGGATACAAAAGCACTCCTTAAAGTTCGCATTCCCCATCTAGATAACCCCACATTGTCACCTTGAGCGCTAGATGGTTACAACAAACACCATAATTTCATAAAGACATCCAACTCCAAATATAAATCATGATAAGTATTTATGTAATATTTAGCCTAAGTGCCACACGGTGTGCACACTGTCACCTTCACACATGTGGGGATAACCGGAGATTACAATTAAAGCACTTGAGTAGAAGAGTATATTTACTTGATTACAAAGCTCATGACCACAATAAGATCACGCATAGAGAGATGAACACATAGCTATCGGTAGAGCCCTTAGCCTCGAGGGAGAACTACTCCCTCCTCATCATGGGAGTCAGCAACGGCATTGGAGATGGTGGTGGAGTCGATGCAGATGGCTGTGGGCAATTCCGTCCCGATAGGTACCGAACAGACTTCTATCCTGAATCTCCCTCTAGGCAGCGGCGTACTGCACCTTTTGTGGATATCTGCCCATGTTAGGGTTTACGTCCCGATGAGACGTATATGTAGGGGAAAGGGAAAGGTCGGTGGAGCCTCGAGGGGCCCACACCATGGGCTGGCGCGGCCTAGGGTGGGCCCGCACCACCCTATGGTGTGGCCACCTGCCTCCTCCGTCTCTACTTTGGGCTCTGTGTTGCGTCTGGAAAAAATAGTAACTTCGGCTTTTGTTTCGTCCAATTCCGAGAATATTTCTTTACTAACTTTTTTAAAACCAAAAATAGCAGAAAAAAGGAACTGGCACTGTGGCATCTTGTTAATAGGTTAGTTCCATAAAATGTATAAAAATTCATCAAAGAGTAGACAAAACATAAGACAAATGATATAAAACAAGCATGGAGCATCAAAAATTATAGATACGTTTACGACGTATCAAGCACCCCCAAGCTTAACTCCTGCTCGTCCTCGAGTAGGTAAGTGATAAAAAGAATAATTTTTTAGGTGACATGCACCATCACAATCTAGATCAAGGTATTTTTAAAGCATTGATAGCTGGAATCAAAGTACTCTAAACATGAGCATGAAAGATGTAGCTCTAACAATAGGACATAGCAACTAAGTTGTAACATGGAAAAGGTACAAACAAAAGATCATGAATAACAATGCATTGAGAGGCATTTGTTTGTTTCACATATAGAAAACATAGCATAGTGGTATTCAGCTTGTCCTTCATGGAGTAGAAAAACATAAATGCATAGGACACCTTCAAAGTTAATAAGGGTGACTAGATACAAATAGTTCAAGAACAAGCAATATCAACATTATGAATCAATCAACAAGTTTTGGGACAATGCACATTGAACTAAGAATGACAATTATGCTCTCTTAATTGGTGCATAAAGATAGAAGATGGAGACCCAACATAAAAGTAAAAGAAAGGCCCTTCATGAAGGGAAGCAGGGATTTAAAGTTTCATAAAGAGCTTCCAAAAATTATGGTACTTATTTGCTTTCAGCTCTCATTGCCCCCATCATAAGCATCTTGAAGTGATTAAGGTTCAAGTGAAACAAATATGGAGTATATGCTTGACAAATCATAAGTTTGCAATCTCTTGTCCCTTGAGTACGAGGGTCGTCCTCATGCTACTCAACTTTAGTCACAAGCAAGTTCTTGTCATTATAAGTATATGTGTATCATAGAGAACGGGGTACCCCTTGCCCCATGACACAGGAGCTATCCCATATCAAAATGACAAGGGAACAGACAATGAGCATCTCAGCAAGTGTTTTTTTCTTTCTTTTTTTCTATATTTTTTTTCTAAATATGCTTCATAGATTTCTCACTATGGTTATGCTGCAAGTTTCCACCATGATTAGGCATGGCTTAGGCTAGCCACCAGGCGTTTCTCTAACACATATATAATACTCCATGGACTTACAAGCTCCCCTTTTATTTCACACCACCGACATCCATAAACAAAATATCATGATATCAACTGGGTAATATGTACAGGTGTTGAAAGCGTTCCTCCTGACAGCATGGTTCTGCTAATTACCAACTTATAAGTGCAAGCATATACAACATAGATGACACAATGGTTCAAGTTCATTAGGTGCAAGATAGTAAAGTGTGCCATCAAGTTTGTGAGAGCTTTAATCACTAATTTTCTCATAACAAAAGTTTAATTTGGAAGATAGATAAAAACATGAATATACTTGGAATGGTGTAACACACCATGCATAGGAATTTATAGTGGACTATTTGAAATAACTTGGTTTCTTGGGATTTGGATGCATGGGTAGATCTTACTCAGTACAAGTGGATGCTAGCAAAAGACTGGGAGCGACCAACTAAGAGAGAAATAATGGCCATAATCATGCAGAGCGACAAAACATTACCAATCAAAGCATAAAGTGGTACCACAAGTCAAAAACTGAATGATCTTAGAGGCTAAGGTGACTAGTTCATAGTCTTAACATGGTGTAAGCATGTGCCAAGTCAACCCAAATAAAGCATCAATGGAAAATACCACAATATTATGCTTTTGTATGCTAAAACAACGCATGATTCTTTTAAGGAACATTAAGCAATCTCAATTGTTTGTAACAAGTCATGCTACAACAATAATCACTAAGCATATGGTCAAAGAAATATCTAACATGACATGATAAAGCCTAATCCACAGTCAAAACAAGATCCTTTTTGTACCACTTAAGCATGAAGCTTTCTACTCTTTTCCAACACCAATTGACTTATTTGAAAAAACTCACAAAGATAATAATCAATAAAGATCAATGAGCTTGTCTCACAAATCCAAAAAGAAGAACTAAAAAGTTCTAAGCTGAAAACACAAGAAAATTAAAGCTAAACACAGTGCTAGCAAAAGACAACACTCACAAACAATAAGAGTGAAAACTAGAGTGTTCTAAACAATGAAAACGGAGCGTGTATCTCTCCAAAATAAGAGTGATGGGATCCAACCAACTTATTGCAGAAAACCAAGCAAAATAAAACTAAAAATAAAAACAAAGACGCTCCAAGAACAACACAATAGTGTATGAAGCAATAAAAATGAAGTGTTTTGAAAGAAAACCTGAGATTTCTATTGATGAAGAAGGGGATGCCTTGGGCATCCCCAAGCTTTGATGCTTGTACCTCTTGAATATTTCCTTGGGGTGACATGGGTGGAATCCCCAAGCTTGAGCTTTTTTCCATTCTTCATCTCATCACCTCATTCTTCCCCTACACTTGAAAATTTCCTTCATACAAAACTTCACACAATCTTCATTAGCAACATTAGTGTATTCAAGATAATCATCCTTTGGGTTTAGTTTCAACACAAGTAAAACTTCCATTAAAACACAAGCTACTGTAGCAATTCCTTTTAAAAGCTCAAGTGATCAAAGAGAGCTAAAAAATAAACCCATAAGAGGCAAATGCAAATAATGGCAAAAATCTGTCAAAACAGACCAGCAGGTAAAAACCTATTTTTTTGAAGACTTTTTGTTGCTCAAATCGAAAAATGTTGAACTAACAAAAGTTAGATAATAACCTGGGTCATATACTTAGAAAATTACAGCTCAATCCTACGTACTGGGATTTTCAAGAATTTTTACAATGAAGCACAGAAATCTGTTTCGGGACAGCAACTTCCCCAAATCTTACTTCTCTCTCATCAGAGGTTATTCTTGGCACAAAACCACAGAAAAAGGATAAGGTGAGGTTATTACAGAGGTAATAACTTCCAAGACTCAACAAAATAAAAACCTAACGAAATTTGGGTTATCTCCCAATTAGTACTTTTCTTTAATGCCTTTAAGTTAGGCATGATAGTTTGAGAAGATGCTCACATAAGAAATATGAGTTGAAGTAAAAGAGTGCATCAAGAAGCAAATTGAAAACACATTTAAGTCTAACCCACTTCCTATGAAAAATAATCTTGTAAAGAAACAAGTCATGAAAGCACAAATCAACAAGCATAGGAAAGCAAAACAAATGCAACTTCAAAATTTTCAACATAAAAAGGGGAAACTTAATATTGTTGAGATAGATAAAACCATGTTTCCCTCTCTCATAATAACTTTTAGTAGCATCTTGAATAAAATTAACAATATAACTATCACATAAAACATTCTTGTTATGAGCCACATGCATAAAATGATTATTACTCTCCACATAAGCATAGTCATTCTTATTAATTGTAGTGGGAGCAAATTTAAAAAAATAGCTTTCATTATTATTCTCATCACCATAATCATCAAATATAGGAGGCATATTGTAATCATAATTAATTTTCTCCTCAACAGTAGGTGGACTGAAAATATCATATTCATCATTCATATATTGGAGGTATAGTTTCATCATAGCAAAAATTTTGCTCCATAGTAGGTGGACTGAAAATATCATATTCATCACTGTAATAATCATATATTGGAGGTATAGTATCATCATAGCAAATTTTCTCCTCTAAAGCTGGGGAACTAAAAATACTAGCTTCCCCAAGCTTAGACTTTTCCATAGCATTAGCAATAATGGTGTTCAAAGAATCATACTAATAACATTGCTATTAGCATGCAAATAAAGTTCCATAGGTTTTTTAATTTTCTCTTCAAACACTTCATGTCCTAACTCAAGATAAATACTATAAAGCTCTCAATTTTGTTGTTGTTTTCCATTAAGCCTAACTAGTGAAAATAAAAACAAGAAACAAAAATATATAATTGCAGAATCTAAAGGAAATAACTTCGAGCACTCACACACTAGCAACAGTACTAGAAGATATCCTAATAGCTAGAGGATGTGAGTACCTTTTACCTTACCTCCCTGGCAACGGTGCTAGAAAAGAGCTTGATGTCTACGCACGCTTCTATTCTTGTAGATAGTTGTTGGGCCTCCAAGTGCAGAGGTTTGTAGGACAGCAGCAAGTTTCCCTTAAGTGGGTTACCCAAGGTTTATCGAACTCAGGGAGGAAGTGGTCAAAGGTATCCCTCTCAAGCAACCCTGCAATCAAGATACAAGAAGTCTCTTGTGTCCCCAACACACCCAATACACTTGTGAGGTGTATAGGTGCACTAGTTCGGTGAAGAGATAGTAAAATACAAGTAGTATGGATGATTATAAGACAACGGTGCCAGAAAAGAGCTTGATGGGGAGGAAGAGACTAAAGGCAATCTGAAATAAAGATGGAAGCAAGCAAACATGTAGCAGGACTAGTTGTAAACGGTGTTTCAATGCTTAGAAACGAGGCCTAGGGATCATACTTTCACTAGTGGACACTCTCGTATAAATATTATTCTCTTCATTATTCTACGCTGAACTACTCTCCGGTTGGACAACTCTAATCCACAGTAGGGATACAAAAGCACTCTTTAAAGTTCGCATTCCCCATCTAGATAACCCCACACTGTCACCTTGAGCGCTAGATGGTTCCAACAAACACCACAATTTCATAGAGACATCCAACTCCAAATATAACTCATGATACGTATTTATGTAATATTTAGCCTAAGTGCCACACGGTGTGCACACTGTCACCTTCACACACGTGCGGATAGCGGAGATTACAATTAAATCACTTGAGTAGCAGAGTAGATCTACTTGATTACAAAGCTCATGACCACAATAAGATCACACATAGAGAGAGAGAGATGAACACATAGCTACCGCTAGAGCCCTTAGCATCAAGGGATAACTACTCCCTCTTCATCATGTGAGTCAGCAACGGCAATGGAGATGGTGGTGGAGTCGATGGATATGGCTTCGAGGGCAATTCCCTGTCCCGGTAGGGTGCCGGAACAGACACTTCTGTCCCTCGAATCTCCCCTTCGGTGGCGGAGGCGTTGCAGACCTTTTTGTGGATTTCTGCCCGCGTCAGGGTTTACGTCCCGAGGAGACGTATATGCAGGCGAAAGGGCAAGGTCGGTGGAGCCTCGAGGAGCCACACCATGGGCCGGCACGGCCTAGGGTGGGCCCACACCACCCTATGGTGTGGCCACCTTGTTGCCCTCCTCCATCTCTACTTTGGACTTCGTGTTGCGTCTGAAAAAATAAGAACTTTGGCTTTTGTTTCGTCCAATTCTGAGAATATTTCTTTACTAACTTTTCTAAAACCAAAAACAGCAGAAAACAGGAACTGGCACTGTGGCATCTTGTTAATAGGTTAGTTCCAGAAAATGTATAAAAATGCCTCAAAGAGTAGACAAAACATAAGACAAATGATATAAAACAAGCATGGAGCACAAAAAATTATAGATACGTTTATGACGTATCAAGGGACGTTGATTGGAGGCATTGGCGGCGGTGGCTGTGGCGGTGGTGGCCCAGGTATGGCTGCGATCTCGGCCTGAGCAGCTGCATCAGCGGCCGCGTAACTATTTATGGTGTTTATAATGCTCTCAAAGGTGAGGAGACCCATGGCCTGCTGTAGCCTTAGCGTATGCCGGAGAAGTGTAGCACGGTCCAGTCCTTCCACAAAGTGATAGATAGCATCATCACTGGGGTAGTGTTCCAGATAGGACCGTATGCGGAGCCATCTGGCGAGGTAGTCGCAGGGGCTTTTGCCTTCTCTTTGGAAGCATCGTGCCAGATCGAAGATAGTCACCACGCCGACGAAGTGCGATCTCTGCTTTCCAAACGCAAGGGCGAAGCCAGCGGATTTGCAGCGATCTTCCACCATTATTTCCTGCACAGGGTCAGTTTGGGTGGGCCTTGAATTTTTTTGATCTAAGTCGTCAAACTCCGAAGAGAGATCCAACTTCGATCCTTCCTCGAACGTATCCTGCCCATAGGCGGTCCGTGCGGGTCTTGACGATCTTCCGGCTTCCAGGGAATTAGTGCCCGAGTCGGTTTCGCCGATGAAGAGGTGGATGTCCCCGATTGGGACGATCGAGCAGCGGGTGGGGTTCGCCTTTGCCGGGATCCAGAATTCATCTGGAGGGACGATCAGAATGTTGCCGGAGAAGAGAATGTGGCCGATGGCTACGGTTTTGTCGATTCCCTCAAAGAGCTTTGAACTCGTCCGTTGTAGAGCCTGAAGCGCCTCTTGCCCCATGGTGGACGCCAACTGTCATGGTATTGACGACGAGTACGCCATGGAGGGGTACTCATAGTGCGTGTTTAGAGATATGGGGTAAGGTGGAAGGTTGGTGGGTACGAGGTAACACAACTTACCTAGGTCCAGATTCCACGACGGTGGTGGAATCCTACTCCTGCTATAAATCACTATAACGGCAATACGCGGGGTTACATGGATCGGTTCATTGTGCGTGATATGAATTAATTGGTGCCCTAAAGGCTCCTCCAGGTCTGGCTTATATAGACGCTAGATCCTAGGGTTACAGGGATAGTCCTAGACGGCATGATCTCCTATGGTGATGCTCCTCCAGGTCTGAGGATGCTTCATAGATTGCTCACTATGGTGATGCTGCAAGTTTCCACCATGATTAGGCATGGCTTAGACTAGTGGCCCAGAAGTTTCTCTAACACATATACATAACTCCATGGACTTATAGGCTCCCCTTTTATTTCACACCGCCAACATCTATAAACAAAAGAGCATGATATCAACTAGGTAGATATTTATAGGTGTTGAAAGCGTTTCCCATGACAGCATGGTTCTGCTAATTCCCAACTTATAAGTGCAAGCATATACAACATAGATGACACAATGGTTCAAGTTTATTAGGGGCAAAAAAATAAAGTGTGCCATCTGTTGGAGATATGCCCTAGATGCAATAATAAATGTAGTTATTATTATATCTTTGTGTTTATGATAATTGTTTACATTCATGTTATAATAGTATTAACCCAAAACATTAATACTTGTGTGATTTGTAAACTAAATTAGAGTCCCTAGTAAAGCCTCTTCATAATACTAGCTTGTTGATTAATAGATGATCATGGTTTCTTGATCATGAACATTTGAGATGTTGTTAATAACAAGATCATATCATTAGGAGAATGGTATGGTGGGCATACTCCTATAGATAAGTGTAGCATAAAGATCAAGTCATTTTAATAGTTTAATTGCTATAAGCTTTCTGATACATAGTAACCTAATTCCTTCGACCATGAGATCATGCTTATCACCATCACCGGAAGGATACTTTGATGACATCAAACACCACACCTAACTGGGTGGCTATAAAGGTGACATTGATTATTCAGAAAGTATGGGTTGAGACACATGGATCAAGAGTGGGATTTGTCCATCCATATGACAGATAGATATAGTCTGGGCCCTCTCGGTGGAATGTCATCCAATTAGCTTGCAAGCATGTGACTGGATCACAAGGGATCACATACCACGGGAACGAGAAAAGAGTACTTATCGGTAACAAGGTTGAACTAGGTATGCAGAGATAACGACGATCAAAACCTTGGATAAGTAAACTATCGTGAGACAAAGGGAAATTGGTATCATATGTAAGTGGTTCATTCGATCGCAAAGTAATCGTAGAAATATGTGGGAGCCATATTAATTTCCAGATTCCTCTATTGGTTATTGTTCGGAGAAGTGTCTCGATCATGTCTGCATAATTCACGAACCGTAGGGAGACACACTTAAGGATTCGATGTTGTTGAGTAGTTCTGGAATGATGAGTAAGAGACTGAATGTTGTTCGGAGTCTCGGATGAGATCCGGGATATCACGAGGAGATCCGGAATGGTCCGGAGAATAAGATTCATATAAGGAAAGTCATGTTTCGGAGTTGGGGAATGATTCCGGTGTTTTCATTGGGAATGTTCTAGAAGGTTCCGGAAGGTCCGGCACTCCGGAGGGGAAGGGTACATGAATGTGTCATGACAATGTGGAATGGTTGCATCATGTACTAGGTATCATGGCTGGGCAAAATAAAGGGAGAAATCAAATCCTAGTTTGAAAAGTCAAACGCCAATTTGAAAAGTCAAACAGCAGTTTTGCTTGGTGGAGGGAGAGTAGGAAACCTACTTTGGAAGGAGTTCCTCTCCCTCCACCCGCCGCCAAGGGGGCCGACTTGGGGGAGGACTCCCTCCCCTTGGCCGGCGCCCTCCCACCTATAAAAGAAGGGACAGGGGTGCCCCCTCTTCCCTACCCCTCTCTCCACCAAAACCCTAGCCCTAGCCGCCGGCCACCACAAGTCGCCGCCGCCCTAGGGTTTGCCCTAGCCACCGAGTTGGGGCTCTCCCTAATCCCTAGCCGCCGTCCTAGCCTCCTACCTTGGTGCCTCTAAACCCTAGATCACCAAGGCCTCTCTCATAGTCCACCATACTCGCTCCGGCTTAAGGCGAAGCCCTGCGAGATCTCCCCTCTACTTCCAGTACCATGTCGTCGTGTTGCCGGAATCGCGAGGAGAGTGCTACAACCTCCGCTGCCTGCTGGAACAAGGGAGAGGAAGGTCTTCATCGAGTACCGAACGTGTGACCGACTGTGGAAGCGCTGCCAAACACAGCGCCGGAAGGATCGTCTACACGATCTTGAGATCGGCAAGAGTACGACTACATCACCCACAAGAATCTGCTCTCGTTAAACACTTTGGAATCTTCGAGGGTGAGTTCCTCTATCGACTCGTTTCTACAATCTAGTAGATAGATCTTGGCTTGTTTGTTTGTATGCGGTAGAATTTTTTTGTTTTCCATGCTACGAACCCCTACAGTGGTATCAGAGCCGTGTCTATATGTAGATCTGTTGCACGAGTAGAACACAATGGTTATTGTGGGCAGTGGTGCTTTTATTATCAATTGCTTATTGTGTACTTTTCATCTTGCGGTATGATGCGATGAAGCGGCCCAGGCTAACCTTACATGACATCATTCATGAGACTTGCTCCACGCTCAAGATGCAACTTGTATTGCATAAGTGGCTTTGCGGGTGTCTGTCTCTCCCATTATAGTATAGATCCAATTTACAACGAGAACTTGATAGTTCAAACATCAACGTTGTGGTTCTTGTTCGTAAGTTAGATCGACACTTACTGAAAGACCCAAACCATGTAAAATATGCAAAGAAAATTAGAGGCGACCGGCATGATTGTGATTATGGCCATGATTGTGATTATATTTGATGTATGCAATGTTCCTTATTGTAAGTTGGCAACCGACAGGAGCCATATGGTTGTCTTTAAATTCTGTTAAGACCCGCGTGTCTATTCAAAGTAGTTGTAATAGTTGGAGCTGGTGGACGACAACCATGAAACGGCGCCATTGACCTTGACGCTATGCCGGTGATGATGGAGATCATGTTCGTGCTTGAAGATGGAGATCGGAAGCACAAGAAGAAAGGCCATATCATATCACATATTATGAATTGCATGTGATGTTAATCCTTTATGCATCTTGTATTGCTTAGTTAACGACGGTAGCATTATAAGATGATCCCTCATGCACATTAATTTCAAGTTTTAAAGTGTTCATCCTTAGTAAGCACCGTTGCTAAAGCTTGTTGTTTCGAAGCACCACGTGATGATCGGGTGTGTTAGATTCTGCAAGTGTATACAACATGAGCAAGCCAGATTTGCTCATGTGGAAGCTAAGGTTTGATCTTGATGAGCCTAGCATGTACAGACATGGTCTCGGAACACAGATCACCAAAAGGTAAAGCATGAATCATATAGTAGATATGATGAACATGTCGATTGTTCGCCATTGAAGCTACATCAACTCTCGTGATGATCCGTTTTGATGTGGTGGATTTGGTTCGTGTGATCACTAAAACAATGTGAGGGATATTGTTTTGAGTGGGAGTTCACCTAGATTAATTTAACTATTAATTAGAACTCAATTTGTCATAAACTTAGTCTAAACTATTGCAAATATGTTGTAGATCAATGGCGGCCCCTACCAACAATTTTAATGCCTTCCTAGAGAAAGAAAAGTTGAAAAACAATGGAAGCAACTTCGCGGATTGGTTCTGCAATTTGAGGATTGTCCTCAATGCTGGTAATTTGAACTATGTCTTTGGATGCACCACTGGTGACCCGCTGCGGTGATGCTACCGATGAAGTAAAGAATGTTTACCTCTCTTGGAAGAATCAGTACTCCACAGTTGTAACACCCTCAGAATCGGACCTATGCAAGTTTGAGCAAAATTCGCCAAGCCCGCATAGAAACGATTCAAAGGTGCCCACCAGGCACTTTCGTGCGGGTGGAAAACGAAGTAATAACATTACAACAGGTCCTCGATGGGACCCACGTAATGTATATATATATATATAGCGACTCCATGAGTCAAGAATCAGATATAATATACAAAGATCCAAATCACCTTGAAAATGACAGGCGTCCAGCTACGGACAAGATGCAAATGGGGCTAAGAGCCACAAGAATAACCAATGGCGTCCATAACCCTTCCCGTGCCAAGCCGGAAGGGTAACCCCGCTAACGACGCCGATCTCAAAACCTGCTCAAACAAAAGGGTGCCGCAAGGGCAAAGGAAAAGAAGGAGCGTCGATCGAGGCCAAGACAGCGAGGCTAGAATTCGTGGTCCTCGCCTACATAGGTATGGTGGATCAAGCGGCAGCAAAGATGCACTAAACAACCTATAGAGACTCGATACAACTGGCGGTTATCAGAGAGGGGTAAGAATGACCTATCCGGATCCAACCTGAAACTAACACCAAACAAACCCATCCTGGTGTTTCCCCCTCGAGACCAAACGAGGAAGTCAACCGAGGAACTCACACAGTTGGCAGTTTTATTTATTCAATTATAGTTGCGACAATTACTAGTCAGGTTTAGATAATCATCCGGATAAAATAAGCAGTGGGTCATTTTGGTTAACCATTCCGTTATAGTTGCAGCGATTACTAATCAGATACAGATGGCATGATATAACCCCGAAACCCAGCAGTTGTTGGTACTTTTAGTCAGCCATTCCGTTGTAGTTGCAATACTTACTAGTCAGGTACAATGGTCGCAAGCGACACGCCAAACAAGCAGTTGTGGGCAGTATTAATTAGCCATTCCATTATAGTGAAGCTGATTACTAGTCATTATAAAGTCAAATTTATAGCAATAAACTTTAGTTATGCTTGTCTATGATCGAGATACTGTGCTCCAAGTCGTCCATATCCGCGGACACGGCTTTCAGAAAGTTTTACCCGGCCGGGGTGCACCAATAGCAACACACGCTCGATCAACCTCGGAAAAACCAAATCAAAACCGAACGAGGCTTTCACGACTGAACAATCACAGGATTCAGAAATATTTCAGGGGGCCACCCCTTGGAGTACACCCGCAACGAAGTAAGCAAGCTTCGAGACGGACTCAAGGTTTGGGTGGACGGCTATGAGCGACTGGGAACCCAAAACTGGGCTTGTCGACACCGCGTAAACGTGTCCCGATCCTAAACAGTACAGTGTGCTCCTCGCACAATTTAAATACAGAAAGTAGCATGGCATAAGTACATGATCGTAAATAAAACCTCAAACTAGTTTGTGGCCCCAAGAAATAAGACTGAATCAAGCTCGCTGTGGGGGTCCCATATACCTCCCGGATGTGGATAGCGCGATAAATCAAGGAACAGGTATCAAGTACTCGGGGTCTTACGGGACACAAGTGGGCGTTCGGAAACCAAATATTATCTATCACCCACCGATGCCTCTGCTTATTTCCATTTTAGTTGTTAAACAGAAATTAAAGTGACGATAAGTAAAACTAGAATCATCTCCAACATCACCATGCGGCAATACATCAGCAACTGTGGCATATGACGACACACATCAGCACTTGAGCAAGCGACTACGACGCGCAAGTCCAACTATCTACCAAACAACAGGTAATAGGATGTGTCCAAGTCAATATAAGGCTGCAAGGGATATCACGGGTACGAAAACTAGAGCAACGCAACACAGATAGCAATAGATCAACAGGGGGAATAAAGTCGATAAAAGTAAGATAGGTAGAAAGAGGGAGATGCTCGCCTGAAAACGTTGCCGAGGGGTTCAACCGAAGATTGGGGCGAAGCTCACATCAACTCAACGACCTTATCCGCGAAGAAGCAAAACACTAGAAGAAACACCGGATGCAATATTTAATTCGACGGCAAAAGATCGGCATGATGCATGTATGATGTATGGCATGGCAAGGATGCGATGCAATTAGGTCATGTTAAGCGGAACCGGGGTCCCGACAATTATTTAGATGATTCAAGTTGTTTAGCTACCCCGCAATTTAAATGTTGTTTAACAAGGCAGAAAGTTTCACCGGTTCGCTACACAAGTTTAAATGAGGCCAATATAAGGCTAGATTTGCCCACATATGGGCCCCATATTTAATTAGAGGTGAATCGGCATAAGGCCCCAAACCACATGATTATGCATGCAAGTATGGCAGTTAATATGCAACAAGTTGTTATATATGATAAAAAAGGGTTTCGGGGAGGGGTTCACACATTGAGGGGTCTCGACGAACTTGGGGTTCCGGGGTTCGGGGTCGGTCTCAGGGTTCGAAGGATCTGGGGTTCGGGGTTCGACGGAAGCGGTCTCGGATAGCGGGGGTAGATCTTGTTGTCCTGTGTCGGTGACCTCGGCATCCGGGAAGCCGGAATTGGTTCGGTGTCGGGGCGCATCGGGTGCTTCCGGGTCGGTGTCGTTCTTGTCGTCGTGCCGATCTTGTCGGGCCCCACGGGGTCGGCCGGTCTTGTCGTTCGGAAGTAGAACTTGTCGTGCTTGTGGCGTTCTTGGCGTCCTAGGGAAGTACATGTTGTATCCATGAAGACGATCATGTCGGTCCGCGGGCTCCGGCCTTCGGGGTTCAACGGTTGTCTTGGCGTCCCATGAAGGCGTCCTCGGTGCTCCGTGGGTCGGGGTCTTCGGATGCTCGGGATCTCGACGCCTTAGGGTCAGGGACGGCGATCTTGGGGTGCGGTCTTCGCCCGGCACAAGTGGTTTCCGGTTCAAGGTTGTCCTGCGTTTGACATGGGCATTCCTCCCCATGACAGGGAGCAGGTTGTTGGTGGCGGTGGAGACGACCTGCGCGATGCGCATGCAGGGGGAAAAAGGCAGCTCGGATGGGCGACGCAGACGGCGGATGAGGCGAGCTCGCTCGAGGCCGAGGCGAGCTGTGAGCCACAGGGAGGCCGGGCGCTTAGGGACGGCCGGGCGAGCTAGCAGGAACGAGGCCGACGGGCGGCGGAGGCGCTGCTCTGGCGACCACGGGCGAGGCAGACCGAGGGGGCGGCCGACCCGAGGCTGGAGAGGAGGCGTCTGGGACCGCGGAGCGCGGCGGCCGCGGACGAAGGAAGAGGAGGTGGGGAGCCGCAATGAGGTTGGGGACGGCGGGACACCGAGCCGGGGGAAAGGAGTGCAGAGGTCGCCGCGGGCGACGCTGGTCTCGGGGCGCAGAAGGCGGGAGAGCGAGCCGGGCGCCGAGAGAGGAGGGAGGAGGATCTGGCGAGGGCAGCGGCCGGGCGGTGGACGGAAGGAGGGCAGCCGGCGAGGAAGACCGCCGGTGAGAGGAGAGGGGACGGAAGGAGCTGGGGAGGGGGGAGAAAGGAGGGGCTGCGGGTGGTCCCAGTGAGGTGGGGCCCAGAGGCGCGGGGTTGGGTGTGGTTCTTGGTGGGTGTGGAGCGTGTGAGCAGTGTGGAGAGAGAGAGGGGGGGTTGGGTGATGTGGCAGTTTCTGGTTGGCTAGGGGGAGAGAAGAGGTGAGGTGGCACATGTCTATTGGAGGGAGTGAGGTGGCCAGGGGGTGTGGGTAGGTTAGTTGGTGGGTTTAGAAATTAAGGGGTGGACCGATTTAAAATCCTGGGGGTGGTCGTTCGGGTCGATCTCGCCCGTTCGACTGCCCCTACTAAAAATAATATAATTTTTATTTGTTTTGTTAACACCTTCTGCAAACCGATAGCACTCAAACAAAAATAATCCGGGGACCGGGCTTTGCATTTGAATTAAGATGGGGCGTTTGGAAAACAAATCGGGGTTTGCGAAAATAGTTTTGGCAAACAATGCATGATGATGACGATGCAATGCACAAATTTAACGCGATTTTCTAGTAGTGGTTTTATGGATGCCACAATTCGACACCACTAACAATGGATCTCGCCCTCGAGATCCGCTCGATGGTTCCGGAAGGAAGGCCGTGATCGAATCTTCTCGCCGTAGATCCTCGACACCACTAACAAGAGGTCGTTGTCCGTGATCGCCGAGAGAACACCGGAAACAAAAGGCGAACGAGGTATCCACAAATAAAGCCACCCCTAACTTCGATGGAACGAGGGAACCGATGCATTCTCATCCACTTCAATGTACGAAAGCGAATAGAAGGGGTAGTCGGCATGGGGGCCAATCCATCACGCACCCAAACTATTACTCTGCACAATCAGTAGAAAAGAGTGCAACCATTCTCGGAATCAGACTGAAGATCTCGACAAGCGAGGTTCGGAACAACGGAGTGATGCAGACTCTGCACCGGAGCTGGCGTAGATGATGTCGTCGCGTCGGAAAACACCGGAAGGCACCAACAAGGAACCAAGAATGGTACCATCGTAGATGGATTCCTTAGGCAGCTCGAACACCGGTTGGTAGAGCACCGTCATCAAAGAAGGAAGCGAAACCTCGAAGGTACGACGGAACCCAACCACGAGAAATCCTGGACTCGAAGAAAAGATAAGAGAGCAGATTCAAAAACACGTCGAGATAAGAGGAGAATAGCAGAGGGGTAAGGAGTAAAATCAGACCTAATCAGAACTATCCAACCGATTTACAAGATAGTTTTGACACTCTACTTCGGCCGTTAGCTAGGTTATCCTACAGGCTGGACTTGTGGGGTATCGCAACTGCTGAGCTCTGATACCACTCTGTAACACCCTCAGAATCGGACCTATACAAGTTTGAGCAAAATTCGTCAAGCCCGCATAGAAACGATTCAAAGGTGCCCACCAGGCACTTTCGTGCGGGTGGAAAACGAAGTAATAACATTACACAACAGTCCTCGATGGGACCCATGTATATATATATATAACAACTCCATGAGTCAAGAATACGATATAATATACAAAGATCCAAATCACCTTGAAAATGACAGAGCCCGACTACGGACAAGATGCAAATGGGGCTAAGAGCCACAAGAATAACCAATGGCGCCATAACCCTTGTGCCAAGCCGGAAGGGTAACCTCGCTAACGACGCCGATCTCAAAACCTGCTCAAACAAAAGGTGCGGCAAGGGCAAAGGAAAAGAAGGAGCGTCGATCGAGGCCAATACAGCGAGGCTAGAATTTATCGGTCCTCGCCTACATAGGTATGGATCTGAAGCAGCAAGAAGATGCACTAAACAACCTATAGAGACTCGATACAATGGCGGTTATCGAGAGGGTAAGAATGACCTATCCGGATCCAACTCGAAACTAACACCAAACAAACCCATCCCGGTGTTTCCCCCTCGAGACCAAACGAGGAAGTCAACCGAGGAACTCACCCAGTTGGCAGTTTTATTTGTTCAATTATAGTTGCGACAATTACTAGTCAGGTTTAGATAATCATCCGGATAAAATAAGCAAGGGTCATTTTGGTTAACCATTCCGTTATAGTTGCAGCGATTACTAATCGACATGAGATGGCATGATATAACCCGAAACCCAAGTTGTTGGTACTTTTAGTCACCATTCCGCTGTAGTTGCAATACTTACTAGTCAGTACAATGGTCGCAAGTTTACACGCCAAACAAGCAATTGTGGGCAGTATTAATTAGCCATTCCATTATAGTGAAGCTGATTACTAGTCATTATAAAGTCAAATTTATAGCAATAAACTTTAGTTATGCTTGTCTATGATCGAGATACTGTGCTCCAAGTCGTCCATATCCGCGGACACGGCTTTCAGAAATTTTTACCCGGCCGGGGTGCACCAATAGCAACACACGCTCGATCAACCTCGGAAAAACCAAATCAAAACCCAACGAGGCTTTCACGACTGAACAATCACAGGATTCAGAAATATTTCAGGGGGCCACCCCTTGGAGTACACCCGCAACGAAGTAAGCAAGCTTCGAGACGGACTCAAGGTTTGGGTGGACGGCTGTGAGCGACTAGGAACCCAAAACTGGGCTTGTCGACACCGCGTAAACGTGTCCCGATCCTAAACAGTACAGTGTGCTCCTCGCACAATTTAAATACAGAAAGTAGCATGGCATAAGTACAGGATCGTAAATAAAACATCAAACTAGTTTGTGGCCCCAAGAAATAAGACTGAATCAAGCTCGCCTGTGGGGGTCCCATATACCTCCCGGATGTGGATAGCGATAAATCAAGGAACAGTATCAAGTACTCGGGGTCTTACGGACACAAGTGGGCTCGA
Source organism: Avena longiglumis (assembly GCA_030063025.1). Taxonomy (NCBI): domain Eukaryota; kingdom Viridiplantae; phylum Streptophyta; class Magnoliopsida; order Poales; family Poaceae; genus Avena; species Avena longiglumis. The sequence goes on along the minus strand of CP125974.1, from coordinate 578,364,009 downwards.
AACCAAATATTATCTATCACCCACCGATGCCTCTGCTTATTTCCATTTTAGTTGTTAAACAGGAATTAAAGTGACGATAAGTAAAACTAGAATCATCTCCAACATCACCATGCGGCAATACATCAGCAACTGTGGCATATGATGACACACATCAGCACTTGAGCAAGCGACTACGACGCGCAAGTCCAACTATCTACCAAACAACAGGTAATAGGATGTGTCCAAGGCAATATAAGGCTGCAAGGGATATCACGGGTACGAAAACTAGAGCAACGCAACACAGATAGCAATAGATCAACAGGGGGAATAAAGTCTATAAAAGTAAGATAGGTAGAAAGAGGGAGATGCTCACCTGAAAACGTTGCCAAGGGTTTCAACCGAAGATTGGGGCGAAGCTCACATCAACTCAACGGCCTTATCCGCGAAGAAGCAAAACACTAGAAGAAACACCGGATGCAATATTTAATTCGACGGCAAAAGATCGGCATGATGCATGTATGATGTATGGCATGGCAAGGATGCGATGCAATTAGGTCATGTTAAGCGGAACCGGGGTCCCGACAATTATTTAGATGATTCAAGTTGTTTAGCTACCCCGCAATTTAAATGTTGTTTAACAAGGCAGAAAGTTTCACCGGTTCGCTACACAAGTTTAAATGAGGCCAATATAAGGCTAGATTTGCCCACATATGGGCCCCATATTTAATTAGAGGTGAATCGGCATAAGGCCCCAAACCACATGATTATGCATGCAAGTATGGCAGTTAATATGCAACAAGTTGTTATATATGATAAAATAGGGTTTCGGGGAGGGGTTCACACATTGAGGGGTCTCGACGAACTTGGGGTTCCGGGGTTCTACGGAAGAGGTCTCGGATAGCGGGGGTAGATCTTGTTGTCCTGTGTCGGTGACCTCGGCATCCGGGAAGCCGGACTTGGTTCGGTGTCGGGGCGCATCGGGTGCTTCCGGGTCGGTGTCGTTCTTGTCGTCGTGCCGATCTTGTCGGGCCCCACGGGGTCGGCCGGTCTTGTCGTTCGGAAGTAGAACTTGTCGTGCTTGTGGCGTTCTTGGCGTCCTAGGGAAGTACATGTTGTATCCATGAAGACGATCATGTCGGTCCGCGGGCTCCGGCCTTCGGGGTTCAACGGTTGTCTTGGCGTCCCATGAAGGCGTCCTCGGTGCTCCGTGGGTCGGGGTCTTCGGATGCTCGGGATCTCGACGCCTTAGGGTCGGGGACGGCGATCTTGGGGTGCGGCGGTCTTCGGTTCCGACACAAGTGGTTTCCGGTTCAAGGTTGTCCTTTGCGTTTGACATGGGCACTCGCATTCCCTCCCATGACAGGAGCAGGTTGTTGGTGGCGGGGAGACGACCGACGATGGCGCGCGCATGCAACAGGGAAAAGCAGCTCCGGATGGGCGACGCAGACGGCGCGATGAGGCGAGCTTCGCTCGAGGCCGAGAAGGCAAGCCAGCTGGGAGGCCGGGTGGCGCTGGGACGGCCAAGCTAGCAGGGAACGAGGCCGACGGGCGGAGGCGCGCTCAGCGATAGACTGGCCGGGCGAGGCGACCGAGCGGGGCGGACCCGAGGCTGGAGAGGAGGCGCATGGGACCGCTGAGGCAAGGCCGCGGACGAAGGAAGAGGAGGTGGGGAGCCGTGAGGTTGGGGGCGGTGGACACCGAGCTGGGGGAAGGGAGCGTCTGAGGTCGCCCTTGGCGCGCGGCGACGCTGGCTCGCTGGGCGCAGAGGGCGGGAGCGAGCCGCCGAGAGAGGGAGGAGGAGGATGCGGGACGGGCCGGGCGGTGGACGGAAGGAGGCGGGCAGCCGGCGGCGAGGAAGACCGCCGGTGAGAGGAGAGGGGACGGAAGGAGCTGGGGAGGGGGGAGAAAGGAGGGGCTGCGGGTGGTCCCAGTGAGGTGGGGCCCAGATGCGCGGGGTTGGGTGTGGTTTTTGGTGGGTGTGGAGCGTGTGAGCAGTGTGGAGAGAGAGAGGGGGGTTGGGTGATGTGGCAGTTTCTGGTTGGCTAGGGGGAGAGAAGAGGTGAGGTGGCACATGTCTATTGGAGGGAGTGAGGTGGCCAGGGGGTGTGGGTAGGTTAGTTGGTGGGTTTAGAAATTAAGGGGTGGACCGATTTAAAATCCTGGGGGTGGTCGTCGGTCGATCTCCTGCTCGATCGCCCTACTAAAAATAATATAATTTTTATTTGTTTTGTTAACACCTTCTGCAAACCGATAGCACTCAAACAAAAATAATCCGGGGACCGGGCTTTGCATTTGAATTAAGATGGGGCGTTTGGAAAACAAATCGGGGTTTGCGAAAATAGTTTTGGCAAACAATGCATGATGATGACGATGCAATGCACAAATTTAACGCGATTTTCTAGTAGTGGTTTTGCGGGATGCCACAACAGTTCAGTGTGCTATCTTGTATGGTTTGGAATCGGAGCTTCAGAAAAGGTTTGAGAACCATGACCCACATGATATTGTCCGTGAACTCAAATTGATATTTGAGACTCACGCGGCAGTTGAGAGTTATGAGGCTTCTGAAAAGTTCTTTAATTACAAGATGGAAGAGGGCAGCTCCGTCAGTGAGCACGTGCTTAAGATGTATGGGCATGCAAACAAACTCCAAAGCTTGGGTATAGTGATTCCTAATGCTTTGGGGATTTACCGTGTCCTCCAACCACTGCCACCAAGTTACAAGAACTTTGTGATGAACTACAGTATGCAAAGCATGAACAAGACGTTTCCAGAACTCTTCTCCATGTTAAAATCTGCAGAAGTGGATATCAAGAAAGAGCATCAAGTGTTGTTGGTCAATAAGACCACCAAATTCAAGAAAGGCAAGTCTAGGCAAAAGGGAAACTTCAAGAAGGGTGGTAAGAAAGTTGACGCACCGGCGAAGAAGACCAAGGCTGGACCTAAGCCTGATACTGAGTGCTTTTACTGCAAGGGAGAGGGTCACTAGAAGCGGAATTGCCCAAAGTACTTGGAGGATTTGAAGAACGGCAACATTAAGAAGAAAGGTATATCCGATATACATGTTATTGATGTGTATCTCACTAGTACTCGTAGTAGTGCCTGGGTATTTGATACTGGTTCGGTTGCTCATATTTGTAACTCGAAACAGGTGATGCAGAATAAACGGAAGCTAGCGAAGAACGAGGTGACGATGCGCGTTGGAAATGGATCAAAGGTTGATGTGATCGCGGTCGGCACGCTACCTCTTCATCTACCATCGGGATTAGTTTTATACTTAAATAATTGTTATTTGGTGCATGATTTGAGCATGAACATTATATCGGGATCTTGTTTATTGCGAGACGGTTACTTTTTTAAGTTCAAGAATAATGGTTGTTCGATTTATATGAGTAATATGTTTTATGCACATGCACCTTTGATAGATGGTCTATTCTTATTGAATCTCGATAGTGGAAATACACATATTAATAACATTGAAGCTAAACGTTTGAATTTGAGCGATAACTCGACCTATATGTGGCACTGTCGTCTTGGTCACATTGGAGTGAAGCGTGTGAAGAAACTCCATTCCGATGGACTTCTTGAATCACTTGATTTCGAATCACTTGAAAGATGCGAAGCATGTCTGATGGGTAAAATGACTAAGACTCCATTTTCTGGTATGATGGAGCGATCTACGGACTTATTGGAAATCATACATACCGATGTGTGTGGTCCAATGAGTGTAGCATTGCGCGGTGGTTATCGTTATGTTCTTACCTTCACGGATGACTTGAGTAGATATGGGTATATCTATTTCATGAAACATAAGTCCGAAACTTTCGAGAAGTTTAAGGAATTTCAAAGTGAGGTAGAGAATCAACGTAACAAGAAGATTAAATTTCTACATTCTGATCGTGGAGGTGAATATCTAAGTTACGAGTTTGGCGAGCATTTGAAGAAATGCGGGATACTTTCACAATTGACACCGCCGGGAACACCACAGCGTAATTGTGTGTCCGAACGTCGTAATCGAACTCTCTTAGATATGGTTCATTCTATGATGTCACTTACAGATTAACCGCTATCATTTTGGGGTTATGCATTAGAAACAGCCGCATTCACTTTAAATAGGGCACCATCTAAATCCGTTGAAACGACACCGTATGAATTATGGTTTGGGAAGAAGCCTAAATTGTCGTTCCTTAAAGTTTGGGGTTGCGAAGCCTATGTAAAGAAGTTACAACCGGATAACCTTGAACCCAAAGTGGAAAAATGCGTCTTCATAGGATACCCGAAGGAAACTATTGGGTATACCTTATATCATAGATTCGAAGGCAAAATCTTCGTTGCAAAGAATGGATCCTTTCTAGAGAAGGAATTTCTCTCGAAAGAAGTGACTGGAAGGAAAGTAGAACTCGACGAGGTTGTTGAACCTTCTCTCGAACTTGCGAGTAGCGCAGCACCGGAAGTAGTTCCTGTGGCGCCTACACCAATAAGAGAGGAATCTAATGATGATGATCATGAAACTTCGGTTGAAGTTGCTACAGAGCCTCGCAGGTCAACGAGAACTCGTACCACTCCTGATTGGTATGATCCCGTTATGAGTGTCATGTTGGTGGACAACACCGATGACCCTGCGACATATGAGGAAGCGATGATGAGCCCAGATTCCAATAAATGGCAAGATGCCATGAACCAAATTGGATCCATGTACGAAAACCAAGTATGGACTTTGGTGGACTTACCGGATGGCCGGAAGGCTGTCGAGAACAAATGGATTTTCAAGAAGAAAACATATGCTGATGGTAATGTTACTGTCTATAAAGCTCGACTTGTCGCAAAAGGGTTTCGACAAATTCAAGGAGTTGACTACGATGAGACTTTCTCACCAGTAGCAAAGCTAAAGTCTATGAGGATTATGTTAGCAATCGCTGCATATTATGATTATGAGATATGGCAGATGGATGTCAAAACAGTGTTCCTCAATGGAGACATTGATGAAGAGTTGTATATGATGCAACCCAAAGGTTTTGTCGATCCTAAAGATGCTAACAAGGTATGAAAACTTCAACGGTCCGTAGATGGGTTGAAGCAAGCATCCCGAAGTTGGAATCAACGTTTTGATAATGTAATCAAAAGTTTCGGTTTTATACAAACTTATGGAGAAGCTTGTATTTACAAGAAAGTGAGTGGGAGCTCTGTAGCATTCTTAATACTATATGTGGATGACATATTGTTGATTGGAAATGATGTAGACCTTCTTAATAGTGTCAAGGAATATTTGAATAATAGTTTTTCAATAAAATATCTTGGCGAAGCAGCTTACATATTAGGCATAAAGATTTATAGAGATAGATCGAGACGCCTAATATCATTGTCACAAAGTACATATTTGGACAAAGTTCTAAAGAGGTTTGGAATGGAAGATAGCAAGAAAGGGTTCTTGCCCATGTTGCCCAATACGACCTTGAGTAAAACTCAAAGTCCAGCAACGGCAGAAGATAGAGAAAGGATGAGTAAGACTCCCTATGCCTCGGCCATAGGATCTCTAATGTATGTCATGCTATGTACTAGACCCGACATTGCATATGTTGTTAGTTTGACTAGCAGATATCAAAGTGATCCAGGAGTAAATCATTCGAAAGCGGTCAAAAACATCCTTAAGTACTTGAGAAGAACTAAGGATATGGTTCTTTCTTATGAAGGTGATGAACAGCTCGTTGTTAATGGTTACACCGATGCTAGTTGGAACACCGATCCGGATGATTCTAAATCACAATCTGGCAGGCCCGGGCCCATAGTGGTGCCAAGTGTGCCAGCGGCACAGGGACCACAATTTTGAGGGGCCCAAGTTTTTGTATACGTACGTATACTTGTATACTGCTGGGGCACGCTGGGCCGTGCATCTCTCGCGCGCTGCTCTGCTGCTTTGTTGGGCTACTGTGCGCATGCTGGGCTGCAAGCCTCGCTGCGTTGCTGCTGCTGGACAGCCGGGACTCGCTGCATTGCTGGTGCTGAGTTATGATCGATCCGATCAACTCTAATCAAATCGGCCAGGATTCCCGGCCCTGCCGACGCACCCACAGGAAGGAAGCCAAGCGACGAGCCGACAAACAAAAACGACGCGGCGAGTCGGCGATAACACGGACGTGGCACACAAAACCAATCATGCCACGACAAGTCGGCGACGAGCCGGCGAACATAACCGACGAGTTGACGACAACGCGGATGCGGCACACAAATCCAGTTGATCGCGTTCACAAGCCACGACGAGTCGGCGACGAGCGATACCATGGCAGGTGACCGATTGGCCACAGTTCTTCCAACTCTTCATCGTCTCAATCCTCATCGATTGATCGTAAAATCAAGCGCTTCTAATTTCTGATCACATCCATACTTTTATTTTATTTTATTTTTGTTTCAATAACATAGAGTCGACATGGAGAAACATTAGTCCGGTTCCAGAAACGCAAGAGAAAAAAGGAACAAAATTTAATTAAATCTTCAAAAGGTGCTATAGACAAATTTATTAGAAAAGAAACATCAGAAGTGCCATCTGGTAATACCCTTGCACTTGCAATTGTTTCTTACAATCGTTCTAGAGATGGCTAGACAAAGACAATTTATATTGAGGTAGGGGAAGAATATATTGATGTTAACTTGAATAATTCACTTGAGAGCGAAGTGTTGAAGAATATTGATTATGAGGATATCATTGAATATTTTATTTCAAAGAACACAAAAAGAATGATGATGTTCAAATAAACGTTATGAAACTCCAAGTTATATAGGTATGATTCTTAATATATGAAATTGTTACGCAAAATATTCTATCATATACATTAGAATTATTTATTTGTTCAAATTTTTGTGTGAGATAAGACCCTATTTTAAATTTTCGCACAGGGCCCCGGATTTTGCCGGCCCGGCCCTGTAATCTAGATACGTATTTACTTTGAATGGTGTAGCAGTTAGCTGGAGGAGTGCAAAGCAAAGCGTTATGGCGAGATCTTCAACTGAATCGGAATACATAGCTGCTTCGGAGGCTTCACAAGAAGCGATATGGATGAAGGAGTTCATTACAGAGCTCGGTGTGGTTCCAAGTGCGCTGGACCCAATGTCTATCTACTGTGATAACATGGGCGCCATAGCCAATGCGCAAGAACCAAGGTCACACAAGAAGCTGAGGCACATCAAGCTACGTTTTCACGCTATTCGAGAACATGTCCAAGATGGTGACATAAAGATTTGCAAAGTACACACAGATCTGAATGTGGCGGATCCATTGACTAAACCTCTCCCGAGGGCAAAACATGACTAACACCAAACTGCCATGGGTGTTCGGTATATTACCATGTAATCTAGATTAGTTGACTCTAGCGCAAGTGGGAGACTGTTGGAGATATGCCCTAGAGGCAATAATAAATATAGTTATTATTATATCTTTGTGTTTATGATAAATGTTTACATTCATGCTATAATAGTATTAACCAGAAACATTAATACTTGTGTGATTTGTAAACTAAATTAGAGTCCCTAGTAAAGCCTCTTCATAATACTAGCTTGTTGATTAATAGATGATCATGGTTTCTTGATCATGAACATTTGAGATGTTGTTAATAACAAGATCATATCATTAGGAGAATGGTATGGTGGACATACTCCTATAGATAAGCGTAGCATAAAGATCAAGTCATTTTAATAGTTCAATTGTTATAAGCTTTCTGATACTTAGTAACCTAATTCCATTGACCATGAGATCATGCTTATCACCGTCACCGAAAGGATACTTTGATGAAATCAAACACCACACCGTAACTAGGTGGCTATAAAGGTGGCATTGAGTATTCGGAAACTATGGGTTGAGACACATGGATCAAGAGTGGGATTTGTCCATCCATATGACGGATACTATGGGCCCTCTCGGTGGAATGTCATCAAATTAGCTTGCAAGCATGTGACTGGATCACAAGGGATCACATACCACGGGAACGAGAAAAGAGTACTTATCGGTAACAAGGTTGAACTAGGTATGCAGAGATACCGACGATCAAAACCTCGGATAAGTAAACTATCGTGAGACAAAGGGAAATTGGTATCATATGTAAGTGGTTCATTCGATCACAAAATAATCGTAGAAATATGTGGGATCCATATGAATTTCCAGATTCCTCTATTGGTTATTATTCGGAGAAGTGTCTCGATCATGTCTGCATAATTCACGAACCGTAGGGAGACACACTTAAGGATTCGATGTTGTTGAGTAGTTATGGAATGATGAGTAAGAGACTGAATGTTGTTTGGAGTCTCGGATGGGATCCGGGATATCGCGAGGAGATCCGTAATGGTCCGGAGAATAAGATTCATATAAGGAAAGTCATGTTTCGGAGTTGGGGAATGATTCCGGTGTTTTCATCGGGAATGTTCTAGAAGGTTCCAGAAGACCCGGCACTCCGGAGGGGAAGGGTACATGAATGTGTCATGACAATGTGGAATGGTTGCATCATGTACTAGGTATCATGGCTGGGCAAAATAAAGGGAGAAATCAAATCCTAGTTTGAAATGTCAAACGCCAATTTGAAAAGTCAAACGGCAGTTTTGCTTGGTGGAGGGTAGGAAACCTACTTTGGGAGGAGTTCCTCTCCCTCCACCCGCAGACCAAGGAGGCCGACTTGGGGGAGGACTCCCTCCCCTTGGCCGGCATCCTCCCACCTATAAAAGAAGGGGCAGGGGTGCCCCCTCTTCCCTACACCTCTCTCCACCAAAACCCTAGCCCTAGTTGCCGGCCACCACAAGTCGCCGCCGCCCTAGGGTTTGCCCTAGCCGCCGAGTTGGGGCTCTCCCCATGCCCTAGCCGCCGGCCTAGCCTCCTCCCTTGGTGCCTCTAAACCCTAGATCGCCAAGGCCTCTCTCATAGTCCACAATACTCGCTCCGGCTTAAGGCGGCTCGCGAGATCTCCCTCTACTTCCTGTACACCGTCGCTTTGTCGAATGCGAGGAGAGTGCTACAACCTCCGCCACTCTTGGAACAAGGGAGAGGAAGGTCTTCATCGAGTACGAACGTGTGACCCATCATGAAGCATCGCCGAACGCTTGGGAAGGATCGTCTACACGATCTTGAGATCGGCAAGATTACGACTACATCACCCACAAGAATCTGCTCTCGTTAAACACTTTGGAATCTTCGAGGGTGAGTTCCTCTATCGACTCGTTGCTACAATCTAGTAGATAGATCTTGGCTTGTTTGTTTGTATGCGGTAGAAAATATTTGTTTTCCATGCTACGAACCCCTACACCATCAAGTTTGTGAGAGCTTTAATCACTTATTTTCTCGTAACAAGTTTAATTTGGAAGATTGATAAAACAAGAATATACTTGGAATGGTGTAACACACCATGCATAGGAATTTATAGTGGACTATTTGAAATAACTTGGTTTCTTGGGAGTTGGATGCATGAGTAGATCTTACTCAGTACAAGTGGAGGCTAGCAAAAGACTCGGATCGACCAACTAAGGGAGCAATAATGGCCATAATCATGCAGAGCGCCAAAACATTATCAATCAAAGCATAAAGTGGTATCACAAGTCAAAAACTAAATGATCATAGAGGCTAAGGTGACTGGTTCATAGTCATAACAGGGTGTGAGCATGTGCCAAGTCAACCCAAACAAAGCATCAAAGGAGAATACCACAATATTAAGCTTTTGTATGCTAAAACAATACATGATTCTTTCAAGGCACATTAAGCAATCTCAATTGTTTGGAACAAGTCATGCTATAGGAATAATCACTAAGTATAAGGTCAAAACAACATCTAGTATGCCATGATAAAGTCTAAGCCATAGTCAAAACAAGCTCCCTTTTGTACCACTAAAGCATGAAACTTTGTACTCTTTTCCAACACCAATCAACTTATTTGAAACAACACAGCGAAAGCGGGGGTCCAACTACTTTATTCAAGCAAACTAAGAAAACTAAAACCAAAAACGAAAACTAAGACGCTCCAAGAATAACACAATAGTGCATGAAAAACAATAAAAACGAAGTGTCTAGAAAGAGACCTGAGATTTTTATTAATGAAGAAGGGGATGCCTTGGGCATCCGCAAGCTTTGACATTTGTACCTCTTGAATATTTATTGGGGTGACACAGGGTGGCATCCCCAAGCTTGAGATTTTGTCCATTCTTCATCTCATCACATTGTTCTTCCCCTACACTTGAAAATTTCCTTCATACAAAACTTCACACAATCTTCATTAGCAACATTAGTGCATTCAAAATTAATAAACCTTTGGGTTTAGTTTCAACACAGCAAAACATTTATTAAAAACACAAGCTACTGTAGCAATTCCTTTAAAAAGGCTCAATTTACCAAAGAGAACTCAAAATCAAATCAATAAAAGGAAAATACAAATAATGGCAGAAATCTGTCAAAACAGACCAGCAGGTATTTTTTTTCGAAGCCCTTATGTTGCTCAAATCGAAAAGTGTTGAACTAAATAAAGTTAGATAACAACCTAAGTCATTTACTCAGAAAATTACAGCTCAATTAGACATGTAGAGATTTTTCACGAATTTTTACAGTGAAGCGCAAAAATCTGTTTCGGAACAGCAACTTCCCCAAATCTTACTTCTCTCTCATTAGAGGTTATTCTTGGCTCAAAAATCAAACAAAAAGGATAAGAATAGGTTATTACAGAATTAATAACTTCCAAGACTCAATAAAACTATTGGGTTATCTCCCAAGAAGTACTTTTATTTAACGCATTTAAGTTAGGCACAAGAAGCAAGAATCAACTATTTTCAAATAAAGAAGCATTAAGATCAATACTCGAAATTTCTTCAACCAAGAAAGGTATCTCATCGAAATGAGTTCTATAGGATCCTCTCACAACACTCTTGGGTTCACTTCTTTCATCAAACGGGTTTTTAGGAACAATCCAATCAAAATTCTTTTCTAAAGCTTCATGCATTCCTACCAGTTTAACACTACTAGGAAAACGGCTATAGGTAATCAGCACATCCGTGGCTCACATGGTTGAAGTGCCCCACGGCTAAAACAGGCGTGGCTCACCTGTGGGCAGTGCCCTACTAATAACTAGAACATCCGTGGCGCACATGACCCTAGTGCGCCACAGATATGTGTGGGCCAGGCCCCTACACACGCCAAACTTCAGCGCACTGACCATGTGCGCCACGGTTGTTAGGGTCATCTGTGGCGACGTGTGCATGGTGCGCCACGATCGAGCGCATGCCCACCTCTGCTCTAAACGGCCACAAACTGTGGCGCACTCGCCTAGTGCGCCACAGGACTAGAACATCTGTGGCGCACCGCCTAGTGCGCCACGTGTTTGTACTCCCTGTGGCGCATCAGGCGTGTGCGCCACGGATGTGTCGATTTTTAGGACAGCACTTTATGTGCACATGTGTGACCACATCCACCACCCCACACTTCACTTTGCCCTTCTTCTTCCTCCTTAGATCTAGTCGGGATCTTCTCCTTCCCACCTCAATTTCTCCACACATTCACCATTTTTAGCATGTAAAACTTGCTTTGGATGTTACATAAGTAATAGAGGAGGTTTCGGTCTCTCATCTATCCGTCTCCTCCGACGCACAAGACCTCTCCTTTCCATCTTTCTCGCGATCGGTCTCTCATCTCGTAAGTTGTCCATGTAAGGATGTGTTCATGTGTATATGGATGATGCGTGTGCTCATATGTATGTAGATGATCGATGCTCATGTCATGATGTGTGTATGTGTGGAGAGCTAGGATCGATGGTCATATGTGTGTGTATATGGAGAGTATCGATGATGCTCATGCATGTGTGTATGGAGAGGATAATGATATGTTCATGTGTGTATGGATCGGTCTCTCTCTCTTGTGTTTGTATGTGAACAAGTTGCCATTTGTTTTGCCAAAATGTTGATTCATTTCCATTTTGGCAAGACTTTGGAATTTCGCAAAGGTCCTAATTTTAGGATAGGTCATGCCGAAATTTTCTATCGACCATTGCATGCATGCATTCATTATGTGGTTCTAATAGACTTCAAAATTGTACCGTGTACATCGTGCAAGCAAAAATGGTCCGCATAATGAGCGAAGGCATTGTGGCTAGATTTTTGAAATGTGCGACGGCCGACATGATACGAAATAACAAGACAGATATAAGATGTCCGTGCAGAAGATGCAAACTCAACTGGGTGATCGACCCAGATTCCGGGAATCTGCAGGCGCACCTGCTCCGCCATGGTTTCATGGATGGATACACTCGTTGGATAAGCGATGGCGTAGATGATGGAGATATGATCATCATCACGGCAGAACGGCGAGATGATGAAGAGGCTCCGGAGATGGTGAAGGTACGGAGACCGGATGATGATGATCTAGATGCCGGAGGAGCGTATTGATGGAACAACGTCAGGGTGCGGGACCCTTATGTGCAAGAGCTGCTTCTCAAGCATTTAGTAACGAGAGTAACGCTAGAGAGAAAGCCAAGTTTGCAACTTGAGAAAGACGCGTTACTCCATTGTATGAAGGATGCAGGAACGATGATACCAGGTTGAATGTAACGCTCAAGGCTATGGACATGAAGGCAAAGCACAAATTGAGCGACGCAAGCTTCGACGATATGATGGCATTCTGGCACGATCGTCTCCCGGAGGGGAACACATGTCCAACTAGTATCGAGGATGCCAAGAAAATCGTCATCCTCGATCTACCGCGACGTTAGATATCACGTATGCATCAACGATTGCATCATTTATCGGGCGAGGACGGAGAAAACCACATGTCCGGTGCGGCGTGAGTCAATACAAGAAAGGGAAGAAAGCACCTCGAAAAGTGGTATGGTACTTTCCTATCACCCTCGTCTGCCGCTATTTCGCGGACCCTAAGGAAGCTCATGCGATGGCATGCGGAAAGGAAGAAGCCAGGAGATGATGATGACCGAAAAGGATGAGCTGCCGACGCACCCTTCGATGCTAGCCGATGGAAAGCATTGGACCTCGAATTCCTGCACGGTGGAGATTCGAGGAACATCGGGCTTGCGCGAGCACCGATGGACTCAATCCGTTCGGTAGCGAGCAGCACGCAAAGACTTGGCCTGTTTGTATGGATGTACAACCTCCTCCATGGTTGTGCATGAAGAAGAAGTACATACAAATGAGTATGCTAATTCAAGGGCGAAACAACCTGGTACCGACATCAATCTGTATCTCGGCTGTTGAAAGAGGAGCTAGCCACGTTATGGGAATCGAGCCAATACTTACGACGCCGCACAAGATTATTTCACTATGAGAGCCGCGTTGGTCACTACGGTGCAAGACTATCCAGGTTGGGTATATCTCGGGCAGGTTATCCAAGGATTCCACGCATGCGTTAGGTGCATGGATAACACAAGCTATCTCCAACTAGAGAAAGATCCGTGGTCATCGAAAACCGTGTTCATGGCGCACCGGAGGTGGCTCGCAAGAATGATCCATGGAGAAAACGTGGAGACCTGTTCGATGGCAAATCGAGACCCGAGGAATCCCAGAGTAGGCAGCGAAGAAGTGGAAGAGTTGAAAAACTGGAAAGATTGTCCTAAGCGAAAGAAAGAAAAAAGAGGCAGCAACAAGACAAGCCGCCGATGAAGGTATGGAAAACAAGGTCATTTTCTAGGAGTTGCCATCTTGGAAGTTTCTCCGACGCCTCATAGCCTCGACATCATGCATATCACGAAAAACGTGTGCGAGAGTCCGTCGCCACCATAATCAACATGCCGATAGGACGAAAGATGGTCCGAAAGCAAGGCGACCTGATATGCTTGGGTATCCGGAAGGAGCTTCACGGAGGACACTACTCGATGATCGGGAAGATGACGATGATCATGAGTCGGAGACGACACAAGGTCGTCGGAAGGGTAAAAGTTCAAGAAGAACGAATATTACGCCCTCTTGCTTCACTCTAAGCCGTGATGAGATCAACAGTTTTCAAGTGCCTTCTAGGAGTCAAATTTCCTTACGGCCACGCTGGCAAGATAAGCGATACCTAGACGAGGCGGCAGAGGTTCGATGGCATGAAGTCTCACGACATGCCGTGCTAATGACGCAGTACTTCCGGTCGCACTAAGAGGGATAATGGACGAGCACGTCCGGAAAGCGTTATTTGGCTTATGCAAGTTTTTGACGTCATCTCTAGGAAGTCGATTGGCTTGAATCAGCTCGGAAGGCTACAGGAGGAGATCGTGGTGATACTATGTGAGCTTGAGGTCTACTTCCCACCCGCATTCTTCGACATTATGGTGCATCCTGGTCCATGTCGTGGAGGACATCGTACAACTCGGGCCGATGTTTCTCCGCGGCATGATGGCGTTCGAAAGGATGAGCGGACACATCAAAGGATACGTTCGCAGGTCCCGTCGGATGGAAGCATAGCCAAGGGCTTTACGGCGAAGAGTGCATCTCTTTGCGCGAATTATATAGACATCGAGAACCACGCCGGTCTTCCGTCAATGTACACCTTGGCAAGCTCGACAGATCTGGTCACCGAGAGGGTGATCGCATACTGCATGCAGACTTCGATTTTCGACGCGCAGACTTTGATCGAGCAAACCTCGTACCGCTACAACATTTAGAACTGGTCGATCCTTGGGTACAGAAGCACAAAAGGTTAATCGAGAAGAAGTACAGTGACCGGGGCATACAGAGGACGTAGGGAGAAATAATCAAAGAGAACAACTCATATTTCACGCGTTGGTTTAGGCAGACGCTCCTTGATAATCCCCCGCCGCATTCTTTCCGACACGGAAAAGATCATATTCACCTTGTCGCGGGACCGATGCAAAACCTGGTGACCTATCGGCGTATGATATCAACGGCTACACATTCTACGGAGAAAAGGACAACAAGTGTGATTATCGAACTCAGCGTAACGTCGAATTCTACACCGATGACAACGTGAAGGAAAGATTCTACGGAAGAATCAAGGAGATCGGGAGCTCGACTACTGTGGAGAAAAGGTGCCGATGTTCCGTGTCGGATGGGCAAAGAACGTCGAAGAGAAGACGGTATTTCACAACCATGGTTATACCCGGCAGCCAAATCCAAGGCACGGTGCAAACGTGGCTGAAAAATGAACCGTGGGTACTGGCTACCAAAGTGGACCAATGTTTTTTCATTACCGACCCGACAAAGCCTAGTCATGTTGTCGTGAGGAGAGGAAAAAGGAACATCATCGGAATGGATGGAGTTGCCAATGAGCAAGACTTCGACCAGTACGGCGATCCAAAGATTGAAGATGATGACGACTACGATGCAGCAACATACATCACAAGAAGAAAAAGGACAACCCTACCCAAAAAAGGTAGCCCGTTTGAAAGAAGAAACATTAAAGTGCCGGGGCTAAATTATTCAACCGCGACAAAGAAGGGAAAAAAGATTGTAAAACGCTAGCTCAAAAAATATTGTAAACACGTGGTCGAAAAAGATTGTAATATTCATGGACAAATTATTATGAAATTTAGTTATACTTTAAATCATATTTTTGGGCATTTTTGGAATATTATTACTTTTGGATATTTTTGGAATATTTAAAAGTATTTTAAAATCAAAATAAAACTTCTATGGCATATATCACCACTTTTGGGCATTTTTGGAATATTTAAAAGTATTTTAAAAACAAAACAAAATTTGTATGGCATGTATCACCACTTTTGGAACATTTTAAAGTATTTTTTGGAACATTTTAAAGTATTTTTAAAGTAAAAATAAAAGTGGAGCACCGATTGAACACAGGTGCTCATCGTTTAGAATAGAGCTAAGGCGAACCAGTGGGGTAAGACAGTACTAGTGTTAACTAGTGGACGACCAAGTACTTATCGATTGTCCAACCCACACCGCGTGGCTCACTCGCTAAGTCTTTCTGGTTGTCTAGCGCACTTAGCCGAGTGCTTCGCGTGTGGGTTGGACTAGTCAACCGCGCATCCCATCCCCATCCCCATCCCCGCATCGGACACATCGTCCATCCCCATCCCCATCCTCGCCAGGCGCCCGCCGCCACGCCAGAGGAGGCCGCCGCCGCCACGCCGAGGAGGCCGCCCGCCGCCACGGAGGAGGCCGCCACGCCACGCCAGAGGAGGAGGCCACCATAACGCCAGGAGGAGGCCGCCGCCACGCCAGGAGGAGGCCGCCACGCGCATCCGCCAGCCCCTCGTCGTCATCTCCCCTCTCTCCTCGAGCAATCTCGGAGGTGAGCTCGCCCTCCCTCTATCCTTCTCCCCTCTCTCTCCTCGGAGGTTAGGGTTAGACAAAATGTCTTTGAAATGGACTTCAGAAATTTGTAAATGCTTCATGTTAGCATCCATCAACATAAAAGCTTCATGTTAGCATCCAACAACTTCAGAAATTTGTAAATGCTTCGGTGCTTCATCATTTCCTATTCTCGTCCTAGAAACATAAAGCTCAAAAGATCAGTAGGCCTACTAGTTCTAGATTGATCAGAAACAACACCTATAAGAGGCTAAACTAGTGAAGGAAATAATGGTGTTGAACTGAAGATAACATTGCCATGGAAAATTTCTTGCATGTTTACTTACTCCTAGTTTCAGTACAAGTTTCAGAATATAAGTTTCAGTACAAGCCATGGTGTTGAACTGAAGATAACTCCATGTTTACTTACTGATCTATATATCCACCAGCAGCATCAGCTTATAAGTTTCAGTACAAATAGACAAGTTTCAGAATTGAAGTCTAGTGTGCCTAGGCATTATGGCTAATTAAAAAAATCAGAATTGAATGTATTCACACTTCTGAAAAGATATTGGGTTGATATAGTGCTCTCAAAAGCTGAAGATAGAGAAGCTACCGGTTTGCATGGAGTAGTATGGTTGAGTTCAATTCTGAACTCTTGGCATTAAACATGTAGTTCTATTGCTAACCAACAACAGTCAGATATATAGGAGTACCAAAAACCTGATTCAACACGGTGTACTAGCGATGTGATGAGTACTATGAATAACAATGTCATACCTTGAGAAATTATAATCATATCAAACTTGCATCCCCTCCCCTCTATCCTTCTCCCCCTCTCTCTCCCCCTTATTTTGTTCAAGTGTCCTGTTCCAGCCAGCTAACATCTCCTAAACAAACACCTGAACAAACACCTGCTGTGCTCTGATTGCAGAAATGTTCATATCTAGCTGTGCTCTGATTGCAGAAATAAATTGCAGTAATGTTCATATCTAGCTGTTCATATCTAGCTGGACCTAATTTTATCTAGGATTCTAGTAATTGTTTCAGCTTTTATTTGACTAAGATAGCTTTTGTACATTTTTTACTTAATAGAATGGCCTGCAGTATTTTCTTATTAATAAAATTAGAATGGACTGGATGCTATCGTCCAAGAGCCAGGTCTTTGATGCAGATGATGCTGTGAACTGCGACGATAAATGTAGCTTGTAGATAGCTGATTCAGTTATAGGTAACTGATTCAGTTATAGTTATAAATCCACTTTCAGAGTTATAGGTAACGAGTTATAGGTAACTGATTCAGTTATAGTTATAAATCCACTTTCAGAGTTATAGGTAACGAGTTATAGGTAACTGATTCAGTTATAGCTATGGTCTTGGGCTTATTGTAGCACAGATTGTGGGCTTATATTTTTAGCTATGGTCTTGGGCTTATTGTAGCACAGATTGTGGGCATCCATTGTGGTTAGAACAATGACATTGCTTCATTGGAATCATACAATAAGTGGCATGCTTATGTAAGATCATTCTCATTTTTACCTTTACTTATTCACAAGATTTATTTTAATTGGGTTGTCATTGTTGCTTAAAGAGATAGCTTGTGCTTGTGCTTGTGCTTGTGCTTGTATATGAAGCACTTTATTATGTGTGTATGCAGGTTCTTGTATGAAACGAGTCCCGATTTTTGCCGGAATGTTGATTAACTTCCGTTTTGGCGTAATCGGCACTCTAGTTTAAGAAAATTAGCAAAGGTCATGCGGATTTTTCCGTGCATTTAACCAATTATTTGTTTTTATTAGTGCAAAGATGTGTGATAACGACGAGGCTGGATGTTCTAAGCGCATCAGCTGAAGGAGAACTCGACCTCCGAATAAACAATTGACATTCTCGAGGCGGCCAGCGTCTAGAAGACGATGAAGAATACCATCCTTGGAGAGCGAGGATGATGAGATGGAAGACGCGGAGGAAGAAGCCGAAGGACGATGAAACCACGATGGCGGCGAGGGCACAGGAGTGGTAGCAACCCTCCTAAGAAGAAGCCGAAGGACCGGCGCCGAACACGGTCGGCACGGTCAGGAGAAATGCAGTGAGCCCATCGGGGGTTCCTTTGGAGCCCGCCCTTGTCGTCAAAGTGCGGTGGGCAAGTGGAGGCGATCACCGGACAACCATCTCGATCAACACCGAGAATCTCCGGCATAAAGATAATGGCCACTTGTGCACACTCCTCTTGAGCTGCACGCGATACAAGTTTCCGCTAAGTATCGAACACAAATTATCATGGGAACGGTAAAAAATCCGCCCTCACAAAGATGAGCACCGCCAGCATTTGGAGAACCCGTATAAAGAAGAAGATCTATAAAGAAGGCAAAAGTCTCGAGGAGATCCAGAAGATTGACCCAGATCACCAAGATCAGTTCCGGAGTTCAAGGAGAGGTGTGAATCCGAAAGAGCCACGCCAATAGTAATCGGGAAAGGCGCCGCAGCGATGAATATAGGTCATCATCATCTCGGATCTGGTGGATACAGAACCGTGAGGCCAAATGGAATAAGGAGGACGAAGAGTATCGATCCAACAGCATAGAAAACACCTTTGCTAAATTCGAACCTGGGCAGGGTCGAAACTTCATCAGTGCCCGTTACCATGTGGACCCAAAACCAAACAACTCACCGGATCCTGCGGTGAAGGAATTCGAGGAAATTGTGGTAAGTATAATCTAATTACGGTGATCAACACGATTGCAATCTAATCGATGATCTAAATGATTCATTACTTCTCGCAGGAGGAGGAAATTGTTGCTAGTCATGGATCCTGTGGTTCCTCATCCTGTGGGTCGACGGCGGCCACCCGTGGGATAACCCTTTACAGGCGATGAACCGCCAAGAAAATAGAGCTGAAGCACGAAGCTGCCGTTGCCGCCCGCCGCCTCGGGGTAAGAATTGGGTGGATCATTTTGGTCCACCGCCGAGGACGCATGTGGCGCCGGGAAGGAGCGAGGAGGAAAAGAGAGGTTCAAGAACTTAAGGCACAAGTGGCGCGGATCCCGCAGATCGTCCAAGACAACTGGCAATCACCCTTACGTCCTTCCCGCCTACCTTGGTGGAGTCAATAGCGAACTGGAGTGCGGTGGTCGAGTAGGGCCGTGCCGATTCAAGCATGGTCGTGACCACTCGAACAACGCGCGCGACGAATCAGCGAACTACGTGTTCGTGACTCGCCGCTAGCACCGCTGGGCGCCGCAAGTGTTGGTGACTCCCCTGCCATCACCGGCGCCGAGTACATGTTGGTGCCCCCCGCCATCGCCGCGGCACCGGAGCTCCAAGCACCCATCGGTAGGGAGAATACACCGGCCAGCACCGCGCCATCAAGCAGCCCTTCCGTCTCTTGCACGCCCGTCGCCAGAGCGCGGCGTCGACATTAGCCGATCTCGACGCCATCACGGTAAACAAATTGCTTTAATTACCGCCTTTCATGCCATCTATATATTACTCTTGTGGCATCTCGCTCGACGACGCCAGTACATGTTTTCCGCAGACGGATGTTCCTTGCACTCTTATGCTACGTGAACAACGGTGAGGGATGTTGCCAAGGGTACCATCGTTCAACCCTTGCGCACGTTCCACTCAAAGCCGATGCCGAGATAGCGTGCAGGGTTAAAATTAGTCGGTGCTAAGGGCTGCGACACTGAACCTCCCATTCAACCCCGTGAGCGGATGAAGAAGAGTCGTCGTCCTCGAAGTTGCTTCGCTTGTTCATGCTATGGACAAAGAGCATGATCCGTTTGGGGACGGCGGGGCCATCACGCCACAGACAAAGACCGCTGTCGTGCGGCGACAAGCGGTGGCAAGGCTTACCGCCTCGCCGTCACCTCCACGCGGTGGGTCGGATGATCATGTTGATGATATGCACATGGCGCAGATCCGGCCGAGGACTTCAAGACTGGAATGATCACTTCTCAAGACTCGGTTGGCAACGAAGAAGACCTAGCTGGTGGCCCCAGAGAAAGCCACTATCACCAAGCGTCTGCTTTGGTTCTCGGGAGACGCCAGCTTGCGCCTTTACGAGCCAGGTGATACAACCAACCGCCTTTATTCTAAGCCCGACACACTACATAGGGTGGCCGGTGCTCGATTAGGTGCTGCCCGCTCCAAAAGGAAAAAGGGCAGGAAAAGAAAATCTAGCGGCTCGAGCCAGCCGGTGGCGTCAACAACCGCGAATCCGATCAGGTTTCGGACGCCACCAAGACCCGAGGGTATTATGTGGAGGATTCATGTGGCGGGTGAGCCCATGCTACCTAAGAATTTGCGGAAGCTCGCCAGTTCGGAACTGCAGAGTGTGCATGACGGTGTGCTGACGATAGAGAGACGCCTTCTATCGGAGAAAGATCCCTCGCACCCGGTATTCGTGGTTAAGGTGCCACCAGGCTTGGGCTTCGTCGACACTTCCCCCGCGGATTTGTTCTTCCTGCGGTTCGAGGACATCTTCAATATGTTCCACCTATACCCGCTGCACTATACCATGGTCCGTCTCTTTTCTCTCAGCCTGGCCACGCAGATCATTAGAGAGAACACACCGGGCATCGCTATAGTGGACCCCTACTACATGCGTGACGGCTGCTTGGGTTCCCCGCCGAACGACGATCGTGGCCTCGTACCTAAAAGAATCCTCGTGGCGAACAAGACAAAGGAATACATTCTCGCCTTACTTTCCCGAGTAAGTCGTTATTCACGCCACCGTCGATTGGCTTTATTAGATCATCATCATTCTTTTTCAACACATTCCATTTGAATTTTTTGCAGAGATGAACACCGACGCTCATCTCCTTATCGCCAAGCATTCCCACGCCACGTATTTCGACTGGGGAGTCTAGAAAAGAAGAAAACTACGACAAGATCAAGGAAGTTATGGATGATGCTCTCACCGGCTTTGCCTCGACGGAAGGCACCACTTCGTGCGTAAGAAGGTCAAGTTCGGCACGTCTTCAACCACGCATGTGAGTTCCCTGCGTGAAGCACCGGAAACAAGAAGAAGGAAGCCTACGCACTCCATCACATGAGGCGTTCCTACTTGACCAGCAGAATTCTCACGCGGATCATCTCAAACAGTGGGCAAGCAAAGGCCAAGATCAATGATTCGGATATTAGACAAGAGATGTATCGCATCCAGCAGATTTGGGGCAATCATCTTCGTGATGTCATGACTTGAGGGGATCTTCTACGGAGGAAATATCCGAATAACCGTGACATAGAAGATCGCCTAGAGATGCAGGTGACTATAGGAAGTTCATGACGAGGCATGCCCTCCGTTCCTAAGCCGAGCCGAAGGCTTGATGTTGGCCTAGTTGTAGTTGCAAACTATAGATGACCTTTGTGTGTGTGGACGACAAGTGTACTTATCTTATTAGGTTTATGAATCACCGCTTACTTATTTTGCTTATTATTATTATATATCAATCAATGCTTGGTTTTTTGCTTACTCTTTGGTTCTCGGACGACAAGTGTGAGTTATTTTGTCTTTTCGAGAATATGCGATGATTGAAATGTCGTGGCACAATATATATGTGAATGTGCTATGACGGATTGTCGACCTTGTGATATGCACAAGTCCGTGAATTGTGCATCCTACTTGGTGACGGTCCGTCATAAGCAATTCTGTGTCCAACGACCTAGCTAGTTATATATGAGGCATGCTTTTCGAGTTATTTTGTCTTTTTCGAGAATATGCCGATGATTGAAATGTCGTGGCACAATATATATGTGAATGTGCTATGACGGATTGTGAGCCTAGTGATATGCACAAGTCCGTGAATTGTGCATCCTACTTGCTCACTCCCGTCATAAGCAATCTCGTGTCCAACGACCTAGCTAGTTATATATGAGGCATGCTTTTGAGTTATTTTGTCTTTTCGAGAATATGCCGATGATTGAAATGTCGTGGCACAATATATATGTGAATGTGCTATGGGGGATTGTGAGCCTTGTGATATGCACAAGTCCAGAATTGTGCATCCTACTTGGCTCACAGGTCCCGTCATAAGCAATTCGTGTCCAACGACCTAGCTAGTTATATATGAGGCATGCTTTTGAGTTATTTTTGTCTTTTTCGAGAATATGCCGATGATTGAAATGTCGTGGCACAATATATATGTGAATGTGCTACGGGATTGTTAGCCTTGTGATATGCACAAGTCAAGGAATTGTGCATCCTACTTGGCTAGCGGTCCGTCATAAGCAATCTCGTGTCCAACGACCTAGCTAGTTATATATGAGGCATGCTTTTCGAGTTATTTTGTCTTTTCGAGAATATGCCGATGATTGAAATGTCGTGGCACAATATATATGTGAATGTGCTATGACGGGATTGTGAGCCTTGTGATATGCACAAGTCCGGAATTGTGCATCCTACTTGGCTCACAGTCCCGTCATAAGCAATTCTGTGTCCAACGACCTAGCTAGTTATATATGAGGCATGCTTTTCGAGTTATTTTTGTCTTTTCGAGAATATGTCGATGATTGAAATGTCGTGGCACAATATATATGTGAATGTGCTATGACGGGATTGTCGACCTTGTGATATGCACAAGTCCAGAATTGTGCATCCTACTTGGTGACAGTCCCGTCATAAGCAATTCTCGTGTCCAACAACCTAGCTAGTTATATATGAGGCATGCTTTTGAGTTATTTTGTCTTTTTCGAGAATATGCCGATGATTGAAATGTCGTGGCACAATATATATGTGAATGTGCTATGACGGGATTGTTAGCCTTGTGATATGCACAAGTCCAGAATTGTGCATCCTACTTGGCTAACATTCCGTCATAAGCAATTCTGTCCAACGACCTAGCTAGTTATATATGAGGCATGATTTTGAGTTTGCTCTTTTGATTTAAGAGTACTTTCTATAAGTGTATCTTCATATGCGACTTTAATTATACATGTTTTTTCAATCACGGTTAGTTATCATTGTCAACTTGTAGATGACGTGGTACGTCGTACAAGGACGGGTTCCTGAGTCTACGATGATTGGGAAGACTACCGGAGACAGTGCACGTTTCATGGCAATAGCTACAAAGGTACAACACTATGGCGGAGGCGGAAGATAGATACACGCTATCTAGCGGAGTTAGGACAAGGAACCGGATGAAGACCTACACCTTCGTGGCGGTGATCATGCTTATCTTCTTTGGTTATTTATCCCGCGTTTGTGTCTAGCTAGCTAGTTTAGATGTCTAAGCGAGCTTAGAGCTCTAACTTGTTCGATCGACACATGTATTCGCATGTCACCAACTACTACTTTGTAACATGATCAAAACAATGTAACTTGGACTATGTATTCATGTATGAGACTTATCTATATGTATTTGTTTCAATCTTGTTTTTCATATCGAGTATTTATATATATAATTGTATATCTGTGTGTGTATATCTGTTGTAATATTGTATATAATCTGTATTGCATATAATCTGGCTTGGAAATTAAAAAAAAAACAAAAAATACATCTGTGGCGCATGTTCTACCTTCATGGCGCACTACCCTAAAGCGCACCATGGATGTTTAGTGGCGCACCGGTAGTGCGCCAAG
The DNA here is from genome assembly GCA_030063025.1 of Avena longiglumis. NCBI lineage: Eukaryota > Viridiplantae > Streptophyta > Magnoliopsida > Poales > Poaceae > Avena > Avena longiglumis. The sequence goes on along the minus strand of CP125974.1, from coordinate 578,340,240 downwards.
ATCAAGGTAGCGCACCATGCCAAACTTCTGTGGCGCACTAGCTGGTGCGCTACGCCTATCTCTACACAACCGTGGCGCACTAGGCAGTGCGCCACGGCTGAGAGATAGCCGTAGCGCAAGCCCCGTGGCGCACTACTGGTGCGCCACGGATGGGCCTTTCAGGTGCGCCACAAACGACCATTTTCCTAGTAGTGTAAAATGTATGGGTATTTTAATTTCCTCTCCATTGGGTTTGGTTTTATCCAACTTTTCTAATGTATCCATAACATCTACACATGGCCTAGCATATTAAAATGATCAAAGACCTTTTTAGCTTCCTTAGTAACATCATTGAACTCCTTTATCAAAGTTTCTAGAATAAAATCTCTCTTTTCAACATCCTTAATTTCTTCAAGTTTAAGAAACATTATTTGCATCATGGGGTTAAGGTTAACAAACCTAGCCCCCAACATCTGAACTAAAGAAACTACAGCAATTTCATAATTAGGAGCAAGTTCTGCTAAGGATCTATCCTCAATATCCTCATGTTTACTAATATGATTAAAGAATTCTTCAATATTTTCTTTCCCAATTATAGAGCCACTACCTATTGAAAGGTCTTTCAGGGTGAACTTAGGGATCAACATGGTGAGCTGGAGCAAGGTGACAACTATAGGAAGAACTAATGTTTTGTGTGTTTTTGATAATAAAAAGCAAACCTAACGAAACTATTGTTTTTGTAATTTTTGGTAAAAAGAAGCAAAAGAAACTAAGCAAAACAAAAACAAAGTAAAGAGAGTGGTTGTGAAAGACTCCCCTTGTAAAGATGTCCTTAACTCCCCGACAACGGCGCCAGAAAATCTTGACGTGGATCAGTTGTAGAGCTTCGTTGGGAGACCCCAAGAGCAAGGTGTGATGAGCACAGCGGAAAGTCTTCCCTCAGTTATGAAACCAAGGTTATCGAACCAGTAGGAGCAAGCAAACAACTCCAAGGTGTTGCTAGCAACCTGGAATCCTGCACAACACAAACTCAAGACTTTTCCCCAACTTACAGTGAGGTTGTCAATCTCACTGGTTTGCTGAAAACAAAGGATTAAACGTATAGTGTGGAAGGTAATGGTTGCTTGTAGAAAGTAAACGGTAACAGTAGATGATGTAACAATGGTAAATATGTACCGGGGTCCACAATTCACTAGAGGTGTTCTCCTTAAGATAGATAACATGCTGGGTGAACAAATTATAGCAGGGAAATTGACAAGTTGAGAAAGCATAACAATGCATATACTAGACATCATGACTCCTATGAGATTTGATTGGGAATTACAACAATATACATAGACCGTAATACAACTGCATCTATGACTAATAATCCACCTTCAGGTTATCATCCGAACCCCCTCCAGTATTAAGTTGCAAGCAACGGATAATTGCAATGTGTGTAAAGTAAACAATACAATTGTTCCATGAACAAAAGATTTTTGTTTTCTCCCTAGTAGCAACAGCACATCTACAACCTTAGAAATTTCTGTCACTTCCCCAGATTCAATAGAGGCATGAACCCACTATCGAGCATAAATACTCCCTCTTGGAGTCACAAGCATCTACTTGTCCAAGATAGCTACTAGCAACTGAGAGCATGCAAGATCACAAACAACACAGACATGATAGAATCAATAATCAATCATACATGATAGAATCAATAATGAATCTAACATAGTATCTCAATATCCATCGGATCCCCGCAAACACAACATGTATGATTACAAATAGATGATCTTGATCATGAACAAAGCTCACAAAATCTAAACATGATAGCACAAAGGAGTAGAAACAACCATCTAGCTACTGTATGGACCCATAGTCCAAGGGTGAACTACTCACGCATTATACCGAAGGCTGGCATGGTGATGAACAAGGCCTCCGGGATGATCTCTCCCCTTCGAGAGGGTGCCGGGAAGAGCTTCAGATCCCCCGATCTAGGGACGATGGTGGCGGCGGCTACAGACTGTTTCGTGGAGATCTGATCGGGTGCTTAGGGTTTCTGCATCGGGGTGACTTTATAGGCGAAGAGGCGAGGCAGGAGGGCACCCAAGGGGCCCACACCAGGTGGCGACGCTCCACCTGGGCCGCGCGGCCCTACGGTGTAGCCACCTCGTGGCCCCCCTTCGGCTGCCCTTCGGTCTCTGTGTTCTCTTCGGTAAAATATTGACTTTGGCTTTTGTCCCATCCAATTTCGAGAATATTTCCTTACTAGATTTTCTGAAACCAAAAATAGCAGAAAACAGGCAACTAGCACTGCGACATCTTGTTAATAGGTTAGTCCTAGAAAATGTATAAGAGTACCCCAAAGTGTAGACAAAACATACCAAAGTTGATACTAAACAAGCATGGAATATCAAAAATTATAGATACGTTTACGACATATCAGCCTTCGCCGGCCGACGTAGCATCGAGTTCTTCTCCCTCAGTTGGCAGCTCGCGTTCTCCACTTACATGCGCTGGATGTCGAACACCCACTCCGCATTGGTCATCGCCTCCGGCATCTGCTTGTCGACCTTCCCTTTGTTCGCAGGCACCAACGCGAGGGGAGCTTGGTACCTCTTCGTTGCATGGTGGCGGTGGAAGTGGAGCAATGGAGAGGAGAGGTAGGGCAGGGAAATGGCAGGACTGGGGGCGACAAGGGGGAGAAATGGCGGGATTGGGAAGGAAAAAGGAGGGAAATGGGGAAAGTGAGGGAATATTTTGGTATCCCGCCAACAGGGCTGGCCCGCCAACTTTTTCAAGTGGCGTCGTGTAACACCCTCGAATCGGTCATATGCAATTCTTAGCGATTTCTGCCAAACCCGCATAGAAACGATCCAAAGATTCCCACCAAGCACTTGCGTGCAGGTGGAAAACGAAGTAAAATCATTACACAATAGTCCACGATGGAACCCACAGAACATATATACAACAATGACTCAACGAGTAAAGAATACAGGTATACAACACAAAGATCTAAATCACCTTGAAAACGATACATCATCCGAGTACGAACAAGATGCAAATTAGGCTAAGAGCCCTGAAGAATAACCAATGGCGTCCATAACCCTGCCCAGGCAAAGACGGAAGGGTAACACTGCTAATGACGTTGACCTCAAACCTGCTACACAAAAGGGGTGTCGACAAAGGGAAAAGGAAAAAAGCGAGTGGTCAGTACTGAGGCCAGTACACATCGATACTTAGAATTCGGCCGCTCTCGCCTACATGGGTATGATGGACTGAAGCGGCAGTGAAGCATGCACTAAAAAACCTTTAGAGACTCCATACAACTGTCGGCTATCAGAGAGGGATAAGAAAGACCTATTCGGCACCAACCCGATACGACCACCAATCATATCCATCTTGGAATTTCCCCCTCGAGACCAAACAAGGAAGTCATGCCGAGAAAACTCACATAGTTGGCAGTTTTATTCATTCATTCCATGGTGGTTTTCCAACTTACTATTCATATCAGATACAAGTCAAATTATAACAGTAAACTTTATTTATAGTTGTCTATGATCGAGAAACTGTGCTCCAAGTCATCCATAACCACAAACACGACTTTTTGAAAAGATTTAACCCTACGGGGGTTCACCAAAGTTTTCACATGCACTTCGACCCTCGTTGCCAGATCAATTAACATACACCCATCGGTATATCGGTGGGGCCTCAGACACGACGCTTTGTTAGACCTAAAGCAAGTACATTGGGGCCACCCAAAAGAGCTACTCGTACGAGGTATAGCTAATCCTCGTACGAACCCTAAGGTTGCATGCACTTGTCAGGCGAGCAGAGGCCATAGACAATATATTCCCATGACAGAGTGCCACACCTACGCAATAGTAGTAAATGCTCATCGAGCAACAGGTAATAAACATCTCATATATGGCATAGGTATAGTGGGTAACGTATAAAGCCCGAACTAGTTTGTGACCCCCAGAACAGTACTTTGAAATCAGGTACTAAGCCGATAGGGGTGCCCATACACCCCACATGTGGTTAGCGCGCTTAGTCTCAAAACAGGTGTCAAGAAATCGGGTCCTAGGTGGACATAGGGGGCAGGATAATTACCATATCTCAACTATTACCCACCTATGCCTCTGCATTAGTTATATCTACTTCCAACATTTTATTAACAAATTGTAATTAAAGCCATGATCTTCTCCACCATTAAGCATATGCCAACCCCCAACATCAATGGAACATCAACGACGCGAAGTAGCACCTGAGCAAGCAACTATGACTCGCAAGACCGACTATCTACCAAACAACGGGTAATAGGAGGTGTCCGAGGCAATAAAGAGGCTGCAAGGAATATAAATGGTGCACGGAAACTAAAGCAACACAACACGGATAGCAATAGATCAACAGGAGGAAGTAAAGACTATAAATGTAAAATAGGTAGAAAGGGGGAGAATACTCGCCTGGGAAATATTGCCGAAGGTTCATCCGAAGATCATATCGACACTCGCATCAACACATCGGCCTAATCCGTGAAGAAGCAAAACACTAGAAGAAACACCGGATGCACTATTTAATACCACGACAGAAGATCGGGCATGATGCATGTATGATACATGACATGGCAAAGGTGCGATGCAATTAGGCAATATTAAGCGGAACCGGGTCCTGGCAATTAATTAGAAGGTTCAATTTATTTAGATACCCCGCAATTTAAATGTGGTATTAACAAGGCAAATTAAGTCATCGGTTCGCTATACAAATTTAAATGGAGCCAATATAACACTAGAATAGCCCGCATATGGTTTACATATTTAATTATGAGGTGAATCGGCGTAATGCCCCCAAACCACATGATATGTGTGCAAGCATGTCCAGTTATGCAATAGGTAGATATTATATATTATAAAAATATGGGTCTTAGAAAAGGGGTCACACATTGGGGAAGGGGGGTTGGATCCGAGGTCTCGAGGTTCGACGGGGTCGGCCTTGGACTCTGGGATCGGGGCTTCGGATCCAGATCAACGAGAAGGAAGAAAAAGCGCCGAGGTTTGGTCTTCATGTTCCGGGAGGAAGAGCTCGGCGTTTCATGACGAAGGACTTGGCGTTTCGTGAAGAAGCCCTTCCGATTCGGGGTCAGAGGTCTTGGTGTGCTGATGGATCGGCCTTAAAAGTTCGGGAAGATCCTCTTTGGCTCCTGACTTCTTGTGCCGGTGACGAAATTGGTTCCAACACAAGTGGTTTTCGGTTCAAGGTTGTCCTTGCGTTTGACACGTGTAGCTCATGGGTCTACAACATCACTCGCATGCCACCCGTACTCAGACAATCTCCGTCTTCAATTGAGCAGCACACACCACACCACTACACGGTTGCTTCAGGCACAAACTGAACAAGATCACATGGATGCCCCAAATAGGCCACGTCTGTGTCACGCGCATGCAGGAGGAGAGGACGCACACGCGCATCTGGCGGCGAGGTGCTCTGCTATCAAGGGAGGGGAGGCGCTTGGGGAAGCGGGCGAGCCGGAGGTCGTCGGCCGGCGGAGGCGAAGGCGCCGGGCGGCAGGGTCGGGGTTGGCGGCTCGTGGCTATGGCCGGCGCTTGCGCGTGGGGTGGAGCACTAGGGAGGCAAGGCAGGCCGACACGAGAAAACTGCGGGCGTAGCACCGGGGGGACTCGGGGAAGAGGAGGGGCGCAGACGAGCGAGTGGCCACTGTCGGTATTGGAGAGGCGGGATGGTGGCGACGGCTAGAGGGAGAGGAGCGAGAAGGCAAGGGCCTGCAAGGGTTGATGGTGCCGTGACGAGCGGCCGGCGGCGGGAGCAGAGAGGGCGGCGGAGGAACCTGCGACAGCGAGGAGAGGAGGGACAGGGCCAGGATGGCGCGCGGGGAGTTGCTGGCGGCGGTGCCGCGCGGGGTCGAGGGGATTGAGGTTGGGGACGGGAGAGCGGGGCACATGATCACGGTAGGTGGGGCGGGGTGGGGATCCCGACGCGTGCGGGGTGGTGTTAGGCTGGTCCTAGTGCTAGTAACATAAGGTGTATCATGCATGCCAACTTGGCAAAAATCTGATGTGGCGTCATAATTAATGAAGAGAGAGGTGATTAGTGTATCATAGGTAGATACCGTATCATAACACGTAAAACTAGAAATTATAATGGCAAGTAAATCTTGTACACACATTTTACATAGAGATTCTACAAATCAACAAATATATCACTACTATCATACTACTACATGATACAATGCACTAGAGACATAGTATCATACACTAGTATCATATGCATGATACTAGTATTATGATACTCCCACTAGAACCAGCCTTAGGCGTCATGTCAGTCAGGGAGGGTCAGGGGAGCGTGGTCACAAGCGGGATGGGGTTGGGTAGCGAGCGGTGGAGTGTGCGTACGCGGGAAGGGTGTGCGGGCGGCTTAGCCTGTGAGGGCAGGGCGGCTACTTGCGTGCGTCGTGTGAGAGAGTGGCGGCGGCAGGTGGGGAGTAGTGGTGGGGATGGTTTGGGTGTTAGGGTTAGCCAGGATTAGGGTTAGGGTTTTATATATGGGGTAGTAGGTAGCTGCGGCTGGGCTTTTGGGCCTGGCTGGCGGCTGCCTCCCCCGATTTTAAATTGTTTGATGCTATTTATTTAGATAGTTTATTTTAAAGACTTTTTTAATAGTTTTAGACAAACGGAGATATCCGAAACATCGGGGTTTTGTCATTTGAAAAGAAGGCGAGGATAATTAGAAAACAACATAGGGTTTTAGGGGGGAATATTTTTAGGTTGAAAACATGCATGCAGTCATGAGGATACTCAAATGAAATATGGCATGATGACATGAGCATGACGTCATGATGATGCAAAAAAAACGAGCGATTTTCTAGTAGTGGTTTTACCCGGGGTGCTACACGTCGGCGTCCCCGATTACCCCCCTCCCTCATGCTGGATTTGGCCACTGACGTTCAAAACGCGTTTAAAAGAAAATGCAGATCAGATTCATCCTTCTGAGTGACAAATGTTGAAAATAAATGGTAAATTGTACCCATTTAAAAGAACGTACATGTCATATTCATCCTTCCGAGTGAAAAATGTTGCGAAGTAGTGTCCCCCTCCTCCTCTCGCCCGCGAGGGCGACGGGGGCACTCTCCCCTCCACCCTCCATCCCCTTTCAACACGGTTGGCATGGGTCGCCGGGCGAAACTCGGGCGGCACCGACGGCGTCGGACTGCTTCTACCCACGCCTTGAGAGAGGGTCGGGGCCTTATCTCTCATAGGCGCGGTGCTCTTCAGGAGCTCGTGGTTCGGAGTTCCCGAGTGGAGATGGTGGCGGTGGCGCCGAGGGTGGTGTAGCGGGGCGTCGCAGATGCGATAGATTGGCATTGGCGCTGCCTTCCTAGCCATGATCTAGGCCTCTCAGATCCCATATGGGCTTTGAGTGGTCTATGGTGTGTGCAGTTGTATGCCTTCTAGATATGGTGGCGGTGACGATGCTCGTACAGGGCACAACGGTGATGCAGTCTGCCAGTTGCAACGGTGCAACATGGGCTTTACGGGCTTGATCTGGTCCTGGTTGGGCCTGCCTAGACCTGGTGTGCCCCTGGTGCTCTTTCCGGTCGACTATCGTCTCTCAATGGTGTAGGTTGGTCCCTCCCGCATGGCTGCAGTGCTGTCATTCCTCGTTCTAGATTTGTCATATGTCTTCGTCTTGCAGGCCACATGCCAGTGTTCATGAAGAGATGACGATGGGTGACTGTAAGATCGTGGCGACACATTCTGGTGGGTGGCGAGGTCGGTGGTGGTTTTACGTTGTGCCCGGGGTTTTTTGTGGGCGGGGATCGGAAGAAATTCTTGTCGGCCTGTCCGACACCGACACGGTGCCGCCTTCAGGAGGTGTCATTCCTTCCTAGAGGGCGTCGCGGGTATCCCCAGTCCACATTACTTTGAGTGCCGGGGAAACCCTATGACCAGTACTTTCGGGCAATAGCGCCGTGTCAACGGTTCTTCCCTTCTTGAAGGAGCTGCTTGGTACTTGGCACTTCGAGGTGCTTGGAGCGTGGTGGGTGAACATCGAAGGGCTCAGCGGTTGAAGGTCTTCCTCGTTTCGTCAATTTGCCATTAGTTTCATTACTTTTCTTTTGTGTTGTTGTCCCGGTATTTTCTTTGGCTCGATTTATTTTATTTTATGTGTGGTTGTTATATTAATATAGCAGGGTAGCCTGTTTCCAAGAAAAATATGTACCGAGCCCATCCAGAAAATGCACCTGGTTTCAGTCATGCCGTAACTTAAAAAGGTCATGTATACTGATTACATTTTTAAAATAGCTCTTTGCAACTGAAATATTCAGATTTGGCTAAAAAAGCTTGTCTTGAAGTAAGCATTCGTTTCTTTGTGTGTACTGTTAAATATTGATCGCTCACTGCTCAGACAGGTCGCATGCTTCTGTAAAGAACAGTGCCTGGTATTTCAGAAATTGCATCGCCGGTGGTCATATCACTTGTGCACATGTATGCCTCTAACACCGGTTCGGAGATGCCTCTAACACCGGTTATCGAACCGCTGTTGCGGTTACGGTGTTAGAGCCCCCCTCCCTCCCCTTTAACACCGGTTCTTATACAAACCGCTGTTAAAGGATGGTTCACGTGGGGGCTCCCGCAGAGCTCCACCCCCTTTAACACAGGTTCTCTGTCATGACAAGAAAATGGTCTAAATCTCTGTCACGACAGAGTTCTGCCGCCGCCCCGTTTTGGACGGATTTCTGCGGCAGCGGGGACGGGGGAGGGGGATCGATCGGGAGAGGTATATACATACATCCTCGGTACATACGTACATCAATAATTAAGCAACTATTATTATACAAAAACATCGTCATTGTGGTATTCTCCGTACGCGTTCAAGCATCAAGTACCAGACAAACACGTTCAAGCATATATACAATATAACATCTACGTACACGTTCATTCTGGATATCTATAGAGTTCTACCCCAGGCGTGACGACCTCATCAAGTATGAACCCCACCAATTCCTCTTGAATGGCTCGTACACGGTCAAATGGTAGGAGTTTGTCTCACATCCGTTCGATCTAAATATATATGAAGAATGAGGTCAATATATATAAGAATAAAACTCAACACAACTAATGGTAATAAAATAATGTTGTGTACTTTGTTTACGTACTCTAAGTTGTTCTAGTGCGGCTTGGTCCGTCGCACATATTGTGTTGCGAATGAACTCGCAAACGTAATATCCGCATAAGTTATTGTTGGCTCCCTGCTGCGCAAACTTCACGAGAATAGAGAGTTTAATCAAAATAATAATCAATAAAGCATGATATAATGGAATTGAAAGCAGAATCAAAGAGATACGCAGACCTAGATGGCTAGTATTACTTATATTTTGATCTACAAATTCTAGTTCTTCTGACCATTCACCCACGGCCCTGCCCGTGAACCTTTTCCAAACCCTGCCCAGCAAAGAAAATGAATAAAGGAGTAATTAATTACTTGTTGTCACGAAAGTTGCCGATCTAGTGCGATAATATGATTGAAATTACCTCTGGAGCATCGCTTTAAAGTATGCCCATAGCTCTTTGTATTTTCATGCCGAGTCCATGAAAAGAACTTTTTCTGCGTCAACTTGAATGACTAGCAGAATAAAATGGAACCTGCGCACGCATAACTCATCATCAGTTACACTTAACATCGAGTAAGCCGAAACAGAATATATACAAGAGCGGGTAACACTCATGAGAAGTTGTAAGGCAATAGTATTTCTCTTTTGGTTTGTTGTCTCAGTAAAGACCTTAGCAAGAAATATTCTGTTTGCCCGGGTTTGTGTTGTACCACTCCTTCATGAACTCTATTTGGGTCAACGAACCCAATGTCATAAGGGCCTCCTTTCATGTATTCCATAATATTTTTCCTGCATAATAGTATATACATATATGGTGAGCATATACATACATGAAATTAATGAATTGAATGAGCTAAGATAGAAATTACAGAAATAATACTTACACACAATAAAGGCTGAGGGCAGCTTTGTCGAGTTCCTTCTGATTGAATAAATAATGCAAGTCTTCAATTTTGAAGGTGATCTGGTCGTCTCCGCACAAGAAAATCTCATCTCTTATATGTGTCGTGATCCATTCTTCTTTTGTCTTGCAGAAATTAAGGTATCACTTATGCAATCTTCGCATCTTTGTTGGTAGATTCTTGAGCTCCTCTTTCTTACGAGATTCTTCCCATACTTCCATGGCTATATGGGGTTGACATCGCCTTTGGGCAATTGGTCTCCCATGATGTTCAAGTATGCAATGTAAGTCATCCCCATCTCATTGGCCTTTCTTTGTAGCTCTTTCTCGTAATCATTTACAGGGGGAGCTATCCATGTATAGAACACTTGGAGCGGGGCGCACGATTGGTTTTCCTGCTCTCCGAGCTAGGGAACTGCTTTCCGAGGTGCATTACTACTACTTTCAGACTCCCTCCGCCTTGCACCCCCCTTTATAATCTGGCGTTCATAGTCCGGCACAAGTGGGGGTTCAAGTTTCAAAAGATTATTGTAAAACTTCTCCACCACAGTTGGATCTAGTTTCTCCTTTGGCTCGGCCCGTTTAGGTGCAAAGAATTTCTTAACCTCGTCTTCCGAGATCCTCTTGTTTTCCTCGCCACTGCGATTCCACGGTAATACCGGCAATGGCTTGGAGGAAGCCTACAGGACGTAGTTCCTTGAACTCTTCGGTGTACGGTTTCCTGCAGATTTCTTCGTGGTAGTACTTCTAGTGCTCTTCGTGGCAGTGCTCTTCCGCTTACGCTGACACGCAGGAGATGGCTGACGCGCAGGAGATGGCTGAAGCGGCGGAGACGGCTGATGCGGCGGAGACGGCAAGGGAGTATTCTGATGACCCGGAGATGGCTGAGGCGGCTCAGATTGATGACGCTGCGGAGACGGCGGGGGAGCCAATGGCCTCCAATTTGGAAGCATGATGTGTTCCTTCTTCCAGAGAATGGTTGTTTTCACTTAAAATTTCAGTTGAGTTTCCCCCTCACCTGTATCTTGGTCAAGATGTGCTTCCTCATATTCCTTCACAACCTCATCCACCCCGACAATAGCATAGCCATCTGGAATCGGTCGAGAGTGGTAAGTTCCACCAGGTACAGGAGGTAAGGCATAGCCGACCGCCACCTTAATGGATAAGCCCAATAATTTCACATGTAGCTCAGCGTGTTCGCTCTCCGTGATCTCATCCACGGGGTATCGAGGACTCCTCCCCAACTCGGTTTCCTCCTCTTTTCCACTTCCCAAAAATAGTCGTTTGACTTTCAAACTAGCCGTTTGACTTTTCAAACTAGGATTTAAATAAACCCTCTATTTTGTTCAGCGATGACACCGAGTACATAATGCAATCATACCAACTTGATATAACACATTCATGTACCCTTCCCCTCCGGAGTGTCGGACATTCCGGAACCTTCTAGAACATTCCCGATGAAAACACCAGAATCATTCTCCAAATCCGAAACGGGACTTTCCTTATATGAATCTTATTCTCCGGACCATTCCGGATCTCCTCGTGATATCCCGAATCCCATTCGAGACTCCGAACAACATTCGTACTCTTTCTCATCATTCCATAACTACTCAAACAACGTCGAATCCTTAAGTGTGTCTCCCTACGGTTCGTGAATTATGCGGACATGATCGAGACACTTCTCCGATCAATAACCAATAGAGGAATCTGGAAATTCATATGTCTCCCACATATTTCTACGATTACTTTGCGATCGAATGAACCACTTACATACGATACCAATTTCCCTTTGTATCACGATAGTTTACTTATCCAAGGTTATGATCATCGGTATCTCTGCATACCTAGTTCAACCTCGTTACCGATAAGTACTCTTTTCTCGTTCCCGTGATATGTGATCCCTTGTGAGCCAGTCACATGCTTGCAAGCTAATTGGATGACATTTCACCGAAAGGGCCCAGAGTATATCTATCCGTCATATGGATGGACAAATCCCACTCTTGATCCATGTGTTTCAACCAATACTTTCCGAACACTCAATGCCACCTTTATAGCCACCCGCCACGTGTGGTGTTTGATGTCATCAAAGCATCCATCCGGTAAAGGTGATATGCATGATCTCATGGTCGAAGGAATTAGGTTACTATGTATCAGAAAGCATATAGCAATTGAACTATTAAAATGACTTGATCTTTATGCTACGCTTATCTATAGGAGTATGTCCACCATATCATTCTCCTAACGATATGATATTGTTGTTAATAACATCTCAATTTTCATGATAGGAAAAACACAATCATCTATTAACCAACAAGCTAGTATTATATAGAGGCTTTACTAGGGACTTCAAATTAAGTTTACAAATCACACAAGTATTAATGTTTCCTTGTTAATACTATTATAGCATGAATGCAAACATTTATCATAAACACAAAGATATAATAATAACTACATTTATTATTGCCTCTAGGGCATATCTCCAACAGTCTCCCACTTGCACTAGAGTCATCTAATCTAGATTACATGGTAATATACCGAACACCCATGGCAGTTTGGTGATGGTCATGTTTTGCCCTCGGGAGAGGTTTAGTCAACGGATCCGCCACATTCAGATCTGTGTGTACTTTGCAAATCTTTATATCCCCATCTTGGATATGTTCTCGAATAGCGTGAAAACGTAGCTTGATGTGCTTGACTTCTTGTGTGACCTTGGTTCTTGCGCATTGGCTATGGCGCCCATGTTATCACAGTAGATAGACATTGGGTCCAGCGCACTAGGAACCACACCCATCTCTGTAATGAACTCTTTCATCCATATCGCTTCTTGTGAAGCCTCCGAAGCAGCCATGTATTCCGATTCAGTTGAAGATCTCGCCACAACGCTTTGCTTTGCACTCCTCCACTAATTCCGCACCATTCAAAATAAATACGTATCCAGATTGTGATTTAGAATCATCCGGATCGGTGTTCCAACTAGCATCGGTGTAACCATTAACAACGAGCTGTTCATCACCTCCATAAGAAAGAACCATATCCTTAGTTCTTCTCAAGTACTTAAGGATGTTTTTGACCGTTGTCCAATGATCCACTCCTGGATCACTTTGATATCTGCTAGTTAAACTAACAGCATATGCAATGTCGGGTCTAGTACATAGCATGGCATACATTAGAGATCCTATGGCTGAGGCATAGGGAGTCTTACTCATCCTTTCTCTGTCTTCTGCCGATGTCGGAATTTGAGTTTTACTCAAGGTCGTATTGGGCAACATGGGTAAGAACCCTTTCTTGCTATCTTCCATTCCAAACCTCTTTAGAACTTTGTCCAAATATGTACTTTGTGACAATGATATTTGGCGTCTCGATCTATCTCTATAAATCTTTATGCCTAATATGTAAGCTGCTTCGCCAAGATCCTTCATTGAAAAACTATTATTCAAAAATTCCTTGACACTATTAAGAAGGTCTACATCATTCCCAATCAACAATATGTCATCTACATATAGTATTAAGAATGCCACAGAGCTCCCACTCACTTTCTTGTAAATACAAGATTCTCCATAAGTTTGTATAAAACCAAAACTTTTGATCACCTTATCAAAACGTTGATTCCAACTTCGGGATGCTTGCTTCAATCCATAAATGGACCGTTGAAGTTTGCATACCTTGTTAGCATCTTTAGGATCGCCAAAACCTTTGGATTGCATCATATACAACTCTTCATCAATGTCTCCATTGAGGAATGTTGTTTTGACATCCATCTGCCATATCTCATAATCATAATATGCAGCGATTGCTAACATAATCCTCACAGACTTTAGCTTCGCTACTGGTGAGAAAGTCTCATCGTAGTCAACTCCTTGAATTTGTCGAAACCCATTTGCGACAAGTCGAGCTTTATTGACAGTAACATTACCATCAGCATCTGTTTTCTTCTTGAAGATCCATTTGTTCTCGACAGCCTTCTGGCCATCCGGTAAGTCCACCAAAGTCCATACTTGGTTTTCGTACATGGATCCAATCTCGGATTTCATGGCTTCTTGCCATTTATTGGAATCTGGGCTCATCATCGCTTCCTCATATGTCTCGGTCATCGGTGTCCACCAACATGACACTCATAACGGATCATACCAACTGGAGTGGTACGAGTTCTCGTTGACTGCGAGGCTCAGAGCAACTTCAACCAAGTTTCATGATCATCATCATTAGCTTCCTCTCTAACTGGTGCACCATGAACTTCTTCCGGTCTGCGCTACTCGCACAATTTCGAGAGAAGGTTCGACAACCTCGTCGAGTTCTACTTTCCTTCCAGTCACTTCTTTCGAGAGAAATTCCTTCTCTAGAAAGGATCCATTCTTGGCAACGAAGATTTTGCCTTCGGATCTATGATAGAAGGTATACCCAATAGTTTCCTTCGGGTATCCTATGAAGACGCATTTTTCCGCTTTGGGTTCAAGCTTGTCCGGCTGTAACTTCTTTACATAGGCTTCGCATCCCCAAACTTTAAGGAACGACAATCTAGGTTTCTTCCCAAACCATAATTCATACAGTGTCGTTTCAACGGATTTAGATGGTTCCCTATTTAAAGTGAATGCGGTTGTTTCTAATGCATAACCCCAAAATGATAGCGGTAAATCTGTAAGTGACATCATAGAACGAACCATATCTAAGAGAGTTCGATTACGACGTTCGGACACACCATTACGTTGTGGTGTTCCCGGCGGTGTCAATTGTGAAAGTATTCCGCATTTCTTCAAATGCTCGCCAAACTCGTAACTTAGATATTCACCTCCACGATCAGAACGTAGAAATTTAATCTTCTTGTTACGTTGATTCTCTACCTCACTTTGAAATTCCTTAAACTTCTCGAAAGTTTCGGACTTATGTTTCATGAAATAGATATACCCATATCTACTCAAGTCATCTGTGAAGGTAAGAACATAACGATAACCACCGCGCGATGCTACACTCATTGGACCACACATATCGGTATGTATGATTTCCAATAAGTCCGTAGCTCGCTCCATCATACCAGAAAATGGAGTCTTAGTCATTTTACCCATCAGACACGCTTCGCATCTTTCAAGTGATTCAAAATCAAGTGATTCAAGAAGTCCATCGGAATGGAGTTTCTTCATACTCTTCACTCCAATGTGACCAAGACGACAGTGCCACATATAGGTCGAGTTATCGCTCGATTTCAAACGTTTAGCCTCAATGTTATTAATATGTGTATTTCCACTATCGAGATTCAACAAGAATAGACCATCTATCAAAGGTGCATGTGCATAAAACATATTACTCATATAAATCGAACAACCATTATTCTCGGACTTAAACAAGTAACCGTCTCGCAATAAACAAGATCCCGATATAATGTTCATGCTTAACACAGGCACCAAATAACAATTATTTAAGTATAGAACTAATCCCGATGGTAGATGAAGGGGTAGCGTGCCGCATGATCACATCAACCTTTGATCCGCTTTCCCACGCCGCATCGTTACCTCGTTCTTCGCTAGCTTCCGTTTATTCTGCAAAGACTTTTCGAGTTACAAATATGAGCAACCGAACCAAGATCAAATACACGAGCACTACTTTAGTACTAGTGAGATACACATCAATAACATGTATATCGATATACCTTTCTTCTTGATGTTGCCGTTCTTCAAATCCGCCAAGTACTTTGGGCAATTCCGCCCAAAGTGACCTTCTCCCTTGCGGTAAAAGCACTCAAGATCGCTTAGGTCTAGCCTTGGTCTTCTTCGTGGTAACTTTCTTACCACCCTTCTTGAAGTGTCCCTTGCTTAGACTTGCCTTTCTTGAATTTGGTGGTCTTATTGACCAACAACACTTGGTGCTCTTTCTTGATCTCCACTTCGCAGATTTCAACATGGCAAAGAGTTCGCAACGTCTTGTTCATGTTTTGCATGTTGTAGTTCATCACAAAGTTCTTGTAACTTGGTGGTAGTGATTGGAGGACGGTAAATCCCCAAAGCATTAGGAATCACAATACCCAAGCTTTGAAATTTGTTTGCGTGCCTGGACATCTTAAGCACATGCTCACCGACGAGCTGCCCTTCCATCTTGCGCTTAAAGAACTTTTCAGAAGCCTCATAGCTTTCAATTGCCGCATGATTCTCAAAGATCAATTTGAGATCCTCGACAATATCATATGGGTCTGAATTCTCAAACCTTTTCTGAAGATCCGATTCTAAACCATACAAGATGGCACACTGAACTGTGGAGTACTGAGTCTTCCGAGTGAGGTAAACGTTCTTTACTTCATCGGCAGCATCAGCTGCAGGTGGGTCACCCAATGTGCATCCAAAGACATAGGTCAAATTACCAGCTGTGAGGACAATCCTCAAATTGCGGAACCAATCCGCGAAGTTGCTTCCATTGTTTTTCAACTTTTCTTTCTCTAGGAACGCATTAAAATTGATGGTAGGGGCTGCCATTGATCTACAACATATTTGCAATAGTTTAGACTAAGTTTATGACAAATTGAGTTCAAATTAATAATAAAAATAATCTAGGTGAACTCCCACTCAAAACAATATCCCTCACATTGTTTTAGTTATCACATGAACCAAATCCACCATATCAACACCGATCATCACGAGAGTCGATATAGTTTCAATGGCGAACAATCGTCATGTTCATCATATCTGCTATATGATTCATGCTTTACCTTTCGGTGATCCGTGTTCCGACACCATGTCTGTACATGCTAGGCTCGTCAAGATCAAACCTTAGTTTCCGCATGAGAAAATCTGGCTTGCTCACGTTGTATACACTTGCGGAATCTAACACACCCGATCATCACGTGGTGCTTCGAAACAACAAGCTTTAGCAACGGTGCTAACTAAGGGTGAACACTTTATGACTTGAAATTCATGTGCATGAGGGATCATCTTATAATGCTACCGTCGTCTACTAAGCAATACAAGATGCATAAAGGATTAACATCACATGCAATTCATAATATGTGATATGATATGGTCTTTCTTCTTTGTGCTTCCGATCTCCATCTTCTAGCACGAACATGATCTCCATCATCACGGCATTGCATCAAGGTCAATGACGCTTCTCCTTGGTTGTCGTCCACCGCTTCAACTATTACAACTACTTTGAATAGACACGGATCTTAACATAAATTAAAAACAACCATATGGCTCCGCCGTTGCCAACTTACAATAAGGAACATTGCATACATCAAATATAATCACAATCATGGTCATATCACATCATCGACACCCCGCAAAACAAAGTTAGACGCCTCTACTTTCTTTGCATGTTTTACGTGGTTTGGGGCTTTCAATAAGTGTCGTTCTAACTTACGAACATGAACCACAACATTGATACTAGTATTGTTAATCACCCGTTGTAAATTGGATCTTAACTATGCTAGGAGAAACAGGCACCCGCAAAGCCACTTATGCAATACAAGTTGTATGTCAAGCGTGGAGCAAGTCTCATGAACGATGTCATGTAAGGTTAGCCCGGGCCGCTTCATCACAACATACCGCAAGATGCAAAGTACACAAGAAGCAATCGACAATAAAAGCATCAACGCCCACAATGACCATTGTGTTCTACTCGTGCAACAGATCTACATATAGACACGGCTCTGATACCACTGTAGGGTTTCGTAGCATGGAAAACAAATTTTTTCTACCGCATACAAACAAACAAGCCAAGATCTATCTACTAGATTGTAGCAACGAGTCGATAGAATAACTCACCCTCGAAGATTTGAAAGTGTTTAACGAGAGCGGATTCTCGTGGGTGATGTAGTCGTACTCTTCCCGATCTCAAGATCGCGTAGACGATCCTTCCAAGGCGTTCCTAAGCGCTCCAGCAGTCGGTCACACGCTCGGTACTGACAAAGACCTTCATCTCCTTGTTCCAAGAAAATGGAGGTTGTAGCACTTCTCGCGATTCCGCAAAGACAACGGCGTGGTACCGAAGTAGAGGGAGATCTCGCAGGCTTCCTTAAGCTGAGCGAGTATGGTGGAGTATGAGTCCTCGACGATCTAGGGTTTAGACACGAGGAGGGGGCTAGGCCGGCTAGGGTTGCTAGGGCACGGTTGCCCTAGGTCGGCGTGGCGCAAGAAGGTGTGGCGCCGGGCTTAGGTTTGGAGGAGAGGATCTTGTGTGTCTCTAGGAGGGAGCCCTACCCCTCCTTATATAGGTGGAGGGGCCGGCCGGCCAAGGGGAGGGAGAGGAGTCCCTCCCCAACTCGGCTTGGGTGGTGCGCCGGCGGTGGGGAGGAGTCTCGGTTTCCTCCTCTTTTCCACTTCCCAAAAATAGCCGTTTGACTTTCAAACTAGGATTTGAATAAACCCTCTATTTTGTTCAGCGATGACAACGAGTACATAATGCAATCATACCAACTTGATATAACACATTCATGTACCCTTCCCCTCCGGAGTGCCGGACATTCCGGAACCTTCTAGAACATTCCCGATGAAAACACCGGAATCATTCTCCAAATCCGAAACGGGACTTTCCTTATATGAATCTTATTCTCCGGACCATTCCGGATCTCCTCGTGATATCCCGAATCCCATTCGAGACTCCGAACAACATTCGGACTCTTTCTCATCATTCCATAACTACTCAAACAACGTCGAATCCTTAAGTGTGTCTTCCTACGGTTCGTGAATTATGCGGACATGATCGAGACACTTCTCCGATCAATAACCAATAGAGGAATCTGGAAATTCATATGGCTCCCACATATTTCTACAATTACTTTGCGATCGAATGAACCACTTACATACGATAATAATTTCCCTTTGTCTCATGATAGTTTACTTATCCAAGGTTATGATCATCGGTATCTCTGCATACCTAGTTCAACCTCGTTACCGATAAGTACTCTTTTCTCGTTCCCGTGATATGTGATCCCTTGTGAGCCAGTCACATGCTTGCAAGCTAATTGGATGACATTTCACCGAGAGGGCCCAGAGTATATCTATCCGTCATATGGATGGACAAATCCCACTCTTGATCCATGTGTTTCAACCAATACTTTCCGAACACTCAATGCCACCTTTATAGCCACCCAGTTACGGTGTGGTGTTTGATGTCATCAAATCATCCATCCGGTAAAGGTGATATGCATGATCTCATGGTCGAAGGAATTAGATTACTATGTATCAGAAAGCATATAGCAATTGAACTATTAAAATGACTTGATCTTTATGCTACGCTTATCTATAGGAGTATGTCCACCATATCATTCTCCTAACGATATGATCTTGTTGTTAATAACATCTCAATGTTCATGATAGGGAAAACACAATCATCTATTAACCAACAAGCTAGTATTATATAGAGGCATTACTAGGGACTTCAAATTAAGTTTACAAATCACACAAGTATTAATGTTTCCTTGTTAATACTATTATAGCATGAATGCAAACATTTATCATAAACACAAAGATATAATAATAACTACATTTATTATTGCCTCTAGGGCATATCTCCAACATCCATAGTTTCTAAAACAATAATATTATCACACAAATATCAGTAATACATCTCGAATAAAACCAGTTGATACAAATAATACATCTCGAATAATCCAGTTGATAAAATAATGCATCTCGAATAATCCCGATACAATAATATTATGACATGGAGATAGATAATACATCTCGAATAATCCAGATACAATATTATTATAACATCATATAGCTAGTACATCTCGAATAATAATCCTGATCCAATTAATATCCATATCCATAATACTTAATTATTAATATCACAAAATATCCATATATCCAATTAATATCCTAAAATCAATTCCCTAACACTAAATTCCTAAAACAAAATATCCTATGATTATGATTATTCTCTAAACTTAATTATGATTATGATTATTCTCTAAATTTAATTATGATTATGACCCAAAATATCCTAACATTAAAGTCCTACCAAAATATTCTCTAAACTTAATTATGATTATGATTATGACACAAAATATCCTAACAAAATTTCCTAAAAACTCCTCACACATATATATATAGTTGCTAAACAAAAATCCTAAGGGAATAGTTGCTAAAAAATCCTAACAAAAAATTGCTAAATAAAAATCCTAACAAATATATATCCTAACAATTTGAAAAAATCCTAACAAAAAATTGCTAGTGCACACGTATCCTAACAAATATCACCTAGGGCACGGCGATTTACGCAGAGGCGGGCGCGACGACAAGGAGGCGCGCCGACGATTTATGAGCGATGCGGAAACGATGGCGCGATGGCTGATGGATGGCGCTGTGGCGACGGGCGTTGGCCTGGCGACGGCAGACGACGCGGTCTAGTAGCCTGTCGGCGTCGTCGTTGTTCTCCGCCGCGCACTCCTCTGCTCGATCCCAAAATCTGGTTGGGAAAGAGGAAGTACGCGTGCTGCTCCTTTATACCCCCCTTTAACACCGGTTCGTGGCTGGAACCGGTGTTAAAGGGGGGTATTTTGAATTCCCAAAAATAGGATAGAATTTAGAAAAGTCATATCTTTTTCATTTCAACTCAGAAAAATATGAATAATATATCATATTTTTTATAAAAATAAGATCTATCCATTCATATAAAAATATTTTATAGTTACTATAGATGAAAATTTTGAAAATGATTAAAACACTTACATATGAATTTTGATTATTCAATTAAGACAAAAATAAAATAGTCAAACCCTAAAACTTTGAACTTAAGAAATATTAAGCATGTGAAAAGGAATCTAACCCTATTTTTAGAAAATGGAAAATAATTAAAAAAATCAAACCTTATCTTCTATTAACATTTTTGAATTATTTGGATATTTAAATTTAGCATCTTTTGTATACTTTGGAATCTGACAAAACTTTCAACATGAAAAGTGTTTGCATTTAAATAAATAATCCAAAAACATTTTTTGTTTTCAAAAAATAAAATTCTAACTATTAAAAATAGTAACAAATGGGAAAAGGCGGGCAGAATGCGCGGGAGGAAAAGGGCGGGAAGGAAATTTTATTACGATAGAACTGGATTAAAGTACATAACGCAACTAACACTAAGTTACATAAAGCACGACTGAAAATTAAGATACATAGAAGAACTGAAAATTAAGATACATGGCCATATTAAGTCACAATCGGCCGAACTTGTTTTGAAATGTTGGAGTGATTCAGTCATGCTCCTGCCTACATCTGTAATACTCGCCACTATAGTCGTCGTACTCGCCACGGCCGTCGTCTCTGTTGTCGTCGGGGTCGCCGTAGTTGAACCTTGAAGGCTGAGTACGCGTGGGCTGGACTTGAGGATAGCGTAGGCGCGGGTTAGAGCCGGGCGTGTTGTAGGACATGACGCTCTGGAGAGTCCGGTCGAGCCACCACAACTGACGGCTGGCCTCATTTAAGTTCGGAGGAGGTGGACCGTCCTCCTCGTGCCTGGCGAGCGCCCTCTCACGCCGATCCATGAAGAAGGCTTTCCAAGTTGGGAAATAGTCGGGATGTCAGTTGGAATTCCTCTGCTACTCCGGCGTGAGCTCGAAGTAGTAGTGGTTCGTGATGGCCATCCGGCGCACCACACCTAGAGGGACAGGAGGGACCGGCACGCCTTTGGCGCTCAGCATCCAGACAGCGGGGACGTAGTAGCCCGGCGGGCAGGGGTAGTTCAAGGCGCAAAAGCCTCCGCCTCCCTGGGGGTTAGTGGTATGGTGGAAGCCATGGGAAAGAGTGATGAGGTTGCAAATATTTTTTTCTTTTTTTCGTCTCTGTACCCAAGATTGTTGAGATCCACTGTTGTCATTCCGTACAGCTTGTCTACGTGAACCCCACCTCCTGTCAGCTTGATCTAGTTGCACCGAAACACCGGGACCTTAAAACAAGGTCCATAGTCAAGTTCCCATATCTCCTCTATGAACCCATAATACGTGGTCTTTTTCCCATTGTATTTTGCTGCATCGAAGCAGACACCACTGTTTTGGTTGGTGCTCTTTTTATCTTGGCCTATCGTGTAAAATGTATTTTTATTTATCTCGTACACTTGGAAAGTACATACAGTCGAAGATGGTGTCCTGGCCAACAAGTACAGCTGATCTCCAATAGTGGTGTTATTCGTGGGAAGTCTTTGTAGCAAGCCGCCAAAACTCGCCATGTGTTCACGTCTAATCCATTCATCAGACTGTCCCGGGTGTTTGAGGTGTATAAAATTCTTGTGTTCATTGATATACGGGGCAACCAAGATATAACTTTGTAAAATTGTGTAGTGTGCTTGATTGGAGAATGCCCGTGCCTACATATCATTGCTTTACATCCTAGGGTGCCTTTTCCATGCAGTCTCCCCTCATGTCATGATTGTGGAACACCAATCGCCTTAAGGTCAGGAATAAAGTCAACATAGAACTCAATGACCTCCTCTATTATATAGCCATTGGAGATGCTTCCTTCTGGCCTAGCACGGTTATGAACATATTTCTTTAAGACTCCCATGTACCTCTCAAAGGGGAACATATTATGTAGAAATACAGGACCGAGAATGGTAATCTCTTCTACTAGGTGAACCAGGAGATGCGTCATAATATTGAAGAAGAATGGTGGGAACACCAACTCGAAGCTGACAAGACATTGGGCCACATCTGTCTATAATCCTGGTAGGCTTTCTGGATAGATTACCTTCTGAGATGTTGCATTGAGGAATGTACAAAGCTTCACAATGGGTACTCGAACATTTTTAGGTAGAAGCCCCCTCAATGCAATCGAAAGCAATTGCGTCATAATCACGTGGCAATCATGAGACTTCAGGTTTTGGAATTTTTTCTCTGCCATATTTATTATTCCCTTTATATTCGATGAGAAGCCAGACGGGACCTTGATACTGCTCAGGCATTCAAAAAGATTTCCTTCTCTGCTTTGGTAAGAGCGTAGCTGGCAGGAGTTAAGTGGCGTCCTTTACCCTTCTCTCGTTCTCAGGATGCATATGCTTTTTAGATTCTTTCATATGTTGCTGGTCCTGCCGTGCCTCCGGTGTATCTTTTGTCTTCCCATACACTTCCAGGAAGCCTAGCAGGTTCACGCAAAGATTCTTCGTCACGTGCATCACGTCGATTGAAGAGCGGACCTCTAGGACTTTCAAATAGGGTAGGTCCCAAAATATAGATTGCTTCTTCCACATGAGCGCGTGTCCGGCAGCGTCATTCAGAA
Organism: Avena longiglumis; assembly: GCA_030063025.1. Lineage (NCBI taxonomy): Eukaryota > Viridiplantae > Streptophyta > Magnoliopsida > Poales > Poaceae > Avena > Avena longiglumis. Next base: position 578,317,058 of record CP125974.1, on the reverse strand, counting down.
CAGGTTGACTGCCAGGACCTTTTCCAAAGATTACTTCTAGGTCCTTAACCATACCAAATACTTCCTCACCAGTACGGAGGACATGCTTCCTCCGAGGTTCTACCTGACGTTTGAAATGCTTGCCTTTCTTTCTTACGGGATGCAAGTTCGGAAGAAATCGACGATGCCCTAGGTACACAACTTTCTTACATTTATCCAAATAAATACTTTCAGTGTCATCTAAACAGTGTGTGCATGCATTGTATCCCTTGTTTGTCTATCCTAAAATATTACTAAGAACAAGCCAATCATTGATGGTTACGAACAACAATGCTAGTAGGTTAAATTCCTCACGTTTGTGCTCATCCAGCACACGTACACCTTGTCCGTGCCACAGCTGTAAAAGTTCTTCAACTAATAGCCTTAGGTACACATCAATGTCGTTGCCGGGTTGCCTCGGGCCTTGGATGAGAACTGTCATCATAATGAACTTCCGCTTCATGCACAACCAAGGAGGAAGGTTATAGATACATAGAGTCACATGCCAGGTGTTGTGAATGCAGCTCTGCTCCCTAAAAGGATTCATGCCATCTGTAATTAGACCAAACCTTAAGTTTCTTGCATCACCTGTGAAGTCCGGGTACTCTCGCTCGACTTTTCTCCACTTTGACCCATCAGCGGGGTGTCTCAACATCGCGTCTTTCTTACAGTCTTCCATGTGTCATCGCAACAACTTGACATGCTCTTTGTTTCTGAAGAGACGTTTTAACCGTGGTATTATATAGGAGCATACCACATAACCTTGGCAGGAACCTTCTTCCTAGGTGCCTCGCCCTCAACATCGCCAGGGTCGTCTCGTCTGATCTTATACCGTAGTGCAGTGCATACCGGACATGCATCCAAATTCTCATACTTCTCACCGCGGTAGAGGATGCAGTCATTAATGCAGGCATGTATCTTATGCACGTCTAATCCTAGAGGGCAGACAACCTTCTTTTCTTGGTATGTACTGTCGGGCAATTTATTATTTCTTGGAAGCAGATTCTTCATTTTTACCAACAACTTTGAAAATGCGCTGTCAGTCACACCGTTCTCTGCCTTCCATTGCAGCAAATCTAGTGTGGTACCTATCTTTTTATGGCCATCTTCGCAAGTTGGGTACAACAATGTTTTGTGATCCTTTAACATCTGCTCCATCTTCTCCTTCTCCTTTTCAGTTTCACATTCTTCCTTTGCATCAATAATGGCCCGACCAAGATCGTCATCAGCGGGCCCATCTGCTGCCTCTTGATCTTCATCTACCCCCGTTGCAGTATCATCGTATTCAGGATACATATTATGATAGTTGTCACCATCCCTTTCTTCTTTGTTGTCTTCCATCATAACCCTTCTTTCTCCGTGCTTGGTCCAACAATTATAGCTAGGCATAAAACCGGACCGAAGCAGGTGGGCGTGAATGGTTTTGGTATTGAGTTGTCTTTCTTGTTCTAACAGTCAACACATGGACATCACATAAAACCATTGTGACCACGGTTTGCCTTAGCCACAATGATGAAATTTTGGAGGCCCGTACTATAATCGGAAGTGTGTCGGCCACCGTACATCCATTGCCGGTTCATCTGCATTATATAATTAATTATGTATATCAAAAATCAATACAGTACATCATGAATTAATAGGGATATGACCATTTTTACAGTATATCAATGACACGTGAAAGGATAAAGTTGCCGACCTCGACCAAGAAGGAAAAAGCAACGAGAAAACTTAATTCGAGCTCTCGGGCATTTCACCGAACATCTCTTGTGCATAGAAAGAAAACACAAACTAGCACACCTCTCACCCTCTTTGCTAAGCTCCAAAATGAGAGAGAGAGAGAGAGAGAGAGAGAGAGAGAGAGAGAGAGAGAGAGGTGTGGGACGCGGTGTATTATATAGACGCACTCCCTTTAACACCGCTTCAAGCCACGAACCGGTGTTAAAGGGGGTGCTGCGCGGCTCGGTGGTGCAGGGCCTTTAATACCAGTTCGTGGCTCGAACCGGTTTTAAAGGGGTGTGCCTTTTTGCTACACGAGCCACGCTGGTATAGGCAACCCCTTTAACACCGGTTCGTAGGAGAACCGGTGTTAAAGCCCAATTCCGACCTCAACTAAAGGCCTCGTTTTCACTAGTGTTTGCTACTAGTACAAAGATGATCATCTAAAAAATCATAGGTGATAAGTAGCCATTGACTACTCTATATCTTTTGTTTATTTCTTCTAGTAGGAAACCATGGTCAGTCAAATATCTTCTTGTTTCTCCGATTAAAATTGAATAAACTAGACTCCTTCCTATGTCCCCGGGGTGGCTATAAGAAAACGTTGATTATTGCAGGAGCTAAGCAGATCTATGGACAGAGCGGAAGTGGATGAAACAGGTGCAACGCAAATGTTGTAGGAGAAAGATCTTATACCTGTCAAGTCGTGGATATCGAACATGTAATGTCACACAGTTTTCTCCAGAAGCACGTGTTGTACGTGCATGCGCTATGAGTCCTAATATTCAACACGTTTTTAGACAGATCGTTTGACAACATGCTCATGCTCCTATTGCTAGATGAACAGGAGGAGAATAGTCGTGCATCCAAGTCTACCACTTAGCAGTTCTCCAAGTTATCGAGATAGGACCAAACACGCGATAGGCAGACCTGTATCGGCCAAGCCACAAATCTTATACCGACAAAACCAAGGTAGACCTGATAGATTTGCACCGGATACTCTAACTTGTGTACTTCGTACATGCACACACCAACCGTTTAACATTAATATTTTTCCGCATTCGCATGTCAAGAATACGTTTCGCTCGAGCGTTCGTTGTCTAATGCACATGAGAAACAACATGAAGACATGCAACGTGAGACACAAGTATTTGGAGAAATGGCAAATGTGTACGGTAACACAGAAAACACTCCGGCGCAAAACAAAAATAAGACACAAATTTTCATGTATCTTTATTTTAAAGACATGAACAAAAAAAAGTTTGCAATACACCTTTATATAGTACAGCCCTAAACAAACTAAATTAAACTATGCAGCGGTGCTACGACCGTTGACTCTAGAAGTCTATTCTTGATGGTCTCGACGTCCTTAAGGAGGAGCATCCTCTTATTCTCCTTCACATCTCCGAGGACAACGACGCTATTGTATTTAAACATATGTAACGACCTGATGATGGCTTCGTTGGTCATGACTCGTCGGTTTCTCTGCTAGGACTCTTTTTCGCTTCATCCGCGCCATGGCCGGGACGTTTTCCTCCTTTTTCTCTCTTGAGAATCGAGAGGAGGCAACGAGCAGAGAACTCAGTTGGCCGGAGAGAGAACTCGTCCAGCCGAAGAATATGAAAAGCCCAGAAATAGAAAGAAAAAAGTTAATGTAAGACGATTAAGCTAAAAAGAGTCCTACAACAAAACAGTGGCAAGGGGACATATCATGTGCCCTGGTGACGGCAGGTGGTTGTTCCTCCGTTGACAGGCTGAAGACGAAGCCAAGGGAGCTTGGTTGTACAACAGAAGCCTGACGCGGACAGGACTCCAAATGCAGTAAAAGCTTCACAACATCGTCAGATAAAACATGAACGGCTTGAACAGATGACCCTAGAAAGCATACATAGAAGAGTTGTTAGGCACACGAAAAAAAGAAAATTGGCAAGAATTAGAAAAAAAAACTAATCGTAGAAAAGATGCGGGGAATGTACCATGAGGAGAAGCATTTCGAAGAGCGGGTCACGTAAGACGTCGGCGATGATCGCGTCCACTCGTGTCCTGTCCATGATCTTTCGCGTCAACAAAAACAGACAACCCAAGAGAGCATAGAAAGAGCACGTCACGTAAAAGACATGCCAAGAAAGCGAGAAAAACAAAATTGAAATAGAATAGAGGGAGGCAACATACCGACTGGCTCACGTAAGATGCTAGCGATGAGCCTATCGAAGAATTAGAGTTCAGAAGCCATAACCTCCAAACGTTGTTGTTCATCGGCAAGATCTAAGAATAAAAAATTAGGAATGCCAATCCAAAGTTTCAGAGAAAAATGTAGAGAAAAAACATTCAACCTAAGGCAACATACCTTGCTTTACCCGAATATGAGACAGCTCGTCTCCATTGGAAGCCGCCGAAAAAGCAAGAGCTGTCCGGCAAGTGGGAGGAGCCTGAAAGAAAAAACACACGATAAAACAAACACATGTTACACAATGCAGCGAACTAAAATAAATACAAAGATTACGAAATATATATACCTTTTTTTAAGCGCAGACATTAAAGCGAAAAAGCTGCATGATGAAAAACGAAATAAGGAATAAAACATAGGTAATTTGAAGCGTACTTACCACGCGAAATCGCTTTATGATCGAGAATAGAAAGATCCCTACAGAACCAGAAAGACGATCTGAGTACAAAAAGAGTGGAGGAGCCAATCGCGAGATGTATGCAAGAGGGATGTACCGGTCGTGATTAAGAACGAAGAGGAAGTACCTCCGGCGAAGATAGCACCGTGTAGAAAACTAAAGCTGGGGAAGAGAAGGTCGAAGAAGAAGTAGCACCGCAAGGAGAGCGCCATACAGAAGCCAGAGCAAGAAGAAGGGAAGAACGAAATAACAACGAAGGGTCTCGGCACCGCAAGGAGCATGAAGAAGAGTCGTGAACGACGGAGAAGTCATGTCCTCACATAAAACCGCGTACCACACGTAGGATGCGATAAAAACGTAGGAAGATTCTCGCCAACGATAGTCTGCACCGCCAACAGTGCTATCCGTCGTGATAAAACGCATCCGACGAGGGATACGATACCAGATCGACCGAGGACAGGACCCCTAGCATGATCTATACGCGATAAACCGCGTCTGCCTACGTGTACTTGTACACTCTACGATGCCACCGCAGCTCTCCAACCGCGAAAACCGGCAACGTCTACGGTCTACGCTGATAGATGGTACGGTTTTACGGCGCCACATCGGCTCTTGACGGGCCCCACGTCCGCGAGAAACCGTGGCCGGCATGGGCTTATGGCCCCACATCGGCTACGTGCGGGCCCCATGTCTGCGAGAAGCCGCGACCTGCATGGGCTGATGACGCCACATAGGCTCTTGATGGGCCCTGCCACCCAATGATGCGGAGGACTGTCGCGGCACGGACACCTCTCACGGAGCAAGGTCATGCCCTCTTACACTGACGGCAGGCCCATGACACGCGCAGGATTCATTGTCCAGTGACGCGGGGTACGACATGGCGCGCGGCACCCGTCCTCGGCAGGGAATCTTGTGCCTTGGCGTGCAGTGGGCCCTGCCTCCTGAAAGAGGAGGGCTCCGTTGCGACCGCGCTGCATGTCCTATCCGGCGTCCTTCCCACGGCAGAAAAGAATCGGGACGACGTGGATAGCACTTTGGACCAAAACAATCTAGCACTATTATTTACTCTAACGTAGAAGGCTGCTCAGTCATAAGTGGAGCCACTAATAGCTTGTCCCTCTTGATGGTTTTAACTTTCCTTCTTAGAATAATTTAGCCAAGATTTATGACTTTGCTTGCCATTTGAAACTTTAACTGAGCCCACTACAGGGAACAAAAGGGTGAAACTTAATGCCCCCTTGTCTTTTACATATAAATCCAGTTCTAATGATTGATATAACTTGCAGGTGAATGCCTTGGAACTATGGACATCCTGGCTCCACTACTTGGATTAGAGCATCTCTAGCCGCGCCCTCAACTAATTTGTAGGTGCACACCCTTGACACGGGAAACCTCTCCAGCCGCATGACTTGGAGTTGCGAGGCCGAGGTGAGCGTGGCGATCGATGGAGAGGGGGCAAGGGGAGCGAAGAGCAGCGGTCGGCGACTAGGGGAGGCGAGCTGTAGTCGGTGGGAGGTAGGGGTAGGTGGGTGTGGCTATGCAGGATGTGGGCGTCATGGGAGAGAGAGAGGAGAGACGGGAGAGGGAGGGGCTAGGCTGACTGTGGGCCTGGTTGCATGTAAAACGTTTTTCAGCGTCCCGACTAGTGACGGACCCAGGATTTACTTAATAGGTATGCAAAGTTAGGAACTTTTTTCTGAGAATATAATCAATAAAAATACAAATCTTTCATAGTACTAACAATGTTATTTAATTACACTGAGAACAAGAAAAAAATTACAAGAAAATTTGTGGGTGGAGAAACATAGAATTTAACTTTTTATTTTCCACACATACAAATATACAATATACATCTGTCAAACGTTAAACATAAAAAAATTCTACAATAAATCGACCAGTACAAAACAATGATGATCCATTCTAAGCTGGAGATAATAAGAAAATGAGAAATTAACCACTCGTTCTAGGCTCTATCAACAAAAGCCCCACTCGTTCTAGGCATCTCGGCCGGACATTTTGACAAAATGAGCAGCGAAAACAGCCCAAAGTGAAGCCAGGCCCAGGTGGGGAGCACGGGTCATGGGAGGGCTCGGGATGTCTGTACGTTTCGACTTTAGCAGTGTTCTACACGTAAAAAGGTCGCCAATACACACTATACCGTAGATGTGTATATGAGCTTATAAGCTGCTTTTATTTTGCATAGAATATTGAATATTCATTGCATACTCTTAAATTAGTCTAGCTCCACCCTAGCCCCCACTCGCCTCCCTGTGCGCTAGGGGTTTAGAAGGATGATGGGAGTGTTTTTTTTTTGTTGCTGGTGTCCCCATTTAGAGTTTGGGAGCACCGGGGCCGGCTAGAGATGCTCTTATTCCTATCATAAACATCTTTCTACCCATTTTGTTTATGAATATGCAAAAGACTTGCATGTCATGGCCTTAAGAAGAGAGATAGTTTTTTAACAGTACCCGTAAGAAAAAAGAGTGATAGTTTGATACAACCTTGTTACAAGATTTATCCAACCGATCCACTGGACCGCTACTTTTTTTTCGAAATGGGGTTGGCCCCGGCCTCTGCATCCTCGGATGCACACAACCATTTATTAAAAGGTAGTATCAAGTAACAGGTTTAAAATATCTTAAATTATAACTCATGAATCAGATAAGGTTGATACAAACACCAACCATCTGAACAAAACTGAAAGCCTCACAAGAGAATGCATATTGAATCTAGACATTAGTCAATCTACTAGTATGCCGCCACGAAACCTGTCGATAAATATCCGACGCTACCGCCACAAGTCGGTTGCACCCAGAGACCATAGATTGCCGCCGATGCTCTGGTAGAAAGAAAGCCCAAAGCTGAATCAAGTGTGTCTCCATATGGATAACTTGCAAAAAAGATAAAACTTCGGCCTTGTTAAAAATAATATTATTTCGGCATTTCCAAATGGACCAACATAAAGCTAAAACGCCTATACGAATTCCAGCTTTATTTGTCCTATCCACTCCATTAAGCCAATTCCCAAACATATTAGTGATATTGGTTGGAGGAGGGAGATCATATGTGCAAAAAAATACGCTAAATAATTTTTGCAAAAGGATATGAAAGAAATAAATGTTCAATTGTTTTGACCTCCTCACAAAAGTAACATTTTTTACAACCTGTCCAATTTCTCTTTGCAAGAGTATATTTAGTGAGCAAAACCTTTCTATTAAGGAACCACATGAAGATTGTAATTTTTTGAGGTATTTTTAGTTTCCAAAGATAGCGAGAAGGAAATTTTGGATGTCCATTCATAAGATCTTTGTACATACACTTAACAGTAAAAAGCCTGTTTTCTGTCAATTTCCATATAAAAGAATCCTGATTCTCTGACAAAATTATAGGCATCAGTCTCTGCACAAGATGCAACCCATTTGTCTCCAGTTAGATTCCTTCGAAATCCAATTCTAAGTGGATTATGGGATAATACATCATAAACAGACACATTTTTCCATTCACAATGTTGTAAAGGGAAGGATATTGTTGGGCAAGTGACCTCTCCATCTTTTACCCCCATTAGGCCCTTCCAAAAGGGAGCATCAGTTGGTTTTTCTTCAACTTGTGATAAGGTTTTATTCTTCAGGTATTTATTATGTAGCAACTCTTGCCACACTCCATCTTCTGTTAATAGTTTACAAATCCATTTGCTTAATAAGCATTTGTTCTTGAGCTCTAACACTTCAATTCCCAGCCCACCTTGATCCTTTGGGCGGCACAGAATTTTTCATCTCGATAATCTATATTTCGTCTCATGTTCATCATTTCCCCAAAAAAAAAAGCGTGTACGATAGAAATCCAACCTTTGTCCTAACACCCTTTGGTACTTCTAGAAATGATAACACGAACATGGGCATGCTAGATAAAACCGAGTTTATTAGGACTAGTCTATCCCCATAGGACAAGAGTTTACCTTGCCAACATCCTAACTTACTCTCAAAACGGTTCTCCACAGGATTCCATTCAGAGTTCCGGAGCTTCCTATAATGTATAGGTACCCCAAGATACCTAAATGGTAAGGATCCCGACTCACATCCGAAAATATCTTTATATACCTGTTCTTGTTCGGAAGCTTTTCCAAAACAAAAAAATCTCACTTTTATGAAAATTAATCTTAAGTACAGATAACTGCTCGAAAATACATAGAGTGGGCTTCATATTCACCGCCTTGTGAAAATCATGTTCCATAGAAAATATTGTGTCATCGACATACTGAAGAATAGAAACTCCCCCCTCGACAAGATGGGGTATTAATCCACCAACCTGACCATTTTCTTTCGCTCTAGCGATCGGTACAGCCAGCATGTCGGCAACAATATTAAAAAATATGGGTGACAAAGGGTTCCCTTGTCTCGGTCCTTTTCTTGTTTGAAAGTAATGGCCAATGTCATCATTGACACGAATGCCTACACTTCCTCCTTGAACAAAACTCTCGCTCCACTTACACCACAAAGGATCAAAACCTTTCATACGTTGGACTTGTTGCGAAAACGGCCATTTCACTTTATCGTACGCCTTCTCAAAGTCCATTTTACATAATACATCATTCATTTTCTTCCTATGAATCTCATGGATAGTTTCATGTAGCACCACGACCCCTTCTAGAATATGCCTTCTAGACATAAAAGTTGTTTGCGTTGGTCTAATTATTTTGTGAGCAATCACAGTAATACGATTAGTTTCTAATTTTGTAAATACTTTAAAACTAACATTAAGAAGACATATAGGTCTGTAATGTTCAATTTGAACCGCATTTTCTTTTTTGGGTAGTAATGTTATAACTCCAAAGTTTAATCTAAACAGAGGTAATTCGGCCTTATGCAACTATGCAAATAATGACATCAAATCATGTTTTATAATAGCCAAAAAAGTTTAATAGAACTCGGCGGGAAATCCATCCGGCCCCGGAGCCTTGTTATGTTCCATCGATGATATAGCTTCTAATACTTCTTTCTTAGCAAAATCAGATATTAGAATTTCATTCTCTTCAATAGAAATTTGCGGTATATCATAATTCACGTCTTCCATAAGCGTGAAATTATTGGGAGTCATCTCCCCAAAGAGTTTCTTGTAATATGCTAAAATATACACTTTTAAGTTCTCTTCCCCCACAATAGTTCCTTCCTCTTGTTCTAATTGGAATATCTTTTTTTTCCTATGTTTGCCACTAGCAATCAAATGAAAATATTTAGTATTCTCACCTCCCTCCTTAATATGCTTAACTTTAGCACGCTGAGCCCACTTGAACTCCTCATCACGCCTAATTTTAGTCACTTGCTCATTTGCAAGTCTCAACTGAACTCTTTCTAAATCCGACAGCGGATTAGACTTAGCCTTAATATATAACTCATCAATGATAGATAAAAGTTTTTTTTCTTTCTTATATTTTCCACTTCGATTCTTTGCCCACCCACGAAGAAAGCGACGTAAATGACCATTTTTTTGCTGCCATATTTCAATAGGTGTACCGCCAAAAGACATAGCTGCACATTCAGCCGCAGCCATATCAAAAAAAACTTCTTGATGTAACCACGAGTGTTCGAACGAGAATCTCGGATTATTAACCAAGTGGGCCTGATTTCCTGAATCAATAAGAAGTGGAGTATGGTCTGACCCAGAACGTGTCATGGCCCGTACCGTCACAGGAGGAAACTTTTGCTCCCACTCCACACTGGAGATAATTTGATATAATTTTTTGTAGGTAGGAGTTTCCCTACGGTTTGCCCAAGTCAATTGTCTACCAGAGAGAGCAATCTCTTGTAAGTTTAGACTTTCGATTAGGCCATGGCGAATTAAACTTATTATTATTTGTATTCTCTCTTCTCCTCAGAATATTAACCCCCCCCCCCCCCCTCCCCCAACCAGAAGAGGAAGTGTCTCATTTTTGCAAACGCGCACCAGCTCAGCAAGAAATTCATGTTTTAGATTTTCTTGAGCAGCCCCATAGACAGGTACCTAAATCCACTTGATGCCATCAGAGCGGCATTTCATATGAAATTTAACACAGTAGTCACCCGTATCTACCTTGTTGATTTGTAGCGTAGCCATATTAATACCCACAAGGATACCATCAGAACTCCAGTGTGGAGGTAAGCAAAACCATGCAAAGTCCAACCCGGGTGTTAGGTGTTTAAGAAAAGGAGTCGTGAAATTCCATCTGCCTGTTTCCAACAGGGCAAAAAAATCTAATCTTTGTTCTCCTATGGTCTCAGGGGTGAATAAAGTTTAGTCGTATCCTGAAAACCTTCACTACTCCAAAACATACCCTTTAGCCCTTGCATCTTAATATGTTTTCTTAATCCTGATCCTAGTACCTCTGCGAACCGAAGTGTTATCGTATTCCTTTATTTTATGCCCACTCGTCCGTTTGGTTTCTTGAACAAAATTCTCGACAAGATCCTCTTGTTCAGTAATCTCATCATCCACTAGATCCTCACAAAGGTCAGATACACGTGATACCAAAAGGTTTGCTAGTCCCTCATCATTCTTTTCTTTAGCGTGTTGTAATAAAGTCAAGGTACGGTTGAATTCGTTATCTTTTACTAGATTCACTGCAACATTTCTTTGTACCGAATTTTGACCCAAAGACACCCCAATAGATTGTGCTCTATCAATAATTTCAGTATTCGAAAAAGATAATATGGAAAAATTGAATTCGTACCTTTGTACTCATCGCGGCGCTGCACGGCGTTGCTTAGCCTCTCCATCACCGTAGCATCTGCATCCGATTGCACCCTAATGCGGTCAATTGATCGCACTATGGTTTCTAGGGCCGAAACACCTCCGAAGGTAATAACCTCAGCCAGCGTCGGTGCCGAGCGTGCAAGAGCCACACCATTGTAGCTTGTGGAAAGATTCCCAAACCCCAGCTTATCTCCAGCACCCTCCTTGGCCAATGGCGTGTACGGTGTGCCCATCTTCATTTTATGTGGTGCCTCAGTAGCATATGCCTCTTTGTTCAAAATCCCGCTTGTCGTCGTTGGTGTTTTGCTGATACCTTCTTCGGTGTGCATCAACTTGACATCAAAAGACAAATCCTTGTTTTCTTTAGACGAGATGGTCTCCATATCTTTCACCACCACATCACTGCGGATAGGGATAGGGAGAGGCACATCCGCAACCCATTAAAGATACATAATTACTTCTCAGCGCCTAGGCGCCAGGAAGACGTCCCCAGTGCACCGTCTATCCGAACGACGCGTGTCCAGAAATAAATCCAGATCTCATATGCACGGGCGCTAGATCGTCAACTCTCGCACCTCTAAAAAAGGCAAGGTTCTGTTGTACTGTGGTGTACGGAACAGAAAAAGAAAGGACTCTATGTAATTTTTTAGAAATTGGAAACACTATAACGTTTGAACCATATGTCGGAATTAAGATCCGTTTTCACTTTCGGAACCCTCGCAACGAACTCTTCAAAACTAGATCTGTTTCGGAACCCTCGCAACGAACTCTTCAAAGCAATATTCGTATCTTAACAAATTTGAGTCACCTAATGAGCTTGGCGAGACAACTTTTTGTGCCTAGTAAGCAACTTTTGTGCCCCAGTAAGCAAAGTTGTCTCGCCGGGCTCTAAAGTTGCCTCGCCAAACACCAAAAGTTTCCTCGTCGGGCAGAAGTTGCCTCTCCAGGCTTCAAAGTTGCCTCGTCGGGCACCAAAGTTGCCTTGCCAGGAAAATTTGCCTCGCCGGGCTCTAAAATTGCCTCGTCAGGCACTGAAGTTGTCTCGCCGGACAAAAGTTGTCTCGTCGGGCTCCGAAGTTGTCTCGCCGGGCTTCAAAGTTGCCTCGCCGGGCATCGAACTTGCCTCGTCGGGCTTCAAAATTGCCTCGCCAGGCACCAAAGTTGCCTCGTCGGGAAAAACTTGCCTCGTGGGGCACCGAAGTTGCCTCGTCGGGCTCCGAAGTTGCCTCTCCGGGCTTCAAAGTTTTTGGAAGTTGCTAAGTCGGGCACCAAAGTTGCCTCGCCAGGCTTCGAAGTTGCCTTCCCAAGCTCGAAGTTGCTTAACTGTAGAGCCCGACGGGGCAACTTCTGTGCCTAACAAAGCAACTTCGGTAGTCCATTAGGATGGCGGTGTGGCAGTCGCTGGACACCAAAGTTGTTTTTATCGCGAAGTTGTGTCGTTCACAAAAGTTGCTTTGTCATGCACAAAAGTTGCTTTGCCGTGCATAAAAGTTGCTTATTAAAAAAGTTTGTCGAAACATAGGCAAACGGGATCTAGTTTTGAAGATCTCGTCGCGAGGGTATCAAAAATGAAAACGGATCGTAATTTCAATGCTAGGTTCAAAAGTTATCGTGTTTGAAGTTTATCAAAAAAGTATTAATTGCATGACGACATCCTATTTGCATGCATCTGTAAGAGTTGGTACTTAATTACGATATGGAGCGCCCTAGATGTCTTTCTGGCGCCCGCTAGACCAGCCTTTAAAGATATTTTCATTATATTCAAAGTCTAATAAAACATCATCCTTTTGAGAAGAAACACAAGAACCATTTTTATTAGTTCCTCGACATTATCTATTATTTAATGTGGCGTCTCCATAGAACATAACTCTTCTCCTACAACCTCGTCCATCTGTAAAGACACCGACAGAGATTTACCACCCAGGTCATCAATGTTACAGGGTAGTTCATCATGATCCTCATTTACCTCCATTGGTGTAGTGATCCTCCCAGGTTGCAACCGCTCGGCCTCCTGAGACAGCTCCTTGGTCTCATTAGTCGTGCAGATGATCTTGTGTACCACCTTCGCAACACTGCTTGGTGGGATTGAAAAGGGTACAGTGATCCCCTGATTCAAAATGAACTGGTTATAACTTTCTTCGCATAAAGGATTCAGAGCAACATCATTTTTTTAGTTAGAGAGCAAGAATCATTAGAAACAAATACCTCTGTATTGGCCAACTGAAACGACCCAACACTAATAGTATGCGACGCCATCTGGTTTCCTCTCCCATAGGATACATGATGCGCTTCCTCATTCATGCTAGCATCCTTTCACCCACTAGTCTCATCATTAGCCTTATCCTCCTCCATTTCATTGTTGTTATTCTTGTTTACTTTATTATATCCATCCGCACCATCCTCTTTGCTAGGGTCATCTCTCAACTCAGCTCGAGCACTCTGAATTTCTTATTTTTCCATTTTAATATTTATCCTATAGAAACCTCTTTTGATCCATAAATCAAGATATGGTGGAATAAAAGATGGATCCACGCAAGAAAACTATAGCCGAACAACCCCATGCTTCCTAGTATAGGGCATATCCACACTTTTGTTTTCCCAGCCAGTGAACCAAGTCCCCATAAAGCCAAGAAATCACCTCTGACATCTTTAGGGACTCCATCAAATTGTGCCCATATCTGAGGTAATTATAAAAGAGGTTCTTCCACAATTCCCCACTCATGAAAGCTGAGTAGAATAGTAGTATCTGGTATGTGATAGTGTTTTAGCTTTCATCCGTTGCACTTGAATTTTAGTGGGAAACTTCACCTTGAAAATGTTTTTCTGTACCTCAATTACTTCCCATATGTAGTTCTCCGAGAGCACAAGCCTCTTAAGCACCTCAATGAGTTGAGCAACTGATAAATATCCACCTTGTACCGAAACCATACCAACACGCGAGTTCTCAACTCGAGGATTGTAAGTTTCAGACGCTGGCAATTCCAAAACAGGCGTGGCAGGCTGCCGTGTTGCGTCGGAAGGCTGCCGAGGCATAGCCCCACGGCAAACGATGCCGACCTGGGCTTTGCGAAGCCTGCCCCTTACGAGAGACAGGTCCAACAAAGCGATTCGCAATCTTCCAACAGCGAGCGCCAGGCCGGGCGAAACTGGCCCAAAGCCTGAAAATCTGAATTCACCGAATTTATCGGATCTCCATAGCCGCGATCCGCTGCTGTCGCCGTCTCTCAATCCTCTTGGCCACCCTTGAAGATGATTCATGCAAATCGATGCCATCATCAGTCCCGGGCGTGCACGAGGAATCTCCGAGACCCTAATAGTCGAAGGAATCTACTCATCGTCCCCCGACGATAGCGCCCAAAACCTTCCTCTCGCCGGCGAGGAACAGCCTGAGTGCGTTCCAGAGTCGCCTTCGTGGTCGCCCTCAACGGTCATTCGGAACTTGGGTAGCTCGTCATTCATCGATCTATCGGGCACGTGATTCCTCTTGTCTGGCGCACAGGGTGCTGTGAGGCCGTTACCACGCCTCTTCCGGCCTCCTCGTATGGAAACTACGTAGCTAGGAACTACTCATCACGACTCCCTTTGTCTGCCGCCTAGGTAGCTTCCAGTTTCCACAGCCCAAACTCCTCGCTTGTATTGCCGTTAAAAGTTCCTATTGTTTCTTTCTAGCCAGAGGCGTCTGCAGAACGCTATGCTCAAAGAAGCCGGTCCCTTTCTCCTGCTCTTCGGTTGGCAGCTGTGCCACCATGATCTCAAAGTACTGTCTTGCTCTACCCATTTCAGCAGGAGGTACTTTTCTTACTAGCAATTCAAACTGGATGTAATACTAGCTTGCTAATTGTGCTATTTACCTGCAGGTCTCTTTGTAGAAGATATGTGGTACCCAATCAAGAGATGAGTCACAAAATTTTATTTGGCATGTCAATGTCACGAGTTGAGATGATTGAACGTGTGTATAGTACTGTAAAAGTTAGTATTTTGTTGGTGGCGCACAACTGAATGCATGTGTTGGTGTTGTGGCATAACAGCATGGCAGAGAAAGCATTCAGGCGGTAGGAACGAAACAGGCAAAAGTTTTGTTTTATATTAACCATCTATGTTCTTTTGAAACAAGTACTAACCAGCTATATGTGATTCATAAACTCCTAAGGCGGGGCAGTTTAGGCTACAAAGAACTACGCTTTAGAAATGTCATATTTCAATTATTTATGAACAGTATGTACTGAATTCTTAATCGGTCAAAGATGTTTTGTATGTAACTACACGATCCTACACAATAAAAACTTGATTCATTCAGTTATAATCGTAAACCATGTTTCATAATATCAACGCCAGTTCTTTGGCGTTTTCATGAGAAAGGGTGATGTATATATTGAGCCGCCTAATGAAGGGTTTTAGTGGGAAACGCCACTAAAACCAGGCCAAAAACATACTTCCAAAAGAAAAAATAGACGTGTGTATCATCCTAAGTGAGGCATTTCCAGCGTGCATTGTCTACCCGGAAATGCCTCACTTAGGATGATATACACGTCTATTTTTTTCTTCTTGGAAGTATGTTTTGTCCGACTAGCAAGTATATCATCGAAGTACAGAGGCATCGTCTCACAACGTTTTGCCATATGCATGCACGTTCGCATGTACCAACATAACCATCATGTCCTCAGCCAAACGTTTTCAGTCGCATTAATCTCCGCGCTGTTAGAACTCACCCACGAGCTCACCAACGCAAATGTACATCACATGCATCCATTAAAATGAGATCATCCCAAAACTCCACAAATAGCATGCATTATTGAGCAACTGCAGCGACCCACCAGCTAAACATATATATCCAGCCGCGCATGTATTATTCTCCGCTGCCAGCTAGCTAGTGAAAATGAGTAAAAACCCACCCACCAGCTCAGTAGCTCACCAGCTAGCACAAATGTATACTCCCCCCATCCTACTAAGGCTCAAGGCATATAACTTTTTTGAAAACGTCACAAATAGAGTCCACCCACCAAATAGAACCCACCCACCAGTATATATATGGGACATGGCATTCTAAAAACGTCATAAATAGCAATCCATTATTGAATTACCGACGACCCACCAGCTAAGCGACACAAATTGACGACGCTTCGTTCCGAAGACGCGCGCGCCATTTGGTGTTCACCCCTGCCCTCACACCGCCGTTGTCTGGGCCAAGATCGGATTCACAACCACCGCTATACCCCTTCAGCCAGTTGTGGACTATGTACGCGGCACACCACCTACCTGTCTCCCTCGGTCTGGAATCCATAGCGCTAGCTGATCATTCTTTGGAAGATATAGGATGCGAGAAGTGCAAAAGGTGTTTAGGGAATATGATCAAAGCTGCAACGAAAATGTAAAAAAAAAAACAAATCCATCTCTCACCTCACTCTCTTGGACACACCGCGTTCAGGCATTGGGGGATCAATAGGTGGCTGCCACGTCGTGCTGTAATCACCTATCCCTCCGTCACGGTTAACTATGTTCCATTTTAATGCACTACTCCCATGTGCCAATCCCACAAAATAAAGCAAATCATCACAAACCACACAAACAACATCGTAACTGGTACCTAGACTTACCTGGGCAAAACTCGGGCTTCAGACCGGGCCCAAAAAGCCCGATGCTGAAGGCGTAGGCCTGAGCCTGGCCTGACCGTCAAGCCTATAAAATCAGGCCCGAGCAGCCCCTGCCGAAATCACCGATTTGGTAAGCATCAGCCCGACTCGATCTATTGTCAAGTTGAAAATACCAGGCCAGAGCCCGCCCAATGGTGGAGTTTGACCCGCCCTGGCCCGAGATTTTCTAGCCATGCCGGTCGGGTCGGGCTGCCCATTACCGTCAGGCCTATAAAATCAGATCCGAGCCCAAAAGATCCCAACCAGGCCCGAGCAGCCCTTGCCTAAATCACCGATTTGGTAAGCCTGGTCCCGACTCGATCTATTGTCGGTTTGAAAACACCAGGCCAGAGCCCGCCTGATGGTGCAGTTTGGCCCAGCCTGGCCTGGGATTTTCTAGCCAGGCCGGGCTGCCTATGGCCAGGTTTAATACCTACTAGGTCGAATTATTGTATACAGTTATTTACAAAAGGTCATAGGGTCACGCAGATGGTTTTCGGGCACGCCTCGACGCCATCCCTTCTCTGTTTCTAGGTCGTTTCTCCCCTCTTTCTCGCTAGTGGTGGTGCGTGGGAGTGCAGGGAGACACTATCTATCATATGGAGGGATTGTAGTAGCGTTACGCGGTGGAACTTCATTAGTGATGGCGGTGATGCTTCTGGCAGCATGTTCCATTTGGGAGGGAGAAGACATCAGGGCCCAATGACCTCGATGTTTATTTTTATTTTTTCAGAGGTGCATGTAATGTTGGTTTGATCAATGTGGCGAGTTTAGTGGTTCTAGTCCAGATCTGAGGCTTGTTCTTCATGCCTCGATCTGGTCTAGCCCAATGCGTGGCACATTGGTAGCACCCTCCACTTCCTAATCGGCGCAAGGGTCGAGCATTCTGCTCATGCTGAGTTGCTTTCCTTGATTTAGGCACTTCACGGTGCTGGTTGTCGACGAGAATGGTACTATGAGTGGCGTGCAAGTAGTTTGGTGTGCCCTAGGTGTGGTGTCGACATCGGTCTTCGCTAGCTCCATCTCCTTGCCTAGAGAAAATTACAAAAAACCACCACAATTCGAGGTCAAGGATCAAAAGACCACCGGTTTCCAAAACATTCGCAAATCACCACCGGTTTTGGTTGATAATGGGACAGAATGCACTGGTTTAATTTTTAGATGGTCTAATCGGTATTATAAAAGGAGGGCCCACTAGCAGGCGTGACGTGGTCCGTATTGATGAAGAGGCATTGCTGGCCGTTAATGGCACCATGTCGGCATGTCCTAACCTAGCCCTTGGTTAGTTCAAACCGCTTTCACTCTCCATTCTTGTGTTCTCTCCACTCCACACCATGGCCACGGACAATCTTGGGGATGGAGGAGATGGAATCGACGGAGGCACGAGCTTAGGGGCGATTTCCGACGGTCAACCCTCGTGGAGAAGGAGGATTGTTGTGGCAGCTCAAACCCGATTGCGACAAAGAAGACAATGTTCCTAGCAGCGGCCACATCACTAGGAAGGGCCTGGACTGATTTACCATCACAGCAAAGCACTCGCTTTACATCGTTGCTCGGCGGAGTAGAGTAAGCATTCCTCTTTCCATCTCCTTCATAGCTACAGATGTGGGGCTAGGGTTTTAGATTTTGGTCTAGGGTTTCGGTCAAAGTTGATTACTTATTTATTCTTTAATTTCTGTAGCTTGGATATTTTTTATTGGGACGTTAGATTTCATTTCCAAGGCAATAACATTTTTTAAAGATCAGTAGGGCAAAGTGACATCACATATATGAATTTTCTTGCTATGATAGAGACTGAAGGTTATGGAATAAATGACAGTATGTAGTATGGTAGTGTTGAGGGTCAAGGTGTGTGAGGGATGGAACTAATTGATGGTATGTCTAAGGTTCATAAAATGATGAAGAATTTGAGGATAAGAGGTGTGTTCCCATCACTGTATTTAGAGGTAGAGATGCTCTGTGTCCAAATATAAATACTGCAGAAGAGGACTTTTTCCCATATCTGAAATTGGAGTGCCAGTCTTGTACACTGTTGATGATGATGGGTTTTATTTCCTAGTCAAGAAACGGACAATCAAGATTACAAGGAAATTGTTTGTGTTGAAGATGGGTGGGACTATCTATATACACAACAAAGCAACAATTTAAAGCAGAAAGGCAAGGAGATATGTGAAGAAACCGAAGATGAAGAGGAGGATGAAGGTTGGGAAGAAGTTTTCGCTGATGATTTCATATTTGATGATGCATAGTTGATAAACCCCAAGACCTGGGAATCACTGTAGTACCTCTCAAGGTGGAAGTAGGGTATTGATACACATGAGCAAGAAGGAAAAGCTATTTATTCTCTCCAACTAAACTGTCACAAGTTTTAGTTGTTTATGCACTAAACAAGTTACTGGAACAAGGAGGTTGATTTAATACAAGAAATTAAAGTTCAACAATATAAAAGTATCCCAATCATCTTCAATAAAAGAGGACAAGACAAAGGTTTTCTGTTTTAGGAATAATGGACATGGATTCATGGGTTCACTCAATCCTCTCTCTCTCCATCTATGGTGGTAGTGATCATGTTAGATAATAAAATTACACACAATTGTCATGTTTTAATGGTAATTTTTATGATGGCTACATGTCCTAAAAACATAGTTGAAATAAGTACTCATATGTGTTACTATGTGAAGGGAATATGTCCTGAGAGGCAATAATAAAGTGGTTATTATGTATATTCCAAGTATATAATAGATGTTTATTTTGCATGCTATAATTGTATTAATACAGAAACATTAATACATGTGTGTTTAATAAACAAACAGAAAGTTTCTAGTTATGCCTCTCTCATAAAGTAGCTCATTGATTAACAAGATGATCAAGGTTTCCTGATCATGGACATTGGATGTTGTTAATAACGAGGTCACAACATTAGTGTAATGGTGTGATGAACATTCATCCGAAGTATAGCATTACGATCAAAGTCATTGAGTTTATACTGCTATAACATCATACGAAGTGATCCTAATCCTTAGACCATGATATCATGTCAATCACTAACACCAGAAGAGTATCTTGATAACATCAAACGTCACACCGTAACAGGGTGATTATAAAGATGGGTTCAGTACTACTAAAGTGTTATGTTGAGGACAATGGATCAAGAGTGGAATTTGTTCATCCGATGACGGATAGATATGCTTTGGGCCCTCTCGGTGATATCACATTGATTAGCTTGCAAGCAAGTGATTTGCTCACTAGAATGTTATATGACAGGAACGAGAAAAGAGTACATGTCAGTAACGAGATCAAACTAGGTATGGAGATACCGATGATCGAATCTCGGACATGTAATATATAGAGAAACAAAAGGATTAAGATACTAGCGTAAAAAGTTCTCCCAATCATAAGAAAGTCATCGTTGAATATGTGGGAGTCGGTATGGATCTACAGGTCCCGCTTCTGATTATTGATCCGAGAGGAGTCTAGATCCTGTCCGCATTATTCGTGAACCATAGGGTGACACACTTAATAGATACCGACACCATTTGGAGCAAAGGTTTCATGCCGAAAAGAATAACAAGTGCAGGAATTTATTTCACGAGATACCGAAATGGTTTTTTGGGTGAAATTGCAGAAAGTGTTTTTGCATGTGAAATGAAATACTAGCAAGGGGTTATATGTGAATGTTTGTCATTAAAGTAATTGAAAAAATTATGAATAAATAAAAGTAGTTTTATTTAATGAGAGTTTGCATTAAATTTGGTGGAAATTTAATGGGAATTTGAGTGGGTTTTTGAGTGGAGGAAATTGAAAGGCATTTTTGTGAGTGGAGTGTCCACCCACATCAATGGAGGGAGGGAAAGGGGCAGCCCCATGCGCCGGCTACCCCCTTGGGGTGCCCCCTCCTCCTATAAAAGGAGCCCCCGTCCTCACTTATCACTCACACCTCCTCGTGAAGGATCTCTCTCCCCCTCTAGTATTTATCCCCCATGGTCTCGGACTAGCGAGATACATGTTCCCCGTGGCTATTTGGCAAGAAAGAGTTATGCTTTCGCCGCATCGCTAGAGAGAGGAGGCGGAGGTTGCTCGGTTCCTTGAACGTGTGTGCGAGCATGGATGCGCCGCTGATTTGCGGCCCTAGGACTTCCTCTCGATCTTGAGATCGGCAAGAGATCGTCTACATCAACCACGAGTTCAATCTTGTTAAGCGTTGTCGGTCTTCAAGGGTATGTTCTCTACGGATGTACATCTGCCCGTTGCTTGTATCTAATAGATAGATCTTGGTATATGGTTGTTTCCATCATAGGAATTTTTTTGTTTTTTATGCTGCGAACCCTATAGTGGTATCAGAGCCGGATCTATGTGTAGATGCTTTGCGCGGGTAGTACACATATGAGTTTGTGGGCGATGATGATCATGTCATTGCTTCTTGGTTGTACTTTGGATATTGGTGGCATAGTGGGATGAAGCGGCTCGGACAAACTTTACATGTCCTCGCACATGAGACCTATTCCACGCTTGACATGCAACTATTTTTGCATAAATGGCTAGCGGGTGTCTGTCTCTCCTACTATAGTCAATATCTAATTTGCAACGAGTTGTCAACAATTTGATTATCCTTGTTGTGGTTCATGTTCGTAGGTAAGAATGGTTCTATCTTCTAAAGCCCTAATCCACGTAAAACTTGCAATGGATAAATTAGAGGCGTCTATTTTAGATTGTTGCTAGGCTAGTGTCATGATATGGTGATGTTGTAAGTAGAAGTATAAGTCGATACTCTTACAACACACATAACGTGTAAGTTCCATAGACCTTGGCCTTACACATAGAGGTATGATAGCGATCATATACCACGATGCACATGATGGAAATCAAGTGCAAGAACCATATCATTTCACTGATAAACAGGTGATGTTTGTTGCATCTTATATTGCTTGTTTGGTGATTTATTAGCATAATAAGATGATCCCTCATTTAGATATCAAGATAAAAATGTGTTCTTCCTTAAGTATGCACGGATTATGTTTCGTCGCTCCAAGACATCACGTGATGATCGGGTGCTCTTGGATCCACGATCATATTTCGGGTGTAAGACAGTTAAAACGTGAATACTAAGGTTCTTACTTGGAGATCCTATCATGTACAGACATGGCCTCGGAACACAGACCAAAAGGTTAAGCATGAGTCATATGGTAGATATGATGCCCAGTTGATGCTCGCCTTTGAAGCTACACCGTCTCACGTGATGATCGGACTTGGTGTAGTGGATTTGGTTCATGTAATCACCAAAAAGGCACGAGGGATGTCGTTTTTGAGTGGGATTTCATTCTTAATTTGGATTAGTTGAACTCAATCTATCATAAACTTAGTCTAAACTTAGTGAAAAAATGTCGGCACATCATCAAGGAGGATTTCATTCAATAGTGTCAGGACTTTCATGATGAAAGAATCTCCCTGGAGAGTATAAATGGCTCCTACATTAATTTAGTTCCAAAAAAAGCTGCACCTCAAACGGTCAATGACTTCAGGCCTATCTCTCTGACTAATACATGTTTAAAATTCATCACTAAAATCTATGCAAACAGACTGCAAGATGAGATCAAAAGGTGTATCCATGGTAATCAGTATGGTTTCATTCGGGATAGAACTATACAGGACTATCTGGGTTGGTGTTTTTAACATCTTTTTCAATGTCAGAATTCAAGAAGTAAAATTGTGGTTTTCAAGATTGACTTTGAAAAGGCCTTTGACACAATTGAACATCATGCTATTCTCAAAGTCTTGAGCTATAAAGGTTTCCCAAAAAAGTTCATTGCTTTAGTCAAGAATATTCTTGGCAGTGGTACATCTTCTGTGCTCTTAAATGGTGTGCCTGGGCAGAGTTTTGCTTGTAAAAGGGGTGTCAGGCAAGGTGACCCTTTTCACCCTTACTTTATGTCATGGGAGGTGATTTATTACAGAGCATGGTAAATAAGACTTTTTATGCTGGAACTCTGAAACTGCCTATCCCAATGGAAGGAGACTATCCAATTGTAAAATATGCAGATGATATCCTAATCATTTTGCCTGCTGATGAGGATCAACTGTTAGTCTTCAAGGACTTGCTGATTCAATATGATGAGTTTACTGGTTTAAAAGTCAATTTTCACAAATCCTCCATGATTCCTATAAATTTGACTGATGAAGAAACTACACATTTTGCCTCTGTCTTTCAACGTCAGCTTGTTGCTATGCCTTTCACATACCTTGGATTGCCAATGGGTACAACTAAACCCACAATCAAGGATTTCTCACCTTTGATTGACAGGGTTGAAAGAAGGTTAAATGCAATAGTGTCTTTTCTGTCTTATGGAGACAGCCTTATTTTGGTGAACTCTGTACTATCTTCACTGCCCACTTATATTATGTGCATATTGCAAATTACTCAAGGGGTCATTGATATTATGGATAAGTCAAGGAGGAGATGCCTTTGGAGGAAAACAAAGAACCAGGAGAAAGTTAACTCTTTGGCTGCATGGCCTATGATCTGTAAGCCTAAAGACAAAGGAGGACTTGAAATTATTGATCTCAAGACTCAGAATAAAGCACTATTGATTAAGAATTTGGATAAATTTTATAATAATGCTGACTTTCCCTAGGTTAGATTGGTCAGGGACTCATATTATCATGAGTTTGTCCCCCACGTTGTTACTGTTTGTGGCTCTTTTTGGTGGAGAGGGATCTTAAAGCTAGTTGATGAGTGGAGATCCATTTCCAAATCCATTGTGGGGTCTGGATTTACCATTTTGTTCTGGAATGATCTTTGGCACACATAATTACTCGCAACCAAATTACCAGGGTTATACTCTTTTGCAAGAGACAAGATGGTTTCTATCAGAGATATGGGTACACTGAGCAATCTGCATGATGCATTTCATCTGCCTTTTTCAATTGAGGCATTTCAGGAATATGATAAACTGCAAGATGTCTTTAGCTCAGTATGCTTATCTCAGGACAAAGACAAGTGGATATGTAAATTGAGTAATGAAGGCTACATGTCTCAGTTATTCTATAAACATTGTTTCTCAATGATGCCCACTGATTTAATCTCAAAGAGCATCTAGGGATGCAAATGCATGTCCAAACATAGGTTATTTTCCTAGCTTTTGTTCCATGACAGATTAAATACAAAGGACATGCTGCTTAGAAGGAACTGGAAGGTAACTGACAATCATGGTTGTGTGCTTTGTCCTACTGGAGTCATTGAGGACTGGAAACATCTCTTTTTCCAGTGCAACTTCAGCACTAGAGTGTGGAATTATGTTCAGATCCAATGGACAGATGTGGCTCATAGAGAAATTTTTTGACGTGCCTCTAAATCTTTTAGAGGGCCCTGTTTCTTAGAGGTTACAATCCTGGCATGCTGGAATATCTGGAAGCAAAGGAATGATTGGATTTTCCAGAATACAAAACCGACTTTCAGAGGCTGGAAGGCCGGTTTTGTCTATGATATTACTATGCTTCTTCATAGGCTAAAAGATAAGCATAAGGATTTACTGTCATTATGGCTTGACAGTCTATCCTAGTTCTGTTTTCCCCTTTTTTATGTACATATGTTGTAAGTAAAACTCTGGACTGTTTTTGATGAATAAAGGACTGTGGGGGACTCCCCTGTAGTAGAAAACTTCAAAAAAATGTGTTCATGGAGAAAGAGAAACTTGCAATGAACGGTAGCAACTTTACCGAATGGGCCATGAATTTGAGGATTCTCCTCTCTTGCACAAAAGCAATATGTGCTAGAAGCGCCTAGGCCCCCACCGCTCGATGATGCCCCGACAAGGAGAAGAATGTCTATCGACTCATCAGAGGACCACAACTTAGTTCATTGCGGCATATTGTATGGGCTAGAGCCGTAACTTCAAAGCGTTTAAAAACGGCAATGCATTTCATACAATGGGTGAGTTGAAAATGATTTTCGACACACATCTTGTAGAGAGCTACAATGCTTCAGAAAATTTCTTTACCTGCATGATGGAAGAGAATAGCTCCGTAAGTGAGCATGTACTCAAGATGTCGGGTTACACCGATAAGCTTGTGTCCTTGGGAATAATGATTCCCATTGACTTAGGCATCCATCGTGTTCTGCAGTCTCTGCCACCTAGCTATAAGAGCTTCGTGATGAACTATAATATGCAAGGCATGAAGAAGTCTCTCCCCGAGCTTCTGTCAATGCTTAAAACTGCAGAAGTGGAGATGAAGAAAGAACATCAAGTGTTGATGATCAATAAGACCACTGGGGTTTCAAGAAAGACAAGAAGGGAAAACAAAAGGGAAGTAAGGGCGGCAAGCCAGTTGCCGTGCCTGAAAAGAAACCCCGAGTTGGCCCTAAGTCTGATACCGAGTGCTATTATTGCAAGGGGACTGGCCACTGGAAGTGCAACTGCCCAAGTATTTGGCAGACAAGAAGGCCGGCAAGACAAATAAAGGTATATATGATATACATGTTATTGATGTGTACTTGACTAGTACTCGCAGTAGCACCTGGGTATTTGATACCGGTTCAGTTGCTAATATTTGTAACTCGAATCAGGGGCTGCAGAACAAGCGACCGCTAGCAAGGGGTGAGGTCAAGATGCGTGTCAGCAATGGATCAAGTGTTGATGTGATCGCCAAAACTCTACATCTCCGCCATTACCGGGATTAGTTATAAACTTGAATAATTGTTATCTGGTGCCAGCACTGAGCATGAACATTATATCTGGATCATGTTTGATGCGAAGTGGTTATTCATTTAAATCCGAGAACAATGGTTGTTCTATTTATATGAATGAAATCTTTTATGGTCATGCATCTATGATGAATGGTTTATTGATGTTGGATAATAATGTTACACATATAATGTTGATGCTAAAAGGATTAAACTTAATGATGATATATCCGCATATATGTGGCACTGCCGTCTAGGTCATATTGGCGTTAAATGCATGCAGAATCTCCATTCGGATGGACTTTTGGAATCACTTGATTTTGAATCATTTGATACATGTGAGCCATGCCTTATGGGCAAGATGACTAGAATGTCGTTTTTCGGTTCAATGGGACGGGTGACAGATTTATTGGAAATCATACATTCTGATGTGTGTGGTCCAATGAGTGTGTCGGCGCGAGGTGGATATCATTATTTTGTTACTTTCACGGATGATTTGAGTATATACGGTTATATATACTTTATGAAACACAAGTCTGAAACCTTTGAAAAGTTCAAGGAATTTCAGAGTGAAGTGGAAAATCATCGTAATAGAAAGATCAAATTTCTACGGCCCGACCATGGAGGTGAGTATCTAAGTTACGAGTTTAGCACTCATATGAAAGAGTGTGGAATTGTTTCACAACTCACACCTGCCGGAACACCACATCGAAATGGTGTGTCGGAACATCGTAATCGTACTTTATTGGATATGCTTCCATCTATGATGTCTATGACGGACTTGCCACTGCCATTTTGGGGTTATGCACTAGAAACTGCTGCATTCACTTTAAATCGGGCACCATCTAAATCCGTTGAAAAGACACCATATGAATTGTGGTTTGGAAACAAACCTAAGCTATCATTTCTTAAAGTTTGGGGATGTGATGTTTATGTGAAGAAACTTCAACTGGATAAACTCGAACCCAAAGGGGGAAAATGCGTCTTCATAGGATACCCTAAGGAAACTATTGGGTATTCCTTCTACCACAGATCCGAGGGCAAGGTTTTTGTTGCCAAGAATGGATCCTTTCTAGAGAAAGAGTTTCTCGTGAAAGGTGTGAGTAGTCGGAAGGTAGAACTCGAAGAGGTTGTTGAACCTTCTCTTCATAGTATGGCGAGTAGCGCAGCGTCGGAAGTCGTTTCGGAGTTGGCTTCACCAATTTAAGAGGGAACTAATGATAATGATCATGAAGCTCCAAAAGAGAATACTACCGAACCTCGCAGTCTACAGACGCGTGCAGCTGCATTTAAAACCCTGTTATGAATTTCATGGTTGATGAAATTGATGACTCTGCAATGTATGAAGAAGCGATGATGAGCCTAGTTCCAACAAATGGTTAGAATCCATGAAATCCAAGATGGAATCCATGTAAGAAAACCAAGTTTGGAACATGGTGGACTTACCTCAAGACCGAAAGGCCGTGGATAATAAATGGATTTTCAAAAGGGAAACTGATGTTGATGGTAATGTGACAGTCTATAAATCTCGACTTGTCACAAAGGGGTTTCGAAAAATTCAAGGAGTTGACTACGATGAGACATTCTCTCCCGTAGCAATGCTAAAGTCAGTTAGAATTATGTTAGCAATTGTTGCATATTTCAACTATGAGATATGGGAGATGGATGTCAAAATTGCGTTCCTCAATGTCAATATTGAAGAAGAGTTGTATATGATATAACCAAAGGGTTTTGTCGATCCTAAGGATGTTGAAAAGGTGTGCAAGCTTCATCGATCCATCTATGGACTGAAGCAAGCATCCCGGAGTTGGAATCTCCGCTTTGATGAGGTGATCAAAGAGTTTGGATTTGTCCAAACTTATGGAGAGGCTTGTATTTACAAGAAAGTGAGTGGGAGCAATGTGGCATTTCTGATATTATATGTGGATGACATATTATTGATTGGAAATGATATAGATCTTTTAAATAGTGTTAAAAGTTATCTAAACATCAAATTTTCAATGAAGGACCAAGGTGAAGTGTCATACATATTAGGCATAAAGATCTATAGAGATAGATCTAGGTGACTAATAGGGCTATCACAAAGTACATACCTTGATAAGATTTTAAAGAAGTTTAAAATGGACGGAAGTAAGAAGGGGTTCTTACCTATGTTGCAAGGCAAGACATTGAGTAAGACTCAAAGTCCGACTACGGCGGAAGAAAGAGAGATAATGGACAAGTCCCCTATGCTTCGGCCATAGGCTCTATAATGTATGCCATACTATGTACAAGACCGGATGTGGCACATGCTATTAGTTTGACTAGTAGGTACCAATCGGATCCAGGTTCGGAACATTGGATAGCGGTCAAGAATATCCTTAAGTACTTGCGAAGAACTAAGGATATGTTTCTTGTGTACGGAGGTGAAGAAGAGCTCGTCGCTAAGTGTTATGTCGACGCTAGCTTTGACACCGATCCGGATGACTCTAAGTCTCAATCCGGATACGTATTTCTCATGAATGGTGGAGCGGTTAGTTGGAGGAGTTCCAAACAACCCATGGTGGCGGGATCAACAACGGAGGCCGAATATGTTGCTGCTTGGGAAGCGACTCGGGAAGCGGTTTGGATGAAGGAGTTCATATCCGAACTAGGTGTGGTTGCGAGCGCGTTGGACCCAATGGTGATCTATTGTGGCAACAATGGTGCCATTGCCAATGCTAAATAACCAAGGTCTCACAAGAATTCCAAGCATATTAAGTGTCGGTTTCACTCCATCCGCGATCATGTCAAGGATGGAGATATAAAGATTTGTAAAGTACACACGGATCTCAATGTAGCAGATCCGTTGACTAAAACTCTCCCTAGAGCAAAACATGATCAACACCAGAACTCCATTGGTGTTAGATTCATCACTATGTAACTAGATTATTGTCTCTAGTGCAAGTGGGATACTGAAGGGAATATGTCCTGAGAGGCAATAATAAAGTGGTTATTATGTATATTCCAAGTATACGATAGATGTTTATTTTACATGCTATAATTGTATTAATACGGAAACGTTAATACATGTGTGTTTAATAAAAATAGAAAGTTCCTAGTTATGCCTCTCTCACTATCTCGTTGATTAACAAGATGATCAAGGTTTCCTGATCATGGACATTGGATGTTGTTAATAACGAGGTCACAACATTAGTGTAATGGTGTGATGAACATTCATCCGAATTATAGCATTACGATCAAAGTCATTGAGTTTATATTGATATAACATCATATGAAGTGATCCTAATCCTTAGACCATGAGATCATGTCAATCACTAACACCGGAAGAGTATCTTGATAACATCAAACGTCACACCGTAACAGGGTGATTATAAATATGGGTTCAGTACTACTAAAGTGTTATGTTGAGGCACATGGATCAAGAGTGGAATTTGTTCATCCCGGTGACGGATAGATATGCTCTGGGCCCTCTCGGTGATATCACATTGATTAGCTTGCAAGCAAGTGATTTGATCACTAGAATGTTATATCACGGGAACGAGAAAAGAGTACATGCGAGTAACAAGATCAAAATAGGTATGGAGATACCGATGATCGTTGAATGTGTGGGAGTCAGTATGGATCTCCAGGTCCCGCTTCTGATTATTGATCCGAGAGGAGTCTCGATATTTGTGGGTGGAGAAACATAGAATTTAACTTTTTATTTTCCACACATACAAATATACAATATACATCTGTCAAACGTTAAACATAAAAAAATTCTACAATAAATCGACCAGTACAAAACAATGATGATCCATTCTAAGCTGGAGATAATAAGAAAATGAGAAATTAACCACTCGTTCTAGGCTCTATCAACAAAAGCCCCACTCGTTCTAGGCATCTCGGCCGGACATTTTGACAAAATGAGCAGCGAAAACAGCCCAAAGTGAAGCCAGGCCTGGTGGGGAGCACGGGTCATGGGAGGGCTCGGGATGTCTCAGACGTTTCGACTTTAGCAGTGTTCTACACGTAAAAAGGTCGCCAATACACACTATACCGTAGATGTGTATATGAGCTTATAAGCTGCTTTTATTTTGCATAGAATATTGAATATTCATTGCATACTCTTAAATTAGTCTAGCTCCACCCTAGCCCCCACTCGCCTCCCTGTGCGCTAGGGGTTTAGAAGGATGATGGGAGTGTTTTTTTTTTGTTGCTGGTGTCCCCATTTAGAGTTTGGGAGCACCGGGGCCGGCTAGAGATGCTCTTATTCCTATCATAAACATCTTTCTACCCATTTTGTTTATGAATATGCAAAAGACTTGCATGTCATGGCCTTAAGAAGAGAGATAGTTTTTTAACAGTACCCGTAAGAAAAGAGAGGGATATTTTGATACAACCTTGTTACAAGATTTATCCAACCGATCCTCGGACCGCTACTTTTTTTCGAAATGGGGTTGGCCCCGGCCTCTGCATCCTCGGATGCACACAACCATTTATTAAAAGGTAGTATCAAGTAACAGGTTTAAAATATCTTAAATTATAACTCATGAATCAGATAAGGTTGATACAAACACCAACCATCTGAACAAAACTGAAAGCCTCACAAGAGAATGCATATTGAATCTAGACATTAGTCAATCTACTAGTATGCCGCCACGAAACCTGTCGATAAATATCCGACGCTACCGCCACAAGTCGGTTGCACCCAGAGACCATAGATTGCCGCCGATGCTCTGGTAGAAAGAAAGCCCAAAGCTGAATCAAGTGTGTCTCCATATGGATAACTTGCAAAAAAGATAAAACTTCGGCCTTGTTAAAAATAATATTATTTCGGCATTTCCAAATGGACCAACATAAAGCTAAAACGCCTATACGAATTCCAGCTTTATTTGTCCTATCCACTCCATTAAGCCAATTCCCAAACATATTAGTGATATTGGTTGGAGGAGGGAGATCATATGTGCAAAAAAATACGCTAAATAATTTTTGCAAAAGGATATGAAAGAAATAAATGTTCAATTGTTTTGACCTCCTCACAAAAGTAACATTTTTTACAACCTGTCCAATTTCTCTTTGCAAGAGTATATTTAGTGAGCAAAACCTTTCTATTAAGGAACCACATGAAGATTGTAATTTTTTGAGGTATTTTTAGTTTCCAAAGATAGCGAGAAGGAAATTTTGGATGTCCATTCATAAGATCTTTGTACATACACTTAACAGTAAAAAGCCTGTTTTCTGTCAATTTCCATATAAAAGAATCCTGATTCTCTGACAAAATTATAGGCATCAGTCTCTGCACAAGATGCAACCCATTTGTCTCCAGTTAGATTCCTTCGAAATCCAATTCTAAGTGGATTATGGGATAATACATCATAAACAGACACATTTTTCCATTCACAATGTTGTAAAGGGAAGGATATTGTTGGGCAAGTGACCTCTCCATCTTTTACCCCCATTAGGCCCTTCCAAAAGGGAGCATCAGTTGGTTTTTCTTCAACTTGTGATAAGGTTTTATTCTTCAGGTATTTATTATGTAGCAACTCTTGCCACACTCCATCTTCTGTTAATAGTTTACAAATCCATTTGCTTAATAAGCATTTGTTCTTGAGCTCTAACACTTCAATTCCCAGCCCACCTTGATCCTTTGGGCGGCACAGAATTTTTCATCTCGATAATCTATATTTCGTCTCATGTTCATCATTTCCCCAAAAAAAAAAGCGTGTACGATAGAAATCCAACCTTTGTCCTAACACCCTTTGGTACTTCTAGAAATGATAACACGAACATGGGCATGCTAGATAAAACCGAGTTTATTAGGACTAGTCTATCCCCATAGGACAAGAGTTTACCTTGCCAACATCCTAACTTACTCTCAAAACGGTTCTCCACAGGATTCCATTCAGAGTTCCGGAGCTTCCTATAATGTATAGGTACCCCAAGATACCTAAATGGTAAGGATCCCGACTCACATCCGAAAATATCTTTATATACCTGTTCTTGTTCGGAAGCTTTTCCAAAACAAAAAAATCTCACTTTTATGAAAATTAATCTTAAGTACAGATAACTGCTCGAAAATACATAGAGTGGGCTTCATATTCACCGCCTTGTGAAAATCATGTTCCATAGAAAATATTGTGTCATCGACATACTGAAGAATAGAAACTCCCCCCTCGACAAGATGGGGTATTAATCCACCAACCTGACCATTTTCTTTCGCTCTAGCGATCGGGTACAGCCAGATGTCGGCAACAATATTAAAAAATATGGGTGACAAAGGGTTCCCTTGTCTCGGTCCTTTTCTTGTTTGAAAGTAATGGCCAATGTCATCATTGACACGAATGCCTACACTTCCTCCTTGAACAAAACTCTCTCCACTTACACCACAAAGGATCAAAACCTTTCATACGTTGGACTTGTTGCTAAAACGGCCATTTCACTTTATCGACGCCTTCTCAAAGTCCATTTTACATAATACATCATTCATTTTCTTCCTATGAATCTCATGGATAGTTTCATGTAGCACCACGACCCTTCTAGAATATGCCTTCTAGACATAAAAGTTGTTTATGCGTTGGTCTAATTATTTTGTGAGCAATCACAGTAATACGATTAGTTTCTAATTTTGTAAATACTTTAAAACTAACATTAAGAAGACATATAGGTCTGTAATGTTCAATTTGAACCGCATTTTCTTTTTGGGTAGTAATGTTATAACTCCAAAGTTTAATCTAAACAGAGGTAATTCGGCCTTATGCAACTATGCAAATAATGACATCAAATCATGTTTTATAATAGCCAAAAAAGTTTAATAGAACTCGGCGGGAAATCCATCCGGCCCCGGAGCCTTGTTATGTTCCATCGATGATATAGCTTCTAATACTTCTTTCTTAGCAAAATCAGATATTAGAATTTCATTCTCTTCAATAGAAATTTGCGGTATATCATAATTCACGTCTTCCATAAGCGTGAAATTATTGGGAGTCATCTCCCCAAAGAGTTTCTTGTAATATGCTAAAATATACACTTTTAAGTTCTCTTCCCCCACAATAGTTCCTTCCTCTTGTTCTAATTGGAATATCTTTTTTTTCCTATGTTTGCCACTAGCAATCAAATGAAAATATTTAGTATTCTCACCTCCCTCCTTAATATGCTTAACTTTAGCACGCTGAGCCCACTTGAACTCCTCATCACGCCTAATTTTAGTCACTTGCTCATTTGCAAGTCTCAACTGAACTCTTTCTAAATCCGACAGCGGATTAGACTTAGCCTTAATATATAACTCATCAATGATAGATAAAAGTTTTTTTTCTTTCTTATATTTTCCACTTCGATTCTTTGCCCACCCACGAAGAAAGCGACGTAAATGACCATTTTTTTGCTGCCATATTTCAATAGGTGTACCGCCAAAAGACATAGCTGCACATTCAGCCGCAGCCATATCAAAAAAAACTTCTTGATGTAACCACGAGTGTTCGAACGAGAATCTCGGATTATTAACCAAGTGGGCCTGATTTCCTGAATCAATAAGAAGTGGAGTATGGTCTGACCCAGAACGTGTCATGGCCCGTACCGTCACAGGAGGAAACTTTTGCTCCCACTCCACACTGGAGATAATTTGATATAATTTTTTGTAGGTAGGAGTTTCCCTACGGTTTGCCCAAGTCAATTGTCTACCAGAGAGCAATCTCTTGTAAGTTTAGACTTTCGATTAGGCCATGGCTAATTAAACTTATTATTATTTGTATTCTCTCTTCTCCTCAGAATATTAACCCCCCCTCCCCAACCGAAGAGGAAGTGTCTCATTTTTGCAAACGCGCACCAGCTCAGCAAGAAATTCATGTTTTAGATTTTCTTGAGCAGCCCCATAGACAGGTACCTAAATCCACTTGATGCCATCAGAGCGGCATTTCATATGAAATTTAACACAGTAGTCACCCGTATCTACCTTGTTGATTTGTAGCGTAGCCATATTAATACCCACAAGGATACCATCAGAACTCCAGTGTGGAGGTAAGCAAAACCATGCAAAGTCCAACCCGGTGTTAGGTGTTTAAGAAAAGGAGTCGTGAATTCCATCTGCCTGTTTCCAACAGGGCAAAAAATCTAATCTTTGTTCTCCTATGGTCTCAGGGGTGAATAAAGTTTAGTCGTATCCTGAAAACCTTCACTACTCCAAAACATACCCTTTAGCCCTTGCATCTTAATATGTTTTCTTAATCCTGATCCTAGTACCTCTGCGAACCAAGTGTTATCGTATTCCTTTATTTTATGCCCACTCGTCCGTTTGGTTTCTTGAACAAAATTCTCGACAAGATCCTCTTGTTCAGTAATCTCATCATCCACTAGATCCTCACAAAGGTCAGATACACGTGATACCAAAAGGTTTGCTAGTCCCTCATCATTCTTTTCTTTAGCGTGTTGTAATAAAGTCAAGGTACGGTTGAATTCGTTATCTTTTACTAGATTCACTGCAACATTTCTTTGTACCGAATTTTGACCCAAAGACACCCCAATAGATTGTGCTCTATCAATAATTTCAGTATTCGAAAAAGATAATATGGAAAAATTGAATTGCATTTTGTACTCATCGCGGCGCTGCACGGCGTTGCTTAGCCTCTCCATCACCGTAGCATCTGCATCCGATTGCACCCTAATGCGGTCAATTGATCGCACTATGGTTTCTAGGGCCGAAACACCTCCGAAGGTAATAACCTCAGCCAGCGTCGGTGCCGAGCGTGCAAGAGCCACACCATTGTAGCTTGTGGAAAGATTCCCAAACCCCAGCTTATCTCCAGCACCCTCCTTGGCCAATGGCGTGTACGGTGTGCCCATCTTCATTTTATGTGGTGCCTCAGTAGCATATGCCTCTTTGTTCAAAATCCCGCTTGTCGTCGTTGGTGTTTTGCTGATACCTTCTTCGGTGTGCATCAACTTGACATCAAAAGACAAATCCTTGTTTTCTTTAGACGAGATGGTCTCCATATCTTTCACCACCACATCACTGCGGATAGGGATAGGGAGAGGCACATCCGCAACCCATTAAAGATACATAATTACTTCTCAGCGCCTAGGCGCCAGGAAGACGTCCCCAGTGCACCGTCTATCCGAACGACGCGTGTCCAGAAATAAATCCAGATCTCATATGCACGCGCTAGATCGCCAACTCGCACCTCTAAAGGCAAGGTTCTGTACTGTGGTGTACGGAACAGAAAAGAAAGGACTCTATGTAATTTTTAGAAATTGGAAACACTATAACGCTTTGAACCATATGTCGGAATTAAGATCCGTTTCACTCGGAACCCTCGCAACGAACTCTTCAAAACTAGATCTGTTTCGGAACCCTCGCAACGAACTCTTCAAAGCAATATTCGTATCTTAACAAATTTGAGTCACCTAATGAGCTTGGCGAGACAACTTTTTGTGCCTAGTAAGCAACTTTTGTGCCCCAGTAAGCAAAGTTGTCTCGCCGGGCTCTAAAGTTGCCTCGCCAAACACCAAAAGTTTCCTCGTCGGGCAGAAGTTGCCTCTCCAGGCTTCAAAGTTGCCTCGTCGGGCACCAAAGTTGCCTTGCCAGGAAAATTTGCCTCGCCGGGCTCTAAAATTGCCTCGTCAGGCACTGAAGTTGTCTCGCCGGACAAAAGTTGTCTCGTCGGGCTCCGAAGTTGTCTCGCCGGGCTTCAAAGTTGCCTCGCCGGGCATCGAACTTGCCTCGTCGGGCTTCAAAATTGCCTCGCCAGGCACCAAAGTTGCCTCGTCGGGAAAAACTTGCCTCGTGGGGCACCGAAGTTGCCTCGTCGGCTCGGGTTGCCTCCGGGCTTCAAAGTTTTTGAAGTTGCTAAGTCGGGCACCAAAGTTGCCTCGCCAGCTCAAGTTGCCTTCCCAAGCTCAAGTTGCTTAATCAGAGCTCGACGGGCAACTTGTGCCTAACAAAGCAACTTCGTAGTCCATTAGGATGGCGGTGGCGCTGGACACCAAAGTTGTTTTTATCGCGGTTGTGTCGCTCACAAAGTTGCTTTGTCATGCACAAAAGTTGCTTTGCTGCATAAAAGTTGCTTATTAAAAAGTTTGTCGAAACATAGGCAAACGGGATCTAGTTTTGAAGATCTCGTCATGAGGGTATCAAAAATGAAAACGGATCGTAATTTCAATGCTAGGTTCAAAAGTTATCGTGTTTGAAGTTTATCAAAAAGTATTAATTGCATGACGACATCCTATTTGCATGCATCTGTAAGAGTTGGTACTTAATTACGATATGGAGCGCCTAGATGTCTTTCTCTCGCCGCTAGACCAGCCTTTAAAGATATTTTCATTATATTCAAAGTCTAATAAAACATCATCCTTTTGAGAAGAAACACAAGAACCATTTTTATTAGTTCCTCGACATTATCTATTATTTAATGTGGCCTCCATAGAACATAACTCTTCTCCTACAACCTCGTCCATCTCAGAAGACACCGACAGAGATTTACCACCCAGGTCATCAATGTTACAGGTAGTTCATCATGATCCTCATTTACCTCCATTGGTGTAGTGATCCTCCCAGGTTGCAACTGCCGGCCTCCTGAGACAGCTCCTTGGTCTCATTAGTCGCAGATGATCTTGTGTACCACCTTCGCAACACTGCTTGGTGGGATTGAAAAGGGTACAGTGATCCCTGATTCAAAATGAACTGGTTATAACTTTCTTCGCATAAAGGATTCAGAGCAACATCATTTTTTAGTTAGAGAGCAAGAATCATTAGAAACAAATACCTCTGTATTGGCCAACTGAAACGACCCAACACTAATAGTATGCGACGCCATCTGGTTTCCTCTCCCATAGGATACATGATGCGCTTCCTCATTCATGCTAGCATCCTTTCACCCACTAGTCTCATCATTAGCCTTATCCTCCTCCATTTCATTGTTGTTATTCTTGTTTACTTTATTATATCCATCCGCACCATCCTCTTTGCTAGGGTCATCTCTCAACTCAGCTCGAGCACTCTGAATTTCTTATTTTTCCATTTTAATATTTATCCTATAGAAACCTCTTTTGATCCATAAATCAAGATATGGTGGAATAAAAGATGGATCCACGCAAGAAAACTATAGCCGAACAACCCCATGCTTCCTAGTATAGGGCATATCCACACTTTTTGTTTTCCCAGCCAGTGAACCAAGTCCCCATAAAGCCAAGAAATCACCTCTGACATCTTTAGGGACTCCATCAAATTGTGCCCATATCTGAGGTAATTATAAAAGAGGTTCTTCCACAATTCCCCACTCATGAAAGCTGAGTAGAATAGTAGTATCTGGTATGTGATAGTGTTTTATAGCTTTCATCCGTTGCACTTGAATTTTAGTGGGAAACTTCACCTTGAAAATGTTTTTCTGTACCTCAATTACTTCCCATATGTAGTTCTCCGAGAGCACAAGCCTCTTAAGCACCTCAATGAGTTGAGCAACTGATAAATATCCACCTTGTACCGAAACCATACCAACACGCGAGTTCTCAACTCGAGGATTGTAAGTTTCAGACGCTGGCAATTCCAAAACAGGCGTGGCAGGCTGCCGTGTTGCGTCGGAAGGCTGCCGAGGCATAGCCCCACGGCAAACGATGCCGACCTGGGCTTTGCGAAGCCTGCCCCTTACGAGAGACAGGTCCAACAAAGCGATTCGCAATCTTCCAACAGCGAGCGCCAGGCCGGGCGAAACTGGCCCAAAGCCTGAAAATCTGAATTCACCGAATTTATCGGATCTCCATAGCCGCGATCCGCTGCTGTCGCCGTCTCTCAATCCTCTTGGCCACCCTTGAAGATGATTCATGCAAATCGATGCCTTCATCAGTCCCGTGCACGAGGAATCTCCGAGACCCTAATAGTCGAAGGAATCTACTCATCGTCCCCCGACGATAGCGCCCAAAACCTTCCTCTCGCCGGCGAGGAACAGCCTGAGTGCGTTCCAGAGTCGCCTTCGTGGTCGCCCTCAACGGTCATTCGGAACTTGGGTAGCTCGTCATTCATCGATCTATCGGGCACGTGATTCCTCTTGTCTGGCGCACAGGGTGCTGTGAGGCCGTTACCACGCCTCTTCCGGCCTCCTCGTATGGAAACTACGTAGCTAGGAACTACTCATCACGACTCCCTTTGTCTGCCGCCTAGGTAGCTTCCAGTTTCCACAGCCCAAACTCCTCGCTTGTATTGCCGTTAAAAGTTCCTATTGTTTCTTTCTAGCCAGAGGCGTCTGCAGAACGCTATGCTCAAAGAAGCCGGTCCCTTTCTCCTGCTCTTCGGTTGGCAGCTGTGCCACCATGATCTCAAAGTACTGTCTTGCTCTACCCATTTCAGCAGGAGGTACTTTTCTTACTAGCAATTCAAACTGGATGTAATACTAGCTTGCTAATTGTGCTATTTACCTGCAGGTCTCTTTGTAGAAGATATGTGGTACCCAATCAAGAGATGAGTCACAAAATTTTATTTGGCATGTCAATGTCACGAGTTGAGATGATTGAACGTGTGTATAGTACTGTAAAAGTTAGTATTTTGTTGGTGGCGCACAACTGAATGCATGTGTTGGTGTTGTGGCATAACAGCATGGCAGAGAAAGCATTCAGGCGGTAGGAACGAAACAGGCAAAAGTTTTGTTTTATATTAACCATCTATGTTCTTTTGAAACAAGTACTAACCAGCTATATGTGATTCATAAACTCCTAAGGCGGGGCAGTTTAGGCTACAAAGAACTACGCTTTAGAAATGTCATATTTCAATTATTTATGAACAGTATGTACTGAATTCTTAATCGGTCAAAGATGTTTTGTATGTAACTACACGATCCTACACAATAAAAACTTGATTCATTCAGTTATAATCGTAAACCATGTTTCATAATATCAACGCCAGTTCTTTATGCTTTCATGAGAAAGGGTGATGTATATATTGAGCCGCTTAATGAAGGGTTTTAGTGGAAACGCCACTAAAACCAGGCAATTGTACTTGATGATATATTGTCGAACAAAACATACTTCCAAAAGAAAAAATAGACGTGTGTATCATCCTAAGTGAGGCATTTCCAGCGTGCATTGTCTACCCGGAAATGCCTCACTTAGGATGATACACACGTCTATTTTTTCTTTTGGAAGTATGTTTTGTTCGACTAGCAAGTATATCATCGAAGTACAGAGGCATCGTCTCACAACGTTTTGCCATATGCATGCACGTTAGCATGTACCAACATAACCATCATGTCCTCAGCCAAACGCTTTCAGTCGCATTAATCTCCGCGCTGTTAGAACTCACCCACGAGCTCACCAACGCAAATGTACATCCACATGCATCCATTAAAATGAGATCATCCCAAAACTCCACAAATAGCATGCATTATTGAGCAACTGCAGCGACCCACCAGCTAAACATATATATCCAGCCGCGCATGTATTATTCTCCGCTCCCAGCTAGCTAGTGAAAATGAGTAAAAACCCACCCACCAGCTCAGTAGCTCACCAGCTAGCACAAATGTATACTCCCCCCATCCTACTAAGGCTCAAGGCATATAACTTTTTTGAAAACGTCACAAATAGAGTCCACCCACCAAATAGAACCCACCCACCAGTATATATATGGGACATGGCATTCTAAAAACGTCATAAATAGCAATCC
Source organism: Avena longiglumis (assembly GCA_030063025.1). NCBI lineage: Eukaryota > Viridiplantae > Streptophyta > Magnoliopsida > Poales > Poaceae > Avena > Avena longiglumis. The sequence goes on along the minus strand of CP125974.1, from coordinate 578,278,064 downwards.
ATTATTGAATTACCGACGACCCACCAGCTAAGCGACACAAATTGACGACGCTTCGTTCCGAAGACGCGCGCGCCATTTGGTGTTCACCCCTGCCCTCACACCGCCGTTGTCTGGGCCAAGATCGGATTCACAACCACCGCTATACCCCTTCAGCCAGTTGTGGACTATGTACGCGGCACACCACCTACCTGTCTCCCTCGGTCTGGAATCCATAGCGCTAGCTGATCATTCTTTGGAAGATATAGGATGCGAGAAGTGCAAAAGGTGTTTAGGAATATGATCAAAGCTGCAACGAAAATGTAAAAAAAACAAATCCATCTCTCACCTCACTCTCTTGGACACACCGCGTTCAGGCATTGGGGGATCAATAGGTGGCTGCCACGTCGTGCTGTAATCACCTATCCCTCCGTCACGGTTAACTATGTTCCATTTTAATGCACTACTCCCATGTGCCAATCCCACAAAATAAAGCAAATCATCACAAACCACACAAACAACATCGTAACTGGTACCTAGACTTACCTGGCAAAACTGGCTTCAGACCGGGCCCAAAAGCCCGATGCTGAAGGCGTAGGCCTGAGCCTGGCCTGACCGTCAAGCCTATAAAATCAGGCCCGAGCAGCCCCTGCCGAAATCACCGATTTGGTAAGCATCAGCCCGACTCGATCTATTGTCAAGTTGAAAATACCAGGCCAGAGCCCGCCCAATGGTGGAGTTTGACCCGCCCTGGCCCGAGATTTTCTAGCCATGCCGGTCGGGTCGGGCTGCCCATTACCGTCAGGCCTATAAAATCAGATCCGAGCCCAAAAGATCCCAACCAGGCCCGAGCAGCCCTTGCCTAAATCACCGATTTGGTAAGCCTGGTCCCGACTCGATCTATTGTCGGTTTGAAAACACCAGGCCAGAGCCCGCCTGATGGTGCAGTTTGGCCCAGCCTGGCCTGGGATTTTCTAGCCAGGCCGGGCTGCCTATGGCCAGGTTTAATACCTACTAGGTCGAATTATTGTATACAGTTATTTACAAAAGGTCATAGGGTCACGCAGATGGTTTTCGGGCACGCCTCGACGCCATCCCTTCTCTGTTTCTAGGTCGTTTCTCCCCTCTTTCTCGCTAGTGGTGGTGCGTGGGAGTGCAGGGAGACACTATCTATCATATGGAGGGATTGTAGTAGCGTTACGCGGTGGAACTTCATTAGTGATGGCGGTGATGCTTCTGGCAGCATGTTCCATTTGGGAGGGAGAAGACATCAGGGCCCAATGACCTCGATGTTTATTTTTATTTTTTCAGAGGTGCATGTAATGTTGGTTTGATCAATGTGGCGAGTTTAGTGGTTCTAGTCCAGATCTGAGGCTTGTTCTTCATGCCTCGATCTGGTCTAGCCCAATGCGTGGCACATTGGTAGCACCCTCCACTTCCTAATCGGCGCAAGGGTCGAGCATTCTGCTCATGCTGAGTTGCTTTCCTTGATTTAGGCACTTCACGGTGCTGGTTGTCGACGAGAATGGTACTATGAGTGGCGTGCAAGTAGTTTGGTGTGCCCTAGGTGTGGTGTCGACATCGGTCTTCGCTAGCTCCATCTCCTTGCCTAGAGAAAATTACAAAAAACCACCACAATTCGAGGTCAAGGATCAAAAGACCACCGGTTTCCAAAACATTCGCAAATCACCACCGGTTTTGGTTGATAATGGGACAGAATGCACTGGTTTAATTTTTAGATGGTCTAATCGGTATTATAAAAGGAGGGCCCACTAGCAGGCGTGACGTGGTCCGTATTGATGAAGAGGCATTGCTGGCCGTTAATGGCACCATGTCGGCATGTCCTAACCTAGCCCTTGGTTAGTTCAAACCGCTTTCACTCTCCATTCTTGTGTTCTCTCCACTCCACACCATGGCCACGGACAATCTTGGGGATGGAGGAGATGGAATCGACGGAGGCACGAGCTTAGGGGCGATTTCCGACGGTCAACCCTCGTGGAGAAGGAGGATTGTTGTGGCAGCTCAAACCCGATTGCGACAAAGAAGACAATGTTCCTAGCAGCGGCCACATCACTAGGAAGGGCCTGGACTGATTTACCATCACAAAGCACTCGCTTACATCGTTGCTTTCATGGAGTAGAGTAAGCATTCCTCTTTCCATCTCCTTCATAGCTACAGATGTGGGGCTAGGGTTTTAGATTTTGGTCTAGGGTTTCGGTCAAAGTTGATTACTTATTTATTCTTTAATTTCTGTAGCTTGGATATTTTTTATTGGGACGTTAGATTTCATTTCCAAGGCAATAACATTTTTTAAAGATCAGTAGGGCAAAGTGACATCACATATATGAATTTTCTTGCTATGATAGAGACTGAAGGTTATGGAATAAATGACAGTATGTAGTATGGTAGTGTTGAGGGTCAAGGTGTGTGAGGGATGGAACTAATTGATGGTATGTCTAAGGTTCATAAAATGATGAAGAATTTGAGGATAAGAGGTGTGTTCCCATCACTGTATTTAGAGGTAGAGATGCTCTGTGTCCAAATATAAATACTGCAGAAGAGGACTTTTTCCCATATCTGAAATTGGAGTGCCAGTCTTGTACACTGTTGATGATGATGGGTTTTATTTCCTAGTCAAGAAACGGACAATCAAGATTACAAGGAAATTGTTTGTGTTGAAGATGGTGGGACTATCTATATACACAACAAAGCAACAATTTAAAGCAGAAAGGCAAGGAGATATGTGAAGAAACCGAAGATGAAGAGGAGGATGAAGGTTGGGAAGAAGTTTTCGCTGATGATTTCATATTTGATGATGCATAGTTGATAAACCCCAAGACCTGGGAATCACTGTAGTACCTCTCAAGGTGGAAGTAGGGTATTGATACACATGAGCAAGAAGGAAAAGCTATTTATTCTCTCCAACTAAACTGTCACAAGTTTTAGTTGTTTATGCACTAAACAAGTTACTGGAACAAGGAGGTTGATTTAATACAAGAAATTAAAGTTCAACAATATAAAAGTATCCCAATCATCTTCAATAAAAGAGGACAAGACAAAGGTTTTCTGTTTTAGGAATAATGGACATGGATTCATGGGTTCACTCAATCCTCTCTCTCCATCTATGGTGGTAGTGATCATGTTAGATAATAAAATTACACACAATTGTCATGTTTTAATGGTAATTTTTATGATGGCTACATGTCCTAAAAACATAGTTGAAATAAGTACTCATATGTGTTACTATGTGAAGGGAATATGTCCTGAGAGGCAATAATAAAGTGGTTATTATGTATATTCCAAGTATATAATAGATGTTTATTTTGCATGCTATAATTGTATTAATACGTAAACATTAATACATGTGTGTTTAATAAACAAAGAAAGTTTCTAGTTATGCCTCTCTCATAAAGTAGCTCATTGATTAACAAGATGATCAAGGTTTCCTGATCATGGACATTGGATGTTGTTAATAACGAGGTCACAACATTAGTGTAATGGTGTGATGAACATTCATCCGAAGTATAGCATTACGATCAAAGTCATTGAGTTTATACTGCTATAACATCATACGAAGTGATCCTAATCCTTAGACCATGATATCATGTCAATCACTAACACCAGAAGAGTATCTTGATAACATCAAACGTCACACCGTAACAGGGTGATTATAAAGATGGGTTCAGTACTACTAAAGTGTTATGTTGAGGACAATGGATCAAGAGTGGAATTTGTTCATCCGATGACGGATAGATATGCTTTGGGCCCTCTCGGTGATATCACATTGATTAGCTTGCAAGCAAGTGATTTGCTCACTAGAATGTTATATGACAGGAACGAGAAAGAGTACATGTCAAGAACGAGATCAAACTAGGTATGGAGATACCGATGATCGAATCTCGGACATGTAATATATAGAGAAACAAAAGGATTAAGATACTAGCGTAAAAAGTTCTCCCAATCATAAGAAAGTCATCGTTGAATATGTGGAGTCGGTATGGATCTACTGTGTCCCGCTCGATTATTGATCCGAGAGGAGTCTAGATCCCGTCCGCATTATTCGTGAACCATAGGGTGACACACTTAATAGATACCGACACCATTTGGAGCAAAGGTTTCATGCCAAAAGAATAACAAGTGCAGGAATTTATTTCACGAGATACCGAAATGGTTTTTTGGGTGAAATTGCAGAAAGTGTTTTTGCATGTGAAATGAAATACTAGCAAGGGGTTATATGTGAATGTTTGTCATTAAAGTAATTGAAAAAATTATGAATAAATAAAAGTAGTTTTATTTAATGAGAGTTTGCATTAAATTTGGTGGAAATTTAATGGGAATTTGAGTGGGTTTTTGAGTGGAGGAAATTGAAAGGCATTTTTGTGAGTGGAGTGTCCACCCACATCAATGGAGGGAGGGAAAGGGGCAGCCCCATGCGCCGGCTACCCCCTTGGGGTGCCCCCTCCTCCTATAAAAGGAGCCCCCGTCCTCACTTATCACTCACACCTCCTCGTGAAGGATCTCTCTCCCCCTCTAGTATTTATCCCCCATGGTCTCGGACTAGCGAGATACATGTTCCCCGTGGCTATTTGGCAAGAAAGAGTTATGCTTTCGCCGCATCGCTAGAGAGAGGAGGCGGAGGTTGCTCGGTTCCTTGAACGTGTGTGCGAGCATGGATGCGCCGCTGATTTGCGGCCCTAGGACTTCCTCTCGATCTTGAGATCGGCAAGAGATCGTCTACATCAACCACGAGTTCAATCTTGTTAAGCGTTGTCGGTCTTCAAGGGTATGTTCTCTACGGATGTACATCTGCCCGTTGCTTGTATCTAATAGATAGATCTTGGTATATGGTTGTTTCCATCATAGGAATTTTTTTGTTTTTTATGCTGCGAACCCTATAGTGGTATCAGAGCCGGATCTATGTGTAGATGCTTTGCGCGGGTAGTACACATATGAGTTTGTGGGCGATGATGATCATGTCATTGCTTCTTGGTTGTACTTTGGATATTGGTGGCATAGTGGGATGAAGCGGCTCGGACAAACTTTACATGTCCTCGCATTACGAGACCTATTCCACGCTTGACATGCAACTATTTTTGCATAAATGGCTAGCGGGTGTCTGTCTCTCCTACTATAGTCAATATCTAATTTGCAACGAGTTGTCAACAATTTGATTATCCTTGTTGTGGTTCATGTTCGTAGGTAAGAATGGTTCTATCTTCTAAAGCCCTAATCCACGTAAAACTTGCAATGGATAAATTAGAGGCGTCTATTTTAGATTGTTGCTAGGCTAGTGTCATGATATGGTGATGTTGTAAGTAGAAGTATAAGTCGATACTCTTACAACACACATAACGTGTAAGTTCCATAGACCTTGGCCTTACACATAGAGGTATGATAGCGATCATATACCACGATGCACATGATGGAAATCAAGTGCAAGAACCATATCATTTCACTGATAAACAGGTGATGTTTGTTGCATCTTATATTGCTTGTTTGGTGATTTATTAGCATAATAAGATGATCCCTCATTTAGATATCAAGATAAAAATGTGTTCTTCCTTAAGTATGCACGGATTATGTTTCGTCGCTCCAAGACATCACGTGATGATCGGGTGCTCTTGGATCCACGATCATATTTCGGGTGTAAGACAGTTAAAACGTGAATACTAAGGTTCTTACTTGGAGATCCTATCATGTACGACATGGCCTCTAACACAGACCAAAAGGTTAAGCATGAGTCATATGGTAGATATGATGCCCAGTTGATGCTCGCCTTTGAAGCTACACCGTCTCACGTGATGATCGGACTTGGTGTAGTGGATTTGGTTCATGTAATCACCAAAAAGGCACGAGGGATGTCGTTTTTGAGTGGGATTTCATTCTTAATTTGGATTAGTTGAACTCAATCTATCATAAACTTAGTCTAAACTTAGTGAAAAAATGTCTCAGACATCATCAAGGAGGATTTCATTCAATAGTGTCAGGACTTTCATGATGAAAGAATCTCCCTGGAGAGTATAAATGGCTCCTACATTAATTTAGTTCCAAAAAAAGCTGCACCTCAAACGGTCAATGACTTCAGGCCTATCTCTCTGACTAATACATGTTTAAAATTCATCACTAAAATCTATGCAAACAGACTGCAAGATGAGATCAAAAGGTGTATCCATGGTAATCAGTATGGTTTCATTCGGGATAGAACTATACAGGACTATCTGGGTTGGTGTTTTAACATCTTTTCAATGTCGAATTCAAGAAGTAAAATTGTGGTTTTCAAGATTGACTTTGAAAAGGCCTTTGACACAATTGAACATCATGCTATTCTCAAAGTCTTGAGCTATAAAGGTTTCCCAAAAAAGTTCATTGCTTTAGTCAAGAATATTCTTGGCGGGTACATCTTCCGTTTTTAAATGGTGTGCCTGGGCAGAGTTTTGCTTGTAAAAGGGGTGTCAGGCAAGGTGACCCTTTTCACCCTTACTTTATGTCATGGGAGGTGATTTATTACAGAGCATGGTAAATAAGACTTTTTATGCTGGAACTCTGAAACTGCCTATCCCAATGGAAGGAGACTATCCAATTGTAAAATATGCAGATGATATCCTAATCATTTTGCCTGCTGATGAGGATCAACTGTTAGTCTTCAAGGACTTGCTGATTCAATATGATGAGTTTACTGGTTTAAAAGTCAATTTTCACAAATCCTCCATGATTCCTATAAATTTGACTGATGAAGAAACTACACATTTTGCCTCTGTCTTTCAACGTCAGCTTGTTGCTATGCCTTTCACATACCTTGGATTGCCAATGGGTACAACTAAACCCACAATCAAGGATTTCTCACCTTTGATTGACAGGGTTGAAAGAAGGTTAAATGCAATAGTGTCTTTTCGCCTTATGGAGACAAATTTATTTTGGTGAACTCAGACTATCTTCACTGCCCACTTATATTATGTGCATATTGCAAATTACTCAAGGGGTCATTGATATTATGGATAAGTCAAGGAGGAGATGCCTTTGGAGGAAAACAAAGAACCAGGAGAAAGTTAACTCTTTGGCTGCATGGCCTATGATCTGTAAGCCTAAAGACAAAGGAGGACTTGAAATTATTGATCTCAAGACTCAGAATAAAGCACTATTGATTAAGAATTTGGATAAATTTTATAATAATGCTGACTTTCCTAGGTTAGATTGGTCGTGACTCATATTATCATGAGTTTGTCCCCACGTTGTTACTGCCAGGCTCTTTTTGGTGGAGAGGGATCTTAAAGCTAGTTGATGAGTGGAGATCCATTTCCAAATCCATTGTGGGGTCCGGATTTACCATTTTGTTCTGGAATGATCTTTGGCACACATAATTACTCGCAACCAAATTACCAGGGTTATACTCTTTTGCAAGAGACAAGATGGTTTCTATCAGAGATATGGGTACACTGAGCAATCTGCATGATGCATTTCATCTGCCTTTTTCAATTGAGGCATTTCAGGAATATGATAAACTGCAAGATGTCTTTAGCTCAGTATGCTTATCTCAGGACAAAGACAAGTGGATATGTAAATTGAGTAATGAAGGCTACATGTCTCAGTTATTCTATAAACATTGTTTCTCAATGATGCCCACTGATTTAATCTCAAAGAGCATCTAGGGATGCAAATGCATGTCCAAACATAGGTTATTTTCCTAGCTTTTGTTCCATGACAGATTAAATACAAAGGACATGCTGCTTAGAAGGAACTGGAAGGTAATCGACAATCATGGTTGTGTGCTTTGTCCCATCGAGTCATTGAGGACTGAAACATCTCTTTTTCCAAAGCAACTTCAAAGACTAGAGTGTGGAATTATGTTCGATCCAATGGATGATGTGGCTCATAGAGAATTTTTGACGTGCCTCTAAATCTTTTAGAGGGCCCTGCTTTAGAGGTTACAATCCTGGCATGCTGGAATATCTGGAAGCAAAGGAATGATTGGATTTTCCAGAATACAAAACCGACTTTCAGAGGCTGGAAGGCCGGTTTTGTCTATGATATTACTATGCTTCTTCATAGGCTAAAAGATAAGCATAAGGATTTACTGTCATTATGGCTTGACAGTCTATCCTAGTTCTGTTTTCCCCTTTTTTATGTACATATGTTGTAAGTAAAACTCTGGACTGTTTTTGATGAATAAAGGACTGTGGGGGACTCCCCTGTAGTAGAAAACTTCAAAAAAATGTGTTCATGGAGAAAGAGAAACTTGCAATGAACGGTAGCAACTTTACCGAATGGGCCATGAATTTGAGGATTCTCCTCTCTGCTGCACAAAAGCAATATGTGCTAGAAGCGCCGCTAGGCCCCCCACCGTTCGATGATGCCCCTGACAAGGAGAAGAATGTCTATCAGACTCATCAGGAGGACCACAACTTAGTTCATTGCGGCATATTGTATGGGCTAGAGCCAGAACTTCGAAAGCGTTTCGAAAACGGCAATGCATTTCATACAATGGGTGAGTTGAAAATGATTTTCGACACACATGCTGTTGTAGAGAGCTACAATGCTTCAGAAAATTTCTTTACCTGCATGATGGAAGAGAATAGCTCCGTAAGTGAGCATGTACTCAAGATGTCGGGTTACACCGATAAGCTTGTGTCCTTGGGAATAATGATTCCCATTGACTTAGGCATCCATCGTGTTCTGCAGTCTCTGCCACCTAGCTATAAGAGCTTCGTGATGAACTATAATATGCAAGGCATGAAGAAGTCTCTCCCCGAGCTTCTGTCAATGCTTAAAACTGCAGAAGTGGAGATGAAGAAAGAACATCAAGTGTTGATGATCAATAAGACCACTGGGGTTTCAAGAAAGACAAGAAGGGAAAACAAAAGGGAAGTAAGGGCGGCAAGCCGCTTGGTTCGAAAAGAAACCCCGAGTTGGCCCTAAGTCTGATACCGAGTGCTATTATTGCAAGGGGACTGGCCACTGGAAGTGCAACTGCCCAAGTATTTGGCAGACAAGAAGGCCGGCAAGACAAATAAAGGTATATATGATATACATGTTATTGATGTGTACTTGACTAGTACTCGCAGTAGCACCTGGGTATTTGATACCGGTTCAGTTGCTAATATTTGTAACTCGAATCAGGGGCTGCAGAACAAGCGACCGCTAGCAAGGGGTGAGGTCAAGATGCGTGTCAGCAATGGATCAAGTGTTGATGTGATCGCCGTCAAAACTCTACATCTCCAGTTACCGTCGGGATTAGTTATAAACTTGAATAATTGTTATCTGGTGCCAGCACTGAGCATGAACATTATATCTGGATCATGTTTGATGCGAAGTGGTTATTCATTTAAATCCGAGAACAATGGTTGTTCTATTTATATGAATGAAATCTTTTATGGTCATGCATCTATGATGAATGGTTTATTGATGTTGGATAATAATGTTACACATATAATGTTGATGCTAAAAGGATTAAACTTAATGATGATATATCCGCATATATGTGGCACTGCCGTCTAGGTCATATTGGCGTTAAATGCATGCAGAATCTCCATTCGGATGGACTTTTGGAATCACTTGATTTTGAATCATTTGATACATGTGAGCCATGCCTTATGGGCAAGATGACTAGAATGTCGTTTTTCGGTTCAATGGGACGGGTGACAGATTTATTGGAAATCATACATTCTGATGTGTGTGGTCCAATGAGTGTGTCGGCGCGAGGTGGATATCATTATTTTGTTACTTTCACGGATGATTTGAGTATATACGGTTATATATACTTTATGAAACACAAGTGAAACCTTTGAAAAGTTCAAGGAATTTGAGTGAAGTGGAAAATCATCGTAATAGAAAGATCAAATTTCTACCCGACCATGGAGGTGAGTATCTGTTACGAGTTTAGCACTCATATGAAAGAGTGTGGAATTGTTTCACAACTCACACTGCCGGAACACCACATCGAAATGGTGTGTGAACATCGTAATCGCATTTTATTGGATATGCTTCCATCTATGATGTCTATGACGGACTTGCCAACGCCATTTTGGGGTTATGCACTAGAAACCTTGCATTCACTTTAAATCGGGCACCATCTAAATGCTTGAAAAGACACCATATGAATTGTGGTTTGGAAACAAACCTAAGCTATCATTTCTTAAAGTTTGGGGATGTGATGTTTATGTGAAGAAACTTCAACTGGATAAACTCGAACCCAAAGGGGGAAAATGCGTCTTCATAGGATACCCTAAGGAAACTATTGGGTATTCCTTCTACCACAGATCCGAGGGCAAGGTTTTTGTTGCCAAGAATGGATCCTTTCTAGAGAAAGAGTTTCTCGTGAAAGGTGTGAGTAGTCGGAAGGTAGAACTCGAAGAGGTTGTTGAACCTTCTCTTCATAGTATGGCGAGTAGCGCAGCGTCGGAAGTCGTTTCGGAGTTGGCTTCACCAATTTAAGAGGGAACTAATGATAATGATCATGAAGCTCCAAAAGAGAATACTACCGAACCTCGCAGGTCTAACAGGACGCGTGCAGCTCCCGAGCTGTACGAAAACCCTGTTATGAATTTCATGGTTGATGAAATTGATGACTCTGCAATGTATGAAGAAGCGATGATGAGCCTAGTTCCAACAAATGGTTAGAATCCATGAAATCCAAGATGGAATCCATGTAAGAAAACCAAGTTTGGAACATGGTGGACTTACCTCAAGACCGAAAGGCCGTGGATAATAAATGGATTTTCAAAAGGGAAACTGATGTTGATGGTAATGTGACAGTCTATAAATCTCGACTTGTCACAAAGGGGTTTCGAAAAATTCAAGGAGTTGACTACGATGAGACATTCTCTCCCGTAGCAATGCTAAAGTCAGTTAGAATTATGTTAGCAATTGTTGCATATTTCAACTATGAGATATGGGAGATGGATGTCAAAATTGCGTTCCTCAATGTCAATATTGAAGAAGAGTTGTATATGATATAACCAAAGGGTTTTGTCGATCCTAAGGATGTTGAAAAGGTGTGCAAGCTTCATCGATCCATCTATGGACTGAAGCAAGCATCCCGGAGTTGGAATCTCCGCTTTGATGAGGTGATCAAAGAGTTTGGATTTGTCCAAACTTATGGAGAGGCTTGTATTTACAAGAAAGTGAGTGGGAGCAATGTGGCATTTCTGATATTATATGTGGATGACATATTATTGATTGGAAATGATATAGATCTTTAAATAGTGTTAAAAGTTATCTAAACATCAAATTTTCAATGAAGGACCAAGGTGAAGTGTCATACATATTAGGCATAAAGATCTATAGAGATAGATCTAGGTGACTAATAGGGCTATCACAAAGTACATACCTTGATAAGATTTTAAAGAAGTTTAAAATGGACGGAAGTAAGAAGGGGTTCTTACCTATGTTGCAAGGCAAGACATTGAGTAAGACTCAAAGTCCGACTACTGGAAGAAAGAGAGATAATGGACAAGTCCCTATGCTTCGGCCATAGGCTCTATAATGTATGCCATACTATGTACAAGACCGGATGTGGCACATGCTATTAGTTTGACTAGTAGGTACCAATCGGATCCAGGTTCGGAACATTGGATAGCGGTCAAGAATATCCTTAAGTACTTGCGAAGAACTAAGGATATGTTTCTTGTGTACGGAGGTGAAGAAGAGCTCGTCGCTAAGTGTTATGTCGACGCTAGCTTTGACACCGATCCGGATGACTCTAAGTCTCAATCCGGATACGTATTTCTCATGAATGGTGGAGCGGTTAGTTGGAGGAGTTCCAAACAACCCATGGTGGCGGGATCAACAACGGAGGCCGAATATGTTGCTGCTTGGGAAGCGACTCGGGAAGCGGTTTGGATGAAGGAGTTCATATCCGAACTAGGTGTGGTTATGAGCGTTGGACCCAATGGTGATCTATTGTGGCAACAATGGTGCCATTGCCAATGCTAAATAACCAAGGTCTCACAAGAATTCCAAGCATATTAAGTGTCGGTTTCACTCCATCCGCGATCATGTCAAGGATGGAGATATAAAGATTTGTAAAGTACACACGGATCTCAATGTAGCATCCGTTGACTAAAACTCTCCCTAGAGCAAAACATGATCAACACCAGAACTCCATTGGTGTTAGATTCATCACTATGTAACTAGATTATTGTCTCTAGTGCAAGTGGGATACTGAAGGGAATATGTCCTGAGAGGCAATAATAAAGTGGTTATTATGTATATTCCAAGTATACGATAGATGTTTATTTTACATGCTATAATTGTATTAATACGGAAACGTTAATACATGTGTGTTTAATAAAAATAGAAAGTTCCTAGTTATGCCTCTCTCACTATCTCGTTGATTAACAAGATGATCAAGGTTTCCTGATCATGGACATTGGATGTTGTTAATAACGAGGTCACAACATTAGTGTAATGGTGTGATGAACATTCATCCGAATTATAGCATTACGATCAAAGTCATTGAGTTTATATTGATATAACATCATATGAAGTGATCCTAATCCTTAGACCATGAGATCATGTCAATCACTAACACCGGAAGAGTATCTTGATAACATCAAACGTCACACCGTAACAGGGTGATTATAAATATGGGTTCAGTACTACTAAAGTGTTATGTTGAGGCACATGGATCAAGAGTGGAATTTGTTCATCCCGGTGACGGATAGATATGCTCTGGGCCCTCTCGGTGATATCACATTGATTAGCTTGCAAGCAAGTGATTTGATCACTAGAATGTTATATCACGGGAACGAGAAAAGAGTACATGCGAGTAACAAGATCAAAATAGGTATGGAGATACCGATGATCGTTGAATGTGTGGGAGTCAGTATGGATCTCCAGGTCCCGCTTCTGATTATTGATCCGAGAGGAGTCTCGATCATGTCCGCATTATTCGCGAACCGTAGGGTGACACACTTAAGAGACACCGACACCATTTGGATCAAAGATTTCATGCCGGAAAGAATAACAAGCGCAGGAATTTATTTCACTAGATAGCGAAACGGTTTTTTGGGTGAAATTGCAGAAAGTGTTTTTGCATGTGAAATGAAATACTAGCAAGGGTTATATGTGAATGTTTGTCATTAAAGTAATTGACAAAATTCTGAATAAATAAAAGGAGTTTTATTTAATGATAGTTTGCATTAAATTTGGTGGAAATTTAATGGGAATTTGAGTGGGTTTTTGAGTGGAGGGAATTGAAAGACATTTTTGTGAGTGGAGTGTCCACCCACATCAATGGAGGGAGGGCAAGGGGCATCCCAATGCGTCAGCCACCCCCTTGGGGTGCCCCCCTCCTATAAAAGGAGCCCCCCTCCTCACTTCTCACTCACACCTCCTCGTGAAGGATCTCTCCCCCCTCTAGTATTTATCCCCCATGGTCTCGGACTAGCGAGATACATGTTCCCGATGGATATTCGGCAAGAAAGAGTTGTGCTTCCGCTGCATCGCTGGAGCGAGGAGGCGGAGGTTGCTCGGTGCCTCGAACGTGTGTGTGAGCACAGATGCGCCGCTGATTTGCGGAGCTAGGACTTCCTCTCGATCTTGAGATCGGCAAGAGATCGTATACATCAACCACGAGTTCAACCTCGTTAAGCTTTGTCGGTATTCAAAGGTATGTTCTCTATGGATGTACATCCGCCCATTGCTTGTATCTAATAGATAGATCTTGGTACATAGTTGTTCCCATCGTAGGAATTTTTTTTGTTTTCTATGCTGCGAACCCTACACTATGTCACCCTCGTAAGGCTAGTGTGTGGTTATTGTCACTCCACCATGGCATACTTCTCCCTTTTTACCCCCAGATAAAGGATGTTTGGCTGCATTGCTATCACTCAACACATATGCCGCTTGACACTCGCCCACCCCTTACCTACATACATCATACTCCTTAATGGTGAACACTCCAAACACTAGTGCAATGATTTATTTGTTGTGCACATTACCGCATCTCTCCCATATACCTACACTTGGCGTTGTCAAGCATCTCATGGCATGGGTGAGTAAGGCGTTATGCATTGAAACCATTATATGTATCATAGAAGTATCTCCAGAGTATGAAAAAACATAAAATCCCAACACGACAGTAGATGCCTGATGACCCACAAGTATAGGGGATTGCAACAGTCTTTGAGGGTACTATTACCCAATTTATTGATTCAATACAAGGGGATCCAAAGAATACTTATAATCCTTAACAACTGAGTTGTCAATTCAGCTGCACCTGTAAATAGTCTTGCTCACAGAAGTTTATCAGTAGCAAGAGTTTTATAGTAGCAATAGCAAAGTAACAGTAGCAATAAAACAAAGGCAGTAGTAACAATAGTAGCAAACAGTAGGATATGAGTGTGGTAGCCATAGGGATGGATGGACGAGCGTTGCATGGACGAGACTATTCATGTAACTTCAAGATCTAGGGCAATTGCAAATAAATAAGATAAAGCATCCAAGTACTAAACAATCATACACATGTGTTCCATCTATAGTCATACATGCTCGCAATGAGAACTTGCACAACATCTTTTGTCCTGCCAGCCCATTGCAGCGGGGCCTCAAGGGAATCTAGTGGCAATTAAGGTGCTCCTTTTAATAGAGCACCGGAGCAAAGCATTAACACTCCGTGAACACATGTGATCCTCATATCACAGCAATCCCCTCCGGCTGTCCCATTTTCTGTCACTTCGTTGCCTTTGGTTTCGGACAATGATATGTGTACACAACTTGCAGATAAGATCACAAACAATACTATCATCATGAATCAATAACAAGTTCAGATCTGAGATCACGTCACTCGGGACCTAGTGACAAGCATTAAGTACAGCAAGTTGCAACAAAGTCAAATAGCACTAATAGAGATACTAGGCACCATGCCCTAACAATCTTATTCGATTACATGGTAGAACTCATCCAATCCCTACCATCTCCATAGCCTACAGCGGGGGATTACTCACTCATGGATGGGGGAAACGTGGATGGTTGATGGAGAGGCGTTGGTGATGATGATGGCGATGATCCTCTCCAAATTCCCCGTCCCGGCAGGGTGCCAGAACAGAGTTTCTGATTCCAAATCACGGTTTCTGGTGGTGACGGCGCAGCAGAACTCTTTCTGGAAAAACGTCGAAACCCCCTGAGTTTTTAGGTCAAGAGGCAACTTATAGGCGAAGAGGGATGCCGAGGGGGTGCCCGAGGCGGCCACACCCCTTTCAGGTGCGGCCAGACCTGGCTCGTGCGGCCAGGGGGTGTGGGCCCCTCGTGTCCCTCCTCCGTATCATCATCTGGCTCCGTGAGTCTTCTGGTGAAATAGGATTTTTGGCATATTTTCCAGAATTTTTCCTGATAGTTGATTTTCTGCACAAAAACTAGACACCAAGGTAATTCTGCTGAAAATAGCGTCAGTCCGTGTTAGTCGTATCCAAATCACACACGTTTAGAGGAGAAACAATAGAAAAAGTGTTTGGAAAAGTAGATACGTTTTGGACGTATCAACTCCCCCCAAGCTTAGCTTATTGCTTGTCCTCAAGCAATTTAGTTAAAAACTGAGTGCGATAAAAGAACTGTCATGAACACATTTGCTTCATATGATGTAAATATTCTCAGCACATGAGTAGATACTTAGAAAATTCATAATAAGGAGTATGCAACTAACTCTACTTAATAGTCATTGCAAGCTATGAAGAGATTCCAACTCAATAATAATAAGTAGCATGAAACATAAACATAAGCAACATTGCAATGCTCATAAAAAGGTATGATAGAGTGGTATCTCGCTTGCCTTTGATGGTGGAGCAAAACATATATGCCAAGGCACCTCTGAAGTTCAAGTGAAGACTAGAAGTAAAGATATCAGAGATACAAGCATCAAACTCATGACATAATTAACCATGTTTTGAGACAAGCACATTACACTAAGAGTGACAACTATGCTCTCAAGAAGGTGCTCATAGAATAAGTGGTGACTCAACAAGGAAGTGAAAAGGTTTTAAAAAGTTTGAAAGGCTTCCCAAATGCTGAAATTGTGATACTCATTATGCACCAATTAAGAGAGCATAGTTGTCATTCTTAGTTCTATGTGCATTGTCCCAAAACTTATTGATTGATTCATATTATTGATATTGCTTGTTCTTGAACTATTTGTATCTAGTCACTCTTATGAACTTTGAAGGTGTCCTTTGCATTTATTGCTACTCCATGAGGGACAAGCTGAATGCCACTATGCTATGTTTTCTATATGTGAAACAAACAAATGTCTTTCAATGCATTTTTATTCATGAATCTTTGTTTGTATACTTTCATGTTGTAGCATAGTTGATTTGTATTATTGTTAGAACTTCTTCTTTCATGCTCATGTTTAGAGCACTTTGATCCAACTTCCAATGCTTGCAAATGGTTTGGTCTTGATTTTGATGGTGCATGTCACCTCAAAAATTATTCTTTTTATCACTTACCTACTCGAGGACGAGCAGGAGTTAAGCTTGGGGATGTTTGATATGTCGTAAACTTATCTATAATTTTTGATGTTCCATGCTTGTTTAGTATCTACTTTGCTTTGCTTTGTCTACACTTTGAGGTATTTTTATATGTTTTCTGGGACTAACCTATTAACAAGATGCCATAGTGCCAGTTGCTTGTTTTCTGTTGTTTTTGGTTCCAGAAAAGTCAGAAAATGAATATTCTCGCAATTGGACGGGACAAAAGCCAAAGTCAATATTATAACGAGGAGAACACAGAGCCAGAAGACGAGACGGAGGAGGGCCTCGAGGGGCCCACATCCCCTGGCCATGCGGTCAGGACTGGCCCGCGCCTAGGGGATGCGGCTGCCTCGGGGACCCCCTCAGTCTCCCCCTTCGCCTATAAGAAGCCCCCGATACCTAAACCCTAAGTACCCGATCAGATCTCCACGAAACATTCCATAGCCTCTGCCACCATCGTCCCTAGACCGGGGGGATCTGAAACTCTTCCCGGCACCCTGTCGGATGGGAGAGATCATCCCAGAGGCCTTCTTCATCACCATGCCAGCCTCCGGTATGATGCGTGAGCAGTTCCACCTTGGACTATGGGTCCATGTAGTAGCTAGATGGTTGTTTCTCCTCCTTTGTGCTACCATGTTTAGATCTTGTGAGCTCCGTTCATGATCAAGATCATCTATTTGTAATCATGCATGTTGTGTTTGCGGGGATCCGATGGATATTGAGATTACTATGTCATATTAATTAATGGTTCTATCTTATTGATTCTATCATGTCTGTGTTGTTCGAGATCTTGCATGCTCTTCGTTTCTAGTAGCTATCTTGGCCAACTAGATGCTAGTGACTCCAAGAGAGGGTATTTATGCTCGATAGTGGGTTCATGCCTCTATTGAATCTGGGGAATTGACAGAAATCTCTAAGTTTGTATATGTGTTGTTGCTAATAGGGATAAAACAATGATCTTTTGTTCATGGAACAATTGTATTGTTTACTTTACACACCTTGCTTAAAGCAGTTATCCGTTGCTTGCAACTTAATACTGGAGGGGGTTCGGATGATAACCTGCAGGTGGATTACTAGTCATAGATGCAGTTGGATGGCGGTCTATGTATATTGTTGTAATGCCCAATCAAATCTCACAGGATCATGAATGTCTAGTATTGCATTGTTATGCCTTGCTCTGTCCTGACAATTGCCCCGCTATAAATTTTTTACCCAGCATGTTATGTTGTTTATCATAAGGAGAACACCTCTAGTGAACTATGGACCCTGGTCCAATCTTTACCATTGATACATCCTCCACTGCTAATGTTTACTTTCTGCAAGCCACCATTGCCTTCCACACCATATGTTTAATCCTTTGTTTTCAGCAAATCGGTGAGATTGAAAACCTCACTGTTTGTTGGGGAAAAGTCTTGAGTTTGTGTTGTGTAGGTTTCCAAGTTGCTATCAACACCTTTGAGTCGTTTCCTTCCTCCTACTGGTTCGATAACCTTGGTTTATTTCTAAGGTAAGACTTGCTGCTGTGCTCATCATACCTTCCTCCTGGGGTTTCCCAACAAAGCTCTACACTGATCTAAGCCGACATCAGTTTGCATTTTTTTGGAAACTGGTGGTCTTTCGATCCTTGACCTCGAATTGTGGTGGTTTGCTACAAATTTCTTCCTCGGATAGCACTCACAAAGGCGTTTCTATGGATCCATCGACCCCCCTTTCTTCCACATGTCCTGGGATGAAAACCTATATCGTCTTAGATCAGGAGATTGTGACGCTCTAGGAATGAAAAACTGCTACCATGCTCAGAGTATCCATGCATGTTCCGTCCATCACTTTTGGTGTTTTGCAATTCGTGCAGGAGCAGTTTCACCAAATTTCGTCGGGTTGCACGAAAACTAGATGGATTGTGACACATCATGGTAGAAAGATACATCCATATGGCGTCGCTTGGGAGTCATGGTGCGTTATGCCCGTGGTGTTGTCTCACATGAAGTTGAGAATGCAAAATCTCGGTGCCATGCACTTTATATGCCGACTTTTCACGTGTGGTGATGTTACCATGCACTTTATATGCCTACTATGAAACAAGTAGGCAGCAAATTAAACTAACAAGCAACACCAAATCAAAATCCTAGCTACTAGAATGGCAGTTCATCATGAAGATATCTAGCTACTAGCAAATCGCAGTTCACCATAATTATAACCTAGCTACTAAGAATAGAAGTTTTACACACACATTAGGGTTAGCCATAGAGTAGTACAACAATAGTTCACCACAATTATACCCTAGCTACTAGCAACTCCCCGATCTTCTTTTTTAGCCCGAGCTTAAGCAAAGAGATATCATAAACAAAGCCTGACCTCCAACCTATGAAGGTTGGTACTTGATTCTTGAAAATGCAGGCATTTCTATGCTTCCATATATTCCAGCATGCCAAGGTAGCAACCTCTATGAAGCAAGGTCCAGCAAAACTCTTCTAAGCTTGTTTGATTGAATCAGATATATCCAAGTCCCTCCACTCCACTTGCAGATGATTCCATACCCTGGCACTGTACATACATTGGAAGAATAAGTGTTTCCAATCTTCTCTAACTTTTGCCTGACATGGCACGGAATCATGATCATCTGTAACCTTCCACTATCTATGAATGAGCATATCTTTTGTGTTTATTCTGTCATGAAGTAGTAACCAAGAGAAAAACCGGTGCTTGGACATGCACCTACTCTCCCACATCTGATTAGAAACCATATTGTCGGGTACCCCTATGAAGTTATGTTGATAATATACCTGGGCCCTATATGTCTCCTTGCTTAGCTGACAGACCCATTTATCATCATGTGACAAAATGCTTGTGTCAACAATAAGGGCTTTTTTGATTTGTAGGATCTTCATAGGATTCTCATAGGATTGAGTTCCTATGGATTTTTTCCTACCACCATCGTTTGATTCATAGGAATAGAACCTGTGGGATTATTTCCTATGGGACTTTTCCTAGTCTATTTCATAGCAAAATTTCCATTAGGTCTAAGTTCTTGGAAAAAATCCTATGGCTAGCTTTGTGAGTAAGGCTACTTGTTTGAAAGCTCAAACTTCAATCAAATTCCTATGGCTTTCCTATGTTGCCATCAAACACCCTCTTATGATTCAATGGGGCATGCCACACCAATCCTTCATTTTTCCTATCCCTACATTTTTTCTACCCTGTGAATCAAACAAGCCCTAACATTCTGGAGTTGAAGATACTCCAAATAGGCTTCAGTTGAAAGTGGCAACAAGAAAGCTTCATGTAGATTATTTAAGGTACAAATATCATTAACCGAAGCCATTTTGTCTCTAATTCTATAGTGCTTGAGATTGAAGAGTTCTTCTACATTTTTAGGATAAAACCTTGCAGAGAACTCATTAAGATGGTACCTTGGTGACCCGAAGGGTGGTAGAATTCCAGGGCGACAAGTATATCCTACATCTGCTAGGTAGAACTTACCTTAAGGGATCTTGAGGCCATCATCTCTCTCGAGGATGTCACTCGGAATGGTGGCATCGTGGGCTGATCCTTCCCATTCAACAAGCACATATGTGAACTTCATGTCAGAATGAACAACGGCAAGCACATTCTGGATGGTGTAGTACTTTCTCTCCCTGTATGCAGATGCTTTAGCTTTCGGCACTCTAGCAGTCACATGAGTACCATCAATTGCTCCAATACAATCCTGAAAATAAGAAAATGTTAGTCCTGAGTGCAAAACATTCCTCCCACTGAGTACATTCAGGAGTTGCTCTCAGCTTGAAAAATGGGAAACATCGATAGCTGTTTTGTATCTTTGCTGGAGTTTGAGTTGATGGTGGCTTGATCATCTCTCCTATGAGCTCTCCAGCATACACCACTTGATGGAAATACCGGGATATTGTCTCCATGTGTTGTTGATCACTCGAAATCTCTTGTTATGTCCTAGAACATGGAGAAACAATGCCACTTTCTCTTTGGTACAGCAGTGGATGATGTCTGAAAGCAAAGCCCTACCCCTTAATGTTTGCACAAGCAGTGGACGATAGCTTCTACATCATTGTTGTTGTAGATGTAGTTCATATTTGCTATCCTCTCTCTGTCCGATGTACCAAGGGAGCATATTTTCATAGCCGGTCTGTTATTCCTAGCAGTCGCTCTTCTCTGGATCAAAAGCATCCAGGCCCGAATCATAGTCACCAGGGCAGCTGCCTAGATGAAAATCTTGAACCGTTGGACCTAATCAAAAATACGGTGTGTAAGTACCTAACAAATCGGCCGTAATGTCGTAGAGGACCGAGTGCCGGTCCGCAGATCAAAATCGCCTCCACCGCCACCGCCGCCAAGTCGTCGCCCTAGGAATATGGGGATGGATTTGTCTTCCTGCGGGTGGTGAAAGCCTAAAAGGGACGTGAGCCTACTTTTCACGTCATACCACGATGCAATGTTTTTGCCTCCCGCCATCTCCGCGCTGCCTCCCAGGGCGCACGCCGTTCTTCTCATTGCGGTCGTCAGGATCTGTCATAGTGGAAACGCTCGATTTCAGCGTTCCTCCGGAGCCAGGATTTGGGGTGCTTTAAGACACATGTGAGGCAAGTCTGCGGCACACTCCAAGCAAGCGGGGTTATTTGTTCCGGTCAGGTGCGGAAAACGTCTCCGTAGGAAACCAAACACGTCCTTGAGGGACGGAGCGAGGGAGAGTACTACTCCATGTATGATGCGTCGCTCCATCCATCTTTTGAGGAACGGAGGGGTATCGAGTACATACGTGCACCTAGGGCTAGGTGGTATAGAAAAGATTGTGTTATGATATATTGATCCTTTTCCATATTGTGTAAACCGAATATATGCATGGTGAAGCATATTCCGGTCGGGTGATGATGTGTCAATCCCCTCTTTCCCCCTACTCCTGTAATCACTCCCCTCTTACTCCGTGTAATAATTTTGCCGATACCAACATCGGCCGGCGCGCGCGGCTGGGCTGGGCTGGGTATAAATACCAGGCCTACCGTCCAAGCAAAAGCACACCACATCGGCGCAATCGGAGACCCTAGCTAGCTACCCTACTTCCAAGCAAAACCACGCCGGCCGGCTGGCCGGCGATCGAGATGGCGATGAAGCCCTTCACTGTGCTTGGGTTTTCGTTCTGCTCATGTCGCTCCTCGCGATTGTGTAAGTGTCGGCCGTTGTTGGTTTCTTTCTTTCTTTCTTTCTTTCTGCCGTGCTCTGCTCTGCTCGATCTGTTCGTTCGGTCGTTCAGTCGTCGCACTGATGTTACGATTTGGGTTTCTCTTTTCTCAGATCCGCGACCGAGACCAAGACAGTGGAGCCGTTCGACGTGACCAAGGACAGCTACGTAGGGTTCATGAGGCAGAAGCTGTACAAGGAGGTGCTCAAGACAACGACTGCCCAGGTACAGAGGCTCCCACAGCTGGGCACGCAGAAGCTCAGCAAGGAGCCTGACACGTGGATCCACGTGCCCTTCAAGGTCGGATCCACCCTCGCCATCAGGTCGGACAACATGTACCTTTCCGGCTTCAAGGCGCGCGACGGCAGCTGGTTCTCCTTCAAGGGAACCCCTCCTCCGGCTCCCACCGCAAAGGCGCTCAGCTTCGCTGGCGACTACCGTAGTCTCACCGGCGGCAAGGCCGGGTACATGGACATGGAGAACGTCGCCGTCGGCAAGGCCGCCACAGTGCAGGCCGCGACCACGCTCGCGGACTATAAGATTGACGGCGCCATTCCGGAGGAGGAGGTGCGCAAAGCTCTGGCCACCATGGTCCTCACATTTTGTGAGGGCCAACGCTTCGTCGTGGTCCAGAAGAACATCACCAATCTCTGGGAGGCGGGCGGCCAAGTCTCAACTGCAGGAGTCGATCTGCTGGTGCTCTGGAAGGAGACGTCGTGCGCTCTGCTGGAGACGCAGAAGAAGAAGAAATGGGAAGATATTCCCGAGGCGGCCAAGTTAATGATGTACGGCGACCCGGCGATGACAGACGCCAAGGCCGCCGCCGCCAACATATTCTTCTCATCCGCTGACTCCTCCTTGCCTGCGTTCCTAAGTGGGCAGGAGCCTGAGGTTCCGGCTAGCAGCTGCGTTCCTCCTTGTCCGCAGACTCCGATCTGTTGGGCGGCGGTGAGGCTTGCCTAGGCGTCGGCTTAGCCATGGACGACCTGATTCGTGCAGGCGAGCGGCGAGCGGCAGGCGCGACAAGGCGTTCGTTGTCTTGAGGGGAGATTTGGATCGCAGAGCCGGCGGCGGGCGACATGGAGGAGTCTGCGGAGAAGAGGGCTCGTGGGAGAGAGGTCGTGCGTGAAACGGTTTCCGATTACACAGGTTTTCGGGCGTAAACAGATTACTACAGGGCTGTAATTTGTTACCATGGTATCCAATTACAGTCGAACGAAAACAAACAGGATTCGATGTAATCGGTTTCCGGTGTAAACGGGTTACGTTACAACCGAACAAACCAAACACTGATCGCTTTTGTGGGTCCACCGAAAAGGAGGAAGTTACGCTAGGGCGATCTGGGAGGCGATCGTGGTCAGCTAGGGTATTCCTTCTCGAGGGTGGTGAGATCGGCGGCGGGTTCGGATCTCGGCAACGTGATCCAGTCCGTGCGGCGGTGTGTGTGTCTCCTCCTGTTGCACAGGCATCGGGGGGGTTTTCTTCCGTCCGAGGAGCGACATGGCATCACCGGCGAGGTCGGGGGTGAAGAATGGCGGCTCTGGTCCGTCGTCTCGTTCTCCGAAGGGTTCCAATGGTGATGATCCGGCAGCAGGGCTGTCCGCTCAGCTCGGTGGTCTTCAGTTGACGGCGAAGGAGGCCACAAGTCTAATCATTGGGGACGCGATCTCGACGCCGATCCCTCGTCCACGCTGGGCTATTGTTGGTAAGGTCTGCTCTCCTAGGAAATTGGTGATGGGTGCTTTGGAGAGGGCTATGCAGCGTGCTTGGGGTCTGCATCGTTCGGCGCAGTTTCGTGATATAGGGGACAACAGATTTGTGGTGAGATTTACGTCGGAAGGTGACTGGAAGCATGCCCTGAATAGTGGTCCATGGCAGCTCGATTTTCATGCGGTTTTGATCAAGGATTATGCTGGCTCTGTGAGGCCCTCCGACATGGTTTTTGATACTATGGACATCTGGGTCAGGGTCCTGGATTTACCCATGGATTACATGAACCGTGCATACGGTGAACTCATTGGGAAATTTGTGTCTGTGGATGTGGACGAGGATGGTTATGCCTGGGGAAAGGAGCTAAGAATCAGGGTTACTGTGGATGTAAACCAGCCGTTGTTGCGTGGGGTGTATTTGAAGGAGTCAAAAGATGCTAAAGTTGACACGTGGTATGATCTGAAGTATGAGAAGGTGCCTCACTTTTGTTTTGACTGTGGCTGTGTAGTTCATGTGAATGATGTCTGTGAAGCAAAGATTGTTGAGGATAAACAGTGGGGTGAATGGTTGAGGGCCTCGCCGGGCAGAAGTATTAAACAAGCCCCTTCATCGCACCCTTCCTTTTCCTCAAACAGCTGGGGAAGCAGGTCGATGGAGTCTCCGTTTTCTGCAAGAGTGGGTGGTTCGGTCAGAGATATTCCTACACGGCGTCGCAACCTGGCGAATGATCTTTCTCAGTCCAGCTCTTCCTGCACTGGCGGTTTCGAGCGCGGCCAGGTTGAGAGGACCGATGAGAGCCAGGAGAGGGAGCAGTGGGAAAGGGAGAAGGCGAAGGATCGCTTGCATGGGGAAAGTACGATGGCTAATGAGCGTGCTGGCCATGCGAAGCCGTCAAGGGCGAGCCAAAAGGGGACCTACACTAGGAGGCCACGGACCCCAGGTGATAGGGGTACAGGTGCCACTCTGTTGGTGCCACGGGGTACTGACAGTAGGAAGAGGGGATCTAAAACAGTCTGAGTTCCGATTAATGTTCAGGTGATAGGAGAGGATGCTACTGAATCGGCCGGGAAGAGACAAAGAACAAATTCGGTTTTTAACAGGCTAGAAGACCCGGCTGCGCAACAGGAAGCTCACAATTCTGGTTCCGTGTTCGAACGTATTGAAGACCCATTGGCGGACTCTGCAGCGCAGGGCCGCCGGGGCCAATGATCATCTTAAACCTTAACTGCCGCGGTTTGGGGTTGCCCGCGGCAGTAGGCGAATTGAGGGACCTGTGTAGGTCCTACAACCCGGATATTGTGTTTTTGAGTGAAACAAAAAAGAAGGCAAATGAGATGGCAAAGTTGAAGTGGAGTTTGGGTTTTTCTAATGGCGTTGCTGTGGACTGCAGCGGGAGGAGTGGGGGCTTAGCGTTGTGGTGGCGCGATGGAATTGATGTATCTGTTAGACCCTGGTGTAGTATTACATTGATGCAAAAATAACTGTGGACAACAAGACCTGGAGATTCACTGGAATCTACGGGGAACCACGTACTGAGCTAAGGGGCAGAACATGGGAGGCCTTGCGGTACTTGAATTCACAGGATGATTTACCGTGGCTTTGTGCTGGAGATTTTAATGAAATTTTGAGGAGTGATGAACAATTTGGTGGTAACCCACGTACTGAAGCTCAAATGGAGGCGTTCAGAGAATGTCTCAATGTTTGTGGTCTCACGGACCTGGGGTACTGTGGGTATGACTACACATGGGATAACAGGAGGGAGGGAGAAGACAACATCCAGGTTCGGCTCGATAGAGGCACGGCGACGCGTCGTTCCTGTCCATGTTTCCATTTTCTCAAGTGGAGCATGTGCTAACGGAGGAGTCGGACCATTTAGCACTGATCATTCGAGTTCAAGATGAGATGCGTGCTAATCCTCGCATGGGAGGGAGAGGTTTTGCTTTTGAGGAGATGTGGACCAAACATGATGGTTATGACGAAATGGTCAAGGAGGCATGGGCTGCTCACGAGTTGGGTGATCGTAATTTTAATGGGCTATGGAACCGTTTGAAAGGAGTGGCTGCAGATATGAAAAAATGGAGTTTTGAAAATTTTGGCTCAGTTCGAGCTAAGATCAAAAGGCTGAAAGCGGCGTTGGAGGATGCTTGTGTGGAAGCAAGGACCACTGGTTCATTGGTGAACGTCAAGCAGATTGAACATCAGCTCCATGAGATGTTTGAGAAAGTAGAAGTTATGTATAGACAAAGATCACGGCAGGACTGGTTAAAAGCCGGGGATAAAAACACGAGATTTTTTTAGAACCGTGCCTCTCACCGGAGAAGGAAAAACACGGTTAAAGGGCTACGTAGACCAGATGGGTCTTTATGCACAACGAATGAGGGTATGAGTTCTCTTTCCCTGGAGTTTTATAGAACCCTGTATCATTCGGAGGGGTTGGTTAATAGAGAGGCTGTTTTGGACCTTGTTGTCCCGGCTGTGACAGAAGAGATGAATGCATCATTGACGGCAGCGTTTTCTGACGTCGAGATTGAAGGGGCCTTATTTCAGATGGGGCCGACAAAGGCTCCGGGGCCGGACGGTTTGCCTGCTCTGTTCTTTCAGCGGCACTGGGATATCCTGGAAATGATGCCTGTCGCGTTGTTCGTGAGTTCTTGGCGGGGGTTGATGTCCCTATAGATTTTAACCACACCATCCTTGTTTTAATCCCAAAAGTTAACTCACCGGAGTTACTTTCTCAGTTCAGGCCCATAAGCTTGTGCAACGTTTTGTATAAGATTGCGGCGAAGGTGGTGGCGAATAGGCTCAAGAGCTTGCTGCCAATCTTGATCTTTGAGGAACAAAGTGCCTTTGTCCCGAGAAGGCTTATAACGGACAATGTATTTATAGCGTACGAATGTGTCCATGCAATCAGGAATAGGAGAAGGAAGAGGCCTCTGTGCGCGGTAAAACTCGATATGATGAAGGCCTATGACAGAGTAGAATGGGAATTCCTTCGTCAAATGTTGATGAAGATGGGTTTTGCGGATGTTTGGGTTTCTATGGTTAGGAGATGTGTTACCTCGGTGTCCTTTGCGGTCAAACTTAATGGAGTGGTTTCCGACTTTTTTTTACCATCTAGAGGGTTGAGGCAGGGGGACCCGCTCTCCTCCTATTTGTTCATGTTTTGTGTTGAAGGGTTCTCGGCTCTTTTGCGTCAAGCACAGGCGGACGCTCAACTAGCCGGTGTTAAATTTGGAAATCAGGGGCCTACCATCACTCATTTACTTTTTGCGGATGATAGTATTGTTTTCATGGAAGCAAGCTCTGAAAGTATGGCAGCTCTTAAGGATGTTCTTCAGAAATATGAAGTTAGTTCGGGGCAGAAGGTAAATTTTCAGAAATCTTCAATTTTCTTTGGTAAAGGCTGTGAGGCTGCTTCACGTGATGACCTCAAACAAGTGGTAGGTATTCATTGTGAAGCCTTATCTGAGAAATATCTGGGCTGCCAACGGTTGTGGGGAGATCTAAGGAGGGAGCTTTCAAACTTTTGCCGGAAAGATCTAAGGGAAAAGTCTCGGGTTGGAAGGGGCAGGGGTTGTCGAAAGCTGGGAAGGAGGTCCTAATAAAATCAGTTCTACAGGCGGTTAGTACGTATGCAATGGGTTGCTTTCATCTTACTCAAGGGAAATGTTCTTCTCTTGAATCAATTGCAGCGAGGTTTTGGTGGGGGGCGAAGGATAGGGAAAGAAAGGTTCACTGGATCAGTTACGATCGCATGTGTGAAGCAAAGAGCAAGGGTGGCATGGGCTTTCGGAATTTTTCGGATTTTAACCAAGCGTTGCTGGCCAAGCAGGCATGGAGTTTGGTTACTAATACTGGGTCTCTTTGTTCGAGGGTGTTACAAGCGCGTTATTTCCCGGTTGGAAATTTTCTAAAGGCTACATGCCCAAAGGGTGGCTCCTATACTTGGCGTAGTATACTACATGGCAGAGATCTACTCAAGGAGGGCCTCATATGGCGCATTGGGGAGGAGAGAAGGTTGACGTCTGGGCAGAAAATTGAATCCCA
Organism: Avena longiglumis; assembly: GCA_030063025.1. Lineage (NCBI taxonomy): Eukaryota > Viridiplantae > Streptophyta > Magnoliopsida > Poales > Poaceae > Avena > Avena longiglumis. The sequence continues at coordinate 578,250,683 of CP125974.1, read as the reverse complement.
AGATCTGGTGCAAAGAGACCTCTCGGTCACCAGCCAGAAAAATCAGTTCAATGGGTAAAGGAGTTACTTCTCTCTGATGGTAGAGGCTGGGACGTGGATAAGTTGAACGACATCTTTTTTGAGGCGGATGTGGATGACATACTGAAGATTCCCGTGGGGCGAGCTGGAACTGATGATTATCTTGCATGGAATTACACCAAAAACGGGATATTTAGCGTGAAGTCCGCATACCATCTTGCTAGGAAAATTCGTTTCTCAACAAAGGGTGGAATGGGCTCCTCAATGTCCTCTATGGATCATAAAGGATGGTTAAATATCTGGGCAGCTGAGGTACCAACGAAAATAAAGATCCATTGTTGGCGTCTTGTTCAGAATGGCTTAGCGGTGGGCGATGAGCTTCAGCGAAGGCATATTAAGGAGGGGGTTATGTGCATTGTCTGTCACCGTAGTGAAACGCTGCAGCATAGGTCTTGGCTCTGCCCACATGCCCAGCGTACTTGGGAATTGATCGAGCAACTTACTGGAGTTGTGTCGACTAGACCTCCTTCTGACATCCGCCACCACAGGGATTGGCGTCATTGGCTACTTGAGTTGTTTGGTCGATTGGAAGGAAAAGAGCTGGCTATCGTTATGGCTACTCTTGCCCAACTGTGGTTTGCGAGGAATGAGGCTCGAGAGAAGGAATGTGTTGAGAATCCGATGGATACAGCTAGGAGGGCAATTTTCCTTGTGGAGGAATGGGATGCGATACATACTCAGGTTGTCTCTACAACTAGTGAGACTACTACCCACTGGAATCCCCCTAATGAAGGATGGATTAAGGAGAATTGTGATGGTGCTTTGCCGGTCGGTGGAACTGCTGGAGGTGGGGGTGTGGTTCTTCGGAATCACCATGGTGGCTTCGTGGCGGGAGCGTGCCATTTTTTCCCTTCGGCGTCTAATGCTGAGTGTGTGGAGCTGCTCGCTTGTCGCCGTGCAATTCAGTTAGCAAAGGAGATGGGAGTGAACAAGTTGTTGCTGGAGACTGACTGCTTATGTGCTGTATCCAAACTGAAGAAGGAGGAGCTAGACAGGTCTATTCATGGTCCTCTGGTTAAAGAAATTAAGGAGCTGTTGAGAAGCTTCGATAATCATTTCGTCATTCATGGGCGTCGTACTGGTAACAAGGTCGCGCACTGGTTAGCAAAAGAAGACTGCGTTAATAAATTGTGTAAAGTATGGCTTGGGGTGCCCCCGGCTGAACTTGTAGGTTTATTATTTTCAGACTCTAGTGTGATTGATTAATAAAGCGCGGCCTTAATCTAAAAAAAAACTCCAAACAACCGGTCGATCGGGCTAGCTTTGCTCATGTATCAAAGTTTTTAATAGCCTCCTAGGAGAGCTTTGCTTCTCGTGCACAAATTGTGGCTTATCTCTCTTTCAATGTTATAATTTGCTCGGGGAACCTCCGGGATGGAAGTCCAGACAAGTCCAGTGTGTAGAATAAAAAAAAAGATTCGAAATAAGAAATTTTGGTCATGTAAAAAACCTAAACTCGTCAAGCAAACGATTTTTTTCAAAAACACCAAACAACGTTGGGGCTCGCTTTGCTCATGTATCAAAGTGAGTGGATTCATTCTTGAATCTCAAGTTGAATTCGCTAGCTAGCACAAAATGCATTAAAGTTTTGCACAAGGGACAGAGACGGGACAATCAGTAGTATATCAAATCAGCAAATACAGTATCCTCACTAATATGAGCCCTTCATTTATAACATCTTCAGCCTTACAGTACCCTCACATTAATATAAGCCCTTCATTTATTCCAAGTGCTAACAGCAATCGCAGTAGGATTCTGTCAGTCACAAGGGCAAATACCGAGACGACCACTATTTCTAGCTTAGTTCACTGTCACCAGCCACTCCACTTGCAAGCATGCACAAGACAAACAGGGAAATGTAAGCATAGTTTCTCTCAGGGAAACGATATGTTTCTTTTCATTGAAAAAGGGAAAGCTCAGTTTACAAGTCTCCTAGGAGCTTATTTGTTTTTCATGCACCAACTGTCGCTCAACTTTTTCACTATTAATTAATTTGCTCGTGGAACCTCCTCGATGGTCCAGACAAGTCGACTAGCTAGCTAGCTACACGTACAAGAATAATAATAAAAGGTTCTAAATAAGAAATTTTTGTCAGGTCATAGCCTAAACTCATCAAGCAATCAAATTTTTCGAAAACTTCAGACAACATTCGAGCTTGCTTTGCTCATATATCAAAGTGCATGGATTCATTCTCAAATCTCACATTCAATTCTCAAAGCGCATGGTATCCCGACAGCACAACAGAACAAGCAGGAAAAGAAAGTATAGTTTATCTTAGGGGAACGATATGCTGTGTACAACAATTATCTAAAGAAGAACCCAACAAGAGCAGGCTAGCAGCTATTCAATTCTTCAAACAGCTTGCAAGAAAGGCATTGTGATCTTATAGCATTGCTCCCAAATTCTATTTTTCGGGGAGCTCCCCCAACCAGCAGGGAGTGTATGGGAAAGACTCTGTTACCAATTTATTGAAGAAACCACGGTCAGGATCACAATAGAATTTTGGGAAAAGTTTGCCCAAATCTTGAAGCTTTGAGCTAGACCAATGATAGGATAGCACTCTGTCATATAAACCCAGCAACACAACCTCTTTGTAAGGATGAAATCCAAGGAAATCAATACACTTATAGTAGCTCCTACTACTTCCAGGTTCAAAGATATTATCGTTATCAGAGTCCCACTCAAATTTCTCTGCGACTGTTGCTCCAAATTTTTCCATTTCTACCATTGCTTCCTTGTTTTCCTCCAAAACAGAACCATTTTCATCTCCATCTCGCTCTCGCTGATAGTCAAATTCTTGCAAGATCCAAGGTCCATCACATGGTTCGTCGTAGTTGAGATTTGGTAGGATGGGGTAAATGTCTCTGTCATGCTTCAACACCCACTCGTTGAGGTCATTAAGGAACCAAACCTGAAGTTCGGTACTTGGTAGATAGTGTAGTGATGCGCAATATATCCCCTTGATTGATTTTCCAATATAAAATTCAAAACGATCTCGGGGGTTGTCTTTGGGCAAACTTACTGGTGGCAATCTTATTACTCGATACGTATTATCTGACAGTGATATCCTGCAATAAAAATTAAAATAAAGCTCAAAACCAAAACCAGAATGAACTACGATGATCAAGGAGTTGAGTTTGTATACCTCAAAACAAAACAGTCGGAGCAACATACATAAAGTGCTTCCCTCCAGTAGGCACACTGATACGCATTGGAAAACTGGTTCGAACCGACCATGCTCGGTAACATCCCTGCAGCCTCCCCTTCCCGACAAAATGTCCTCTCCTCCCACGAACAAGTCGTTGATGAAAATACAGGAAGGGTCAATGTATACGGCGGCCATTCAAGTTCCTGACATTCGTTGTTCTGCTTGTAAGGAACTGTGGGCACTATGAGCACATCAAAATAGTTGGGCGACAGGATGGGGTCAAACACGAGGTACCAATGTGTGCTAAAATCCATGCCTCGTGGTGGTTGGGGCATGTCTGGGGCAGGGGGCAGGGGCGCCCACTGCCGTGTAGCAGGATTAACCACGCAGTGACGGAGCAAAACTAGGCCATTGCAGTGATCAAGTACTCTGGGATATGGCACAAAGTGGTAGTCGGGATGGCAAGCAGCCAAGGTGTAGTAGAGCCGGCCGGAGATGGCTGCGCCCGTCGTGGGGCGGGAGAGAAACTGTGTGGTCCGTATGTCGTGCAAGTTGAGGAAGATGCCGTCCAAGGAGAGTGGAAGGAGGTCTGCACGCAGCAGGCGGTGACCGTCAACGACACGTCGCCATGATTTGCAAACACGGCGGGACGCGGCAAGGCCGTGCGGCGCGAGGCGGCGGAGGACATCCGCCAGCACGTCGTCAGGCAGAGACGGCGTCAGGTACATAGATCCAGTCCCTGGATAAGCCCCAGGGCACGGCAGCGGCAAATGGCAGACCACAGGATAATGTCCTCTTCCTCCGCCGAGAATGCTCCTGGGGTTGAATAACGCTTGCAGGACGAGTGGCGGGGGAAGGAGGCACTGGATCTGGATGACGGGGATAGGGCAGCTATAGGCAGAGTCATCATCATATTCATCCTCCAATATGAGTTCCTCATCCTGAGCAGCCTCTTCAGTGAACCATGAAACAAAATGTGGGATAACCTTGTCTCTGATGGTACATCTGACAAATAAGAAGGCACATTTAGAAGCAGGGGACAAAACTAAGCATGGGACTGCAGAAAATACAATATAATACATATGAGGGCACCCATACCCAATATCATAATCTTGTTCCATTTGGTTCTGCAACCGTTCAGCCTGTTGAAAAGGGAAGAGGCATGGAGTCATGTTCATGCAGAAGTTTAAAACATATACAAAAGGGAGAAACTCACTGCATCCTCGTCAATTCCCTCGTCATCACCAGGAACTTGAGGTGGGCTGAAGAAATTAAAGAAGCTCTTGTAAGTTTCAGTTTTTATGTTAGGTTTAGCATTCTTTGACCCCTTCTCTAGCCTCTTTTTTAGAACTTTTTGTGTCAAGCACTTCCAAGGATACCATTCGATTTCCGTACTGGAAAACAAAACATTCCCAAATGGTAATATTAGCGAAATCATATACCCATTCAAAACGAACAGATGAGTTGAGATATGAAAATTGTAATTAATTACCCAATGGCTTTCTCTAGAATTGGTTCATCTTCATCAATCATCTGATAGGTTTTCGTAAGCACCGCGTTCTTGAAGAATGGGTTAGTATCAAAGTGAAATTCAAGTTTGAAACCCTTTGGCTCAGTTATTCTGAACCACTTGATGTCCTTGAGATACTTAAGAGCTTCCACGTCTCTTTCCTACAGATAAACCAAGATCATTAATAACCAGCCAAAATAAGGAATTATGTAGAAATAGGCATAAACACGGCACGTAAAAGAAAGTGTTAGCAGTTCAGACACAGAAATGTTTTTTACAGATATAAAAGATCTCACCTCCTCAGGCAAGCTTTCATGGTTCTTCATCGCATTAAGCCAGAAATCTGACACACCTTTTTCCTCTGCAAGAACATAATATGAACATAGTCAAAATACAGTAATGGGCTATGTTCCTTCTTCATTATACGATGTCCACTGAACATGGAACTACTCAAATATCTCAAGTACAGGAGGAATATTCACCTATAAGATCTTTAGCAGTTTCATCTGAGCCTTCTTTGGTGACACCTTCTACCTCAACCACATCCTTGACAACATCATAACGCTATCAAATTTGAGGAGCAATAAATCTATCGAATGGTTCAGGTACACGACATCAAATGATACAACAAACATTGAAGGGAAGAAACATCAGCATTGTATGGGCCATACACCATAGAAACGAAATATCGTCTATATGCTAATCAAGCTTTGTGGCCATGATAGAGGTAGAACTTGTGGCACCAGTCCAGGGAGTTAAAAGGTGAATTTAATGATCGGAAAAAAGCATAGCAATAGCAAGGCACCATAAGAAGTTCACCTTTGGGTATAGTGGTTCGTACATCTTATGATACTTAGCTTCAAGTGCGGCTCTCTCCTCAAAAAACTTACCCTCAAGGTCATCAAGTTGGTCTGACAAATGTCGGTAAGTCAGGACAAGATACAACTAGATTATTCCAGAATCCAAACATTTACATCGTGGTTAATAAGTACAGAATTGATTAATATGATAAACAATCAAATGAATAGTAAATTCGTGATAGAGTTGGACATCACCAAGATGGTGGATATTTGCACATTTGCACAAAGTATAAATAGAGAAAACTCATGCACACAGACACACAGGTATGAAGGAAATACTATCACCAAATCAAGGAAGAAATTTCAAGTAAAAGATAAGCCTTCTATCATACATATATATAAAAAGTCCCGCCCAACCCCAACATCGCATCGTTTGTGTCTGAAAACAGTTTATGGCAGCCACAAAACAAGATTAGGCACCACAATAGCATCCAGTGGATCATGAACAATACACTAGAGTAATAATAAGTGAGCGCACACAAACAGAGTTGCTGGAATTATCACACAATCTGTGATGAACAAAAATTACAGCACTGCAGTAGCCCAGCAAGTAAGCAGCCGTGTATCCTAATTTCACAGTGTAGATTTACAAATATCTCGCGGCTGTACAGACCAGACTGTACCGTGTACACAGCGACATCAAAATCAAGGAATCCATGGTTTACTAGATACAACTAATGTTGCGGGCTCAGGAAAAGCCCCTGTACCGAAGAATGCTAAAACCACCATATAACAACAGCAACACTGCCACAGAAACGAGAGCGGCCTGCTATACCTGGATCTCCCTGAGCGCTTCCACAGCGGTTGCTGACCTTGGGCACGAGATTCTCGAGCACGTCCGTGTGTCGCGCAGCCAATCCCTGGAGAGTGTTCTGCACAAGCGCGACACTGAATCAAAATCAGATAAATGCTTCAAAAACCTCTTGAAAATCGACTCCATGAGGCAAGGGCAGAAAAAAAAATCTGAACATAACAATTTGAAGTATGGATGTTCACAATAACAAGAATGGAACTGCAAATTTTTCATATTAGTGAGAATATCTCTAGTTATTGCAAGAACAAAGGAAAAGTATAGTACTACCTCTGCCGTTTCCCTTTTTAAGTGAGAAATGATGCCACCATTCTGTACTTGCAACAAGAATTGACGCTATAGCTTTTCCTGCTTGTTCTTTATTTTTCAGACCTACATATATCATCTAATCTAAATTGGGGAAAATCAGAAGGAAAAAAGATTAAGCACTCTGTCTGCACTCACGGTCTGAAACTTCTAAATTCTTTCTGAAATTCGAATGATGTTGGAGTGGGACTACGGGCAGGCGCTGCAAGGATGCTACTGATGCTTCTGCTGCTACGGTGTCGTCGTTCTTGTCGGAATATGGATGATCTGCCGCCGGCCGAGGCAAGCCCGCGAGGGGGGATAGTTTTGGAGCACGGCCGTGGTGGGTGGGTGGGTGGGGGAGGAGAGATCAGGTGCGGGAAAGGGCGCTGGATCGCGAGCAGCGAGCTCGCCGGCGGGCGAGTCGCGGCGGCACGACCGAACGGCGCTTCGGCGGCCGAGGTGTCGAACAGAGGAGATTTGGACGAGCTGAGGAGGTGCGGTGGCAACCCCAGCTAAAGAAAGATGGTCCGGTGGAAGCCCGAAGCCCCCCGAACTAGTACCGCAGGCCACATTTTGTTGGGCCTGCAGGCCGTCTTTTCCCCAAACCCACCGTCGTCCCCATCCAAACAGAGTTACAGCCAGTTATTACCGAGTACAAGCACTCGGAGAAACATGTCCAAACCGAGACAGCAAAGAGCAAGCTCTCCCAAACGAAAACAAAAAAGGCTGAGAGATGAGCAAAGAGCAAGCTCTCCCAAGCAAAAACAAACAAGGCAGAAAGACGAGGAGGAGATCCGGCGGGCCGTCTTCAGAAGTTGTCGAAGGACCATTCCTTCTCCCACTGCTTACATAGCAGGTACGAGAGTTGTAAAACTGCTAGGAATTTAAAAGATAAAACTGCTAGGTATTTAAAAGAAAAGTCAGACACATCGAGGAAATATCTTCTTTATCACCATCTTACTGTGAATGGTCCTGAGACTCCGTGTCAAGGCAGCGAACACTAGCCAGAAGATTCGTCGCCCCTTACGAGCTCAGTCCGCGCGTTGTCAAAACCTAAACTCGTCAAGCAACCATTTTTTTCGAAAACTACAAAGAACCGCTCGGGCTCTCCTTACTGCTGTGACAAGTGAATGGATTTATTCTTGTATTCAAATTATTTTTGGAGCAACCGGCAGGAGCACTGCCTAATTCTATTAGAAAATTCTAGTAAAAGAGGAAAAAAAATCCATAGTCCACTGTATAAAGAAGGCAATTTTGTGTTAATGTGGAAAAAAGCCAAAAAAAAACACCAACGAGCGAAAGAAAAACCTAGAGCCTAATCGGGCTCAGCCAGAATGTTAGGCACATAGTATGCAAAAGCGCACCCCCTTTGGCGAATGTCGTCTCTAGCAATGGAGGTCACCTCAATCTAGGTGAGTCTTTTCCCGGTGAAGATTCTCCGATTCCGTTCCTTCCAAGCATTCCAAGGACATAAAGCAGGTGGCCGCTAAGACGTCGTTGTTTAGCATTTGTCTTCCCCTTTATTAAATCGTCCCACCATTCCGAGATGGAGTTGAAGGATTGTCCTTGTTTGCTCATGCCCTCATTGTCCCAAGATTATGTGGTGTTCCAGATCGCCGTTGTGAATGGATAGTCTTTGCAGAGGTGGTCGGCTGTTTCAGGGGCAGAGACACAAAGAGGACAAAAAGGGGCATGAGGCCATCCTCGGATCGCAAGCATATCAGCGGTCAAAAGCTTGCCATGGAGGGCGAGCCAGGAGAAAAGCTTGCATTTAGGCTCCGCATGCGCCGACCAAATCTTCTGTGCTTTGAACTTTGGGAAACTTCCATTGAATTGCGCGTGGTAAGCCGAAGCAGCACTGTAGATCCCGTCCGTAGTCAGTGTCCATTTGATCGAGTCAGGCTGTAGACGGGTCAGCTGGGTCTCCTGAATGAGGTCCCAAACCTGCAGGTATTGGGTTAGCTTTATAGGCATGTTGAGGCGAGCGACGGAGCGGATCCAGCTGTTATTGTTGGTCTCTTTCACAACAGTCCTATTCTTTCTAGTGGCGGTCTTGTATAGATCAGGTGCCCACAGCCGGATTGGGCCCCGATTGCTCCAATTGTCATGCCAGAAGGAGGCCCTCTCACCGTTTCCTAGATTTATTTTTGTCGAGGCTCTAAAGAGTGCCATATCGGCCGAGCTGCAGGGAAGCTTTGACCCAACCCATGTGCGCTCAGGGTCGATCCATTGGAGCCAGGGCCATCGCAGTCTCAGAGCTCTCCCAGTGCGTTCCAGGTCTGGCATTCCCAGTCCACCCAGCTCCTTTGGTCTACAGACCGTCTTCCAATTGACGAGCGCCTTGCCCTTTGTCACAGGTTCTTCGTCGCCCGCCTGCATGAAAGTACGGACAATCTTAGTAATCTGGTTGCGAGCCCATTTCGAGAGCGGAATGGAGGTGGCGTGGTATGTTGCAGTGGCCAATAGGACATTCTTTGCCAAAATTAATCTTCCAGGTCTTGCGATGTTTTTCCCAAACCAGCTAGGCAGCTTCTTTGCGATTTTGTCGAATAAAGGCTGAAAGTACACTTTGTGTAGGCGGCGAATGTGTAGTGGGAGGCCCAAGTATCTTCATGTGAAGGATGCTTTCTTGACAGGGAAGGAGGACAACACCTCATCCAAGTTGATTAGCCCGCACTGAATCGAAAAAACCTCCGTCTTGGTCATATTGGTGACGAGGCCACTGGCATTTCCGAAGCAAGTGAGGATGCCGGAGATAGCATCCAACTCCTCTTTGACAGGGTTTACAAAGATTCCGGCGTCATCAGCGTAGAGGGATATTCTGCAGGCCATCGACTTAGAACGGATGGGACTTAGAATTCCGCTAAGAGTAGCCCTAGACAAAATGCGCTGTAGAGGGTCGATGGCCAGGATGAAGAGCATTGGGGATAGCGGGTCGCCTTGCCTTAGGCCACGGGCATGTCTAAAGGCCTTGCCAGGATTTCCGTTTAGGAGCACACGCGAGGATGAAGTGGCCATAGAGAGGCAGATCCAGTTGCGCCAATTTGGACCGAAACCTAGGGCGGCCAACACCTCGAGCAGGTAGGCCCAGCCGACCGAGTCGAAGGCCTTGGAGATGTCCAGCTTTAGTAATAGGCTTGGGGGTCCTTGATGACTGTAGCTCTTTGATCAGGTTTTGCACATGCATAAAATTGTCGTGAATGCTTCTCTTTTTGACAAACGCACTTTGGCAATTGGAGACAATGTCCGGAAGAATCGGGGCCATCCGGTTGGCGAGCACTTTAGGGAAAATCTTTGATAGGCTATGGATCAGGCTAATGGGTCTGTAGTCTTCGACAGCCGCGACATCAAATTTTTTTGGGATGAGAATGATGTTTGCGGAGTTTATGAGGTTAACGCAATTTCCTCGCATCTCGAACATGCGCATGATGGCTTTGGTGACATCGCTCTTGATGATATCCCAACAGGATTTGTAGAAAGCTCCAATGTAACCATCCGGACCTAGGGCCTTGACCGAGGGCAAGGAGAAAACTTCCTCTTTTATCTCGTTATCATTGAAAGGGGCGTCAAGGTCGGCTAGATCATGGGGGGCGTAGTTCAGTCCTTCCCAGTTGAGCCTCGTCTGTCTCTGGGCTTTGGTCGCAAGATGATCCTTAAAATGTTGTAGCAGGATATCCTCTTTGTCATGCGTCGTAATAGCCGTTCCGGTGCCGGTCGTCAGAGATTGAATGTAGACTTTCCTTCTTCGCCCGTTAGCACTGGCATGAAAGAGCTTCGTGCCTCTGACATGTGTATCTTGTACTCAAATTCAATTAGCAAGCTGATCTCTTTCACAAAGATGCATCAAAATTTAGCACAAAAATACATAGACGGCACAAGCATATCAAAGTAGCATTTAGCACAAAAGCTGACACGGCAACGAAAACATATTTTAACATTACTCAGGGAAAATTCTGGACTACAGATCGTTTAACAAAGTGTAAACTCTCACACGGTAACAAATGTGTTTTATGCAATTCAGCAAATAAAAATGTTCACCATATGTTAATTGGGTGTGTTTTCACCAACATAATTTGGAGAAACATACTTCGCTGGACAAACCTATAACAAGTTACTCAATCTCGCTCCGAGAATGGTGAACGCAGAGAAGACTGAGCTTACCTCAACAAACCAGCGCAAAATTTAGTTTGCTACTCCCTTTGATCCATATTACTTGTCACTAATATGGATGTATCTAGACATGTTTTAGTTCTAGATACATCCATTTCAACGACAAGTAATATGAATCGGAGGAAGTAGTAATGTTGGTCTCATGGTCGGTGTGGACGGAAATTGTTAGCACCGCTTCAAGCAAATATATTTAATCTGTTTTGGCTTGCATGTGTTGAACCAACTCGGGTCATCCAGGACGTTGCTTTCTTCCTCCCAAATCCCATCCCAGTCGATCCAACGTCCTCCTCTTGTACGAGGCGGTGGCGGTGGCGGAATTTTTTTCCTCCTGATCTCCACAGCCAAGACGGTCGTTTCCTCTTCCTCTGCTTGCCGCCCTGGTAGTAGGAGGAAGAGAGGACCTCGTTTTTTTTGTTTTGGTCTAGTAGTTAAGGTTTGAATCCGTCTGCTGTGGTGCGTCGTTGGGATGGTGGGAGTGGCGTACGGGCAAATAAATCCGCCTCATCTCTTTTCCCACACCGGCGACGACCTTCACGGCGACGTCTCAGAGTTGATGGCAACGTGTGCTGGTTGATCCTTCAGACTGACAGCTTGGTTTTCTCGTTGTTTTTCAGATCTGGCGAGACCTGTTTCTCGGTCTGTCGCTGGTGTTTGTTGTTACCTGCGACGATGCTGGAGGTCGGGGCGAGGTGATTTCTCTAGATCAAGGATGGTGCTCCGGAGGTGATGGATTTTCCTTTCTTCCCCGACTTCGTTGATGGGAGGCGGCAAATCTTGGTCCAAAACAGCACGAGAATGTCCTCGGTCGACGTGCCACAGCGACATGTGTCTCGTTGCGTGCAGTAGGCCTGTTCATGACTTAAAAGCCTCATTGGCGATGGTGTCTTTTTGTTTTTGGATATTACAATGGTGGAGGCTCGGCGTCTTTTACGGTGTCTGTCTCAGCGATGCTGGAGTTGAACAGCGGTAGATGGCTTCGGTGGTTGTAGAAAACCGTAAATATCTTTTTTTTTATTTCTTAGGATTTTATCTGCAAATTCAGGGTAATTATTTTATCCCGGTTTGTCTTTTAGTTTCGACGTCTGTTGCTTATTGTAACTTGTTTTTTGATTAATAAAATACGTGGTTGCTCTAAAAAAAACTCAGGTCATCTACACACGGGAGGATAGCCTTCTTGTCTTAGTTTTCGCTTGTACTCCCTCTGTTTCAAAAAATAAGATGTTTTAGGTTTGTGAAAAAAATGAATCTAGACTTCTTTTAGTGTATAGATTCATCCCTAAGTTGAGTGAATCTATATATTAAAACAAGTCTAGATATATTCGCTTCACAAACTAAAACATCTTATATTTTGAAACGGAGGGCAGTAGGCCATTTACAAGGTCTCCTCCTATTTGTTTGCTTGTAGGCCATTTACAAGGTTAGACTCAGCGTACCTAAGTCAAATTTTATCCCAAGTGCTAACAGCAATCGCAGCAGAATTCTGTCGAGTACGGTAACAAGGGTATACCGACCACCAATAATTTCTAGCTTAGTACACTATCACGAGCCACTCCACTTGCAAGCATGCACAACAGAACCAGCAGGAAATGTAAGTATGGTTTATCTCAGGTAAATGATATGTTTTGTACACAAATATCAAAAAGGAACCTGACAAGAGTAGGCTACCTATTCAATTCTTCAAACAGCATGAAAAAAAAAAGCATCTGACATTATAGCATAGCTCCCAAATTCTGTTTCTCAGGGAGCTCTCCCAACCAGCAGGGAGTGTATGGGAAAGACTCTGTTACCAGTTTATCGAAGAAATCACGGTCAACATCATAATAGAATTTTGGGAAAAGCTTGCCCAAATCTTGAAGCTTTGAGCTAGACCAATGATAGGCTAGCACTCTGTCCCATAAACCCAACAACACAACCTCTTTGTACGGATGAAATCCAAGGAAATCAATACACCTATAGTAGCTCCTACTACTTCCAGGTTCAAGGACATTATCATTATCAGAGTCCCACTCAAATTTCTCCTTTTCTACAATCGCTTCCTTGTTATCCTCCAAAACAGAACCATTTTCACCTGCATCTTGCTGATAATCAAATTCTTGCAATATCCAAGGCCCATGGCATGGATTGCCATAGTTGAGATTTGATAGTATTGGGAAAATATCTCTGTCATGCTTCAACACCCACTCATTCAGGTCATTAAGGAACCAAACCTGAAGTTCAGTACTCGACAAACATAGTACTGATGCGCAATATATCCCCTTGAGTGATTTTCCAAGATAAAATACATGACGATCTAGGGGGTCTTTAGGCAATCTTACCGGTGGCAATCTTATTACTCGATATCACTGGTAGAAAACGTCCCATGCGTCCCGGTTGGTAAGGGCCATTAGTCCCGGTTGCCCAACCGGGACGGGGCAATCGGGACTAAAGCTCTAACCTTTAGTCCCGGTTGCCCAACCAACCGGGACAAATGGGGCTGCGTGGCGGCATCGAGCGCGAGGGTGGAGATAGTCGGTTCGTAACACGAACCGGACTAATAACCTTCTGCCGCAGCAGAGATTTGGTCCATTTCTCTGCCGTGACAGAGAATTCATTTTGGCACATTTTGTTGCCGTGGCAGCATTTTCGCCACTTTTTGTGCCGGCGAAGAATTCATTTAGGTTGTTTTATTGTTTATTTAGTGTTTTGCACTTATCAACGAAGGAACCTTATATTACACAAGATCATCATGACAATATTACATTCAATACACGGATCGAGTTCATGCACTACATACAAAAGTTGCTATTCGATGCTACCGCCAATTCCTTCAAAGTTGCTATTTTTACAATCCCTATTGTCTATACACAGCAGAATAGTATTCCCCTTTCGGGTCTAGGACTTCTGCATCCAAAAATCCCGTCAATTCCTCCTGAATTGCTCGTACGCGATCCGTTGGCAGAAGACCGTCCCGTAGACGTTCGATCTGATTTAAAAAAGGAGTCAGCCTATATGAATGAAACTAAACACAATTTGTTTGAAATTAGAAACTATAGAAATTGTTTAGATACGTGGAGTTGCTCTAAATTTCCGCCCTTCTCATCGCATGTCTGCCGGATGAACTCGCAAACAGTATCCACAGAGATTGTTACATGGTCCCTACGTCAGACACTTTACGAGAACAGAGTTCAATCAAAATAATAATCAAGCATGATAATAATTGTATCAAAACTAGAATCAAAGAGATGCGCGGATATAGCTAGTGGTGCTTACATCTAGTGCTTCAAATGTAAGCTCCTCTTTCCAAACACCTCTAGCCTTTTTGGTGAACCTTTTCCAAGCGCTGCCCGGCGAAGAAAACGAATAAAATAAATTATTAAGTACTTGATATCATAAAATTCACGAACGTTGCCGATATAGTGCCGTAATGATTAGAATTACCGCTGGAGAAGTATCTGCATGTCCTTCCACATCTCAAGGGGTTTATGTTTCGAGTCCATGACTAGTACACGCCCTTTGTCAAGTTGAATGATTAACAGAATATAGTGGTACCTGCGAATGCAGAACTAATCAATTATATACTTAACATCGAGTAAGCGAAATAGAAAGTGTATACAAGACAATAACACTCACTGGAAGTTGTAAGGAAATAGTATTTCCCTTTTGGTTTCTTGAAACCTTAACGCGTGTACTATATTATCCTCCGTATCCTGGGGGCTTATTTTGAGATTAGCTTCATGAACCCAATATGGGTCAATGAAGCCAATGACATAGATTTGTCCTCTAATGCATTCGAGACTCTTCATTCTGCATATAAACAAAATAATATAGCTGGAGACTAAATTAATTACAGAATTAGTACTTACAGACAATAGGCATTGATGATCGATTTGTCCAAGGCGTCTTGATTGAATAATTGAAATAGTTCATCAAATTCAATGGATATCATGTCATCCCTTTCTTTCCCATGATGCTTTTTTGTAACCCTCAGCACTATCCAGTTAGCCCCGGCGGATGTGGCATGCATGTACCAGTTATGCAATCTTCGCATTTTTGTTGAAAGATTGTTTACCTCCTCAGGTTTGACGAGAGGTTTGCCGTACTGGTATTTGTATGCTACTTCACTCACGGGGAAGAACTCTAACTGGGATAAGTACTGGGCAATACTCATACCTTGAGCAGTGGCGACTTCTCCGACAGTAACTACCTACGGATCATCTTGCTCCCCATATTTGCTCGACCCACATTGGTTTGAGAAATCACCTTGAGAGGCGCAAGTCTGTTTTGCTTTTATCCAGGCAACAGATTTCCGCTTGCATCAAGATCTTGCTCTTGAGGTTTTTTGTGCATGTGACTTGAGAATAGAATGGTCATAGTCGATGACAGCTTTGGCTCGGGTTGATGAAGATTCTTTAGCATTTTAAACACTTTGGCTTTTTCTTCTTTGGTCTTTGGGAACTCTGGCTCTTTCGGCCGCCTCGACTTAGCAGCAACGTCGTTTCCGCATCGATCATGATCTCCTTCAAGACAGTCATAAGCTCTCTTGGGAGGAACCTTTGGTACTTTTGGAAGAGGCTCTTGTTTACGTTTCGGCGACCTCTTACGACGCACAGTAGCGGTACGCTTACGCTTTTTATCCTGAGGCGCCGGCGATGGCTCCCGCAGCGATGGCTGCACCGGAGATTAGTGAGGCGACGGAGCCGGGTGAGGCGACGGCGGGCGCAGCGCGGCGACCTCGCTAGAGACGGGTGAGGCGGCGAAGATGGCCTTGGCGTGTGATTTTGAAGCACGATACATTCCTTGACCATAGAATGGTGACGTTTTTGCGTCACCCGGCCACGATCATCCTTCACCGGCGGTAGTGAAGATCCAAAACCTCAAAGGTGGGCATGATTTCATCCACGCCGACAACAGCGTAGCCCTCCGGAACGGACGACGGTGGTAAGTTGGTGTGGGTCTAATTGGTAAGGCATAGCCGACCGCCACCTTCATTGATATGTTCACAACTTTGACATGTAGCTCGCGATGTGTCATCTCTGTGATATCATCCTTTGGGTAGCAGGAGCCATCGTCGGTGCATCATCGTCATCGCCATTGTCATCACCGGGACCTCGGTGGAAGCCACCTGCTTTTTCGATTATTCGATAGGCGGTAGCATCGAATGCGGTGTCTTCTTGAGATGGGCCGGTGGTACTGCTCTTTAAGTGCGTTAATTTCATCTTGTTGTTGCTTTAATCGTTCTTCAATTAAACGCATTCGCTCTTTCTAACTTTGCTTCAACCGCCGCCATCCTTACTCCTCCGACTTCTATCGGGATATTTCTTCCTCTCTTGAAACCCAGTCCTCCATGATTGGGAGCCTATTGTGCCTCGTGTTCGTCCATCATGTTCCTTATTTCCAAGGCGAGTGAGCTCATCATTCTCTCTCGGGAATGAAGTCCCCATCTTTAACAGCCTTCTTGCTTTTCGATCCTCTCGATTGGCAAGGGTCTTCTTTATGTCATATGTTATATATACACCTCCTTCCGAGTCCAACGTGTCCCCATGCCCGTAAAACCAATTCCTTGCACGTTCTACCCAATCATCTGCGGGTGATCTTTTATCACGCATTCCTGCTCAAGTTTCTCCCACTTAGGAATGATGACCAGAGCCACCTTGCCCCATAGTATGGTGATACTTCTTGTTAGCGACATTCACTTATTCGTTTCGGACATTTTCTTAGTTTTTACGATTTCTTGTATTCCACAAACTCAGCCCGAATGGTTTTATCTTCTCAAACTGAATATTCTTGAAATCGAGTCTTCTTTTCACGACATAGTCAAGGTGCAATCTTTTCTTCCAGTTGGTGAAACATTGGGCCATCTTCTTCAAAGCCCACTCCACGACCTTAGCCTCCATGGCTCTCCCATGTTGTAGGCGTCCTCAATCTGGATCCTCCGCATTTGGATCCACTCTATCTTGGTAGTTTGAAATTAACCATGAGCCTCTTCCACGTAAATCTTTGGCGTGGTTAGGGACAAATAAACATGTTCCTCTTCATCCGCATTAGCAGGCCTATTCCAATTTCTAATGGTGATCGGCATTAAGTCCCTAACGATTACTCTGCATTGTGCCACAAATTTGGTTGCAACAACTTCGGGAGCCGTCGGTTTGCTGTCTTCAGCGACATCTTCGATCCTGAACCTCTCATGGTCTTGCAACTTTTTGGTTGGGCCTCGTCTGGTCTTTTCAGTAGATTCCTTCGATCCGGAGGGCTAAAAGAAGAAAGATCGTCGTTACTATTTCTATATAGATAGCAGATGATTAATTAATGAATTGATTATATTACATGCACCTCGCGGATGCGTCTTCTCGATTACACAAGGCATCGCCTTTCTCCCTCATGAGGCAACACCTTCAACCTCAAACAAGTTGTCTACTCCGGTAAAGAGGATCACCCTCACCGGAGTTGTTCGAACGTTGATACGTCTAAATTATCTTCCCCACGGATCACACCTTGGACCAGCTCTTCCTTTTCTTCGTCTCTGACGTGTGGGTCCATATTTTCTGCATAGGTGGAAAAACGAATAAGTCAAAGCGGCTAAAGGAGAAAGTTAAGTACGGTGTTGAGAGATATAAACCCTAATTCAGAGAAACCCTAATATATACATACACAATGATAAAAATGAAGAGAAAGGGAAACCGTGTAGTAGATAGGCACATCGTCGAACCCACATGCACCTAAGTTGGTTGACAATGTGAATCGGGTCTGGGGCTACCCACAGTGACTGACCAGTGGGGCCGAAGACCAATAATACCAAAGTAATTAATAAACCTAATAATACCTAACTAATAATAAACCTAATAATCGAAACACCGAAAAGAAAGGGAAACAATCAATACATGGCATCGAATGTAACCCTAAGACATGCTCGACGATTTAATCGGGGTTCCGAGGGGTGACAACCCTAACTCGGGGAAACTCCGGAACATATGAGAGGGGTGAATTTGTTCTTATAATTATACTTGTCATTTAAGTTGTTGAACAATGCATGATTATAGTTTATATAGATAGGTTTCATTTTTCTGAACAATTTGATATATTATTTGTATTTTTCTGACTTATAAACAATAAGTTATTGATTTTACAATATTAAATCATTTTCTGGAATTAAAAAAAAGCAAATAGTTTTTACACCGGGGCGCCCCCTAGCCAGTGAGGGCGGAAGGGCCCCAGTGCCTCAGCCTCAGCCTCAGCGTCAGATCATTTTCCTACCACAGAAGCCTACCCATCGAGGGTCGATGGGCCCTAGGCCTTGCCACGCCATGAACGAGTGACGTCGAAAGGCGTCACCACGGCCAGCTCCCGGGCGGCCAGCGGGGCAGCGAGCACCCCCAGGCGCGGATGGGCGCGCGTTAGAGAGCGCGATCACGAGGAGAAAGGGTGGCGCCGCTCCTTGTTGGTCACCGGAGCGTCGCCTCTGTCGAGCTCGAGCGGCGGCGTCGTCGGGCACACGCGGGGAAAGTATGTACAGGAGGAGAGGGAGAGAAATAAGAACACTGTAAGGATCAGCAGCTCACCAGGAACACGCCGGAGGTGGTGGCGAGGCCGGGCGAGCTCGGGAGACGCCGGAATCGACGGAGGCGACGCGCGGACGGAGCTTCCAATCCAGGCGATTGAGGTCACGCGCGAGGGGGGAAAGTAGCAGGGGCGCGCGTGGACGGAGGCAGCGGCGGTGGCGGACGGAACACACGGGTGGCGGCGAGCTGGGCAACTGCGGCGTCAAGGTCTGTGCGTCGGTGAGAAGCAGAAGTGAGATGGGGAAGAAGAAGAGGAGGCGATTATAAGCAAGTGCCTTTAGTCCCGTTGGTGGCTCCAACGGGACTAAGATACGTCCGATTGGAGCCACCAACCGACGATAGTCCAATATTTTCAGCACCAAGAGTTGGCGCCAGGGTCTTTAGTCCGGTTGGTGGCTCCAACCGGACATATTCCCGATTTCAAATTTTTCGTATTTTCTCTCTTCCCTTATTTTTTATTTTGGGGTTTAAATTTGTATTGTTTTTTAAATGATAATTAATTTGGAATTTAGAAAAACTTTAAACATAAAAAGTGTTTGGATTTGAATAAATAATTCAAAACCATTTTCTGTTTTAAAAAATAATTAATGTAACCATTTAAAATATGAACCATTTACAATTAAAAATGAATTAACTTATATTTTTTTAATATCAATTTGGAATTTAGAAAAACTTTAAACATAAGTGTATGGATTTGAATAAATAATCCAAAACTATTTTCTATTTTTAAAAAATAATTAATGTAACCTTTTAAAATGAATTAACTTATATTTTTGAATATTAATTTGGAATTTAGAAAAACTTTAAACATAAAAAGTGTTTGGATTTGAATAAATAATTCAAAACCATTTTCTGTTTTAAAAAACAATTAATGTAACCATTTAAAATATGAACCATTTACAATTAAAAATGAATTAACTTATATTTTTTTAATATCAATTTGGAATTTAGAAAAACTTTAAACATAAGAAGTGTATGGATTTGAATAAATAATCCAAAACCATTTTCTATTTCTAAAAAATAATTAATGTAACCTTTTAAAATGAATTAACTTATATTTTTGAATATTAATTTGGAATTTAGAAAAACTTTAAACATAAGAAGTGTATGGATTTGAATAAATAATTCAAAACCATTTTCTATTTCTAAAAAATAATTAATGTAACCTTTTAAAATGAATTAACTTATATTTTTGAATATTAATTTGGAATTTATAAAAACTTTAAACATAAGAAGTGTATGGATTTGAATAAATAATCCAAAACTATTTTCTATTTTTAAAAAATAATTAATGTAACCTTTTAAAATGAAGATAGGGGACGAGCATCGTTAGAACTTGCATTGGATGTATGAAGAAACCACATATTGCAGTCTAAAAATGATTTTTTTAAAAAATCACGGGCGATAGATCATGTACGTGTAGTACAAACCGGACCCACTTCCTGCCGATTCGGCAGACATTTGTCCTTTTTACCCGGGATGGACGAAAGGATTTGAGATGTACCGGTTGGGAGATAGTCCATATAAGGTGGTCTAGGATTTTAGGAAAATGGGACGGTAGCATTCTGAAACGGCATTTTGGTGATTACTTCACAAAACGACCCGTTTTTTGCGCTCGAAAAATGGAAAAGGGCTTTTCCGTGCGACAAAAAGGAAAACCTCCTCCTGCAACATTGTTCTCCATACCAATTTCCACACACATGCATAATATGGGCACAACATCACAAACTATGCCGTGATTCAGCACATAACATCGGTCATTTGGACCGAAAGCCATGAAACCTCGAACATGATAGGTCATTTTGTGAAGGTTTTTTTTGAAACATGATCAATATACCAAGTCTGGTATTTTTCCTTTCAACTATGTAACAAAATATGACACCACGCGAAGGATTTTCATTGTTCGGATTTTTTTTGAATTTATTATGCCCGTTTTGAATTATCTGAATTTCTAACTATGGTCGAACCGGTGTGCATGAAGATAGGGGAGCATCGTTAGAACTTGCATTGGATCTCTGAAGAAACCACATATTGCGAGTCTAAAATGATTTTTCAAAAATCACGGGCGATAGATCATGTACCTGTAGTACAAACCGGACCCACTTCCTACCGATTTGGCAGACATTTGTCCTTTTTACCCGGAATGGACGAAAAGGTTTGAGATGTACCGGTTGGGAGATAGTCCATGTAAGGTGGTCTAGTATTTTAGAAAAATAGGACGGTAGCATTCTGAAACAGTATTTTGGTGCTTACTTCACAAAACGACCCGTTTTTTGCGCTCGGAAAATGGAAAAAGGGCTTTTCCGTGCGACAAAAAGGAAAACTTCCTCCTGCAACATTGTTCTCCATACCAATGTCCACACACATCCATAATATGGGCACAACATCACAAACTATGCCGCGATTCAGCACATAACATCGGTCATTTGGACCGAAAAAGCCATGAAACCTCGAACATGATAGGTCATTTTGTGAAGTTTTTTTCGAAACATGATCATTGTTCGGCACACATTTAGTCCCCGATGTAGTCACAAACCGGGACTAAAAATATTTTCCGCCATTTCCCACCTCTTCCCGCCAAGTTTTCCCGCCCTTTCCTTTCTACTAGAGCTTTTAGTCCCGGATGTAGTCACTAACCGGGACTAAAGATATTTCCCGCCATTTCCCAAAGCTTCACGCCAAGTTTTCCCGCCCTTTCCCTCTATATTTAGGGTGATCGTGTCATGGCTATCCACACGTCCACACCTTCCTCTCTTAGAACAATGGACAACGCCTACTAGGCCATTCTGACCCTCGAGGAGACCGAAGCGCTGTGCGCCTCCAACTACCCTTGTCCGCCGGGCTCTGCCGCCCGCCCATTTGGATCTTTGCCAGGAGGTGTTCTGTCCCTCTCCCGCCCTCAAGGTTCCGCACGCCAGGCGGCCATCACAAACCACTTCTACCACGAGCTCACGCCGGAGCAGCGAATGGATCCCTAGTGGGATCCCTACAACTACGACACCTGGAATGCCTTCTTCGCTAATAGGCGGGAAAGGGAGCTCGCCAGGTACGACGGTGATGGCCCGCCACCGGTGAACCACAACGAAGACGGCCGTCGTCTATGGTGGGCGAACCGTATCATCAAGTGATGCGCTACATCGCGGAGACCATCTCGCCACGGTGCCCACGAGTCCACCCGCCACAGGCCCACACTGTCGTGATGGCGGCATCGTCTTCAGAGACCCCTCTCCCACCCGCCGTGAATCCGAGGCTGGAATGGCCCTGGTATATGCCATGGATGAGCCGAGGATCCCGGAGTGGCGGTGGCGATGGCGATGATGATGGCATGACGATGAAGACCACAGGCTGCGTTATAGGACTAGGCATGATTATGACTAAAGGGGCGGCTTTAGTCCCGAGTGTTAGCTAGTCCCGATTTGTCCGGTTTTAATATTAATAAATGTCTTGAGTGTTACCTAATAAATAGAGGAAATGCCTATATAAAGAGAGGTTCATATTTAGTCGGTTGGAGAAACCAACCGCATGAAAAGGGATTCTTGCCAGTGGGCCAGGCAACACTAATAATAGGGGTGAGTGTCGACATTATGTCGTGATGAACCTTTAGTCCCGGTTGGAGACACCAACCGGGACTAAAGATGAGTCAGCACCAATAATAGGGGTGAGTGTCGACATTATGTCGTGAGTGTCGACATTATGCCGAGCTGCTTGTACTATAAAGATGAGTCAGCACTAATAATAGGCATGCTCTTTGTTTCTGAACATGCGTTTCAACCTTGGTATTATAGGAGCATACCACATAACCTTAGCAGGAACCCTCTTCCGGAGGGGCTCTCCCTCAACATCACCAGGGTCATCTCGTCTGATCTCATACCGCAACGCGTTGCATACCGGGCATTTATCTAAATTCTCATACTCCTTACCGCGGTAGAGGATGCAGTCATTAATGCATGCATGTATCTTTTGCACATCTAATCGAGAGGAGAGAGTCTTCTTTGCTTCAGAGGTACTCTCGGGAAGTTCGTTATGTTTTGGAAACTTGGCTTTATTATTTTCAGCATATTTTCAAATGAGGAGTCGGTTAGACCACACTCGCCTTCCATCGCAACAATTCCAAAGGTGGTACCGAGCTTTGTGCTGCGCCATCTTCACAATTTGGGTACAACAATTTCTTGTGATCTTCTAACATGCCCTCTAATTTCAACTTCTCATTTACATTTCACGGTCTCGCTTTGCATCGAAATGACCCTACCAAGTTCATCAGGCTCATCCGATGCCCGTTCTTCACCTCTTTCCTCTCCATTGTCTTCCATTGCGGTATCACAGATTCAGAAACATATGATGATAGTTGTTATCATCATCTTCTTCTTCACCATCTTCCATCATAACCCCTCTTTCCCCGTGCTTGGTCCAGCAATTATAGTTGGGCATGAAATCTTTCATAATCAGGTGGTCGCGAATGATTTTCGAGGAAGAGTACTCCTTGTTGTTCCGACATTAAACACATGGACAACGTATAAATCCATTCTCTTTGTTTGCCGTAGCCACATCGGTAAATTTATCCACGCCTTTGATATACCCGGCTACCGGATCCATACATCCATTCCCGACCGTTCATCTGCATCATATAAGTAAGTTTATCAAAAAACAGGACATCATAAATAGTGAAATAACTAATTCACACCGACACATGAATTGTATCAATGACCTAGAAAAGATAAGATTGCTAACCTCGATCGAGGGAAATAAAGAGGAGAAAGCTCAAGTGCGTCTCGGACACCTTCTATATTTTTGTTCTATGAGAAATTCAACAGGATTATTCACTCAAACATTTCAACAAACACCTTCAATGCATGCATGAGAAAAAACTAGCACACCCCCTCACACCTTCCACCATTCGAAAAAACAGAGTGGAGGTAGAGGGGTCATGCATTTATAGGCGGGGGTCTTTAGTCCCGGTTGGAGCCAGCAACCGGGACTAAAGGTGTGTTCCACGCCACGTGGCTGTGGCCAAACCTTTAGTCCCGGTTGCTGGCTCCAACCGGGACGCATGCCCCTGGCCCCGTGCCCGCTTGTAACACCCTCAGAATCGGACCTATGCAAGTTTGGGCAAAATCCACCAAACCCGCATAGAAACGATTCAAAGGTGCCCACCAGGCACTTTCGTGCGGGTGGAAAACGAAGTAATAACATTACACAACAGTCCTCGATGGGACCCACAGAACAGATATATATAACAGCGACTCAGAGAGTCAAGAATACAGATATAATATACAAAGATCCAAATCACCTTGAAACGATATAGCGTCCAGCTACGGACAAGATGCAAATGGGGCTAAGAGCCCTGAAGAATAACCAATGGCGTCCATAACCCTGCCCAGGCCAAGCCGGAAGAGTAACCCTGCTAACGGCGTCGATCTCAAAACCTGCTTAACAAAAGGGGTGCCGACAAGGGCAAAGCAGAAAACAAAGAAGGAGCGTCAGTACTGAGGCCAGTACACGGCGAGGCTAGAATTCGGCGGACCTCGCCTACATAGGTATGGTGGACTGAGCGGCAGCGGCAGCATGCACTAAACAACCTATAGAGACTCGATACAACTGGCGGTTATCAGAGGGGGTAAGAATGACCTAGCCGGATCCAACCTGAAGCTAACACCAAACAAACCCATCCTGGTGTTTCCCCCTCGAGACCAAACGAGGAAGTCAACCGAGGAACTCACGCAGTTGGCAGTTTTAATTACTCAGTTATAGTTGCGGCACTTTACTAGTCAGATTTAAATAATCGTCCTGATAAAGTAAACAGTGGGCACTTTTAGTTAACCATTCCGTGATAGTTACAACAATTACTAATCAGATACAGATAGCACGTGATAAACCCAAAACCCAGCAGTTGTTGGTACTTTTATTCAGCCAATTCGTTGTAGTTGCAATACTTACTAGTCATATACATTTGTCGCAAGCGACAACCAAACAAGCAATTGTGGGCAGTATTATTTAGCCATTCCGTTATAGTGGAGCTGATTACTAGTCATTATAAGTCAAATTTATAGCGGTAAACTTTAGTTATGCTTGTCTATGATCGAGATACTGTGCTCCAAGTCGTCCATATCCGCGGACACGGCTTTCAGAAAGTTTTTACCCGGGGGTGCACCAATAGCAACACACGCTCGATCAACCTCGGAAAAACCAAATCAAAACCCAACGAGGCTTTCACGATTGAACAATCACGGATTGAAATATTTCAGGGGCCACCCTTGGAGTACACCAACGGCAGTAAGCTAGCTCGAGACGGACCCCAAAGTTTGTGGGGCGTGATGGACAAGTATGCCCCAAACGGGGGATCGATACCGTAACGGGTCACAAGCCCTAAGCGATAAGAAGCGGTACCCCGCACAATCGTAAATAAAGCAGTAAAGCATGGCATAAGTACAGGATCGTAAATAAAACCTCAAACTAGTTTGTGGCCCCAAGAAATAAGACTGAATCAAGCTCTGGCTCAGGGGGGTCCCATATACCTCCCGGATGTGGATAGCGCGCAAAAACAAGGAACAGGTATCAAGTACTCGGGGTCTTACGGGACACAAGTGGGCGTTCGGAAACCAAATATTGTCTATCACCCACCGATGCCTCTGCTTATTCAATTTTAGTTGTTAAACAGAAATTAAAGTGACGATAAGTAAAACTAGAATCATCTCCAACATCGACATGCGGCAATACATCAGCAACTGTGGCGTATGGCGACACACAACAGCAATATAGCAAGCGACGCCAGAAGACCAACTAGCTACCAAACAACAGGCAATAGGGTGTGTCCAAGGCAATATATGGTTGCAAGGGATATCAAGGGTTGAAAACTAAAGCCTCGCAACGAGATAGCAATAGATCAACGAGGGAAGTAAATACTATAACAGTAAGATAGTTAGAAAGGGGGAGATGCTCGCCTGAAAACATTGTCGAAGGGTTCATCCGAAGATCGGGGCGAAGCTCACATCAACTCAACGGCCTTATCCGCGAAGAACCAAAACACTAGAATAAACACCGGATGCAATATTTAATACGGCAGAAGATCGGCATGATGCATGCATGATGGATGACGTGGCAAAGGTGCGATGCATTTAGGTCACATTAAGCGGGCCGGGTCCCGACAATTAATTATATGGTTCAAGTTGTTTAAACCCCCGCATATTAAATGTTGTGTTAACAAGACATGATAAGATACCGGTTCGCTACACAAGTTCAAATGAGGCCGATATGAGACTAGATTTGCCCGCATATGGGCCCCATATTTAATTATTAGGTGAATCGGCAAAAGGCCCCCAAACCACACAAATATGCAATGCGAGTATGGCAATTCAACATGCAATAAGTTGTTATTATATTATGAAATTAGGGTTTCGGGAAGGGGTTCGCACATCAGAGGGGGCCCGACGATCTTGGGTTCCGGGGTTCGGGGTTCGACGGAAATCGGTCTCGCGGGAACGTTCTCGGTAACGGGGTAGATCTTGTCGTGTCCGGGGGCAAGACTTGAGTCGGTGACGGGACGCATCGGGTTCGTTTTGGTCGGTGCCGTTCTTGTCGTCGTGTCGATCTTGTCGGTACCGCGTACCGGGTCGGTCTTGGTGTCTGGCTGAAGTACTTGGTGTATCCGAGATGAAGCGCTTAACGTTCCATGTGGCGATCTTGGCGTTCGAACGACGATCTTGTCGCATCCGCAGTCGTCGGTTCATGTAGACGGTCATGGCGTCCGAGATGAAGAACTGGCGTCTGGGGCTCTCGGCGTTTCGGAGCCGGGTCTTGGCGTGGCTTGGCAGTTCCATGTAGGAGGTCTTGGTGCTCCAGTGCGGTGTCGTCCTCCAGGTATCGCGGGTCCTCGATGTGGTTTCTCGGGTTCAGCCGTGGTCCTCTCGTGGCTCCATGCACCTCCTTGGGATCATCGGCGTTTCGTGAGGAAGAACTTGAAGTCCGAGGAAGGTCTTGTCGGGGTTCTCGGCTTTGGTGGTCGAGGACGAACGGGTTCGGTGACCGGCTCGATCTTGTTGTCGGCATGCGGTTCTCGTAGTGCTCAACATCTCCGCATCAGGGGTCTGTGTCCCACTGCCTCCATCTTCATACTCATGTCACAGCAACACATCATCGCACCACATACTCGCCCATCCTCGTAGTCACCTACCCTTGCCAGGTCATGGCGGGGCGACGAGCTCAAGACAACGCGATGGCGAGGCGGAGGCTCTAGGAGGCACGCCCTTGATGTTTGGTGGCGGGAAAGCGTCCTCACGCAGGCGGGGCGGCAATGAGGCGGGCTGGGCGGCAAGCGCAGCGAGCACGGGGTGAGCTGGTCGGCCTTGTGAGGAGGCGCACGGCCAGGTCGGCGAGGCGGGCTCGAGCTGCAGGAGAGGCGGGTCGGCTGCGACGGGGAGCAGGAGGCGGGCTGGGGCGATGGCTCCCGGCGACGGGCTCGGGGGCAGCGGAGGCGCGGACGGGCAGGGGGGCTGGGCGGCTCGATGGCGGCGAGGCGGTGGCGTGGTATGAGGGCAGGAGCCAGGCCGGGCAGCGGGCATGGTGGCGGCGGGGGTCGGTGAGGGTTCTGCTGGCTTGGGGACCTGGAGGAAGAAGGGAGGGAGAGAACGGGCCAGTGGAAGGCCGGGAGGAGGCGGGTCGGCGGACGGCAGAGATGGAAGGGGAGGAGAGCTGGAGGAGCGGCGAGCGGTTGGGGAGCTGAGGGGAAGAGGATGCGTGGGGAGATGTCGGTGGTGGGCCAGGCGCAGAGGTGGGACCAGCGCTGTGGGGATGGGGATCTTGGCTCTGTGGTGGTTGAATGGTTGAGGTGGGATCTGGGGAGGCGGTGGCAGTGGGTGTGGCGCGTGTGGGGCTTGTGTGTGGTGGAAAGTGTGTGGGGAAGGGAGAAGAGGGTGGCTAGGTGTCGGATAGTGGTTGGTGGGGTTTGGGGAGGGGTGAGTTGGCATCCGCGATTGGAGGTGAGGTGGAAGCTGGGGGTGGGTAGAGAGTTGGGTAGTTTTAGGATTTAGAGGCTGGTTTGGTGGACCGATTTTTAAACTGGGGGTGGTCGTTCGGGTCGGGACGGCCCGTTCGACTGCCCCCGCTAAAATAATTATAATTTTATTCGTTTTAATAACTCCGTTTGCAAACCGATAGCGGCAAAACAAAATATTCTGGGGACCCGGTGTTTGGCGTTTGAAATAAGATGGGGCGTTTGGGAAAAATTCGGGTGTTGCGAAAATAGTTTTGGCAAACAATGCATGATGATGACGATGCAATGCACAAATTCAACGCGATTTTCTAGTAGTGATTTTGCGGGATGCCACAATTCGACACCACTAACAAGGGATCTCGCCCTCGAGATCCGCCTCATGGTACCGGAAGGGAGGTCGGCGTTCTCTGTCTTCTCGCTTCGTGTAGATCCTCGCGACACCACTAACGAGGGTTCATTCTCCATCTTGAAATCGGCGACACCGCCACAAAGGGTCGTTGTTCCTGATCGTCGGAAGAACACTCCGGAAAAAACAAAGGTCGGAGGTAGAGGTATCGCAAATAAAGCCACCCCTAACTTCCGTGGACGGAGTAAATTGCTGGATCCACTGCCTCGACGTACAAGAGCGAATGATAAGAGCAGTGGTAGGGTAGCTAATCCATCCCACACTCAAACCATTACTCTGCACACGAATAGGCGGATTACGCAACCAACTCTCGGAATCAGACTGAAGATCTTCACAGCGAGGTTCGGAAACAAAGGGATGTTGCCAGCAGAAATCGTATGAAAGACACACCGATTAGGTTTCGCGGTGGTTCCATTGGCATGAACAACACATGCTCAAGGTTAACCCCAACTTCACCAAAGCTCGCCCTTCTCATATGTTTTTCAACGACACTGATATCCAGCAAGGAACACACCTAGATAAAGATTTCAAGAACAAAAGATCGGATGACGGGCACAACAGAACAACTGCAGATTGATGATCGTAGCACCTCCGTTACAAAAGGGGAAAACGAAACCCTAAGGTACGACGGAAACCCAACCACGAGAATTCCTGGACTCGAAGAGAGAGAAGAGAGCAGATTCAAACACGTCGAGGTAAGAGGAGAATAGCGGAGGGTAAAATCAGACCTAGTCGAACTATCCAACCGATTTTGCAAAATAGTTTTGACACTCTACTTGCCGTTAGCTAGGTTATCCTCTGGCTGGACTTGTAGGGTATCATAGCTGCGAGCTCGATACCACTCAGTAACACCCTCGAGAATCGGACCTATGCAAGTTTGGGCAAAATCCACCAAACCCGCATAAAGCGATTCAAAGGTGCCACCAGCACTTTCGTGCGGGTGGAAAAGCGAAGTAATAACATTACACAACAGTCCTCGATGGGACCCACAGCAGATATATATATGACTCAGAGTCAAGAATACAGATATAATATACAAAGATCCAAATCACCTTGAAGCGATATAGCGTCCAGCTACGGACAAGATGCAAATGGGGCTAAGAGCCACGAAGAATAACCAATGGCGTCCATAACCCTGCCCAAGCCGGAAGAGTAACCCCTAACGGCGTCGATCTCAAAACCTGCTTAACAAAGGGGTGCCGACAAGGGCAAAGCGAAAACAAAGAAGGAGCGTCGATCGAGGCCATTACAGCGAGGCTAGAATTCGGCGGACCTCGCCTACATAGGTATGGTGGACTGAGCGGCAGCGGCAGCATGCACTAAACAACCTATAGAGACTCGATACAACTGGCGGTTATCAGAGGGGGTAAGAATGACCTAGCCGGATCCAACCTGAAGCTAACACCAAACAAACCCATCCTGGTGTTTCCCCCTCGAGACCAAACGAGGAAGTCAACCGAGGAACTCACGCAGTTGGCAGTTTTAATTACTCAGTTATAGTTGCGGCACTTTACTAGTCAGATTTAAATAATCGTCCTGATAATGTAAGCAGTGGGCACTTTTAGTTAACCATTCCGTGATAGTTGCAACAATTACTAATCAGGTACAGATAGCATGAGATAAACCCGAAACCCAGCAGTTGTTGGTACTTTTATTCAGCCAATTCGTTGTAGTTGCAATACTTACTAGTCATATACATTTGTCGCAAGCGACAACCAAACAAGCAATTGTGGGCAGTATTATTTAGCCATTCCGTTATAGTGGAGCTGATTACTAGTCATTATAAGTCAAATTTATAGCGGTAAACTTTAGTTATGCTTGTCTATGATCGAGATACTGTGCTCCAAGTCGTCCATATCCGCGGACACGGCTTTCAGAAAGTTTTAACCCGGCCGGGGTGCACCAATAGCAACACACGCTCGATCAACCTCGGAAAAACCAAATCAAAACCCAACGAGGCTTTCACGACTGAACAATCACAGGATTCCGAAAGATTTCAGGGGCCACCCTTGAGTACACCCATAGCAGTAAGCTAGCTCAGACGGACCCCAAAGTTTGTGGGGCGGCGGTGGCGACGTATGCCCCCAAGCGGGACCGCTCGATACCACGTAACGGGTCACAAGCCCTAAGCAGATAAAAGCGGTACCGCACAATCGTAAATAAAGCATAAAAGCATGGCATAAGTACAGGATCGTAAATAAAACCTCAAACTAGTTTGTGGCCCCAAGAAATAAGATGAATCAAGCTCGGCTCAGGGGTCCCATATACCTCCGGATGTGGATAGCGCATAAAAACAAGGAACAGTATCAAGTACTCGGGGTCTTACGGGACACAAGTGGGCGTTAAACCAAA
The DNA here is from genome assembly GCA_030063025.1 of Avena longiglumis. Lineage (NCBI taxonomy): Eukaryota > Viridiplantae > Streptophyta > Magnoliopsida > Poales > Poaceae > Avena > Avena longiglumis. The sequence goes on along the minus strand of CP125974.1, from coordinate 578,220,539 downwards.
TATTGTCTATCACCCACCGATGCCTACGCTTATTCAATTTTAGTTGTTAAACAGAAATTAAAGTGACGATAAGTAAAACTAGAATCATCTCCAACATCGACATGCGGCAATACATCAAGAATCGTGGCGTATGGCGACACACAATATAGCAAGCGGCGACGCATAAGACCAACTAGCTACCAAACAACAGGCAATAGGGTGTGTCCAAGGCAATATATGGTTGCAAGGGATATCAAGGGTTCGGAAAACTAAAGCCTCGCAACACAGATAGCAATAGATCAACAGGAGGGAAGTAAATACTATAAAAGTAAGATAGGTAGAAAGGAGATGCTGCTTTGAAAACATTGTCGAAGGTTCATCCGAAGATCGGGTAAGCTCACATCAACTCAACGGCCTTATCCGAAGAACCAAAACACTAGAATAAACACCGGATGCAATATTTAATACACGGCAGAAGATCGGCATGATGCATGCATGATGGATGACGTGGCAAAGGTGCGATGCATTTAGGTCACATTAAGCGGAACCGGGGTCCCGACAATTAATTATATGGTTCAAGTTGTTTAAACCCCCGCATATTAAATGTTGTGTTAACAAGACATGATAAGATACCGGTTCGCTACACAAGTTCAAATGAGGCCGATATGAGACTAGATTTGCCCGCATATGGGCCCCATATTTAATTATTAGGTGAATCGGCAAAAGGCCCCCAAACCACACAAATATGCAATGCGAGTATGGCAATTCAACATGCAATAAGTTGTTATTATATTATGAAATTAGGGTTTCGGGAAGGGGTTCGCACATCAGAGGGGGCCCGACGATCTTGGGTTCCGGGGTTCGGGGTTCGACGGAAATCGGTCTCGCGGGAACGTTCTCGGTAACGGGGTAGATCTTGTCGTGTCCGGGGGCAAGACTTGAGTCGGTGACGGGACGCATCGGGTTCGTTTTGGTCGGTGCCGTTCTTGTCGTCGTGTCGATCTTGTCGGTACCGCGTACCGGGTCGGTCTTGATGTCTGGCTGAAGTACTTGGTGTATCCGAGATGAAGCGCTTAACGTTCCATGTGGCGATCTTGGCGTTCGAACGACGATCTTGTCGCATCCGCAGTCGTCGGTTCATGTAGACGGTCATGGCGTCCGAGATGAAGAACTGGCGTCTGGGGCTCTCGGCGTTTCGGAGCCGGGTCTTGGCGTGGCTTGGCAGTTCCATGTAGGAGGTCTTGGTGCTCCAGTGCGGTGTCGTCCTCCAGGTATCGCGGGTCCTCGATGTGGTTTCTCTCGGGTTCAAGCGCCGGTGGTCCCTCTCGTGGCTCCATGCACCTCCTTCAGGATCATCGGCGTTTCGTGAGGAAGAACTTGAAGTCCGCGAGGAAGGTCTTGTCGGGGTTCTCGGCTTTGGTGGTCGAGGACGAACGGGTTCGGTGACCGGCTCGATCTTGTTGTCGGCATGCGGTTCTCGTAGTGCTCAACATCTCCGCATCAGGGGTCTGTGTCCCACTGCCTCCATCTTCATACTCATGTCACAGCAACAACACATCACTGCACCACATACTCGCCCATCCTCGTAGTCACCTACCCTTGCCGCCGTGTCATGGCGGGGCGGCAGGCTCAAGACAACGCGATGGCGAGGCAGAGGCTCTAGGAGGCCGCCCTTGATGTTTGGTGGCGGAACGAACGTCCTCACGCAGGCGGGGCGAATGGCGGGCTGGGCGGCGGCAAGCGGCAGCGAGCACGGGGTGAGGGTCGCGCATGGCGGAAGGCGCGGCGAGCGGGTCGGCGAGGCGGCTCGAGCGAGGAGGCGGGGTCGGCTGCGACGGGAGGCGGAGGCGGGCACAGGCTCCGCGGCGACGGGCTCGGGGGCAGGCGCGAGGCGGGCCAGGGCTGAGGGGCTCGATGGCGGCAGGCGGTGGCGTGGCGCAGAGGCGCTGGGCCAGGCGAGCGGGCCGGGCGGCAGGCATGGTGGCGGCGGGGTCGGTGAGGGTTCTGCAGACGGCTTGGGAAGGAGGAAGAAGGGAGGAAGGAACGGGCCAGCTGGCGGGGTGCAGCGCCGGAGGAGGCGGGGTCGGCGGACGGCAGAGATGGAAGGGGGAGGAGAGGCTGGAGGGAGCGAGCGAGCGGGCGGTTGGGGGAGCTGCGGGGAAGAGGATGCGTGGGGAGATGTCTTGGGTGGGCCAAAGGCTGAGGTGGGACCAGCGCCTGTGGGATGCGGGCTCTTTGTGGTGGTTGAATGGTTGAGGTGGGATCTGGGGGCGGGCAGGCGGTGGCCAGGTGGGTGTGGCCGCGTGTGGGGCTTGTGTGTGTGGTGGAAAGTGTGGGGGAAGGGAGAAAGAGAGAAGAGGGGTGGCTAGGTGTCAGATAGTGGTTGGTGGGGGTTTGGGGGAGGGGTGAGTTGGCATCCGGCGATTGGCCGGGGTGAGGTGGAAGCTGGGGGTGGGTAGAGAGTTGGGTAGTTTTAGGATTTAGAGGCTGGTTTGGTGGACCGATTTTTAAACTGGGGGTGGTCGTTCGGGTCGGGACGGCCCGTTCGACTGCCCCCGCTAAAATAATTATAATTTTATTCGTTTTAATAACTCCGTTTGCAAACCGATAGCGGCAAAACAAAATATTCTGGGGACCCGGTGTTTGGCGTTTGAAATAAGATGGGGCGTTTGGGAAAAATTCGGGTGTTGCGAAAATAGTTTTGGCAAACAATGCATGATGATGACGATGCAATGCACAAATTCAACGCGATTTTCTAGTAGTGATTTTGCGGGATGCCACACCGCTCCAACCGGGACGCGTGCCAGCATTAGTCCCGGTTGGTGGCGCAACCGGGACTAATGCTCCGAGGGGTCGCGAACGGATAGCCCTTTTTCCTCTAGTGTATGTATTGTCTGACAGTGATATTCTGCAACAAAAATAAAATAAAATAAAGCTCAAAACCAAAACCAGACTGAGCTACGATGCTTAAGGAGTAGAGTTGGTATAAATCAGAACAAAACAGTCGGAGCAACATACATAAAGTGCTTGCCTCCAGTAGGCACACTGATACTCATTGCAAAACTGGTTCGAACCAACCATGCCTGGTAACATCCCTGCAGCCTCCCCTTCCCGACGAAATGTCCTCTCCTCCCATGAATAAGTCTTTGATGAAAATACAGGAAGAGCCAATGTATACGGCGGCCATCCAAGTTCCTCACATTCGTTGTTCATCTTGGAAGGAACTGTGGGCATTATGAGCACACGAAAATAGTTGGGCGACAGGGTGGGGTCAAACACGAGGTACTGATGTGTGCTAAAATCCATGCCTGGTGGGGGTTGGGGCAGGTCTGGGGCAGGGGCAGGGGCCCCCAGTGCCGTGTAGCAGGCTTAACCACGCAGTGACGGAGCAAAAGGAGGCCATTGCAGTGATCAAGTACTTTGGGATAGGACACAAATTCGTAGTCCGGATGGCGAGCAGCCAAGGTGCATTGGAGCTGGCCAGAGACGGCAGCGCCCACCGTTGGGCGGGACTCGGGAGAGGTACTGTGTGGACCATATGTGATGGAAGTTCAGGAAGATACCACCCAAGGAGAGTGGGCGGAGGTCCTCGCGCAGCAGGCAATGGCTATCAGCAACGCGACGCCATGACTTGCAGACACGGCGGGACGCGGCAAGGCCACGTGGCGCGAGGCAGTGGAGGACATCCGCCAGCACGTCGTCAGGCAGAGACGACACCAGGTACAAAGATCCAGCACCTGGGTAAGACCCAAGGCTTGACGGAGGCAAGGGCAGACCACAGGATAGCTACTTATTCCTCCTCCGACGATGCTCCTGTGGTTGAGTAACACTTGCAGGACGAGTGGTAGGGGATGTAGGCGCTGAATTTGAATGACTGGGATAGGGCACCTAGAGGCGGAGTCATCATCATCTTTATTGTCCTCGTTTTCTTCATCCCCTAATTTGAATTCCTTATCCTGAGAAGCCTCTCCGGCAAACCATGAAACTGAATGTGGGATAACCTCGTCTCTGATGGGACATCTGGCAAATAAGAAGGCACATTTAGAGCTAGCGGATCAAACTAAGCATGGGACTGCATAAAATACACCACATCTGAGCGTACCCATACCCAATAGCATAATCTTGTTCCATCTGGTTCTGCAACCATTCAGCCTGTTGAAAGGGAAGAAGCATTGAGTCATGTTCATGCAGAAGTTTAAAACATATACAAAAGGGAGAAACTAACTTCATCCTTGTCAATTTTCAATACACCGAGGTTGTAACTCGAAAGTACAAAGACAAAGAACCGGCCAATGAAGAGCAGCAGCTAAAGCAGCCCAAGGATATGTCATGTGACGATAAAACAAGAATGTTCACCACTCATAACATTGGTTTGTTATTTAAACATTCCGGTGAAGATGACTTCACCCCACTTCTTGATACAGATATGCTCGTCAGGCTTTACCTTGGGACTGTGGTAGATAGAATGCTACTACCGGGAACATCAGTTTATGTAACCAAAACTGGAATTGAATATGTAAATCACCTAGAAAAAATGTGTGAGATTGACTGGTCACATATAGTCTTTGAACGTTTGAAGAAAGTTTGTATGGAGGTCAACCCAACAAGTCATATTAGTCGGGTTGACCTGGAGACAAACTTCAACCCAACAAGTCATATTAGTCAGGTTGACCTCGAGACAAATTTTTTCAAGCATTCAAAGACCAGATGTGATCAGTCAATCTCACACATTTTTTCTAGGTGATGTACATATTCAATTCCAGTTTTGGTTACATAAACTGACGTTCCCGGCAGTAGCATTCTATCTACCACAGTCCCAAGGTAAAGTCTGACGAGCATATCTGTGTCAACAAATGGAGTGACGTCATCTTCACCGGAATGTTCAAATAACAAACCAATGTTATGATTGGTGAACATCCCTCTTTTTTCTTCATATGACAATCAAATGAACAGTAAATTGGTGATAGAGTTGGGAATCACCAAGGAGGTGGAAATTTGCACAATATATAAATAGAGAAAATTCACACACACTGTCACACAGGTATGTAGGAAATACTATCAACAAATCAAGGCACAACGTTCCAAGTAAAAGATAAGTCATCAATCGTACAAATATCTATTAATTCCTGCAATTTCCCAATATTGCATTGTTTGCGTCTGAAACTGTTTATGGCAGCCACAAAACAAGATTACGCACCACAACAACATCAAGTGGATCATGAACCATACATGAGTACATTTTTTTTTGGATCAACCGGCACGAGCTCTGCCTGTTCTATTAGAAGAGGGAATAATAGGTCACAGTACATACGGGGATGTTTGAGTTAAGGTGTGAACATACCAAAAAACCACCAGAAAAACACACAAAACCGGAGAAATTAATCTGGTTCGGCTAGGATAGCCGGCCCATGTGCAGCATAAGAAGTTGATCTTTGGAGAATGTCAGTCTCTAGCATTGAAGCCACCTCAACGTATGTCATGCGACGATTTATGAAGATTCTTCTATTGCATTCTTTCCAAACATTCCACATAACATATAGCATGTGGCCGCTGAGCCTATTTTGTTTAATAGTCGCCTTTCCTTCAATCAGGTCGTCCCACCATTCGAAAATGGACGGGAAGGATTGGCCTTGGCTTCCTGTAGCATCGTTGTCCCAGGATTGCGTTGTGTTCCACACAACTATCGTGAAGGGGCAGTCTTTACATAAGTGGGTGACAGTTTCAAGGGTCGAGCCATAGAGCTGGCAGGTTGGGTCGTTAGGACATCCACGGAGAGCCAGCCAGGAGAATAGTTCACATTTTCGGTTCGGCATGAGCAGACCAAATTTTTTGGGTCTTGAATCTGGGGAAGCAGCCATTGAATTGGCCGTGGTAGGCAGAGCTAGCGGTGTAAACTCCACTGGCAGTCAAAGTCCACCTAATGGAGTCTGGTTGTAGTGGGTCGAGCTAGATGACCTGGATGACGTCCCAGACCTCTAGGAATTGGGATAGCTGAACGGGTGAGTTGAGGCTAGCAACCGATCTGATCCATTTTTTTTTGAGAAAACGCAAAGGGAACGTTTCATTATATTGAAAAGGTAGAGTTTTTGGTACAGCCTCCTAGGAGGCACACACACACAATTACATCAGCGGGCTAACTAGTGTACATCCCATGTCGTCGGTAGGATACCCTCTAGTCCTTTTGCCCCGACAAGCACCCACTGCCCTACTTCGCCCTTGATGCACGCGAGAAGCGAGCTCACTGAGGGTAGAGCCCTGTCAAAGACGCAGTCATTGCGGTGCTTCCAGATCATCCATGGTGTGAGGAGAGTCACGGAGGCGAGTCCCTTACGCATTGGCTTCGCGGTGTTCCCCTTGGCGGCGCACCACCAGTCATAGAGTGAGGCTTCATCCGACGGAGGTCCATACGTCATCCGCAACCATGATAGAACTTTGTACCAAATTTGTCTAGAGAAGGAGCAACCGATGACTAGGTGATGCATCGTCTCTGGCTCTTGGTCGCACAGCAGGCACCTGGGGTGGTGCTGCAATCTGCGGTGCGCCAACCTGTCAGCGGTCCAACATCTATCCAAGTTGGCAATCCGGTGGAAGAACTTGACACGTGGGGGTGCCCAGGTCTTCCAAATGAGCTTCCAAGCCCTAGATTCAATGGAACCCTTGAACGCAGCGTCGTAGGCGGATTTTTCCGTGTAAGTGCCACTGGATGTCCACTTCCATACAAGCTTATCTTCCTCCGCTGATAGCACTGTGTGCTCAATCATCCTCCAGAGCAGTAGGTATTGGCCTATCTCATGGAGGCCGATCACACCTTGACTGTCACGAGCCCAAGAATTCCCCATTAACCCATCAGCCATAGTCCTTGTCTTGCGGCGACGCTTGGGTATGCAGGAGTATAGTTGTGGCGCAACCTCGCTCACAGAACGACCAGCGATCCACCGGTCTTCCCAAAATCGGGCTCTCAGACCATTGCCTAGTTCCATTGTGGTGGATGCAAAAAAGAAGCTCCGCACCTCGTCAGTGAAATTAAGGTCAAGGTCGAGGTGTGGCAACCCGCAAAAACCACTACTAGAAAATCGCGTTGAATTTGTGCATTGCATCGTCATCATCATGCATTGTTTGCATAAAACTATTTCGCAAAGCCCGTTTTGTTTTCTAAAACGCCCCACCTTTGTTCTAATGCAAACCCCGGGTCTCCGGATTATTTTGTTTTGTTGCTATCGGGTTGCAAACGGCCCAATTAAATTAAATAAAAGATTTAATTAGTTTAGTGGGGCAGTCGAACGGGCCGAGTAGACCCGAACGACCACCCCTGTTTTTAAATCGGTCCACCCTGCCAGCCCCATCTAAATCCTAATCCCACCTAAAATCCTACCCACGCACCCCAGCCACATCACCCTGGCCAATCAACATGTGCCACCTCACCCTCTCCCTATTCCCCCTCCAATCCTATCCTGCCACTTGTCCAACACCCCCTCTCCCCTCCACCTCACACTCACCCACACAAACCCACTCAGCTCACCAGCCCCCACACTACACACGCACGCCTGGACACACTCACGGCCGTGGACCCGCCTCCCCGTGGCCCACCTGTCATGCTCATACCCCCACCAGCTCACACCCCCCACCCCGACCGCCTCCCTGGGCCCCCGCGGGACCCACCCCCACGCGCCCCCCGTCCCTCTCTCTCTTCTCCCTGGCTCTCTCCCCCGCACGCAACCACCCCGCGCAGCCCTCCCTCGTCCGCCTCCCCTCTCCGCCACCAGCCGACCGCCGCCCAGCCCTCATCCCCTCATGAGCCCCCAAGCCCGCTGCATCTCCCGCTCCTAGCTTCTCCCGTCGCCTGTCCCTGCCGGCGCCCGCCTGACGCCACAAGGCCTCCTCCCGCTCGCCACCTCCCTCCGCTGCTGCCGCCTCTGCCCTCCCCGCCACTGAGCCTCGCCGCTCGCCGCCAGCTCGGCCTGAGCCTCGCCCGCCCGCCAGAGCTCCGCCGCCTGCCATGACGCTGCTGCTGGTGGCCGCCTCAGCCTCGCCGCCAAGGCCTGCCTGACTGCTCCGCCCTCCTCGCCTTTCCCGTCCCGCTGGCGCTGGCCAAGGCTTCCCGACGCGAACCGCCGCGCTTCTTCTCGCCGCCGCCACGCGCCTTCCGCTCGCGAGCCGAACCTCCCGTCGCCCGTCGCACCGCCTGCGACCATCCTCCCGACCTCCGTCTCGCGTCGCTGCCTCCGCCCGACGAAGCTCATGAGCGCCGCTTTCCCCGCCAGACATCTTCTCGCGGCCGCCAGCCTCCTCCGTCGAGCCCTCAACCGACGCCGCCCGAGAAGCCGCCGGCGCCCCTGCCGTCACCAACTCGACGTCATCCTCCGCTGGCTGGGATCCGCCAGGCCTGCCTCGGCGCTTGCCTCGACCACAAGGGCCCGCGTCGCCGTCCCTTCGCCCGTCCTGGGGCCTCCTTCTTTGATGCGTCCCCAGCGGTCGGTGTTCCCTGGTCCAGCAGCCGCCATGCTACTCCGGCCGTAGTACGGCTCATACGACCTCGATGTGACCTACCGAAGCCAAGTAGGCCAAGTACACAAGGGGCAAGATCGCGTGAAGCACGGCAAGATCTTCTGCCCGGAACTCGTGGGACCGACTCCGTTTCATGTTCTTCACCAACCGTCAAAGTGGGAACCTGGTACTCCGACACGGAACCCCCGGAAGACCCCGGTGTCGAGCCCCAAGGTCGCCAAGATCTTCGATGCGGAGACCCCCGTACCGGCACCAACAAGATCTTCTCGAAGCGGTAACAACAAGAATTTCACGGACCAAAGACCCCGAACCCTCTCGGAACCCGAAGACCGCGGAACCCCAAGACCTCCGACATGGATCCGAAGGCCGAGCCTCGACACAACAAGACCGTCACACGGACGCGAGCACCAAACCCCGATGCCCCGATACGCAGACCGGACCGAAGCGCCAAGGCCTCCGACATGGAATCAACAAGATCATCACGAAACGCCGGGTACTTCTTCCCGAACGCCATGATCGTCGACATGACCCGGAGACCGCGAATGCGACAAGAACGACACCAAACCAAGTCCTTCCCGGAGTCTGAGAACGCCCCGTCGAACCCTGGACCCTGAGACCGACCCCGAACCCCGGAACCCCAAGAGCGTCGAGATCCCTAATGTGTGACCCCTTTCCGAGCCCTATTTTATAAATGCTAAATATAACCTTGTCGCATATTAAATTGTCATTCATCTCGCATGCATATCATGTGGTTTGGGGGCCTTATGGCGATTCACCTAATAATTAAATATGGGGCCCATCTGCGGGCAAATCTAGCCTTATATTGGCCTCATTTAAACTTGTGTAGCGAACCAGTACTATAATCTTGCCTTGTTAAACAACATTTAAAATGCGGGGTTTCTAAATAACATGAACCACCTAACTAACTGTCGGGACCCCGGTTCCGCTTAATATGACCTAATTGCATCGCACCTTTGCCATGACATACATCATGCATGCATCATGCCGATCTTCTGCCGTTGTATTAAATATTGCATCCGGTGTTTATTCTAGTGTTTTGCTTCTTCGCGGATAAGGCCGTTGAGTTGATGTGAGCTTCACCGATCTTGGTTGAACCCTTCGACAATGTTTTTCAAAGAGCATCTCCCTTTCTACCTATCTTACTTTTATAGTATTTACTCTCCTGTTGATCTATCGCTATACGTGTTGCGATGCTTTAGATTCCGCACTGTGATGTACCGTGCAGCCCTATATTGCCTTGGACACACCCTATTACCTGTTGTTTGGTAGATAGTTGGACTTGCGCGTCGTAGTTGCTTGCTCAAGTGCTGATGTGTGTCGTCATATGCCACCGTTGCTGATGTTTTGCCGCATGTTGTTGTTGGAGATGATTCCAGTTTTACTTATCGTCACTTTAATTTCTGTTTAACAACTAAAATTGAAATAAGCAGAGGCATCGGTGGGTGATAGAAAATATTTCGTTTCCGAACGCCCACTTGTGTCCCGTAAGACCCCGAGTACTTGATACCTGTTCCTTGATTTATCGCGCTATCCACATCCGGGAGGTATATGGGACCCCCCTGGGCCAGAGCTTGATTCCGTCTTATTTCTTGGGGCCACAAACTAGTTTGAGGTTTTATTTACTATCCTGTACTTATGCCATGCTATTTTCTGTATTTAAATTGTGCGAGGAGCACACTGTACTGTTTAGGATCGTGGCACGATTCCGCGGTGTCGACAAGCCCAGTTTTGGGTTCCCAGTCGTTCACAGCCGTCCCCACAACCTTGAGTCCGTCTCGGAGCTTGCTTACTTCGTTGCGGGTGTACTTCAAGGGGTGGCCCCCTGAAATATTTCTGAATCCTGTGATTGTTCAGTCGTGAAAGCCTCGTTGGGTTTTGATTTGGTTTTTCCGAGGTTGATCGAGCGTGTGTTGCTATTGGTGCACCCCGGCCGGGTAAAACTTTCTGAAAGCCGTGTCCGCGGATATGGACGACTTGGAGCACAGTATCTCGATCATAGACAAGCATAACTAAAGTTTATTGCTATAAATTTGACTTTATAATGTCTAGTAATCAGCTTCACTATAATGGAATGGCTAATTAATACTGCCCACAATTGCTTGTTTGGAGTGTCGCTTGCGACCATTGTACCTGACTGGTAAGTATTGCAACTACAACGGAATGGCTGAATAAAAGTACCAACAACTGCTGGGTTTTGGGTTTGTCTCACGCTATCTGTATCTGATTAGTAATTGTTGCAACTACAACGGAATGGTTAACTAAAAGGGCCCACTGCTTATTTTATCAGGACGACTATCTTTAACCTGACTAGTAATTGCTGCAACGATAACTGAATAAATAAAACTGCCAACGGTGTGAGTTCCTCGGTTGACTTCCTCGTTTGGCCTCGAGGGGGAAACACCAGGATGGGTTTGTTTGGTGTTAGCTTCAGGTTGGATCCGGTTAGGTCATTCTTATCTCTCTCTGATATCCGCCAGTTGTATCGAGTCTCTATAGGTTGTTTAGTGCATGCTGCCGCTGCCGCTCACCATATACCTATGTAGGCGAGGACCGCCAAATTCTAGCCTCGCCGTGTCTTGGCCTCGATCGACGCCTCTTTTCCTTTGCCCTTTGTCGGCACCTTTTGTTTAAGAAGGTTTTGAGATCGACGTTAGCGGGGTTACCCTTCCGCTTGGCACGGGCAGGGTTATGGGCGCCATTGGTTATTCTTCGGGCTCTTAGCCCCATTTGCATCTTGTCCGTATGGACGCTCTATCGCTTTTCAAGGTGAATTGGATCTTTGTATATTATATCTGTATTTTTGACTCTTGAGTCATATATATATCTGCTCTGTGGGTCCCATCGAGGACTGTTGTGTAATGTTATTACTTCGCTTTCCACCCGCACGAAAGTGCTGGGCACCTTTGAATCGCTTTCTATGCGGGTTTGGCGGGTTTCGCTAAAACTTGCATAGGTCCGATCGAGGGTCAGAGTGGTATCGAGCTCAGCCATGTGCGATACCCCACAAGTCCAGCCTGTAGGATAACCTAGCTAACGGCCGAAGTAGAGTGTCAAAACTATTTTTGCAAAATCGGTTGGATAGTTCTGATTAGGTCTGATTTTACTCCTTACCCCTCTGCTGTTCTCCTCTTACCTCTACGTGTTTTGAATCCGCTCTCTTCTCTTTCTTCGAGTCCAGGATTTCTCGTGGTTGGGTTTCTGTGGCATCCCGCAAAACCACTACTAGAAAATCGCGTTGAATTTGTGCATTGCATCGTCATCATCATGCATTGTTTGCCAAAACCATTTTCGCAAAACCCCGATTTGTTTTCCAAACGCCCCACCTTAATTCAAATGCAAAGCCCGGTCCCCGGATTATTTTTGTTTGAGTGCTATCGGTTTGCAAAAGGTGTTAACAAAACAAATAAAAATTATATTATTTTTAGTAGGGGCAGTCGAACGGGCCAGATCGACCCGAACGACCACCCCCAGGTTTTTAAAACGGTCCAACCAATCCCATCCTAAATTCCTAAAGCTACCCACTATCCTACCCACACCCCCTGGCCACCTCACTCCACCCAATCAGACTTCGCCACCTCATCTCCCCCTCTCCCTCACCCAATCACCCTCCGCCACGTCACCCCAGCCCCTCTCCCCTTTTTCCTCTCTCTCTCACCCTCTCAGCCACACAAACCACCCCCCCTACACGCACCAGCACGCGGTCCCGCCGCGGGCCCCACGCGGTCAGCCGTCCCCACCCTGGACCGGTCCCACCCCACCCAGGCAGGCACGCACGCCAGCCCCCGCGCCCACCCCGTCCCCTACCCCGCGCGCGCCTCTCTCTCTCTCTCTCTCTGCAGGCCACCACGCACACACCGCCTACGCCCTGACGAGCTCCCTTCCTCACACTGCCCGCCGGGCGACCATGCTCGCCCGGCTTCGCTGGCCACGCTCACCCTCCCGGCCCGCCACCTTCCGCCTCCAGCTCCGCAGCTCCTCTGTCTCCCCTCTCCGGCGGCCGGAGCTCGCCCGCCAGACACACACGCGCCAGCGCTGCCGTCTGCTGCTGAGCCCCGCCGTCCTCGGCGCTGCCGCCCCCAGTCCCACCTCCCGGAGCTCCAGGCTTCTGCCGTCGCTGCTGCGAGATCCCCTGCCCCGCCGTCCCACCCGCGCCTCCCGACCTCGCCCGGAGCTGTCACCGTCTCGCGGCTCGACCCGACGCGAGCCGCCCTGGCCCACCCGCCCCGCTGCCCCGACCTCCGCCGCCTCACCTTCGCCGCCGCCATCCTCGCTGGCGGCGAGCCGCCTCCGCCCGGCTCCGTAGCGCCGCAACCACCTCCCGTCGCCGGACGCCGGAGACGCCCGCGACCCTCCTCGCCGGCTCGGCCCGCCAGCCACCAGCCCGCCGCCGGGCCAGCCCGTGGCCCCTGCAACGCCTGCCGGCGTCGGCCTCGCCTCGGCCAGCGACCGCGCCGCGTCTCCCCTTCCTGCGACCTCCCGCCGGCCCGCCCGCCGGAGCCACTCCGTCGCCTGGCCGCGGACCTCTCTGTCCTCCGTCGTGCCAGCGCCGGCCCCTCCTCTGCGGAGCTTCGGCCGTCCCAGGGACACTCGGATGCTCGACAAGATCTTCCGCACGGGAACCGAAGGCAACAAAGCTAGAACACCAAGTCTCCTGCGGAACACCGAGACCCGGTGCGACAAGTACCCCCGGAACGTCATGATCGCCCACACGAACCCTAGCGCTTGCTCCCGGAACTCGAAGACCGAACACGGCGTTCTCTCCCTCGTGGATCCAAGGTCCGATCTTCAAACCCTCCGAAGCCGCCAAGATCTCCATGGAACGACAAGTACTTCCCCGGACAACGAGACCCTGTGCGACAAGTGCTTCTTTCCGGACACCGAGGCCGCCGAGAACCCGGACGCCCAGTTCATCTACACGGATACGACAAGTGCTCCTCGAGGATGCCAAGTCCCTCACCCCGACGGCCAAGACCGACTCGATGGCGCGGACCCGAAACAAGATCTGCATGACGACAAGAACGACGGCGACCAGGAGAATCCGATGCGGCCCCGACGCCAACCAAGTCCTCCTTCATGGAACGCCAAGATCTACTCTGTTATCCGAGAACGACCCCGGAGCCGAGAACGCCCCGTCGAACCCTGGACCCTGAGACCGACCCCGAACCCCGGAACCCCAAGTCCGTCGAGACCCCTCAATGTGTGAACCCCTTCCCGGAACCCTATTTTATAACATAATACAACTTGTCGCATAATAATTGTCTTGCATGCATACATTCATGTGGTTTGGGGGCCTTATGCCGAATTCACCTTATAACTAAATATGGGGCCTATATGCGGGCAAATCTAGTCTCATATCGGCCCCATTTAAACTTGTGTAGCGAACCGGTGCTATCTTTTGACATGCTAAAACAACATCTAATTTGCGGGGCTTCTAAACAACATGAACCACCTAATTAATTGTCGGGACCCCGGTTCCGCTTAACATGACCTAATTGCATCGCATCCTTGCCATGTCATACATCAACCATACATCATGCCGATCTTCTGCCGTTGTATTAAATATTGCATCCGGTGCTTCTTCTAGTGTTTGGTTCTTCGCGGATAAGGCCGTTGAGTTGATGTGAGCTTCGCCCCGATCTTCGGTTGAACCTTCGACAATGTTTTCAGGCGAGCATCTCCCCCTTTCTACCTATCTTACTTTTATAGTCTTTATTCCCTCCTGTTGATCTATTGCTATCTGTGTTGCGATGCTCTAGTTTCCGTTCCCTGAAAATTCCCTGCAGCCTCATATTGCCTTGGACACATCTTATTACCTGTTGTTTGGTAGATAGTTGGACTTGCGCGTCGTAGTCGCTTGCTCAAGTGATGTTGCGTGTGTCAAATGCCACAGTTGCTGATGTATTGCCGCATGTTGATGTTGGAGATGATTCTAGTTTTACTTATCATTCACTTTAATTTCTGTTTAACAACTAAAATTGAATAAGCAGAGGCATCGGTGGGTGATAGAAAATATTTGGTTTCCGAACGCCCACTTGTGTCCCGTAAGACCCCGAGTACTTGATACCTGTTCCTTGATTTATCGCGCTATCCACATCCGGAGGTATATGGGACCCCCGAGCGAGCTTGATTCATTCTTATTTCTTGGGGCCACAAACTAGTTTGAGGTTTTATTTACTATCCTGTACTTATGCCATGCTACTTTACGTATTTAAATTGTGCGAGGAGCACCTGACTGCTTAGGATCGTGGCACGATTCTGTGTCGACAAGCCCAGCCACACTTTCGGGTTCCCGATCGTTCACGGCCCCCACAACCTTAAGCCCGTCTCGAGCCGGCTTTGCTATGGTTCTACTTAAGGGTGGCCCTCAAATATTTCGAATCCTGTGATTGTTCAAATGTGAAAGCCTCGTTGGGTTTTGATTTGGTTTTTCCGAGGTTGATCGGCGTGTGTTGCTATTGGTGCACCCGGCCGGTAAAACTTTCAAAGCCGTGTCCATGGATATGGACGACTTGGAGCACAGATCTCGATCATAGACAAGCATAACTAAAGTTTATTGCTATAAATTTGACTTATAATGACTAGTAATCAGCTTCACTATAATGGAATGGCTAATTAATACGCCCACAATTGCTTGTTTGGTTGTCGCCATACAATTGCACTGACTAGTAAGTATTGCAACTTCAACGGAATGGCTGAATAAAAGTACCAACAAGCTGGGTTTTGGGTTTATCTCATGCTATCGGTATCGATTAGTAATTGTTGCAACTACAACGGAATGGTTAACTAAAAGTGCCCACTGCTTATTTTATCAGGACGATTATCTAAACCTGTCTAGTAAAGTGCCACAACTATAACTGTATAAGTAAAACTGTCAACCGTGTGAGTTCCTCGGTTGACTTCCTCGTTTGGTCTCGAGGGGGAAACACCAGGATGGGTTTGTTTGGTGTTAGCTTCAGGTTGGATCCGGATAGGTCACTCTTATCCCTCTCTGATAACCGCCACCGTGTCGAGTCTCCAGAGGTTGTTTAGTGCATCACGCCGCTTTCACCATACCTATGTAGGCGAGGACCGCCGAATTCTAGCCTCGCCGTGTCTTGGCCTCGATCTTGACGCTCCTTCTTTTCCTTTGCCCTTTGTCGGCACCCCTTTGTTTAAGCAGGTTTTGAGATCGGCCGTTAGGTGGTTACCCTTCCGCTTGGCACAGGTGGTTATGGGCGCCATTGGTTATTCTTCAGGATCTTAGCCCTATTTGCTTCTTGTCCGTAGTCGGACGCTCTTCCGCTTTCAAGGTGATTTGGATCTTTGTATATTATATACGTATTCTTGACTCTTTGAGTCAGTTATATATATATCTGCCTGTGGGTCCCATCGAGGACTGTTGTGTAATGTTATTGCCGTTTTCCACCCGCACGAAAGTGCTGGTGGGCACCTTTGAATCGCTTCTATGCGGGTTTGGCGAATGCTGAAACTTGCATAGGTCCGATTCTCGAGGGTGTTCTGAGTGGTATCGAGCTTCGGCGGTTGCGATACCCACAAGTCCAGCCTGAGGATAACCTAGCTAACTCAAGTAGAGTGTCAAAACTATTTTGCAAAATCGGTTGGATAGTTCTGGTTAGGTCTGGTTTTACTCCTTACCCCTCTGCTGTTCTCCTCTTACCTCTACGTGTTTTGGATCCGCTCTCTTCTCTCTCTTCGAGTCCAGGATTTCTCATGGTTGGGTTTCCGTCGTACCTTCAGGGCTTCGTTTCCTTCTTTGATAACGGTGTTGCTACATCCGGTGTTCAAGCTGCCTGAGGAATCCGTCTACGGTGGTACCATTCTTTGTCCTTGTTTGTGCCTTCCGGTGTTTTCCGACGCGACGACATCATCTACGCCAGATCCGGCGCGAGTCGCATCCCTCCTTTGTTTCGAACCTCGCTTGTCGAGATCTTGATCGACCGAGAGTTGGTTGCATAATCCGCCTATTCGTGTGCGAGTAATGGTTTGAGTGCAGGATGGAGTAGCTACCATACCACTACTCTTATCATTCGCTCTTGTCGCGCCAATCGGTGGATCCAGCAGTTTTACTCCGTCCCACGGAAGTTAGGGGTGGTTTATTTGTTGATACCTCTACCTTGACCTTTTGTTACCGGAGAGTTCTCTCGATCACGGACAACAACCCTTGTTAGTGGTGTCGAGAATCTACACGGCAAGAAGACGCAGATCGCCGACCTCCCTTCCAGATTATGAGGCGGATCTCGAGGCGAGATCCATTGTTAGTGGTGTCGAATTGTGGCATCCCGCAAAACCACTACTAGAAAATCGCGTTGAATTTGTGCATTGCATCATCATCATGCATTGTTTGCCAAAACCATTTTCGAAAACCCGATTTGTTTTCCAACGCCTACCTTAATTCAAATGCAAAGCCCGGTCCCCGGATTATTTTTGTTTGAGTGCTATCGGTTTGCAAAAGGTGTTAACAAAACAAATAAAAATTATATTATTTTTAGTAGGGGCAGTCGAACGGGCCAGATCGACCCGAACGACCACCCCCAGGTTTTTAAAACGGTCCAACCAATCCCATCCTAAATTCCTAAAGCTACCCACTATCCTACCCACACCCCCTGGCCACCTCACTCCACCCAATCAGACTTCGCCACCTCATCTCCCCCTCTCCCTCACCCAATCACCCTCCGCCACGTCACCCCCAGCCCCTCTCCCCTTTTTCCTCTCTCTCTCTCACCCTCTCAGCCACACAAACCACCCCCCCCACATCGCTACCCACGCTGTACACGCCACAGACGCCGGTCCCCTGGCCCCACGCCCACCGTCCCCACCCGCTCGCCTCTCCCTCTCTCTCTCTGCGGCCCACCACCACCACGCACGCCCACGCTCTGACAGCTCCCCGGCTTCCCCGGCCGCTCGCCGCGCCCGCCATTTCACCTCCAGGCCCGCCTTGCCACCTTCCGCCTTTCGCCGCCTCGCAGCTCCCTCTCTCCTCTCTCCGGCGTCGGCCGAGCTCGCCCGCACACACACACCAGCGCCCGCCGCCGTCTGCGTCGCCCCGCTCCGCCGTCCTCGGCGCTGCCGCCAGTCCCCACCTCCGGGCTCGAGCTCGTCGCCTGCGAATCCCAGCCCCGCCTGCGCCCGCGCCTCCGACCTCGCCGCGAGTTGCCACTGTCGCTGCCTCGACCTCGACGCGAGCTGCCCCGCCTGGCCCACAGCGGCCCCGCTGGCCCCGACCTCCACCGCCGCTCCCACCTTTCGCCGCGCTGGCCGAGCCGCCTCGCCAGCTCCGGCCAGCCACCCGCAACCACCTCCCGTCGCCGACGGGCCGGAGACGCCCGCGACCCCCTCGCTCGCCCGGCTCGCCAGCCACCAGCCCGCCCGGGCCAGCCCGCGGCCTCGCGCCTACGGCGGCGTCGGCCTCGCCTCGGGCAGCACCGCGACCCTCGCCGCGTCTCCCCTTCCTGCGACCTCCCGCTGCCCGCCGCCCGGCCACTCCGTCGCTGCCGCGGACCTCTACATCCTCCGTCGTGCGGCGCCGCCCCTCCCTGGAGCTTCGGCCGCCCCAGGGACACTCGGATGCTCGACAAGATCTTCCGCACGGGAACCGAAGGCAACAAAGCTAGAACACCAAGTCTCCTGCGGAACACCGAGACCCGGTGCGACAAGTACCCCCGGAACGTCATGATCGCCCACACGAACCCTAGCGCTTGCTCCCGGAACTCGAAGACCGAACACGGCGTTCTCTCCCTCGTGGATCCAAGGTCCGATCTTCAAACCCTCCGAAGCCGCCAAGATCTCCATGGAACGACAAGTACTTCCCCGGACAACGAGACCCTGTGCGACAAGTGCTTCTTTCCGGACACCGAGGCCGCCGAGAACCCGGACGCCCAGTTCATCTACACGGATACGACAAGTGCTCCTCGAGGATGCCAAGTCCCTCACCCCGACGGCCAAGACCGACTCGATGGCGCGGACCCGAAACAAGATCTGCATGACGACAAGAACGACGGCGACCAGGAGAATCCGATGCGGCCCCGACGCCAACCAAGTCCTCCTTCATGGAACGCCAAGATCTACTCTGTTATCCGAGAACGACCCCGGAGCCGAGAACGCCCCGTCGAACCCTGGACCCTGAGACCGACCCCGAACCCCGGAACCCCAAGTCCGTCGAGACCCCTCAATGTGTGAACCCCTTCCCGGAACCCTATTTTATAACATAATACAACTTGTCGCATAATAATTGTCTTCCATGCATACATTCATGTGGTTTGGGGGCCTTATGCCGAATTCACCTTATAACTAAATATGGGGCCTATATGCGGGCAAATCTAGTCTCATATCGGCCTCATTTAAACTTGTGTAGCGAACCGGTGCTATCTTTTGACATGCTAAAACAACATCTAATTTGCGGGGCTTCTAAACAACATGAACCAACTAATTAATTGTCGGGACCCCGGTTCCGCTTAACATGACCTAATTGCATCGCATCCTTGCCATGTCATACATCAACCATACATCATGCCGATCTTCTGCCGTTGTATTAAATATTGCATCCGGTGCTTCTTCTAGTGTTTGGTTCTTCGCGGATAAGGCCGTTGAGTTGATGTGAGCTTCGCCCCGATCTTCGGTTGAACCTTCGACAATGTTTTCAGGCGAGCATCTCCCCCTTTCTACCTATCTTACTTTTATAGTCTTTATTCCCTCTTGTTGATCTATTGCTATCTGTGTTGCGATGCTCTAGTTTCCGTTCCCTGAAAATTCCCTGCAGCCTCATATTGCCTTGGACACATCCTATTACCTGTTGTTTGGTAGATAGTTGGACTTGCGCGTCGTAGTCGCTTGCTCAAGTGATGTTGCGTGTGTCAAATGCCACAGTTGCTGATGTATTGCCGCATGTTGATGTTGGAGATGATTCTAGTTTTACTTATCATTCACTTTAATTTCTGATTAACAACTAAAATTGAATAAGCAGAGGCATCGGTGGGTGATAGAAAATATTTGGTTTTCCGAACGCCCACTTGTGTCCCGTAAGACCCCGAGTACTTGATACCTGTTCCTTGATTTATCGCGCTATCCACATCCGGGAGGTATATGGGACCCCCCTGAGCCAGAGCTTGATTCATTCTTATTTCTTGGGGCCACAAACTAGTTTGAGGTTTTATTTACTATCCTGTACTTATGCCATGCTACTTTCTGTATTTAAATTGTGCGAGGAGCACACTGTACTGTTTAGGATCGTGGCACGATTCATGATGTCGACAAGCCCAGCCACACTTTCGGGTTCCCATGCTCACACCGTCCCCACAACCTTAAGCCCCTCGAGCCGGCCCGGCTATGGAGTTCTACTTAAGGGTGGCCCCTGAAATATTTCGAATCCTGTGATTGTTCGATGTGAAAGCCTCGTTGGGTTTTGATTTGGTTTTTCCGAGGTTGATCGGCGTGTGTTGCTATTGGTGCACCGGCCGTAAAACTTTCAAAGCCGTGTCCATGGATATGGACGACTTGGAGCACGATATCTCGATCATAGACAAGCATAACTAAAGTTTACTGCTATAAATTTGACTTATAATGACTAGTAATCAGCTTCACTATAATGGAATGGCTAATTAATACTGCCCACAATTGCTTGTTTGGTTGTCGCGACAATTGCACTGACTAGTAAGTATTGCAACTACAACGGAATGGCTGAATAAAAGTACCAACAAGCGCTGGGTTTTGGGTTTGTCTCACGCTATCTCATGTCGATTAGTAATTGTTGCAACTTCTAGCGGAATGGTTAACTAAAAGGGCCCTTCGCTTATTTTATCGGGACGACTATCTTTAACGACTAGTAATTGCTGCAACGATAATGAATAAATAAAACGCCAGCGGTGTGAGTTCCTCGGTTGACTTCCTCGTTTGGTCTCGAGGGAAACACCAGGATGGGTTTGTTTGGTGTTAGCTTGAGTTGGATCCGTTAGGTCATTCTTATCTCTCTCGATATCCGCCAGATTGTATCGAGTCTCTATAGGTTGTTTAGTGCATCTTGCCGCCTTCTTGATCCACCATACCTATGTGGCGAGGACCGCCGAATTCTAGCCTCGCTGTAATCGCCTTAATCGACGCTCCTCTTTTCCTTTGCCCTTTGTCGGCACCCTTTGTTTAAGGTGTTTTGAGATCGACGCGTTAGGGTTACCCTTCCGGCTTGGCCTGGGCAGGGTTATGGACGCCATTGGTTATTCTTCAGGGCTCTTAGCCCCATTTGCATCTTGTCCGTAGCTGGACGCTCTATCGTTTTCAAGGTGAATTGGATCTTTGTATATTATATCTGTATTCTTGACTCTTGGAGTCGTGCTGTATATATCTGTTCTGTGGGTCCCATCGAGGACTGTTGTGTAATGTTATTACTTCGTTTTCCACCCGCACGAAAGTGCCTGGTGGGCACCTTTGAATCGTTTCTATGCGGGTTTGGCGGGAATCGCTGAAACTTGCATAGGTCCGATTCTGAGGGTGTTACAGTTTCCGTCGTACCTTCAGGGTTTCTCTTTCTCCCCTTTTGTAACGGAGGTGCTACGATCATCAATCTGCAACTTGTCTGTTGTACCCTTCCTCCAATCTTTTGTTCTTGAGCTCCTTATCCATATGTGTTCCTTGCTGGATATCAGTGTCGTTGAAAAACATATGAGAAGGACGAGCTTTGGTGAAGTTGGAGTCGACCTTGAGCATGTGTTGTTCATGCCAATGGAACCATCGCGAAACCTAATCGGTGTGTCTTTCATACGTTTTCTGTTGTATCTTCCGGTGTTTCCCGATGTGATGACATCATCTACGCCAGATCCGGCGAGTCTGATCACTCCCTTGTTTCCGAACCTCGCTTGTCGAGATCTTCAGTCTAATTCCGAGAGTTGGTTGCATAATCCGTCTATTCGCGTGCAGAGTAATGGTTTGAGTGCGGGATGGAGTAGCTACCCTACCACTGCTCTTATCATTCGCTCTTGTACGTCGAATCAGTGGATCCAGCAATTTTACTCCGTCCACGGAAGTTAGGGGTGGCTTTATTTGCGATACCTCTACCTTCGACCTTTTGCTCCCGGAGTGTTCTCTCGACGATCAGGAGCATCGACCTCTTTGTTGTTGGTGCCGCCGTTTTCCAGATGAAGAAGGAACCCTCGTTAGTGGTGTCGCGAGGATCTACACGAAGCGAGAAGATGCAGATCACCGCCTTCCTTCCGTTACCATGAGGCGGATCTCGAGGGCGAGATCCATTGTTAGTGGTGTCGAATTGTGGCAACCCGCAAAAACCACTACTAGAAAATCGCGTTGAATTTGTGCATTGCATCGTCATCATCATGCATTGTTTGCATAAAACTATTTCGCAAAGCCCGTTTTGTTTTCTAAAACGCCCCACCTTTGTTCTAATGCAAACCGGTCCGGATTATTTTGTTTTGTTGCTATCGGGTTGCAAACGGCCCAATTAAATTAAATAAAAGATTTAATTAGTTTAGTGGGGCAGTCGAACGGGCCGAGTAGACCCGAACGACCACCCCTGTTTTTAAATCGGTCCACCCTGCCAGCCCCATCTAAATCCTAATCCCACCTAAAATCCTACCCACGCACCCCAGCCACATCACCCTGGCCAATCAACATGTGCCACCTCACCCTCTCCCTATTCCCCCTCCAATCCTATCCTGCCACTTGTCCAACACCCCCTCTCCCCTCCACCTCACACTCACCCACACAAACCCACTCAGCTCACCAGCCCTCACACTACACACGCACGCACGCCACACACACTCCCTGGCCGTGGACCCCGCTCTCCCCCCCCCCGTGGCCCACCTGTCATGCTCATACCCCCCACCAGCTCACACCCCCCACCCCGACCGCCTCACTGGGCCCCCGCGGGACCCACCCCCACGCGCCTCCCGTCCCTCTCTCTCTTCTCCCAGACGCAACCACCTCCCCTCCCCTCCGCCACCTCGGCTCGACCGCCTTGAGCCCTCATCCCCTCCGCGAGCCCCCAAGCCCCGCGTGCATCTCCCGCTCCCTAGCTTCTCCGCTCGCTGGCCTGTCCAAGGCCAGCGCCTCCCGCCGCTCGCCACCTCCCTCCGCCCGTGCCTCCCCGCCACCGAGCCGCCTTGGCTCGCTGCCCGCTCCGCCTGAGCCCTCGCCCGCCCGGATGCCGCCTGCGATGCCGCCGCCTCCCGAGCTCACCGTGCCTCCCCGCCGCCAGCTCCGCCCGCCTCCCCGCTCCCGCCCTTCGCGCTGCGCGCTTCGACGCGAACCACCGCGCCCGCTCCTCGCCGCCGCCACTGCGTCGCTCGCCATGAGCCGAACCTCCTTCGCCCGTCGACCGCCTTTGCCTTGCCCGCGACCATCCTCCCGACCTCCTCACGTCGCGGCCTCCGCTCGACGAGCTCATGAAGCGCCTCCTTCTCCGCCAGACATCTTCCTCGCCGCCGCCGCAACCTCCTCCGTCGAGCCCTCAGCGCCGCCGCCAGAAGCCGCCCGGCGCCCCTGCCGTCACCAACTCGGCGTCATCCTCCGCTGCTGCTTGGATCCGCCGCCCGGGCCTGCCTGTCGCCTTGCCTCGACCACAAGGCCAGCGTCGCCGTCCCTTCGCCGTCCTGGGGCCTCCTTCTTCGATGCGTCCCCAGCGGTCGGTGTTCCCTGGTCCAGCAGCCGCCATGCTACTCCGGCCGTAGTACGGCTCATACGACCTCGATGTGACCTACCGAAGCCAAGTAGGCCAAGTACACAAGGGGCAAGATCGCGTGAAGCACGGCAAGATCTTCTGCCCGGAACTCGTGGAACCGACTCCGTTTCATGTTCTTCACCAACCGTCAAAGTGGGAACCCAAGTACTCCGACACGGAACCCCCGGAAGACCCCGGTGTCGAGCCCCAAGGTCGCCAAGATCTTCGATGCGGAGACCCCCGTACCGGCACCAACAAGATCTTCTCGAAGCGGTAACAACAAGAATTTCACGGACCAAAGACCCGAACCCTCGGAACCGAAGACCGCGGAACCCCAAGACCTCGACATGGATCCGAAGGCGAGCCTCGACACAACAAGACCGTCCACACGGGACGCGAGCACCAAACCCGATGCCCGATCGCAGACGGACGCCAAGGCCTCCGACATGGAATCAACAAGATCATCACGAAACGCCGGGTACTTCTTCCCGAACGCCATGATCGTCGACATGACCCGGAGACCGCGAATGCGACAAGAACGACACCAAACCAAGTCCTTCCCGGAGTCTGAGAACGCCCCGTCGAACCCTGGACCCTGAGACCGACCCCGAACCCCGGAACCCCAAGAGCGTCGAGACCCCTAATGTGTGACCCCTTTCCGAGCCCTATTTTATAAATGCTAAATATAACCTTGTCGCATATTAAATTGTCATTCATCTCGCATGCATATCATGTGGTTTGGGGGCCTTAGGCCGATTCACCTAATAATTAAATATGGGGCCCATCTGCGGGCAAATCTAGCCTTATATTGGCCTCATTTAAACTTGTGTAGCGAACCAGTACTATAATCTTGCCTTGTTAAACAACATTTAAAATGCGGGGTTTCTAAATAACATGAACCACCTAACTAACTGTCGGGACCCCGGTTCCGCTTAATATGACCTAATTGCATCGCACCTTTGCCATGACATACATCATGCATGCATCATGCCGATCTTCTGCCGTTGTATTAAATATTGCATCCGGTGTTTATTCTAGTGTTTTGCTTCTTCACGGATAAGGCCGTTGAGTTGATGTGAGCTTCGCCCCGATCTTCGGTTGAACCCTTCGACAATGTTTTTCAGGCGAGCATCTCCCCCTTTCTACCTATCTTACTTTTATAGTATTTACTTCCCTCCTGTTGATCTACTATTATCTGTGTTGCGATGCTTTAGATTCCGTACCTGTGATGTACCGTGCAGCCCTATATTGCCTTGGACACACCCTATTACCTGTTGTTTGGTAGATAGTTGGACTTGCGCGTCGTAGTTGCTTGCTCAAGTGCTGATGTGTGTCGTCATATGCCACCGTTGCTGATGTTTTGCCGCATGTTGTTGTTGGAGATGGTTCCAGTTTTACTTATCGTCACTTTAATTTATGTTTAACAACTAAAATTGAAATAAGCAGAGGCATCGGTGGGTGATAGAAAATATTTGGTTTCCGAACGCCCACTTGTGTCCCGTAAGACCCCGAGTACTTGATACCTGTTCCTTGATTTATCGCGCTATCCACATCCGGGAGGTATATGGGACCCCCCTGGGCCAGAGCTTGATTCCGTCTTATTTCTTGGGGCCACAAACTAGTTTGAGGTTTTATTTACGATCCTGTACTTATGCCATGCTACTTTCTGTATTTAAATTGTGCGAGGAGCACCTTTGTCTTTTAGGATCGTGGCACGATTCTCATGTGTCGACAAGCCCAGCTTTTGGGTTCCCGTCGTTCAGCCGTCCCCACAACCTTGAGTCTGTCTCGAGCTTGCTTACTGCTATGGTGTACTTCAAGGGTGGCCCCAAATATTTCTGAATCCTGTGATGGTTCAGATCGTGAAAGCCTCGTTGGGTTTTGATTTGGTTTTTCCGAGGTTGATCGAGTGTGTTGCTATTGGTGCACCCGCCGGTAAAACTTTCTGAAAGCCGTGTCCGCGGATATGGACGACTTGGAGCACAGTATCTCGATCATAGACAAGCATAACTAAAGTTTATTGCTATAAATTTGACTTTATAATGTCTAGTAATCAGCTTCACTATAATGGAATGGCTAATTAATACTGCCCACAATTGCTTGTTTGGAGTGTCGCTTGCGACCATTGTACCTGACTGGTAAGTATTGCAACTACAACGGAATGGCTGAATAAAAGTACCAACAACTGCTGGGTTTTGGGTTTGTCTCACGCTATCTGTATCTGATTAGTAATTGTTGCAACTACAACGGAATGGTTAACTAAAAGGGCCCACTGCTTATTTTATCAGGACGACTATCTTTAACCTGACTAGTAATTGCTGCAACGATAACTGAATAAATAAAACTGCCAACGGTGTGAGTTCCTCGGTTGACTTCCTCGTTTGGTCTCGAGGGGGAAACACCAGGATGGGTTTGTTTGGTGTTAGCTTGTTGGATCCGTTAGGTCATTCTTATCTCTCTCGATATCCGCCATTGTATCGAGTCTCTATAGGTTGTTTAGTTCATGCCGCCGCTTGATCCACCATACCTATGTAGCGGACCGCCAATTCTAGCCTCGCCGTGTCTTGGCCTCGATCGACGCTCCTCTTTTTCCTTGCCCTTTGTCGGCACCCCTTTTGTTTAAGCAGGTTTTGAGATCGACGTTGTTAGCAGGGTTACCCTTCCGGCTTGGCCTGGGCAGGGTTATGGACGCCATTGGTTATTCTTCAGGGCTCTTAGCCCCATTTGCATCTTGTCCGTAGCTGGACGCTCTATCGTTTTCAAGGTGAATTGGATCTTTGTATATTATATCTGTATTCTTGACTCTTGGAGTCGCTGTTATATATATCTGTTCTGTGGGTCCCATCGAGGACTGTTGTGTAATGTTATTACTTCGTTTTCCACCCGCACGAAAGTGCCTGGTGGGCACCTTTGAATCGTTTCTATGCGGGTTTGGCGGGTTTCGCTAAAACTTGCATAGGTCCGATTCTGAGGGTGTTACACGAGGCCACTCCATGCTCTGTGCTCATCAGTGTGGCTCATCCAAAGCCATCGTGTGCGTAGTGACATGACTGTGAGCTGCAGATCGCGGATGCCCAGGTCGCCAAGGGAAAGTGGCCGGCATACAGCACGCCAGTTGACATGGCAGCTGTCGCCATTAGCTGCTGCACGTCCTTCCCATAGGAATCCACGCTCTATGCGCTCCAGGAGCTTAAGTGTTTTCTTCGGTGGCCCAAGAACAAGCAGCTGGTGCAGTGGGACAGCAGCGAGGACTGACTTGACGAGCGCAAGACGTCCTGGCTTTTGCATGAGGCGGGATTTCCATGTAGGAAGCTTGCCCGCCATCTTCTCAACCAATGGTTGCAACTGTGTTGCTGTCGGCCTGCGTAGCGTCAATGGGATGCCCAGATAGGTCAAGGGGAAGTCCACGACGGGGTAGCCAAGTAGTTGTATTGCAGGCGCTGCCGCCTCAGGATCACAGTGGATAAGAGTAGCTGAGCTCTTGGAGTAGTTGACGTGCAGTCCAGTAGCTTCCCCAAAGATTCGCAGGATCTCTTTCACGGCCATGGCATCACTCCTTGATGGGTGGCAGTAGAGCATCACATCATTTGCGTAGAGCGAGATGGATGGGATGCTGCGAGTCGGGTGCAGCCTTTGCATGATGCCCAAATCGACGGGTGCCCCTGAATAACCGACCTAGAATGTCCATTCCAAGGACAAATAGCTGGGGCGACAGTGGATCTCCCTGACGTAACCCACGACGGTGCCAAATAGGTGTGCCAGGCTCTCCATTGAGCAAAACCTTCGTTCTCGCTGAGGAGAGTAAGATAGCTAGCCAATCGAGAAATCTGGAGCTGAATCCATATTGTCGTAGCACCTCAAATAGGAACGGCTAGGAGATAGAGCCGAACGCCTTTGCTAGGTCCAGCTTGAGCAATACTCGTGGTTCGATGAGGCGGTGCAGCAGACGTGCAGATTGACGCACGAGGATGAAGTTATTGTGGAGGCTCCTTCTCGAGATGAATGCATTCTGTATCGGGCTCACAAGATCACCAAGCTTCAGGGCGAGCCGTAGGGATAGAACCTTTGTGAATATTTTCGCCACCAAGTGTATCAGGCTAATGGGACTGTAATCGGTGATACATCATGCACCAGCGCGTTTTGGGATTAGTGTAAATAGTGCTCGGTTCAGCTTGCAAAAAACCCGGCCTCGAAGCTCGTATAGCTGCTGGAAGACTGTAGTGAAATCATCTTTGACTGTGCACTAGCATGCGCGCAAGAACTCGGCTGTGAAGCCATCGGGCCCTGGCGCCTTGCGCGCAGGCAGCTTCTTGATCGCATCCCATATCTCAGCGGTACTAAATGGAGCGTCAAGCTCGTCAAGGTCATTCGCAGGCTGAATTAGCTCGGACAGGTTGATTGTGTGCTCTCTGTCCACGGCTGTACCAAGCAATGAATCGTAGTGGATGAATGCTGCCTCAACCATCTTAGCTTGTTCTGTTATCACACGATTATCCACCGTCAATGTGTGAATGCGGTTTTTCTCTCGGTGGTAGGTACTGTGTCGATGGAAGAAGGAAGTGTTGGCATCACCATCCTTCAGCCATGCAATGCGAGCTCGCTGTCGAGCTATCGCCCTGTCAAGTGATGCAAGCCCAAGATATGAGATCTTGATTTGTTTGCGAAGCCACTCCTCATTGGCTGTGAGCATCCTATATTCCTGCCCTTTGTCAAAGCGTAATAGCAGCTCTCGTGAAAGAGCGAGCTTGTGGCGCACGTTTCCGACCGTGCGTGAGCTCTAGCTAGTCAGCATCCTCGCCATGGCTTGCAATCACAACATAAGGCGCTGGAAGGGGTCTGTGTCATGCACTGAGTGCCAAGCCATGGCCACAACTTCCTGGAAACCATCAAGGCGCACCCAGAAATCCTCAAAATGAAATCGCTTGTGTGTTGGTGTTGATGGGGAGCAATCCAAGAGTAGGGGGCTATGATCAGAGATGACGTTATCCAAGCAGCATAGATGGCAGCTGCTGTGCTGCTCCTCCCAATCTGTAGTGCATAGCACACGATCAAGGTGCACAAGCGTCGGCGGCGTCTGCCCATTTGACCAAGTGTAACGTCTGCCATTAAGGTACACCTCTTTAAGTGCCAGATCGTTGGTGACTTGTCAAAATCTCGCCATCATGCGACGATTTATATTGCCATTATTCTTGTCTTCGTCGCGAAGGATTAGGTTAAAGTCACCGCATAACATCCATGGCCCGTGGCAGGCAGTGCGTATGTCTCTCAGCTCCTGTAGGAATAGCACCTTGTCCACATCAAGCTGTGGCTCATAAACAACTGAGATCCACCATGTAGTTGGTGATCTCTTTTGATACCATTCTTTTTTTCCTGGTGGCGATGGTATAAAGGTCAGGTGCCCATAGTTTGAGCGGCCCGCGACCACTCTAGTTGTCGTGCCAGAAGGAGGCAGATTCACCGTTCCCAATTGTTATTTTTGTGCAAGCTCTGAAAAGATCCATATCAGCCGAGCTGCAGGGAAGCTTCGTCCTGCCCATGTGCGCTCTGGGTTGGTCCATTGCATCCAGGGCCACCTCAGTCTCAATGCCCTCCCGGTACGAGCAAGGTCTGGCATCCCAAGACCTCCCAATGCTTTTGGCCTATAGACAGTGTTCCAGTTGACAAGCACTTTCCCCTGCATGACATACTCTCCTTCCTCTCCAGCCCAGACGAAGTTCCTTACAATCCTCGTCTTGTTTCGAGCCCATTTCGTGAGCAGAATGGCGGTGGAGTGGTAGACGATAGTGGCCATGAGTACAAATTTGGCCAGGGAAACTCTTCCAGGGCGCGCAATGTTCTTTACATACCATCCAGGAAGGTTCCCTGCAATCTTATCAAAGAGGGGCTAGAAGTCAACTTTTCGCAGGCGACGAACGTGGAGAGGTAGGCCCAAGTATTTTTCCCGAAAAACTGGCAAGGTTTACAGGAAAGCAGAGAGCATGTCGTCGAGATTGATTGCTCCGCATTGCACCAAGAAGATTTTAGTTTTTTCCATGTTGGTCAGAAGGCCGCTAGCCTTCCGAAAACTGTCCAGGATGACTTTGATGGCGAGAAGTTCCTCTTTTATTGGGCTAACAAAGATTCTGGCGTCGTCATCATAGAGAGATATACGGCATCTGGTCATGCGGGAGCGAATAGGCCTAAGAATCCCACTCTCCATTGAGTAGAACTCTTGAAGATGCGGAAGCTAGGGATAGGCAGACCCAGACCCTCCACATGGGGCCAAAGCCTAGGGCAGTCAGCACCTCTATTAGATAGGCCCATCCCACAGAGTCAGAAGCTTTAGAGTGTCTAGATTTAGGAAAAGGCTCGTAACCTTCGAGGAATGAAGCTCTTTAATTAGGTTTTGCACATGCATGAAGTTGTCATGAATACTCCTCTTCATCACGAATGCGCTTTGTTATTTGGAGACGATGTCGGGTAAGATGGGAGCCAGTCGGTTAGCGAGGAGCTAGGAGAATGTTGTGGATGAGGCTGATGGGTCTGTAGTTTTCTACAGTCGAAGCATCAGGTTTCTTCGGGATGTGGATGATGTTAGCCGAGTTGATGAGGTGGACACAGTTGGCTCGGAGCTTGGACAAATGGGTGATGGCATTGATGGCATCGGTCTTTATTATATCCCAACACGATTTGAAGCATCACCGCGGTAGCCCAGCAAGTAAGCAGCCATGCATCCTAGTTTCAGTGCAGATTTAACTATACCGTGTACATGACATCAAAATCAAGGAACCCACGGTTTACTAGATACAACTAATGTTGCAGGATCACCAAAAGCCCCTATACCAAAGCATGCTAAAATCACCATAAAACAACAGCATAAAAAATCAACGCAAAACCTGATTAAAAAATAGCTAAGTGCTTCAAAAATCTCATCATAATCGACTCCACGAGTGAAGGGCGGAGCCAGGATTTTCATAATGGGTATTTGAAGTTCACAATTTTTTTTAAGACAACAATATAAATTCTGGAATTACACAATAACAAGAATGGAACTGCAAATTGTTTATAGTAGGGAGAACGTTCTAATACTTAAACTACGTTGCAAGGACAAAGAGAAAAACCATATTATTACCTCGACGACTTCTCTTCTGTTTTTAAGATGCCACCATCCTTTACTTGCAACAAGAATTGATGCTACACCTTTCATGCTTGTTCTTCATTTTTCAGACCTACAAATCATCTAAACTAAATTGGGGCAAATCAGAAGGAAAAAAAAGATTAAGCACCCTGTCTTTCCACTCACGGTCTGAAACTTTTTAAATTCTTCCTGAAATTTGAATGATGTTGGAGTGGGACTGTGGGCAGGCGCTGCCCTGCTGCTACTGATGGGATGCTTCACCTGCTACGGTGCCGACGCACCGTCGTTCTTGTCGGAATATGGATGCGCTGACGCCGGCCGCCGCGAGTCCGCGACGGGGGATAATTTCGGAGCACGGCCGTGAGCTGGGTCGGTGCGGCGCGTGGTGGGAGGGATCAGGTGCGGGAAAGGGCGCTGGATCGCGAGCAGCGAGCTCGGCGGCGGGCGCGTCGCGGCGGCACGACCGAACGGCGCTTCGGCGGCTTTAGCCTTTAGGTGAGGCGAGGAGCGGCCGAGGTAGCGTGGTCAAGGCATCGAACAGGTGCGGTGGCAGACGTAACTAAAGAGAGATGGTTTCTACGAACCACATTTTGTTCGTAGGGCCGGTGCGAGAGCAGCTGGGCCTGCTGCCTGCAGGCCGCCTTTCCCCAAACCCACCGTCCTCCCCACCTGGAACCCTAACCTTTTTCTCTCCGCGGCGTCGGCGCCGGCGCCGGTGCCGGTGGCGACTGGATCCTCATCACGGTACTTTTCCCTCCTCTTCTTACTCGGTTTATTCATATCTCGCGTTGGCAAGAAGCCGGAGAATAACCTGCCTTGCAACCTCGACATCACAGTTTAATAATTATTAAAGTTCCCTTGAGTAGCCCTAATTCCGTTTGGAGTCTGGTAGCTGATCATGCGAGTGTTCTGTATTTGTAGTGTCCAGTCTTGTCTGCACAGGTCACCGATTCCACCATCATCATCGATTAGTAGTGGAGTCAGGCTGCTTATTGTGTGTCAAACAGGTGCGTGTGTGTGTGTGTGTACCTGAGATTGATATCAGGAAATTGTAGAGCAAGACACAAGTAAATTTCTGGATCGTGCTGTTTTCAGAAGCCTGAGCACATCGCTTTCCGATCATCTTAATAAAATTCCTAACAAGTACTTTGCCAAAAATCGCAGCTGCTGCTCCCTGTTCGGGGCTAGCAAGATGGGGTACCCGTTCCACCAGCCCACGTTCGGTGAACTGGTGGAGGGCATGGATGAGTGTGAACTGGCAGACATGCACAAGGAGAAAGTCGAGGCGCTCATGGTCTACGATCCCAAGAGGGAGGCGCTCGTGCCCAGCCGCTTCTGCAGCTTCCACCTAGCCGGCTTCGACCTCGATGAGAAATGTGAGTATCTATATTCAGAAATCACAACGCCCTCTCTAGATTTAGCTATTGATTCCCAAACATTCATTATCTTTTTTTTTTGATTCGTGTTCTCTGCTCTTTGCTGATTTACAGCAACCGCTCCGCTTGGGCCCTCGTATAAACCAGATCCGTCATTGAAACGGGAGAGGTTGACTGAATATGTTGCAGAAAATGAACGTTTTGAGATGGCGGATTCATCCATCGACGTCATTTCGGTGAGGGTGGTCAGAGCTGGTCCTGCTCATACCTACCCAGTCGAGGTTTATGGTAGAATTATCGCAAGGGATGAGGTTGACCACAAATGTGTCTATCTGTTCGATCGTGAAAGGAAGGATGCCCAACTCATCAAGACAGAGGTATTCTTCTTTGATTCTATTGCACAATCAATTCCATGTATATAGTAATCTATTCCAGATGATGTATTATATACTACAGGCTCTGCACCTTGAATTGCACCCATAATGTTATCTAGACATATTTATGTTTACACGGAATGAGTTGTCTAGTCCAATATGTTCACTGTGATAATTATTCGCTGCAAATATCATGATTTAGATACTTGTTGCATTTTCTTTGTCAAGGAAACAGTTCGAGAGATTTCTATTTCAATCTGAACCCTTTAAATACACCTGTTAAATTCTTTTTATCCGAAACATTATATTGTTAGCAGGTTATGATCATGTCCAGGCTATTGTTTTGTCTACGTTAAGAAAAAGCTATTCTTTTGTCAATATAGCTTCCTAATTACCTGTGTTTTCATTGTCAATTAACACTTGTATTTTCCGTGAGATTTCTCCACTGATGTCCTGCTAGTTGTTTAATCAGTTCTCATATAAAGTTGGATATCTTTTTTTTGAATCCGCAATTGTCTTAACGTTGACATGTTTCTATCATAAAATATATTATTTCTACCTCGTTTCACCGTGTTATGACTATATAGGAGGTTAAGGAAAAGTAGTGCAGCAGCAGAAGTGATGTTGAGTACTATTCATGTGGCTAGTCATGGTTTTAATGCCGAACTGGATAAGCTTGTTCAGCCACCTGGAGTCATGTTTTGGTTCTAACTATTTTTCTAAACCCTTATGCAGAAGGATATGTTAGCTCTGACAGGTCCATACAGAGCACTGGTTACATTAGGTTGGATGTATTTCGAGTTTGATCTAAAGACCAAGCGCAAGGGCGATGAGAATGCTGAAGTGCCGTTTAGCAAAGGTGTAATATCGTACTATTACAACCCATTTCACAAGCGCATCATTTCGCAGCTACCTAGTTTCCAAAGTACAGTGAAATTGGTATTGCAACGGGTGTCACTTCCAGTGGCAGCTAGCATTGAAGTCAATGTTGTGGAGGAAGGGCAGGATAAGAGTTTTGCCCACTATCATGGTAAAATAACAGCTGGAACTACTAAAGATTACAAACAGCATATGGTTTTATATGATAGTAGTGTGCCGTCTATCAGGGGATTGGTCAGTGGAAATGGCTCTCTTGTGTTAAATCGTAATCTGGTAGCTGTCAAGGGGTTTGTAGAAGACAGAGCATTGGAGAAAGATGAAAAACTGGTGCTGTATGTTTGTTTTCTTGGTGCTGGTTGTGAGATTGAGGATGGGGATAAGAAGCTCCCTGCACAAGAGGATGATGACGAAGAGGATGATGAGGACGAAGAGAAAAAGGAAAATGAAGATGGAGAATCTGATGAAGTTTGTGATGAAGATGGAGATGGAGAATCTGATGAAGTTTCTGATGAAGATGGAGATGGAGATGGAGATGGAGATGAAGATGGAGAGGAGGAAGAGGAGCATCCTAAGAATGTTGTCACTCTTAGATACCCTCAAGTTGAGACTGTTTGGGAGTACGGTTCCCCCAAACTGCAAGTGAAGGTCAACTGGACTGCTATTCGTGATCTGCCGGAGTGGACTGACTTCTTTCATAGATATACTCTCCTTCCAAAGGGTTATAAGTCACCTGATTATCGACACGGTGGGTTCTATTAGTGAGTTATTGTATTTTCTTTATGCTACTCGTATGTTAATTCTGATGGGTGAACTCTGTAATGTTGGAGGGCATGTTAGGCCCTCACCTAGGTCGTACCAGTTTGATTTGTGGATGTACTGTAGCTTTCTTCTGATTCTGGAGTATGTTCCTATTTCTGGCTATAAAGTACGAATTAACCCTTTATCCCCTTTCTTGTACTAGCGTGCAACGAGAGAGATAAAATATATGCATCACATATCGTAAGAAATAGCAAGCTTTAGCCTTCAGCGCATTCATAGGGTTTCCATGGTTAGGAGTGTCATCGACTACCTCTGCTCGCCATTTCAGCTTGGCCAACCAAAAGGCTTTGTTCATTTCATCCATTCCCGGCAGGGTTCGGTGCAAGACCCCTGTGGTGGTTCAGCTGTGATCGGAACTGCGGGTGTCTAATCCCCCCATTCTGTTGTGACTTGTTCGTTTAAACACGCCCGGGTTTCCACCCCTCCCTATTCCACCTCGACGCTCGGGTTTCCACCCCTCCCTATTCCACCTCGACGCTCGGGTTTCCACACCTCCCTATTCCACCTCGATACCCTTCATTTCGACGGGGGAAAAGACTCGACCCCCAACATGTGGAACATATCTGTGTCGCCTCCTACCCTCATCCCCTCTATTTCTTCGCGTGATTTGGACGAGTCGGCGGTGTAGGGCAAGGAGGGCCAACAGCGGAGGGGGGAGGGACGGTGGCTGTGCAAAGCGGTTGAGGCAGCAGAGGGACATATCAACCCACAGTCCCCACTTCTGTGCGAGCTTAGCGGCAACTGCGACACCTCCAGCCTCTTCTCCATTTGCGGCGGATTCACACCGCACCTTCTCTCATAGGATGAAGTTTGTGATGAAGATGGAGATGGAGAATCTGATGAAGTTTGTGATGAAGATGGAGATGGGGATGGAGAGGAGGAAGAGGTGCATCCTAAGAATGTTGTCACTCTCAGATACCCTCAAGTTGGGACTGTTTGGGAGTATGGTTCCCCCAAACTACAAGTGAAGGTCAACTGGACTGTTGTTCATGATCTGCCGGAGTGGACTGACTTCTTCCATAGATATACTCTCCTTCCAAAGGGTTATAAGTCACCTGATTATCGACACGGTGGGTTCTATTAGTGAGTTATTGTATTTTCTTTATTCTACTCGTATGTTAATTCTGATGGGTGAACTCTGTAATGTTGGAGGGCATGTTAGGCCCTCACCTAGGTCGTACCAGTATGATTTGTGGATGTACTGTAGCTTTCTTCTGATTCTGGAGTATGTTCCTATTTCTAGCTATAAAGTACGAATTAACCCTTTATCCCCTTTCTTGTACTAGCGTGTAACGAGAGAGATAAAATATATGCATCACATATCGTAAGAAATAGCAAGCTTTAGCCTTCAGCGCATTCATAGGGTTTCCATGGTTAGGAGTGTCATCGAGGGTTTCCATGGTTAGGAGTGTCATCGACTACCTCTGCTCGCCATTTCAGCTTGGCCAACCAAAAGTCTTTGTTCGTTTCATCTATTCCTCGCCGGGTTAGGTGCAAAACCCTCGTGGTGGTTCAGCCGGGATCGGAATTGCGGGTGTCTAATCCTGACATTCTGTTGTGACTTGTTCGGTTAAACATGCCCGGGTTTCCACCCTCCCTATTCCACCTCGATACCCTTCATTTCGACGGGGAAAAAAAGACTCGACCCCCAACCTGTGGAACATATTTGTGTCGCCTCCTACCCTCACCCCCTCTATTTCTCTCACGTAATCTGGACGGGCCGACGACGGAGCGCACGGAGGGCCAGCGGCGGAGGGAAATGAGGGATGGTGGCAGCGCAAAGTGGTTGAAGCAGCAGAGGGATAGATCGACCCACAGTCCCCACTTCTATGCGAGCTCAGCGGCAACCGCAACACCTCCATCCTCTTCACCATCTGCGGCAGATTCGCACCGCACCTTCTCTTCCTCATCCTCTCTCTCCCCCTTCTATTGTTCCTAGGGTTCTTGCATGTTTGTGTTCTTGCGGAGCTAGGATATGTCGGAGTAGTGGTAGGTTATGTTCGTTGCTGCCATGGATTTTGACGGCGTGATGGCCATAATTTTTGACTGGTTGTAGTTTAGTTTAATGTTGCATATGTGCTTGCTTGTGTTAAAAATTACAGAAAGCATATGGTTTTATATGATAGTAGTGTGCCTTCTAGCATGGGCTTGGTGAGTGGAAATGGCTCTCTTGTGTTAAATCGTAATCTGGTAGCTGCCAAGGGGTTTGTAGAAGACAGAGCATTGGAGAAAGATGAAAAACTGGTGTTGTATGTTTGTTTTCTTGGTGCCGGTTGTGAGATTGAGGATGAGAATAAGAAGCTCCCAGAGCAAGAGGATGATGACGAAGAGGAGGATGACGATGAAGAGAAAAATAATAATGAAGATGGGGATGAAGATAGAGATGGATATGAGGAAGAGGAGGATCCTAAGAACGTTTTCACTCTCAAATACCCTATAGGTGAGACTGTTTGGGAGCACGGTTCCCCCAAACTGAAAGTGAAGGTCAATTGGACTGTTGTTCGTGATCCGCCGGAGCAGACTGACTTCTTCCATAGATATACTCTCCTTCCAAAGGGTTCTAAGTCGCCTGATTATCGACAGGTGGGTTCTGAGTGAGTTATAGTATTTGCTTTATGCTACTTGTATGTTAATTTTGATGGTTGAACTCTATAATATTGGAGGGCATGTTAGGCCCTCACCTTGGTCGTAGGACTCGGTAGTAGTAAGATTTGTAGAAGTACTATAGCTTTGTTCAAATTCCAGAGTATGTTCCTATTCTGGCTATAAAGTATGAATTAACCCTTTATCTCTTTTCTTCTAAATATTTCTCGAAACATGTTTTTGCCCCTCTTTATAAATAAATCAACCATACAAACCGAGTTACAACTAGTTATCGAGTACAAGCACTTGGAGAAACAACATGCCCAAACTGAGAGAGCAAAGAGTAAGCTATCCCAAGCCAAAAAAAGGCAAGCACTTGGAGAAAGAACATGCCCAAACTGAGATTGAGAGAGCAAAGAGCTACCTCTTCCAAACGAAAACAAAAAAGGCAGATAGATGAGCAAAGAGCAAGCTCTCCCAAGCGAAAACAAAAAAGGTAGAGAGACGAGGAGGAGATCCGGCGGACCATCTCCAGAAGTTGTCGAAGAAGAAGAATGTCCAACTGTTCCTTGTCCACTTCCTGTAGAGCAGGTATGAGAGTTGTAAAACCGCTAGGAATTTAAAATACGAAACTGCTAGGAATTTAAAAGATGAGTTAGACACACATCGAGGAAATATCCGCTTTATCACCATCTTGCTGCGAATGGTCCAAATAGTCCACGTCAAGGCAGCTAACACTAGCCAGAATAGGCGGCACCCTTATGAGACCGGTCCGCGCGGGCCTCCAGAATTGACCGAGGTCTTGGGCCTGCCAATTCATGCACAAGCCTTCCTGAGTGAAATTCCAGAGAAACCGAGCTGCAGGGTAGGAGAACATTATGTGGGTTCCCAACTCAAGGACCCCACTTAATGGACATAACCCATCCCATGGCCCATGTCATTTTAACCTCCTCCCTAGATGGAAGGCGATCTTGTAGCGGTTGCCACAGGAAGATCCTTGTCTTAAGAGGTATAAGTGTCTTCCATAAGGGTTTGATCCATATCAATAGCGGTCCTCTAAAGAGGGCATGGTACGTAGAGCTAACGGTTAAGGCCCCCTAAGAGGAAGGCCTCCACGACATACTATCTAAATCATCTAAGAGTGATAGATCCATGTAAGGACGCCCTAAGCTCTAACCATGCCTTGGTTTCCTCTAGCCAAAGGTTCTATGGAGCGAAATGTTCCATGTCCCCTCCTAGGCCGCAACGTCTACCCTTAGTGATGGTTCAGAGCAAATAGAGAAGAGGCTAGTATACTCCTCCCACAGGGGGGATCCCTAGCTAAGCCAAGGATCCATCCAAAAGAGGGCAGCCTCCCCG
The DNA here is from genome assembly GCA_030063025.1 of Avena longiglumis. Lineage (NCBI taxonomy): Eukaryota > Viridiplantae > Streptophyta > Magnoliopsida > Poales > Poaceae > Avena > Avena longiglumis. Next base: position 578,182,868 of record CP125974.1, on the reverse strand, counting down.
TCCCATATGGACAAGGTAAGCCCTAGACGGATCTCATGCTTAATCTCCTGGATAGAACGCCGGAATTGCGAACCCACCCAGTAATCACAATCCAAGAGCGGGCGTATCCTTAGATATTTGACCTTGATCAGCTATATCCAAAGGATGCTTTCATCTCTCAAAATATACCAAACCCACTATAGCATCAATGCCTTATTGAAATGTCTGCTCATTTGACCATATGGTATTTTGATGACCCTTGAGATCCTTCTAGAAGGAGCGTGACATACATGGGGATCCTTGTCAAAGGAGTCATGCACACCCACCTATAGGAGGTATAGACCCTCACATACATGGGGAGACTAGACATACATGAGTCGATCAGGACAATCTTGCTACCTTTCGAGGTGCATCTGCCACACCATAGTTCATATTTAGATCTAATGCCCCTCACTAGGGGTTCTAGGTCTTTGATAAGAGTCCTGGTATCACGGATCAACATCCGCAGGTAAGTAATGAGGAACTAGGTCTTTTATTGTTAATAACCCTCCCCACACACACACACACATAGGGAAAGAAGAGTACGACAATGGAAGTAATTCTTCTAGGCAAAAAATTGGAGCGTTTTGAGCTATACTCTTTCCTAGGAACTTGAAAGCGCAGTTACGCTGGTTGGTCAAACCGAGTGCACCCACTAGGCGACAAGCTTCTCTCCTTCAGACGTTATCCCTTCGATCAGAAAAAATCCCACGAGAAGGGGATCGCCAGCCAAGTATGACACCTGCCGTGAGGGGCTACCGGTGAGGCGGGAGGAGGAGGGCAAGGAACATGTAGCGGTGGCACAACCGCCACAGACGAGACGAATTGGAGTGTCCGGTTCCTGTCCGGCGCCACCGACAGACATATTGTCACTCATCTCATGCTATATCTAGCTAGAACTATGCCTATTATGCATGATTACTAGTTCTCATTCATTTTCATATGAGTGTTGCACAACTATTACTTTTTATTAGGATTTTATTACTTTTCCTTGTCTTTGACTTGTGTGTAGGTGTTGTGATTGATTATGGATAAATCAAGGAAAGAGGAGCCAAGAGGATGCAATATGAAAGAGCTCTAGACACCAGACTTAGCCATATGAGGGGTGGAAATAGTGAATTTTTCCATCAACTCCAAATGAAGATCCAGGGCCACCGTCTTGTAACCCTCATCCATACAAATCCAACGAGTAGAAGAACACCCAAATCAGAGTTCGTATGAAAAATGATAGCCAAAATACGAAAAGCATCTACAAGCGTAACAACCCCCTATATAGGCAAGGCCAGTCATACCGCCCGCCCGTACTGCTGGTTCTGGGCGATGGAAAACCCCATAACCGACGTGTTTCTTTACCGTTTAGCCTCCCATTCATTTCTAGACTTCCTTAGGTAATAGGCAACATAGGAGGGGCAATTGGGGGACCTCCTAGGCCTATATAAAGATGAGAGGGGTCAAGGGAGAAGGACCCATCCTCACACGCCTCCACAGCAGAGCTCTGCCGCTGTGCCATATCCATAGCCGCCACACCTCCAAGATCTAGATCTCCATCTACACCTTCACAACATCCAATCAATAAGAAGAGGATAAGGAGGCCATCACCATCACCACCACGTACCGAGCACTGGCTTCATCACCATCTCCATCTCTATCAATGCCTCCATCTCCCTCTCTCTTGTATTTAGTATTTGTAAGATTGAACACGATGATTACCTCCATGGATTATCCTTTGTGTTGTTATTCATCTATGTTTGAGTAATTGATTCGGTTCTAGGGTAAGGTATGATCTAGTATGCAAACCTAGTTACATGGTTATACCCCGCGGGTACATGATCTCAGCATACCTAGTCCAGCCCAAGGAAGGCCCACGACAAATACACGCCGGCCCATGAATACTTTCAGGTGGCCAAGGCCCATGACGCCTTCAGATCCTTGGAGAGCAAGACTAGAGTAGATAGGAAATTCAAAGGGGTAAACCCTAAAACCTGTAACCGACTCGATCTGTGTCTGGGACCTGCCTGCCTCTATATAAAGGCCAGGAGGGCACGACGAGGAGGCTCTCTGATAACCTCTCGCATACACGCCTCCACGCCAGATTGCATCTGCGCACCCCTGTAACCTTCGGTTCCACCATAATCAGAGCAGACAAGCAGGAGTAGGGTTTTCCCTCCGAGGGCCTGAACCTGGGTAAACCTTGTGTCCCCGTGTTGCTTGTTTGCTAACCGTTCCGCGATCTCTAGCATCCCCATCTTCTCCAAAACCCAAGTCCATAACAATGGGCATTGACGAGATTGAACCTCGTCAATGGGTGCCATCTGTGGGAATTGGGGGCGCTGATTGTGCGATCGTGACGGTCCCAACCAAAGAGATCTAAAATTCTGCAGCAATGGAGAGTCATCTCCTCTTCGGCGCCTTCGACTTCACCGCCCACTCACCGGCCACCCTGAAGGACTTCGATCCCATTGGCGACGGACTCGAGATCCTTTTTGGGAGCTTCTTCTTCCAGGTGGGGCATATCGTCACTCTCCGCTTCCCGGAGCGGGTGTAGTGATTCGTAGCATGGAAAACAAAAACTTTCTATAGCATACAAACAAACAAGCCAAGATCTATCTACTAGATTGTAGCAACGAGTCGATGGAATAACTCACCCTCGAAGATTCCAAAGTGTTTAACAAGAGCGGATTCTCGTGGGTGATGTAGTCGTACTCTTCCCGATCTCAAGATCGCGTAGACGATCCTTCCGACGCTGCGTTCGGCGCTCCTGATCGGTCACCGCGTTAAATTTTCGACGAAGACCTTCCTCTCCTTGTTCCAGCAAGTGGAGGTTGTAGCACTCCACGCAATTCCGGAAGACAACGACGTGGTACAGGAAGTAGAGGAGATCTCGCAGGCTTCGCCTTAAGCCGGAGCAGTATGGTGGACTATGAGAGAGATCGGCGATCTAGGGTTTAGACACACCAAGGAGGAGGCTTGGCCGTGGCTAGGGTTAGCTAGGCGGCTTTCCTAGGCGGCGGTTGCAGGAGGGCCGGCAGCTCAGGGCTAGGGTTTGCGGGTGGAGGTGTTGGGTGCTAGGAGGGGCAGCCCTGCCCCTCCTTATATAGGTGGAGGGGGCACGCCAAGGGGAGGGGAGTCCCTCCCCAACTCGGTCTCCAAGTGGGCCGGCGGTGGAGGGGAGGAACTCCTCCCCAAGTAGGTTTCCTACTTCCCCTCCACCTTCCAAAATAGCCGTTTGACTTTTCAAATTGGCGTTTGACTTTTCAAACTAGGATTTGATTAAACCCTTTATTTTGTTCAGCGATGACACCTAGTACATGATGCAATCATTCCAACTTGATATGACACATTCATGTACCTTTCCCCTTCGGAGTGCCGGACATTCCGGGACCTTCTAGAACATTCCCGATGAAAACACCGGAACCATTCTCCAACCCCGAAACAGGACTTTCCTTATATGAATCTTATTCTCCGAACCATTCCGGATCTCCTCGTGATATCCCGGATCCCATCCGAGACTCCGAACAACATTCGATCTCTTACTCATCATTCCATAACTACTCAAACAACGTCGGATCCTTAAGTGTGTCTCCCTACGGTTCGTGAATTATGCGGACATGATCGAGACACTTCTCCGAACAATAACCAATAGAGGAATCTGGAAATTCATATGGCTCCCACATATTTCTACGATTACTTTGCGATCGAATGAACCACTTACATACGATACCAATTTCCCTTTGTCTCACGATAGTTTATTTATCCGAGGTTATGATCGTCGGTATCTCTGCATACCTAGTTCAACCTCGTTACTGATAAGTACTCTTTTCTCGTTCCCGTGATATGTGATCCCTTGTGAGCCAGTCACATGCTTGCAAGCTAATTGGATGACATTCTACCGAGAGGGCCCAGAGTATATCTATCCGTCATATGGATGGACAAATCCCACTCTTGATCCATGTGTCTTAACCAATACTTTCCGAACACTCAATGCCACCTTTATAGCCACCCATTTACAATGTGGTGTTTGATGTCATCAAAGCATCCTTCCGGTGAAGGTGATATGCATGATCTCATGGTCGAAGGAATTAGGTTACTATGTATCAGAAAGCATATAGCAATTGAACTATTAAAATGACTTGATCTTTATGCTACGCTTATCTATAGGAGTATGTCCATCATATCATTCTCCTAACGATATGATCTTGTTGTTAATAACATCTCAATGTTCATGATAGGGAAACCACAATCATTTATTAACCAACAAGCTAGTATTATAAAGAGGCTTTACTAGGGACTCTATTTTAGTTTACAAATCACACAAGTATCAATGTTTCCTTGTTAATACTATTATAGCATGAATGTAAACATTTATCATAAACACAAAGATATAATAATAACTACATTTATTATTGCCTCTAGGGCATATCTCCAACAGTCTCCCACTTGCACTAGAGTCATCTAATCTAGATTACATGGTAATATACCGAACACCCATGGCTTTGGTCTGGTCATGTTTTGCCCTAGGGAGAGGTTTAGTCAACGGATCGCCACATTCAGATCTGTGTACTTTGAAAATCTTTATGTCCCCATCTTGGACATGTTCTCGAATAGCGTGAAACGTAGCTTGATATGCTTCACTTCTTGTGTGACCTTGGTTCTTGCGCATTGGCTATGGCGCCCATGTTATCACAAGATGATAGACATTGGGTCCAGCGCACTTGGAACCACACCCAGCTCTGTAATGAACTCTTTCATCCATATTGCTTCTTGTGAAGCCTCCGAAGCAGCCATGTATTCCGATTCAGTTGAAGATCTCGCCACAATGCTTTGTTTTGCACTCCTCCAGCTAACTGCTGCACCATTCAAAATAAATACGTATCCAGATTGTGATTTAGAATCATCCGGATCGGTGTTCCAACTAGCATTGGTGTAACCATTAACAACGAGTTGTTCATCACCTCCATAAGAAAGAACCATATCCTTCGTTCTTCTCAAGTACTTAAGGATGTTTTTGACCGCTGTCCAATGATCCACTCCTGGATCACTTTGATATCTGCTAGTTAAACTAACAGCATATGCAATGTCGGGTCTAGTACATAGCATGACATACATTAGAGATCCTATGGCTGAGGCATAGGGAGTCTTACTCATCCTTTCTCTATCTTCTGCCGTTGTCGGACTTTGAGTTTTACTCAAGGTCGTATTGGGCAACATGGGCAAGAACCCTTTCTTGCTATCTTCCATTCCAAACCTCTTTAGAACTTTGTCCAAATATGTACTTTGTGACAATGATATTAGGCGTCTCGATCTATCTCTATAAATCTTTATGCCTAATATGTAAGTTGCTTCGCCAAGATCCTTCATTGAAAAACTATTATTCAAATATTCCTTGACACTATTAAGAATGTCTACATCATTCCCAATCAACAATATGTCATCTACATATAGTATTAAGAATGCTACAGAGCTCCCACTCACTTTCTTGTAAATACAAGCTTCTCCATAAGTTTGTATAAAACCAAAACTTTTGATCACCTTATCAAAACGTTGATTCCAACTTCGGGATGCTTGCTTCAATCCATAAATGGACCGTTGAAGTTTGCATACCTTGTTAGCATCTTTAGGATCGACAAAACCTTTGGGTTGCATCATATACAACTCTTCATCAATGTCTCCATTGAGGAATGCTGTTTTGACATCCATCTGCCATATCTCATAATCATAATATGCAGCGATTGCTAACATAATCCTCATAGATTTTAGCTTCGCTACAGGTGAGAAAGTCTCATCGTAGTCAACTCCTTGAATTTGTCGAAACCCTTTTGCGACAAGTCGAGCTTTATAGACAGTAACATTATCATCAGCATCTGTTTTCTTCTTGAAAATCCATTTGTTCTCGACAGCCTTCCGGCCATCCGGTAAGTCCACCAAAGTCCATACTTGGTTTTCGTACATGGATCCAATCTCGGATTTCATGGCTTCTTGCCATTTATTGGAATCTGGGTCATCATCGCTTCCTCATATGTCGCAGGGTCATCGGTGTTGTCCACCAACATGACACTCATAACGGGATCATACCAATCTGGAGTGGTACGAGTTCTCGTTGACCTGCGAGGCTCTGTAGCAACTACAACCGAAGTTTCATGATCATCATCATTAGCTTCCTCTCTTATTGTTGCAGGCACCACAGGAACTTCTTCCGATGTTGCGCTACTCGCAAGTTCGAGAGAAGGTTCGACAACCTCGTCGAGTTCTACTTTCCTTCCAGTCACTTCTTTCGAGAGAAATTCCGTCTCTAGAAAGGATCCATTCTTGGCAACGAAGATTTTGCCCTCGGATCTATGATAGAAGGTATACCCAATAGTTTCCTTCGGGTATCCTATGAAGACGCATTTTTCCGCTTTGGGTTCAAGCTTGTCCGGCTGTAACTTCTTTACATAGGCTTCGCAACCCCAAACTTTAAGGAATGACAATTTAGGTTTCTTCCCAAACCATAATTCATACGGTGTCATTTCAACGGATTTAGATGGTGCCCTATTTAAAGTGAATGCGGCTGTTTCTAATGCATAACCCCAAAATGATAGTGGTAAATCTGTAAGTGACATCATAGAACGAACGATATCTAAGAGAGTTCGATAATGACGTTCGGACACACCATTACGCTGTGGTGTTCCCGGCGGTGTCAATTGTGGAAGTATTCCGCATTTCTTCAAATGCTCGCCAAACTCGTAACTTAGATATCCACCTCCACGATCAGAACGTAAAAATTTAATCTTCTTGTTACGTTGATTCTCAACCTCACTTTGAAATTCCTTAAACTTCTCAAAAGTTTTGGACTTATGTTTCATGAAATAGATATACCCATATCTACTCAAGTCATCCGTGAAGGTAAGAACATAACGATAACCACCGCGCGATGCTACACTCATTGGACCACACACATCGGTATGTATGATTTCCAACAAGTCCGTAACTCGCTCCATCATACCAGAAAATGGAGTCTTAGTCATTTTACCCATCAGACATGCTTCGCATCTTTCAAGTGATTCAAAATCAAGTGATTCAAGAAGTCCATCGGAATGGAGTTTCCTCATACGCTTCACTCCAATGTGACCAAGACGACAGTGCCACATATAGGTCAAGTTATCGCTCAATTTCAAACGTTTAGCCTCAATGTTATTAATATGTGTATTTCCACTATCGAGATTCAATAAGAATAGACCGTCTATCAAAGGTGCATGTGCATAAAACATATTACTCATATAAATCGAACAACCATTATTCTCGGACTTAAACAAGTAACCGTCAAGCAATAAACAAGATCCTGATATAATGTTCATGCTTAACGCAGGCACCAAATAACAATTATTTAAGTATAAAACTAATCCTGATGGTAGATGAAGGGGTAGCGTGCCGACCGCGATCACATCAACCTTTGATCCATTTCCCACGCGCATCGTCACCTCGTTCTTCGCTAGCTTCCATTTATTCTGCAGCACCTATTTCGAGTTACAAATATGAGCAACCGAACCAGTATCAAATACCCAGGCACTACTACGAGTACTAGTGAGATACACATCAATAACATGTATATCAGATATACCTTTCTTCCTGATGTTGCCGTTCTTCAAATCCGCCAAGTACTTTGGGCAATTCCGCTTCCAGTGACCTTCTCCCTTGCAGTAAAAGCACTCAGTATCAGGCTTAGGTCCAGCCTTGGTCTTCTTCATCGGCGCGGTAACTTTCTTACCACCCTTCTTGAAGTGTCCCTTTTGCTTAGACTTGCCTTTCTTGAATTTGGTGGTCTTATTGACCATCAACACTTGGTGCTCTTTCTTGATCTCCACTTCTGCAGATTTTAGCATGGCAAAGAGTTCTGGCAACTGTTTGTTCATGTTTTGCATATTGTAGTTCATCACAAAGTTCTTGTAACTTGGTGGTAGTGATTGGAGGACACGATAAATCCCCAAAGCATTAGGAATCACTATACCCAAGCTTTGAAGTTTGTTTGCGTGCCCAGACATCTTAAGCACATGCTCACTGACAGAGCTGCCCTCTTCCATCTTGCAGTTAAAGAACTTTTCAGAAGCCTCATAGCTCTCAATTGCCGCATGAGTCTCAAAGATCAATTTGAGATCACGGACAATATCATGTGGGTCTGAATTCTCAAACCTTTTCTGAAGCTCCGATTCTAAACCATACAAGATAGCACACTGAACTGTGGAGTACTGAGTCTTCCGAGCGAGGTAAACATTCTTTACTTCATCGGTAGCAGTAGCTGCAGTGGGTCACCAAATGCATCCAAAGACATAGGTCAAATTACCAGCTGTGAGGACAATCCTCAAATTGCGGAACCAATCCGCGAAGTTGCTTCCATTGTTTTTCAACTTTTCTTTCTCTAGGAACGCATTAAAATTGATGGTAGGGGCTCCCATTGATCTACAACATATTTGCAATAGTTTAGACTAAGTTTATGACAAATTGAGTTCCAATTAATAGTTAAATTAATCTAGGTGAACTCCCACTCAAAACAACATCCCTCACATTTTTTTAGTGATCACACGAACCAAATCCACCACATCAACACCGATCATCACGAGAGTTGATGTATCTTCAATGGCGAACAATCGACATGTTCATCATATCTACTATATGATTCATGCTTTACCTTTCGGTGATCCGTGTTCCGAGACCATGTCTGTACATGCTAGGCTCGTCAAGATCAAACCTTAGCTTCCGCATGAGCAAATATGGCTTGCTCTCGTTGTATACACTTGCGGAATCTAACACACCCGATCATCACGTGGTGCTTCGAAACAACAAGCTTTAGCAACGATGCTTACTAAGGATGAACACTTTAGAACTTGAAATTCATGTGCATGAGGGATCATCTTATAATGCTACCATCGTTAACTAAGCAATACAAGATGCATAAAGGATTAACATCACATGCAATTCATAATATGTGATATGATATGGCCTTTCTTCTTTGTGCTTCCGATCTCCATCTTCAAGCACGAACATGATCTCCATCATTACCGGCATTGCATCAAGGTCAATGACGCTGCTCCATGGTTGTCGTCCACCAGCTTCAACTATTACAACTACTTTGAATAGACATGCGGGTCTTAACAGAAAGTAAAGACAACCATATATATGGTTCCTGCCGGTTGCCAACTTACAATAAGGAACATTGCATACATCAAATATAATCACAATCATGGCCATATCACATCACAGCACACCCCTGCAAAACAAAGTTAGACGCCTCTACTTTCTTTGCATGTTTTACGTGGTTTGGGGCTTTCAATAAGTGTCGTTCTAACTTACGAACAAGAACCACAACATTGATACTAGCATTGTTAATCACCCGTTATAAATTGAATCTTAACTATGTTGGGAGAAACAGGCACCCGCAAAGCCACTTATGCAATACTAGTTGCATGTCAAGCGTGGAGCAAGTCTCATGAACGATGTCATGTAAGGTTAGCCCGGGCCGCTTCATCCCACCATCCCGCAAGATCCAAAGTACACAAGAAGCAATCGACAACAAAAGCATCAACACCCACAATGACCATTGTGTTCTACTCGTGCAACAGATCTACATATAGACACGGCTCTGATACCACTGTAGCGATTTGTAGCATGGAATACAAAAAATTTCTATCGCATACAAACAAACAAGCCAAGATCTATCTACTAGATTGTAGCAACGAGTCGATGGAATAACTCACCCTCGAAGATTCCAAAGTGTTTAACGAGAGCGGATTCTCGTGGGTGATGTAGTCGTACTCTTCCCGATCTCACGATCGCGTAGACGATCCTTCTAACGCTGCGTTCCGGCAGCGCTCCCGCAGTCGGTCACATGTTCGATACTCGATGAAGACGTTCCTCTCCCTTGTTCCAGCAGGCAGCGGAGGTTTTAGCACTCTCCTCGCGATTTCGGCAGCACAACGGCGTGGTACCGGAAGTAGAGGGGAGATCTCGCAGGGCTTCGCCTTAAGCCGGAGCGAGTATGGTGGACTATGAGAGAGCTCCTCGGCGATCTAGGGTTTAGACACACCAAGGAGGAGGCTTGGCCGGCGGCTAGGGTTAGCTAGGCGGCGGTGGCTTGCCCTAGGGCGCGGCGGCTGCAGGAGGGCCGGCAGCTTAGGGCTAGGGTTTGCGGGTGGAGGTGTTGGATGCTAGGAGGGGCAGCCCTGCCCCTCCTTATATAAGTGGAGGGGGTGCGCCAAGGGGAGGGGAGTCCCTCCCCAACTCGGTCTCCAAGTGGGCCGGCGGTGGAGGGGAGGAACTCCTCCCCAAGTAGGTTTCCTACTTCCCCTCCACCTTCCAAAATAGCCGTTTGACCTTTCAAATTGGCGTTTGACTTTTCAAACTAGGATTTGATTAAACCCTTTATTTTGTTCAGCGATGACACCTATTACATGATGCAATCATTCCAACTTGATATGACACATTCATGTACCCTTCCCCTTCGGAGTGCCGGACATTCCGGAACCTTCTAGAACATTCCCGATGAAAACACCGGAACCATTCTCCAACCCCGAAACAGGACTTTCCTTATATGAATCTTATTCTTCGGACCATTCCGGATCTCCTCGTGATATCCCGGATCCTATCCGAGACTCCGAACAACATTCGGTCTCTTACTCATCATTCCATAACTACTCAAACAACGTCAAATCCTTAAGTGTGTCTCCCTACGGTTCGTGAATTATGCGGACATGATCGAGACACTTCTCCGAACAATAACCAATAGAGGAATCTGGAAATTCATATGGCTCCCACATATTTATACGATTACTTTGCGATCGAATGAACCACTTACATACGATACCAATTTCCCTGTGTCTCACTATAGTTTACTTATCCGAGGTTATGACCGTCGGTATCTCTGCATACCTAGTTCAACCTCGTTACTGATAAGTACTCTTTTCTCGTTCCCGTGATATGTGATCCCTTGTGAGCCAGTCACATGCTTGCAAGCTAATTTGATGACATTCCACCGAGAGGGCCCAGAGTATATCTATCCGTCATATGGATGGACAAATCCCACTCTTGATCCATGTGTCTCAACCAATACTTTCCGAACACTCAATGCCACCTTTATAGCCACCCAGTTACGGTGTGGTATTTGATGTCATCAAAGCATCCTTCCGGTGAAGGTGATATGCATGATCTCATGGTCAAAGGAATTAGGTTACTATGTATCAGAAAGCATATAGCAATTGAACTATTAAAATGACTTGATCTTTATGCTACGCTTATCTATAGGAGTATTCCATCATATCATTCTCCTAACGATATGATCTTGTTGTTAATAACATCTCAATGTTCATGATAGGGAAACCACAATAATTTATTAACCAACAAGCTAGTATTATAAAGAGGCTTTACTAGGGACTCTATTTTAGTTTACAAATCACACAAGTATCAATGTTTCCTTGTTAATACAATTATAGCATGAATGTAAACATTTATCATAAACACAAAGATATAATAATAACTACATTTATTATTGCCACTAGGGCATATCTCCAACAGCGGGTGCCCCCCTGCCGTCGATCAGGCCTGCTTCGTGGGCTCCACACCCCGTGCTACGCACATCATCATCAACAGATGAGTCTTATGACAGCAGCTGCTGCAACTCAGATCTGTGCGATCCACCATCGGATGAAGGGACCTACGGTTCCGAATTCGAAAGCTGCGGCAGCAGCGATCCAATCTACAAGCGCTACCAGTGCCCCGCGGTCATCCAAGATCAGGAACACAATCCGCCACCCAACCCGCAGGGTAGAAAGCAGTGAAATGGAAGCGGCCCCCACCCAACGGGGAAAACAACAACCGAGTCATCCACCTCAGCGAGGAGGGATGGGCTCAAGCACGCGAAGCCGTAACAGGCAACAAGATCCTGCCAGCAGATGCCTCACGGGACCTGCTGATGACATACCACATGCTCCTTGTCGAGGAGCACAAGAAGCAACTAAGGATGCAAGAGGTGCTCGACAAGCGCAAGCAAGTAGCCTCGGAATCCAGTGCACGGAGAGCTGCGCTCTCCGCCATGGGCATCGGCTCCAGCTTGCATGGAAACCATGGCAACAGGCACCGTTCTCGCACAGAGAACATGGATACCAAAGCACGTCGCGAGGTGACTAGAGCCCTCAGTGCGTCCTTCATGGAGATGGATGCCGACGGCAACGTCATCCCGAAGATGCCGCAAGCTGCGATCATGGCAGCCCCTGCGTACCTCGCATCCCATCCTCCTCCGGAGGGGGACCCGAAAAGGGCCATGCAAAAATCCGCGCTCACCGGACTCGGACTCGTTGGAGCCGCGCTCCACGGAGAAGCTCCTACGGATCCAAAGAAGAAGGCCGCGGTCAGATTCAACCGCAGCCCCACACCCTCATCCGAGGACGAAGAGCACGACCTTCCTCGAAGCCACAAAAGCTCGTGACGTCGCAGCCGCGACTACGACGCTCGAAACGAGCTAACACAACGCAAGATCAACAAAGGGCGCGCTAAGCGCGTATGCTCGTCTGAATCCGAAGAAGATGACGACGAAGGAGAACTCTGTGGAGCCCGATGCTTCAGCAGATCCGTCTGACGAACGCGGATGCCGCGAAACTTCAAGCTTCCTTCGGACACTCCGAAGTTCGACGACACACAAGACCCCAGGGCGTGGCTCAGCGACCACCTGTCGTCCGTCAAGCTACATGGCGGAAACAAGGAAACCGCCATGCAATGCCTTCTGCTGCAGCTGACGGGCGCAACCCGGATCTAGCTCAGTAGCGTATCCTCGGGATCCATCCGAAGCTGGGAGGAGCTGGCATACAGTTTCGTCCGAAACTTAAAAGGCACCAGCAAGAGGCCCGCCTTGATCGAAGAGCTGCGGGCCTGCACCCAACGAACGGGCGAATCCATTCGCTCATACATACTACGTTGTTCCAACACCAAGAACTCCGCGATGCATGTCTTCGAGGAGAGAGCTATCGACGCCTTCAGGGATGGCGTCAAACTCCAGGACTTCAAGGAAGAGCTCAGGAGTGTCAAGCCCAAGACAGTCGACCACCTCATGGACATCGCCAATAGGTAGGCCGACGGCGAGGACTCCGTACACCGAGCGCAGTCAGAGGAGGAAGATGACTACGGCCGACGACGTGAGCATCGTAGCAAGAGAAGATCGCGCATCTATGACAATCGCGACGGACCCGACATGGTCGCGACTGTCTATGTCGACCGCCACAACGATGGCAACCGCAACAGCGGCGGATACGGCGGAAACAATTTCCGCGATGGAGGACGCCCGTCACAGTCGTGGCAGCGCCGCGATCGCGATGACAGACCCTCAGCATATGAAAAACTATCGGGTCCATGCACCATCCACTTCTACATCGACAAGCAGGATGGCAAGAACAAGGCAAGCCACATGCTCAAGGACTGTCGCGAGTTCCAGAAACTCAGCGAAAGCATGGCCCAGATGAGGCAGCAAGCCCCAAACCCAGGATTCGGGAACGCACCCGCACCAGGCGAGATCGCGCATGGAGCTCCTCCACCGCCACCTGCAGGAGGCCCGAACCACCCCGTCGCACCCACCCAGAATAACAGTGGGCACGGGTATCCCCCACTGAAAGGAGCGATGATGATCCAAAAAGGGCACCCAACGAATAGGGTGCAGAAGAAAATCACCCGCCAGATCAACCTGGCTGTGACAGCTCCACCCGCCATCCCTGAGTACCTCAGCGGATCAGAGTCCTGCATCACGTTCAGCCGTTCGGATCACCCCTGCCAGGTCCCTCGCCCAGGTCACGCTGCCCTGGTGCTTGAGGCGCAGATCGGAGGGTTCGAGATGATCCGCGTCTTCATGGACGGTGGCAGCGGTATCAACCTGATGTTCGCCAGCACCCTAGCAGCAATGCGGATCCCTCTATGTAGCCTGGAACAGTCAGACACAATGTTCCATGGCATCGTCCCAGGAAAGGGAATATTCCCCCTGGTAAAGATATGGTTCGACGTCATCTTCGGCAAGCCGGACAACTTTTGATGCGAGCGACTCGAGTTCGAATTGGTGGACTGGCCATCACAATACCACGCCATTCTCGGCCGTGTAGCATTCACAAGGTTCCTGGTAGTACCGCACTACGCGTACCTGCTGCTAAAGATGCCAGGACCCAAGGGTGACATCACGATCCACGGGAGCTTCACCCGATCGGACCACTGCGACAGGGACTTCAATAGAATCTTCCAGTCATTCGGCATGCAAGAGGAGCTCGTAAGGCTCCACGAGGTGACGGACAACGGGGCACCCCCAGTCGCACGACAGAACGCACCAGATATGTCCTTCGACTCCACCGTCAACACAAAGAAGGTGCAGGTCCACCCGACGGATGCCTCCAAAACGGCGCTGATCACCAACGATCTTAGCTCTGCATAGGAAAGCGCGCTCGTCGAATTCCTCCGTGAGCGCTGGGAAATCTTCGCCTGGTGTCCTGCGGACATGCCAAGAGTTCCCAGGGAATTCGCCGAGCACGCACTCAACGTCTTTCCAGACGCCAAGCCTATCAAGCAGTCTATCCGACGACTGGCTGAACCACGGGCCGAAGCAATCGGAGTCGAAGTCAATAGACTACTCGACGCAAACTTCATCAGGGAGATCAAAGAAAGCGAGTGGATCGCCAACACCGTAATGGTCCCCAAAAAGGACACGGACATCCTGCGGATGTGCGTGGACTTCACATCGCTGAACAAGCACTGCCCAAAGGACCACTTCCCTCTTCCTCGGATCGACCAAATCATCGATTCAACGGCAGGATGTGAGAAGCTCTCCTTCCTCGACGCCTACTCAGGCTACAACCAAATTCGACTGAAGGTCGAAGATCAGGAGAAATCAGCGTTCATCGCGCCATTCAGAGTGTTTTGTTACAACACAATGCCCTTCGGGCTGAAGAACGCAGGTGCCACGTACCAATTACGGTGCATGCAGGCATGCCTGAAGGATCAGATCGGCCGCAACATACAAGTCTATGTCGACGACATAGTCATCAAAACAAGGGAGGACAAGACGCTCATCGACGATCTCCGCGAGATGTTCGATAACCTTGATCGATACAAGATCAAGTTAAACCCAGAAAAATGCGCCTTCGGCGTCCCATCTGGTCAGCTGCTAGGCTACTTCATCTCCCAGCGAGGGATCGAGGCGAACCCGAAGAAGATCCGGGCCATAATGGCCATGGAGAAGCCGAAGAACCTTAAGGGCGTCCAGCAGCTTGCAGGACGAATCGCGGCATTGAGCATGTTCATCAGCCGCATGGGCAATAAAGCCCTGCCATTCTATCAGCTGCTGCGCAAGGCAGACAAATTCGACTGGACGCATGAGGAGGATGATGCATTGGAAGATCTAAAGCGGCTGCTCTCTACCTTGCTCGTCTTGGTTACGCCAAAGGAGCTTGAGCCTCTACTGTTGTACATAGCAGCTACACACCAGGTGGTGAGCACTGTACTGGTGGTCGAGCGACCCGAAGAAGGCAAGACCCACGGGGTCCAACGCCCAACCTAATACCTCAGCGAGGTATTGACGCCGACAAAGCAGAGGTACCCTCACTACTAGAAACTCGCCTACGGCGTGTTCATGATGGCTCGTCGGCTGAGCCATTACTTCCAGGAGCACCAGGTGATGGTCGTCAATGAGGCACCCCTGAACAGCATCCTGAAAAATCCGGAGGCCACAGGACGCGTATCCCTATGGGGCATCGAGCTGTCACCTCTTGACATCGTCTACGAGAAGCGACTCGCGATCAAGTCGCAGGTCCTCCCGGACTTCCTCGTCCACTAGATGGAGCTGCAGCTGCCAGACAAACCAGACATGACATAGTCATGGACGATGCACTTCGACGGCTCCAAACGCGAGGCTGGAGCAGGAGCCGGGGTCATACTGACCTCACCGCAGGGCGACAAGATGAAGTACGTCCTTCGGATGAAATTCTGAGCCTCCAACAATGAGGCCGAATATGAAGCCCTCATCCACGGCATGAGGATGGCAAAGATCTGCGGCGCAACGCGCCTGGTCATCTACGGAGACTCGAACCTCGTCGTCCAGTAGACGATGAACGAGTGCGACGCACACGCCGAAAACATGATCGCGTACCGTGAACTCTACAACTCACTCGAGGGAGAATTCGACGGTTGCGAGCTTCGGCACGTCGAGAGAGAAAGCAAAGAGGAGGCCGACAGACTTGCCAACATCGGCTCCACCTGCGCACGAGTACCACCAGGCGTGTTCCTCATCAGATCTGCGTGCCATCCATCAAGCGGAAATTCCTCAAGGGATCACCCGAAGAGGCAGAGCACTCGGGGGCTGCGCTACCCGAAGGACAGGAAGGACCCGAAAAGCTCGACACAGAGGTCGCTGTGGTCAACCTGATGCAGGTCATGGCAGTCGAAGAAACTTGGACGCAGTCATACATCAAGTACTTGATAAATGGCGAGCTACCTGATAGCCCGACAGATGCCCAGCGCATATCTCGCCGGTCAAAGGCCTTCACCATCATCAATGGCGAGCTGTATAAGCGCATCATTTTGGGTGTACTCCAAAGGTGCGTCACCATCGGTGACGGCAAAACCATCCTCTAAGACATCCACGAGGGCATCTGCGGCCATCACGCGGGCAACCACGCCCTTGTCGCCAACGCTCTACGAGCTGGATTCTACTGGCCAACGGCCATGAACGACGCCAAGGACATCGTCCGAAGATGCAACGGGTGCCAAAGGTTTGCAGATAAACTGCACACACCCGGATCCGAGCTCAGGCCCATACCCTTGGCCTGGCCCTTCGCCCAATGGGGCCTCGACATGATCGGCAAACTGCCATGATCCTCGAAAGGAGGCCACGTCTACCTCCCGGTCGCAGTCGACAAATTCACCAAGTGGATTGAGGCCATGCCTATGACTAACCAAAAGGGCAAAACCGCCGTCAAGTTCTTTGAATCCATTGTCTACAGGTTCGGCGTGCCACACAGCATCATCACCAAAAATGGGTCGAACTTCATCTCTAAAGAATTCCAGGACTTCTGCGAAGACCTCGGAATCAACATCACATACGCCGCCGTGGCGCACCCGCAAACGAACGGGCAGGTCGAAAAGGCCAACGGCCTCGTCGGTGTTGGCATTAAGAAGCGCCTAATGAGCCCACTCGAGCGACTCGCGGGTGCCTGGACACAAGAGCTACCTTCGGTTCTGTGGAGCATGCGCACAACGCCAAACAGCTCAACCGGCTACATGCCTTTCTTCATGGTGCACGGAGCCGAAGCCGTGCTGCCAGCAGAGGTACGCCACAAGGCCCCACGGGTCGTCGCCTACAGCGAAGCCGAATCGACGGCCGCACTCGAAGACGCCGTCGACACACTCGACGAAGCACGTAACATAGCAGCAGCTCGATCAGCGGTGTACCAACAGAGTCTCCGCAACTACCACAGCCGGCGGCTACGCCCAAGGTCCTTCGTCGAAGGAGATCTAGTCTTGCGACTCAAGCAAGAGCGACCGAAGAAATTCGAGTCACCATAGGAAGGACCCTACATCATCACTGAAGTCATCCCAGGTGGCGCCTATCGCCTCAAACACGTGGAGTCTGGATTCACATACTCCAACCCATGGAACGTCGCGCAGCTGCGATGCTTCTACCCCTAGATACCCTCTCTTTTACTTTCAATAAGGCTATTCAGCCAAGGCTACTCAGCCGAACAATGTACCTCCTCCTTATGATATGAATAAAGCTAAGTGTCTCGCCCCAAAATCTTTCGATTATTACCTTCATCTTACTACATACTACAACACACTCGGGGGCTCCCCCTACCTCACAATTTCGTCGACTGAGAAAAACGCGTGTACACCTGAGTAGCTGACCACGTCAGGCTAACGAAAAGGACACGTATGAAAACAAAGCATCACATGCTACACAACAAGAAACCTTTACAAAAATAAAGGGCATAACACGTCCAATCACATATATACAAATTTTACATCTATCTCTTTTACAGGTCCTACCTATCCTGAAGAATAGCCTGCGCATGCTACTCAAACAAATCTACAATTTGCTCGGCACACTGCCTTACAGCCGAATAATGCGGGCGCATATCCCACTCACCGCCATCTGGACGAGGGGGCGGCCCATCTGCTACAACAGACAGATCTACATCAGGACGATGCAAACGCACAAGGGAAAGCGCGGCCTTCACCCCCGCAACAAGCTGATGTCGTACCAATTCTTCGACACGACGAACATTTCTAAACTTCGCCAGCAGTCCAGAAAGAGTCAACGACGCGCCATCCAATGGAAACATTACATGCAAAACTGACGCCAACGAAGACTGCACCTGACGAAGCACCCGTGATACCTGGTGGACACGATCCTGCATTGTCGCAAGAACCATGCCACGATCACGATCCATCCAGAAAAACCCGCCGGCCTCCATGTCCTGCTGGGTCAACCAGTTAATCCGAACAGCAACACGCTCCCTTTCCTCCTTCGGAGCAAGGTTAGCACCTGCAATACTCACAAAGTAAGATGCCAGACCAACAGGCGCATCCGAAGCAATGAGCAGCAGCTAGAAAAACTCACACTCAAGCTGTTCGGCCAGACGACGCAGCTCCCCCATCAAAAATTCCTCTCGGGCAGCGCCTCGCTCCGCCTTCGACTTCCAAACATCAGCGTGGCCACGCACTCCAAGTAATTCCCTCTCAAGACTACGGATGCGGTCTCGAAGAAACACAAGCTGCGACGCACCATCCAAAGATGGCCGTAGCTGCGCTGCAGACGAAGTGTCTACGGGAGCATCACCCGAAGGATCCTAGAGTAGAAGAAGACAACGATATGAACAAGCAGATAGATGAAGACAAAACTTGGAAATTCATTATGTTCAGCAAAAAGCCACTACGTGGCGCAAGGATTGTTCACAGACACAATTACAAAAGCTGAAACAAAAACTATCCTACAACTACAACGCCTACGAAGCGGCACCCTGAGTAGCCTCGGAGCCGGACTGCCTCGCCTTTATAGACTTTGTGGTTTGATCTATTATATTACTCTATCCTCTAGTGACAAGGAGGAGATAGATGAGTTCATGCGATCCTTTGATCTGGAGTGTATTATTGACTTGCGCAAATGGCAATGACGCGAGACTCTATGAAGTACAAACGTGTGACAAATTGGAGTAATTAGAGATGATGGAGATGCCAAAGCCACCAACGACATAGGGGACTTGGGCTCCAGATTGCCTCTTCACAAAGTATACTCTTCCAAACACCCAAGTGGGGCTCTATGCCTAGAAAGCAGTCGCATAGCATGATAAAATATGCAATATGCAGAATGGAGTTGGGTGTCAGCTGATGAAGCTGAACGCTGTAAACAAAGAGGAGCCCACGAAAAAATTCGTGGGTAGGAAGAGTAAGACCACAAAGAATATAGGGGACGAACATAACCCTCCACCCAGGTCCAGGATTCAGGATCACCTCTCGTCGGGGGAGGCGGACATTGACATCAGCGGGAAACAACCCGATCATCTTCATGGGGTTGAGACGGCTACCAATCATTGCAGGATTTCCTCTTCCCGGTGACGTTAGTGACCTTATTCGCAGCGGCAGTGCCGGAAGTGGAGCCCGCGATCTTCTTCAGTTTCCCCATGGCCACACGCAGAAAGTTTCTTGGAAAGACTTTGATAATATCCAACACAACAGATTCACCGGATATGGTGGAGAGCGCAAGGAAGAAGATGATGGAAGTGGAAATGGGGAGAAGAAGTAGATGTTACTATGTCATTTACCCTTTTCTTATAATATCGACAAGATTGATCATGTCCGATGGATGGACTTCAAGACCACGTGTTGCGCATCCGGGGCGACACGTGGAGGCATGAGGGAAAACCGTCGTCCCGTTAACCCAAACTTGTGCAAGAATCAAGGAAGCCACTGTCAAACCCCGGTTTTTACGCGTCGTGTGGTCAAATCTGGTCAGCTTTTACGGTAGGCCCGCATTGTTGCGTCCCATCAGCTACCCAGGCTGACACTTTAGTGCACCGAGCGTCAACCATGATGTCATCCACCTCTTCAGTTCATCGGGTTCTGCAACAGGAATCGATAGAAAACCAGTTACGTCTACGGACGCGTCAACCGGGTCGAGTACCTTCTTAGAAGGCTACCTTGCTTGATGACATGGAAGAACGAGCCTATGCTCGGCAACAAGTTACCCATAATAGACTCAGAGGCTACTCCCAATGGCAGCGTTGGTCGCTCACCCTACAAAAATGTATGTGATGGTCATCTGCAAACTACAAGGAAATGCTGACCTGATGAACTTATGGGTCAGTGTTTTCACCTCATAAGGTTCTCGATTGTGACTACATGGTATAGAACTTGTAATTTTTAGTCTCTACTCGAGTCTACAACTCGACTAGACATTTGGGGGCTACTCCTATAGGGAGCGCTGGTCACACACCATATAGAAAATAAATATATAATGTTTGACCATTATGTCAATTGCGTACACAATGTCGACTCTATACATGAAATAACCGAACACTTGGAGGCTCCGCTCATTAAGCACCTTACACCAACATCAAGTTCGAAGGACACATCTCCTCAACTACTCAGATCGCATCTGTTGCGAAAAACATATGGATGATGTGTCTACGACATAAAGATAAGACCTATAGATCTGTTCTGCTAGCCTGGCAATCACATCCACTATGCTCTACCAGATAAATATGCTTACGGCGTGAAGAAAATCCCGACGGACGTATTAGGTATACACTTATCGGATGGAGCTTGACTCGGTAAGGCCTCAGCGGCATGAGTCGAATTACCCTAGCTCATACCAAGTTCGAGTCCAGGGACTCGAGTCTGAATATATAGCATTGTTTTTGTGCAAGAGAAATTAATTGGTCCCGATCCATTGAGAGTATTGGACACGTTTACCAGCATCCATATGGCTACTAAGCATCTACAATATACAGATTACTGACATAATGTACTTATGGGTCAGTACCTAACCCTATGAGACTGTCGACTTCAACTAGCTGTTCAAGACTTCAAAGCACCCACCTGAATCTATGGTTTGGCTGGGCACTCGGGGGGCTACTGACATAGGTATATCTCAGCGGGCAACTGCCTTTAGCCGACCTCCATTGGCCCAATGGAGGCCCACATGATGATATGCTAAGGTCCATGGATCCCAAGGCGATTTGGCTGCCACGAAGCCCATGAAGATATCGACTCCCAACATGAGTAGCAAGAAGAATATTCTATTTAGAAAATAGAGTTCAATTTGTAACCGACTTGGATGGTATCTAAGACCTAGTCTTCCCATATAAAGGCTAGGAGGGGCTGCTGAGGAGGACATCCGATCCACAATCATAGCACCCGTAGCTCACGCTAGATCCAATCTGCACGTCCATAGCCATCTGAGCGACATTGTAACATTCATCTTCATCATCTATTAAGAGCAGACAATCAGGAATTATGGTACTACCCTCTGAAGGCCTGAGCCTGGGTAAATCATGTCTTCCTATTTTTTGTCAGCCACGCACATCCTCTTTCCAAAAACCCAAGTCCATCAACCTTGGACATTGCCTTGGAGACACCACGTCACTTTGCCAAGCGTCGTGTCATAGAAAAGGCTGACGGCCTGCAGTAACACATGCGTGGAAAACTGGGCCGAGGTTATTTGTGGTGTGGCGTGGCAGCTACCAATGTGCAGTATCGCCAGTGTTATGATACAGCTATACACCAAGAGAAAATTCCTTATTTGACACTACTCCTCAATATAATTCCTTATTTGACAAACTTTTCACTTCCTTATATGACCATTTTTAAAATTTCTTTGCCTTATATGACACTTCGGTGTATTTTGAGAGCTAACGGGGTTAACTATGGATTTACAAAGACGTTTTTGCCTTTGGTATATAATATGACGCCTCCGAGAGAAATGAGTGTGAGCTATGTGTGAGTTTTTGATCCGGGCGTTGTTCTCCATGTGTGCGCGTCTATTCACTAGAGACCGGCCGTGTATGCGCGTATACTGCGCGCGCCACGGATGAGCATCGGCGGGACTTAGTATTTTAACTTCTATACACACATACACCTGGTACACATGCAAAACACACTGATATTAAGTTAATATAATTATCTTTGTTTGGTGTTGCTTAGGCTCTCGTGCATGGCATGATTAGCTGCCCCGTGGTGGACGCGAACTCATGCATGCATGTTGGATCAATTGATAGAATTACTAGCCCAATACATGCGCTTGAATTGAAAGAAAAAAAATGACGAGCCCCATGCAGGCATCGCATACACGGCCTGCTCCTTGAAGACTGGTTTGACTAGAACCTGTACTTTGAATCCATCAACGTGTCAACCTGCGCCCAATAACTTTATACAAAAATCCATCAGCGAATAAGGTAATTTTCATCTGCATAAACCACATGTATGAGTCAAATTATTAAACCAGAGGTATTTACGTCCGGCTAAAAAAAAGTTAACGGAATCTTTTAACGGAACTAACGGCAGTGTCATATAAAGCAAAGAAAATTTAAAAGTTGTCATATAAGGAATTGAAAAGTTTTCAGTATCGAATAAGAAATTATATTGAAAAGTAGTGTCAAATAAAGAATTTTTTCATACACCAACGTCATTAAGCCTGTACTACCGCCGTTGGAACCCACTCACTGCAAGCGGATCACCGTCCAGACAATGCTATTAGTAAGCACGTATCACATGCGGTGTTACTTTTCTGCTGCCTGCTAGTACTATCTTTCGGTGCTTATAAGGATTTCTCTATTAGTACTATGTGCATCGGCCTCTCGAACATCCACCGCCTTACTCCTCCTTTCCCTTCCAAGACGATCCCTACTCCCTTCATTTTAAAATATAAGATGTTTTAGGTTTATAAAGTAAATGAATCTAGACTTCTTTTAGTGTATAGATTCATCCTAAAGTTAAAATAAATCTACTTACTAAAACAAGTCTAGATTTATTTTCTTCACAAACCTAAAACATCTTATATTTTGAAACGGATGGAGTACCTATCATCGACATTATGCCCGTGATTGTCTAGACTGCGTGCCAGATGGTAGTGTGCATTTTAAGTTTTTTGTTTACAGTAGTGTGCTTTCGAAGTTGATCATGGAGACTCTCGGTGCTCCCGGGGGCAGCCTGTGATCATTCACGTCCTAGCAGCTAGGACGGTTCAGGTGGTACTATACTACCCGATGCATGGTAGTATTTAGAATCTCTTTCCACTTGCAAAAAACTGTGTTAGGATAGTTTGATCCTTTCCCTATTACTAGTTAGTATACACGTGCAATGCATGAACTTAATTCTGAAAACATGTTGATCATTTGAACAATTAGCAAGAAAACATGCCCCATAGCCATACTACCCAATATATATCACATATAAATTGTGGAAAGGCTTTATCAGAAAAATATATGTTCTAAAACAAAAAAAATCAGATGATATTTGAAGCTATTGCTCCGGGAGTTTTCTTTAGTGTAGTAAAACTGATAAAATCGTGCAGCCCATACATGCATAAACAGTAAGGTGGTCCAGCAATTTCTCTAGTATCCACTTCACTTCTAGGACAAGATTAACAACTTAGTCTTTCACTCAACCTGTAAAGGGGTGATATGTGAGAAATTGTGTAATATGTCAGGAAAGCCAACATGAAACAATTGAGAATTACTATCATGTAAATTAACACTTAGTATTTCACTCAACATGCAATACTTTATCAGTAAGCATATCAACATGGAACTCAAGGAATAAAAACTCTTACATGTGTTTTAAAAACTAACATGTATCAAATTCTTTTCCGCATTCTTAACAAATAGAACACAGGTCTTCACAGCAGGTTAAATTATCTTGCAATGGAAAGTAACAATATACTCATGCATACCTCCATCTCAGTCATCTGCTAGAGCACCTGAAGAAAAAGCACACACAACATTAGAAGTTATCGTCAATATATCTCAACTTGGGAGGCCCTAGCTGGTACAGATGATTACAGAAGTTGAACACAGTATATCAGTTTATACACATTGGTAGGAGCAGCATAAACTACGTCATGGAGGAGCAGCAAAGTTTTGCCTTCTTACAACTTAGAGAAAATTACAAAACTTAAATGCTATGCTTCTTGTTGACCTAAGGCACCATATCATTCTTGTAAATCAGCATGCAAGGATAGGTAAAAGTAGATGAAACTGAAAGTAGCACGATTTAAAATATGATTATGTGTCATATCAAATGAATGATAAGTCACATATTAGCAAATAGCTTCGTGAAGCACCTGTACTTTACGGTGGTTATCCATTATTGAGTTACAGTTTAGCAAAAAAGAGTAAATATATGGTGCCGGCATATCACATTAATGATAAGGCACCTATATTTCAGAATAAAAATTATATGAACGCAAATTTTAGAATCACTACTCTTGTGTTAACTGGAACTTATGATAGGAGAAGAGGCAAAAACAGTTATGTCGTAAGTAGGTGCTGATCCCAAATAAATTCAATAAACATAGAATTAGGATCTTACTGAGCTGTTTCTTATTGTTCTATTTCCAACTGAAACGTCTTTAAAATACCCGTATGTCAATTTGGAACTAAAAATAAAGACAATTTTTTCATTACATAAGAATTACATGGGATCAGGTATACCCTGTAAGAATTTTATTTCTATTCTTATCGCTATGATAGATGTAATACATGTCAATGGAAAAAATTAACAATACATTAGAGGAGCAGGAGTTTCAAGAACCTGTGAACAAGCTCGTACAAATGATTAGCATGCTCTCAACATTACCAAGTCAAACTGAACAGCGTTCCTGTACATACAGAAAACATGTTTCCACAAGCAAGAGGGAAGGAAAAGTTTGACCTTCAAAAAAATTAAGGAATTAAATAGAAAATTCATGCATGTATATGTCGTTCATGACACTTATCAGGCTGGTCCTGAATAAGTCAAAATAAACCTGTAATGAAAGTATGCACAGTTTTATAAAATTAAGCACATATATATAGTTGATAGTATAATCTTGAAATTTATTACAGATTTGCAGGTGGAGGCAAGTATTAGATGATGACATAAAATTGGTCAGCTCCCGTTGTGGTCCTCAATAAGGTGAACTGCATGGAGACGATGGATCAAAACCAGTATGTAAACTGTGCAAGGAGGAAAATGATATGAGGGGCACAACTCAGGATCTAATGGTTCAAATCACAATCGAAACTGGTAGCATCTGATACAGCCACGCTGATTGATTCCACATTGCAATTGGTGGCCATCCATAGTAGCACAAAAACTGCAGCGCAGTTTCTAAAATCGATAAAAGGTTCATAGGCCCAGTTCTTTTGACGGCTTCTCCGAGAAGCTGTCCTACCCCCAGCTTTCTGGGAAAGCCGGTTCAAAAAAATTATGAGGTTTTTAAAGTGGTTAAGGCTAAACTAATTTGAAAGCCTCACAAAATTTTAAAACCGGCTTTCCTAGAAAGTTAGGGGTAGGGCGGTTTTTCAAAGAAGCCACCAAAAGAACTGGGCCATATAAGGTGGGGCTCCGGGTAGTACCTTGATGAACTGACGGGGCGGCGAGGAGATAACCAGGTAGCGGGATCGTCATGTCCCTGACGGAGATCTTGCTGCAGTCGTCGTGGAGGTGCCCGTTGGCAGCCCTCGGTTAGAGCGAGATGATGAACGCATGGGGACGGATGTCTCCTGGGTCATCGCAGACCTCCCCTCCCAGTTGCCCGTCCGCCGCACACCCCCGATTTCTGAAAACCAGCGAGGAGGCCATGGAGCCCACGGTGATGCACTCTTCGTCTCACGGCGATCCAGATTGCTCCACATCGGTTATCGAGGAGGAGCCCGTGGAGGAAGGCGGGGGTATGGGTCAGGAGTTGCAGACGCGCGGTGGGGGAGGGGAGGGGGATTTTCCTCTGCTGGTGAAGCATGGTCAGTTCCGTCTAATTGCTAAGCGTACCCGCAGCTTTGGGATTAGTTGATTTTGGCGGTTAGATCTAATCCAGTGGTGCTGATCCTATGGTGCTAATCCATCTGTGTACGTTAATAGGGTGTATTTAAGAAAGAAAATGTTCGCTTGTTTAATAGTAGTAGAGATATATGTAAACCCAATATGTGGTAAAGCAGCATATTCGGGTGATGTGTCAATATAATCCCCTCACTCTATCCTTAATCCCCCTAGCTGTAGCTGTAATCTCTCCTCATCATAATCACTCCCTGTGATTGTGCCGATCCGCAGCATATCAACACGTCAGCGACCGACGCCCCGGCGCGGCTGGCTGGGTATAAATACCGGGGAAGAGCTAGCGTCTCCAAACAAAAGCACACCGGCCGTCGCACCGAGAGAAGAGACCCTAGAGCTACCCTACGTCCAAGAAAAAGTGACCCGCCGTCCGGCCATTGAGATGCCGATGAAGCCGTTCCTGCTGCTTGGTTTCTTTCTGCTCCTATCGCTCCTCGCGAATGTGTAAGTGTCGGCTGTCCCTTGGTTTCTTTTTTTTTCTTTTGTGTTCGTTTGTTCATTCGTCGCGAAAATATGTACTCCATCTAGAAATATATGACGTTTTAGCTTTGTAAAAACGTTTGTATCTAAATAAATGATTTTCGTGTATAAATTCGGAGTGAACCTAGTCTAAAAGCTATCTAGATATATATATTCGTTTTGCACAAACTTAAAATCTCTTATATTTCTGAATTAGAGGGAGTAGTATACTGGTGTTGATGTTGTGTTTGGATCTCAGGTCCACCGAGACCGCCGTCAATTTCGACGTGACGCCTGCCGCAAGTACTGGATTCAACGTGTAAGTTAGCTAGGCTAGCTAGCACCATTAATTCATGCATAGAGGTGTACGCATCATCCATCGATGGATCTGATTTTCTACGTTCTTGATTCCGTTATTTCTCTTCCTCATCAGATCCGCGGCGACCGTGAGCAAGACTCTGCTGTTCGACGTGACCAAGGACAGCTATCTTAGGTTCATGAGACACGACCTATACAAGGAGGTGCTGAAGACAACGACTGCCCAGGTAGAGAGGCTCCCGCAGCTGGGCACGCAGAAGCTCAGCAAGGAGCCTGACACTTGGATCCACGTGCCCCTCAATGGCGGAGCCACCCTCGCCATCAGGTCGGACAACCTGTACCTTTCCGGCTTCAAGGCGCGCGACTGGGCTGGCCTCGGTGACACACGCCGAACCATCCCTCCAGCGACAAACGCCGTTGTCCTCTCTCTGGCACAGACGAAGGTAGAAGAAGAAGTGGAGTGGAGACAGCAAATTTTTCCGAGCCGGCACACGAACGCCGCCACGGCCGCTCCGACGATCTAATCTCTTTTATTTCAGCTGGCTCCCCGTCATACAAGCAGTACAAGGAGATTTTATAGGCAGAGCACACACGCACGAAGCTCCCTCATGCCCACGCGCGCACACGACGCGCTCCCAGCGATCCACTTGCCCAGGCCACGCTCCACTCACGCGTCACAACGCGGCCAGCTCAACAGATCGCCTCGGCTGCCCCGATACTGTCGCACACGACTTGGACCTCCGAACTAAACCTGGACATACGACGGACTCGGGCACGGCCACATACCGGCTTCCGACGAACCAGAACATACATGTTAGGATTAATTAATAGATTAGATTAATTAAAGGGATAATTCTTCCATGTAATATTTCTATGTCAGTTGCAATATGGAACCGACTATCTCGCACCCCCTCGTACAGACGTGTCTCTTCGCTCGTGTTCCTTCCCTTGTATATATACTGAGATCATCAATGGAATAAAGAACGGTTGAATCATTGTGCTTGTGTCTCTCGCTTCTACTTCTAACACCTTATCAGCACATAGACTCTACCGACGAGAAGAACTGTCGACGGAGATGAGGTCGCACCCTTGCCTTCTCCAACCCCGCGGTCGTCGAGGTCGCCGTCGACGTGCTCGACCACATATCCGCGCCAATCGGAGCCTCCGGCTCCAACTCCGGCATGAGCAGCTTCCCACGCGCCATAGCCGTCAACAACGAAGCGCCACTGCGCCTGTCGTCCCTGGCTCGCCACCCTTCCGCCTTCACCGCACACAGAAAGCGCGTCGCCGCATCGTGGCTCTCGGCCTCCCGCTATAGAGCTCGCCACCGAGCAGCCGTCGCGCCGCACGTCAGCGCCACGGTCGTCGATGTCGAAGCCGCCGCGCTGCGCTTGCCGTCCCCAACGCCTGCAGCACCTCCGCCTTCACCGCGCTCCGGCGCTTGCCGCCACCTCGTGGCCCTAAGTCTGCCGCTTCCCAGCCCGCCGACCTGCAGCCGTGGACGCCGCGCAGCTGGCACATGGAGACTGGCCGCTCTCGGGCTCGAAAATGGCGCCTCCAACGGCGTCGCCCCAGGGACCTGTCTCCCTGGAGGATCCTCTGACGAGGAAGAGGGCAGCGGGAGCGCTGCTCGTCGCTGGTGAACTCTGCCGCGGCGCTCGAGAGGAGGGACCTGCGGCCGGCCCTCCATGGATGTTGCGGAGGTCGTGGGTGAGGATGCGTGATTTGGGTCAACGACCATTGATGGCTCCACCCACACCCTCTTGTCCTGGCCCGTACGCTAACAAATAAATACGAAGACCTCTGTTTTTCTGGTTTTTATAATCTAATATGTTTAACAGTAGTTCTAGACTGTTAAATTTTAGTATAATTTTTTTACTGTTTATCTATCGAGTACTATGTGTATTCCAAAAAATATGTGTTGTAATATATTTCCATGTGTGCACATGTTGAGATTTATTACATTCACCATTTGCAATTGAGATTTTCAATTTCTTGCAAATAGATCAATTCATCGTCTTAATTGAGTCATTTTGACTCGATACGAGCACGAATTGGTATGCAAAATTCAAAGTGATTTCTTCAAATTGATGTTTCGGGAACACAAGGTAGTGGCTAGATCTACTGCACTGCAGATTATTACCACTACTGTTTAAAGCCTACATTTTATCATATTTGACATTATGATTGCTTAACAATGTGCTCTCCCAAACATTTTATTAAGTCATGACATAAGGCATTAGAAGTATGAGTATCTACTGATTTCATCAGATTATACTCTCTAGTGTTGCGAGACGGACTCCGAATATTCTTTTGGAGATTATCTACAATGTGTCATACTTAACAATTTGAAGTTCACACTAATGATTTTCAAGCCCACTTCTTGAACTTATCATTAATTTTTGCATAGTTCGTTACAACATAACCATGATGGTGTGTGGTTTACCAAAGCGTAAATCAATAATCTCTGGTTTACCCAAGTAGGTAACTAATGGCTAGAAGAGAGTTCGATGTACTCGAACTCGATGGCCACAACCACCCTACCTGGGCCATGGACATCAAGATCTCCCTTACGTCCCATGGGATAGTGCGTGCCATCCAGAACCCGGAGGACTCCCTTCTGGCTGGAGTCACACCGCTGAGAGAAGAGAAGAAATATGTTGCCTTGTACATTCTAAGGCACCATATCCACCTGGATCTTAAGTCTGCGTATTTGGAGGAGTAATCCCCATTTACTTTGTTTCAGGCCCTCAAGACGAGATATGAAAAGCAGAGGGCGGTTGTCCTGCCCGAAGAACTTCATGATTGGACTCATCTTCGATCCCAGGACTTTAAGTCCGTCGAGATTACAATCATGAGCTTCATAAGATAAGTTCTAAGTTGCACTTTTGCGAGAAGGAACCTACAGATGCGAAAAAGATAGAAAAAACTCTATCCACTATGCTCCCATCTGAAAGGCTCCTCCAGCAGCAATACCGTGCTCGCGACTACCAGGTCTATTCATACCTTATTCATATCCTACTTCAGGCTGAAATGCATGATGAGCTTCTTGCTAAGAATGGCTCTCGGCGCCTAGTTGGTTCCCAACCTTTGCCGGAAGTTCATATGAATGTCGCAAACGGAAGAAAGTTTGGTGGCGCCTTCAACGGTAACCAACCGAACTTCAAGGGTAAGCGTAAGCACAACCGGAACAGGAAGCCTCGAAACTCAGACTGTAGGAAAGGCACCGCAAAGCCAAAGTATGACAAAACTAGGCTTTGTGACAAGTGTGGATGTTACACGCACCCTACTAACAAGTGCAAGACCCCAAAGCATCTGAAAATTCTCTACCAGCAATCCCAAGGACGGAAAGTACCTCAAGGGAAAAGGTTTGATACTAACTTCAACCTTCATCCGAATGGCACCAATGGAGCTGGTTGTTCACAAGATGTCCCTCTTGGACCTAGCAACACCATGACTCTCCAGCCGTCCGAGGATTCTATGAGCACGGAGGACATGATCGTTGAGTATACCTCAAACGATGTGTTTGGAGACTTTGACTAGTCCCATTATCTCCTTTGTGATCAATTTAATCATGTCCTTTTGTGATGTTGTAACAGAACATAAGTATTGTATATCACAATACATTGTATCAGCACTCTGATAAAAAAAGATTGTATGTATTCTATATATTTGAGAGAAGATTTCCATTGCGAACTCTAGCTCGATATATAGATTTTTACGGGACTCAATCCGATGGATGAGGAACAAGTAATTGAAAAATACCCTCTCTATTGTTTGGATTGTACTACACGTGCATCCAACCCATAGCAAATGTTGCATATAAAGAAATTACATCGGTCACAAGTTGCATGAGTCCAAATTCCCTCGGTCATCAGACTTTGTGTGCACATTGTGCCACACAGGGAAGCTAATTTTGAGGCATTCACACCTCAAAATACAAGTTGGACCGCTTCAGTTCCTTGAACACATCCAGGGAGTCATTTGTTATTCCCCAACTATTGTGTGGATCTTTTAAGGTATTCTTCATGGTTCTCAATTATGCATCTATACGATGCTCATACATGTGTTTTCTGTCCACATGAAACCATGTATTTAACATGATAATGAGGGAAGTAATCAAGTTACAGGCCCATTATCGAGAAAAGTAGAATTTGACAAATTCGCAAGGAAAATGTTGCAGAATTCTCCTCATGTGCCTTCAATGAATATTGCATGGCCATACGGATTGAAGTTCAGCACTCTATCCCATACATCCTCACTCATAATGGTTTGGTTGAATCCCTGAATAAGAGGATCAAGATCATTGCATGACTTTTGTCGATGAAATGCACTACCAACTTGACGTTGGAGTCATGGAGCTTTACACACTGCTCAATGACTAACTGCATATCGCAGTACTCCTCCTCTATAATTGATACGTGGAAATCCTTCGAGCATTTCCCATCTGCGTAAGTTTGGAAGCGCTTCACGCGTACCGATCTCACCACCACAACATACATCATTGGGCCCACATACTTGGGATCTATGTGGGGTATAGATCTCCGTCGAGCAACATGTACCTTGAACCCCTCATTAGGGATACATTCATAGCCCAGTATGTTGATTGCTTATATTGAATGATGGATTATTTCCAGGCATTAGGGGGAGACATCATGTACCACACAAAATGCCAGGAAATCATTTGGACTCCACGTTCCACCTTATATCCACGTATTCAAGAATTTGGACTACGTCCGGAATTCACATATTTGCAACATATTGCAAATAACCTGCCAGATTCATTTACTGATCTCAAAGGTGTTACAAAATCCTTTAGTCCGGCTAGAAATGGGCCCAAAAGAGTGGAGGTACCAATAAAAACCACTCAACTCTCCATACCTGATAAGAGGGGGAGTAATACAGCCTCTAACCAGGATCTAGCTTCCTCCAAGAAACAAAGGAAATCGAGGAGATATCCTCTAAATCAGTAAATGCAAGTCAACCTAGCGTTGACAAACACCTTATGGGTAGTATACACCCAGTGGAAGGGAAACCTCAACAACCAAGCTTCAGCTTGCACACACTGGCTGGGACATCGGAACACCTGGACTCACACGTATTGGGAAATCACGAAGAGTCATCATAGGTGGATGTGACTTCCTCTAACTATATTGATTCTGGATAATCATACAACAAAAGCCTACAAATGTCGAGAAACATTTCTCTTGTATGATTGCAAAAACCTTCACAATGATTCAGATCCATAGACCATGGCCATGGCAGAGTGTAAACCACTCACTCGGACTGAAACAATCAAAGGGTGCAATCCAAGCAGAAAATAGCCTCGCTCTTCCAGCTAAATTCCCTACATGGGATTCAACATGTTTTCTTCTAGAAATAGAATGAGAACAAGGTGGTGAGAAAGCAAGGCTTGTAGCACAAGGTCAGGTTTCCGTAGAGATCCAAGACCTACTCTCCAGACATGAGTGGAATCCTCATTTTCCGATACCTATATCGTTGGCAGTATAAAGTCATCTATTTGTGCAGTTGATAGATGCAGTGACTACATAGCCATGTGGATCACTATATTCAGACATGTATGGTTCCAAAAGGAATCTCAATCCGAATCAAACTACAAATGCAACATGATTGTGTAAAATCAAGGAGTCACTACATGGCTTATTGTTGTCGGCATATTTTGGTACAACCGACGTAGTGAGTTCCTTATACACAAGGAAAACTCCTACAATGATGATTACCCATGCGTGTTTGTCATGCTCAAGGATCACTCCTACAATGACGAAGCATGTGATCATCTAAAAGACGGAATTTGAGATGAAGAATTTGGATAAAACCAAATAGTTCTAGAGACCACAACTCGAACTCCTCCACTCAAGTATTATGGTACACCAAGTTGCCTATATTATAAATATTGGAGAAACCTAAAATAGACAAGTCATATCCATCTCCCATGACCGGTTGTTCGATCTCTAGACGTAGAGAAAGATTCACTCAAACCACCGAATGATTTAGAAGGGATGTTGAGACTTGAAGTTCCATATCCCAGTGCCATTAGACCCACCAACACAATTGGTTTGGAATCGAGAATATCTTTCGGTATCTCCAAGGCACCACACATTATTTGATATGTTCATGTAATTTCAGAGAAATCTAAACTCCAATATCATCAAAATACACTGATGTTGGCTACTTGAATGATCCCTATAATGTGTAACTACATGGTAGAAGTGTCACTCCATTGATGTCTTCGAAATAGACTTCGGTGACTACACCTACCAATCATTCTGAGATACAAAGCCACATTTCCATATGTAGCTTTACAGAATGATAAACCACATACATGAGTCATGCGGTATTGGTTCTCTTAAATCATCGACCATTATCTATATAGATAATGTTGCTTGTGTTGCATAGATGTAAATAGGATACATCGAGAGCAATATCACTAAGCATATTGCCTCTAAATTGGTTTATCTTCATGAACTCCAGAAGAGTCAGGAAATAAACGTCTTGTGAGTCAAATCATGTGATAACCTCGCCGATCTATTCATGAAGTCTCTACCAACTTTCATATTCCATAAATATTTTTATGGAATTGGTATTTGACGGCTTCAGGATTTGCAAGAATTAGGG
Organism: Avena longiglumis; assembly: GCA_030063025.1. Taxonomy (NCBI): domain Eukaryota; kingdom Viridiplantae; phylum Streptophyta; class Magnoliopsida; order Poales; family Poaceae; genus Avena; species Avena longiglumis. The sequence continues at coordinate 578,149,361 of CP125974.1, read as the reverse complement.
GGAGTATAACCCTGGACTACTCCTATTCAAAGTATCATATTACACTCTTTTTCCCTTTATGAGTTTACTATCCATGTTCTCATCAAGGTTTTTAATGAGGTAATATCAACACAAGATCATATGTCATACTTTCTTTCTCCCCACCCGGGTTTTTAGGAAAGTATACACGACATATATATTGTCCTCTAAACTCTATGTGTTTTTCCCTTTTATAAGGTTTTTCTCATATGAAGTTAACAGAGAGGAAATAATTATTATATGCTGTATCGTTTTCTCCTTATTTTCCCACTAGGTTTGAAGGAGTTTTAACAGCATATCTAACCATTATATGTTGCATCATTTTCTCCTTATTTTTCCACTTGGTTTGAAGGAGTTTTAGCGACATATCATACACTACTCTCCTCATATTTTTCCCACAGGGTTTTTGGAGGAGATAATTCTAAAGATGATCGATCGCAAGGACATGGAAGGATTAGGGGAAGTGTTAGGATTTAATTAATAGATTAAATTAATTAAAGGGATAATCCTCCCATGTAATATTCCTATGTCGGTTGCAATATGGAACCGACTATCTCGCACCCCCTCGTACAGACGTGTCTCTTCGCTCGCGTTCCTTCCCCTTGTATATATACTGAGATCATCAATGAAATAAAGAATGGTTGAATCATTTTGCTTGTGTCTCTCGCTTCTACTTCTAACACCTTATCAGCACATAGACTCTACCGACGAGAAGAACTGTATTTTCTACTCTCTTTTGTTTGTTTGTTTGTTTGTTTGTTTGTTTGTTCTCTGCACTATTTTGAAATTTTGTTCAGGTCAAAACTTTAACTCATTAGGCAGCCAAGTTTTTCGAAAACTCCAAACAACAGGTCGAACGGCTAGCTTTGCTCATGTATCAAAGTGATACATAGATTCATCCTTGAGTCTCAAATTTAATTCGCTAGCTGATCCCTTTGGCAAAGACTCATCAAAATCTAGCACAAATGACAGAGACGACACAAGTAGTATATCAAAGACTTTGCGTTTATTTTCATTGGAAAGGACAAGTTCAGTTTACAAACCTCCTTGCACCAATTGTGGCTTATCCCTCTTTCACTATTATAATTTTCTCGGGGAACCTCCTGGATGGAAGTCCATACAAGTCCACTAGCTAGAATTAAAAAAATGATTTTCAGCTCAAAAAAAATTAAAAAAATGATTCGAAATAAGAAATTTTGATCATGTCAAAACCTAAACTCATCAAGCAACCGATTCTTTCAAAAACGCCAAACAATGTCTGGGCTAGCTTTGCTCATGTATCAAAGTTGATGCATGGATTCATCCTTGAGTCTCAAATTTTATTCGCTAGTTGATCCCTTTCGCAAAGATGCATCAAAATCTAGCACAAATGACAGAGAAAGCATAAGTAGTATATCAAAGACTTTGCTTTTATTTTCATTGAAAAGGACAAGTTCAGTTTACAAGCCTCCTAGGAGCTTTGCTTTTCGTGCACAAATTGTGGCTTATCTCTCTTTCAATGTTATAATTTGCTCGGTGAACTTCCTGGATGGAAGTCCAGACAAGTCCACTAGCTAGAATAAAAAAAGGATTCGAAATAAGAAATTTTGGTCATGTTAAAAACCTAAACTCATCAAGCAATCGATTTTTTTCAAAAACACCAAACAATGTTCGGGATAACTTTGCTCATGTATCAAAGTGCGTGGATTCATTCTTGAATCTCAAGTTCAATTCGCTAGCTAGCACAAAATGCATTAAAGTTTTGCACAAGGGACAGAGACGGGACAGGCAGTAGTATATCAAATCAGCAAATACAGTATCCTCACACTAATATGAGTCCTTCATTTATAACATTTTCAGCCTTACAGTACCCTCACATTAATATATAGCCCTTCATTTATTCCAAGTGCTAACATCAATTGCAGTAGAATTCTGTCATAGTCACAACGGAAAATACCGACGACCACTCACTAGTGCACACACTGGCCTCTAACACCGGTTCGGACCAGCCTCTAACAGCGGTTATAGAACCGTTGTTGGGGGTTCGGTGTTAGAGCCCCCCATTTAACAGTGGTTCGTATTAACAGCGATTCTTATACGAACCGCTGTTAAAGGGTGGCGCACGTGGGGCTGCCGTAGCGCTCAGGGGCCCCCCTTTAACACCGGTTCGTAACAGGAACTGGTGTTAATTGTTCTCTGCCGCAGCAAGAAAAATGCATAAATCTCTGCCGCGGCAGAGTTCTGCCGTCGCCCCGTTCTGGGCGTATTTCTGCGGCGCGACGGAGACGGGTAGGGGGGAGGGGGGATCGATCGGGAGAGGTATACACATACATCGTCGGTAAATACGAGTACATGAATAATTAAGCAACTATTATTATACACAAACATCGTTATTGTGGTATTCTCCGTACACGTTGAAAGCATCAAGTACAAGACAAACACGTTCAAGCATATATACAATATAACATCTTCATACACATTCATTTTGATGGATATCTAAAGAGTTCTCCGCCAGACTTGACGACCTCATCAAGTATGAACCTCGCCAATTCCTCTTGAATGGCTCGTATGCGGTCAAATGGTAGGAGTTGGTCCCGCATCCGTTCTATCTAAATATATATAAAGAATGGGGTCAATATATATATATATATAAGAATAAAACTCAACACAATTAATGGTAATAAAATAATGTTGTGTACTTTGTTTACTTATTCTAAATTGTTCTAGTGCGGCTTGGCCCGTCGCACATATCGTATTGCGAATGAACTCGCAAACATAGTATCCACATAAGTTATTGCTGGGTCCCTGGTACGTGCACTTACGAGAATAGAGAGTTCAATCAAAATAATAATCAATAAAACATGATATAATAGAATTGGAAGCAGAATCAAAGAGATACGTAGACCTACCTAGCTAGTATTGTTTACATTTTGGTCTACAAATTTTAGTTCTTCTAACCATTCACCCACGGCCCTGCCCGTGAACCTTTTCCAAACCCTGTCCGGCAAAAAAAAATGGATAAAGGAGCAATTAATTACTTGTTGTCACAAAATTTGCCGATCTAGTGCGATAATATGATTGAAATTACCTCTAGAGCATCTCTTTAAAGTCTGCCCATAGTTCTTGGTCTTTTCGTAACGAGTACATGACAAGGACTTTTTCTGAATCAACTTGAATGACTAGCAGAATAAAGTGGAACCTACGCAAGCATAACTCATCATCAGTTACACTTAACATCGAGTAAGCCGAAACAGAATGTGTACAAGAGAGGGTAACAGTACTCACGAGAAGTTGTAAGGCAAAAGTATTTCCCTTTTGGTTTGTTGTCTCAGTAAAGACCTTAGCAAGAAATCTTCTGTTTGCCTGTAGCTGGCAGGAGTTAAGTGGCATCGTTTACCCTTCTCATTCTAAGGATGCATAGGCTCTTCAGGGTCTTTCATACGTTGATGGTCCTGCCGTGCTTCCGGCATATCTTTTGTCTTTTCATACACTCCTAGGAAGCCTAGCAGGTTCAAGCAAACATTCTTCATCATGTGCATCACGTCGATTGAAGAGCGGACCTCTAGGACTTTCCAATAGGGTAGGTCCCAAAATATAGATTGCTTCTTCCACATGGGCGCGTGTCCGGCATCGTCATTCGGAACAGATTGACTGTCAGGACCTTTTCCAAAGATTACTTCTAGGTCCTTTACCATACCAAATACCTCCTCACGGGTACGGAGGACAGGCTTCCTCCGGGGTTCTGCCAGACGTTTGAAATGCTTGTCTTTCTTTCTTACGGGATGCAGGTTCGAAAGAAATCCACGATATCCTAGGTACACAACCTTCTTACATTTATCCAAATATACACTTTCAGTCTCATCTAAACAATGCGTGCATGCTTTGAATCCCTTGTTTGTCTGCCCTGAAATATTACTAAGAGCATGACGAAAAGCAACGCTCGTAGGTCAAATGGCTCCCCTTTGTGCTCATCCCACATACGTACACCTGGTTTGGCCCACAGCTGTAAAAGTTCTTCAGCTAATGTCCTTGGATACACATCAATGTCGTTGCCGGGTTGTCTCGGGCCTTGGATGAGCACTGGCATCATAATGAACTTTCTCTTCATGCACAATCAAGGAGGAAGGTTATAGATACATAGAGTCATAGGCCAGGTGCTGTGACTGCAGTTCTGCTCACCAAAAGGATTCATGTCATCTGTACTTAGACCAAACCTTAAGTTCCTTGCATCACGTGCGAAGTCCGGGTACTCTCGCTCGACTTTTCTCCACTGTGACCCATCAGCGGGGTGTCTCAACATCGCGTCTTTCTTACGGTCTTCCATGTGCCATCGCAACAACTTGGCATGCTCTTCATTTCTGAAGAGACGTTTTAACCGTGGTATTATAGGAGCATACCACATAACCTTGGCAGGAACCTTCTTCCTAGGGGCCTCGCCCTCAACATCGTCATGATCGTCTCGTTTGATCTTATACCGCAGTGCAGTGCATACCGGACATGCATCCAAATTCTCGTACTTCTCACCGCGGTAGAGGATGCAGTTATTAATGCAGGCATGTATCTTTTGCACGTCTAATCCTAGAGGATAGACAACCTTTTTTGCTTGGTATGTACTGTCGGGCAATTCATTATTTCTTGGAAGCAGATTCTTCATTTTTACCAACAACTTTGAAAATGCGCTGTCAGTCACACCGTTCTCTGCCTTCACAGCAAATCCAGTGTGGTACCTAGCTTTTTGTGGCCAACTTCGCAAGTTGGGTACAACAATGTTTTGTGATCCTTTAACATCTGCTCCAGTTTCTCCTTCTCATTTTCAGTTTCACATTCTTCCTTTGCATCAGTAATGGCCCGACCAAGATCGTCATCAGCGGGCTCATCTGTTGCCTCTTGATCTTTATTATCTACCACCGTTGCAGTATCATCGTATTCAGGATACATATTATAATAGTTGTCATCATCCTCTTCTTCTTTGTTGTCTTCCATCACAACCCCTTTTTCTCTGTGCTTGATCCAACAATTATAGCTGGGCATGAAACCAAATCGAAGCAGGTGGGCGTGAATGGTTCTGGTATTTGAGTAGTCTTTCTTATTCTGACAGTGAACACACAGACAACATATAAAACCATTGTGACCACGGTTCGCATTAGCCACAACGATAAAATTTTGGAGGCCCGTAAAGTACTCGAAAGTGCGTCGGTCATCGTACATCCATTGTCGGTTCATCTGCATTATATAGTACTATATCAAAAATTAATAGGAAGATGACCACTTATATAGTACATCAATGACACATGAAAGGATAAAGTTGCCAACCTCGACTGAGAAGGAAAGAGCAACGAGAAAACTTAATTTGAGCTCTCGGGCATTTCACCGAATATCTCTTGTGCATAGGAAAAAAACACAAACTAGCACACCTCTCACCCTCTTGCTAAGCTCCAAAATGAGAGAGTGAAAAAATGAGAGAGAGGGGTGTGGACTGCGGTCTGTTATATAGGCGCACCCCTTTAACAGCAGTTCAAGCCACGAACCGGTGTTAAAGGGGGGAGGGGCTGCGTGGGCCACTGGTGCAAAGCCTTTAACACTGGTTCGAGCCACTCGGGTGCTCTTTTTGCTCTATGGACCACGCTGGTACGGACGCCCTCTTTAACACCGGTTCGTAGCATTTCCGACCTCAACCAAATGCCTCGTTTTCACTAGTGACTATTTCTACCTTAGTTCACTGTCACCGGCCACTCCACTTGCAAGCATGCACAAGACATACAGGGAAATGTAAGTATAGTTTCTCTTAGGGAAACGATATATTTCTTTTCATTGAAAAAGGGAAAGCTCAGTTTACAAGTCTCGTAGGAGCTTATTTGTTTTTCATGCACCAACTGCCGCTCAACTCTTTCAATATTAATTAATTTGCTCGTGGAACCTCCTCGATGGTCCAGACAAGTCGACTAGCTAGCTAGCTACACGTACAAGAATAATAATAAAAGGTTCTAAATAAGAAATTTTTGTCAGGTCATAGCCTAAACTCATCAAGCAATCAAATTTTTCGAAAACTTCAGACAACATTCGAGCTTGCTTTGCTCATATATCAAAGTGCATGGATTCATTCTCAAATCTCACATTCAATTCTCAAATCGCATGGTATCCCGACAGCACAGCAGAACAAGCAGGAAAAGAAAGTATAGTTTATCTTAGGGGAACGATATGCTGTGTACAACAATTATCTAAAGAAGAACCCAACAAGAGCAGGCTAGCAGCTATTCAATTCTTCAAACAGCTTGCAAGAAAGGCATTGTGATCTTATAGCATTGCTCCCAAATTCTATTTTTCGGGGAGCTCCCCCAACCAGCAGGGAGTGTATGGGAAAGACTCTGTTACCAATTTATTGAAGAAACCACGGTCAGGATCACAATAGAATTTTGGGAAAAGTTTGCCCAAATCTTGAAGCTTTGAGCTAGACCAATGATAGGATAGCACTCTGTCATATAAACCCAACAACACAACCTCTTTGTAAGGATGAAATCCAAGGAAATCAATACACTTAGAGTAGCTCCTACTACTTCCAGGTTCAAAGATATTATCGTTATCAGAGTCCCACTCAAATTTCTCTGCGACTGTTGCTCCAAATTTTTCCATTTCTACCATTGCTTCCTTGTTTTCCTCCAAAACAGAACCATTTTCATCTCCATCTCGCTCTCGCTGATAGTCAAATTCTTGCAAGATCCAAGGTCCATCACATGGTTCGTCGTAGTTGAGATTTGGTAGGATGGGGTAAATGTCTCTGTCATGCTTCAACACCCACTCGTTGAGGTCATTAAGGAACCAAACCTGAAGTTCGGTACTTGACAGATAGTGTAGTGATGCGCAATATATCCCCTTGATTGATTTTCCAATATAAAATTCAAAACGATCTCGGGGGTTGTCTTTGGGCAAACTTACTGGTGGCAATCTTATTACTCGATACGTATTATCTGACAGTGATATCCTGCAATAAAAATTAAAATAAAGCTCAAAACCAAAACCAGAATGAACTACGATGATCAAGGAGTTGAGTTTGTATACCTCAAAACAAAACAGTCGGAGCAACATACATAAAGTGCTTCCCTCCAGTAGGCACACTGATACGCATTGGAAAACTGGTTCGAACCGACCATGCTCGGTAACATCCCTGCAGCCTCCCCTTCCCGACAAAATGTCCTCTCCTCCCACGAACAAGTCGTTGATGAAAATACAGGAAGGGTCAATGTATACGGCGGCCATTCAAGTTCCTGACATTCGTTGTTCTGCTTGTAAGGAACTGTGGGCACTATGAGCACATCAAAATAGTTGGGCGACAGGATGGGGTCAAACACGAGGTACCAATGTGTGCTAAAATCCATGTCTGGTGGTGGTTGGGGCATGTCTGGGGCAGGGGGCAAGGGCGCCCACTGCCGTGTAGCAGGATTAACCACGCAGTGACGGAGCAAAACTAGGCCATTGCAGTGATCAAGTACTCTGGGATATGGCACAAAGTCGTAGTCGGGATGGCAGGCAGCCAAGGTGTAGTAGAGCCGGCCGGAGATGGCTGCGCCCGTCGTGGGGCGGGAGAGGAACTGTGTGGTCCATATGTCATGCAAGTTGAGGAAGATGCCGTCCAAGGAGAGTGGAAGGAGGTCTGCACGCAGCAGGCGGTGACCGTCAACGACACGTCGCCATGATTTGCAAACACGGCGGGACGCGGCAAGGCCGCGCGGCGCGAGGCGGCGGAGGACATCCGCCAGCATGTCGTCAGGCAGAGACGGCGTCAGGTACATAGATCCAGTCCCTGGATAAGCCCCAGGGCACGGCAGCGGCAAATGGCAGACCACATGATAATGTCCTCTTCCTCCGCCGAGAATGCTCCTGGGGTTGAATAACGCTTGCAGGACGAGTGGCGGGGGAAGGAGGCACTGGATCTGGATGACGGGGATAGGGCAGCTATAGGCAGAGTCATCATCATATTCATCCTCCAATATGAGTTCCTCATCCTGAGCAGCCTCTTCAGTGAACCATGAAACAAAATGTGGGATAACCTTGTCTCTGATGGTACATCTGACAAATAAGAAGGCACATTTAGAAGCAGGGGACAAAACTAAGCATGGGACTGCAGAAAATACAATATAATACATATGAGGGCACCCATACCCAATATCATAATCTTGTTCCATTTGGTTCTGCAACCGTTCAGCCTGTTGAAAAGGGAAGAAGCATGGAGTCATGTTCATGCAGAAGTTTAAAACATATACAAAAGGGAGAAACTCACTGCATCCTCGTCAATTCCCTCGTCATCACCAGGAACTTGAGGTGGGCTGAAGAAATTAAAGAAGCTCTTGTAAGTTTCAGTTTTTATGTTAGGTTTAGCATTCTTTGACCCCTTCTCTAGCCTCTTTTTTAGAACTTTTTGTGTCAAGCACTTCCAAGGATACCATTCGATTTCCGTACTGGAAAACAAAACATTCCCAAATGGTAATATTAGCGAAATCATATACCCATTCAAAACGAACAGATGAGTTGAGATATGAAAATTGTAATTAATTACCCAATGGCTTTCTCTAGAATTGGTTCATCTTCATCAATCATCTGATAGGTTTTCGTAAGCACCGCGTTCTTGAAGAATGGGTTAGTATCAAAGTGAAATTCAAGTTTGAAACCCTTTGGCTCAGTTATTCTGAACCACTTGATGTCCTTGAGATACTTAAGAGCTTCCAATCTCTTTCCTACAGATAAACCAAGATCATTAATAACCAGCCAAAATAAGGAATTATGTAGAAATAGGCATAAACACGGCACGTAAAAGAAAGTGTTAGCAGTTCAGACACAGAAATGTTTTTTACAGATATAAAAGATCTCACCTCCTCAGGCAAGCTTTCATGGTTCTTCATCGCATTAAGCCAGAAATCTGACACACCTTTTTCCTCTGCAAGAACATAATATGAACATAGTCAAAATACAGTAATGGGCTATGTTCCTTCTTCATTATATCGATGTCCACTGAACATGGAACTACTCAAATATCTCAAGTACAGGAGGAATATTCACCTATAAGATCTTTAGCAGTTTCATCTGAGCCTTCTTTGGTGACACCTTCTACCTCAACCACATCCTTGACAACATCATAACGCTATCAAATTTGAGGAGCAATAAATCTATCGAATGGTTCAGGTACACGACATCAAATGATACAACAAACATTGAAGGGAAGAAACATCAGCATTGTATGGGCCATACACCATAGAAACGAAATATCGTCTATATGCTAATCAAGCTTTGTGGCCATGATAGAGGTAGAACTTGTGGCACCAGTCCAGGGAGTTAAAAGGTGAATTTAATGATCGGAAAAAAGCATAGCAATAGCAAGGCACCATAAGAAGTTCACCTTTGGGTATAGTGGTTCGTACATCTTATGATACTTAGCTTCAAGTGCGGCTCTCTCCTCAAAAAACTTACCCTCAAGGTCATCAAGTTGGTCTGACAAATGTCGGTAAGTCAGGACAAGATACAACTAGATTATTCCAGAATCCAAACATTTACATCGTGGTTAATAAGTACAGAATTGATTAATATGATAAACAATCAAATGAATAGTAAATTCGTGATAGAGTTGGACATCACCAAGGTGGTGGATATTTGCACATTTGCACAAAGTATAAATAGAGAAAACTCATGCACACAGACACACAGGTATGAAGGAAATACTATCACCAAATCAAGGAAGAAATTTCAAGTAAAAGATAAGCCTTCTATCATACATATATATAAAAAGTCCCGCCCAACCCCAACATCGCATCGTTTGTGTCTGAAAACAGTTTATGGCAGCCACAAAACAAGATTAGGCACCACAATAGCATCCAGTGGATCATGAACAATACACTAGAGTAATAATAAGTGAGCGCACACAAACAGAGTTGCTGGAATTATCACACAATCTGTGATGAACAAAAATTACAGCACTGCAGTAGCCCAGCAAGTAAGCAGCCGTGTATCCTAATTTCACAGTGTAGATTTACAAATATCTCGCGGCTGTACAGACCAGACTGTACCGTGTACACAGCGACATCAAAATCAAGGAATCCATGGTTTACTAGATACAACTAATGTTGCGGGCTCAGGAAAAGCCCCTGTACCGAAGAATGCTAAAACCACCATATAACAACAGCAACACTGCCACAGAAACGAGAGCGGCCTGCTATACCTGGATCTCCCTGAGCGCTTCCACAGCGGTTGCTGACCTTGGGCACGAGATTCTCGAGCACGTCCGTGTGTCGCGCAGCCAATCCCTGGAGAGTGTTCTGCACAAGCGCGACACTGAATCAAAATCAGATAAATGCTTCAAAAACCTCTTGAAAATCGACTCCATGAGGCAAGGGCAGAAAAAAAAATCTGAACATAACAATTTGAAGTATGGATGTTCACAATAACAAGAATGGAACTGCAAATTTTTCATATTAGTGAGAATATCTCTAGTTATTGCAAGAACAAAGGGAAAAGTATAGTACTACCTCTGCCGTTTCCCTTTTTAAGTGAGAAATGATGCCACCATTCTGTACTTGCAACAAGAATTGACGCTATAGCTTTTCCTGCTTGTTCTTTATTTTTCAGACCTACATATATCATCTAATCTAAATTGGGGAAAATCAGAAGGAAAAAAGATTAAGCACTCTGTCTGCACTCACGGTCTGAAACTTCTAAATTCTTTCTGAAATTCGAATGATGTTGGAGTGGGACTACGGGCAGGCGCTGCAAGGATGCTACTGATGCTTCTGCTGCTACGGTGTCGTCGTTCTTGTCGGAATATGGATGATCTGCCGCCGGCCGAGGCAAGCCCGCGAGGGGGGATAGTTTTGGAGCACGGCCGTGGTGGGTGGGTGGGTGGGGGAGGAGAGATCAGGTGCGGGAAAGGGCGCTGGATCGCGAGCAGCGAGCTCGCCGGCGGGCGAGTCGCGGCGGCACGACCGAACGGCGCTTCGGCGGCCGAGGTGTCGAACAGAGGAGATTTGGACGAGCTGAGGAGGTGCGGTGGCAACCCCAGCTAAAGAAAGATGGTCCGGTGGAAGCCCGAAGCCCCCCGAACTAGTACCGCAGGCCACATTTTGTTGGGCCTGCAGGCCGTCTTTTCCCCAAACCCACCGTCGTCCCCATCCAAACAGAGTTACAGCCAGTTATTACCGAGTACAAGCACTCGGAGAAACATGTCCAAACCGAGACAGCAAAGAGCAAGCTCTCCCAAACGAAAACAAAAAAGGCTGAGAGATGAGCAAAGAGCAAGCTCTCCCAAGCAAAAACAAACAAGGCAGAAAGACGAGGAGGAGATCCGGCGGGCCGTCTTCAGAAGTTGTCGAAGAACCATTCCTTCTCCCACTGCTTATAGAGCAGGTATGAGAGTTGTAAAACCGCTAGGAATTTAAAAGACAAGTCGGACACACATGGAGGAAATAACTTCTTTATCACCGTCTTGCTGCGAATGGTCCAGAGAGTCCTCCTTCCTCCTCTCTAAGCTAACTATTAAGCTGATGGACAAGCGTAGACGTGCCTTCTTCTGGACTGCTGACCGACTCATGTTCAGGTGCTCAGTGTCTTGTCGCCTGGGACAAAGTTTGCTCCCCTAAGAATCTCGGAGGTCTTGGTGTTAAAAACATTAACTCACAGAATATTTGCCTTTTGCTGAAATTTTGCTACAAGTTCCTTCACGCTGATCTTCTCCCGTGGAGAGACTGGCTCATCCACCACTCCCCCTTCCACCCTCTCCACCAACAAAACAAAACTTACTTAGGGAAAATTATTGCTAGCCAGCTCCCCCTACTTTCCCAGATTACGCAGTGTGTTGTCCACAAAGGCTCGTCCGTTCTTTTTTGGCAGGACAGATGGCTCCTCTCTGAACCTCTACATATAGCCTATCCTGCCCTATACTCCCACCACACCCAGCAGCGTTTGTGTCGATGTTTTGCATAATGGATTTCGGGGCGGCTGCGTAATCGACTAACTACTGCTCGCCTCTTTGTCTTCCTTGTTGCAGGGTGTTACGCTATCCGAGGCCGGACTCCGCCTTCTCACAGGTGCCAAACAAGGTCAAGATTTTCGTCTGGTTACTCCACCTCGACGGCTTAACACCAGGCCAACTTGAAGCACAAGAACATCATCGACAACGACTCACCCACGATGCGGCCTGCTCACCGAGGATAGGGATCATCTATTCTTCCTCTGCCCAACCGCCGTCGCCGTATGGGGCAAGATCGGTATCACACCCAGGCACTCCCCCTTCCCGCAGCTCTGGACGACTACACTACCACAACATCTACCGGAACCCGCATGGCCCTCTATGCTCATGATCATCCTATGGAAGATCTGGGATGCACGCAATGCGAAAGCATTCAGGCAACACGATCAGTCTTGTAATGAAACTATTAGAAACATAATATCCGACCTTACTATTTGGACACACCGTTTTAGACGAACGGACCTAAAGGTGGCTGCCGCTGCTTGGCGCGACCACCTATCCCTCTGTAATATGTAAAACATTATTTTGAAGAAAATTCAGGTGGGGATCCTCTCCCCCGCGGTGATTGCCTCAAAAAAAAAGGCAGCGAACACTAGCCAGAAGATGTGTCGCCCCTTACGAGCTCGGTCCGCGCGTTGTCAAAACCTAAACTCATCAAGCAACCTTTTTTTTTTGAAAACTACAAAGGACCGCTCCGTCTCTCCTTACTGCTGTAACAAGTGAATGGATTTATTCTTGTACTCAAATTCAATTAGCAAGCTGATCCCTTTCACAAAGATGCATCAAAATTTAGCAAAAAAAAAAATACATAGACGACACAAGCATATCAAAGTAGTATTTAGCACAAAAGCTGGCACGGCAACGGAAACATATTTTAACATTACCCAGGGAAGAGTCTGGACCGCGGATCACTTAGCAAAGTGTAATCTCTCACACGGTAACAAATGTGTTTTATGCAATTCAGCAAATAAAAATATTTACCATATGTTAATTGGGTGTGTTTTCACCAACATAATTTGGAGAAACATACTTCGCTAGACAAACCCGCAACAAGTTACTCAATGGAAATCTCGCTCCGAGAATGGTGGACATAGAGAAGACTGAGCCTACCTCAACAAACCGGCGCAAAATTTAGTTTGCCAGTAATGTTGGTCTCATGGTCGGTGTGGACGGAAATAGTTAGCACCTTCAAGCCAATAGATGTATACTCATCGACCATTTAATCTGTTTTGGCTTGCATGTGTTGAACCAACTCAGGTCATCTAGCCTTCTTGTCTCAGTTTTCTGTCCATTTAATCTGTTTGCTTGTAGGCCATTTACAAGGTCTCCTATTTGTTTGCTTGTAGGCCATTTACAAGGTTAGACTCAGCGTACCTAAGTCAAATATTATCCCAAGTGCTAACAGCAATCGCAGCAGAATTCTGTCACGTACGGTCCCAAGGGTATACCTACCACCAATAATTTGTAGCTTAGTACAGTATGACGAACCACTCCACTTGCAAGCATGAACAACAGAACCAGCAGGAAATGTAAGTATGGTTTATCTCAGGTAAATGATATGTTTTGTACACAAATATCAAAAAGGAACATGACAAGAGTAGGCTACCTATTCAATTCTTCAAACAGCATGCAAAAAAAAAAGCATCTGATATTATAGCATAGCTCCCAAATTCTGTTTCTCAGGGAGCTCTCCCAACCAGCAGGGAGTGTATGGGAAAGACTCTGTTACCAGTTTATCAAAGAAATCACGGTCAACATCATAATAGAATTTTGGGAAAAGGTTGCCCAAATCTTGAAGCTTTGAGCTAGACCAATGATAGGCTAGCACTCTGTCCCATAAACCCAACAACACAACCTCTTTGTACGGATGAAATCCAAGGAAATCAATACACCTATAGTAGCTCCTACTACTTCCAGGTTTAAGGACATTATCATTATCAGAGTCCCACTCAAATTTCTCTTTTTCTACAATCGCTTCCTTGTTATCCTCCAAAACAGAACCATTTTCACCTGCATCGTGCTGATAATCAAATTCTTGCAATATCCAAGGCCCATGGCCAGTGGCGGAGCTTGAGAACAATTCCTAGGCGGGCCAGGCTAAAGGAAAACACAAAAAATTCTTCTCAAAGGTGGCCTCTTCCATGGCCGCTGGTTGTTCAGTTTGCAAAATGGAAGATTCAATTCAATAATACTACCTATACAGATGGAGCAGATGCTATAAACTTGCTAACTAAAAATCTGGGAAGATAAAGAAGATTTTCTGGTCAGAGTAATTGGAGAGGAGAAGGGGATCGATTTGGTCGCAGCGTTGGCTGCTAAAACTCTGCCGGCCTCGTCTTGTGCAGCCTTAGAGCATCTTCAACAGACGCGTCAAATGGCCCGCCCAGCTTTTGGCCAAAACTAGTAACCCCTATGCATCTGAGTCCGGCACACTAGCATGCCAAGAGGCGCGCGCACGTCGGTAGCGGGATGGTGCGTCTCCCAGAGGAGAGGAGGCTAGGGAGGCGTGTCTCCCAGATGCGGCGCACGTCATCGACGGCCAACACGTCGGAGTCAAGGTAGATGGACCAGGGTACGCAGGGCAGGAGCAGGTCGACATGCTGGTTCCGCACGTAGTTGAGCAGCGCATCGAGGGTGGCCCGCACGAAGGCCGAGATGAGCCTAGGCCCGGAATAGGGACTCCGGGCCGGGCAGGAGGCGTGCTTGAGGAGGGAGTAGATGGCCGCCATGGAGCCCTGCAGGTAGTGCGCGTCGAGGTCACGACTATGTGCACAGGCCCAGGGGCGCATACCCCGCCGCCGCAGCCAAGCACCCCTCTCCGTTTCGGTACTACGAGCGGAGCACATCACGTGAGCAGCGACACCGAGAGCCGCTAGCACCCTATGCACATCCCCAATCGATTGAGCTGCTTGTATATTGTTCAGTTTTTTAAAAAAGTTTATTTGGATGTGTTTGATCTTGTTCACTGTAAAACAGTTTTAGCGCGCCGCAATTTGACGCGTCTGTTGAAGATGCTCTAAGGCTGCACAAGACGAGGCCGGCAGAGTTTTAGCAGCCAACGCTGCGACCAAATCGATCCCCTTCTCCTCTCCAATTACTCTGACCAGAAAATCTTCTTTATCTTCCCAGATTTTTAGTTAGCAAGTTTATAGCATCTGCTCCATCTGTATAGGTAGTATTATTGAATTGAATCTTCCATTTTGCAAACTGAACAACCAGCGGCCATGGAAGAGGCCACCTTTGAGAAGAATTTTTTGTGTTTTCCTTTAGCCTGGCCCGCCCAGGAATTGTTCTCAAGCTCCGCCACTGGATAGGACACAAATTCGTAGTCCGGATGACGAGCAGTCAAGGTGTAGTCGAGCTCGCCGGAGACATTGGCGCCCATCGTGGGGCGGGAGAGGTACTGTGGACCATATGTGATGGAAGTTGAGGAAGATGCCCACCCAACGAGAGTGGGAGGAGGTCCTCACGCAACAGGCAATGGTTGTCAACAACGCGGCGCCATGACTTGCAAACACGGCGGGACGCAGCAAGGTCGCGCGGCGCGAGGCGGTGGAGGACATCTGCCAGCACGTCGTCGGGCAGAGATGGCACCAGGTACAAAGATCCAGTGCCTGGGTAAGCCCCAGGGCTTGGCGACGGCAAAAGGCAGACCACAGGATAGCGGCTTCTTCCTCCGATGACGATGCCCCTGTGGTTGAATAACCCTTGCAGGATGAGGCGCTGGATTTGGATGACTGGGATAGGGCAGTTAGAGGCTGAGTCATCATGATCTTTATTGTCCTTGTCTTCTTCATCCTCTAATTTGAATTCCTTATCCCGAGAAGCCTCTCCAACAAACCATGAAACAGAATGTGGAATAACCATGTCTTTGATAATACATCTGGCAAATAAGAATGTTAGGGGACCAAACTAAGCATTGGACTGCATAAAATACAATACAATACAATAGAATACATACGAGCGTACCCATACCCAATAGCATAATCCTGTTCCATTTGGTACTGCAACCGTTCAGCCTGTTGGAAAGGGAAGAAGCATTGAGTCATGTTCATGTAGAAGTTTAAAATATATATAAAAAGGCGAAACTCGCTGTATCCTTGTCATCATAAGGAACTTGAGGTGGACAGAAGAAATTAAAGAAGCTCTCGTAAGTTTCAGTTTTTGCATTAGGTTTAGCATTCTTTGACCCCTTCTCTGGCTTCCTTTTTAGCACCTTTTGTGTCAAGCACTTCCCAGGATACCATTCAATTTCCATACTGGAAAAGTTCCAAATGGTGGTATTAGCGAAATCATATACCCATTCAAAACAAAAGGATGAGCTGAGATATGAAAATTGTAATTAATTACCCAATGGCTTTCTCTGGAATTGGTTCATCTTCAGCAATCATCTGAAAGGTTTTCGTAAGCACTGTGTTCTTGAAGAATGGGTTAGTATCAAAGTGAAATTCAAGTTTGAAACAGTTTGTCTCAGTTATTTCGAAACACTTGATGTCCTTGAGATACTTAAGAGCCTCCACGTCCCTTTCCTACAGATAAATCAAGATCATTAATAATCAGCCAAAAGAAGGAACTATGTAGAAATAAGCCTAATGACGGCCCGTAAAAGAAAGTGTTAGCAGTTCAGACACAGAAATGCCTTTTACAAATACAAAAGACTTCACCTCCTGAGTCAAGCTTTCTTTGTTCTTCATTGCATTAAGCCAGAAATCTGACACACCTTTTCCCTCTGCAAGAACATATGATGAACATAGTCAAAAATCAGTAAGGGGTTATGTTCCTTTTTTATTATACGAAGTCCACTGACGATGGAACTAGTCAAATATCTCAAATACAGGAAGAATGTTCACCTATCTGAACTTTAGCAGTTTCATCTGAGTCCTCTTTGGTGACACCTTCTACCTCAACCACATCATTGACAACATCATAACGCTGTCAAATTTGAGGAGCAACAAATCACTCAGATGAAACATTGAAGGGAAGAAACATCAACATTGTATGGGACATACAACATAGAAACGAAATATCGTCTCTATGCTAATCAAGCTTTATTGCCACGATAGAGGTAGAAGTTGTGGCACCAGTTCAGGGAGTTAAAAAGTGAATTAGTGATTGGATAAAAAGCATAGCAATATTATAGTACAACAAAAGATAGCAAGGCACCATCAGAAGTTCACCTTTGGGTATAGTGGTTCGTACATCTTCTGATACTTAGCTTCCAGTGTGGCTCTCTCCTCAATAAACTTACTCTCGAGGTTATCAAGTTGGTCTAACAAATGTCAAATAACAGCTAGTAAGTCAGGACAAGATACAACTAGATTATTCCAGAATCCAATCATTTACATCGTGCTTCATAAGTACAGAACTGATAAATATGACAGACAATCAAAGGAATAGTAAATTGGTGATAGAGTTGGGCATCACCAAGGTGGTGGAATTTTGCACAAAGTATAAATAGAGAAAATTTACGCACACTGCCACACAGGTATGAAGGAAATACTATCAACAAATCAAGGAACAAAGTTTCAAGTAAAAGATAAGCCATCTATCATACAAATATCTATTAATTCCTGCCCTTTCCCCATATCGCATTGTTTGTGTCTGAAGCAGTTTATGGCGGCCACAAAACAAGATTACGCACCACAATAGCATCCAGTGGATCATGAACCATACACTGGAGTAATAATAAGTGAGCGCACAAGCGTCACACTGAATCAGTCACACTGAATCAGCACAGCCCCATTGAACAGAAACCCCGAAGCAACGAACAACCTAATTAAAAACAGGTAAATGCTTCAAAAAAACGCACCATAAATCATAATCGACTCCACAAGGCAAGGGCGGAGCTGGGATTTTCATAATGAGTATTTGAGGTCACACAAAAAAAATTGAACACAATAATTTGAACTATGGAAGTTCACAATAACAAGAATGGAACTGCAAATTTTTCATATTAGTGAGACATCTCTAATAATTAAACTGCATTGCAAGACCAAAGAGACAAATATAGTACTACCTCTGCTATTTCCGTTTTGGAAGCAGAAATGATGTCATCATCCTTTATTTGCAAGAAGAATTGATGCTACACTTCCATGCTTCTTCTTCGTTTTTCAGACCTACAAATCGTCTAATCTCAATTGGGGGAAATCAGAAGAAGAAGAAATAAAAGACTAAGCACTCTGTCTGCACTCACGGTCTGAAACTTATAAATTTTCGAATTCTGAAATTTGAATGATGTTGGAGTGGGACAGTGGGTAGGCGCTTCACTGTTGCTGATGATACAGTGCCGACGCACCTTCGTTCTTGCTGGAACACGGATGCGCTGCCGCCGGCCGCCGCGAGCCCGCGACTGGGGATAATTTAGGAGCTCGGTCGTGCGCTGCGTCGTGCAGCGCGTGGCAGGGGGGGTCAGGGGCGGGAAAGGGACTGGAACACGAGCAGGGAACTCGCCGGAGGGCGCGTGGCTCCGGCGGCAGGACCGAACGGCGCTCCGGCGGCTTAGGGCGAGGCGAGTAGCGGCCGGTGTGTCGAACAGAGGAGATGCCGGTGCGTCTAGGGCTGGCAATGGGGCCCCGAAACCCGCAAACCCGATGGATACCCGCCTTAAACGGGGAGGGCTTGGTAAAAAATTAGACCCGCCAAGATTAACGGGGCGGGTATGGGGGTGGCAAACCCATACCCGCAGACCCGCTCTAAGTCTTAATCATATCCCTAATAATTCTATGCCTAACCACACGTCCGACGCGGCCAAACAAACACACAACACACATCACATGCACGTGAAGGAATATACAGTCCTAGAGACAACACACACACACACGAACACGCCCATTTTCACCAACGCCATCCAATATCCCATCGTTTTCTTCCCGCATGTGCTGGTGTTTCTCCCGTCTCACGCGTTGACGGGTACCCGTTGGGGCCCCGAACCCGGCTGGGTCGCGGGTCTGGTAAAAAATAAGACCCGATAACTTAAACGGGGCGGGTATGGAGGGGCCGGACCCGGCCCCGAACCCGGCGGGTGCCATCCCTAGGTGCGTCATGGTAGCGGCATCGAACAAACTAGAAGAGCACAGTGGCAGCCCAAACTGTAAAATGGTCCGGTGAAAGCCCTAACTAGCATTTGGGCCCATGTTCATATAATTGCCCCATCTTCGTGACTATATACTGACATTACCAGCCGGTGGCCTATACTAAAAAAAACCACATAAAGCTTCGGGAGTCCCGTTTGGATGCAAATCATTATACCTGGGGTGCTCTGTTTGGTTTTTCTTTTTTTTCTGCGTGATCTACAGTTCGGTTTCACCTCGAATCAAAGCGTCTACGACACATTAAATTTTTTAAAATATCTTAAAGTGGATGCATTGGTCGTATCGCCGTTTGTCGTCCTCCAATTTGTCGTAGCGCGTTCTACGGCTCGGCTTTGCCTTGAATCAAGGCGTTTACGACGCATCAAAATATGAAAGTATAAGTATAGTAAGAAGCAAAGTATAACTGTGCTCAAAGTCGAAATATACGAAATTAAACTCTACTTAGAGCCAAAGTACGCGAAAGTACAAATATACTAAAAGTTAAAAGACACGGAACAACAATTGTACTAAGAAGCAAACTACATGAAGTACAAATATATACATATCCAAAGTACACGGAAATACAATTATGCTCACAGACTACAGCGAAAGTATGACTGTACTCAAAGTTGAAATACACAAAAATACAACTATACTTAGAGCCGAAGTACGGAAAAGTAAAAATGTAGTAAGAGTCGAAGTACGCAAAACAACAACTGTATTAAAAGACAAAATACAAGTTACTCACAACCAAAATACACGAAAGTATAACCATACCCAGAGCTACGTACATGAAACTACTACTATACTAAGAGCCAAATTACACAAAGTACAAGTATACTCACTGTCAAAGTACACAAAAGACAAGTGTGTAGAAATCCAAATACAAAGTACACTAAGAACCCAAAGTATAAAAAGTACAGAACTAAAGTAGTCTAAATTAAGAACACAATGGTTTGGAAAGTAAAAAAAAGTTGTTCAAAACCTATCAACATGGAATTTAGTTTTGAAGTTCTCGGCACGAGGAGTTCAAAAGTGAAAACGGTTCATAATTTAGACAAGTGGTATTCAAAATATTTCATTTTAAATCACCAGATTTGAAAATTAAAAGGGAAAACCTATACGCTGTCACCCCCCCTCCCCCCTCTCATCCTAATCACACTTTACTTCTTGTTGCGACACTTGTCAAGCATGCAGAGTCTCACTAGGAGGAACGCGCGAGGGAGAAGCCGCCACTTGGCGCGACAATGACGTGCGGAACGGTCCTTTACGAAGGTCCGGATTTCTGTTATATCTGAGCGTGAGCAGTCCGGCCCGCATGACCCATCCAAAAAATCATGACGGGCCAGGATTTTTCTGGCCCACATGCCATGTTTAGATGGCAGATCCAAATCCCGTGTGTATCTCAGGCCAGGCTTGGAACTGTAAAAGCCTAAAATAAGGAAGGCATGGCCTGGCAGCCCGAGGAAATCTATATGTGCGGGCTGGGCTCAACCTTGGTTTTTTGGCCCACCAGTCGGGCCAGTCTCGGGCCTGGAGTTTTCCGTGGTCTTTTCATGCCTGGCTAGAAAAATGCTCATTTATAGATACGATGTAAGAAGAACGCCTGAGTTGTAGACACAAAGAGATGAAAATGAGGTGAGAGTGCATTTTGTTTTCCTGCAAAATTCTTAGAGAATACATGAGATTCCTATTCATTTGTCACAGATAATATCTTTAGTTGAGATTCCTTTTCATGAGTTGTTGCTTCTCCCTTTTGGTGGATAGCGTTGGATGGATACTCTGGATTCTGGTTATGAGGTGTAATGGCTTTTGGGGTGGCTTGAACTCGGTTGGTAGGTCTTGGTGGTAATAGGTTTTGCCCCATGGTGGCGTTTCGAGATCAAACACCACGGTGGGTTCGTGTTGATGCTCCAACTCGCTTCTTTAAGTTTTCTACCTCCTTCTTTGCTTTGTTCTTTTGAGTGATATCTGTTTGAACAATGTATTTCTGTTTTGTTATGAAATGGAAAGGGGTAAGAAGCCCGGCTAGGAAAATAGATAATATCATTAGGAATTTTCCCTATAGAAATCCTATCCAATGGGGCATTGAGGATCAGTTTGGGTGTGGCACGACCTTTCCTAGTGTTTGTAGCCTATGTGTTTGCTTTTTTTTGAACTGTGAATGGGTGTAAAGCACTTGACATATCTTGCTGCATTAAACGCAAGAGTTACAAGAAGGCCCAAGAAATAAAGAAATTACATAGGGGCCCAGAAAATAACACAGAGGACCCTAGAGAAAAACTTGAAAAGCAATCAAGTCCTTCGTCCTCTTCCTCCTATAGATCGACGACGAGGCTCCTGAACCCGCCTGCAGCACCACCACCGGGAGCACCAATGGAGCGATGCGCAGGGGGAAGCTAGCGCACGGAGCCGAGCAGTGGCGGAGCAGCAGCCCTACTACCATTGGGTCTGGTGCGATGACGGAACAACAAACGCCGGAGAGAAGCTCCAGAAACATAACCTCTGCCGCAGGCAACCAAAACCAACTCTCCTAGCCACCACATGGCAGCCAGAAAAAAGGGGGGGGGGGAACCTGTGGCGGCATGGATAGCCCCGACATCCGGACGAGGAAGAGGAAGGACGACACAGCACTCCGCAAGCCCCTTGCCTCCACGGCCAGCTGGGAAGGAGAAGCCACTGCACCATCCGCCACCACGCCTTTCTCCCCCGCCACCACGGACAGCCAAGAAAAGCACCGTAGCTTCCGCTCCCACGCTAGATGTCGTCTCCTAGACCCTTATTGGGAGCCTCCAACAGAAGATCTTTCCCCAGGCTTCGACCACTGAAGCAACTCGAGGGGCAGAACCACACCGGTGCGCTTCAGATCTAGGTCAACGGCCTGGAGCAAACTTCGGGCAAAATCCCAAACCGGCGACGGAACCGTCGCAAACCTACCTACCTACCTACCAACTACCCTAGACTACTCCGGCGCCTCCCCTCCGCCACCTCCGGCCGGCATCGCCGCCGGAGGGGCTCGGGATCGGCCCGACTACTATTCACAGGAGAGAGGGGGAAGAGGGGAAAATGCTAGCATGTGTGTTTGCTAGTTTCCGGACTGGCATTGTAAGTCTAAAGGGGTCGTTCTATCTACTTGGCTACTTCTTGAAAAAAAATGTTACTCCCTCCGTCCAGAAAATAAGTGACTTAGATTTGAATAAGTTCACATGTATTTATACACTAAAATTTATATAGATAGAACAATGCAAGTCACTTATTTATGGACAGAGAGGGAGTACATCTTTTCATGGCGTATATTCTAAAAAAAATGTTGTTGGATTCCCATGGGAATTAAAGCCACGGTCTAGATGTGGCGCAAGAGGAACGCACGAGTCGTAAACATAAAAAAAACGGAAAAGATGATAACATGAGGTGAGACCGCGTTTTTTATAATATAACCGTAGAAAAAGATTGAAGACCATACGTTTCACCCAGCCGCACGTATAGACGACATGGAGGATGGCATGCTGGGAAACAATTAATCGCGGCGCGCGGGATCTTGTCTACGACCAAGCGACAAGGTACGTGCCGTTCGCAGAAGACGTCGTCGTTGTCGACCAGTTCGATCATATAATAACCGCGCACCTGCAAGACATTACCGGCCGTTTGGTCATTATCCACGATCGAAAAACCACCCTGCTGGTCGGTCGCTGGCTTCAGCGTGCAGCAAGAGAGAGCCACGGCGAAAAAGGTACGGTGTAGGAGCCTTTGGGCTTTGGTTTCCTGGACTTTGCTGACCTGACCTGCTTCCCGGACGCTGCCGGCCGTGTCGCCGGCCAGAAGCTTCGGAAGAAAAAAGCACCGGGCCGGGGGCCATGGGGAAGGTCAAACCTTTGGACCGTCACTCGAGGAAGTGACTCAGCTCTCAGTGAAGAGACTGAGAGGCTAGTGTCTGCGCGCGCGTGTGCATGCGACCGACTCGCCGACGTCCGGGCGAACAGTCTGGTTGTTCTCAGCTTCTGTCCTCGATCGCTGCGCGTGTGAGGGATTCGACTTGGTTCAATTCAACCTTCCTGATTGATAAGTACTAACCTAGATAGTTAGCTAGGTCTGGAAGACTTGTCACACGATTTATTTGCTTATCTTATAGCCGGCCAGGGAGTCATTAGTGCTGACCAAGATTTACTTTATAAATATATAAAGAATGTTGGTACAATATTAGCATCATTGTAAAATGTGTTTCAATACGAATCCAATTATACTAATTTCACACAATATAATTGAATTTTAATTGCTCTATTTATTCGATCAAATTTTGTTTTTGAATACGCGTACGTCTTATTCCTTGAAAGCAGAGGTAGTGTAACCATTTGCTATCTTTAACAAGAATGAGATTCCCATCGCTTAAGTTTTAAAATTTATGTTGTAGAAATCTCGTTTTCTATGTTTTGTGCTAAGTTGTAGAAGTAGGTATAGTTGTACTTAGATTACAAGAACTGCTTGCCCTAATTATAAACTAGTCGGTCATATTTGCTACCGCCGATCTAGCGTCATATCTGCAATCCCTGAGTTCGAAGACCCAGAGCTGATCAGTTTTTATCCCAAAATCATATTCAATAACTTAAAATGTCTATACAACTTTACAATTGACAAGATTCTTTGTAACCCCTAGTAAATTTGGTTTGAAATTGACTTTTGACATTTTTGTAGAACATCACAGCCTGACTTAAAAGTATTTTCATAAACTTAAAACTTTGAGAAATAGTGTTCACTTGTTTTTACTGGTTTCTACCTCATCTTAGTTTCTATCAGTTTTTCTTTTTAACCTATCACATTTTACAGAAAATTTCTTACGGACTCATGCGGGCAGGGGGAGAACAGAATCTTGTGCCGCTTTTCTTCAGGAAGCCACTAAAATCTCAACCAACCAGCAAATCACACATATGTCCGTAGATCATCCCGTAACCCACCAGTGCGTAGCTCTAGGATTATTGATATAACTAGGACGAAGACGAGCGCATGCATGCACATAGGTAAGGAAATTGTTGGTATGTAGATCGTGTTGATTTCGTTGTCAGGAATAATTCACGATGATGATGGACGTACAATAATACAAAACAGAGCTATACCACACTAACCACAAATCCACAGTATCTTGCTCTACGTTATAAAGAGCCGCTTTCCTGCCCCCTTCTTAATCCTCACGTGCTGGTTTATCGGGACAAAAGTAGGCTCCGGATGGAGACAAAAAGAACGGGTTGTCTTATTTTAAGGAGAAGTTGAGCTTTCTTTAATAACGTTTGAAGTGGACAAAAGCAAGCCGATTGATTATTACTCATAAATTCCCCTACTCACTACCACTTCAAGTGAGTGCACATCTTACTTTGACAAATTGAGGCCTAGGTCAGAGTAAAATAGTTCACTACTTCAAGTGAGTGCATCCAAATCATTCAAAGCAAAAAGAGGGTAATTTCTGTCACCATCAATCAGGTTGGTAACTTTATTCAGTGCGTGGTAAGAATTATATTCATGGTCGGCATGAGTGGTATTGATAGTGAGTGGTATACATTACTCTCCCGTTTTAAAATAGACGTCGCAGGTTTATTAAAATTCAGATAATCTATAGTCTGCCACATCTATTCGGAGGGAGTAGTTATCACATCTTTTTCGGCCGTAGGCGAGATCGAACAGCATGAAGCGATGAGCCGACAACATGCAAAGCATACGCAAACAAGATGACGTGTACCGGCAACGATATCCGCTACTCGCTCTGTTTTAAAATATATGTTTTAGCTTTGTAAAATATGTGTATTTAGATCCCTTTCATGTGTAAATTTGAAATAAAGCTACACATTAAAAAAAGTTTAGATATATTTTTCTTTTCATAAAACTAAAATATATTATATTATATTTTAAAACGGAGAAGTACGATCCTACGCTCGCGAGCGCGTCCAGCCGCCGCGAGCCGCGCAAAACCTTCCAAAACCGGCCGGCGTTCGTGGCAGGTTCGGGCTCACTCTCAAAAGTCGCGCCACGTCCCGCTGTGTGGATAGGCTCCCACTCTCAGTCTCATCAGGCGGGCACGCATCCATACGGCGGGCCAGTCTCGAGCGACGGCGACGCCGGCCGGCCGGCTTGGCCTGAAGGAACCTGAAAGCGGCGGCGCCGTCGATTCTACCGCGCGCCGGTAGATCTATTTTATTCTGACGTTTTTGATTGTGAAAAGGAGCGACGGTGACGGGCGCGGCCGGCCCCGACGACGGAAAGCTTCTGTGTCGTCGTGCGTCTGAGCGTAACGGACCGGCCGGAGCCTTGGAAGAAGACAGGGAGCTGCGAATTGAATGTGGCAATGAACCGCACGCAGGTCGGCAGTGTGTGTGCTAAGGCCCTTAAACTTATGCCGTTTTTGTACCTATCAACCACAGTGGCCCCTAAAAAATAGAACTGCGATGGCGAACCAAGAAAGATGGAGACCGTGCAAACAAAGGTCACCTGTGCTCGGATCGAACCAAACCCACTATATTATACAAAGAAAGAAAGAAAGAAAGAAAGAAAGAAAGAAAGAAAGAAACTGCAGGTCGACGTACGAGACCCGGTGGTGAGCGTGAGTACGTGGCGATCTGTTTTTACATGGACGAGATCAAACAGGTCGACATGCATGCATGTACATACAGATGCCGCTATATATCGGCTATCGCGAGCCTCAAACACCAGCCGGCGTATGTTCGCGGCAGGTTCAGACCGATCGAGACTGCACGAGCGTGGACACTTCCGTACGTCTCGGCAGCACATTCCACTTTGTGGTAGTGGTAGGCATTAGGCACTAGGCACAGGCATGCATCCGTACTATGTAGGGTAGCCTCGATCGAGGGACGGCGACGCCCGCTAGCCGGCCGGGCCCCGTACGTCGAACCTGAAAGCGGCGGCGGCGGCGCCGGCGTTGGCGTCAGTTCGTCAGTTCGATCCGTTTAATCCAGGACAGTCAGGATCGATGACGGCGACGGACTCGTGTAGTACTGTAGGCGACGTGGACGGTTCGGACGACAAATATTATTGCTATGTCGTGGCGTGGCATGTCGTGTGTTCCGAGCGCGACCCGCCGGAGCCTTCGGAGAAGCTAGCGAGGGAACGGCGAATCGATCGCCATCGCTCACGTGCTACCGATCGTATTCGTATAAGGAAAGGGCGGGGTATCTTCGATTTGGTGCATGCTTACCACTTGTGTTGCTAGTGTACCAGTGCGTCTCTCACTGTCAGAGCATCTTCTTCACTCGCATACCCAGGACGCCGATCCGAACGTCAAAATTCAGTCCGGACGCCGAAAATCAGCGTCCCAGTCGCGTATTCAAAACCTGTTTTCGTCCGGATTTGGGCGTGACCCAGGACGAACCCAGGTTCCCGCGTACGCCCTGGGGATGCCGGACGCCGCAAAAAGGGCATGGGCCAGCTCTGTCGGCGAGACAGTCTCATTCCCACACAATCCACTCGCCCAGACTGCCGCGAAGAGCTCTGTCGCCATGACTTCGCTGGCGGAGCTCCCCCGCGCCAAGACATGCACACGCCTCTAGCTACGCTCGCCGTCATTGCCGCCCAGCTCCATGCATTCTCCGCCACCTCTTTCGCCGGCCTATCCTCGCCGTAGCTGTGTTTCGGCTCCATGCGCCAACCACCACGCCCGCTAGGTGTTCGACATTTGGCCGGATTCGGCCATGGACTCCGACGAGGTGTCCCCATCGACTCGACGAGGCGAGATACCGCCATGGATTCCGACGACAGGAGTTGCTCGCCGTACTCACGGAGGAGGAGGCCGAGGTCGCCGAAAGTGAAGAGCACTTGCGATTCGCATCGCCGCCAGCTATACATGCGGATGGCGAAGCCGGCGCGGTTCGGCGCCGGTCGCATGAAGTGCAAGGCGAGCAGAGGATAGAGGTTATTGCATGTTGTACGCCCTACTTACCGACCAGCCACTCCATGGAGAGGACGTGTTTCGCCGTTGGGATGAGCGAAGCTCTTCCTCAAGATCGTGCATGCCATCCGAGTTCGACCCATATTTCCTTTGCAAGAAAGACGCACCGGCTTGGTTGGGTTTTCGCCGCTCAGTGCACCGTGGCAATGAGGTTGCTTGCATATGGGCGCCGATGCCGCCGATGACTATCTCCGCATCCGAGTCCACCGCCTTGATTGCTTGTACAGTTTACGCAGAGCGATGATTGCAGTGTTCGGGGAATAGTACTTGAGATCACCCACTGTTGAAGACACTGCTCGGATCCTCGCAGTCAATGAAAGTAGAGGATTTCCTGGTATGCTTGGAAGCATAGATTGCATGCATTGGGAGTGGAAGAAGTGTCCATTTGAATGACAAGGAATGTACAGGCCACAAAGGAGGATGCACTGTGATACTTGAGGCAGTTGCTACACATGATCTTTGGATCTGGCACTCCTTTTTTGGCATGGCAGGATCGAACAACGACATCAACGTCCTCAACTCCTCAACTGTCTTTTCCAAACTTGTTGAGTGTCATGCTCCCCCTGTTGAATTTGAGATCAACGGGCATCACTACAACAAGGGATACTATCTAGCAGATGACATCTATCCAAGATGACCAACATTTGTGAAGACTATCTCAGGCTCAATGCTCCCCAAACATTCTCACTTTGCCAAGGAACAGGAAGCTTGCAGGAAGGACGTGGAGCGGGCATTTGGTGTGCTCCAGCAGAGGTTTGTAGTTGTCCGGTTTCCTGCTATGACCTGGTCGAAAGATCAGATGTGGGAAGCGATGAACTGTTGTGTGACCTTGCACAACATGATCATTGAGGATGAGTGGAAGGATTCAATGAGTTTGCTCGAGGAGGACGAGCCATACCATCTACAGGGTCCTCTTGCCGAGCCTGATCATCAGGTTCCTCCAACATGGGTTGCATTCATCGCAATGCGTCAGGAGATGCGAGATCCGGCGATGCATCAACAGCTGCAGCAGGATGATCTTGTCGAGCACCTATGGACACGCAGGGGCAACACGACGTAGATGCTGAGCATGAACTGACCGAACTTGGCCGAAATATGTTGTAATTTTATTGCAGGCCGAAGTATGTTTACATTACGCCGAACTCTGTTTAAAATTCGCCGAACTTTGGTCTTAAAGTGTTATGTATTCATCGTATAACGAACTATGCCGAAATTTGGACGAACTTTAGCCGCATTCTATCAGAAACGGGCGATCCGGAAACTCGGCCTGGGAGCCGAGTGGGAAACTGGGCATACCCAGGCCGAAAACTTGTGCCGTCCGGCCAAGTTTGGTCCTGGATTCGGCCAACGAGTGGAGTGGAGATGCTCTTAGTTGAGCTTCAGTACTTTCAGTGCTCATTCGGACCAAAATACTACTCCTATTCGGTTCAGTGAGTATGATGTGAGTTGAGGAGAGCGGCTGGGCATGACGTCGACCTACGCGTGCACCGTATCCTGACATGGTGGTTGATAAATACGCATGTGGTCGCCGCCACAGGATCGGGGATCGATCCATCCAGTGTTGAGGGTGAGGGCACGAGGGATAGAATAGGAGAACAAATGTCAGCCGTACGTGCTCGCCAGACAAACCGTGGTGATCGAGATTCGGGGACGACAGACGGCGACTCCCAGAATTCGTTCGTTCGGTACCGTGCCGGTGCTGACGGGGCATCGATACCGGCCGGCCGGGTCGCGAGCGAGCCTGCAGAAACTGTGGAAAAAGGATCGCCGTGGAGGAAGCTGCTGTGAATCCGATCGAGTACGTCCATGAATTCTATACTAGCTAGCTGGACAGCGCTGTATATAACTTGTTGGTTGGCATCGATCGTACGTGGCTGGCAGGGCTGTCTGGCCTCGTGGGGTAACCTCGTGGGGTAATCCTTCGATCGCGAGCACCCCCGGCCGGCCGGCCACCCAGCCGCGCGCGCAAAACCTTCCAAAACCGGCCGGCGTTCGTGGCAGGTTCGGGCCGATCGAGATCACACGACCGCGACGCCACTGTCTCGTCCTGCGGTGTGGATATAGTAGGCTCTCTCGGTCTGATCAGGTCGGGGTTGCATCTATACGGCGCTTCGGCCGCGAGCGCGAGCGACGGCGATGAGTCGGCCGGATGGAACCTGAAAGTGGCCGGCCGCGCCGTCAATTCTACCGGCGGTCGATCCATTTTAATCTGACGTTCTGATTCTGAAAAGGAGCAGCTGGCAGCGACGGCCGACGTGGACGCCGCGGCAATGTTCCGACGAAAGATAGATGCGTCGACCTCGTGTGTCCGAGCGAACGGGGACCAGCCAGCGTGAGCCTTCCGGGAAGAGAGGGAGATGAGAATGTGGCGTCGAGACGCACGCACGCACGCACGTGGAGGGTTCTGATACCAGGAACGAGTGAACATGGTGTTAGATGCTCTGTTAAGATCAAACTAGTCTAGAATCATCACAGTAGATCTTTTCCTGTTGGGATCTAGTGGAAATCTGAGAGGGAGAGGGAGATCAGGAGAGAGAGAGTAGGCAAACCTTTGGTGAGGCTCGAGGAGCCGGAGCCGGTGGCCATCGGGAGGGCGACGGCGTGAGCGTGGGTGAGCGAGGCGGTGGCGTCGGTGGTGCTTCCCGTCACTCTGCGCGGGCCCTCGATCGGAAGGGCGTGGGGAATGGCACACGATGAACCTCATGTTTGTGCCACCGGACCCCACCTCTTTATATACGCGCATGTGACAGGGGCTGATTCATTAACAAAAGAAACAATATCTTTACCATTTTTGGCCATGATGTACTTTAGCCAAATCGGGCAGTCTTTCTTGAAGTGCCCCGGTTTCTTGCAGTGATGGCACTGACCCTTCTCCCCAGGTGTGGACTGGTGGTCTTTGGTCTTTGCATGGGACCCTTGCCATGGGGCTTGGAGGGTGAGCCACCATGGTTGTCTCCTGTGAAGCCTCTCTTCCTGTTGTCCTTCACGAAGTTCAGAGAACCGCCGTGAAGGGCTTTTAGCCTTTCTTCTTCCTGGGAGCACATCCCAATGGTCTTTTCTATGTCCCACTTTTCAGGGGACATGTTATAGTTTATCACGAAGTTTTCAAAGGGCTGTGAAAGTGAGGCCATCACAAGATGCACCAGAAGTGCTGGCTTTAACTCGAGGTCCTCGTCCATTGGCTTGAGCTTTGCAGCCATGTTCGACATCCTCAAGATGTGCTCTCTGATCCCGTGGGGTCCTCCTGGAGCTGGCTGATGGCTCTTTGCTTTTGCTGAAAGATGTGCTTTTCGTTCCTTCATTACATAGGAATTTAATAAGTGTTTCCTGTTTGGATAAAGACTCTTACGAATGTTATTTTGGTAATGGCAAGTGTGCCATCTGGTTGAAAGACAAATGTGTGGGTGTCGCTACATTATTTGATAAGTTATATTTGTTATCCCTGCATGAGAAAGTTCTTTCTGTGTGTGATGTGAATGAAAAAGTTCCCTTGTCGAACAAAGAACAAAAGAAAAGAAAGCGAACTCTTGACTCCTCGAGACTATGGCACTGCAGACTAGGCCATATTTCGAGGGGAAGAATTGAAAACCTCGTTAAAAATGACATTCTTCCTCCGTTAGAGTTCTCCGACATAGAGCAATGCATAGCGCATTAAAGGAAAGTATGTCAAGCAGTTAAAAGGGTGCAAACGAGCATAGCTACACTAGAAATAATCCACACGGATATTTGTGGACCGTTCCGGTGAAAAGTGTGGATGGCTATGATTCATTCATAACATTCACGGATGACCACTCCGGTATGGTTATATTTATCCAATCAAAGAAAGATCGCGTTGGATAAATTTAAAATTTTCAAAGTGAAGTAGAAAATCAGCACGATAAAAGAATCAAAATAGTTCGGTCCGATCGTGGGGAGTACTACGGTCGACACTCCATATGGTCAAGTACGGGACCCTTTGCACGGTTCTGCAAGAAAATGGAATAGTCGCCCGATTCAATGCGGGCGAACCTCAACAAAACGGAGTAGGCGAAAGGCAAACTGCCCTTATGGATATGGTGCAACATGATGAGCTATTCCACCCTTCCATTGGGATTGTGGAGGCGCTTAAAACCGCCATTCATATTCTCAACAGAGTTCCAAGTAAGTCGGTGCCCAAAACACCGTATGAATTGTGGAGGCGAGTCCCTCTCTGCACCACTTGAGGGTGCAGGGGAGCCCAGTGAGGCAAAAGTTTTCAATCCAAACATTGCAAAGTTGGACCCCAAAACAGTATCTTGCCATTTTATTGGCTATCCAGATAAGTCCAAAGGCTATCGTTTCTCGTCCCGACAGGATACACAAAGTTTGTAGAAACGAGACATGCAGTCTTCTTGGAGGACGAATTAATGAGGGGGAGCACGGTAGCTAGGAAAATTGATCTTGAGGAGAAGAGGGTGCATGCACCTAATCCGATGATTCAGGAGCCATTTTTCTCGCTACCTGTCGTGCCACCATCAACAACCCCTGAGGTTGTGGTGCCGGCACCTGTTGTGACTCCACACGTGACAACAATGGGCGACAGTTCGAACCTGTCCATCAGAGCCACTGAACCACTGTTGAGCACGAAAGGGAGCAGAACGACCACCTAGAGTAAATGTGCTGAACCCGTGCAAGAAATGAGCAAGAGTCTGATAAACTCAGACGGTCTAAAAGAGAACGAAGACCAGCCATTTCCAAAGACATCTACAAAGTTTACAATGTAGTTCATATGGAGGGCGATCCTACCACATATGAAGAAGCCATGAGTAGTCCTCACTCAGCCAAGTGGGTGGAGGCAATGGAAGACGAAATGAAGTCGATGAGTTCCAACAATGTTTGGGACTTAGAGGAAATTCCCAAAGGAGCCAAAACAGTAGGATGCAAGTGGGTCTACAAAACAAAGTATGACTCCAATGGGAATGTAGAAAAGTACAAAGCTAGACTCGTGGCCAAAGGCTTTACGCAAAGAGAAGGCGTAGATTACAATGAGACTTTTTCTCCGGTCTCATGTAAGGACTCCTTCAGAATCATCATGGCACTAGTTGCACATTTTGATTTAGAGTTACATCAAATGGATGTCAAGACGGCATTTCTAAATGGAGATTTAGAAGAAAATGTTTACATGAAACAACCCAAGGGTTTTTTTCATGGAGGGGAAGGAACATATGGGATGCCGCCAAGCCTCTAGGCAGTGGTATTTAAAGTTTAATGATACCATTAAAAGATTTGGATTCAAAGAAAATGTTGAGGACAACTGCATTTATGCAAAGTTCAAAAGTGGGAAATATATTTTCCTAATTCTATATGTGGATGACATTCTGCTTGCTAGCAGTGATGTTAGTCTACTACTAGAAACAAAGAAGTTCTTGTCATCAAACTTTGACATGAAAGACCTTGGTGAAGCATCTTATGTTTTGGGCATAGAAATTCACCGAGACAGAAAGAATGGAGTGTTAGGACTGTCGCAGAAAGCGACAGAAAGATTTTAAAGAAATACAATATGCATGCGAGTAATTCAACACCTGCTCCCATAGTCAAGGGCAATAGTTTTGGGAAACCCCAATGTCCAAAGAATCAATATGAGATCGATCAAATGAAGTCGATACCATATGCTTGGTATTGGAAGCTTACAAGATGCACAAGTGTGCACTATACGACTTAGCATTTATCACCGGGTACTTGGTAGATATCAAGAGAATCCAGGCATAGAGCAATCGGAAGATGGTAAAGAAAGCTTTGCGCTATGTGCAAGGCACAAAGGCCTCATGCTAACATACGTAAGATCTGATTCCCTAGAGATAAAAGGGTATTCAGATGCAGATTTCTGGAGATAAAGGCGACCGAAAGTCCACGAGGTATGTCTTTACTCTCGCAGGAGGTGCTATTTCGTGGAGAAGCGCCAAGCAGTCGATAGTTGCATCATCTACGATGTATGCAGAATTCATAACATGTTATGAGGCCATGGGACGGCGTTATGGTTAAAGAAATTCTTACCCGACTTGAAAGTGGTTCGTGCATTTGCAGGCCACTAAAGATGTCTTGTGACAACGAGCCCATGAGATTCTATGCTCACAACAACAAGTCGAGTAATGCTTCAAAGTCTATAGATATAAAGTATTATGTTGTGAAGGACAAAGTCCAGGATCAAACTATAAGTCTCGAGCATATAAGGACAAAGGATATGCTTGCGGATCCGCTAACGAAAGGCTTACCACCCAATGTGTTCAAGGAACACATAGCCGGCATGGGTTTAACGGCAAGCCTATGATTCCTGGACTGTAGAGGCCCAAAAGTAACAGAATTTATTTCAGAGCATGAAGGTATATAGTGGCTGTCTGATTCTATCGGCAATTGAGCTGAGACGATGAAACATGCTCTATGTCCCATTCTGTGATGAGATAAGTAAAGAACAAGGTTAAAAGCAAAGTTGAGATCAAGGGGGAGAATGTTAGATTGATCTCAATCGTGACCGAGCCCAACGGCTCGATCACACCCCTTGACCGCGTCCTGATCGGGGACGCCCAACCTCCAGGTTGGTGGGCCCCTGTCACATGCGCGTATATAAAGAGGTGGGGTCCGGTGGCACAAACATGAGGTTCATCGTGTGCCATTCCCCACGCCCTTCCGATCGAGGGCCCGCGCAGAGTGACGGGAAGCACCACCGACGCCACCGCCTCGCTCACCCACGCTCACGCCGTCGCCCTCCCGATGGCCACCGGCTCCGGCTCCTCGAGCCTCACCAAAGGTTTGCCTACTCTCTCTCTCCTGATCTCCCTCTCCCTCTCAGATTTCCACTAGATCCCAACAGGAAAAGATCTACTGTGATGATTCTAGACTAGTTTGATCTTAACAGAGCATCTAACACATGGTTGGCATACCACTTCTGTTGCTAGTTAAACTAATCCCGTTTCCGCGGTAGCTTCGAGAAATGGACGAGGCCCTGTCGCGCATCAGTGGACTCAATTTTCAGTCCACTAATAAGTTCTTCAGAAAACAGTCGACCACAAGAAACAAAAGATCAGGCCTGTGTGTGATCGCCAAACCTACTGTAGAAAGAACCGGTGATAATCGTGAGTAGTGATCTATTTTTTACATCTCTTTCCGTAGCCGTCAACAAGATCAAAGTCAAACAGTACAGACAACAACGGTACAGGGCACAGGGTAATGCGTACAGATTAACATGTGCCGCTATCAGCTATCGCAAGCTGACCAACGCGCCCACCCAGCAGCGCAAAACCTCAAACCCCAGCCGGCGTACGTTCGTGGCAGGTTCAGACCAATCGAGACGGCACGAGCGCAACGGCTCCGCCTCAGACGCCACCGCCCGCTTTGTGGTGTGGCTATTTAAATAGACACAAATAATCTAAAAACGAAACAAATTTAAATAATAAACTCACGGTGAAAATATTTTACAAAACTAACACTTTTGTGTCACGCCTGCCACAAAGGCGTCGTACTCCACAATGCCACGTCCTTCTGAAAGACACCGCACTAGGTGCCAGCATGGCATCATGGGTCCGTATGAGCCCTAGACTGGTTAGTATCGTGTCTTTTCCAAGGGCTCCGTGTTGTGTAGTGTTGTGCCTTGATCAAGGCCTGGCTTGTGAACTGTACCCACCGAGCTTGATTAATGTATGCAGCTCGGGATCCTGCGCGATCCCTCTTTTGTTTTCAAAACAAAAAAAAACGAAAGATATGGTTGGTTCTCAACTATAGAAAAATTACGGCGTGATGCAAAGCTTGAGCCAATATAGTCAACAAAATTTCTTCTCGTTAACCGGTATTTTTAAACAAAACAAGCTGCAACGCTGCCCACAATAATAATATTTTATGTTGTTTCCAAAATCCGGGTGCCCATGAATGAAATAGATCATGCATATTCCCAAGAACATTTCATTCCAAATATGCCTAGCAACTAGACGTTGTAGAAGTATATCAGAAATTCACTTTTGATCTCAGGGGTATATGCTCCCTTTAACAAAAACACAAATTACGAATTATTAAAAAACTCTGAAACATATCCGCGTGAGTGTCTCCGCATTCTATGTTCATAAAGTTTCATGAAAAAAGATAATTTTATTGGTTTTGTAAAAATACAAAAAAAAAGTTTCATGAAGAGTCTTATTTTAGCACCAGTTTATTTTTTCTACACATGGCACACAAAAATTTGATTTTTTGTGAAACCATTTTGTGCGTAACTAGAATGAGAAGATTTAGGTGTTGTCACATTTTTTAAAATTGTTTGAATTTGAAAATGTGTTCCAAATACATCTTAAATAAAGGGAGCATATGGACCCAAGAGCCAAAACACCATGGATGCAATCGGCAGCGAGTAGTAGAACAAGGGGCAAGGGCGGCCAGCCATCTGCGGTGCGAGATGAGGGCAAAGACACAGGGTTTTACCCAGGTTCGGCCCCCCGGAGGGTAAAGACCTACTCCTGCTAGATTGTATTATGGAGGTGTTACAATGGGCGAGCTCGGCGGCTAGGCAGCGAGTCGCTTGGGTGTATGATGGAACGTGTCTCTACTCTCCCTATAGGGAGGTTTATATAGGCTCACCTCCCCTAGGGTTTACATATCTCAACCGATTCAGTTAAAGCTTGATTGCTTAACCTAATCCGATTGGGCCTATTACTCGCTTTGGGCCTTGACTTCCGATCGCTCGGTGCCTTGCAGCTTTAATCCACTCGTCGTTATGCAGGCCCACTCGCCACCACTCACCGATCGGAACGCCCCGCTGGGTATACCCAAGAGGCACATCCCCATCGAGAGTCCCCGAGGCCGCCGTCGATTAGGCGAGGTGGCTCTTGGCGATGGAGTATGCGGCTTGAGTAGGCATCGATCGAATCGTCGGCGGGCTCTGTACTAAGGAGAAAACCAGTGATCCAAGTCGGCTTTGGCGAAGTCGAGGCGAATCACATGTCATAGTGATTGGGTCGAGCCGAGTGGCCGGAGTTGGACCGTCAGCGTGGTCAAACTAGCCGTGGGTAATCCAACGGTAACTTTTGGCGTAATCATCGCGCGTAACGGCTTCGATTTGGCGGTAACACCCACTATATAAGGGAATGGCAGCGATAGTAAAGCCAACTTCGCCACTTCTTCCGATTGCGCGCATTTTCCTTCCTCGCATCGCGATCCATCCGACCAAATCCTCCGACCCCAACCAACCCTCGGCCATGGCCCTCTCCGCGAACTGGGTAGATCCAAATGCACGAGGGCGATCGGCCTCTTTCGAGGAGGCCGATCTGCGACGGCAGTTGGCGCATTCCGCAGCGGAGAAAGACCCCAAACCAGAGAGGGAATTCATCTGTTTCACCAGTCATCTCGAGTGGGGCTAGGGTTTCACGTCCTGTTCTTCCGACGCTGCGCCTACCACGGATCCAGCCTTCAGATCTGGTCCCCATCGCATCGAGCAGCTCGCCATTTTCGTATGCTCGCGAATGCTACTTGGCTGCCGGCCCTACTTCCCTTGTGGAAAGATCTGTTCCACAGACGGATCAGCCGAGGAAGCAGGCCCAATGCTAGCCCAGCGGCCCGACATTCCAACTCAAGTCCAAAGCCTCATTCTTTGATCTAATGCTGCCCGCCAAGGCAGCGAAGCGGAAGAAGTCGTGGTTCTACGTGGTGAGGAGACTCGAGGACGAGGCGGCGATCCCGGTACTCGCCAATCGGTCCGAGCCGCCATCTCCAAGTCGGCAAGCTTCCCAACGACCAGCGGATGGTCGTCGACGAGATTCTCCGACCATCCGTGGTGCGAAAAGAAGGGCCTCACGATAAATCTGATAACCGCTGGCGGCTCGCTCGTCTGGCCGCCCAGTGACCACTACATGTACCAGTACACGGGTCGGGGAGACTCGACGAAGGCCTGCCTCGACGAATGGAAACTGGAGGACTACCTCACGGCGCTGAAGAAGATTACCCAAGCGGTGTACCTGGACGCGCAGGCTGGGGTCGCCCCCTATACCGCGAAGCGTCCAGCTCCAACGGTAACCACCTTACTTTGCTCGCAATCTATGCAACATGCGTAATTCTGATTCATTCTGTATTCGTTGCAGCTATTCCAAGTGGTGGAAGGGTGGCTCCCTCCTTCGGACGATGAGAGCTCGGGCTCATCCGCCCAGGACGTGGGCGAGTCGCCGCCCGCCAAGGGCGACGAGGACGACAACGACGAGTCCGAGGAGGAGGTCGCCCCGCTGGTCCGAAAGACCCGCGAACAACGATAGCGCGAGATCGAGGCAAGCAGAAGCCTCGAGCGTCACGATGACGACGACGAGCTCCCAGAGACCACCTCGCGCCGTCAAGCCAATCCGTCGAAGAAGAAGAAGAAGGAAAGGGAGGCGAGGGCTCCCCCGAAGAAGACGGCCATCCAAGCCGCCTCGCACTCGGCGAGCAGCTCGATGCTCCCAGCCGCGGTGAGGACGCGCCGATGGCAACCGAACTGGACGCTGGCGACCGAGGAAGTGCTGGCTTCAATGCCTCCGCCATTCGCCCGATCTACTGGTCAGAGGCTCCTGCAGCGGCTTCGCCTGCAAGGAGGCTCGCCACAACAACTTCGTCTCGCAAGGAGGATCTTGCCGAGGATGTCCTGAGGCTCCGGCCGGCCTCAACGACGAAGCCGTCCATGTCTTGGGCACGCGACGCCCGGAGATGGGGCTCGCCGATCGGGCCCTGAATCGAAAAACCGGCCTCGACGGGCTACATTTCATCGGCCGCCAAGTGAGTGCACTCACCCTTCCTTGCCTTCCATAACTATATCGCTTGTTTTTGCTTATTCGATTGATGCACATGATGGAGTGAAGAGGATGGGCCATCCAATCGTGGCTAAGGTGCCACCCGTCGTTAGCGAGGAGGACCCCTCCCGCAAGAGGAAGGCGGACGAGGTCGTCGCGGCGGATGGCAGCAAGAAGGCCAAGGGTGATGACGTCGTCACAATTTCGGACGATACGGCGGTCGCGCCGGCGGGCCCGCGACGAGGCAGCCGCGTCTACGAAGGAGGGCGCTTCCTTGAACGGCGGAGGCGACCTCCCATGGGGCGGGTGCCTCTATCGCTACCTTCCCACGCTTCGTGACCAAAGCGGCCACGGCGAGTGGAGCTGCGCCCTCGAGCCACGCTCCTGGGACCGCCGATGCTGAAGTTGACCAACGCCGTGGACACACGCCGGCGTTACTCACGTCCGTGAACGCGATACAACTCCATGGCATGCTTGGCGCAGCCATCCAGGTACATCCAGTCCCCGAGGATCAGGTCGGTGCTTTGCAGCGGACTGATTCTTATAATTTTTCGCATCCAGTCCCCGAGTGCGCACGCGCTAAATTTTAGCGGGTGGGCACTTAGGAATTTCTTGATCGCCAGTCCCCGAGTGCGCACTCGCTGAATTTCAGCGAGTGGGCACTTAGGAATTTCTTGATCGCCAGTCCCCGAGTGCGTACTCGCTGAATTTCAGCAGGTGGGCACTTAGGAATTTTGCTTTGACTAACTTTTTCGGTGATGTGCAGGGTCTGCAGCTTGAGTCGGCGGACCGATTGGCCGCGAAGCAGCGCGCGGAGAAGGAGTTGGCCATCATCCAGGAAGCGAACAAAGGGCTTCAAGCTTTTGCTGCGAAGGCAGAGGAATCTCGCCAGGGGCTTGTTCCAGCTGGTGAATTAGCGGCGGCACAATCGGCCTTGAGTGCCGCTGAACAGCGGATCGCCAACCTCGAGCGCGAGCTGCGGGAAGCGAAGGAAGAAGCGATCTCGGCTGACGAGCGAGCTAAGGCCGCCATTGCAGCCGCTGAGGAGGATCGCAAGGTGTCGGAAGTCTTCATTGCTGGGCTTCAGGACGACCATACAGCGCTTCAATGCTTCATCACGGAACTCGCCCGTCCACTGCTTGGTGAGTACTCCTTCCTTTCCGGTGGTTGTCTCTTTTGTAGTGTTATTCATTGTTGTCTTCTACTCGCAGGTCGCATCATCGATAGCGAAGGAGAGCTTCGACGCCAGCAAGGCGTAAGTATGCTCGTCGACTCGGCGACATTGTCGGCGAGGTGCATCCGTGCCTATCTCCAAGAGATATCGCCCACGGAGGTGATTCCCAGCGACCTCGTTGAGGTGTGGAAATATTTGGAGAAGGAGCCCGCGGTCGTTGAATACATGACGCGGTCGGCGTTTCGGCGTGGAGCGTCGACGGCCCTGAGCCTTGGACTCGCCCACTTCCCGAAGATTTCGACATCGACGATGTGACGAGTGGATATCCATCGCCGACCGCGGTGGAGCTGTCCGAGGTCCTGTTGCGGGATCGCCGCCACGCATCGTAACGATTCCGGGCAATGGGCGACCTCCTTCCGTACCAGAGACGGTCGTCGACCGAGCGACCCGCCGCATCGTGACTTCAAGGTCGAGCAGCCTTTTCGCGCGGCAATGGCGGGTGAACCGACGACGTATCCGTCAAACCGGTACCGGCATTCATCCGCAATCGCCAGATGTTGGCGGTCGTCATCGAAGCTCAGAGTAAGGTAGTTTGCCTTGTGGCGTTAGCAGCAGTTCGCCACGGGCATATTTTGTAACATGAAACAATGCATTACGCGAATGAATGAGACGTTGTGTCTATTTTAGTATTTGTTGTGTGTTTGTGATTGATTTTGAACGAGTCCCCGAGCGTCCGCCTTTTGTGGGGTTTACCTCGTATATGATGTATGTGTTGTTGTCATGTGTTTTGATGTTTTGGTCGACTACTTGAGCTCGAAGAGCGGTCGCTAGGCGACTCCTTGAGTGCTCAGATTTTACCGCTTTCCCTGCGCGAACGAGGTCGGGTGGCGAGTCCCCGAGCGTGGTACTTGGTTGTTCTAGGCGCGACTCGAGGGTGGTTGAGGACTTAGCACGTTGGTTTAGGCGTCACTCCTGCCCCTGGTGGGGTCGCGTGGCGAGTCCTGGGCATGCTCTCTTACTTGGCGTTTTCCCTGACCGCTCGCGACGAACTGGTCTTCAGTCCCCGAGTGTGGTACTTAGTTGTTCGAGTCGCAATGCCGGGGATGCGGAGGACCAAGGTCATGTGAAGCGAGGCAGTTGTCTTGGCTCGTAGAACCGGTCGAGCTAAGCGACTCAATGGGGCTCGGGTGGGCGTTTTGTGGACGATGCAAGACTGAGGTGATTCGGTGCTCTTACACGTACTACTTAGCCGTTCGATCGCTGTACCAAGGTTGACTTCTGCTAGCTTAACGCTATTATTACGAAAAGTCGAGTGGCACAAGTTATGGAGAGTAGACGCAATTTCAGCGGTAACCGCTTTCTTTATTTCATAGCTTGTTGATCGAGAGTACATGTGTGGGGTTCTAGGAGTAGAACTTCCGTGGGAGGTTTACATTCCATGGTCGCTGACGTCGAGTTCGCCGTCCCCGCGACGTCGATGAGGTAGTAGGCGTCGTTGCCGGTCTGCCCGATAGCGAATGGGCCTTCCACGGAGGGAGAGCTTGTGCATGCCCTTCTTGTCTGGATGAGGCGTAACACCAGGTCGCCTTCACGGAAGGTGTGAGCTTTCACCCGCCGTGGTATGGCGGAGTCCTTGCGGTAGATGGCGGTGCGTGACCGGCGGTCGCGTGCTTCATCTATTTGGTCGATCCGTCTTGGCGGGCAAGCTCGTTTGCAGCCTCCGTATAGTGGACGACCAGCGGTAGTCGTGTTCGAGGTCGGTGGGCATGGCCCGGCGTAGACCATGAAGAAGGGTGAATCCCGTCGATCTGTTGGCGAGGTGCGGATCCCCGGATGATGGAGGCAGCTCTTAGACCCGGCACCGGTGCGCCGAGTGGTACTTGGAGTCGCGGCTTCAGGCCGTGGAGGATGCTTTGGTTGGCCCGTTCCGCCTGGCCGTTGGATTCCGGGTGGGCGACTGACGCGAGGTCGAGCCGGATATGATGCTCTTCGCAGAATTCGGCCATGGCTCCCTTGGCGAAGTTAGTGCCGTTGTTCGTGATGATGCTGTTTGGGAACCCGTAGCGATATATGAGCTCGCGTAGGAATTTAGTGGCGGTCTTCCCGTCGCATTTCCGGACTGGCTTGGCCTCCACCCACTTCCTGAATTTGTCGTGGCGACTAGCGGTGGGTGTAGCCAGAGGGACTTCTTGAAGGGCCTACCATGTCCATGCCCCACAGCGAATGGCCAAGTGATGGAGATTGTTTTGGCGCCGAGCTCGATGCGTCGATTGGCGTGCCGGCACGGCGCATGCTTGACGATATCGACAGCGTCGGCGTGGGCGAAGAGAAGCCATGTCGCATAGCCTTGGCGACCAGGGAGCGAGCGGCGGCGTGGTGGCCGCAGTCACCGGAGTGAATGTCGTGGAGGATTTTGCGTCCTTCATCTGGTTGGACGCAGCGTTGGAACATGCCGGTGACGCTGCGCTTGTGGAGCTCGCCGTCGACGATGGTGTAGGACTTGCATCGACGAGCGATCATTCGAGCGTCTGTCTCGTCTACCGGCAGGGTGCCGGCCTCCAGGTAGGCGATGTAGGGCTTGGTCCAGTCGTCTGGCTCGTTGACGAGTGCGACCAAGGCTGCCTCTGGTTGGAGTGGGACTCCGATGTCGATCTCCCTTGCGGGAGAGAGTGATGGCTTGGTGATCGTGTCGATGAAGACGCCAGCTGGTGGTGCGAGTCGAGCCGACCCGATGCGAGAGAGTGCGTCGGCCTCCTTGTTTTTCCGCCTGTCGATCCACTCAACGGAGTAGCCGGTGAAGTGGCCGGCCAACTTGTCCACCGCTTGGCGGTACGCCGCCATGGTAGGGGAGACGGCGTCGCAGGTGCCGGCGACTTGCCCCGCGACAAGGTCGGAATCTCCGTAGCAGCGGAGGCGATTGACGTTCATCTCCTTGGCGGCTCGCATGCCGTGGAGTAGGGCCTCGTACTCAGCCATGTTGTTGGTGCGGGCGTGAAGTTGAGGCGGAGGATGTAGCGGAGCTTGTCGCCCTTTGGTGAAGTCGGCACTATCCTGCGCTGCACCGTCCGCGTTCTTGGAGCCGTCGAAGTGGGGCTCGATAATGGAAATGGCGGCTTCTCGGTTCTGGGCCTCCTCGATCGGCGATGAAGTCTGCGGTGCACGTGACTTGATCGCCTTCGTGGCTCGTGTTGATGTTGTGGACGCCGATCTCGACGGCCCACTTGGCGACCGCCCGGTCGCCTCGCGATTCGGATGATGTCTTGAAGTGGTCTTGAGGAGGCGACCGTGATCGGGTGCTCTGGAAGTAGTGCTGGCGCCACGAGCTCTGAAGACCGCGTATACTAGCTTTTGGTACTGTGGGTACCGCTGGCGTGACTCGGTGAGGACCTCGCTGATGTAGTACACCGGCCGCTGGACCGGGCGCTCCTTTCCTTCCTCTGGTCGCTCGACGACCATCACGGCGCTGACGACGCACTCGGACGTCGCGACGTAAACCAGCATGGGTTCTTTGTCGGTGGGGGCGGCGAGTAGCACCTTTTTGAGGTCGCGGAGCGCGTCGTCCGCCTCCTTGTCCCACTGGAAGGTGGGGTTCTTGCGCATCAGGCAGTATAGGGGCATCACCTTTTCGCCCAGGCGGGGAATGAAGCGACTGAGAGCCGCTACTCGCCCGGCCAGCTTCTGAACGTCGCGCAGGCACTCGGGTTTGCCGAGTCGGGCGATCGTGTCGATCTTCGTGGGGTTCGCCTCAATCCCCCGTTTGGAGGCAGCGTACCCATGGTTGTCCGGCAGGTACACCGAAGGTGCATTTGCCTGGGTTGAGCTTTATCTTATACCGTCGCAAGTTGGCGAATGTTTCTGCCAGGTCGGCGAGTAGGTCGCCTTGGCGAGCGGATTTCACGACCACGTCGTAGATGTAAATGTGGATGTTGCGGCCAATTTGGCTCGCGAGGCATTCTTGCATGCACCGCTGGTAGGTCACCCCGGCGTTCTTGAGGCCGAAGGTCATGGCGGTGTAGCAGAAAGCTCCGAATGGCGTGATGAACGCCGTCTTCGACAACCATTTTGATCTGGTTGTATCCAGAGTAGGCGTCGAGGAAACATAGCGACTCCGAGCCCGCGGTTGAATCGATTATTTGGTCGATCCGCGGGAGGACGAACTGCTCTTTTGGGCAGGCGCTGTTCAGGTTTGTGTAGTCGATACACATTCTCCAGTCCGTTTTCTTCTTGACGGACTGGGTTTGCCACCACTTGAGTACTTGATTGGCGGATGAAGCCGGCGAGTAGGCGCTGCACTTCCTCGGCGATAGCTCGACGGGCGTTCTTCATTGAAGGGCATAGCGACGTATGACAGTCGCACTTTGGGGGTCGGCGTTTAGCTTGTGCTCAGCGAGCTCCCTAGGGACACCGGGCATGTCAGAGGGTTTCCATGCGAA
Source organism: Avena longiglumis (assembly GCA_030063025.1). Classification (NCBI taxonomy): domain Eukaryota; kingdom Viridiplantae; phylum Streptophyta; class Magnoliopsida; order Poales; family Poaceae; genus Avena; species Avena longiglumis. The sequence goes on along the minus strand of CP125974.1, from coordinate 578,105,987 downwards.
GATGTCCCTGTTCTCACGGAGGAACTCGATGAGCGCGCCTTCCTATGCTGGGCTCATGCCCGTCCCGATCGTCACCGTCTGGCTGGAGTCGCATGGGACCAGCTCGATGGTGCGGGTGTGCGTCGTGGCCTCAAAGGTTGAGGTGTTTGCGCCCTCTGAGTTGGGCTTCTTGAGTATGGTGGGGTCGTCGTTGTTGACCCCGCTCGCGTACTTGGCGAGCTCGTCGGTGTGGTTGGTCTCCGCCGCGATGACGGCGTCAGCGAGCTCGACTCCTTTGGCCTCGCACTCGGCGGCCATGTCGGGGTCGCCGTGGATGGTGATGACACCGCACTGCCCGGGGAGCTTCATCGCGTTATACGCGTAGTGGGGCGCTGCCATAAATTGGGCGAACGCCTGGCGCCCCAGGACGCAGTGGTAGGGGCTATCGAAGGGCACCAGCTCGAAGATGATCCGCTCGGTGCGGAAGTTTGTCGGTGTGCCGAAGGTGACTGGCAGCGTGACCTTGCCGATCGGGTACGCCTTCCGACCGGGGACGATGTCGTGGAATGTGGTGTGGGTCGTCTCGATCATCATTGCGGAGCCATGACCGCTGAAGGTATCGGTATAGGATGTTGATGGAGCTGCCGCCATCCATCGGTGTCTTGGGAGCGATGATCGCCGACCTTGGAAGCGACCACCGGGCAACTCGTCCCGGGTACTCGATGCGTGGCGAGTGATCTTGGCGGCTCGGTGATGGGCTGCTCCGACCGGTTAGGAACCGGGGGCGTCTATCTGGCCACCGCGTTGTGGCGGCGGCACACGGGCGATGACCTTCTTCGCGCTTCATGTTGAAGCTGTGAAGGTGTGGAAGCGAGCCGGCTACTTTGAATTTTCCGCCGTTTGGCGGTCGTTGTCGAGGTCCTCCGCTTGCCGTGCCTTCTCGATTTCCCTGAGGGTGTGGCAGTCGGCGGTGGTGTGCGTTGCGGGCTTCCCTGCCCTTGTATGGAACTCACATGGTTGGTTAAGGAGGGCCGCGGGGTCGAACCTTGGTTTGTTCTTATAGTTGCGCCTGTCGGCGTTGTCCTCCGTCGGCGGAATCTCTTGGGATCGCTTGGGGGCGTGCCGGCGTTGGCGGCAATCGACTCGCCGAATCGCGGCGCTTGCGGTGGCGAGTGCCGCTGTAGCGTAGGTCGGGTCGGCGTCCGCCGTCGTTGCCGCTCGTGCGGCGTTGACCTCCTGACTCGTCGTCAGTTTCCTGGTTTGGATCTTCCTCGGCGTACCGTTTGGCGATCTCGAGGAGGTCGGGGATGTTGTCGAGTGTGCGGGAGTGTCGCTTGAGCTTGGCGACTAGGGGCTCGTAGCGGCACGAGGTCTTGAAGCAATGGATCGCTGTGTCCGGGTGGATGCCGACCGCGTTGTACCAAAGCTCTTGCCACCGTTGGACCCAGTTGCGGGTCGACTCGCGGGGTCCCTGGACGCACCGCTCCAGGTCCTCGATAGTGGTGGCGCGGGTGTAGGAGCACTCGAAGTGCCTGACGAAGGCGTCGCGCATTTCCTCCCAGGAGTCGATACTGTCCTGGGGGAGGGTGTTGATCCACTGTCTGCACGTCCCCTCCATCATCAGGGGGAGCAGGCGCAGCGGTCGGTGTGGCCGCGATCCCCATCGCCATGAGGTATGTCGAGCCATACGGCGGGGTCGTATGAGGTCGTACTTTTCTATTTCTTTTGGCGCCTTGAAGTTTGGCGGATACTTCTCGCCTCGGATCATTGGTCCGGCACTTGGGCCCGAGTCGACTGAGCGACCCCATGGGCTCGCCGTCGCGTCGATTGGTTAGGGTATGTCGCAGGTCGTCGGGCTGGCGTGCGCGCCAGCTTTGGTTGTTGGTGATGTGGGTGCGGGCGTCGATGGGTTGCCCGTTGGCGGCGACAAGGTTGGTTGCCGGCACGGGTCGTTGGTGGAGAGTGCGCATTCGCGGGTCGGTATGGAGCTGCAGTGGCTCGGTGGCGGGCGATTGAGGTGTTTGCCGCGCTGGCGGCTGGAGGCCGCTACGCTTCCGAGGAACAGTATACTCGACCTGCGGTCGGCGCCGCTCTTCTTTGCTCGGCGGCCTTCGCGGCGAGGCCGACGTATTGGATCTGTAGGGCGCCGTCGCCGGTGGCTGTGATGCTGTCGGCTGCTGCTCGGCCTGCCACGAGGTTGTCCATTGGGGTGGAGAACAGTGGGAGGCCGTTTGCGTCTCGCTCCCATGAGGAGAATACTATCGGCGGATGGTCCCTGGGAGGGGTGCGGTTGGGTGGAGGTGGGGCGCCCCTCGCCGTTGATCCTGGCGGGGGCCGGGCGCTTCCTCCTGGTGGCGCGTTCTCACAGATCGCGCGCTCGGCCACGCGGGCCGGGTCGTTTTCGTCGTCGAAGTTCAGGGCGCGCCCCTGAACAGTGGGGTTCAGGCGTGACCTGATCCGCTGCTGGTGGTAGCGTGACAGCTCCTGCGCAGTCACCTGCTCGAGGCGAAATTTTTCGCGCTCGGCTTGCTCTTTGCGTACCGCCTCCGCCAGTTTCAGGCGGAGTTCCTCGACCTCCGTTGCCGTGGCGTTAGGAGGGATTGGGGTGGAGAACGGGTCCTCCGGCGGATCCGGCGCCGCCGCCATGTAGGTCGCGGTGTGGGGCGATTCGCGGCCGCGGTGTCTGGAGTTCTCCGATCCGAGTCAAACTTCAAGATCCGAGGATGGAGGATCCTCAAGTCTCCGCGTTGGAGACTGGCGATAGAGCCCGCGACGGGCCGCGGTGATGGATCCGCGAGTGACTCGGGTCGCCGAGTCGGCATCGTCGGTGAGGGTCGCCTCTGCGGCCGAATTCCGCCACGTTTTGTGGGCGAGTTGTACTTGGAGGCGATGGATGGATCGTGCGGATCGGCTCTGGAGAGCCGACCCAGCGGCGACTTCGCGGATGCGAGCCGAATCCTCCGAAGATGACGTTGGTGAGACCGACGAAGAGGCTGATCGTGCCGATCGGCAGGATCACGCCAGTGACGCGTCGCGCGCCGGGACGTAGCTGCTCGGCGGATTTGGAGCATCTCGCCGATCGCTATCATGCGGCGGTGGCGACCGTCTCGTTGATGGGCGATTGGATCTCGCCGCAGAACACCGGCCGGACCGGCAGCCACGGTGGGCGCCAGCTCGTGGGAATAGTCACGGCAGATCTTGCAATCGGCAGCAAGTAGTAGAACGAGGGCAGGCGGCCAGCCATCTGCGGTCGAGATGAGGGCAAAGACATAGGTTTTACCAGTTCGGCCCGGGAGGGTAAAGACCTACTCGCTAGATTGTATTATGGAGGTGTTACAATGGGCGAGCTCGGCGGCTAGGCGTGAGTCGCTTGGGTGTATGATGGAACGTGTCTCTACTGCCCTATAGGGAGGTTTATATAGGCTCACCTCCCTAGGGTTTACATATCTCAACCGATTCAATTAAAGCTTGAGTCGTTAACCTAATCCGACTAGGCCTATTACTACTTTGGGCCTTGACTTCAGGCTCGGTGCCTTGCTGGGCTTTAATCCACTCGCCGTTATGCAGGCCCACTCGCCAGCTCACGGGCCAGTCGGAAACGTCCTGCTGGGTATACCCCAGTAGGCACATCCCCATCATCCTCTCTTACTTATACTTGATATGCCTTCTCTCGTTTACCCCCTCTCTTAAGTAAATTCGACTTTACCAAGGATGCTATTTCGTATTGTCAACCAAAGGAAGATTTATAATTTCAAAAGGAATTTTATTTGTTCAGAAAATCTTGTTAGAGAAATTAACTTAATTCATTAAAAAATCTTATCAAATGATCACAGTAAAAATGTCAATAGGTGTGAAATATGACATGATAATATCATAAGATTTGATAAATTAATTTTGGAATATCCATCATTCATGTAGGGCCACAATGGTTTGATTTATTTAAACTCATATTCTATCATATGATGCAGTGAGCATAAATCAAACATGGTTAAAAAATACTAGTAAATATGATTTTTCTAAGGCAATCTTAATACTAACCACTCCATGGTCTTCGATTCTATTCATTCTAAAGTGATTACAAATCATTTTTTGTTAATACATAAATTGCACAATTTAGAGTAGTGATGGTTTCAAGTTTGTTTTTTATCCACGACTAATATTCACTAAATCTAGTGTTTTGCCATTTCCTACCATCTTTTGTACATCTAAATGTTGGAGATATGCCCAAGAGGCAATAATAAAGAGGTTATTATCATATCTTCATGCTTATGATAAATGTTTATATACCATGCATAATTGTATTAACCAGAAACATTAGTACTTGTGTGATTTGTAAACATAAAAGAGTCCCTAGTAAAGCCTCTTGATAAACTAGCTTGTTGGTTAATATATGATCATGGTTTACTGATCATGAACATTGAGATGTTATTAACAACAAGATCATATCATTAGGAGAATGGTGTGATGGACATACTCCTATAGATAAGCGTAGCATAAAGATCAAGTCATTTCAATAGTTCGTTTGCTATAAGCTTTCTGATACATAGTAACCCAATTCCTTCAACCATGAGATCATGATAATCACCATCACCGGAAGGATGCTTTGATGACATCAAAAACCGCACCGTAACTGGATGGTTATAAAGATGGCATTAAGTGTTCGGAAAGTATGTGTTGAGGCGCATGGATCAAGTGTAGGATTTGTCCATCCATATGACAGATAGATAATACTCCGGGCCCTTTTGGTGGAATGTCATCCAATTAGCTTGCAAGCATGTGACTGGCTCACAAGGGATCACATATCACGGGAATGATAAAAGAGTACTTATCAGTAACGAGGTTAAACTAGGTATGCAGAGATACCGACGATCAGACCTCAGATAAGTAAACTATCACGAGACAAAGGGAAATTGGTATCGTATGTAAGTGGTTCATTCGATCGCAAAGTAATCGTAGAAATATGTGGGAACCATATGAATTTCCAGATTCCTCTATTGGTTATTGATCGGAGAAGAGTCTCGTTTATGTCTGCATAATTCACGAACCATAGGGAGACACACTTAAGGATTCGATGTTGTTTAGTAGATATGGAATGTAAGTAGGGAGACCGAATGTTGTTCAGAGTCTCGAATAGGATCCGGGATATCACGAGGAGATCCGGAATGGTCCGGAGAATAAGATTCATTTCAGGAAAGTCCAATTCCGGAGTTCGGGAATAATACCGATGATTTCATCGGAGAGGTTCAAGAAGGGTCTAGAAGGTTCACCGGACCGGAAGGGGAAGGGTACATGAATGTGTCATGGATAAGTGGAATGATTGAATCATTTCCTAGGTCACTTAGTTGGGCATTTATAAGAAAGAAATTAAGCTCCAAATTGAAAGTCAAAGGCAAGTTTGAAAAGTCAAACTGGGACAATATATCTGGTGGAGGAAGGAAAGAATCCTTCTTTCCCTCCACCACAAGCCAACAAGGAGAGGGAGTTGGGGAAGGATTCAAACTCACCTCTCCCAAGATGCCCCCCCTCTCATAAATAGAGGGGAGGGGTGCCCCAAGGAGACACAACACTATCCCCTCCCTACATAGCCGCCACGCCCGTCACCGCAGCGCGCCGCCAGCCGCCGCCGGCTCGCCGTCGTATTAGCCGTCGTCCACGCCTCCTCCTCTCTGGCCCTCTAAACCCTAGATCACCAGAAACTCTAATTCTCCACCATAACCCGCTCCGGCTTAGGCGAAGCCCTGCAGGATCTTCCCTCTACTTTCAACACCACGCCGTCGTGCTGCCGGAATTGCGAGGAGAGAACTACAACCTCCGCTGCCTGCTGGAACAAGGGAGAGGAAGGTCTTCATCGAGTACCGAACATGTAACCGAATGCGGAAGTGCTACCGGAACGCAGCGTCGGAAGGATCGTCTATGCGATCTTGAGACCGGCAAGTGTACAACTACATCACCCACGAGAATCTGATCTTGTTAACCGCTTTGGAATCCTCAAGGGTGAGTACTCTAATCGACTCGTTGCTACAATCTAATAGATAGATCTTGGCTTGTTTGTATGCATGCGGTAGAATTTTTTTCTTTTCCATGCTACGAACCCCTACAGTGGTATCAGAGCCATGTCTATATGTAGATCTGTTGCACGAGTAGAACAAAATGGTTATTATGGGCGGTGGTGATTTTATTATCAATTGCTTTTTTGTACTTTGCATCTTGTGGTATGGTGGGATAAAGTGGCCCGAGCTAACCTTACATGACATTGTTCATGAGACTTGCTCCATGCTCAACATGCAACTTGTATTGCATAAGTGGCTTTGCGGGTGTCGGTCTCTCCCATCATAGTAAAGATTCAATTTACAACGGGCACTTGATAGTTCAAGCATCAACATTGTGGTTCTTGTTCGTAAGTTAGAATGATACTTATTGAAAGCCCCAAACCATGTAAAATATGCAAAGAAAATTAGAGGCGTCTAACTTTGTTTTGCAGGGGTGTGTTGTGATGTGATATGCCCATGATTGTGATTATATATGATGTATCCTTATTGTAAGTCGGCAACCGGCAGGAGCCTTATGGTTGTCTTTTAATTTTGTTAAGACATGCGTGTCTATTATTACAAGTAGTTGTAATAGTTGATGTTGGTCGACGACAACCATGGAGCGGTGCCATTGACCTTGACGCCACGCCGGTGATGATGGAGATCATGTTCGTGCTTGAAGATGGAGATCGTAAGCACAAGAATAAAATGTTGGAATTATGCCCTAGAGGCAATAATAAAGATGTTATTATTATAATTCTTGTTCATGATAAAGTTTATATTCCATGCTAGAATTGTATTAAGCGGAAACTTTAATACTTGTGTGGTTTGTGAACAACACCGTGTCCCTAGTATGCCTCTATGAACTAGTTGATTAATGATGGTTAAGGTTTCCTAACCATAGACATGAGTTGTCGATTAATAATGAGATCATATCATTGGGAGAATGATATGATGGACAGACCCAAACTAAGCGAAGCAATTAGATCGTGTCATCGTGTTCATCTTTGCGAAGCTTTTCTTATGTCAAATATTGTATTCCTTAGACCATGAGATAATACAACTCCCTGGTATCGGAAGAAAGCTTTGTGGTCATCAAACGTCATCCTATGAGAGGGTGATAATAAAGGTGTCTCTCAGGTGATCGGAAATACCTATTGGGTTGTATGTATCGAGATGGGATTTGTCCCTCCCAAGTCGGAGAGATATACTTCGGGCCCACTCAGTAATCAATATCAACACCGCTTGCAAGCATGTGGTTAAGGAGTTAATCACAAAGTGATATCGGATTACGGAACGAGTAAAGTACTTGCTGTGAACGAGATTGAACTAGGTATGATGTACGAGCGATCAAATCTCGGGCAAGTAAAATATCGCGAGACAAAGGGAATATATATATGGGATTGATTGAATCCTGGCATCGTGGTTCATCCGATATGATCATCGATGAATGTGTGGGAGTCAATATGGGTTTCCAGACCCTGCTGTTGATTATTGATATAAGATCATGTCTGCACATTCTCGAACCCGAAGGGTCACAAACTTAACGTGTCTCGACGCTAGGATAGATTGGATAATTGGTTTATGAGTTTTTGTTCGGAGTCTCGGATGGGATCCGGTACATCACAATAGGTTCCGTAATGGTCCGGAGAATAAGATTCATATAAGGCAATGCAATTTTTGGAGTTCGGAATTGTTTCGGGTTAATCGGTATTGTACCGGAAGCTTCTAGAACCTTCCGGAGGGGGACCAATGTGGCCCCACCTGCCGGGAGGGGGCATGGGCCTATAAGGGAGTGCCCTGGCCGCATTGGTCCAGAGGCACAAGGCCCCATAGGGCCCAGCCCGCCAAACCTAGGGGAAACCCTAGGGGAGCTTCTAGAAGGGGGGGAACTTGCCCCCCACTCCTCCCTCCTTGGCCGCCGGCCTAGGGCTTGGGGGAGGGTCTAGGGCTGGCGCCCACCCCTCTATATATAGAGGGATGGGGCGCACCCTCCCCCCACACCTCCTCCACAACCCTAGCCGCCCTGCTGCCCTCCTCTCTCTCTCCCTCCCGACCGCGTGGCGAAGCCCTCTGCAGAAACTCTCCACCACTTGCACCGTGGCGTTGTAGATCCAATCCGTCTCTCCACCATACTTGCTGGACCGAGGAAGGAGGAGGCGCCGAGGTGCCGTGACGTGCATCTCTCGGAGGCATCGCCACTTGCGGTGTTAGATCGGATCGGATCGCGAGGAGGAGAAGCGAGTACGACTACATCACCCACGTTTCGACGAACGTTCCGCTGTGCAAATCTTCAAGGGTATGAAGATCTCATCTAATCCCCCCCGTTGTTTGCATCTCCTAGATTAGATCTTGGCTTTCCCGTTCGCATCCGTAGAAAAACTCTGATTTACTATGCTGCGAAACCCTTCAGTGGTATCAGAGCTAGATCTATGCGTAGATGTGTTTCACGAGTAGAACGCAACATGGTTGTTGCGGGCGTTGATGTTTTCTGTTGCAAGCCTCTTGTTTGTGTTCTTCTTATGACGTGGGATAGTGAGATTGAAGCGGTCCAGGCCAACCTTACGCGAGGTCGTTCGCGAGACCGGCTCCGCAGTTGACGTGTGGCTTGTTCCACACATGCGGCTGGTGGATGCCAGTTTCTCTCACTATAGTTGTCATGGGATTTACACCAAAGTTTGGCAACCATAATATCACCGTTGTGGCTTTCCGTAGATAATAATTGTTCTTAGCTTGCTACTCCCATAAGCCACGTAAAACATGCAACAACAAAGTAGAGGCGCCTAACTTGTTTTTGCAGGGAGTGTTTTCTGTGATATGGTATGGCCCAAGATGTGATGTGTATGTTGTATGCAATGATCATGTTTTGTAATGTTTCACGACTTGCATGTTGATGAGTACACAACCGGCAGGAGCCATATGGTTGTCTTTATAATTGTGTATGACATGTGTGTCAACTTCTTATACGCCATGTAATAGTTTCGCTTTATCTCTAAGTAGTTAGCAATAGTTGTAGTTGCTATTCGTGGTGGAGGCAATCATGGTGGAGTGATGGAGATCATGCCGGCACGCACAAGATGGAGATCATTGCGCGACGATTGGCTATACCATGTCAGATAAAGTTATATGCATGTGATGTTTATCCTTTTATGTATCTTATCATGCTTAGATCGCGAAGGTAGCATTATAAGATGATTCCTCACTTAAAGATCAAGATAAAATTGTGTTCTCCCCATGTATGCACCGTTGCGAAAGTTCGTCGTGTCCAAGCATCACGTGATGATCGGGTGCTATAGACTCTACGCTCACATACAACGGGTGCAAGCCAGTTTTGCACACGCGGAAATACTTGGGTTTGAATTGACGAGCCTACCATGTACAGACATGGCCTCGAAACACATGAACCAAAAGGTTAAGCATGAATCATATGAATGATATGATCGACACTTTGTTGTCCACCATTCAAACCACATCTCTTCTCGTGAAGATCGGATTAGGTGTGGTGAATTTGGATCATGTTCACTAAACAACTTGAGGGATGTTGAATTTAGTGGGAGTTCATCTAGTAATTTGATTAAAAGTTGAACTAGTTATCATGAACATAGTCCAATTTGTACTTGCAAACATTGTAGATCAAATGGCTAAGTCCAACTTCAACTTCAACGTTTTTGCTGAGAAGTAAAAGCTTAGAAACAATGGGTCTAACTTCACCAACTGGTTACGCAATCTGAGAATCATTCTCTCTGGCGGTCAAAAGGACTATGTCCTTGAGAATGCGTTAGGTGACGCCCCTGCTGTAGATGCGCCGGCTGATGAGAAAGCTGTCTATCAGTCACGCAAAGATGATTATGGTGTGATTAAGAGCACCATGTTGTTTGTTATGGAATCGGACCTTCAAAATCGTTTTGAAGACTATCCCGGGCCCTTTGAGATTCTTGAGGAGCTGAAAACTATGTTTCAGACTCAGGCCCGTTCTGAGAGATATGAGATCTCTGAGAAATTCTTTAACTGCAAGATGGAGGAAGGGAGTTCCGTTAGTGAGCACGCCATAAAGATGTCGGGCTACACTCAACGCCTTGATCAACTGGACTGCAAGATTCCAGAGGAGCTCAAGATTGACAGGGTTCTGCAATCACTCCCTCCTAGCTACAAAAGTTTTGGAGTGACTCATAATCAGATTGGTTCCACTGATACGATCACCGAGCTCTTCGCAAAGCTGAAGGCTGCGGAGGTGGACATCAAAAAGGATAATCATGTGTTGATGGTCAACAAGCCCCCCACCTTCAAGAAAGGTAAGGGTGCAAAGAAGCCCTTCAAGAAAGGCGGTGGCAAGCACGTTGCCCCTGCTGAGAAGAAGCTCAAGTCTGGACCCAAGCCGGACACTGAGTGCTTCTATTGCAAGGACAAGGGTCACTGGAAGAATCGTCAAGTACTTAGCGGACAAGAAGGTGGCACCATCAAAGGTATATTTGATATACATGTTATTGATGTTTTCCTTACTAGCCCTCGTTGTAGTTCCCGGTATTTGATCTTGGTTCGGTTGCTAAAATTTATAACTCAAAGCAGAGCTACGAAATAGACTGACTGCGAGGGATGAGGTGATGCGCATTGGCAGCGGATCAAGAGTTGATGTGATGGCCATCGGACGCTCTCCTTAGTTTTACCTTCGGATTAGTTTTAAACCTTAATAAGTGTTATTATGTACTGCGTTGAGCATGAACATTATTTCGGATCGTGTTTATTGCAAGACGGTTATTCATTTAAATCGGAGAATAATGGTTGTTCTATTTATATGAGTAACATCTTTTATGGTAATGCACTGTGAACGGTTTATTTCTTACGAATCTCGAAGGGATGAAACACACATCCATAAAATTGAGGCTAAGAGATGCAAAGTAGATAGTGATAATAATACTTATTTGTGGCAATCGCTGCTCAGGTCATATTGGTGTAAAGCGCATGAAGAAACTCTATTCTGATGGACTTTTGGAGTCTCTTGATTTTGAATCATTTGACACATGTGAACCATGCCTCATGGGCAAGATGATCAAAACCCCGTTCTCCGGAATGATGGAGCGAGCAACGGACTTGTTGGAAATCATACATACCGATGTATGCGGACCGATGAGTGTTTCGACGCGCGGTGGATATCGCCATTTTCTCACTTTTACCGATGACTTAAGTAGATATGGGTATATCTATTTAATGAAACATAAATCTGAAACATTTGAAAAGTTCAAGGAATTTCAGAATGAAGTGGAGAACCATCGTAACAGAAAAATTAAGTTTCTACGATCCAATCGTGGAGGTGAATATTTGAGTTATGAATTTCTCACGCATCTTAAAGCAAGCGGAATCGTTTCGCAACTCACGCCACCCGGAACACCACAGCGCAATGGTGTGTCTGAACGCTGGAATCAACCCTATTAGATATGGTCCGATCGATGATGTCTCTTACTGATTTGCCGTTATCATTTTGGGGTTATGCATTAGAATCCGCTGCATTCACTTTAAATAGGGCACCATCTAAATCTGTTGAGACGACACCGTATGAACTGTGGTTTGGTGCTAAACCTAAGTTGTCGTTTCTTAAAGTTTGGAGATGCGAAGCTTACGTCAAGAAGTTGATGCCGGACAATCTCGAACCCAAAGCGTAGAAGTGCGTCTTCATAGGATACCCTAAGGAAACTATTGGGTATACCTTCTATCACAGAACCGAAGGCAAAGTGTGTGTCACAAAGAACGGTTCCTTTCTTGAGAAGGAGTTTCTCTCAAAAGAAGTGAGTGGGAGGAAAGTAGAGCTAGACGAGGTTATTGAACCTTCTCTTGAGTTGGAGAGTAGCGTAGCACATGAAATTGTTCCAGTGCAGCCTGCACCAACAATAGAGGAAGCTAATGACAAGGATCATGAAGCTTCGGACGATGCTGCTACTGAACGTCGCAGGTCGACAAGGTCGCGTGCCCCTCCTGAGTGGTACGGCAACCATGTCTTGACTGTCTTGTTGGTAAAAGACAGTGAACCTACGACCTATGAGGAAGCGATGATAAGCCCAGACTCTGAGAAATGGCTAGAGGCCATGAAATCCGAATTGGGATCCATGAGCGAAAACCAAGTATGGACTTTGGTGGACCCTCCTAGCGACCGAAAGGCCGTTGAGTGCAAATGGATTTTCAGAAGAAAACGGACGCGGATGGTAATGTTACCGTCTATAAAGCAAGGCTTGTCGCAAAAGGTTTTTGACAAGTTCAAGGTGTTGAATACGATGAGACTTTCTCTCCCGTAGCGATGTTTAAGTCCATTTGGATTTTATTAGCAATTGCTGCTTTTCATGATTATGAAATATGGCAGATGGATGTCAAGACTGCGTTCCTCAATGGCAACATTGATGAAGAGTTGTATATGATGCAACCCGAAGGTTTTGTCGATCCTAAGGATGCTGATAAAGTATGCAAACTTCAGCATTCCATTTATGGACTGAAGCAAGCATCTCGGAGTTGGAACCTTCGTTTTGATCAGGTGATCAAGAGCTTTGGATTTGTTCCGAATTGCTAAGAAGCTTGTATCTACAACAAAGTGAGTGGGAGCTTGGTGACATTTCTGGTACTATATGTGGATGACATATTGATTATTGGAAATGGCATTAACATGCTTAACGATGTGAAGAGTTATTTGAACAAGTGTTTTTCAATGAAAGACCTAGGTGAAGCTGCTTATATATTGGGCATCAAAATCTATAGAGATACACAAAGACGCCTGATAGCTTTAAGCCAGAGTACATACCTAGACAAAGTTATGAAAAGGTTCAGAATGGATAAGGCAAAGAAAGGTTCAGTGCCTATGTTGTCAGGTAAGATATTGAGCAAGGCTCAGTGTCCAGCTACGGTAAATGATAGAGAAGCTATGAGCAAAGTGCCTTATGCCTCGGCCATAGGTTCTATCATGTATGCCATGTTGTGTACTAGACGGGATGTGTCCAATGCTCTTAGTTTGATGACCAGATATCAAAGTGATCCAGGAGTGGAACACTGTACAGCCGTGAAGAACATCCTAAAGTACCTAAATAGGACTAAAGAAATTTTCTTAGTCTATGGAGGTGATGAACAGCTCATCGTAAAAGGTTATGTCGACGCTAGTTTCGACACCGACAAGGATGATTCTAAATCTCAGATAGGATATGTTTATATTTTGAATGGAGGAGCTGTGAGCTGGAGAAGTTGCAAGCAAAGCGTGATCGCGGGATCTACAGTAGAAGCGAAATACATGGCTGCTGCAGAAGCGTCAAGTGAAGGAGTTTGGATCAGGAACTTCATCACTGAGCTTGGCTTGGTTCCAAGTGCATTGGACCCACTGGAGATATTGTGTGACAACACTGGCGCCATAGCAATCGCTAAGGAACCAAGAAATCATCCAAAGACCAAGCATATCAACCGCAAGTTTCATATAATCCGAGATTATATAGCAGATGGAGATCTGAAGATTAGCAAAGTACATACAGATCTGAATGTCGCAGATCCGTTGACTAAACCTCTTCCACGTGCAAAACATGATCGGCACCTTAGTGCCATGGGTGTGAGATTGTTGCCAAATGTAAACTAGATTATTGACTCTAGTGCAAGTGGGAGACTGTTGGAATTATGCCCTAGAGGCAATAATAAAGATGTTATTATTATAATTCTTGTTCATGATAAAGTTTATATTCCATGCTAGAATTGTAATAAGCGGAAACTTTAATACTTGTGTGGTTTGTGAACAACACCGTGTCCCTAGTATGCCTCTATGAACTAGCTCATTGATTAATGATGGTTAAGGTTTCCTAACCATAGACATGAGTTGTCGATTAATAATGAGATCATATCATTGGGAGAATGATATGATGGACAGACCCAAACTAAGCGAAGCAATTAGATCGTGTCATCGTGTTCATCTTTGCGAAGCTTTTCTTATGTCAAATATTGTATTCCTTAGACCATGAGATAATACAACTCCACAGTATCGGAAGAAAGCTTTGAGGTCATCAAACGTCATCCTATGAGAGGGTGATCATAAAGGTGTCTCTCGGTGATCGGAAAGTACACATTGGGTTGTATGTATCGAGATGGGATTTGTCCCTCCCAAGTCGGAGAGATATACTTGGGCCCTCGGTGTCGATATCAACACCGCTTGCAAGCATGTGGTTAAGGAGTTAATCACAAAGTGATATCAGATTACGGAACGAGTAAAGTACTTGCTGTGAACGAGATTGAACTAGGTATGATGGTACCGACGATCAAATCTCGGGCAAGTAAAATATCGCGAGACAAAGGGAATATATATGGTATTGATTGAATCCTGGCATCATGGTTCATCCGATATGATCATCGATGAATGTGTGGGAGTCAATATGGGTTTCCAGACCCCGCTGTTGATTATTGATATAAGATCATGTCTGCACATTCTCGAACCCGAAGGATCACACACTTAACGTGTCTCAACGCTAGAATAGATTGGATAATTGGTTTATGAGTTTTTGTTCGGAGTCTCGGATGGGATCCGGGACATCACGAGAGGTTCCTAAATGGTCTGGAGAATAAGATTCATATAAGGCAATGCAGTTTTTGGAGTTCAGAATTGTTTCGGGTTAATCGGTATTGTACCGGAAGCTTCTAGAACCTTCCAAAGGGGGACCAACGTGGCCCCACATGCCGGGAGGGGTCATGGTCCTATAAGGGAGTTCCCTGGCCGCATTGGGCCAGGGGCACAAGGCCCCATAGGTCCCAGCCGGCCAAACCTAGGGGAAACCCTAGGGGAGCTTCTAAAAGAGGGGGGAACTTGCCCCCCACTCCTCCCTCCTTGGCCGCCGGCCTAGGGCTTGGGGTAGGGGCTAGGGCTGGCGCCCACCCCTCTATATATAGAGGGCTGGGTCGCACCCTCCCCCACACCTCCTCCACAACCCTAGCCGCCCTGCTGCCCTCCTCTCTCTCTCTCTCCCTCCCGACTGCACGTAGGCGAAGCCCTACTGCAGAAACTCTCCACCACTTGCACCGCGCCGTCACATTGTAGATCCAATCCGTCTCTCCACCATACTTTCTAGACCTAGGAAGGAGGAGACGTCGAGGTGCCACACGTGTGCATCTCTCGGAGGCATCGCCACTTGCGGTGTTAGATCGGATCAGATCGCGAGGAAGAGAAGCGAGTACGACTACATCACCCACGTTTCGACGAACGTTCCGCTGTGCGAATCTTCAAGGGTATGAAGATCTCATCTAATCCCCCTCGTTGTTTGCATCTCCTAGATTAGATCTTGGCTTTCCCGTTCCCATCCGTAGAGAAACTCTGATTTACTATTCTGCGAAACCCTTCAGTGGTATCAGAGCTAGATCTATGCGTAGATGTGTTTCACGAGTAGAACGCAACATGGTTGTTGCGGGCGTTGATGTTTTCTGTTGCAAGCCTCTTGTTTGTGTTCTTATTATGACGCGGGATAGTGAGATTGAAGCGGTTCAGGCCAACCTTACGCGACGTCGTTCGCGAGACCGGCTCCGCAGTTGACGTGTGGCTTGTTCCACACATGCGGCTGGTGGATGCCAGTTTCTCTCACTATAGTTGTCATGGGATTTACACCGGAGTTTGGCAACCATAATATCACCGTTGTGGCTTTTCGTAGATAAGAATCATTCTTAGCTTGCTACTCCCATAAGCCACGTAAAACATGCAACAACAAAGTAGAGGCGTCTAACTTGTTTTTGCAGGGAGTGTTTTCTGTGATATGGTATGGCCCAAGATGTGATGTGTATGTTGTATGCAATGATCATGTTTTGTAATGTTTCACGACTTGCATGTCGATGAGTACACAACCGGCAGGAGCCATATGGTTGTCTTTATAATTGTGTATGACCTGTGTGTCAACTTCTTATACGCCATGTAATAGTTTCACTTTATGGCTAAGTAGTTAGCAATAGTTGTAGTTGCTATTCATGGTCGAGGCAATCATGGTGGAGTGATGGAGATCATGCCGGCACGCACAAGATGGAGATCATTGCGCGAAGATTGCCTATACCATGTCAGATAAAGTTATATGCATGTGATGTTTATCCTTTTATGTATCTTATCATGCTTAGATCGCGACGGTAGCATTATAAGATGATCCCTCTCACAAATTATCAAGTTATAAAGTGTTCATGCTTAGTAAGCACCGTTGCCAAGACTCGTTGTTTCGAAGCACCACGTGATGATCGGGTGTTTTAGATTCTGCGAGTGTATACAACGGGAGCAAGCCAGATTTGTTCATGCGGAAGATAAGGTTTGATCTTGACGAGACTAACATGTACAAACATGGTCTTGGAACACGGAATACCGAAAGGTAAAGCATGAGTCATATAGATGATATGATGAACATGATGATTGTTCGCCTTTGAAACTACATCATGTCACGTGATGATCGGACTTGTTGTAGTGGATTTGGTTCATGTAATCACTAAAACAATGTAAGGAATATTGTTTTGAGTGGGAGTTTAACAGTAATCTGATTAAAAGTTGAACACTATTTATCATAAATTAAATCAAAGTGAATTTGCATAGTTGTTGTAGTCATTGGCATCCGTTTACAATCTTGCGCTTAGTTATAATTGAGATAATAGAACTATAGGATTCTGGTTAGTTACTTTACGAACTGGTATCGTATTTTTTTTAAGTGTTAATCTAAAGTTTAAAAGTCCTATTGCAAAATTTCAGTATGTTCCAGTTACTCCGTGAAGTTTAATAATTGGTATCAAATCAAGAGTGAAAATTCCAGTGTTAGTATATAGGTATCATGTTTGTCTCCATGATTCTTGATATTCAAAAGATTGTTTTAATATCAAAGTTATCTAGGAGCTGAAAGAGTTGTTTCAGAAACCATGATGTGTGGAAGATATTGCGATATCTAAAACAATGTTTTGGTTACAACATGAGAGAGTATAATATGGCAAAGTTTGTGTTCTCATATTTGATGAGAATTTGTAAAAGGTTGGAGACGCTTGTCGTCATAATCCTTCAAAAGGTTTTGGGGAGCAACATTATACTCGCGATTCATCGTTATAAGCTAAAGTAGCTTGATCATGAATAGTTCCATGATAAGGATTAATATTTGATGTGGGTAAAATGTTTACTACACTAAAAGATTACTAAAGAATGGAATTTGAAAGAACACCAAGTATTTGATAATGGTAATCTACTTCAAAGTGCAAGTCCAAAGACATTGGTATTTAACTATACATGTTTTGGACTATGTGTCATGTGTATGGCCCCACTATTGATGTTGATAGATTCTTTCAAACAGAAAAGGAAATACTGAAAGAGAATTTTAGAAATACATGGCAGAAAAGAAAAGACTAGAATTGTTCAGCTTAGGTATTTGGAGGATATACGTGTTATGGTTGTACTTTGCTTGTTAAACAATGTGGTTCTTAAGTATTGGATATTGAATTTTTTGGTGTGAATCATCATACGAAACAACACAATTCATGAACTGCAATGGCCTAAGTAACTAGCAAGAGAATATGTGATGATGTTCATCGAGAAAAGTATTGATGTGTTTCTCGTTGACATAAAAGCTTGCCTTCAAGATTTGTTTTATCAGGTATTATGAGAACAAAAGGGTTGTTCAAATAATTGTCATAATCCATAAAATACGGATGATTTACAAATGTTGTTGGATAAATCACATCCATAAAATAAATGCTAAATATCACTTTGGTTAATGTTGTTGGATAATCGAAAGACAATTGATTAAAAGATCACTTAGAAAGTGACATCGTCGTTTAAATTATATTGAAAAAAAACATGACGAAACTCCATATGGATGGAATTTTGGAGTCATTTGATTTCGATCAAATGACGCTTGTGAAACTTTCCTAGAGATAATTAAAACTCCGTTCATAGGCCAAAAGTGAACGAATGACTAGCTTATTGGAACTTGTACATATAGATGTATAAAGCCCATTATGTGTAGTCAAGAGTGATGGATTTCAACTTCATATGCTTTCTCCGAAAATTTGAGTGAATATATGAATATTTACTTAATGAGGATGAAGTGTGAAATATTTGAAAAAGTTCGAAGACTTTCAAGATGAAGTGCAAAATCAATGTAACAAGAAAATAAAGAATTTATGATAGGATCATAAAGGGAGATATTTGAGTTACAAGTTTAGCATAACACCTAATATTAGAGGAATCATTCCGTGAATTTACGTTTCCCGAAACACCATATGAGTTTGGTGTGTTCGAGATATGTAAATAAAACCTTGTTTGACATGGTAAGATCAAATGTGTCATTTATAAAACTCCCATTATATTTTAAAGATAAAAGCTTTAGAGACTACCGCTTTTACACTAAAAAGAGCTTCATCATTATCCGTTGAAACGACACCATATAAAGTTATAGTTTGGGATAAAACCCAAGTTGTCATTTCTTAAACATCGGTATGCTATGCATAAGTGAGATGTTTACTACCAAAGTCGGATGAACATGTCTTTGTATGTTAGTTCGAATAATCGTTGACTATTCCTCCATAACACCGAAGACAAAAAAATGTTTGTCGATTTGTACGCCAAGTTTCTCTGAGAAGGAATTTTCCGTGAAAAGTTAAGTGGGAGGAAAATATAACTTTCATAAGGTTAAATGAACCTTAGCTATATGTGCAAAGTTGCGCAGCGCCGAAAAGTGTTCTGGCAGCAACTATGCTCATGGCTCACGTGCCTCAAAGGTTGTGGTCACGGAGGTCTAAGTTCCTATTGAACCAAGTAGATCGGGTAAACAATCAAATACCAAGATTTGAGGGTTGAATCATTATTTGACAATAATTAACCGACTACATGCAAAGAAGCGATGATGTGCCCTAACTCCATCAAATGGTTTGAAGCCATAAAATCCATAATAGTTCCATACACGAGAGATCACGATTTGAACTTGAAAGACCCTGTAAAAAGGTGCAAGACCTTATAGTTGTATTTGGATCTATAAAGAAATAGACATGGATGTTTCACATCTATGAAATTGTCGACATTTTGGGAAAGAGTTCACGACAATGTTCAAAGCATTGACTATGACAAGATCTGATCTTTCATTAAGCGATATTTAGTCTTGACGGATTAATGTAGCAACCACTACATATAATTTTGTTATGTGGTAGTTGAATAAATAAAACAAATTCTTCTAATAGAATTGTTACCTAGTATGTGTGCATAACATGGTCTAAAGAGTTTTGTTAATTCAAAGGATGCTAAAAGCGTATGAAAACTTCAATGGTTGAAGTGAGCGTCGCAGAGTTGGAATCTTCACCATGATGAAACTGTTAAAAGAGTTTAAATTCATCAGATATGATGAAGATGCTTGCATTTGCAAGAAATTAAGTGGGAGCGCTAAGACATGATTCTAATACATTATGTGGAAGACATATGGTTTATTGGAAATGATGTATATTTTATTAACACATGTTAAGAATTTCATCTGGATGAAAGACTTAGGCAAAACCCGAATATTTGGCATCAATATCTATATAGATAGATTGAGACGCTAATATGGTTGTGCCAAATGTACATAGATGACATATGGAATGAGTTCAATATGGAAATGACAAGAAAGGTTCTTGCCACACAGAAAGGATTAAATCGAAATCCAAGTATATCGACACTTGGTAAGTGAAACAAAGATTCAAGTATTGATTAATACTTGATGAATAAAATCACAAAAGGTATTTTTCAATCAAACTGTGATATGTACCAAATTCCTATATGTCCTATGCTTTAAATGTTATGAGTATATACCAGAATGATTCATCAGATGATCATTGGAATATAGTAAGGATATTCTTATGATCTTTTGGAAGAACTAAGAATATATTATTTTGTAGAAGTGACAAATAGATGGTTAGTTCATTGTAAAAGGTACTACATTGATACTAGTTTTGTCACAAAGTACAAATTAAGCTTATCTCAATCTCAACTAAGGGTGGCACAATATGATGGAAATTAAGTTCCATAATGGATTTGGATGAGTTCCAAAGTTAAGACATTGTGACAGATACTATAACAAAAGGCTAAGTATATGACTGCTATTATAGCAGCAAAAGAGGGCATTTGTGTCAAGTAGTTTTTTATCAAACTAGGTATAGTTCACAGCGGGATAATACTATGAAGATATATTGTATGAAAATATTGTCAACATGTTTTAACCCCTAGGAACTAAAGGACTCACCAAAGGACCAAATTTATACAAAGTCATCTCATTAACCGGAAACATTAATACTTTTGTGATTTGTAAACATAAAAGAGTCCCTAGTAAAGCCTCTTGTTAAACTAGCTTGTTGGTTAATATATGATCATGGTTTCCTGATCATGAACAGTGAGATGTTATTAACAACAAGATCGTATCATTAGAAGAATAGTGTGATGGACATACTCCTATAGATAAGCGTATCATAAAGATCAAGTCATTTCAATAGTTCGTTTGCTGTAAGCTTTCTGATACATAGTAACCTAATTCCTTCGACCATGAGATCATGCTAATCACCATCACTGAAAGGATGCTTTGATGACATCAAACACCGCACTGTAACTGGGTGGTTATAAAGATGGTATTGACTGTTCGACAAGTATGTGTTGAGGCACATAGATCAAGAGTGGGATTTGTCCATCCATATGACAAATAGATAATACTCCGGGCCCTCTCGGTGGAATGTCATCCAATTAGCTTGCAAGCATGTGACTGTGTCACAAGGGATCACATATCACAGGAACGAGAAAAGAGTACTTATCAGTAACGAGGTTGAACTAGGTATGCAGAGATACCGACGATCAGACCTCGGATAAGTAAACTATCGTGAGACAAAGGGAGATTGGTATCGTATGTAAGTGGTTCATTCAATCACAAAGTAATCATAGAAATATGTGGGAACCATATGAATTTACAGATTCCTCTATTGGTTATTGATCGAAGAAGAGTCTCGTCCATGTCTGCATAATTCACGAACCATAGGGAGACACACTTAAGGATTCGATGATGTTTAGTAGATATGGAATGTAAGTAGGGAGACCGAATGTTGTTCGGAGTCTCGAATGGGATCCGGGATATCACAAGGAGATCCAGAATGGTCCGGAGAATAAGATTCATTTCAGGAAAGTCCAATTCCGAAGTTCGGAAATAGTACCGATGATTTCATCGGAGAGGTTCTAGAAGGGTCTAGAAGGTTCACCGGACCGGAAGGGGAAGGGTACATGAATGTGTCATGGATAAGTGGAATGATTGAATCATGTCCTAGGTCACTTGGTTGGGCATTTATAAGAGAGAAATTAAGCTCCAAATTGAAAGTTAAAAGGCAAGTTTGAAAAGTCAAACTGGGACAATGTATCCTGGTGGAGGAAGGAAACAATCCTTCTTTCCCTCCACCACAAGCCAACAAGGAGAGGGAGTTGGGGAAGGATTCAAACTCCCCTCTCCCAAAATGCCCTCCCTCTCATAAATAGAGGGGAGGGGGTGTCCCAAGGAGACACAACACTATCCCCTCCCCACATAGCCTCCACGCCGCCGCCGCCACCAGCGTCGGTGCCACAGCGCGCCGCCAGCCGCCGCCAGCTCGCCACGGCCGCATTAGCCGCCGTCGGCCACGCCTCCTCCTCTCTGGCCCTCTAAACCCTAGATCACCGGAAACCCTAATTCTCCACCATAACCCGCTCCGGCTTAGGCGAAGCCCTGCGGGATCTTCCCTCTACTTCCGACACCACGCTATCGTGCTGCCGGAATTGCGAGGAGAGAACTACAACCTCCGCTGCCTGCTAGAACAAGGGAGAGGAAGGTCTTCATCGATCAGAACATGTGACCATTGCGGAGCGCTTGGGAACCTTGGCCGGAAGGATCGTCTACGCGATCTTGAGATCGGCAAATGTACAACTACATCACCCACGAGAATCTTGTCTTGTTAACCGCTTTGGAATCCTCAAGGGTGAGTACTCTAATCGACTCATTGCTACAATCTAGTAGATATATCTTGGCTTGTTTGTGTGCATGCGGTAGAATTTTTTTGTTTTCCATGCTATGAACCCCGACACTAAAAGACTAGCCATAATTGATGATCTTCGATTCTTATTTTGGCACAAGTGATTTTTTGTTTTGAACATATATTTATTCATGATAATAGTTTGCCACATCCACGGGTGGTCTCCATTTTCAACACCCATTTAGCGTTAGGTCCTGGTTCATTATGTCTAACTTAAGTATATCAACCGTATGTCTATATGGTCCTTAGGTTGGTATAACATGTTGGAATTTGATGAGTTTTGGCTATTGTCCCATTAGACAAATTATGAAATTCTTTTTGGTCCACTTGTGCATGGAAGCATATGGCTGTGCTAGTGGTGCTAAAGTTTAGTCTCACATTGCTAGTTGAAGGGGAGTTGGACCACCTTATATAGTATAGTGTTGCACCACTCACTAAGGTGTGACAAGAAGATAAGCCCTCGCGCACTCCTTCTTCGACGCCGCCCGCCTCGCCATGCCATGCCATGCCTCGCCTTGCCTCGTCACGACGCGCGCGCCACGGGTTGCAGGAATCTCGTCGAGCCAAGCTTTATTTTGCTGGTTAGGAAAATCAATTATGATTCATTAACTAACGCGTTAATTACAACCATTTCCAGTTTTTATGGACGTGGACTTTTACCGATTCGGACGTGGGCTGAGCCCCACGATCTCCCTAACCTGTACTATATAAGCGTCTGCGCTAAACCTAATCGGTGAATCAATCCACACACGCGCCTACCTCCAAACCTTGCGCCGCCACTGTCGTCTTCCCCATCTTGGCTTGCGGCGTGCACCGCAGATCGGGACAGTAGGCTTCCGGAACCCCGCCTCTTGTGAACCTGTACGGGTGAGGGGCGATCAGGTTTTTGGGGAGCACTCAAGCGCGACTACTGGCAACCACGACTTCGTCGAACGACGAGTTCCCGAACGACGACTTCTTCCCGGACGTCAGCGACCTCTTCGGCAACCTCAACATGGGCGACAGCTCTGCTGCGGCCACTGCCGCAACTGCATCGAATGTGATCTCAATCTCTCTCTTTCGGATTATGCTAGAGTTTCTAGTTCTAGCATTTGGCGTAGATGTGATAGGTTTATCTTGTATAGATGTAATATGTTCATCTACTTTGTTGATCTGCATGATTGGTTTTACTACTGTTTGTATGATCATGCTTTATCAGTTTATTATCTGGATTAAATCATATGGATTATTGCTTATATTTCCAACAATCCAAAAACTTGATTATAGGCAACTGAATTCCGCTGGTGTAGCCGCGGCTACTAGGCCGCCTCCTTTTGATGGCATGCACTATAAGATATAGCGCAAGAGAGCAGTTCTCTGGTTTGAAAATCTAAACTGCTATAGCGCCACTCTTGGCAAGACCGAAGGAGATCTTTCTGCTGAGCAGGAAGCGACCTTTAAGAAAGCCGATACCATGTTTATGGAGGCTTTGTTTAGTGTTCTTGGGGAAAACATTGTTGGCCCGTATATGTCATTTGATAATGGCAAGGACGCGTGGGAAGCACTCGAGGAAAGCAATTCTATGATTACAAGATGGTTGATGAGCGCTCCGTCGTTGAGCAAGCTCATGATATACAATCACTTGCCAAAGAACTTGAGCAGTTATTGCCAAGCTTCCTCCCTTGTGGAGGAACTTTCCTACTTCTCTGAAACATAAGAGACAAGAGTTTCCTGTTACGGATCTCGTTGGGTCTCTTCATGTGGAAGAGAAGGCGAGAGCAAAGGATAAAACTTCTCGAGGATTTGAGGAAGGTTCTACTGCCAATTTGGTGCAGAGGAAAAACTTCCAATCCCACAAGTTCAAGAATAAGAACAAAACTGAAGGAAAGGGGAAGTTTGATGGCAAGAACAATGCCACGCACTCAACCAACTTCAAGAAGAAAAATGTTAAGAGGAAAGGCTCTTGCCACGTCTGTGGTGATCCTGATCATTGGGCTCCAAGCTGCCCTAATCGCTTTGACAAGCGTCCACATGGGAACAGCGGCAAGGCCGCTAATGTTGTTATTAGCGATACTGAGATGAAGGATGCTGGGTACGGTATTTTACCTACTATCCTTTCAGTATGTCACTCTCCTGATTGGTGGATAGACACGGGTGCTAATACACATGTATGTTCTAATATTTCCATGTTTTCCTCTTATCAGGTCTCAAGGACCTCTTCCGTGCTGATGGGAAACGGCTCACGTGCTTCTGTTCATTGTGTTGGTACGGTAAATCTAAATTTTACTTCGGGGAAGACCGTACAGCTGAAGAATGTGCAGCACGTTCCCTCCATCAGTAAGAATCTCGTCAGTGGATCGCTTTTATGTCGAGATGGCTTTAAGTTGGTTTTTGAGTCCAATAAAGTTGTAATTTCTAACTATTTATGATTTGTTGGAAAGGATTATGAGTGCGGAGGTCTGTTCCGCTTGTCTTTGTCAAACTCATGTACTAAAGTTATTAATCATGTGTGCAATGATAATGAGTCCAATGTTTGGCATTCACGACTCTGTCATATTAACTTTGGTTGCATGACGCGGCTAGCCAATATGAGTTTAATTCTAAAATTTACCACTGTCAAAGGTTCTAAGTGCCAAGTTTGTGTGCAAGCAAAGCAACCCCGCAAGTCTCATACGACTACGGAACCGAGAAACTTAGCACCACTAGAACCTATACATTCAGATCTTTGTGAGATGAATGGTGTGTGGACAAAAGGTGGAAAAAGATACTTTATGACGTTGATTGATGACTCCACTAGATACTGCTATGTTTATCTCCTGAAATCTAAAGATGATGCTTTGAACTACTTCAAAATCTATAAAGTTGAGGCAGAAAACCAACTTGATCTTAAAATCAAGCGGCAGTCTGATCGTGGTGGAGAGTACTTTTCAAATGAATTTGATTTATTCTGTGCGAAACATGGTATTATACATGAGAGGACGCCTCCCTACTCACCTCAGTCAAATGGGGTGGCTGAAAGAAAGAACCGCACTCTAACTGATTTGGTTAACGCCATGTTAGATACATCGGGTGTCTCCAAGGAATGGTGGGGGGAGGCGCTAATCACCGCGTGTCATGTCCTAAACCATGTTCCTGTGAAGGATAAAACCATGACTCCATTTGAGGAATGGGAAAAGAAAAGGCTTAAACTCTCTTACTTACGAACTTGGGGTTGTTTGGCGGAAGTCAATATTCCAATACCCAAGAAGCGAAAGCTTGGACCAAAAACCGTTGATTGTGTTTTTCTGGGATATGCTTTTCATAGCATTGGCTATAGATTTTTGATAGTAAAATCTGAGGTATCCAACATGCATGTTGGTACAATTATGGAGTCGAATGATGCGACTTTCTTTGAGGACATCTTTCCTATGAAAGGTATGTCCAGCTCATCAAATCAGGAGATGACTAGTTCATCTAGTCAGGAATTTTGTATAATTCCTGAACCCACTATGCCGATAGAACACTCTGATGATCCTATGGAGGATGACAATGAAGCTCCCAAAAGGAGCAAGAGACAAAGGACTGCAAAGTCATTTGGTGACGATTTCATTGTGTACCTTGTGGATGATACTCCCACTTCTATATTAGAAGCCTATGCATCTCAAGATGCTGACTACTGGAAAGAAGCTGGCCGAAGCGAGATGGACTCCATCTTAGCTAATGGTACTTGGGAAGTCACTGATCGTCCTTATTGGTGCAGACCTATAGGATGTAAGTGGCTATTCAAGAAAAATCTTAGACCTGATGGTACTATTGAAAAGTACAAGGCACGTCTTGTAGCTAAGGGTTATACCCAAAAGGAAGGTGAAGACTTCTTCGATACCTACTCACCTGTAGCCAGATTGACCACTATTCGAGTACTACTTTCATTGGCTGCCTCACATGGTCTTCTCGTTCATTAAATGGACGTTAAGCCAACTTTTCTAAATGGAGAGCTAGACGAGGAAATTTAGATGGAGCAGCCTGATGGATTTGTAGTAGATGGTCAAGAAGGAAAGGTGTGTAAGTTAGTGAAGTATTTGGATGGCCTTAAGCAAGATCCTAAGCAGTGGCACAAGAAGTTTGAAAGAACTTTAAATGCTGAAGGCTTTGTTGTAAACGAAGATGACAAATGTGTGTACTATCGCCATGGTGGGAGCGAGGGAGTTATTATGTGTCTCTACGTTGATGACATATTGATATTCGGGACCAACCTCGCTGTTATCGAGGAGGTCAAAGAGTTCCTATCTCGCTGCTTTGAGATGAAGGACTTGGGAGTGGCTGATGTAATATTAAACATCAAACTACTAAAGGATGACAATGGTGGGATTACATTGCTTCAGTCTCACTATGTGGAAAAGATATTGAGTCGCTTCGGGTATAGCGACTGCAATTCTTCTCCAACACCTTATGATCCGAGTGTGCTACTTCGAAAGAATCGAAGGACTGCTAAAGATCAATTGAGATATTCTCAAATTATTGGCTCGCTCATGTATTTAGCCAGCGCTACTAGACCTGACATATCCTTTGCTGTAAGCAAACTGAGTCGATTTGTGTCAAACCCTAGAGATGATTATTGGCATGCTCTTGAAAGAGTTTTGCGCTATTTGAAAGGCACTGCGAGTTATGGTATTCACTATACTAGGTATCCACGGGTACTTGAGGGTTATAGTGTTTCAAACTGGATATCTGATGCTGATGAGATTAAGGCCACAAGTGGTTATTTGTTTACACTTGGTGGTGGTGCTGTTTCCTAGAAGTCTTGCAAGCAGACCATCTTAACGAGGTCAACAATGGAAGCAGAACTCACAGCATTAGACACGGCCACTGTTGAAGCAGAGTGGCTCCGTGAGCTTTTGATGGATTTACCTGTGGTTGAAAAACCAATACCCGCCATCCTGATGAACCGTGATAATCAAATTGTGATCGTCAAAGTAAAGAGTTCTAAGGATAATATGAAGTCATCAAGGCATGTGAAGAGGAGATTAAATCTGTCAGGAAACTGAGAAACTCCGGAGTTATTGCGTTGGATTATATCCAAACATCTAAGAACCTGGCAGATCACTTCACAAAGGGTTTATCATGAAATGTGATAGATAATGCATCGAGGGAGATGGGTTTGAGACCCACACTATGAGTTGATCTCAGTGGCAACCCTCTCTATGTGATCGGAGACCCCGTGAATTAGGGTTGGGAGACAAGCTGTTGGTCAGCTGAGAGGAGAGTATTTCCATATTATATTTACATCTCCATAAAGATGCAATACTCTCTTAATCTGCATGGCAGGTTGATATTTATCTTAATGTGTTCCAAGTGGCTTTTATAAGCGGAGATGTTGTCCTGCATAACATCTCTTGAGGAACACACCTATATGAGTCTGACTGTTAAACGTCGTAGTCCGTGAGAGTTGGGTGCTCCCTAATAAACTCATGAAAGGCCCTAGAGTATGACGCATAAGCTCCAAACCGCGGGGAAGCCGACGACAGCCCTGTACCGGTCTAGACTTGTGTGAAACTAGCACAGAGAAAACTTGTAGTTCAAGGCATAGTCCACTATTCAAGTTGCTAGCTAGTGTAGCATGAAGTTTAACGTGGAAGTTCAACTTAACAGTCTCCACTACACACCGGTATATAAAACAATGTTCTGGAATAAAAGTGATGTGATGTGCCAATGAGACTTTGTGGGGGATTGTTAGAATTTGATGAGTTTTTGCTATTGGCCCATTAGACAAATTCTGAAATTCTTTTTGGCCTACTTGTGCAAGGCAGCATATGGCTGTGCTAGTGGTGCTAAATTTTAGTCTCACATTGCTAGTTGAAAGGGAGTTGGACCACCTTATATAGTAGAGTGTTGCACCACTCACTAAGGTCTGACAAGAAGAGAAGCTCTCGCGCACTCCTCCTCCGACGCCGCCCGCCTCGCCTCGCCACGCCACGACGCGTGCGCGCCGTGGGTTGCGAGAATCTCGCCGAGCCGAGCTTTATTTTGCTGGTTGGGAAAACTAATTATGAGTCATTAACGGACGCGTTAATTACAGCCGTTTCCAGTTTTTATGGACATGGACTGTTACCGATTCGGACGTGGGCCGAGCCCCACGATCTCCCTAACCTGCACTATATAAGCGTCTACGCTAAACCTAATCGTTGAATCAATCCATACACGCGTCTACCTCCAAAACCTTGCGCCGCCGCTTTCGTCTTCCCCATCCCGGCTTATGGGGTGCACCGCAGATCGGACAGTAGGTCTCCGGAACCCCGCCTCTCGTGAACCTGTACGAGTGAGGGGCGATCATGTTTGTGGGGAGTGCTCAAGCGCGACTACTGGCAACCACGACGTCGTCCGACGTCGAGTTTCCGAATGACGACTTCTTCCGGACGTCAGCGACCTCTTCGGCAACCTCAACATGGGCGACAGCTCTGCTGCGGCTACTGCCGCAACTGCATCGTATGTGATCTTAATCTCTCTCTTTCGGATTATGCTAGAGTTTCTAGTTCTAGCGTTTGGCGTAGACGTGATAGATTTATCTTGTATAAATGTAATCTGTTCATCTACTTTGTTGATCTGCATGATTGGTTTTACTACTGTTTGTATGATCATGCTTTATTAATTTATTATTCGGATTAAATTATATGGATTATTGCTTATATTTCTAACATAACATACACCAATTCACCAAATGGCATTGTCTCTTTACCCTAAAAACCTTGCTTTGAATAAATCAAGTTGAAGTTTCTAAACTCCAACTTGAAGTTTCTAGAATGATATCATATATAATGCATGTTTGATGATGCTATTGTGACAAGAGCTCTTCTTCGGTAGTCCTGTATATATAGATATACACATCAGGTCATTTCGCATATCTAAGTCGTAAATATTTTCTTATCACTAAATTGATCTAGAAAAGATCAACTTCATTTTGGTGAAAAGAAATCTAATTATCAAAAATGGATTTAATATATTCTAATAATCTTGGAGAATTTAGGATTAGATACAATATATATGAGCTAAAAAGTGAAATTAAATCTTGTACTTGTACATATGTATATTTGGGCGTGGTGTACCGATTTAGAATGTTTTCACTTTCCACATTAAGAAAAGCTACTCCGGAAATTATACTACTATTCAACGGTACACATCTGAAGAATGCGGCTTGATTGCTTGAATCGTGTCGGGTAGAGCACACTAGAGGGCCCACCCGTCAGGCACAACGTGGCCAAGACCTTTCAAGTCTTTGTCCGGGAGACAATTCTCCCACCGATACCATAAGTGGGCACGCGCGCGTTGTCACAAGTCACAAGCTGATGAGCCTGCGGCGGCGGGCGGCAACCCATTCACCATCGCCGAACCTTCTCACCGCAGGAAGCTCACCGGGAAGCCGGCCGAATTGCCTCGAGCAAGAAGACGAGCTTGCAATCAGCGCCTTGTGCCAGTACAAATCCACCCGCCAAATCCCCACTCATCCATCATCCATGGAGCAGCAGCTCACCGGCAATCCGGGGACACTTATAAATACGGAGCGCGCGCGGTGGTCTTGCAGCCGGTCATGGCGGCAGTCGGAGCTGCACCATTCCTCTACCAACCGGCGGCGGGCGACGCCGACGCCTCCTGCTTCTTCTCCTCCTCCTCCTACTCGATGTCATCGTACTCCTCCCACGGCCACGGGGGAGTCAGCTCCACGACATCATCCAGCCCAGTGTCCAGCTTCTCGGCCGCGCTCGGCGCCTCCCCGTCCCCGGTGCCGTCGCCGCCGCAGCCTGCGGTCACCGACCACCCGGCAGTGCAGTTCGACATCTCCGAGTACCTCTTCGACGACGTCGTATACGCCGCGCCGCCGGTGATCGTGCATGACGGCGCTGGCATCCCTGGTGCAATCGCGACGACGACCACTCACGCTGTCATCGTGCATGACGGCACCGGAAGCCAAGGTGCAATCGCGCCGACGACCACTCACGCAAGGAGGGCGGCCGAGCAGGCGGCGGCGGAGAGGCCACAGACGGGACGGATCGCGTTCCGGACGAGGTCGGAGGTCGAGATCCTGGACGATGGGTACAAGTGGCGCAAGTACGGCAAGAAGTCCGTCAAGAACAGCCCCAACCCAAGGTACCCCCGATTGCCAATTCGCCACCGGAGAATCAAACAAGATTCAGTCAAAACTTGAGTCAAATTATCATCAGTTCATCAATTATATATGTCGAAACATCTCACCGTAACACATTGCAATTTGGCCATTCTGACGAGCGAGTATTGAATCTGTTGGTGTGCAGGAACTACTTCCGGTGCTCGACGGAAGGGTGCGACGTGAAGAAGCGGGTGGAGCGGGACAGTGACGACCCGGCCTACGTGGTGACGACATACGACGGGACGCACAACCACGTCAGCCCCAGCACGGTCTACTACGCCACCCAGGACGCCGCCTCCGGCCGCTTCTTCGTCGCCGGCACCCACCCGCCACCAGGCTCGCTCGACGACTAGCCACAGCACAAACCTGGGCACGTACATCGGGATCAGCACGGGCCTTGCTGACCTGCTTCCGATCCGGACCTTTTCGTGCTGGCGGCGAGAATCTACTCGTTGCCGCATCGGAGCCTTCAGGCTTTCAGGGAGTGATTCCATTGGCTGTGTAGGAAGCTAGATACAGTAGTATAGTACTCCTATCATAGTATGAGGGTGCTGATCCCGAGGTTCCCGCCCCCTTCTAATCATCACGAGCTCAATTCAATTCAAAACAAGATAGATTCTCCGGTTGAGACAAACATAACCGCCTCTTTTGCCTTTTCTGGATTGTTAATTCTCATCTCTAGTTGAGAATTAAGTTTCGACTCGATAAGTTCTCAATTGTTGGATTTGTTTCATGATTTCTCGTCCGAGAGTTGCATCGTAACTATGTTACAACTGATTTTGTTTCCAATTGCACATGAATTGCAACTAAGAGAAAATAGTTGACAATCAAGTTAAACCTTGATCAAGTTCTCAACCTTTGGATTTCGGTCGTGATTTTTCGAATGGGGCTTTTTTATTAAATTAAATCAGAGAAGTACAATCGGCCGCCTGATAGCATGCCAGGACTTCAGCCAGCCCAGAACGTGGCCAAGTCATTGTTCTAGCTGAAGATCGACAAAAGGATGCGAGCATATGACTAGCTTCATTCTTCTTGCGCCTAACAAAACGTATCCCGTAACGTTTGAATCACATCATCTGTCTGACCTAATTCTCCGTCAGCTAAGCTATAGTCAAAGACTTGTTTTTCAATCAGTAAGACTATCTTATTTTTAAGTAGCAAGTGAACTTTCTAGAATAACATTTGAAGTGGTAATGAGTTAACAAGATGATGGATAGGATATTAGTAATTCCCCTCCATAAAATACTTATTATTAGTAATTTACTCATGTCCGCCTGATAATATCTCATGAAGTGCTATACGTAGGTATGTGCATATTGGGACATCAACTGCCCGCCTGACAATATACACGAGAGAGAAAATGGGAGGGGCAGAGGGAAATGTTTTGCTAGGGTTTCGGTCGGCCAGGCATGCTCTTATGTGCTGTATTAGGCTGTGCCTTATATGAATGAGTTCAAATATCTATCACTGAATAGTAGTAATAGTGACAGTATACCTGTGGGGTGACATTTCATATTTGGCTAAAAAAATTAAATAATACAATTTTTAATCAATTCTAAAAATAATACATAAAATTCGAAATTTTGGAATTTTAGCAAGGCTGCGGTACACGGTATACCGATAGGTACTAATCGGTGTATGGTACACCGATAGGTATTAATCGGTGTATGGTACAACCGACAAGCACAAAATCACACACACATGTCTGAGCAAGAAAATATAACTAATCGATGTACCATACATCGATAGGTACCACTAGAGGAAAAAGGGCCATCCGTTCGCCACCCCTGGGAGCATTAGTCCCGGTGGCGCCAGCAACCGGGACTAATGCTGGCACGCGTCCCGGTTGGAGCGGGCACGGGGCCAGGGGGCATGGGTCCCGGTTGGTAAGGGGGCATGCGTCCCGGTTGGAGCCACCAACCGGGACTAAAGGTTTGGCCACAGCCACGTGGCCTGGCACGCACCTTTAGTCCCGTTCTTGGCTCCAACCGACTAAAGACCCCCTCTATAAATGCAACGCCCCAGCCTCTCCTCCACTCTGTTTTTTTGAATGGTGTAAGCTGTGAGGTGTGTGCTAGTTTTTCTCATGCATGCATGGAAGGTGTTTGTTGAAATGTTTGAGTGAAAAATCCCGTTGAATTTCTCATAGAACAAAAATATAGAAGGTGTCCGAGACGCTTGAGCTTATTTCCCTCGATCGAGGTTAGCAATCTTATCTTTTCTAGGTCATTGATACAATTCATGTGTCGGTGTGAATTGGTTATTTCACTATTTATGATGTCCTGTTTTTGATAAACTTACTTATATGATGCGGATGAGCGGTCGGGAATGGATGTACGGTGACCGTGGTAGCCGGTATATCAAAGGCGTGGATAAATTTATCGATGTGGCTACGGCAAACAAAGAGAATGGATTTATCGTTGTCCATGTGTTCAATGTCGAACAACAAGGAGTACTCTTCCTCGAAAATCATTCGCGCCACACGATTATGAAAGGTTTCATGCCCAACTATAATTGCTGGACCAAGCACGGAAAGAGGGGTTATGATGGAAGATGGTGAAGAAGAAGATGATGATAACAACTATCATCATATGTTTCCTGAATCTGATACCGCAATGGAAGACAATGGAGAGGAAAAAGGTGAAGAACGGGCATCGGATGAGCCGTGATGAACTTGGTAGGGTCATTTCGATGCAAAGCGAGGCGTGAAGCAGAAAATGAGAAGTTGAAGTTAGAGGGCATGTTAGAAGATCACAAGAAATTGTTGTACCCAAATTGTGAAGATGGCAGCACAAAGCTCGATGCGACCTTTGGAATTGTTGCGATGGAAGGCGAGTGTGGTCTAACGACTCCTCATTTGAAAAGATGCTGAAAATAATGAAGCCGAAGTTTCCAAAACATAACGAACTTCCGATAGTACCTCTGAAGCAAAGAAGACTCTCTGTCCTCCGGGATTAGATGTGCAAAAGATACATGCATGCATTAATGATCGCATCCTCTACATGATAAGGAGTATGAGAATTTAGATAAATGCCGGTATGCAGCGTTGCGGTATAAGATCGACGAGATGACCCTAGTGATGTTGAGGAGAGCCCCTCGGAAGAGGGTTCTGCTAAGGTTATGTGGTATGCTCCTATAATACCAAGGTTGAAACGCATGTTGAAACAAAGAGCATGCCGGGTTGTTGCGATGGCACAAAGAAGACCGTAAGAAAGGCGGGAGTTGAGACACCTGGCGATGGGTCACAGTGGAGAAAAATCGAGAGAGACTTCCCGGACTTTGCGGTGACGCAAGGAACTTATGGTTTGGTCTAAATACGGATGGCATGAATCCTTTTGGGGAGCAGAGCTGCGATCTGACACCTGGCCCGTGACTCTATGTATCTACAACCTGCCTCCTTGGTTGTGCATGAAGCGTAAGTTCATTATGATGCCAGTGCTCATCCAAGGCCCGAAGCAACCGGGCAACGACATTGATGTGTACCTTAGGCCATTAGTTGAAGAACTCTTACAGTTGTGGGGCAAACCAGGTGTACGTGCGTGGGATGAGAACAAATAGGAGTCATTTAATCTACGAGGGTTGTTATTCGTAACCATCAATGATTGGCCTGCTCTTAGTAACCTTTCAGGACAGACAAACAAAGGATATAAGGCATGTACCCACTGTTTAGATAAGACCGAAGGTACATATTTGCATAAATGCAAGAAGGTTGTGTACCTAGCGAATCGACGATTTCTTCCGACCAATCATCCCGTAAGAAAGAAAGGCAAGCATTTCAAAGGTGAGGCAGATCACCGGAAGAAGCCTGAACTCCTGTTGGTGATGATGTATTTGGTATGGTCAAGGACATAGAAGTAATCTTTGGAAAGGGTCGGCGGTCAATCAGTTCGAACGAGCGTCGCTCTGAGGACACGCACCCATGTGGAAGAAGAAATCTATAGTTTGGGAGCTGCCATATTGGAAAGTCCTGCGTGTCCGCTCTTCAATCGACGTGATGCATGTGACGAAGAATCTCTGCGTGAACCTGCTAGGATTCCTAGGCGTGTATGGGAAGACAAAAGATACACACAAGCACGGGAGGACCAACAAATTATGAAAGACCCAAAGAACATGCATCTGATAACAAGGCGGATAAAGGCGTCACTTAAGTCGTGCCTATGCTCTTACCAAAGCGAGAGAAGGAAATCTTTTGAAGTCCTTTACGGTATCAAGGTGCCATCGGGCTTCTCATCTAATATAAAGGGATAATAAATATGGCAGAAAAAGTTCCAAAACCTGAAGTCTCATGACATCACGTGATTATGACTTGATTGCTTCCGATTGCATTGAGGGGCTTCTACCGAGAAAATGTTCGAGTACCCATTGTGAAGGCATGTGCATTCCTCAATGCAATATCTCGAAGGTAATCAATCGGATATTACCAAGGTTACGAAGGATGTGGTACAATGTCTTGTTAGTTTTGAATTGGTGTTCCACCATCCTTCTTCAATATTATGACGCATCTCTGGTTCATCTAGTGGAAGAGATTGCCATTCTCGGTCCGTATTTCTGCACAATATGTTCCCCTTTGAGAGGTTCATGGAGTCTTAAAGAAATATGTTCATAACCGTGCTAGACTGAAGGAAGCATCTCAAGGGATATGGAGCAGAGGAGGTCATTGAGTTTTGTGTTGACTTTATTCGACCTTAAGCCGATTGGTGTTTCGACTCGCGGCATGAGGAAGACTAAGTGGAAAAGGCACTGGGAAAGAAAGCACGATATGTAGGGACGGGATTCTTTCACTAAAGCACACTACGAGTTCTACATAATTCCACCTTGGCAGCTCCGTATATGGAGGAACACAAGAATATTATACGCTCAAAACCGGGAAGCTGAATCATGGATTACAGATGAACACATGAAGTCATCGGTGGTTGGATGCGGACATCTCTTGAATGACACCACTGTTGGAGATCAGCTATACTTGTTGGCCGTCACCATCTTCTCTTGTATTGAATTTCCAAGGGCGAAATAAATGGGAATACATTCTACGATCGCCCAAGATAAAAGAGCACCAACCAAAATAGTGGTGTCCGCTTTGATGCAATAGGCGAGAATGGACAAAAGGACACATATTATGGTTACATAGAGGAGAATATGGGAACTAGACTATGGAGTCTCTTTTAAGGTCCCTTTGTTTCATTGCAAATGGGTCAACCTGAATGGGGAAGGGTAAAGATAGACCGGTTATGCGGAATGACAACATGGATCTCAACAATCTTGGTTATAGAGATGAACCATTCGTCCTAGCCAATGATGTGTCTCGGTTTTCTATGTGAAGGACATGTCCTCGGGCCGAAAAAAAAAAGTATGCAAACGAATACATCATATGATGATCCAAAGCGTCACATAGTTCTTTCAGGGAAAAGAAACATCGTGGGAATCGAGGGCAAGACAGACATGTCAGAAGATTATAATAAGTTTGATGAAATTCCGCCCTTCACAGTGAAAACTGACCCAAGCATTCCGTTAAGTAAAGAAGATGCTCCATGGTTACGTCTGAAGCGGTCATAAGGAATGACATATGCCAAGAAGTTCATGCTCATATTATGTAATTCTAGTTCATGTCTTTCGCGGTTTGTGGCTTGACCGAAGGATATCTTTCGCGGTTTGTGGCCTTTAGTCCCGGTTTTGTAGTCTCGGTTTTAATATTAATAAATGTCTTGAGTGTTAGTCCCATTTTGTGGCTGGACCGGAGTGCCTCTATGACCAGTTTCTCGGCGATCAGGAGGGGCTCGTCAACATCTCCACAAACTGCCTTGATGGTGTCCCTCGAAAACCATCTTGCAGCTTGTAACTTCACTAACTAGATCAATACGCCTCGGAGCTAACTAATTTCACATATTAGAGTGCCTCTATGACCAGTTTCTGGAGATGCGGGAGGCTCCGTCGGCATCTCCCGAAACTGGCCGCATGATGGTGTCCCTGCTCGAAAACCATCTTGCAGCTTGTAACTTCACTAACTAGATCAATCGCCTCGGGCTAACTAATTTCACATATTAGAGTGCCTCTATGACCAGTTTCTGGAGATGCCGGAGGAGGCTGGCTCCGTCGGCATCTCCACAGGCTGGCCTTGATGGTGTCCCTGCTCTCGAAAACCATCTTGCAGCTTGTAACTTCACTAACTAGATCAATACGCCTCGGAGCTAACTAATTTCACATATTAGGAGTGCCTCTATGACCGATTTCTCGGAGATGCCGGGAGGCCGGCTCACGCATCTCCACAAACTGGCCGCATGATGGTGTCCTGCTCTCGAAAACCATCTTGCAGCTTGTAACTTCACTAACTAGATCAATACGCCTCGGAGCTAACTAATTTCACATATTAGAGTGCCTCTATGACGATTTCTCGGAGATGCCGGAGGATCGGGCTCGTCAACATCTCCACAGGCTGGCCGTAGTGGTGTCCTCGCTCTAAAACCATCTTGGAGATGCCTCAAACTGGCTGGAGGACTGGACTCACAAGGATGCATATTTATAGTACAAGCAGCTCGGCATAATGTCGACACTCACGACATAATGTCGACACTCACCCTATTATTAGTCTTGACTCATCTTTAGTCGGTTGGTGTCTCCAACCGACTAAATTCATCTTTAGTCCCGGTTGGTGACACCATCCGGGACAAGGGCCGTCATGCGACATAATGTCGACACTCACCCTATTATTAGTGTTGTCGGCCCACTCTGCGCAATCCCTTTAGTCCCGGTTTGTGACTACATCCGGGACTAAATGTCTTGAACAATGATCATGTGTGTGGACATTGGTATGTAGAACAATGTTGCGGAGGAAGTTTTCCTTTTTCGCATACGGAAAATCCCTTTTCCATTTTCCGCGTAAGCAGGTCGTTTTGTGAAGTAACCACCAAAATGCCGTTTGAGAATGCTACCGTCCTATTTTCCTAAAATACTAGACCACCTTACATGGACTATATCCCAACGGTACAAATCGGGACTAAATATGAACCCTCTCTTTATATAGGCATTTCCTCTATTTATTAGGTAACACTTAAGACATTTATTAATATTAAAACCGGGACAAATCGGGACTAGCTAACACTCAGGCCTAAAGCCGCCTTTAGTCATAATCATGCCTAGTCCTATAGTGCACGAGCTTGGTCTTCATCGTCGTCGTCATCATCATCGTCATCGTCACCTGCCCCTCCGGGGATCCTCAGCCCATCCATGGCATATACCAGGGGCCATTCCAGCCTTGGATTCACGGCGGGTGGAGAGGGTCTCTGGAAGACGATGCCGCTACGGAGACGATGTGGGGCCTGTGGCGGGTGGACTCGTGGGCACCGTGGCGAGGATGGTCTCCCGGCGATGTAGCGCATCACCGATGATAATGCGGTTCTCCCACCACAGCGACGACTTCGTTGTTGTTCACGGTGGCGGGCCATCACCCTCGTACTGGCGAGCTCCCTTTCCCGCCTATTAGCGAAGAAGGCATTCCAGTGTCATAGTTGCGGGATCCCACCGGGATCCATCCGCTGCTCGGCGTGAGCTCGTGGTAGAAGTGGTTTGTGATGGCACTGGCGTGCGGAACCTTGAGGGACAGGAGGGCAGAACCCTCGGCCTTTCGGCATCCGGCCCGTGGCGGTACCCGATGGACAAGGGTAGTTGGGCGCCTGACGCCTCGGTCTCTCGAGGTCGAATGGCCCGATGGCGTTGTCCATTGTTCTAAGAGAGGAAGGTGTGGATGTGTGGATAGCCATGACACGATCACCCTAAATATAGAGGGAAAGGCGGGAAAACTTGGCATGAAGCTTTGGGAAATGGCGGAAATATCTTTAGTCGGTTAGTGACTACATCGGGACTAAAAGCTCTAGTAGAAAGGAAAGGCGGGAAAACTTGGCGGGAAGAGGTGGGAAATGGCGGAAAATATTTTTAGTCGGTTTGTGACTACATCCGGACTAAATGTGTGCCGAACAATGATCATGTTTGAAAAAACCTTCACAAAATGACCTATCATGTTCGAGGTTTCATGGCTTTCGGTCCAAATGACCGATGTTATGTCTTGAATCACGGCATAGTTTGTGATGTTGTGCCCATATTATGCATGTGTGTGGACATTGGTATGGAGAACAATGTTGCGAGGAAGTTTTCCTTTTTCATGCACGGAAAACCCTTTTCCATTTTCCGAAAAAGCAGGTCGTTGTGAAGTAACCACCAAAATGCCGTTTGAATGCTACCGTCCTATTTTCCTAAAATACTAGACCACCTTACATGGACTATATCCCAACCGGTACATCTCAAACCTTTTCGTCCATCCACGGTAAAGGACAAATGTCTTAGAATCGGCAGGAAGTGGGTCCGGTTTGTACTACAGGTACATGATCTATCGCCCGTGATTTTTTGAAAAAATTGTTTTTAGACTCGCAATATGTGGTTTCTTCAGAGATCCAATGCAAGTTCTAACGATGCCCGTCCCCTATCTTCATGCACACCGGTTCGACCATAGTTAGAAATTCAAATAATTCAAAACGGGCATAATAAATTCAAAAAAAATCCGAACAATGAAAATCCTTCGCGTGGTGTCATATCATGTTAAAAATCCGAACAATGAAAATAATTATTTATTCAAATCCAAACACTTCTTATGTTTAAAGTTTTTCTAAATTCCAAATTAATATTCAAAAATATAAGTTAATTCATTTTAAAAGGTTACATTAATTATTTTTTAAAAATAGAATATGTTTTTGAATTATTTATTCAAATCCAAACACTTCTTATGTTTAAAGTTTTTCTAAATTCCAAATTGATATTAAAAAAATATAAGTTAATTCATTTTTAATTGTAAATGGTTCATATTTTAAATGGTTACATTAATTTTTTTTAAAACAGAAAATGTTTTTGAATTATTTATTCAAATCCAAACACTTCTTATGTTTAAAGTTTTCTAAATTCCAAATTAATATTCAAAAATATAAGTTAATTCATTTTAAAAGGTTACATTAATTATTTTTAAAAATAGAATATGTTTTTGAATTATTTATTCAAATCCAAACACTTCTTATGTTTAAAGTTTTCTAAATTCCAAATTGATATTAAAAAATATAAGTTAATTCATTTTAATTGTAAATGGTTCATATTTTAAATGGTTACATTAATTATTTTTAAAAGCAGAAAATGGTTTTGAATTATTTATTCAAATCCAAACACTTTTTATGTTTAAAGTTTTCTAAATTCCAAATTGATATTAAAAAATAAAAGTTAATTCATTTTAATTGTAAATGGTTCATATTTTAAATGGTTACATTAATTATTTTTAAAAGCAGAAAATGGTTTTGAATTATTTATTCAAATCCAAACACTTTTATGTTTAAAGTTTTTCTAAATTCCAAATTGATAAAAAATAAAAGTTAATTCATTTTAATTGTAAATGGTTCATATTTTAAATGGTTACATTAATTATTTTTAAAGCAGAAAATGGTTTTGAATTATTTATTCAAATCCAAACACTTTTATGTTTAAAGTTTTTCTAAATTCCAAATTAATTATCATTTAAAAAACAATACAAATTTAAACCCCAAAATAAAAAATAAAAGAACAGGAGAAAACACGAAATTTTTTGAAAGCAGAATATGTCGGTTGGAGCCACCAAGGACTAAATCCTAGCGCCCCTCGATTCTTGAAAATTGGAAAAA
Source organism: Avena longiglumis (assembly GCA_030063025.1). NCBI lineage: Eukaryota > Viridiplantae > Streptophyta > Magnoliopsida > Poales > Poaceae > Avena > Avena longiglumis. Next base: position 578,066,166 of record CP125974.1, on the reverse strand, counting down.
AAAGTGGAGTATAGGTCGGTTGGTGGCTCCAACCGGACGTATCTCTTTAGTCGATTGGAGCCATCAGCAGGACAAATGACCCATTCGTTTATAATGGCTCGCCTCTTCTTCTTCTTCCCCATCTCACTTGCTTCTGCTGCATTAAAATCTATATCATTGCCTCCGTCCTTGCCGCCACGCTACTTTCCCTCGCGTGACCTCAATCGCTGGATTGGAAGCTCGTCCAGCGTCGCCTCCGTCGATTCCGGCGTCTCGAGCTCGCCCGGCCTCGCCACCACCTCGTCGTGTTCTGGTGAAATGCCGATCCTCACGGTGGTCTTCTTTTCTCCTCTCCTCCTGTACTCTCCTCCCAGCGTGTGCCCGACGACGCCGCCGCTCGAGCTCGACGGAGGCGACGCTCCGGTGACCAACAAGGAGCGGCGCCGCCACTCCCTTTCTCCCTGCATCGCGCTCTCTCTAACGCGCCCATCCGCGCGTCCAGGGGTGCCTGCTATCGCCGCCGCCCTTGCTGCAGGAGCTCGCGCGTATGTGTCGTCTTGGCGTCACTCGTGCTCGTGTGGCAGCTGATGTGGCCTGGGGCCCATCTGTCGACCTCGATGGGTAGGCGCCGGTGTAAAAAATTATTTGCCTTTTTTTAATTCCAGAAATTGATATAAACTTGTAAATTCAATATCTTTTTATTTATAAGTCAGAAAAATACAAATAATATATCAAATTGTTCAGAAAAATGAAACCTATATATTTATCCTATAATCATGCATTGTTCAACAATTTAAATGACAAGTATAATTAGAAGAACAAATGCACCCCTCTCATATGTTAGAGTTTCCCGAGTTAGGGTTTTCACCCGTCGGAACCCGATTAAATCGTCGAGCATGTCTTAGGGTTACATTCCAATGCAAATTAACTTGTCATATCATCATACTTGCTTGAGCATTGCATCGATGCCATGTGTTGATTGTTTCCTTTCTTTTCGGTGTTTGATTATTAGGTTTATTATTAGTTAGGTATTATTAGGTTTATTAATTAGTTTGGTATTATTGGTCTTATTTGGTGGATCAATGTGGGTAGCCCTGACCTGATTCACATTGCGATCCGTGGTTAGATAAGGAATCATTAATACCCCTTAGGTGCATGTGGGTTCCCTCTCATATGCATCGGAGGTTTCTCCAAACTAGGTTACACCCCTGGAACTCCGAATATTGATAACCGTTGATTTTAGCTAGAGTTACCTATCTACTACACGGTTTCCTTTTTGTAGCTAGGTTTAGGGTTTCTCTTCATTTTATTATTGTGTATGTATATCGGGGTTTCTCCTTAACTTTCTCCTTTAGCCGCTTTGTCTTATTCGTTTTTCCACCTATGCTGAAAATATGGATCCACACGTCATAGACGAAGAAAAGGAAGAGTTGATCCAAGGTGTGATCCGTGGGGAAGATAATTTAGACGTATCAACGTTTCTGAACAACTCCGGTGAGGGTGATCCTCTTTTACCGAGTAGACAACTTGTTTGAGGTTGAAGGTGTTGCCTTCCATGAGGAAAGCGATGCCTTGTGTAATCGAGAAGACGACCGCTCGGCAAGGTGCATGTAATATAAATCAATTCATTAATTAATCATCTGCTATCTATATAGAAATAGTAACGGCGATCTTTCTTCTTTTAGCCCTCGAATCGAAGGAATCTCTTGAAAAGAGCTGAGGCCCAACCAAAAGTTGGAAGACCATGAGAGGTTCAGGATCGAAGATGTCGCTGCAGACGGCAGACAGTGACTCGAAGTTGTCGCAACCAAATTTGTGGCACAATGCGGAGTAATCGTTAGGGACTTAATCCCGATCACCATTAGAAATTGGAATAGGCCTGCTAATGCGGATGAAGAGGAACATGTTTATTTGTCCCTAACCACGCCAAAGATTTCTTGTGGAAGAGGCTCATGGTTAATTTCAAACTACGAAGATAGAGCTGGATCCAAATGCGGAGGATCGATTGAGGACGCCTTACAACATGGGAGAGCCATGGAGGCTAAGGTCGGGAGTGGGCTTTGAAGAAGATGGCCATGTTTCACCGCTGAAGAAAAGATTGCACCTTGACTATGTCGTGAAAAGAAGACTCGATTTCAAGAATATTCGGTTTGAGAAGATAAAACCATTACGGGATGAGTTTGTGGAATACAAGAAATCAGAAAAAGCTAAGAAAATGTAAAGCGAATAAGTGAATCTTTGAACGCTAAGAAGTATCACCATACTATGGGGCAAGGTGGCTCTGGCATTCCTAAGTGGGAGAAACTTGGCAGGCTGCGTGATAAAAATATCACCCAGAGCAGACGATTGGGTAGAGCGTGCAAGGAATTGGTTTTACGGGCATGGGGCACGTTGGACTCGAAGGAGGTGTATATATACCATCGACATAAAGAAGACCCTTGCCAATCGAGAGGATGAGAAAAGCGAAAAGGCTGTTAAAGATGGGGACTTCATTCCCGATAGAGAATGATGAGCTCACACTCGCCCTTGGAAATAAGGAACATGATGGACGAACACGAGGCACAATAGGCTCCCAATCATGGAGGACTGGGTTTCCAAGAGAGGAAGAAATATCTGATAGAAGCCGTCGGAGGAGTAAGGGCGGTTGAAGAAGAAAGTCGAAAGAGCGAATGCGTTTAATTGAAGAACGATTAAAGCAACAACAAGATGAAATTAACTCACTTAAAGAGCAAAAGTACTACGGCGCCCCATCTCGGTGACTGCTTGCATTCGATGCTACCGGCCTATCGAATAATCGAAAAAGCGATGTGGCTTCCACCGAGGTCCCGGGTGATGACAATGGCGATGCCGATGATGCACCGACGATGGCTCTGTTGGCTACCGTGGATGATATCACAGAGATGACACCTGCGAGCTACATGTCAAAGTTGTGAACATATCAATGAAGGTGGCGGCTATGCCTTACCAATTGTACCCACACCAACTTACCACGGTCGTCCGGTTCCGGAGGGCTACGTTGTTGTCGTGGATGAAATCATGCCCACCTTTGAGGTTTTGGATCTTCACTACCTGCGGTGAAGGGGATGTGATGCTGGGTGGCAAAAAGCGTCACCATTCTATGGCCGAAGGATTGTATCGTGCTTGAAATCACGCCAAGGCCATCTTCGCCGCCGCCTCACCCGTCTCGGTAATGAGGTCGCCGCCCTTGGCCGTCTTCGTCGCCTCACCCGGCTCCGTCGCCTCACCAATCTCCGGTGCAGCCATCGCCGCGGAGCCATCGCGGCGCCTCGGGATAAAAAGCGTAAGCGTCATCGCTCTTGTCGTGGCGATCGCGAAACGTAAACAAGAGCCTCTTCCAAAAGTACCAATGGTTCCTCCCAAGAGAGCTTATGGTATCTTGAAGAGGAGGCTGCGGCGATCGTTGATCTTGGAAGCAGCGTTTTTAAGCTAAGTCGAGGCCGAAAGAGCGAGTTCCCAAAGACCAAAGAAGAAAAAGCCAAAGTGTTGAAAATGCTAAAGACTCTTCATCAACCCGAGCCAAAGCTGTCATCGGACTATGAGCGTTCTATTCTCAAGTCACATGCACAAAAAGCCTCGAAGAGCGATCTTGATGGCGGAAATCTGTTGCCCAGCTCGGAGAACAAGCAAAACAGACTTGCGCCCCTCTCAAGGTGATTTCTCAAACCAATGTGGGGTCGAGCAAATATGGGGCAAAGCGGTATGATCCAGGTAGTTGCACTGTCTGAAGCTGCCGCTGCTCAAGGTATGAGTATTGCCCGATGCTTATCTCGGTTAGAGTTCTTCCCGTGAGTGAAGTAGCATACAAATACAGTCGGCAAACCTCTCGTCAAACTGAGGAGGTAAATAATCTTTCAACAAAAATGCGAAGATTGCATAACTGGTACATGCACGCCACAAGGGCCGGGGCTAACTGGATAGTGATGAGGGTTACAAAAAAGCATCATGGGAAAGAAAGTGATGACATGATATCCATTGAATTTAATGAGCTATTTCAATTATTCAATCAAGGCGCCTTGGACAAATCGCTCATCGTGCCTATTATGCGTAAGTACTAATTCGTAATTAACTTAGTCTCCGCTATCTCACTTTGTTTATTGCATTTATATAATCATCTTTAATATATGCAGAATGAAGATTCTCGAATGCGTGGAGGACAAATCTATGATATTGGCTTCATTGACCCATATTGGGTTCATGAAGCTAATCTCAAAATAAGCCCCGGATACGGAGGATAATATAGTACCGCGTTAAGGTTTCAAGAAACCAAAAGGAAATACTTTTTCCTTACAACTTCGATGAGTGTTATTGTCTTGTATACACTTTCTATTTCGCTAACTCGATGTTAAGTATATAATTGATTAGTTATGCATTCGCAGATTCAACTATATTAACTTAATCATTCAACTTGACAAAGGCGTGTACTAGTCATGGACTCAAACATAAACCCTTGAGACGTGGAAGGACATGCAGATACTTCTCCGTGGTAATTCTAATCATTACGACACTATATCGGCAATGTTCGTGAATTTTATGATATCAAGTACTTAAGAACTTATTTTATTCGTTTTCTCGGCAGCGCTTGGAAGCGGTTCACCAACAAGGCTAGGGTGTTTGGAAGAGGAGCTTACATTTCAACCACTAAATGTAAGCACCACTAGCTATATCGCGCATATCTTTGATTCTAGTTTTGATACAGTTATTATCATGCTTGATTATTATTTTGATTGAACTATGTTCTTGTGAAGTGCGACACAGGGACGGTAACAATCTCTGTGGATACTATGTTTGCGAGTTCATCCGTGGGGCGTGCGATGAGAAGGGCAGAAATTTAGAGCAACTCCACGTGTAAACAATTTCTATAGTTTTATTTTCAAACAAATTGTGTTTAGTTTCATTCATATAGACTCCTTTTTAAATTAGATCGAGCGTCTACGGGACGGTCTTACGCCAAAGGATCGCGTCACGAGCAATTCGGGAGGAATTGGCGGGATTCTTGGATGCGAAGTCCTAGACCCGAAAGGGAGTACTATTCTGCTGTATAGACAATAGGGATTGTAAAAATAGCAACTCGGTTCGTGTATAGACAAGGGAATACTTTTGTATGTAGTGCATGAACTCGATCCGTGTATTGAATGTAATATTGTCATGATGATCTTGTGTAATATAAGGTTCCTTCATTGATAAGTGCAAAACACTAAATAAACAATAAAACAACCTAAATGAATTCTCCGTCATGCGGCACAAAAGTGGCGAAAATGCTGTCATGGCAACAAAATGTGCAAAAATGAATTCTACCATGGCGAAGAAATGACAAATCTCTGCTGGCAGAAGGTTATTAGTCGGTTAAATGTCTGCCGGGACTAAAGCCACTCCTCCTCGCCGGTGCAGCTGCCACGTGTATGATCTTTTGTCCCGGTTGGTGGGGCAACCGGGACTAAAGGTTCGGGCTTTAGTCCCGATTGCCCCGTCCCGGTTGGGCAACCGGGACTAATGCCCCTTACCAACCGGGACACATGGGGTGTTTTCTATCAGTGTACTATACACGGCTAGAATCCGAAATTTACACGGCTAGGTACGGTACACCGATTAATTAGTACCTATCGGGTGTAACAGCCGTGCTAGAATCTAAAATTCCAAAATTTGTGTATTATTTCTGAAATTTATTAAAAAAGTGTATTATTTAAAAAATAGCTCATATTTGTATACATATATATATATAATATAGACAATCAACAATATGAATTTTACAAAAAAAAGGTGCAATGTCGGTAATGTTTTCTAGAACCATCATGATTATCTCTACAATAGTGATTCAAGCAAGGGTGTTGTCGTGAGGGTAACCACCTAGAGGAAGTATCAGGTGGAAATTAACTTACAAAAAAAAGGTCTACAAAATTCACAATTTTTTTTATGGTGGACAGGCGATGAAAACCTTCAGAACTTTTATTTCAGCAGTAAGAAAAAAGTAGATATAAGTAGAAAATTTGCTAATTCAATGCTAAATTTGTATTTTATATCTCCCGATAAATTTGATTTTGAACTTGGACTCGACATGTTTACATGGAATGACATTCCAACATACATTATTTTACAGGTTTATAGAAACTTTGGAATATAATTATATTTACTTTCTATTATTTTTTGCATGGTACATATCGTCGATCGGCAGATAAAGACATGCCACACTAGACGCAGTAATATCTTTGTGTATGTTGAAAGAGCTTTCCTGGGCGTTTCTTAATCCTCACTTGGTCAGTTATCCAGACAAAAGTGGGCTGATGGTGACAACAAGAATGCCCTCTTTGTTTTATTTAATCAATCCGATACATTGTTCTGGGAGCAGGTGAGCTTTTCTTATAGTCCGGGTATGAGAAATGGATAGCAGCAAGTTGACTGATTTCGGGTATTATTTCTTGCGGAAATGTGTTTTGTCATAGTCATGGTCACTTACATAGCGACATAACTCATAAGCGTGGGTGGGTATCTTATATTGATACTCTCTCCGTTCCGGTTTAAAGGACACAATTTGCAATTTTCTAGGCCCTAGGTGTCCTCTAATTGGTCCATTTAATAGTATGAAGAAGAACATGTAGGAGAGAAAAAGCAATCAAGGCGTTCATATTTGTTTACACATGTGCATGCAGACATTTTATTGTTTTCACACAGGAGTAATTACAGAGGTTAAATGTTTTTGTGTCTAAATATTTTGTGATTGCATGGTTTGCAAATTGTGTCGTTTAAACCGGGATGGAGGGAATAGATTCGGACGTAGTATAGCCGTGAGGTCAAAGTATAAGAAATGTCTTACTACTTCAAAGATAGACGTGGTTTTTGGCAAGTGCATGCAAGTAGTAATAATACACAAGGCGAAAACTCCCAGCAGCTTCCCAGTGTCACCGCAAAGTAAATTTCTAAAATTCCAATAATTCTGAAAATAAATACGCGCAAACATATATGCATGTTGATGGTCCGCTAGAAATTTTGGGGAAATACACCGTATTTTGTGAAATATAAAATAGACAAATTTCGACCGATCATCTTTGTGTATGCTTTGTATAGTTATATTTTTTTGTAACACAATGCAGGACGAGTTTTCTACCGAAACATGGCACGGCTATTCTGACCATGTATATATGTACACCCAAGAAAAAAAAATTGAAACTTAAAAGTATAATGTTTTTTTTTCAAAAAAGCGCGGTAATGATCAGCGTGAATGCTGATATCGTAGCTAGTCACTAGTCAGTGGTATTTTTCACATCTCTTTCGCATGTCGTGTGGATATACAAGATGAGAGCAGCATATGCAAGACCTCTGTTAAAAAAAAAGCATATGCAAGACCCACCAGCTGCGCAAACCCCAACCCCAACCCCCCGCCGGCGTTCGTGGCACGTTCGGAGTTCGGACCGAGCGCGGCTCTACTGCTCTCGGCGCCGCCACGTCCTGTAGTGCGCCTGGATAGGCTTGCTCTCAGCTGTCTCATCAGGCAGGCGTATGCGTTCTATACGGCGGCGGGCCAGCCTCGAGCCAACTGAAAGCGGCGGCGCCGTCAAATCGACCGGTCGATTGATCTGATCGATCCATTTTTTTTTGTCACTCCAACGGCGGGCGACGGCGACGGCCTGACGGGCACGTACGGCCAGGTTCTGACGAAAATCTAGTCCAAAAATAAGTGATCTAAATTTGCACGTATCTATACACCAAAATGCGTCTAGATATATACCAATCTAGCAAATCAAAATATAAAATAGTCTAAATTTATTATCGACAGTGATAATGCACCAATGTTGATCTTTTTTCTATTCTTTTAGTATTATAAATTTTTATTTGAAACTGTGTGGCATGTTTGAGAAGAAGAGTATTATATTTTTCATATTGTTCTTTATTATTTAAAAATAAATAAGGACTTCAAACCAGAGCCTGGAGAACCACAAAATAAACCCCACTTCGCCGCATAATGCACAACCCTTCGGATATCGCATGTGTCTACCACACACTATATTGGAACCACCAGCTTTCACTTGTCGTCTGTATATATATACACAAAGACGGTATGAAACGGCACACGGTATAATGCGTAAGAGCACAATATGACATGTGCTGTGCAGATGCCGCTATGAGCTACGCTCGCAAGCTGATCGCGCGCCCACCCCAAAACCCAGCCGGCCGGGGTTCGTGGCAGGTTCTCTGATGGATTAATCGCGCGCCAGCGCCACGTCCCGCTCTCTCGGTCTCAGGCAGCTGGCATGCGTCCATACGTACGGACGGGGGGCCAGAGGCTCGACCGCTCGAGCGACGGCAGTCCGCCGGCGGGGCCCGATCGACCGAACTAGAAAGCGGCGGCGCCGTCGTTAATTCGACTGGGTGCGCGACGTGGACACGCCCCAGCGCGGTTCCGACGAAACATTTCTGTGTCGTGGCGTTGCATGTCGTGTGTCCCAGAGTAACCGGGCGCGAGCCTTCCGAGAAGAGAGGGAGCGGCGAATCGCCATCGCGCCATCGCGCACGTGCTCGATCCCGCTCGGATCAGGAAAGAGTTGGGATGATGGTTTCTAACTTGGATCTGGTGCGTTGCATACCACTTTTGTTGCCAGTGTACTGAACTAGCAGCGGTACCTTTCAGCACCGCGATCGACGTCGACATGCAAGCGCCCGTGTCCTGATCCGTTGCCCGGCAAATACAGTATACGCATGTGCTCGCCGCCACGCCACGCACCGGCCGAAGCCGTCGGCATCGCGGCTCGCGCTCGCCCCAGCATGGCGAGCCACTGCAGACAAGACTGGGGGCATCCACTAAACAGCCCATGGTCGTCAGAGGGCCAACCAAACCAACCATGGCGATCCAGATTCAGTGGGGACGACAGCGACTCCCGGAATTCGTGAGCCTGCGGAAACTGTACTATAAAAAAAAAGATCGCCGGGGACCGGTGGGAAGCTGCTGGGAATCCGAGAATGAACGTCGATGGCTTCTAGATTCCGGTCTTTTTTATTACAAGAATTTTGAAACATTTTATTTGAAGAACGTTTGAAAGTCCGGTCTTTTTTTATATTACCAGCCTAGCTAGGTATATTTTTGAAAGTTTTCAAAAAAATATGTTTGGACTTATAATTTCTCGAATAAAGCAGGGTGGTTTGCGCAAAACAAGCATCAGTGAATAGTGGTTTGACGACATCAAACGGTACATAATGATCATTTTTTTACATCTCCTTTACTTGTCGTCTGTACTATATACAAGGGCAAGACCCAACAGTATGACATGCGCAGTGCCACCATCAGGCAAGCTGATCGCGCGCCCACCCCAACCGGCCAAACCAAGCCGGCGTTCGTGGCAGGTTCGGATGGATCGATCGCGCGAGCGCGATGCCACCATGCATCTCGGCGCCACGTCCCGCTGCGTGGTAGGCTCTCGGGCTCAGGTAGGCATCCGTCCATATGTACGTACGGCGGGCCAGCCTCGATCGACGCCGACAGCAGATAGGGCGACGGCGACGTGCTCGTACAAAGGCGAGGTGGACGGACGCCTCGCCCCGGCGACAAAATTCATGTGTCGTTGTGTAGCATGTCGTGTGTCCGAGAGTAGCCGGCCAGAAGAGAGGGAGCTTCCCGCGTTACGGCTCTTGATTTTTGAAAAAAAAAATCAGAAAATAAACTTAAAAAACTCCAATAATTCTGAAAACAAATACGTGCAAAACATATATACATTTCGATGGTGCGCTGGGAAAAAATCCAATGTATTATGTGAATATGAAATAGACAAATTTCGACAACCACCTTGTTTGCGTATGCTGTATATAATAAGATATTTTTTCTACAGCCCAAAACAGAACGAGTTTTCTACCTAAATTTGGCACGGATATTCAGACAGGGAAAATGGTTCTTTCATTCATATTATTTGTACTAAAATGAATGTATTCAAGCGTGTTTAAGATCTTGATACATCCATTTCAATGACAAGTAATATGGATCGGAGGGAGTAGTATATTTTAAACTCGAAGTTTTTTTTTCCAAAAAAACTGGATCACTGACCCTCGGGAGCTGCAAATCCGCGGTCCACGCAAGGTCGGTAGTTTTACTCAGGGCGCGGCAAAAGTTTCATGATCAATTGGTGAATGCTGATATTCCTAGCTAGTCAGTGGTACTTTTTTTTTTTTGACCCGAACTGCAGGAGCCCTGCTTATTTCACTTATAGTAGGGGGAAAACTGTGCATGCCTCAAAAAGACATAGAGAAACACAACCACAACTAAAAAAGAAAATAGCCCAAAAACTGCACTACCTAAGGCCAGCAGCTACAGCCACTACCTAAGGTCAATGGTATTTTTCACATCTCTTTCGCCTGTCGAGTGGATATACAAGACGATGAGCCGACAGCCTGCACATACGCAAACAAGATGACCCACCCAGGTGGGCAAACCCCAAGCCGGCAAGCCCAAACCCCCCGCCGGCGTTCGTGGCAGGTTCGGACCGAGCGCGACGCTACTGTCTCGGCGCTCGCCACGTCCTGTTGCGTGGGTAGGCTAGATCGGCGGGCCAGCCTCGAGGCTCGAGCGAACTGAAAGCATCGGCGCCGTCAAATCGACCGGTCGATTGATCTGATCGATCCATTTTTTGTTACTCCAGCGGCGGGCGACGGCGACGTCCTCGTCGTGACGGGCACGTACGGCCAGGTTCTGACGAAAATTTGCTACTGTCGTTTGCCCGAGCTTCCCGGGCCGGCCGGAGCCCGGAGCCTTCCGCGAAGAGAAGGAAGGACGAATCGGCATCGGACCGCAAGCACGTGGAGGCTTCTTCCGCTCGCGTACGTGATGGCTTGTGAGCATGCTGTAGTGCTCCTTCCTTTCCTGAACTTAAAAGGGTAACCTGGTCTTTTATCATTAGTTCGCTAATATCATATTAATTATTTTAGTCGCTTAGATTCAAACGATAAACCCGTATTATCCACATGTGTATCCATGTTTTCCTATATGAAAATCGCTCTAACTACCCGTTGTTCTTGACATAAGCGTCCTGATAGATGCATGTGAGGACGAGGAATGGAAGCCGCAAGACGCGAAGACAGAGATAGCGACACATTTTCTCTTCAATTGTCCCTTTCCTTTCGCCATGTACCGAATCCGTCAGTCGTCGTCGCTAGCTCAATTATAAACCATTGCATGCGTAGTTAGAGGATCGAATTCACGTTGATCGTTACCTCTAGTGACAACGACACTCGATACTTATAGGAGACACCACTGACGGTGCCAAGAGCGTGTCATCGCTGGTTGCTGACGAGAATGGAGCCATAATGAATCGTAAGTGACATGCACACCACAATATACAAATTATATATGTATATGAGTACATATGGATTTATACATGCTATATATAGGAATTAATTATTCGTTAAAAATCATCATATCCTTATTTATGAAGGATACAAAATGATCTCGGCCGTTGTTGTGTTTAAAATTGACATAGGGGGGCACACTTTTGTTGCTAGTGTAGTACTTCAGGGTGTAGGTGGGACTACCTGTGAGAGGCCCGCTTATGCCCATAGTCCCACACATTCTAAGGGGGTGTCCCGCGGGAGCCCGTAAAAATTATATGGGTGCCCTCCGTACTACGTATGCCCGCAAATACGTTAATGCAATTGTTGTTTGCATAGTGTTGATAAAAAGAATCAGTAAACATGATGTGATCAAAATGCTATATCAATGTTCATGTACCAGAAATCAGTAAGTATGGTGCAATAAAAAGAATCAGTAGTAGGTACATGCAAGAGAGTAACAGATTTAACAGCTTGCATCAGAAGTGACTGACAGCCACCAACGATTGGCACCTTTGTAAACATTTACAAATGAAATACGATCACTGAGAGGACAAAGAATACCAAAATTCATCAATATTAACAAGTACTACTTCCATAACAAGTTAATACGATAGGAGAAGGTAATATTCTACTCTGTCTTATTCGCTAAAGGACATTATTCTAGGCATAGATATTGCATGAGCTACTGGCGAATGACCACTGTCAATCATGAATCATGACCACTGCGTGAACGTGTTCTTCTTACGGAATCGCTGGCATAGACCCATGAGCAATCAGTATACGAGCGAGAATCATTACTGAGCGAAGCGGGAGAAGACACAGCGCTCGCGTTGCCCCCCGCGGTCGACCGGGCGCTCTAACCCTAGCCCCGCCCTAGGCCCTCCTTCCCCTCCTCCCCCGCCGCCGGGCGGCGCCCGCAAAGCCAGCGCAGTGCCGTGGCGGCGGTCTCCTCGTCTGCGTAAGGGGCCAGGTTGGTTTCGGCTTCATGGCGGTTCCACGGCGGCGGTCCTTTCCCACTCCGGCGTGGTCTTACGGTTGCGACGACGGCTCCGGACTCTTGGACGGCGGCGGCGCATCTTCCTCCCTCGTTGCTCCCGGCGCATGGTACCACCCGATCTGGGCTGATGCGGGCAGGCGGCTCGCCATGGCTGTGAAAGGGTGTCGCAGGTGGTCGCCCGAGGCGCTCGGGCGGCGGTGCGACGCAGCACTTGGGCGGCAGCGTGGCGGTAGGTCATGGTGTTAGGCGGCCCGGATCTTGGCCCGTTGGGCGGATCTGGTGCTCGGCGAACCTATGGGTCTCGGGCAGGGCTCGGTGCCTACCCACAGCTACTTGGCCGGGCGGAGTTGGGGTAGGAGGGCCAAATTCCGGTGGTCACAAGGCAGTCCCCGTGTGCCGGCGAGATCGGAGCCAGGTGGGCCGGGTCTTGTGATGTCCTCCCTCGTCCGCGGTGAAAGGGACGCCGGTGCTATGACTGGGGTTCTTCTCAGACCGACGACAGTCCGATTGGCCCGGGTGAACACGGTTGCGATGTCGCTACTGCTTGGCGGTGGGGATCCGCGGTGGTGGCGGATCCACTGGGTGACGGAAGAGTAGGGGCTTGTGCTAGGGTTGGCGGCGACGGTGACACCCTTGCTGCAGTGTGGCGGCAGGGCTTCACGAGTCCTTTGAGGCTCGGCCGGGCCAGGTGGGTCTGGTTTGCCCTTGTTGCTGCATCCGGTCGGCTATCGCCCCAGGCGGTGGAGGTAGTTCCCTCCCGCGAGTTACTTTGTCGCCGACCATCGCCGAGGTTCCCTTCTTTTCGGTCGTTCCAGTCTCGCAGTGTGGGTCGCGGTGAGACGGCGATGGCGACTGCAAGACCGTGGTGGCGCGTACAGGTGGGCGGCGAGCAGGGTGGAGCCATCCGAAGCGTCCAAGAGCTTGGTTTTTTGAGGGATCGGGAGAAATCCTTGTCGTTCCGGCACCGACGTGGTGACGCCTGTGGGTGTCGCCGACCTTCTGCGGCGTCGGGAGTATCTCTTCCCACCTCTTGTTGCGTGTCGGAAACTCTAGGACCAGTCCGGGCAGCAGCGTCGTTGTCGTCGCTTTCCTTCTTGAAGGTGCTGCTTAGTACGCGATGCTTCGGAGCGCTAGGAGCGTGGTGGGAATTCTTCGGCGGGCGCAGCGGTTGCGGGTCATCATCGTTTTCGTCGAGCCACTGTTGACGGCTTTATTTTCTCTTCTTTTTCTTCTTCTTTTTTTTTCTCTTTTTCTCTGTTGTTTCCTTTGGGCGTTGTGTTGTCTGGCCCAACAACGGTCTCATGTTATCGCTATATTAATATAGCTGGGCGTATGCCTGTTTCGAGAGAGCAATCAGTATACACAGCGACACAGTAACAGAATTCGAAGTACTAGCATGACACAACAACTGCTATGTCGATCCAACATCGTATATATTTAGTCGTCATATTAAGTAAAAATTACCTTATGCTTTTTTTCTTGGATCTTGGAGATTCCTTGCCGGTGCCCATATTAGATTTATGTCCATGGATTTCCCCACAAACCATGTGCTCCTGGTTGAGCATACCCCCGAGCTGCCTCTCCTTGCAAAACTTGTCGTCCCCAAGAACCGAAGGAGGAGCGGCGACCATCGGGATCAGAGGAGGAGCGGCGACCACCGATATCGAAGGAGGAGGTATGGGGAGAAGGGGGGTGGATGAGTGGAACGAGGCGGGAGTGGACCTTCCCCCGCAGCCAGAGGAGGAGAAGCTTCCATGTCGGAGCTAGCCGGCGGGGCTCCGGTGGCTAGCTCATGTGTCCGCGCCCTAACGACGAGGAGGAGGGCGTCTGGTCGAGGGTGTTTGGTCGATGAATTATGCGCCTCTTGGGGTCGATGTGGGCTTCCCACAAATGCCCTCGTTTTTTCTTGTGTACCCATGGGTGGGGCCCGTGGGTGCCCCACATAGCCTCTTATGTGGGCTTGGTTAGTGGGCTCTATGGGCAACCGACTCCCACCTGCACCCTGATTAGTATTCCATATGCGTCTACTCAACCAGTGGCTTCTGCGCTCGATCACCATCCCCGCGTGGCACGTGCACTTGCATTGGAGAAAAAAGACCTGGCGATTAAAAGTCGACAAAAGTGGAAAAGAAATTATAAAAGAAAACTCCACTAACACACACATATGTATACACAATAAAATCTGATCCTTCCGGTTCGGTCTAGATTCCCATGTATCCATACATGAAAATGCGTCTAGATACATGCAAATCTAACAATCTAAGTTACTTATTTCTGGACAGAGGGAGTACATTGACATTAAAGGTTTAGCTCTAAATTTCTTATCCATAGTGATAATGGGCCATTGTTGATCTTTTTTCTATCCTTTTATTGTAATTATTTCTTTGAAATTGTGTGGCATTTTTTTAGAAGAGTAATATATTTTCATATTGTTATTTTTTATTTAAAAATAAATGAAGACATCAAACCAGAGCCAGGATAACCACAAAAACCCCACTGTGCCGGATACTTATCTATGGATGCACACGCTTCAGATCGCGGACGTGTTTACCGCTAGAATGGAACCACCAGCTTTCATGTGAGCCAGAGATTGTTTTTACAAAAATCGGCAACTTTTGGTGTTTATGTTTACACACATCACTTGTTATTTCAGTTTGGTACATTGGTTCATTGGCCTAATCATCTACATATAATATCAAATCATGGCGTATCCGTGTGTTTGATAGGTGGATCCCGCATGTCAATGGTCATGTGGCAAAAGACTCGACACATCAGCCATTCAACATGGCAAAAATTGCAAAAATCACCCCGCGTTTTGTGTTGGTTTTAAGAAAGTCAACTACATTGGGAAATTACTTCAACTACTGGGTTCTTTGTTTTTAGTTTCAATATATGTTTGACTCTATTCAATCAATGTTAACTTGTTAATCTCAAAAAAATTGGAAAATTTGGACTAGGCGTTAAAATTTAGGTATATTTTGGTTTTCTTTAGCCATAGTTCAAAATTCTAATTTTTGATAATTCAGGTCATTTCGAGTACAAAAATTTGACTAGGTGCTTACAATTTGGGTAGGTTTTGCTTGATTCGGTCAGTTTATGATTAAATCAATATTCACTAGTTACATGATTTTTTAGAACCATTTGAAAGTCTGGTCATGTTTTGCCAGATTAGGTGAATTTTTGTAATTTTTTTAAAAATAAATGTATGTTTGTACTTATTTTTCAAATAAAAATTGGTTTGCGGAAAACAAGCATCAATGGATAGTGGTTTCACCAATTTTCTCCATGTGGTACCATTGATGTGGGTAATCTTCACCACGTGAACACGGACTTGCGTTTCGCCACATGAGAATTGAAAAATAAAACACAGAAAAATGGTTTATTCAATTACCTCGAGCAAGCGAGTCTGGATATCCAAGTGGAGTGCGAAAGCAAACCAAGATGGCCACGAAACAAATTTCAGTTGTGTTCCCGTGTGTGATCATCAAAACCGTAAAAAGAACAGGTTATCAGCGTCAGGTGGCGGAGCTAGGGGACGAGCGGGGGCAAGGCAAAAAAAAATCCTAGGTTCAACTCTGATAAGACGCGCAGAACTAGAACAATCGACGAGACGTTCACGTACGTACTGAAACCACAAACAATCAACTTGATCGATTGACTCCACGTACAAGCTAGATAGTCTCCGATTAGGAGTCATAGCTAATTTTGATAGGTTCCGTGTGTGTGTGTTTGTGTGCGAGTCGTGTACTATGCATGCATATATCCGATTAGGAGTCATAGCTAGTTTTGTTAGCTTGACCGGCCGGTCCCCTTTATACAAAATTTAGATTGCTTGGTCCCCTTTTCGTACAATCCTGCCTCCGCCACTTGAGCGTGAACAATATGACCATCTCTTTCACTTGTCGGTGCTTGTCATCTTTATATGCAAGGCCAAGACGATATCAGAGAGCATATGCTATTGTCGCTATGAGCTACGCTCGCAAGCTGATCGCGCGCCCACCCCAAAACCCAGCCGGCCGGGGTTCGTGGCAGGTTCTCTGATGGATTAATCGCGCGCCAGCGCGACGCCACCATCTCGGCGCCACGTCCCGCTCTCTCGGTCTCAGGCAGCTGGCATGCGTCCATACGTACGGACGGGGGGCCAGAGGCTCGACCGCTCGAGCGACGGCGACGGCGACGGCAGTCCGCCGGCGGGGCCCGATCGACCGAACTAGAAAGCGGAGGGGCCGTCGTCAATTCGACCGGTCGATCGATCCATCCATTTTATTTCTGATGATGACGTGTAGTCCGGGAATGGAGCGGCAGCCGATGGTGACTGGGTGCGACGTGGACGCCCAGGCCCGGTTGGGACGACAGATCCATGCGTCGCTGATGTCGTGTGTCCGAGAGTAGCCGGCCGGAGCCTTCCAGGAAAAGAGGGGGCGGCGAATCGATCGATCGGCATCGCGCCAGCCATCGCGCACGTGCTCGATCCAGCTCGAATTAGGAAAGAGTGACTTCTGCTGCCAGTGTACTCAATCTTCGGCTGGCTGTGGCGCCACGTACGCGACCCTTTCAGAAAGTTCGTGCGTGTGCGCGCCTATCAGCACCACCATCGACGTCGACACTCATGCGCCCGCAAGCACCACGATCGACGACGTCGACACCCATGCGCATGTGCTCAGATCGCGCTCGACGCAGCGTGGTGATCAGCCACTGTACAGTATCTGTGGACTGCCGAGCGAGCGAGCGAGCGAGGCAGAATATGAACTGCAGACAAGGGCGGGCGGAGCCACTGAACAAACAAAGGTCAGCGGGCCGGCCAACCAACCATGGCGATCGAGATTCGGGGTCGGGGACGACAGCGACACGTACCCGGAATTCGTTCGGTACGTGAGTCTGCGAAAACTGTATAACAAAAAAAAGATCACCGGGGACTGTGGGAAGCTGCCTGGAATCCGAGAACGTCCATATATGGCTTCTAGATTGCGCTGAGCTAGCTTCCGAGACATGGTACGTGCGTACGTGGCTGCCTGTAGTCCTCGTGGGGTAAATCGAGTACTCCTATAATTGGAGATGAAAGTGACGCCCCAATACAACATACGGCGCGCCCGTAGGAACCGACCGGACATCTGGTTTTATTTGGAAAGACGTCGACAAGCATGCTTCCGTCCTGTACATAGTTATATAAAGCACATTCCAGTACATAGTTATATATATATATATATATATATATATATATATATATATATATATATATATAAAGCACATTCCAGTACATAGTTATACAGTGCCACCGGTGTCTAGGCGTCGTATGGAAAAAGAGAAAAAAAAAAGGTCCACATGGGCAAGAACACAACAATACCCAAAGCGAAAAACGAAAAACCGGAGACGGAGTGGGAGTACGCCCCCTAGGCATGCCCCTCCGAGGTGGGACTAGTAGAGGCCGCAAAGCGCTGCGCCAACGACCTCGGCGCTTGAAGGATAATGTCCACCCGCTCCCGGTCCCACTGTCTAAACAACGGGTACCACTGTTAAAGGTAGGTAAGAAGAGCTAAAATAGAGTCAGATGTGCGTCTATGAAAGATCGACTCTATCACCATCTTATTACGAATGTTCCATAGCGTCCAAGTAATGGCTACAAAAGACGTCGACTTTGCCATTTCGATATTTTTACAAGATGAAGAACAACTATCTTTAACATCAAACGGACCTGTCAAAATTTGAAATCTCCAAATATGTGTTAACTAGTGATATTCTAGTTTTTTCTAATCCCGGCAGGAATTTTATGAGAGGTATCATATACTACTTCAAATAATATACTCACAAACAATGATACAGCGTGCATGACGGTGCTATCAGGTACGATTGCTTGGAGATAGTCAATCTCTAGAACACTCGCCACGAGTGTCATTCGATTGTGGCACCAGTTCTACAAGAAGTTGGAGAGTTAGTTTTTTCTTTTAATTCTTTTGTTATTCAGCATGTATCTCGATCAGCTAATCATTCGGCTTATCTTTGTGCTAAGCTAGCTTGCACGCTGATGGTGACGAGTAGCTGGTTAGATTGTATTCCTGACTTTCTGGTGGTCAGCATCCAAGCTGATCAGTCCCGCTCAGTTCTAGGTGAATAAAACTCTCCGAATTCCCCGCAAAAAAAGGTACGAGCGTAAGCCCTGCCAACCAGATGCGCAAACCCCAAACCCGGCCGGCGTTCGCGGCAGGTTCGGATGGATTTATCGCACGATCGCGATGCCACTGTATATCTGGGCGCCACGTCCTGCTGTGACTGTGTGGTATCCTGGTAAGCTCTCAGTGTCAGGCAGGCATCCATCCATGGCACGGCGGGCCAGCCTCGCGCGACGGCGACGCCAGTCGACCGGCGGGGACCCGAGATCGAACTTGAAAGCGGCGGCGTCGCCGTCAATTCTACCGAACCAATTTTTTTGGCCTGGCGTTTAAATCGAGATAGAGAGACGGCGACAGTCGCGGGGTGCGACAAATTCATGTGTCGTGGCGTGGCATGTCGCGTGTGTCCGACCGTGACCGGCCGGAGCCTTCCGCGAAGAAAGGGAGCGGCGAATCGGCATCGTGCACGTGCTCGACCCCGCTCGAATTAGGAAAGAGTAGGGATGCATGGTATCTTGGATCTAGTGCGTACGTGCATACCACTTCTGTTGTCAGTGTACTGACCTAGCATCAGTACTCAAACTTGGCTGTCGTGTCCACGCGGCAAAAATCACTGTTTTGACATAATTAACGGTTGATTACATAAATTGACCTATTTTTTCGAAGATATCTTGATCTGACATGTTTTCATGGCGCTGTTTTTATGGCGCTTTATCAGAGGGCGCCATGGTCCGTAGCACGGCGCTCTCGACAAAAGCGCCATGCACCCATGGTGCTCCCTCAGAAAACGCCATGGCCCCGTCCGACGTGGCGGCAGTCGTGGCACACGCGGGCCCGTTTTAATGTTTGGCGCTTTCCACGGGGCGTCATGCTACTAGTCACGGCGCTTTTTCGAAAAGCGTCATGGTCCTTAACCCTAGAAAATGGCGCGGGCGCCCTCCCAGCGCCATACCTCTTCGTTTCTCCCAGCTCCTCTCTCTCTCTCTCGCCCCAAGCTCTTCCCCTACTCGAATCCCTTTGAAGCGGTTGCTTTTCTTTGTGGATTTGGACTTCCCCTTGCTTCAAGAGGTAATCTCCCCCTAACCCCTTGGTTTTGTCCAAATAGATTTGTGAAATTTGGTTCTATTTTGGTAAAGAATGTAGAACCCTAACCCTAACCCTAGCTATATCTTGGCTTGATGTTGTTGCTTCTAGTTATTAGATTGGTAGCTTATGGCTAGGATTTGCATGTTAGAATTATCAAAGGGGCATGACTTGTTTTAGTTGGTAGCTACGGTTGGTGGTGGTAATATAGTTGTCTTTGATGCGTAATGGTTAGTGTCATTGTTTTTTAGATGGCAAGAATCGTTAATGTTCATCATGTGGACAAGGCCGCATTCTTGAAAGGCAATACCGAGTGTGTCCCGGAGGAGGTAGTCATGGTGTTTGGCACAAGTCCTACATATGCCGAGGTTGTGAAAAGAGTGAGGAATGATTTGAAATGGATGGAACCTAGTGATGTGTATGAGTCGGTTGGAAGGTATAACATCGGGTTTGGCCATCACAATAGATTGAAGATAATGCCTATCAACTCCGAGTTGAATTGGAGTGCGTATAAGGAGATGGTGGCGGAATCTGAAGATAAGTCACTCGAGATATTTGCCACAAGAAAGGTTGCGGCTCGGTTGCACATTGACTTGAACCGAAATGCTTTCATGATCCCGGCTCGAGGTGAGCCACATGTGTATGACACAACAATGAGCCAACCTCCATTGAGCCCGATTCGCATAGAGCCAACCTACGATGATACAACAACGAGGCAACCTTCCATGAGCCCTGTTTGCAATGAAAACTATGAAGCACCTCAAATGGAGGATGATGACTTTGAGGGTGATGAGGTTGAGTATGGGCTTCGTGACAATGAAGTAGGAGATGTGGAGGCAAATTGCCATGAGGAGGACATGGACCATGATCTCCCTTATTTGAGGTGTCATGCATCGGACTCCGAGGATGAAGGACCGGATGAAGATGTGGATGAGGATGGTCTAACGGGTAAATTCGCCGAAGCTCACAAAAAAGTAGTAGGTCGGGATCATCGATCTTCATTGTTCTGGCGCGCTGGGACACAGTGCCCGCGCGCGGTCAAAGAAAACCTAGACCAGAAAATCTGCTAAGTCAGGGGCATGGCGTCCTCCCCCAAAACTCCATGCTAGGAAGCATGGCGCTTTCCTGGAGGGCGTCATGCTACCATGGCGCTTTGAGCCAGCTCTGGCGCGCTGGGACACAGTGCCCGCGCGTGGGCGAAGAAAACCTAGACCAGAAAATCGGCTAAGTCAGGCGCATGGCGCCCTCTCCAAAAATGCCATGCTAGGAAGCATGGCGCTTTCCTGGAGGGCGCATGCTACCATGGCGCTTTATCAGGGGGCGCCATGCTACGTTGCATGGCGTTGTGCTGAAAAACGCCATGTTTTTTAGCACATTCAGTTTTTAGCAGATGAACAGATCCAAACACATCAACAAGCATTCAGTTTAGTTGTTTACAGATCCAAACATCAACATCAACAGATCCAAACATCAACATCAACAGATCAAGTTTTCCTCACATCAACAGATCCAAACATCAACAAGCATCCAGTTTTTTAGCACATAAACACACTAACAAGTTCAAAATGACAACACCAAACAGCAAGTTTAAACTACAAGTTCATAATGACCACAAGCACTAGTTCAAGCTACGAGTTCACTTTCTCCCTTTCCCCCTTTTGGCCACTCGATCCTCATTCGCCTTGCTCCGTCCCTCCTGCCTCCTAGCCCTCCGCGGCGGATCGGATTCTTCCTCCTCGCAGCTAGGATCACAGCGTGACACATGTGCCCGACGCTTGTTCTCCCATTCACTTGGTGTGTATGGATTCCTTGGTAGCCTCCTCCTCCTCACCCGCAACCGTTGACTAGACTGCGGGGCGTCGTGTAATTGAGACATGCCTATCTCCTCCTGTTCATCCTCGTCCTCACCATCTTCCTCCTCATCCTCATCCTGGCTGTTGGGGAGGTGACCCCGGATAGGGTCAAGACAGGGGAAAGATGAAAGGAGTCTCCCTTGTCATGAGTCGAGTTACTGTTTATATCGGCCGAGCTAAGCAAGGCCATGACAGCTACAGAAGGATAAACACCTTATCCGACCGACATATGAGTTAAGTCGGCCGAGTAAGTCTGACTACCTTGAATACAAGTGAAGGCCGAGCAAGGTTATGCGAGACAAGGCCGAGTAACACGAAGATTGCAGGAGAAGGAGGTGCCTATAGTCAAACCCTAGTCGCTAGCTAGGGAGAATCTGAACAGAGCCAAGCACAAAGGACAAGGAGCAGAGCAACAGAAGGGCAGAAGAAGGTCACGGAGGTGACAGTCATGGAGCCCGAGGCGCGCAGGTGGGGCTCTCTGGAACATTGCCATCGTTAGAAGGGGGACACGGAAAGAGGGTCGCCGAGTTACCATATTGGGACAAGCATATTCCTCGAATATGCTTGCCACGTCAGCCCTAGGAGGAACCAAGGCACCCCTTTATAAGGGGAGAAGCGGGTTCCTGAGAAGGGATCGATTCATTCTGGACCTTAAGGCTAGAGTTATAGTCCTCTTCTTCCTGCGAACAGCTCAAGGAGCACTTGTGGTTCTTGTAAGGATAAAGAAAGAACTATATGTTAGTCATCTGAGTGTAGAAATCACTGCATCTTCCCTCCTCGGATCCCTCTAGCATCCATTGGCCCCATACTTTAGCCTACCCATGGCATCTGCCGTGCCACCACCACGACAGTTGGCGCCCACCGTGGGGCCAGCAGCGGTGCTAGCTGGAGTCAAGATCCGGACGGGAAACTTCATTCACACCGGCGAGCGCGTTGTCTCTGCCTTAGTCCAGAGATTTGATCTCTGGGACTATGTCAGCGATAACGCAGGCAGCTTCAGGAGGAAAGCTCCACCGCGCAACGGCGTCTTCATCAACTTGGGCATGCACCGGATCTACGTCGGCGTCGACACCTCCTGCGGTTATCCTCACCGAGTTATTGATGCAGGAGAGCCTCCCCTCAGCGATGCGAACGGTCTGCGTGGAGCACGCCCCGTCGGCAGCGTCGAGGTGATGGTCGCAGCCGGGGCACAGACGGCAGCAGTAGGCGCCGGATCAAGCAAGGAACCGGCGGCAGGAGGACAGGTGACCACAAAGCAAGAAGCTCCACAGCCCACCGAGGTAGATCCGTCAGCAACCAAGTCAGCTGAGGTACAGGAGATAACCCCGAAGGCAGCAAGGGTAAGATGGCCACCTCTGGAAAGACCAAAAAATATTCTCCAGGCAACTATAGATAATCTGACCACGCCTATAGCGGCGATACTTGATCCGGCTAATGCTTAGGCTGAGTTAGAAGAGACTAGGCAGAAAGTACTGGTAGAGGCAAAAAAGGTGTCGGCCTTGCGGGAGTCCTTGAACAGGACCCTACGAGAGTATGCCAAGGCAAATAAACTAGATGTTGCCCCCGAGCGGGTAGATGAATTAAGATTGAGAGGGAAAAACCTCATGAATGATATCAACAAAGAGCATGAGACTCAAAAGGCAAATTCAGTTGATCTAGGCTTGCCGAGGTATAGTACCCCGACAAAGAACCTAAGGGCGGCAAATGCTGCAGCGTTGGAGTTGGAAGGATTGACCAACGAAGCCCGGCAGAAACAGCAAGAAAGAGTAAATGAGCTGGTACACATCGTGAACCAGCAGAATGAAGAAATGCTTAGGGCAGACCCGACAAGACCAGGAGCCTCGCGTATGATTCATTCGGCTGGGGCAGCGCCCGCACTATCAGTGGCAGCAACATCCTCACCCGAAAACAACGCGCGAAAAGATCGAGCAATAACTTCAGGAAAAATAAATAAGCAAATTGTTCCATATGATCCGGCAGTAGCCGGAAAACTCAATGAGAACAGAGGCAATGGAAGCCGAGGTAACAGTGGCGAAAGAAACCCCGGCCGTGCCAACAAAGGCAATGGAAGCCCAGGTAATGGAGACCTCGGAAGAGGGAATCATGAGAACAATAGCCCGACAGAAGGAAGGAGGGACCCACCGCCCGATCCTCAGCCGAGGTATGAACCTCGGCAAGAGCGAGAAGTGAGACAAGCTCACCATAATCAGGCAAATGAGAGGTACAATGATGGTTACACAGATATGGAGTATGCAGGCCATGGTGGAAATAACCATTATGGAATGCAGGAGAGAATCATGTACAGAAACTTGCCATCAAATGATGCAAGATTAAAGCTGGACAGTTGTACCGGTCCGAGTTGTTAGAGGAACAGGGTCCGCCTGGTCCGGCATGTTTCGGACCTCGGATCATGGGCGAGCCGCCAGTGCCGAACTTTCAGCTGGCAAGGGGCACGAAAACATACAATGGGAGCACCAAACCACAGGATTGGTTGATTGACTATGCTACTGCAGTAAAGATAGCTAGTGGAAACTTGCGATGGGCGGTAAGATATGTCCCGCAGATGCTGGAAGGACCAGCCAGAGTATGGCTAAACAATCTGCCAGCAGGCAGTATCAACTGTTGGCTGGATTTTGAAGAGATGTTTGTCAGCAACTTCACCAGTACTTACAAAAGACCAAACAGGCCACAACATCTTGCTATGTGCAAGCAGAGGCCGAATGAGACAGATAGAGAATTCTTGACTCGGTGGTGCAACCTTAGAAACTCATGTGAAGGAGTTATAGAATCTCAAGCGATAGCTTGGTTCGCTCAAGGCTGCCGATACGCTGGTGTTTTGTGGCAGAGGTTGCAAAGAGATATGCCGACCACCTTGGCAGAAACCATCAGGATAGAAGATTCATATGCTTTGGGGGATCCGACACAACCAGAACTGATGTGGGCAGAACATCGAGAGCATCAAGATCAATATGCAAGAGATGCAGCCGAATCATCGAGGCGCAACGAGTTCAGAGGTAGAAGACGAGAGGAAAGACCGGAGTACAGATATGCATCCAATTAGGTGGCAGCGGTAGTGCAAGATCAACCGAGTCACGGAAATAGTCAGCGGCAGAAAAATGGTCCTCAGCAGTGGACGCCAAGGAACAAAGGGAAGAGACAGTGGACACCAGAATAGAAGAAGCAGTGGCAGGAAAGGCCGAAATACACGTTTGAGTCCATGTTGGATCAACCGTGTAAGTTCCATACTCCAAATCCAGCCAAGCCGGCTAATCATACAACTCGGCAATGCGCCTGGATGAAAAATGCAATGGGGAACCCGGCGAGCATGCAAGCGTCTTCTCATCAAGCGCATCAGCAGCCTAGCTGATCGGGCGAAATGCGGCGATTCTCGCTACCCCTCCATCTCCGAGGTATGATAACTCAGACCGGAGAGATGCAGTGCATCAAGTGATAAATCAAGGTCAGGATGGAAGAACAAACCCCGGAAATAATGGACGTAATGATTACAGGGAGCATCATCAATCATATTGCATGTTCACAATAGAACAGCAAGACAGGCAAAGTGTACAACGCCGGCATATGGAGGTAAATGCGGTTATGCCAGCGGTACCAAGATATGTGCCTTGGTCAGATCAGGAAATAACCTGGAGCATAAAGGATCACCCGAAAATAATGCCGAATCCAGGGTCGTACGCACTCGTACTAGATCCGACATTTGTCGGGCCCAGCATTAATGTGAAATTTTCAAAAGTACTCATTGACAATGGGAGCAGTATCAATATCATGTACAAAGATACGATGCATAAACTCGGAATAGCGCAGAATATGCTGCAATCCACAACAACCACATTCCATGGAATAGTGCCGGGACTTTCGTGCAAACCCATTGGGAAAGTCCGAGTAGATTTATTATTCGGCACAAGGGAGAATTGCTGAGAAGAAAATTTGGAGTTTGAAGTGGTGGACCTAGAAAGTTGCTATCATGCTTTACTCGGTCGGCCAGCATTGGCTAAATTCATGAGCAGCTGCCACATCACTTACTTGAAAATGAAGTTACCCGGACCACAAGGAGTGATAACAGTAGTAGGAGATTACAGGAAGTCGATGGAATGTGCCTCGGCCGGATCAAACCTGGCCGAGTCATTGGTGATTGCAAGAGAAAAAAAAAGGATTCAGGAGGTAGCGGCTCTCGCTCAGTCAGCACAGCTGAATATGCCAGCATTAGCCAACCCACATGGGAGTGTTTCTTTCCAGCCGACTAAGGAGACAAACAAGGTCCAGATAGATGAGCAGTTCCTAGAGCGCACCATCACGATTGGTTCTAGCCTAGATTCCAAATAGGAAGGCGAGCTCACCAACTTCCTCCGTGAGAATCGAGATATCTTTGCCTGGTCAACTCAAGACCTGCAAGGTGTGCCGAGGGAGTTGGCTGAGCACTCTTTGCATGTAAGGCCGGTAGCAAGACCGGTGAAGCAACCTCTCCGCCGCTTCGCCGAAGACAGGAGAAAAATAATAGGAGATGAGATAGATCGGCTCCTTGCAGCCGGATCCATCATGGAAGTGCTTCATCCGGATTGGCTATCAAATCCGGTATTAGTAGAAAAGAAAAAGGATGACCCGAATGTAGACGTCGTATGGCGAATGTGTATTGATTACACGAACCTAAACAAGGCGTGTTCCAAAGATCCTTTTCCTTTACCTAGGATAGACCAAGTCATTGATTCGACCGCTGGTTGTGAGCTGTTGTCATTTGTAGACGCGTATTCTGGTTTCCACCAGATACCGTTAAATCCGGCGATCAAATAAAGATTGCGTTTATTACCCCGTACGGGGCTTATTGCTATCACACCATGCCATTCGGCCTGCGTAATGCAGGAGCAACTTATCAGAGATGCATGCAAAAGTGTCTACATGACCAAATAGAAAAAAAATATACAAGTATATGTAGACGACGTAGTTATAAAAACCAAAGAGAGCAAAACACTCCTGGACGATATTCGGCATACGTTCGCAAACCTGAGAAGGTTCCGAATGAAGCTTAACCCGGAAAAATGTACCTTTGGTGTACCGCCTGGGAAATTACTCGGTTTTCTTGTATCTAGCCGAGGTATAGAGGCAAATCCAACTAAAATACGAGCAGTTGAAAGAATGGAATTGTCGAGGTGTTTAAATGATGTACAAAAATTCACGAGCTGTCTGGCTTCGCTGAGTCGATTTGTATGTCGGTTGGGGGAAAAGGCATTACCACTATATCAACTGATGAAAAAGTCTGATAACTTCATCTGGACACCGCAAGCAAATAATGTGTTTCATGAGTTAAAAAAGATGTTGGTCACAGCTCCAATCCTGGCCTCTCCACTGTCAAAAGAACCTATGTTACTTTATATAGCTGCCACTAACAGGGTGGTAAGTGCGGTGGTTGTCGTGGAGCAAAATGAAGGTGACAAGTCAATACAAAGGCCGGTATATTACCTAAGCGAGGTACTATCGGCCTCAAAACAGAACTACCCGCACTACCAAAAGATGGCCTATGGAGTATACATGTCGGCAAAAAAACTTAAACATTACTTCGAAGAACATCCGATAAAAGTAATTTGTGAAGCGCCCATAGCCGAGATATTGAGCAACAAAGATGCAAGTGGCCGAATAGCAAAATGGGAAATCGATTTATCACCTTATGCTCCGCAATTCGATAGGCGAGATGCAATCAAATCTCAGGCAATGGCCGACTTCTTTGTGGATTGGGCCGAGATACAATATGAACCACCCTTACCAGATCCGAATTATTGGATAATGCATTTCGACGGATCCAAACTGAGAAATGGCTTGGGGTCAGGGATAGTGTTGACTTCACCGAAGAAAGATCAGTTGAAATATGTGTTGCAAATACATTTTGCCGCATCAAATAATGTAGCCGAGTATGAAGCACTCGTCCATGGGTTAAAGGTGGCAAAGGAAATTGGTATATGTCGGATCATATGCTACGGGGATTCAGATCTAGTAGTACAGCAAGTATCAGGCAATTGGGACACACTAGATGTGAATATGGCCCTATATAGATTTCATGTGCAAAAAATCAGTGGGTACTTCGATGGATGCGAGTTTCATCACATACCTCGGGCGGAAAATGACGCCGCAGACACATTGTCAAAACTCGGATCAACTAGGCAGTCAATTCCCCTAGGCATCGCCCTGGAGCACCTGAGAAAACCATTGATTATACCATCACCAGAGTCCGAGTCCATTCATATCTCGGCAGAATTAAAAGAAGGAAGTGTGACAATGGAAATTGACAAAGAGTGCAACCTGTGCTCTCGAAAGTGAACACGCCATCGCCTGAATAAATACGTATGATTCAAAGCTGTTATGTCGACAGAAAACATGGAAGTCGACAGTGAAATTGTCCCAGAGAAAATCACGCCGACATGGGCGCAACCCATATTCTCCTTCCTCAAGGATGCAATCTTGCCGAATAATGAGGTACTGGCTAGACAGACAATAAGAAGAGCAAAAGCTTACACAATCATAAACAATGAGCTGTATAAGAGAAGCGTCACAAGCGTGCTGCAAAGATGTGTTGACTCGGCAAAAGGCCAGGAAATACTCCTGGATATACATCAGGGAGAATGCGGGCATCACGCATCGTCCAGAGCGTTAGTAGCCAAAGCATTCAGGCATGGATTTTATTGGCCGACGGCGTTGAAGGAGGCAAAAGAGCTAGTATAAAAATGTAACGGTTGCCAGAGATACGCTAGCAAGATACATATGCCATCATCCGAATTAAAGACAATACCGATCACTTGGCCATTCTCTGTATGGTGCTTGGATATGGTAGGCCCGTTCAAGCCAGCCCGAGGCGGAATGACTCACATTCTAGTCATGGTGGATAAATTCACAAAGTGAATCGAGGTAAAACCTATAAGAAAATGTGATGGACAAACAGCAGTAAAATTCCTCAAAGATATAATCTTGAGATATGCTTATCCACACAGTGTTATTACAGACAACGACACAAATTTTGCTGAAGGAGCCTTTGCTAGGTTCTGCCAAAGAGAAGCACGTAAGACTAGATGTTGCCTCGGTAACTCACCCGGCATCAAACGGGCAAGTAGAAAGATCAAATGGACTGGTATTGTCCGGAATAAAACCCAGGCTCGTCGAACCTCTGCAAAGGTCAGCAGGATGTTGGATCGTACTGGGGAGCCTCAGGACTACACCAAATAGGTCAATAGGGTATACCCCATTTTTTCTGGTATACGGGGCAGAAGTTGTGCTTCCAGCCGACATAATGCATGATTCGCCACGAGTGACCCAGTACACAACCGCTGAGGTAAATGAGGTAGCTCGGCAAGACGATGTCGATTTACTAGAGGAGGCCAGGGAATTGGCACTGTCAAGATTAGCCATTTATCAGCAGGACCTATGACGATATCACGGAAAGAAAGTCAATCCACGAGTCTTTAAAGAAGAAGATTTGGTTCTTCGGCTAGTGCAGCGCACGGTCGGCATGCACAAACTATCACCCCCATGGGAAGGACTATTCATCGTGAGTAAAGCATTGCACAACGACGCATATTACCTAATCGATGCTCGGTCACCAGAAAATAACAAGGCAAACAAAGCCGACGACGAATCAAAAAGACCGTGGAACATAGCCTTACTTCGCCCATTCTACACTTAGGAGCCATATATGGTACGTCGTAATGTAACGTTCAATATGGAGTATCAAGCGTGTATCTAACCTCGGCACTTCGAGTAACGACTCGAGGATCGCACAATGTTGTCTTTATTTTTTTAGGACTATCTGGTAAACCTCGGCACCTCGAGCAGTGACTCGGGGACTGCTCTATGCTATTTCTTATTTTGAGTTATGTGTTAAACCTCGGCACCTCGAGCAGTGACTCGGGGATTGTACCGTGTTATTTCTTATTCCTCAATTATGTGTTAAGTTTCAAGACCTCGAGCAGGGACTCGGGGACTGCGCCGTATTATCCCTTATCTTGGATTATGCATTAAAACCTCGATACCTTGAGCACTGACTCGGTGACTACCCCGTAGTATTCTCTGCATTAACCCATGAAATGTATTTCGGCAACCCAGTTTATAACTCGGGGACTGCCACATGGTCCAAGGTAATTCTTTTAGCACATGCAAGAACTAGATAACCCGAGTGTTAACTCGGGGACTAATTGGTATAACCCACTATTTGTCGCCAGAAACATAAAAGTTCCATAGCTCAACAAATAAAGATCTCTAAGGATAATGCAAAAAGAACAACAACCCCAGCAAATCGAAGTATGATACGGGATGCAATTTATTGTATCGCATTATCAGATGTGGGCTTCGGGCTTTGTATCTCAGACAGAAGTAGAAAACACAATAGCTACACTGTCGAGTTTATAAAGGGAAGGCAAGATATATGCCGAACTAAGGTCAGCCACATGGATAAGTACAATCTAAATCTACGAAATCAAGGGTCGCCAAAGCAAAGATGTAAAGCAACGAGACTTGTTTAGACAAACTAATAACGATCACCATCACCCATGCCTCAGCGGCAAAAGGCAAAAAGGTTCGCACCACACCAAAAGTCGGACAATTGTTTCACACACATCATATGTCTGGTATACCGGGGGACTCGAAATAACTTAAGAGGTTTTTTTTAACCTAAACAATGAAACGGACCAGAGCACCCTTAAGGGGCAGCAGCATGATCAGGGGCTTCAGGAACGGCTATCTCGGATGATGGCGGCGCGACCTCGGTCTCCTGTGTAGGGGCATTTTTAGGAACTGGGCGCTCCGAGGTAGACGGCGCCTCGGCCGAAGTTACTTCACCTTCAACAGAAGCGATAGTAGCCTCGGGGGAAATCCTGGGCTGCTGAGAAACATTAGTTTGAGCTCGAGAGTGCCCTGTCCCTTTGGAAGATGATCGCGCGTCGTCATCCTCATCCGAGCTTGCATTGGAATCACCGGAGTTGTCCGAATCACCCTCTGCCTCATCCTGGTCGGCCGAATCATCATCTGAGGCATCTTCAATTTCGATGTCATTAGCAGGATTGGGAAGAAAACTCAGCCCTTCAATCCAATTATGCACATCAGCATACTCAACAAGCCGGAAGGCACGAGCTTGGCGGCGAGCGACGAATTCTGGATCCTCAACCCAACGAGAGCCAGTGCGCAAGTTTATCAAAGTCTCGAGCGAAATGTCCTCGTACCAAGACAGAACGGCCGTGAGTGCCATATCAGCACCAGATCTCCCAGCAGACTCCCTCCAGAGATTTAACTGGGTTTGAGATGCCATTAATCTCTCCATAAGTATTTTGATCTCGTCGATATCAGGAGTTCCAGAGGTATTCGGCCAAAGAACATGGTAAGCCCGAATGGCTGCTTGCATCAGATCTCTGCCCATAATTTTCATTGGCCCAATGGCAGCGCCGACGGCAACCAGGAAATCTTCCATTGAATATTCTGGATTCGAGTCTGCGAAGACACCTCGGCGTTGACGAGCAGAAATCACTGCCTTAGAAATCACTGGTTTAGCTTCCGGAAAATGATCTACATAAAAGGCAAACGTATCAGTTAAAAATAAGAAAGAGAAGAAAATAACTCGGCCATGGTCGGAAACTTACGATGAATATAAATTAACATTTTTTGAAGATCCTGGTCCAGTCAGCCTTAGTCTTCTCAAAGCGAGTGATTTCCTCGCTCATCGTACGGTTCTTCAGCTCGGCAGCCTCGAGGAGTTCTTTATCTTTCTACAGTTGCAGACTCAGCCGATTCTTCTCTTCAGAGAACTCCTGATCAACTTTCTCCAACTCGGATTTCTGAGAAAGCTTGAGAGACTCAACCTCGGCACGTAACCGGGTTATCTCGTCATCTTTCTCTTTCAGTTGCGCCGAATGAGTGGCGGCTTGCTCTAAAAAATGCAGCATGATGTCAGGCATGGATATGCATTCTTGATGCGACGCTGCAAGTGTTTGTAACTCGGCTATACCAAAGCCAGAAGGTTATAAGAAACCAAGGATAAGTCTCGAACGAAAATCAATAGAGGAGAAGAATAACTAACCTTCCAGAGCTTTGACCTTCTTGTTAAAACAGATGTTAAGATTATTGATATTACATGCTTACTGGCAAAAAAATGGGTTAGCACCTCAAGTCGAAAATATTAAGAACTTAAGGGACAATACAAAAATTTGTTAAGTTACCAGTTTTCTTCACCACGGGAGAACTTTCTCATATTTCTCTTCTAATTTCTTGTGCCCAAAGAGCAACCTTTGGAATTCAGCTGTCCGTCGATCATGCGCAACCTAAGTACCAAAATGAATTACACATCTAGATATTCGAAGCTAAGACAGATCCGAATCAAGCAAAAGTTAACTCGGATCTAGGTGGCTGGATATTCGAAGCTAAGACAGATCCGAATCAAGAAAAACTTAACTCGGATCTAGGTGGCTGGATATTCGAAGCTAAGATATATCCGAATCAAGCAAACCTTAACTTGGATCTAGGTGGCTGGATAATCAAAGCCAAAAATAGATCCGGATTCAGCAACGCTTAATACGGAGTACGGATGAACCACGATAAATTCAAGTCTTACAAGAAATTTACTTAGCAAATAATGCATTTGAAGCCTAACAAAGCTTCCAAACGAACAACAAGTTATTCGGTTGCAAGCTTCGGGGACTAGTGTATGTATACTATCATTTGAATAACAGACCGAATATCAACAAAAGCGTTTACCTCGTTCATCTTGTCACTTTCAAGAACAATCTTTGCAGCCATGTGCAAACGACTACTGATGTCGGAAAGCTGAAATGGCTGATTACTCGGATTGCCCTCAAGCTGGTCAGTGACATTCCAATTGTTGGCATATTCCACCAAGGAGTCGAGGTTGTTCCCACTCTCAGTACGGGTCAGCACTTTACCTCAGACCCATTGGGTAACCACCGCCTCCGCGGGACTCTTATGGAGAGTAAGCTGACCATCAGCGGCCGAGGTGACAACAGGCTTAGCAGAGGAAGCACCCTTGCGGAATGCATCGGCTATGTTGGGTTGAGAAGAACTAGCCGGCCCCTTCTGAGATGCTGAAGGTTTGGTGACAACAACCTTCTTAGCCTTAGAAGAGGTGTCGGCAGGGGCAGCGACCTCGGCACTAGGAGTGGCATCCTTGGAGGCAGGAGGAACTATGGTTCCCAAGGGGGCCGAGATGGTGGCATCCTTGGCTGGAGTTGGAGTTGCAGCTGGAATTGTAGGGGTCAAAGGAATTTCGGGGGAAACTTTGGTGGTCATAACAGGGGTGACAGATTCAATAGGACGATCTGCTGGCGGAGTTATGTCGGCATCAACAATGGAAGCTGCGGGTACATCTCGCCGAGGCGATGTCTGAGTCGGCGCAGGAGGAGAGTCAACGCGAGAGGGACTAGGAGCCCGAATATCTTCAGGAGGCAGAGGAGAAGGCAGCCGAGTTGTATGACTTGTCATACTCGGACCGCTTGGCTTGGCAGAGAGAGGAGCGCTGCAAAAGCACAAAAATTCGAATCAAAAGACAGAAAGAGAGAAGCAAGAAATACAAATGAAAATAAACTCACCCAGTAACCCCGAGCATGGTTTTGCGCTTCGAAAGGTCCTGGGCTGATTTCTTGGTTCGCTTCTTGGGAGCAATTTCGGAGGGACCTGCCGGAGCAGTGCACTTTATCGAGGTAGCAGGAGCTTGAGAGGCGAGAGGCTCGGCGTCGTGCACCTGACCGGCCTGATTAGCTGGGAAAGTAGAAGCCGGAAATGCATAAGAGATAGGCATCGCTGCGACTACCTCAAGAATTTGGACGTCGTCCGAGTCACCTTCCTCCCCGTGGGCCGAAGTCTTGCCACGGGCGCGAGCCGGAGCGACGTCCGACTTAGGAACAAACTCCTCCGAGTCAGGTTCCCCGCTGTCCGGGGTGTTCCGATCTGCGGTCCACGGAAGGGACAGAACCTCGGCATCCTCGATCTTTTGCTTCGTAAACCTCTGCAAGAAAAGAAACGAAGTGGAGTTAGCAAAAGAAGTCATAAACGCAAATAGGAAACAAACACAAATTCGTAAATTTACCTCGGGAGGGGATTCCCGCAAGTGAACGGCTTCAGCCCCCATGTCCATTCCTCTGGCATATCAGTCTTGAAGATAGCTCGTACACGCTTGTAAATAAGATAGTCTTCGAGCTCAACCGTCGAAACTCGGTTGGGATCAAGAGGACCGCTCATATAACAGAGCTTGTGCGAGCGAAGCTAGAAAGGGCAGATTCGGCTGCTGACGAATGTGGTCATCATATCCTCACCACGTAGCCCGGCGCGGATCAACTCGTTCAGCCGAATCTCGAATGCCTCAGCCAAAGCATGGCTCTTTCTGGGGTTGTAGTTCCAGTTTTTCTTGGAAGGGGGACCGATAGAAAAGGTAGGGAGCCGAATCTTGTCTTCTTTTCTAGTGTTTTTGACATAGAAAAACGATCTATGCCACTTCTTGCAAGACTCGAGGCCAGCAACACGAGGGAACTCGGATTTTCTCCGAGGTGTGATGGACGCGGGTCCACACTAGGTAAGGGATTTCTCAGAGGGGTGAAGGGATTTGTCTGTAACGATGTTAGATCGGATCTGGAAGAATTTAGACCAAACGGACACAGAGGGCCAGAGGACGAAGTATCCCTCCGAGGCCGAGATATAAGCGGATAGGGAGGCGATGGCATTAGCCGGAAGGTGATGCGGCTGAAGGCCGAAGTAATCAAGGAATTCCCTAGCAAAATCGCTAAGAGGAAGGCCGAACCCACGAGCAAAGTGGGACATGAAAACAACGTACTCGCCTTCGTTGAGTACAGGAGAAGATTCGCTGCCGGGCAAGCGACAGCTTACCTCGGCAGGAATCCGACGAGTCCTAATTAGCCACTCAATCTCACGACGAGTGACAGAGGAGCCCTGCCAAGAGCCCCGCTCTGGACCGGACGCTACGTCATCGTCTTCGACGAGCACTCCACTAACAGAACTAGACATAGGGTCACCGGAGGAATCAACTGAAGAAGGACTAGCGGCGGAGAGAGGCTTAGAGGCATAGGGCCCCGTCGTGGTTCCAAGCGAGCACGGCGGCGGAACGGAAAAGAACCGCCGCAGGGAATCTAGAAAAACAGAGGATGCGCCTAGGCAAAGAGCCTAGCGGCGAGACCGTAGAAAAACTCACCGGCGGTGGCGCCGGAGCAAGCGCACGGCAATGAGGTCGTCCGAGCAGAAGGATTGCGGGGCCACCGTCAAGGAGATCGACAATGGCGCAACCGCGGGCGCACGAACAGATGCACGGGCGCAAGGAGGAAGAAGAGGAGCGGTGAGCGAAGGGGGAAAGTAAATCCTCTAGCCCCGCACCCCTCCTTATAACCGCGCAGTCCTGGCGGTAGTGGGATCGTGGGTGCGCACGCTAACCGTGTATATCATGTGTGCGGCGGAACCGCATGCATCTGAGTGGAGCCACACCAAAGGCCTCACGACGCAGGAGAGGATCGGGCCTCTTGACTGATGCGGCGCACGAGGCGTCACTGCACCGACGCGACGGGCGCAGTAATCACCGTAGCTTGTCAGTGGGCACTGTAGAGGAACAAAAAACTAGAAAAATAATGATAAGTGTTACACTTAGGACGAGGTGTGCTCAGGAAGCTACGCGGATACCTCGAACGGGAAAAAGTAACTCGGAAATAAGGAGATACGTATGTTGGGAAACTGATATGTCCCGGCGGAGGTTATAGGCAGGACCACACTAGCTTCGGGGACTAATGTTGGGGAGGTGACCCCGGATAGGGTCAAGACAGGGGAAAGATGAAAGGAGTCTCCCTTGTCATGAGCCGAGTTACTATTTATATCGGCCGAGTCATGTAAGAGTCGGCCGATCTGAGCAAGGCCATGACAACTACAGAAGGATAAACACCTTATCCGGCCGACATATGAGTTAAGTCGTCCGAGTAAGTCTGACTAACTTGAATATAGGTGAAGGCTGAGCCGAGTTATGCGAGACAAGGCCGAGTAACACGAAGCTTGCAGGAGAATGAGGTGCCTATAGTCAAACCCTAGTCGCTAGCTAGGGAGAATATGAATAGAGCCAAGCACAAAGGACAAGGAGCAGAGCAGCAGAAGGGCAGAAGAAGGTCACAGAGGTGACAGTCATGGAGCCTGAGGCGCGCAGGTGGGGATCTCTGGAACATTGCCATCGTTAGAAGGGGGACACGGAAAGAGGGTCGCCGAGTTACCATATTGGGACAAGCATATTCCTCGAATATGCTTGCCACGTCAGCCCTAGGAGGAACCAAGGCACCCCTTTATAAGGGGAGAAGCGGGATCCTGAGAAGGGATCGATTCATTCTGGACCTTAAGGCTAGAGTTATAGTCCTCTTCTTCCTGCGAACAGCTCAAGGAGCACTTGTAGTTCTTGTAAGGAGAAAGAAAGAACTATATGTTAGTCATTTGAGTGTAGAAATCACTGCATCTTCCCTTCCCGGATCCCTCTAGCATCCATTGGCCCCATACTTTAGCCTACCCATGGCATCTATCGTGCCACCACCATGACACCGGTCTGCTTCCTCCTCCTCATACTCGCCCTCTTCCTCCTGTTAATCTTGTGATCTTCTAGGCTGGAAGACCTAACTGGCGATGCGGCGTCGACGGTGCGACAACCAAGCAAGACACCTAATCCACGGCCCCAACGCTTGGTACGCTATGACATTGACGAATATGTTCGAACATTTCAACACACATAAAAATACAATAGAACTAGGAACGGTATGAACACATACCTCCACAAATGCTCGAAGGGCTGACTCAGACTCCTTGCCAGGAGGATGTTTAAGTGCTTCCTCGGCCTCGTCCACGTGTTTCGAGATATCCTCACGCTAGCAAAAGAACAAAAGGTCAATTTTATGTCGCTATAATCTCATATAACAGTCCCCATGACAATGCTTACCACAAAGCGGACAACCCCCGCTGAATTTGCACCCCTGCCGCCTCGGACAAGTCTGTTGTACTGTAGCTGCCTCAGATCGTTAAAAGCAGGATAAGGATCCTCCACTATGTCATGAGATGCAAACGAAGCCGACTGCAGGTACAAACGAGACACCTTCCCAAGCCACACAAGGTACCGATTGAACGTTGCAGCATCATGCGGCGCCTCAGGATGAGAGACCGCATTCGGGTTTTCGATCTCCTCAATCCTTGCATAGAACTTCTGAATATACTTGTGATGATATGCAGCCCAATATTTTTCCCTCTTCTGCTTGATCTTGTCCAATCTACAATCAAATTCATCGACTTAATACTATCATGAGACGCCCAAGAAAATTAGATACTAAGTGTATAAGGATCACTCACCCGTGAAGAGCTATGCTAGTGTCCTTGTATGGCGGAGGGGTCTCCTGAAATAATCCAAATTGCCTCATCACCCGTTGTGGAAGGTGGAACTCAACAGCGTAGACACAAATCAACGGGGCACGAATCCTCCAGAGATGTGCTTCTTGCATACATTTGCGATTCAAATCCGCCTGGAACCAAACACCCGTACCCACATTCCCTCTAGTTCCGTATGGCTCCCATTCCACCTGAGCGAGGAACACAATATTAGCATGTCGACTCAAAGTATATATGGTGGAAAAGAAGAGTTCTTGAGAATAATCAAATTATTACCTTCTCCAGGGTTAGCAAGTCGATTTGGTTAGTGTAACGCAAGTAGCATTCCTCGGATTCACCATGGAATAATTCGGTATTATCCTACAACACCCATGTAGGAGCGCGGATATGGCTATTTCCATGATCATCCCACAGTTTTTCCTTCATCGGAATGGGTCGACCAACTGGTATGCGCAACCAGGACCATATGGTCAGTAGCACCATAGGTCCACCAATACTTGCTCCTTTTCTAGTTCTACAATACGTCTCGTCCAGCTGCACATACAACAAGCATACATAAGTATCCGGTCGATCAAGCATATGTACTACTACCATGCAATATATATGGTTTATTACCTGTCGATACAAGTAAGCAAGTGTCGCCGAACCCCAGTTGTGCATATAGCCCCATTCCGCAAATAGAGTGATCCACATGAATGAAGCATTCCTTCCAGTGCCATCTGAGAAAACTGTCATACTAATGGCATACCATAAGTATGCACGGGCATACATCTGGATCACCTCCTCATCGGCGTCCTCGGGGCACTTGCTGAAATTTTCTTGTATCCATTTGGAAGTAGCACCGACAGACATCTTCTCTTGCGTTGGCGCCTTACCAATTAAGCCAATCATCACTTCATGCCACTTACCCGAATCTGAGCTCATACACACGGGCTGTCCTTTGATGGGAAGCGCAAAAATCATGGAGATGTCTTGCAGAGTGACCGTCATCTCATCACAAGGGAGGTGAAAACTGTGTGTCTCCGGTCTCCATCTATCAACAAGCACTGTGATCAAACAAGGGTTCATATGCGGCGTCGAACGCGAGACAAGCTGGATGAAAGGGAGAAGTCCAGTCCTCTCAACGTATGGAGTGTAGCGCTCATCATATGGCATCTTCTTGCTATGCACCTCCTTGGACCTTAGGTGCAACCACTTGAAGACATGCTTATTCTCCGTGATGTACCGCCCACGGTGTCGTTGATCATAATGCCCATGCAAAATAGATTGTCCTTCCATCCTACAAGTGGTTGAAAAAAAAGTGAATACACCATACACCACAATATGCATATATGAATACATATATGAGTACATTCATGAATACACCATGCATTCCATATCAACAATAGCCAAACTATATATTATCCAACAATAGCCCAACAATATATTATCCTATAAGCCATATATGCCAACAATAATCCATGTATTAATACATTCATTCCATATCATCTACACAAAGCCATATATGCCAACAATAGCTCATGTAATTTCTTCAAACAAATTAGACATTCTACCACACTAATTTCTAGGGTTAGGAGGAAGAGGATCATATGATGATTTCTAGGGTTGGGATTAGACATTCTACCACACTATCATTCTACCACACTAATTTTTTCAAACAAATTACACATTGCACAATATACATGCATCATTACACAAGAACTAGGGTTAGGAGGAAGAGGATCATGTGATAATTTCAACCAATACAACAAGGAGAATCGAAGGAGAATACCTCAAGTGGGGGAGAGGAAGAAATTCCACTAGGAAATTGACTCAGATATGAGGGGGAGCATGTGGATTTGAGGATTGGGGATCTGCCACTGCCTGTCTCTGCTCGGGGAGGTATGGCGCAGGTATGGTATGGGAGGGTAGGGAGAGGGCGCCACGCCGTTTTCTAGGGTTAAGGACCATGGCGCTTTTCGCAAAAGCGATGTGCCTAGTAGCATGGTGCCCCCGCAAAAAGCACCAAACATTAAAACGGATCCGCGTGTGCCATGACGCCGCCACGTCGGACGGGCCCATGGCGTTTTCTGAGGGAGCGCCATGGGTGCATGACGCTTTTGCCGAGAGCGCCGTGCTACTGACCATGGCGCCCTCTAGTAAAGCGCCATAAAAACAGGTCAGATCGAGATATCTTCAAAAAAAGTAGGTTAATTTGTAAGATCAATCGTTAATTAGGTCAAAACAGTGATTTTTGCCTGTCCACGCGACCCTTTTAGAAGGAAAAAGTCTATTTTCAACCCTGAATTCATAGAGGTTCGGCGTTTTAAATCCTCAAGTCGAAATCCCTATCGTCTACCCTGAACTATTTAATCCCGGTCTAAATTAAACCCTGAAGCTGTTTGGTACAACGGGAAAGCAATAATCCTGGCCGGGATTACATGCTACTCTCACTGACGGTTTGGCCCGGGGATAATATGATTTTTTACCTCTTCTTTTATTTTTTTGCACAGATTTTTACCTTTTCTGCGTCTTCCTTTTAAGCTGAGTCGTGGCCTGAGCGTGCGCGCCGCCGCATAGCCATGAAGAGCTCGCGCGCAGTGAGCAAGCGGGCCGCGCCTTCTCCCGCTACCGCCGTGCACCTCTCCTCCTTGGTCCGCCACTTCTTGCTCGAGGGCGACACGAGCAGCTCAGCAATTTGGTGCGGTCGTACGGTCCAATAGATAAAATTATCAAGAGACCTTGACGAAATTTCGATCTAAGACTTGAATTGGCTATTGTATTTGTCAAATTGGGGACGATTTTTGTCAATTTCTTTCCCTGTGATCTGAACATACCAACCAGCTATACCAATTTAATTCGCTGAGATCTGATGCGTGTATTAGCACGTTTAGCTGCTGACCTGCTGTGCGTGCTCGTTGCAATACGCTGGCCGCCGCTTGCACGCCGCCTCTGAGCGCGCCCGCTGCAGCGTGCTAGCTACTGCACGCGCTCACTGTAGCGCACTTGCCGTTGTGCGCGTTGGCTGCCCAAGGCCATGCAGACGACGACGTCCATGGCGAGGCCGTGTTGGACGCTCTCATGGTCCTCTTCGTCCTCACGGCGCTGCGCCGCGGCCGCGCTCGTGCTGGGCTATGGTCGACGCGCTCGTTGTTGCTGCTCGAGGCGGCCGCCGGCACACATCACGACAATAGAGATCAACATTAAATAATTATTATGAAGGATGCTCGATTAAAATACATAATTATACTGGTTTTTTTTGTAAAATTTTGCGTACGTGTCGATCGGTCAACTCTACCAAACCGTTCTAGGGTTTAATTTAGACCGAGATTTAATAGTTCAGGGTTCAAACGACAAGGATTTTGAGTTTAAACCGGCGAACCTCTACGAATTTAAGGTTGAAAATAGACTTGTTTCCTCTTAGAATGGTCGACGTGCGTCTGTGTGCGCGGCTGGACGTGATGCCGGCACGCCTTTCAGCAGCACGATCGACGTCGACACTCAAGCGCGTGTGCTCGCCGCCACGCACCGGCCGAAGCCGTCGACGTCGCTCAGATCGCGCTCGACGCAGCGTGGTGGCGAGCCACTGTGCGGACTGCCGGGCGAGTGAGGTGACGCGAGATAGAATATGAACTGCACACAAGAGAGCGGGCGGAGCCACTGAACAAACAAAGGTCAGCGACTCAGCGGGCCAACCAAACCAACCATGGCGATCCAGATTCCGGGAAGACAGCGACTCCCGGAATTCGTTCAGTACGTGAGCCTGCGAAAACTGTAAAAAAAGGAAGATCACCGGGGACCGGGGGAAGCTGCTGGGAATCCGAGAACGTCCATGGTTTCTAGACTGTGTGCTGAGCTAGCTTGTGAGACATGGTACGTGGCTGCCTGTCCTCGTGGGGTAAATCGAGTTGAATAATTGGAGACGAAAGTGACGCCCCAAATCCCCAATACAACATAGGTACCCACCGGACCGGGACGCCTTGTTTTATTCGAAAAGACGTCATCTTTGCCATGTCGATACTTTTACAAGATGAAGAACAACTATTTTAACATCAATATGACCTGTCAAAATTTACAATCTCCGAATTTGTGTTGACTGTTGATATTCTACTTTTTAAAAAAATTATGCATAAAAATATTTTGCTGCATACTGTAGGTGGTCCTATTTTCAAAAACCATTCACCTATAAGGCTTGGTTTATTATGGTCCCTTTGTGATCTTACACAGGGTCACTGTCTAATTTTCCATATACCAAGAAAATAAAACCAACTAATCAATATCACGATTAATTTCAGAAAAATCTCTCATGTTTCTGGCTAACTAGACATGTTGCATATGGTGTTCCTTTCTCTATGGTTCCATGCAACATTCACATTACTGAGCACGACCTAGAGGTGGAAATCGTATCAATTCTTCTCAGGAAAATATACTCCCTCCGTCCTTTAAGGATGTCTCAGGTTTATAAAATTTTTAAATATATTTATATATAAAACATGCCTAAATTCCTAGAAGTTTTGACAAATCTCCATTATCCTTTTCAGGACGTATGGAGGGAGTAATAGTCTTGTATAGTTACAAAATATATTTTTGGTTATGGACTTGTATTAAAAATTAGAGGGCATATCTAAATTAAGTACTCTCCTGTCTTAAAATAGATGTCTTAGATTTATTAAAATTCATATAAATCTAGACATTATTTAGTATATAGGTTCATCTAAATTTTAGCAAATCTAAGACATACATTTTGAGGTGGAGGGAGTATACACCCTTTGCTTGCATACCGATACCCCGTTTCACTAATAAATGATATTTTGTCCTGGCATTGTCTCCTTGCCTTTACAATATGAGACCCTAAGAAATCAAGTGTCTCTCTAATCCCGACGGAAAATTTTATGCTCACTCCGTCTTAAAATAGATGTCTTAAGTTTTTTAAAATTTAGATAAATCTATATGCTAAATAGTTTCTAGATTTATTAAATTTTAATAAACTTGGGATATCTATTTGGAAACGGAGGGAGTAAGAGGTATCATATACTCCAAATAATAATAATCACATACAATGACATATTTGATGATCGCGCGAAAGACGGGGCTATCAGGTACGAGCGCAAGCCCTGCCAGCCACGTGC
The DNA here is from genome assembly GCA_030063025.1 of Avena longiglumis. NCBI lineage: Eukaryota > Viridiplantae > Streptophyta > Magnoliopsida > Poales > Poaceae > Avena > Avena longiglumis. Next base: position 578,024,312 of record CP125974.1, on the reverse strand, counting down.
GCAAACCCCAAACCCGGCCGGCGTTCGCGGCAGGTTCGGATGGATTTATGCGCACGATCGCGATGCCACTGTATATCTGGGCGCCACGTCCTGCTGTGCCTGTGTGGTAGGCTCTCGTTCTCAGGCAGGCATTCATCCATGGCACGGCCGGCCAGCCTCGAGCGACGGCGACGCCAGTCGACCGACGGGGACCCGATCGAACTTGAAAGCGGCGGCGTCGCCGTCAATTCTACCGAACCAAAAAATTTGGCCTGAAGTTTCAATCGAGATAGACCGACGGCGACGGGCGCGGGGTGCGACAAATTCGTGTGTCGCGGCGTGGCACGTCGTGTCGTGTGTGTCCGAGCGTGACCGGCCGGATCCTTCCGAGAAGTGAGCCGGCGGCGAATCGGCATCGCGCACGTGCTCGATCCCGCTCGAATTAGGAAAGATTTTGGATGTAGTTGGCAGTTGGGACATCTTCCGTTTCGTGCGTGCGTACCACTTTTGTTGCTTGCTAGTGTGCCTATCCCGTGGAACTTCAGTTTCCGTGCTCGTTCAGAGGGGCCCTCGGTGTGCGGTTGGGCGTAGGTGACGCGTGCGTGAGCCAGACATTACCACAATTGTAGCCAAAATTCCTATTTTGGTGTCATTTTCCTTTTTTAGGCTGTCTTAAAAACACACGTAAATTTGATTTTTGTTTGCAAAATTACACCAATCTATTAATAATCATCAACAATAACAAAGAGATGATCTAAAAAAAAAACAATAACAAAGAGACTCAAAGTAATAATAATTACAAAATAGGTCATTGCACCTCTTAGCAAAGACTACAAACAATAGAGCGAGCCGAAGGCGCACCACCGTGCTCGTCCCTCCAACACCGTAGCCGGGCAAAGCTTGTCGTAATAGAGCTTGTTATAGTAGAAACACGGCAAATCATTCTACTTCCAGACAGAATCCCAGGAGATCTGCTAGTCAAACGACTCCACGCGTCCTCCGTCGGCGCTAGATGCACCATCAGAGCTCGGATAGAGAGGGAAGGACCTTATTCTAACTTTAGTACATAGCTGTCGCATCAACATCTCGAAGAAGACACTAAAAAATAGGCTCGACAAAGAACGAAAAAACTTTCATCAATCAGAGGTCATGGTCCGTGACACCTCCAAGGCCCTAGGGCCCTAGATGCGTTTTCTCTCGATCGCCCTTTCCCTGTCGGCTAGCGGTCGGCGGTTGTGTGTCTCTGCCATGTAAGTTGACCTAAATCTGAATTGACACTCTTTTAACATGTGGGACCCACCTATGGGATTGATGTGGCAAAAATCTGAGCAATTTCCTATGAAACAAATACCTAAATATCTAAAGTAAATATAAAAAGATAAAAATGTCTCTGGGCCCCGTCCCCGCCCACGCCATGGCCGGCCGTACCACTCCCGCGCATGGCTGACTGCCCCTCCTCCGCACCATGCTGTCGCCGGCCCTCTCGTGCGCCGAGCAGCTTGGGCCTTGTCCATGGGGCCGCTCGGAATAGCTAAGCCAACGGAACCCGCCTGACGGGATTTGGCCAGAGACAGGTGCAAGCTTTTTTAAAAAATAGGGTGCAAGTTTTCTATTTTCTTTTATGTTTTTTTATATAATTTTAGTTTACTTTAGACATTTCTTTCTTTAGGAAATTGCTCATATTTTTGCCATGTCAGCCTCACGGGTGGGTTCCCACCTGTTAGAACGGTTGTCAGTTCACGCTTAGGGTCAGATTGGTGCTTTTAAGACAACCTCAAAAAAAATCAGGTATATTTCGGTACCTAAAAGAAAAATGATAGTACTTCCATCATGCAGAAATAATTGATTTAAGTTTATTTAGATTCGATTGTATCTATACGTACGTATTTTAGTGTATAAATTATTCGAATATAGATAAACTTAAGTCAGTTATTTCTTAATAGCGGAAGTACTAAAATAGAAATTTAGCTATCATTATGGTGGTTTTGTACTTAACAACTGTTATAAATACGCATGTGCTCGCCGCCAGGCGCCGGCCGTCGACATCTCTCAGCTCGCGATCGATGATGCATCGATTTGCGGCCGGAGCCACTGAACCGAGCGAGTGAGGACACAGACGCGAGATAAAATAGTATTCCCTCCGATCCATATTACTTGTTATTGAAATGGATGTATCTAGCACTAAAACATGTCTAGATACATCCATTCTGATGACATGTGATATGGATCGGAGAGAGTAAATCCGATGGAGTCTCCCAGAGCGGCCAGAGCCACTAAACAAACAAAGGTCAGCGGGCCAACCAACCATGGCGATCGAGATTCGGGGACGACAGCGACTTCCGGAATTCGTTCGGTACGTGAGCCTGCGAAAACTGTAAAAAAGGATCGCCGGGGACCGGTGGGAAGCTGCCGGGAATCCGAGAACGTCCATGGCTTCTAGATTGCGCCGAGACATCGTACGTACGTGGCTCGCTGGCTGCCTGGCCTCGTGGGGTAATTCCAGTTTCCAGTTCTATAACTGGAGACGGGCGAAAGTGACACCCCAAGCACAACATTCGGAGAAGGGCGAACGTAGGTAACGACCGACCGGGACACCTGGTTAATAATTGGAAAAGACGTCGTACGTTTTGGATTATCGTGATGGTGAGTTAGCTACCTACCTATAGCTAGCTAAGCTAAGCTTCTCCCATGATGCATTATCCGTTTGCTGCCTCGCCTTGCGGCGGCGGCGGGTCAGTGAGCAGTGAGGCGCTAGCTAGCTGCTGGGAATGGGACACAGTAGCTTGACTCAGTCGAGCGCAACCTAGCGATTCTCCTTTACGTTTGAGAGTCCGATTGATGCGGTCGTCTACGTTTCTTTTCTCTAAACCAACTTAAACTGTCACAGAATATATATCTACTTTCCTCCCCTCTCCCCTCTCCCTTATCTCTACAGTAGCTGAGCAAGCCGCGTTGACCGCCGGTCCTTCCCTGGTGCCTCTCCGCCGAAATAGCCGGCTGGAGTAGGACTAGGGGCGGAGCTGTAGTGAGTAGGATAGGTTTCTTTGGCTTTATGCCGGTAGTGGGCTCTATGCCCGGTCGTGGAGCTCTGGATTGTGACCGCATCCAGGCTTTAGGGTTCGTCCTCATGGTGCTCGTGCTCCTCTGGTTGGAGGCCGGTGCGGTGGCGACGACCACCACTTCCTCGAATAAGAAGTTCATGCTCTGCCTCCTCCTTCGCGTTGTCATTCGGCTCCCCCATCTCCCTCTGGCCGGCAGTGGTTGCGAGGGGATCGAGATGGCGGGTGCTCTGATGCGGGATGGTGGTGGCGGCGGGAGTATTTCCACTCTGGCGGGTGTGCGCGCCGCCGGGCGGATGTCGAGCTCGTTGGTGGTCCAGGTTTTCCTCATCTGTCCGGCCGTGGTGGCGAGGGGATTGAGGAGGACTGGCTATGGCGAGCGGGCAGCTCCCTTATCCTCTGTGTTGCTGGTGCCTCAAGCAATGGAGCTGCTGGCCATCGATGCCTCTTCCGGCCGTGTGTGGTGGTGTGGGGTGGAGGCGCCCTGGTGAGCTCTCTCCTTTGTCTCCGAGGCGGGGCCTTATGCTGCAAGCTAGATCAAACTACGCGACGCCATGGATTGCCGTCGCGATTTCCGGCCGGTGGAGCGGTCAGTGTGTGTGTGTGTGTGTGTGTGCGCGCGCGCGCCAAGAGAGCGCCATCTTCAACCTCCAATTCAGAGGCCAGGTTCTGAGTTCCTTGCCGGAGTTCCCCCTTCTCGCTGCCAAGTGGTATAGTCCCCGGCGGCGTCCAGGCGGCCGGCGTTGGAAGCTCATCGTCGGTGGAGAGGTCCAGGGGTCGGATTGCTTTTTACTTTTACTCCCTGAGGTCCTTTTTGTAAAAAGCCAGAACTTTGTTGCTTCATTTCTATTTCTGCAAGGTCTGGCTTGTAATCTGTACCCACCGCTTGACTAATGAATGCACCTCGGGATCCTTCGCGATCCCTCTTTTGTTTTCAAGAAAAAAACGTCAAGAAACCAGTATCAATCCAATGTTCCCAAAAGAAAGTGCAATCCAACATGTAGCCGATGATCAAACAACACTGTTGTTGTCAAGATCATCTACGGCACTATCACCACTGACCATGATGTCATGATCACCTTGGGCTGTCATGCCTTCACCATTACTCGCTGAGGCCATTGTAGCAAGAAGCTCTCGCCTTTTACTTTGCACGATCTTCATTCTTCTGCATCTCCCAGAACTCTCTTTCCAAGTCATCCATCCCTATCGCCGGGATCATCCAGTGTAACAAATGCACCTTTCTTCGGTGGACCTCAACTTCCATTTCTCCCTATACTCAATCAATTTCCTGCAATGTACAAAAGAAAAAAGGCTTGCATTTTGGAAGCCAAAGCATTTGCTTGTGCCTCTCGCTTGCAACACGGTCCTACATGTAATAAAGTGCAACAGTGAACATATTTACACTCAAATTGAAGATCGTACTTTTGAGTAGAATTGTGAACAACAGATCTACATATTCATCGATAGTTATACCACTTGGAGGTGCATTCCTCACTTGCTACAAGAAACCACTACAACGGCTACAACATGTCTTGGTCACATCATAACGGCTTTGAAGGGATCTCAATGTGCATATGGATGGGGTAGGAATGATCCTATAAAACTTGGCTTCAACTGTTTGCCAATACATCTCCTCGAAACATAATTTTGCCCCGCTATATTAATATAGCAACCATCTAATACAACTTCGAACCACTACTGGGTCAATTAGCACAAATCAAGCCCAAAAGAACCTAGAGAGAAAAAAGAAGAGAAACAATACCGACATCGGTGGCTCGACGAAAACCAAGATTGCTCGCAATCGCTGCACCCTCCAGATAATTTTCACCATGCACCTAGCGCTCCAAAGCGCTATGTACCAAGCAACACCTCCAAGAAGGAAAGCAACGATGACGTTTCTGCTCGAACTAGTCCTAGGGTTGCCTCCAGTATGCTATAGGGGATGGGGAAGAGGTATACTAGACCCCCTCTAGGAAGGACGGCGAAACCCGCAGGCATCAACACGACCATGTTAATATGACAGGGATTTCTCCCGACCTCCAAAAAACCACACGTCGGACAAACTGAAGCACTCCACCAAGATTGCCACCCACCAGCGGATGCCACTACGGTCTTGCAATCACCACCGCCATCTCACCATAACCAACGTAGTGAGGTTGGCAAGACTAGGAAGAAGGAAGTCCGGTGAGTGGTGGCAGTATAGCATCACGTGGGAGGAATCGACCTTCAGCAGGGACACATCATGCTCTTACCGGCGTGGCCTGAATTGGACCTGTAAAGCCCCATCTCCGCACTGCATCAGGCATGCCACAGTTTTGGCCACCCCCGAAACCAGCCCCCGCTCCTCAGTACGCCTAAGATGCCGCCATAACGCCTAAGGCCCGTCCTGAGCTAGATGGGGCCCAAAGAGCCTAGATCAAGGGCGGGTGGGGCACCGCTGCCCTCTCCATTCGATCCCACTTGCAGTGCTCAAACTACCATGACACCTCCATGAAGACGCTGCTCTATCACCGCCATGGCCACCCATTCCTCGCCGGACCCCGTCGTTTGAACTAAATGCACCGCCGCTGGCCGCCGTATGTTGTGTCACCATATGACGCACGTGGGGGATGTCTGGTCGCCGCCAAAGCCCGATGGCCCGCATCAGGGGAGGCGGTGAGGGAGAAGGGGAGGGGCGGCACGTGGAGGAGCTTCTATTCACCCATGTGGGGTGAGATACAAGCGAGGGGATTTTTCGGTCTTTTCCAATAATTCTTTCCAGTTTAAGCATTACCGGACACAACAACGAGTGACACTTGCTCCCATGCTTTCACCAAACAAATGTCTTATATCTCCGTGTAATTGGAACTTTTTAATGCTTTGCCCTTTGTCAGTTAAGAAGCATCAAATACTTTCTCCCCAATCTCCTCTACCTCATCACCCTCCATATTCTAATTTCCACCCACGACATCATTCCCCACCTCTACCTCATTGTCCCCATATCAAAGCGGGCGTCGAAGTGGTCAAGTGGAACCACTCCAATGTTGACCTCATTCGACGCCAACAAATCCACATAGGAGCAAGGAGCGGAATGCAGGATATACAATCGAATATCAAAAGAACTAAGAAACCCGTTTAGATAAGATTTCACGGGAAAAGGGGGATAATACATACCACTCGAACAATTCATCGAGCATGAAGAAGGCGGACGACAAATTAGGAAATAGTAGGAAAACCCTTATATAAGACATTTTATTAGTGGCCTGCACCATATGCCGCCGGTATGTCCTGAAATTGCAAAGGCGTGTGAAAATTCTCGAACGCCACTAATATTGTCATACTAGTGGCATTCAAGGAGATTTAAACGTCACTACTATTTAAGACTCACATCTCTTACCAAGAAAACTTAGTAGTGGCGTTTGAAATACGTAAACACCACTACTAGCGAGGTGTGATTCGGCCTCACTTGGAAGGCTTCATCGAATCTTTTGGCGCTTCTTGGGGTGTGGATTTCGCTTGGCAGCGGATGCCAATATTCTGGGCTTCTGGCCACCAGAACCGCCACCATGGGCATAGAACCGGAAATGGCAAGTTGCATGATGTGTTTTCCATGCTCCATTCATTTGTCCACGGCATCCCCAGGATTGGGGGCGCAACATTGCCAACAACAGGGTTGGGAGCTTGGTGAGCCACGGGATGCGGCTACATGACCCCGGATCGAACGATCGGTTGCGATGTTGCATCCATGTGGGTGATTCGGTGGCACGGAAGATCAACGAGAATGGATTGGGAGATGTTAGGAATGGTACCCTATAGGCTCCGTCTTCTTTACTTGTATTCAGAAGTTTAGTCATGTGTAAACTAATTGTATTAATACACTACATATGATCCGTCTTATGGAATCTTATACTTAATTAAGTTTATGCATTCTTGTACTTAGTTGTTTGAACTAATGTGTAAGTCGAACGATGTCATGGTTCCACCTGACATAGGCATGGAGATGCCATCTAACTAACATTGGCTATGCAAAATAGCTATACTAGCCGGACTGAACCCAAGGCTTAGCCGGCGTGAATATGAAGTCATCGATCCGGTCAACGTTGGACCTGAGGCCATCGCCACGGTTTGGGTTATGGACTAGCCGACTTTATGTCTGCATAACGCTAGCTGGTAGTCGTAAGGGCGGTGTTTGGGCCGACTAAGAAGTAAGCATCATGACGTGGATCGACCAAGACAAAATTTACCCCTTCTACTCAGAGAGAGATATTCTCTAGGCCCTTCCATGTGATATGATTCGAAAGTCATGGTCATGCGCTACTCGATCAAGTGTTGATCGAGTTAGTCTGACTAAGTTAGATGGATGGAGATCCCGCTATACTTTAGGCAAAAGGAATCACATATCATAGAAGTGAGAAAAGAGTGTTAACCTGCACCAACACAATGGGTTCCTCGCATGATTACTACCAATATCAGGGAAAGGGAATCATACAGATGATTGATTTTAACCGTTAAATTTTTATGGTGTGATGTAACGCTCGTGTCATTAAGAAATTCTTCCCACACTTTGTGTGCCTCTCTTTGGTCATTTTTCAAGAGGACCTTCTTTGCTATTTCCATTATAATAGACCAGTAATGTCTCATATTCAAGAAAACAAAGGCAAAGAAAATAAAATGAAGCCAAAAGAAAAGAAGACATCGAGGTTGTAGCACAACAATAATATTTTTACGCAATCTAGTTAAGACATCCACCAATGACCCTCGTTGATGGATGAATCAAGGCAGTAAATGAATGCGACAAATTTCAGTTAACCAATAAGTGTACTATAAGGAAAAACACATCATCATATTAATAATTTTAAGTTACTAGAAAAGAGATCAGAAATTTTTGTTATGCAATGAATCAAAGAGTTCCATCCTTAAGCATAACTTATTTTTTCATGTACCCACATATATTTTTGAACTAGTGTTTTTATTCATTTCCTATCATCTTTTTACATAAAGAAAAAGCTCTTTTAGCCTAGAAGACCAGCCAAAGTTGCGAATATTTAGTTCTATGCTTTAATTTATCACTGCCTCTTACAATACTTATTCACAAGAACGGTTTACTACAACAGTACGTGCTCTTCGCTTTCTAGAAAAAAATACCTATCTTGGCTTGGTTCATTATATCTAAAGCAAGCGTATTGTTCTTGTAACCTGTTCCATTATATCCTTATGTTGGTTTATAGTGACCCATTTCACTAAAACACATTTTGTTTTGACACACCTTGATATACAAATCTTTCTATGAAATCATGTATTTCCCTAACCAAAGTGAGAAGTTTTAAAAAAGATATCATATACTATAATGGCAATGTTTGGTAATGAACTTTTTTTCCGTAGAGCAGTATATATATACGCTCTGGGTCCGTCCACATTGGTCGATATTTTATTATCTCTAGATTTATCCTGAAAAGTAAAAGTATATCGTATTATGAGAAGATGAGTTAACATAAATATCTTAGATAATGTAGGATTCGCGCGAACAATACGATATTTCGAACTAAAAAATTATTATACTATAGTAAACCTTGTATGGATGTATATATTTGCGCGCGGTAGACCGATTTAGAATGTGTTCACTTTCCAGACCTGGCCCGGAAATGATTTTCAGCGGTACACAAAGGAAGAATGCGGCTTGATTGCTTGACTCGAGTCGTACGGACCCACCTGCCAGGCATTCCGAGGCAAAGACCTTTCTGAGTCTTTCTTTCGAGACAATTCGGTCGACCCAGCTCAAAGTGGGCACGCGCGCGCGCACGAGCCTGCGGCGGCGGGCGGCAACCCACTCACCATCGCCGAACCTTCTCACCGCAGGAAGCTCACCGGGAAGCCGACCGAAATCCCCCGAAAAACAATACGAGCTCGCCCGCAACCGGCGCCCTCAGCCAGTACAAATCCACCGGCCAAATCCCCACTCCTCCATCATCCATGCAGCAGCAGCAGCATCGCACCGGCGATTTGGGGACACTTATAAATACGGAGAGCGCGCGGCGGTCCTGCACCCGGTCATGGCGGCAGTCGGAGCTGCACCAGTGCTCTACCAACCGGCGGCAGCGGCGGCGGGCGACGCCTGCTGCTTCTTCTCCTCCCCTTCTTCGATGTCATCGTACTTCTCGCACGGGGGAAGCTCCAGCACGTCCAGCCCCGCGTCCAGCTTCTCCGCCGCGCTCGGCGCCGCCCCTGTTCAGCTGCCGCCTCAGCCCGCGGTCGCCGACACGGCAGCGCAGTTCGACATCTCCGAGTACCTCTTCGACGACGGAGTGTTCGCCGCGCCGCCGCCCGTGGTCGCGGTGCCGGATGTCGGTGCGAGCGCGGGGACGAGCACTCACGCTAGGAGGGCGGCCGAGCCGGCGGCGATGGAGCGCCCTCGGACGGAGCGCATCGCGTTCCGGACCAAGTCGGAGATCGAGATCCTGGACGACGGGTACAAGTGGCGCAAGTACGGCAAGAAGTCCGTCAAGAACAGCCCCAACCCAAGGTAAGAGCAGAGCTTCCCCAATCTAATCACCACCGCAAAATTAAACATGATTCGACCCGAACTTTCGCGCCAATTGATCGGCGGTTCATCGTCACATAGTGTTCAATGAAGAATCTCTACAAACACATTTCGATTGGGCGATCGGACAAGACAGAGGGAGGTTGAGAACTGATTTGAGTATATGTGTGTGCAGGAACTACTACCGGTGCTCGACGGAAGGGTGCAACGTGAAGAAGCGGGTGGAGCGGGACAGGGACGACCCGGCCTACGTGGTGACCACCTACGAGGGGACGCACAGCCACGTCAGCCCCAGCACCGTCTACTACGCCAGCCAGGACGCCGCCTCCGGCCGCTTCTTCGTCGCCGGCACCCACCCGCCACCGGGCTCGCTCGACTAGCCGTCCACACCGGCATGGCAACACGGGGGTACGTCGAGATCTGCACGGGGCTTCTCGATCGTACGGCCAAGCTAGCTAGGCAGCCACTACTACTAGTTGGAGTGGTCACTAGTGATTATCAGGTTCTGTTTCTCGAGACGCGGGACTTTTTTTGGGATCGATATATCTCGATCTTTTCTTCTCTCCCCGTCCTGTAGCGATCGACCACCGAGATGTTGTACTGCAGAGTCGGCTCCATCACGAATTCACCAGGTCGATTCGGGTTATGCCTCTTGCTTAATTAGCTGAAAGAGGTCGCCAGGAAAATGTGACTACCAGCAGTACTGCTACTTAACCGTGCAATAAAAATGTACAGAGCTCTGTGCCCATTCTCTTCAGTCTATCCGACCAAAGAGACCGATCTCTGAATTCGGGCATCACGTACCCTGGAATTTCGAATAATCACTTGAGACAATCCACCACAAATTGGCAGTCATTTGGGCTGTCGCAACGCCTTGTCGACATAGTAAAAATACATGTGCACCCCTTTCATGGGTTTCGAGCATCTGTGTTTGCAAGCTTCCCGAAATTTCAGAGCCAGAGGCAAATATTTGTAGAAATTTTATCAGGTTATCACGTGTATGATTTGCTTGTTTTGTTTTTGAATTTCCCAAGTTTGGAAACCCCGAAGAGGTGCACATGAGTGTGTGGGCATCATTTCTCGTATTCAAAAGTATAAGTGTCGTTGTTGTCTTCCCTTTTGCTTCATTCTAGTGGGACTCGCCCAAGAATTTCCCCGCCCTCTCGATTGCATCCCGTTGACATTGGGGAGGTTGTCCCAAGCCTGAAGAATGATCATCTAAAGAGAGAACAAAATGTCTTTGTAGCAAATGTCATGATTTTTTAGGGAAAAACACTAGGGAAGACCTCTATTGTGACATTTTTCATTTGTATATAAAAACATTTACAAGGAGGACCCTTGTGTAGTTCTACCAAGGGGAAGGACCAATTCCAAGCAAGATGCAAAGCGCGAGGCTTCATCACTTGCATTGCAAGAGACGTTGAAGGGGTTGATACCCGAGAATAAGGTGTCAATTGAGAAGACGGAGAAGAGGAAAAGTTGGAAAAAGATGAACAAATCAAGATCTTCTATGATATGCAAAATAGAAAGCTCAAAATTGAAGATATGCCTGATTAGGAGCCAACGAAGTATATATCAAGCAAAAGGAAATAGAGGTCTCCCTACTAGTTGAGGAGGCCCCGGTCATGAGTCGACTTGACCGATATGGACCCTATCCAACCGTTTGAGGAGAAGAGAAAGATGATACATGATCGAGACGCGTGATTGCTCGATCTTTATTGCAATTTGTGTGTTTGTTGATGAACTTATTGGAGATATGCCCAAGAGGCAATAATAAAGTGGTTATATCATATCTTCATGCTTATGATAAATCTTTACATCCCATGCTATAATTGTATTAACCGGAAACATTAATATTTGTGTGATATGTAAATATAAAAGAATCTCTAGTAAAGGCTCTTGTTAAACTAGTTTGTTGGTTAATATATGATCATGGTTTCCTGATCATGAACATTGAGATGTTATTAACAACAAGGTCATATCATTCGGAGAATAACGTGATGGACATACTCCTATAGTTAAGCGTAGCATAAGATCAAGTCATTTAAATAGTTCACTTGCTATAAGCTTTCAATACATAGTAACATAAATCCTTCAACCATGAGATCATGTTAATCACCATCACCGGATGGATGCTTTGATGACATCAAACACCACTTCGTAACTGGGTTGTTATAAAGGTGGCATTGAGTATTAAATGGCTAAAAGCGTATGCAAACTTCAATGGTTGAAGTAAGCATCGAGGAGTTGGAATCTTCACCGTGATGAAACCGTTAAAAGGTTTGATTTTATCAGAGACGATGAAGATGCTTGCATTTACAAGAAATTAAGTGAGAGCGCTAAGATATATTTCTAATACATTATGTGGAAGACTTATTTGTTGACTGGAAATGATGTATCTTTTATTGACACGGGTTAAGAATTACATATCGATGAAACACTTATGCAAAACCCGAACATTTGGCATCAACATCTATATAGATAGATTGAGACGCTAATATGGTTGTGCCAAATGTACATAGATGAGATATTGAAAGAGTTCAGTATGGAAATGACAAGAAATGTTGCTGCCACACGGAAAGGATTAAATCGAAATTCAAGTGTATCGATACTTGATAAGTGAAACAAAGATTTGAGTATTTTTGATACTTGGTGAATAAAATCACAAAGAGTATTTTAATCAATTATACTATGATGTGTACACATCCAGATATGTCCTATGCTCTAAATGTTATGAGCATATACCAGAATGATTCATAAGATGATCTTTGGACGATAGTAAGGATATTCTTATGATCTTTTGGAAGAACTAAGAATGTATTATTTTGTAGAGGTGACAAATAGATGGTTAGTTCATTGTAAAAGTACTACATTGATACTAGTTTTGTCACAAAATACAAATTAAGTTTCTCTTAATCTAAACTAAGGGTGGTACAATATAATGGAAAGTAAGTTCCATAATGGATTTGGATGAGTTCCAAAGTTAAGACATTGTGACAGATACTACAACAAAAGGCTAAGTATATGACTGCTATTATAGTAGCAAAAGAGGGCACTTGTGTCTAATAGTTTGTTATCAAACTATGTGTGGTTCACAACGGGCTAGTACTATGAAGATATATTGTACGACAATATTATAAATATGTTTTAACCCCAAGGAACTAAAGATCTCACCAGAGGACCAAATTTATACGAAGCCATCTTATTATTGAATGAGTGATGCGTATAGACGCAAAGACATGCAATTACACACGGACCTGAAAGTGGCGGATCTGAAGATCAGTTGACCACTAGCAATAGTACACATACAACACCGAAGAGCCATAGGTGTTGAATACACAAAGATTTGAAACTAGATTATTATCTCTAGTGCAAGTGAGAGACTATTGGAGATATGCCCAAGAGGCAATAATAAAGTGGTTATTATCATATATTCATGCTTATGATAAATTTTTACATCCCATGCTATAACTGTATTAACCCGAAACATTAATACTTGTGTGATTTGTAAACATAAAAGAGTCCCTGGTAAAGCCTCTTGTTAAATTAGCTTGTTGGTTAATATATGATCATGGTTTCATGATCATGAACACTGAGATGTTATTAGAAACAAGGTCATATCGTTAGGAGAATGATGTGATGAACATACTCCTATAGTTAAGCGTAGCATAAGATCAAGTCATTTAAATAGTTCACTTGCTATAAGTTTTTAATACATAGTAACCTAAATCCTTCGACCATGATATCATCTTAATCACCATCCCCGGATGGATGTTTTGATGAGATCAAACACCACTTCGTAACTGGGTTCTTATAAAGGTGGCATTGAGTATTCAGAAAGTATGTGTTGATGCACATGGATCAAAAGTGGGATTTGTCCATCCATATGATAGATAGATATACTATGGGCCCTCTCGGTGGAATGTCATCCAATTGGCTTGCAAGCATGTGACTGGCTCACAAGGGATCACATATCATAGGAACAAGAAAAGAGTACTTATCGATAATGAGGTTGAACTAGGTATGTAGAGATACCGACGATCACACCTCGGATAAGTAAAGTATCGCGAGATAAAGGGAAATTGGTATCGTATGTAAATGGTTCATTCGATCATGAAATAATCGTAGAAATATGTGGGAGCCATATGAATTTCTAGATTCCTCTATTGGTTATTGATCGGAGAAGTGTCTCGATCATGTCTGCATAATTCACGAACCGTAGGGAGACACACTTAAGGATTCGATGTTGTTTAGTAGATATGGAAAGTGAGAAAAGAGACCGAATGTTGTTTGGAGTCTTATCACGAGGAGATACGGAATGGTCCAAAGAATAAGATTCATATAAGGAAAGTCCAATTTCGGAGTTCGTGAATTGTTTCAGTGTTTTTACCGGAATGTTCTAGAAGGGTCTAGAAGGTCTACCGATCCGGAGTGGGAAAGGTACATGGATGTGTCATGACAAATTGGAATGGTTGCATCATGTCTTAGGTCACTTGGTTGGGCAATTGGTAGAGAGAAATCAAACTCTAGTTTGAAAGTCAAAAAAGGCAGTTTGAAAAAGCCAAACGCCAAACTTGCCAAGTGGAGGGAGGGAAGGAATCCTACCTAAGGGAGCATTCCTTCCTCCTCCTTGTCACCGGCCAAGAAAGGGGAGTTGGGGGAGGACTCCCCTCCCCTTGTCGCCCCTCCCTCTCATAAATAGAGGGGAGGGGGCGCCCCCTTGCACCCCACAAGAAACCCTAGGTCAGCCGCCGCCCCCCTCTAGATGCGGCTGCCCTAGATCTCCTCTAAAACGTCGTCCAGCTAATCCCTAGCTGTCGGCCACCTATAAACCCATCGTCCCTCTAATCCCCAGATCGTCGAGGACCTCTATCTATTCCACCATACCTGCTCCGGCTTAGGCGAAGCCCTGCGGGATCTCCCCTCTACTTCCGACACCATGTCGTCGTGCTACCAAAATAACGAGGAGAGAGCTATAACCTCCGTTGCCCGCTGGAACAAGGGAGAGAAGGTATTCATCGAGTACCGTAAGTGTGACCAACTGCGGAAGCACTGCCAGAACGCGGCGCCAAAAGGATCGTCTACGCGATCTTGAGATCGGAAAGTGAGCGACTATATCACCCACGAGAATCCGATCTCGTTAACCGCTTTGGATCTTCGAGGGTTAGTACTCTATGAACTCGTTGCACCGATCTAGTAGATAGATCTTGGATTGATCATAGATTAGATCTTGATTTGTGTGTTCATCCGGTAGAATTTTTTGTTTTCCATGCTACGAACCCCTATAGTGGTATCAGAGTCGTGTCTATGAGTAGATCTGTTGCACGAGTAGAACACAATGGTCATTTGATGTCTACTCACTTCTATTCTTGTAGACAGTTGTTGAGCCTCCAAGTGCAGAGGTTTGTAGAACAGCAGCAAGTTTCCCTTAAGTGGATTACCCAAGGTTTATCGAACTCAGGGAGGAAGTGGTCAAAGGTATTCCCTCTCAAGCAACCCTGCAATCAAGATACAAGAAGTCTCTTGTGTCCCCAACACACCCAAAAGGTGCACTAGTTCCACGAAGAGATAGTGAAATACAAGTGGTAATGGTGCTAGAAAAGAGCTTCTGACTTGTTGCTGACGTGAGGTAACGGTGCTAGAAAATACTTTGGTGGAGGTAAATACTAAAGCAAGCAAACATGCAACAAATCTAGTAGCAAACGGTGTTTCGATGTTTAGAAACAAGGCCTAGGGATCATACTTTCACTAGTGAACACTCTCTCATATAAATATCCTATCTTCATGATACTACTCTTAACTACTCTCCGGTTGAACACTCTAATCATTGGTAGGGCTATTACAGCACACCTCAAAGTCCGCCTTCCCCAATCTAGATAACCCCACACTGTCACCTTGAGCGCTAGATGGTTCCAACAAACACCACAATTTCATAGAGACATCCAACTCAAAATATAACTCATAACAAATATTCAATCTAGCCAAAGTGCCACACACGGTATGCCCGCTGTCACTTTCACACACGTGGGGAAAAGCATAGATCTATTAAAGCACAAAGAGTATTTATGTAGACTCAAGCCTAAGTGCCACCATGGCGTGCACGCTGTCACTTTCACACACATGGGGAGAGCAGAGATCTAATGAAGCACTTGAGTAGCAAGGTAGATCTACTTGATTACAAAGCTCATGACCACAAGATCATGCATAGAGAGAGAGATGAACACATAGCTACCGGTAGAGACCTTAGCCTCGAGGGCGAACTATTCCCTCCTCATCATGGGAATTAGCAACGGTGATGGATACGGTGGTGGAGATCGATGGATATGGATCCGGGGGCACCTCCCCGTCCCGGCAGGGGGCCGGAATAGAGACATTCTTTCCCCTGAATCTCCCCTTCGGTGGCTGCGGCACAACGGAGATTTTCGTGGATTTCTTCTGGGATCCCCTAGGGTTTTCTCATCGGGGGCTCTTATAGGCGAAGGGGGAGCCCAAGGAGGTGGCTAGGAGGCCCACACCCTTCCTAGGCGCGGCCTAGGGTGGGCCCGCACCCAGGGGGTCTGGCCACCCTCTATCCCCCCTCCGGCTCTGTTTCGTGGTTCTGTGTTGCTTCGGGAAAATAATGACTTTGGCTTTTGTCCCGTCCAATTCCGAGAATATTGATTTTCTGCCTTTTTGGAACGAAAAACAGAAGAAAACAGGCAACTGGCAGTGTGGCGACTTGTTAATAGGTTAGTTCCGCAAAAGATATAAAAACATCTCAAATAAAGACAAAACAAAGCAAAGTAGATACTAAACAAGCATGGAACATAAAAAATTATAGATACATTTCCGACGTATCAACATCCCCAAGCTTAACTCCTGCTCGTCCTCGAGTAGGTAAGTGATAAACAGAATAATTTTTGAGGTGAACATGCACCCTCACAATAAAGATCCAACCATTTGCAAGCATTTAAAGCTGGGATCAAAGAACTCTAAACATGTGCATGAAAGGATGAAGTTCTAACAGTAGGACATAGTAACTATGCATGTAACATGGCAAGCTACAAACAAAGATCATGAATAACATGCATTGAAAAGCGTTTGTTTGTTCCACATATAGAAAACATAGCATAGTGGCAATCAGCTTGTCCCTCATAGAGTAGCAAATAGATGCATAGGACACCTTCAAAGTTCACAAGGGTGACTAGAAACAAATAGCAAAAGAACAAGTAATATCACAATATGCATCAATTAATAAGCTTTGTAACATTGCACACAGAATGACAACTATGCTCTCTTAATGGTGCCTAAAGGTAGAAGGTGGAGACTCAAATAATGGTGGAAGAAAGGCCTTTTCGTAAAGGAAGCAGGGATTACAAGTTTCAAAAAGAGCTTCCAAAAATCATGGTACCTGTTAGCTTTCAGCCCTCATTGCCCCTATCATAAGCATCTTGAAGTTGTTAAGGTTAAAGTGGCAAATATGGAGTATATGTTTGACGAAGTATAAGTTGGCAATCTCAAGTCCCTTGAATACGAGGGCCACACCTCATGCATACTAAACTTTGGGCCCAGGTAAGTTCTTGTCATTGTAAGTATTTGCATATCATTGAGAACCGCCAACTGGGTACCCCTTGCACATGGTACATGAGCTTTCCCATAACCAAAATGACAAGGCAAGCAGACAATAAGCATCTCAGCAATCTTTTTATTTACCATATGCATAGCTTTTTATTGAGGATGCTTCATAGATAGCTTATTATGGTTATGCTGCAAGTTTCCACCATGATTAGGCATGGCTTAGGCTAACGGCCCAGGCGTTTCTCTAACACAGAATACAAACTCCATGGACTTACAAGTTCTCTCTTTATTTCACACCGGTGACATCCATAGACAAAAGAGCATGATATCAACTGAGTACAAAGTACAAGTGCAATGTTGAAAACATTCCCCGTGACAGCACGGTTCTGCTAATTCCAACTTATAAGTGCAAGCATATACAACAAGGTTGTCACAATGGTTCAAGTTTATTAGGGGCAAAGAATATAAAGTGTGCCATCAAGCTCATGAGGGCTTTAATCACTAAGTTTTCACATAACAAAATAGTTTTTAATTGGAAGATAGTTGAAAACAAGAATATACTTGGAATGGTGTAACACACCATGCATAGGAGTTTATAGTGGACACTTTGGAAAAACTTGGATTCTTGGGAGTTGGAAACATGAGTAGAACTTAATCATAAAAGTGGAGGCTAGCAAAAGACTGGGAGCAACCAACTAAGAGAGCATAATGGCCATAATCATGCAGAGCAACAAAGCATTACTAATCAAAGCAAAGAGTGGTACTACAAGTCAAGGACTAAATGATCATAGTGGCTAATGGTGACTTGTGAGAGTCATAACATGGTGTAAGCATGTGCTAAGTCAACCCAAGCAAAGCATCAAAGGAGAATACCACAATACTATGCTTTTGCATGCTAAAACAACGCATAATTTCTTCAAGGCATACTAAGCAATCCCAATTGTTTGGAACAAGACATGCTATAGCAATAATCACTAAGCATAAGGTCAAAACAAGATCTAGCATGACATGATAAAGTCTAAGCCACAGTCAAACCAAGCTCACTTTTGTACCACTATAAGCATGAAACTTCATACTCTTTTCCAACACCAACCAACTTATTTGAAACAACTCACAAAGATAATAATCAACAAAGATCAGTGAGCTTGTTTCATAAATCCACAAAGAACTAAAAATTTCTAAGCTGAAAGCATAAGAAAACTAAGGCTGAACGCAGTGCTAGCAAAAGTCAACACTCAGAAAACAATAAGAATGAAAACTAGAGTGTTCTAGGCAATGGAAACAGAGTGTGTCTCTCTCCAAAAGAAGTGTGGTGTAACCAACCAACTTACTAAAGCAAACTAAGCAAACGAAAACCAAAAACGAAAACTAAGATGCTCCAAGAACAACACAACTGTGCATGAAACAATAAAAACGAAGTGTCTAGAAAGACATGAGCTTTTTATTGATGAAGAAGGGGGTGCCTTGGTGAAAGGATACATATGTCGCCTAGAGGGGGGTGAATATGCGATTAAAACTTTTCCTAGAGTGGCTCAACAAAGGCGGAATAAAACTAGTGTTTACTTTGTTAAGCACAATCTAGAACAACTAAGGTTCACCTATGTGCACCAACAACTTATGCTAAGCAATATAAGCAACAAAGTGATAGTATATATTACTTCAAGCACGAAGGCTATCACAATGTAAAGTGCATAAGTAAAGAGCTCGGGTATAGAGATAACCGAGGCACGCGGGGACACCGAAATTTTACCGAGTTCCTCCCAACATGGAGCACGTCTCGTTTGGAGAGGGGGTGGTATCAAACCACCAACGCCACAAAAGGCCTCCCTTATTCTCCGGTGAATCTCACCCCAACGGGATCGATCCACGCTTCCACTATCGGTGCACTTGTCTGTGGCAACTGGAACCTCTCACAAGGTTGGGGTACTTCTCCACAACTTAATTGGAGGCTCCCAACAAATGCCAAAAAAGGCCACAATGCCACCAAGGCCACAAAACCGTCTAGGGTTCCAAGAACCCAAGAGGCACAAGCTCCAATGAGTCACACGAACCAAATCCTCCGAGGATAACTCAAACCGATGCACCAAATGCAAATGGCAAGAACACCACAAAGGTGCTCAAATCCCTCTCTCCCAAATTACACCAAAGCTACAAAAGCTTATGGGGGAATAAGAGAGGAATAACAATGGAGGAATTCCACAAAATACTCCAAGATCTAGATCCCAATATGTTCCCCTCACTTAGAGGAGAGATTGACTGGTGGGATTGTAGATCTAGATCTCCATTTTCAAATCCCTCAAGAATATGCAAGAATCATTGGAGGGATTGAGAGAAAGCAAGCTCAAGAAGGTCAACAATGGAGGGGAAAACTTGCAAGAATGGTTGAAGATCCATTGGGGAAGAAGGCCCCTTAAATAGATCCTCCCAAAATCCAACCGTTGAAGCCCAAAAACGTGAATCCCGGTACTACCGGGCTTTTTCCCGGTACTACCGGACATTACCGGTACTACCGGACATTCCCTGGGGATCCCAGGACGCCAAACGCACCTTATTCAAGATCCGGTACTAAGGCGGTACTACGGACCCTGGTCCGGTACTACCGTCACCCCGAGCAAACGGCCATAACTTTTGCATCCGGACTCTGATTTTGATGATCTTGGGCTCGTTTCGAAGAGGACAACAAGCTCTAAAAGATCATGCAAAGAAACATCATAGTACGGCAAGGGAGGATAGATCCAAATGACGAAAGGTTTAACCTCTCTCAAAAAGACGAACTGATAAAACCTCCAACATCAAAAACGTAATAGAAAATGCATATGAAATCCGTTTTCGATGAACTAGAGCTTGTCATGGAGATTAACACAAGCTCTAAATCCTCAGATGAGTAAGAACCAAATAATGTAAGGTTTTACCTATCTCTAAAATACAAACCGGTAAAACCTCCAAGATCAAAATGCAATAAGATATAAAAGGGAAATCCGATTTTGATGAACAAGAGCTTGTTATGAACATTACAACAAGCTCTATATGATCACATGGACATGACCAAATAACAACCAAATACGATGATGCAAGTATGCAAAGGTGTGAGCTCTCCCCGAACGATGTGACCGAGTTACTCATTCGAGAGCCCCTCTTGATAGTACGGTTATCTATCCTAAACCCGGTCTCCCACACACAACATGTGACCAGCAAAAGGGAAAACCTATCAAGATTATACCTTTGCCTTGAGCATTCCACTGGAGCTCAATGTAGACTAACTTGACCTTCTCAAGATGGAACACCTTTCTTGATTCCTCATCATCGATCCATGATCACCGAGGATGACAAGCATCAAACATGAGATGTTCTAGAGATGGCGCATATTGAGCTTGCATAACACATCTTCTCCTCATATCATCGAACTTGAAGCCAACACATGCTCTAAGCGAGGCCAATGGACAAATCCTACAAGTGCAACTTAATACACACATTAGTCCATAAAGATTGTCATTAATTACCAAAACCACACATGGGGGCCCATATGTTCTTTCAATCTCCCCCATTTTGGTAATTGATGACAATCCCTTTAAGAGGGTTTACATAAGGAATTTTAACGAATAAAATGGTAACACCAATATCAAATACTACATAAGTATGTGATATTGGTACCACCACCATATATACAGCAAACTCCTCCACAATCTATGCATGTGTGATGAACTTGAATTTCATTGCATATATTGCCAATCATTATCATTGGTGGAGTTTCCACTATATACCACATGCTAAGCAACAACAACGATGCAAGAGCGCATAAACTATTTCCCTTAAACCCTCTAAAACTTCTCCCCCATTGGCATCGATTGCCGAAATGGGTGACAAGTTCTAGAAGGCCAATATAGTGATAAATCCTCCAAAGGTGTGCATTCACACATATCCAATGATGAATACTTGGGAGGAAGTAGAACTATATCGAGGACCCAAATGTTGCCAAAAGAAATAAAAAAAACGACGCATCACAAATGACACAAGCAATCACAAGATCCGACAAATCAATTGAAAACAACAAATGAGTCCAAAAGGAAACAACAAGATATTATGATATGAGCAAAAGAGTGTTTTAAATAACAAATAGAGAAGCTCCCCAAGATTTGTGCACAATTCAAAATAAATGCATTAGAATGCATATTGCACAAATATGGAATCCTCGCTCCCCCATAATCATTTAAGACACAACAAATGAAAAAAGAAGACAAATGAGCATTATTAACTGAATTGGATGAGCTCCCCAAAGATAATGCACCAATTATGATAATTGCATTTGGGAACAAGGTGCATAATCATGGAATCCTCACTCATCCAAGTTCATTTAACAATACAAGGCATGAGAGAACAGATATGAGTGCCAAAATGTGCAAACAAGAGGAACAAACACTCATAGGCAATTAAATTTGGAAGCCACCGAAGAATCAAAAGGAATAGAAAGGTGGTCTCCAAGGATTAAAAATCAACTAAAATTATCTTCTCATATGTGTATATGTCTCTAAGTGGAAAATATCACAAAGACATATTCCAAAAAAGAAATATGCACACATAAATAAGATTATACAAGAAAGCACATGAAAGGCAAAAATGAAGTCATAACATATATCAATAAGATTTTTGCTTCAAAGCATGGCCAAAGGCTCACATATGTCTTATTGTACATCAATGGACTTCAAACACCAACACACTACATATATTACAACTTTCACCAAGGGAAGAGGATAAAGTTGGAATATATGGAGAAAGGCAACAAGTATCACAAGAAAAATTTAACTAGCAAAATCTCACTATTGCACATGAGAGAAGTTGAGGAAAAGATAGGCAATAAAATTGCTAGATTGACATATTTGGGATTGGAGGATCATATGCATGATTTTTTATAGTCCCAAATATATATACTCATCTCAACTTATACACATATACAATAGAGGGTTCTCTTAATACCATGGCTAGAGATACAACAATTACAAATACATGAATTCATGCTAGAAGGCAACCGACAAGCGATTGGAATCAAGATATATGAGCATGAGAAAGAGATACTTGTTACCGAGATATAATTGGTAGGATGTAGAGGATATGAAATCAATGAACATCCTATAGCATGCCTCCAATTTTCATTAGCGCACCACTTCTTCAAGATTGAGAGACAAACATCCAATATATATCCAATGTATCTAAAACACATTTAAGTACAAAATGGTCTCTAAACTTATTGGGACCAAAGTAGTTAGTGCAACTACAATACATAGGAGATACTCCACATAAATATGTGCATATTGATATGAAATTGAATTTCATGCACAACTTAGCCGATGGGATTTGGTGGAGTTTCCCCTATATATTGGATCAAAGAAAGTAAGCATGCCATAATATAGATATGTAGTAAATATGCATACACAAGGCTTTCAAGAACCAAAAATGAGATACAATTTGAACAAAAACACCAAGTAAACCGATATGGCACACACAAGAGTGTGACAAGACAAGCGGTGTCCAAATTGTATAAAAGAACCAATTCAACACATGAAAGCTCACAAGTTCAACAAATGAACTAGGCTAAGGCCAAAAGAGCAAAAATAGATAGAAATAAAAATGCTCAAGGATTTATCTCATTCTAAAATGGTCAAATCAAGAAACAAGGTATGAGACAAAACCAACTCCCAAAAAGAGCAAGGTTCCAACAAGAAACCAAACTCCCCAAACTTTTCATGATGGCACAAAGTACCAAAACGAAAAGATTGAGCATCCAAGCACATAAAACTCGATATGGATCAAACGAAGAAGCATAAATGGATTGTTCTAGATAATATAGGAGAGCTCACCCATAAGTAGTACATTATATAGAATTTTGCTTTTGAATGCAAAATGCACACAAATGAGATCATCACTACTACCTACATTAAATAAAACACAAGAGGACATCAATAAAAATAAAGGGATCCAAAAGTAGCAAGGAATACATGGGAGCACACAAAACATTTACTTGGCCAAACATAGGACAATATTAAGCAAAGGCCAAAGTGAATATGATCAATAAAGCCTACCGTAGATTTGGTACTAATTGTCCAAGGACAGGAAGAATTGAGAATAATCTTCCCTAGGTAGTTCATACGGATATCCAAGATCGTATTCACACAAAGAAGCATGTAACAAAGTATACATATTAAGTTTGATGCTTCGAAAGAGATTCTTGGTAGCTTCCAATAGTCACATAATCATAGTGATTAGAGTGACTTGAAGTAAATGGTTTCCATGAGAATATAGAGATCTAAATATGAGGAAACACATACCAAGAAACACTCTCATATACAAGATCCAAAATATGATCAACAACAACATTCAAGCAAATTGGAACTTGTATGAGCAAACGTGTCACATAGGTGCTAGATAATTATCAATATCAATTCTAAGTGACACAACCTCGAATATTCACATTTTCTAGGATTGTAATATGCACTAAGCATATGACTCCCCCATAATGTGATTCTACCATAAAACCAACACGAGGCAAAATGATACAAATAGAGATAATTAATGGACATTATAAAATTAAGTTTCTCATGAGAATTATACCACATAGAGACTAGACAATAATCCAATATAAATACTAGGTGGTATTGCTCATGTACACACAATTTTTAGGATTGTGGAATTCCCAAGAATAACACTCCCCCGAAATGGGATAATCCATTAATCTCTCAAATGAGCCAAATAAGATACCAAATATAACCAAGTAAGGCTCAAACACAAGAAATACACATACATGGTGTGCCACCTAATCATACACAAATATGCTTGATACCTCAAGATAGTTAAGTGGAAAGCACAACATGTACAAAAGCATGGAAGATACAAAACCAACACATGCACAAGGGGGCGAGTAACTTTCAATGAAATGAGTTAAGCATATGTTACCGCAAGGAGGAACATTGGAAATATAATAATAATAGGAGCAATATAAACCACATGAATTGGATTGACAAATATAATAATGAAGATCCCTTAATTCTTCATGATGTAGCCAAGTCTCCAATGCCCTCCAAAACACACCTATTGATCAAGTTTTGGCTTGTTGGTCCCCAACCAAGTTGGGTCCTAAGAAGTTAGTCACAATAGGCTTGGCAACCCAAATGGATCTTTTCTTGACACCACATTGGGCACCAACAAATTTGGCAAACACATTGCCAACCTCATCCTTCCAAAGAGAATAAGCATCATCAATAATGATAGGGTTGGATGAGGAGATACCGAGAGTGCATGAGGAAGAAATATGCCCCTTCTCACGACATATGTAGCAAGTTCTACTCTTGCCATCTTTCTTCTTAGGAGAAGCCACAACTCGAGGAAGAGCTCGAGTAGTCCTCTTAGGAAGAGGCCCATTAATGACTTGAGGTGGAGCTTGAGGCCGCTTCCCTTGTTGCTTCACACTAAGAGGCTTTTTCTTCAATGGGCAAGATCTAACATGGTGCCCTTCTTCCTTGCACTTGAAGCAAACAATGTTGGCCGGATTCTTGACTTGATCTTGACCATTCTTCTTGTTGTCCTTGTGCTTCAACTTGACAGTGGACTTGTTCTTGACATTGGAGTTGAATCCAAGACCACTCTTGTCATTGTGGGATTTTTGCACACTCAAGATTTTGTCGAGTGTGACCTTCCCTTGATGACCCTTTTTCAAATCATTCTTCAAAGAAGTGACTTGAGCCTTGAGCTCTTTGATTTCCTCTACATGGTTAGTTTCAACAAAAGTACTAGAGGAAGTAGGTGCTACATTGTTAGAGCAACAAGGCACGGAATGTAATTCATCACGACATATAACATGGTTGTGAGAGGA
Organism: Avena longiglumis; assembly: GCA_030063025.1. NCBI lineage: Eukaryota > Viridiplantae > Streptophyta > Magnoliopsida > Poales > Poaceae > Avena > Avena longiglumis. Next base: position 577,999,339 of record CP125974.1, on the reverse strand, counting down.
TGAATTACAAGGACTACCACATGGCAATATAACATTTGGAGTAGATGTAGTGCTAATGTCCACATGAGGCCCACTAGATGTTACCTTTGACACGATGGCCTCATGAGCTAACTTTAGCCTACCATGGGAGACTAGAAGATCCTCATGCGAGCTCAAGAGCTTATCATGACTTTCTTCTAATTTCCCATAGTTGCTAGTTAGCAAAGCAAGTTGAGCCTTTAGCTCAACATTCTCCTTCAAAATAGATGCTTCACAAGAAATAGAGTTAGTAGCACAAGCAAGAGGTGAGGGCAACTTGTCAAGCTCTTTTAAATATGAAGCTTTAAGTTGCTCATGTGACTCGGTGAGTTTGATGAGCTCCCTATTAATGACCCGAGAGCCATTTTCGAGGTGCTTAAAATCCTCAACAAGTTTAGCATAAGAAACTTCAAGTTCATCATTTTTAATCTTGAAGTAGTTAGCCACCGCAAGTTCTCTATCATGGTATTCCTTTACTCTAGATAATTCTAGAGTAAAAGTCTCCTCAAGAGATTCTTTGGTGGTTTGTTATTCTTCAAGGGAGTCCTTTAGTTGTGCAACTTCATTAGCATACTCACGCTCAAGTGCAAACTTTTCATCAATTAAGTTTTCTTGCTCCTCAATAAGATCATTGCCTTATATGGCACAATTCAAGATTTCAAGAAAGTTGGAGGAAGCAATTTTATTTTTGAAGAGAGCGCTATAGACAACCTATCCCATTTTCTTAATAGAGGTAATATCATACTTACTTCTATAATCATCATTATCATTCTCAACCTCATCATCATCATCATGAGATACAATGGGATTCAAAGAGGTTACCTTTGTTCCCTTAGCCATAAGGCACATGTGAGAACCGGAGGAAGGTGATGATGAGATTGCACTTGTAGCTCTCTTCAAGACCTTGTCTTGGCCCATAGAATCTTCATTTTCCTCTACATGGTTAGCAACACAAGCACTAGAGGAAATGGAAGCATTTTTTATCATGGCAACAAGACAACACAAGCATATCATCATGAGATTTATTCAAGTCATTTCTACATGATATGCAAGGACTATTAACACAAGCATGTAAGGAGTTTTGAGTGCTAGAAGTGTTAAGGTCCAAAGATAGATCATTGCAACTAGATAGGGATGAAGGATTACAAGTAGTAATATCACTATCCATGTTGCAATTTCTATCACCATATCATTACCTTGTGAAAAATCACATGTTGGTGAAGTGGTAGACGATGAGAACTCATCTCGACCGGAAGTGGAGGCAACACAATCATCCTTAATAATGTTGGACTTGCTATATTTATCTTGAAGCTTGGTCCATATCTCACGAGCGCTTGAATAAGGCATGATAGAAGAAAGAACTACATTGCTCACACCATGCAAAAGAATTTTAGTAGCTAGAGCATCTATATGAGAGTTCAACTTCTCCTCTAAAGATTCGTTTTGGGTATCCATAGGAGAAGAGAGACCCACATATAGATATCCCTCGATAATTGGGTGAATTTCCCGAAATAAATTAAGCATGCGAATTTTCCAAACATCATAATTTGTGCCATCGAATGTGAGCGTGTCCTTGTGCACTAATCCCCTAGCCGACATCTTTACTCTCAAGGCGGTGAAGCCTAAAATGAGAGACCGGGCTCTGATACCAATTGAAAGGATACGGATGTCGCCTAGAGGGGGGGTGAATAGGTGATTAAAATTTTTCCTAGAGTGGCTCAACAAAGGCGGAATAAAACTAGTGTTTACTTTGTTAAGCACAACCTAAAACAACTAAGGTTCACCTATGTGAACCAACAACTTATGCTAAGCAATATAAGCAACAAAGTGATAGTATATATTACTTCAAGCATGAAGGCTATCACAATGTAAAGTGCATAAGTAAAGAGCTCGGGTATAGAGGGGCACCGAAATTTTACCGAGTTCCTCCCAACATGGAGTACGTCTCGTTTGGAGAGGGGGTGGTATCAAACCACCAATGCCACAAAAGGCCTCCCTTATTCTCCGTGAATCTCACCCCAACGGGATCGATCCACGCTTCCACTATCGGTGCACTTGTCGGTGGCAACCGGAACCTCTCACAAGGTTGGGGCACTTATCCACAACTTAATTGGAGGCTCCCAACAAATGACACAAAAGGCCACAATGCCACCAAGGCCACAAAACCGTCTAGGGTTCCAAGAACCCAAGAGGGGACAAGCTCCAATGAGTCACACGAACCAAATCCTCCGAGTATAACTCAAACTGATGCACCAAATGCAAATGGCAAGAACACCACAAAGGTGCTCAAATCCCTCTCTCTCCCAAATTCCACCAAAGCTACAAAAGCTTATGGGGGAATAAGAGAGGAAGAACAATGGAGGAATTCCACAAAAGACTCCAAGATCTAGATCCCAATATGTTCCCCTCACTTAGAGGAGAGATTGATTGGTGGGATTGTAGATCTAGATCTCCTCTTTGAAATCCCTCAAGAATATGCAAGAATCATTGGAGGGATTGAGAGAAAGCAAGCTAAAGAAGGTCAACAATGGAGGGGAAAACTTGCAATAATGGTTGAAGATCCACTGGGGAAGAAGGCCCCTTAAATAGGTCCTCCCAAAATCCAACCGTTGAAGCCCAAAAACGCGAATCCCGGTACTACCGGACTTTTTCCCGGTACTACCGGACATTACCGGTACTACCTGGGGATCCCAAGACGCCAAACGCACATTATTCAGTACCTACCGGTACTAAGGGGCGGTACTACCGGACCCTGGTCCGGTACTACCGGTCACCCCTGAACGAAAACGACCATAACTTTTGCATCCGGACTCCGATTTTGATGATCTTGGGCTCGTTTCGAAGAGGACAACAAGCTCTAAAAGATCATGCAAAGAAACATCGTAGCACATCAAAGGAGGATAGATCCAAAATACGAAAGGTTTAACCTCTCTCAAAAATACGAACCGATAAAACCTCCAACATCAAAAACGTAATAGAAAATGCATATGAAATCCGTTTTCGATGAACTAGAGCTTGTCATGGAGATTAACTCAAACTCTAAATCCTCACATGAGTAAGAACCAAATAATGTAAGGTTTTACCTATCTCTAAAATACAAACCGGTAAACCTCCAAGATCAAAATGCAATAAGATATAAAAGGGAAATCCGATTTTTATGAATAAGAGCTTGTTATGAACATTACAACAAGCTCTATATCATCACATGGACAAGACCAAATAACAACCAAATACGATGATGAAAGTATGCAAAGGTTTGAGCTCTCTCCGAACGATGTGACCGAGTTACTCATTCGAGAGCCCCTCTTGATAGTACGGTTATCTATCCTAAACCCGGTCTCCCACACACAACATGAGACCGGAAAAAGGGAAAACCTATCAAGATTATACCTTTGCCTTGATCATTCCACTGGAACTCAATGTAGACGAAATTGACCTTCTCAAGATGGAACACCTTTCTTGATTCCTCATCATCGATCCATGATCACCGAGGATGACAAGCATCAAACATGAGATGTTCTAGAGATGGCGCATATTGAGCTTGCACAACACATCTTCTCCTCATATCATCGAACTTGAAGCCAACACATTCTCCAATAGAGGCCAATGGACAAATCCTACAAGTGCAACTTAATACACACATTAGTCCATAAAGATTGCCATTAATTACCAAAACCACGCATGGGGGCCCATATGTTCTTTCACTTGGGCATCCCCAAGCTTTGATGCTTGTACCTCTTGAATATTTCTTGGGGTGACACGGGGTGGCATACCCAAGCTTGATCTGTTGTCCATTCTTCATCTCATTACATCATTCTTTCTCTACACCTACAAATTTTCCTTCATACAAAACTTCACACAATCTTCATTAGCAACATTAGTGTATTCAGAATATAATAGAACCTTGGGTTTAGCTTTGTAACAGCAAAACTTTTCACTAAAAACACAAGCTACTGTAGCAATTCCCTCAAAAATCTCAATTTCCCAAAAAGAACCTAAAAAGGAATCAATAAGAAGCAAATGCAAATAATGGCAGAGAACTGTCAAAACAGACCAACAGGTAGAAACCGATTTTTTCGAAGACCTTCTGTCGATCAAATCAAAAAGTGTTGAACTAAATGAAGTTATATAATATACTGGGGGATTTATTCATAAATTTTCAACTCAATCCGAGTTACAGAGACTCCTCACGAGTTTTTATGGTGGAGGACAAAAATCTGTTTCGGGACATTAACTCCCCAAATCTTAGTTCCCTCTCATTAGAGGTTATTCTTGGCACAAAAATCAAACAAAATGGATAAGGAGAGGTCATTAATAAATTAATAACTTCCAAGACTCAAGGAAACTCTTGGGTTATCTCCCAACAAGTACTTTTCTTTAACGTCTTTAAGTTAGGCATGATAATTTGAGAAGATGCTCACATAAGAAATATGAATTGAAGTAAAAGAGAGCGCCAAGAAGCAAATTCAAAACACATTTAAGTCTAACCCACTTACTATGCATATGAATATTGTAAAGAAACAAGTCATTAAAGCACAAAGCAACAAGCATAGGAAAGCAAAACAAGTGCAACTTCAAGATTTTAAACATAAAGAGGGGAAACTTAATATTGTTGAAATACATAAGACCATGTTTTCCTCTCTCATAATAACTTTCAGTAGCAACATGAATAAACTCAACAATGTAACCATCACATAAAACATTCTTATCATGAGCCACATGCATAAAATAATTATTACTCTCCACATAAGCATAGTCATTCTTATTAATTGTAGTGGGAGCAAATTCAACAAAATAGCTATCAATATAATTCTCATCACCATAATCATCAAATATAGGAGGCATATTGTAATCATAATTATGTAGGGTTCGCAGCATAGAAAACAAAAAATTTCCTACGATGGGAACTATGTACCAAGATCTATCTACTAGATACAAACAACGGGCGGATGTATATCCGTAGAGAACATACCCTTGATGACCGACAAAGCTTAACGAGTTCAACTCGTGGTTGATGTCGACGATCTCTTGCCGATCTCAAGATCGAGAGGAAGTCCTAAGCCGCAAGCGGCGCATCCATGCTCGCACACGCATAAGACACGGGCAACCTCCGCCTCCTCGCTCCAGCGATGCAGCGGAAGCACAACCCTTTCTTGCCGAATAGCCACCGGGAACATGTATCTCGCTAGTCCGAGACCATGGGGGATAAATTCTAGAGGGGGAGAGAGATCCTTCGCGAGGAGGTGTGAGAGACAAGTGAGGAGGGGGGCTCCTTTTATAGGAGGAGGGGGGAATGAAGGGTTTCGCGGCATAGTAAATCAAAAATTTCTATGGATGCGAACAGAGGGAAGCCAAGATCTAATCTAGGAGATGCAAATAACGAGAAAGATTGGATTAGATCTTCATACCCTTGAAGATTCGCACAGCGGAATGTTCGTCGGAACGTGGGTGATGTAGTCGTACTAGCTTCTCCTCCTCGCGATCCGATCCGATCTAGCACCGCAAGTGGCGATGCCTCCGTGAGATGCACACGTGCAGCACCTCGACATATCCTCCTTCGTTGGTCCAGCAAGTATGGTGGAGATATGGATTGGATCTACAATGCGACGGCGTGGTGCAATTGGTGGAGAGTTTCTGCAGCAGGGCTTCGCCTACACGCAGTCGGGAGGGAGAGAGAGAGGAGGGCAACAGGGCGACTAGGATTGAGGGAAAGGTGTAGGGGGTGGTGCGCCCCAGCCCTCTATATATAGAGGGGTGGGCGCCATACCTAGCCCCTCCCCCAAGCCTAGGCCGGCGGCCAAAGGAGGGAGGAGTGGGGGGCAAGGAACCCCCCCCTTTCTAGAAGCTCCAAACTAGGGTTTCCCCTTGTTTGGCCGGCTGGGCCCTATGGGGCCTTGTGCCCCTGGCCCAATGCGTCCAGGGCACTCCCTCATAGGCCCATGCCCCCTCCCGACAGGTGGGACCACGTTGGCCCCCTTCCGGAAGGTTCTAGAAGCTTCCGGTACAATACCGATTAACCCGGAACAATTCCGTACTCCAAAAACTGCACTGCCTTATATGAATCTTATTCTCCAGACCATTTCGTAACCTCTCATGATGTCCCGGATCCCATCCGAGATTCCGAAAAAAAACTCATAAACCAATTATCCAATCTATCCTAGCATCGAGACACGTTAAGTGTGTGACCCTTCGGGTTCGAGAATATGCGGACATGATCTTCTATCAATAATCAACAGCGGGGTCTGTAAACCCATATTGACTCCCACACATTCATTGATGATCATATCGGATGAACCACGATGCCAGGATTCAATCAATCCCATATATATTCCCTTTGTCTCGCGATATTTTACTTGCCCGAGATTTGATCGTCGGTACCGTCATACCTAGTTCAATCTCGTTCACAGCAAGTACTTTACTCGTTCTGTAATCCGATATCACTTTGTGATTAACTCCTTAACCACATGCTTGCAAGTGTTGTTGATATCGATTACCGAGTGGGCCCGAAGTATATCTCTCCGACTTGGGAGGGACAAATCCCATCTCGATACATACAACCCAACAGATACTTTCCGATCACCTGAGAGACACCTTTATGATCACCCTCTCATAGGATGACGTTTGATGACCTCAAAGCTTTCTTCCGATACCAGGGAGTTGTATTATCTCATGGTCTAATGTGGCATCCCGCAAAACCACTACTAGAAAATCGCGTTGAATTTGTGCATTGCATCGTCATCATCATGCATTGTTTGTCAAAACTATGTTTGCAAAACCCGTTTTGTTTTCCAAACGCCCCATCTTTATTCAAACGCCAAACCCCGGGGCTCCGGAGTATTTTGTTTTGTCGCTATCGGTTTGCAAATGGTCCAATTAACACAAATAAAAATTTATATTTATTTTAGTTGGGGCAGTCGAACGGGCCAGATCGACCCGAACGACCACCCCAGAAAAACAATCGGTCCAAACCTGCCCGCCCATCTAAATCCTATGTCTACCCAACTCTCTACCCATCCCTCCCAGCCACATCACCCCCTCCTATCAGGAACCGCCACCTCACCCTCCCCTACTCCCTAGCCTACCCCCACCTGACACGTGGCCTCTCCCTCTCTCCTCTTTTCTCTCCCTCTCAAAGAACCACACCTCTACACTACACACACACACCGCAACAAGACACGCCACCAACCCTGACCCTCTGCCACGCGGGCCCCGCCCCTGGCCGCTTCCCCACCACCTCGTCACCACCTCCCGCCTCAGCTAACTCCTCAGACGCGCCTTCTTCAACCTCCCGCCGCCTCAAGCTCCTCGCCCAGGCCTCCCTCAGCAGCCTGCCCCGCTGCTCGCCTCAAGATCTCCCAGCCCGGCCCGCCTCATCGCTCTCCGCCCCACCTCCCCCTGCAAGGCCCTCCCCCTTCTTCCTCAAGAATTCGCCAAGGCCTCACCTTTCCGCCTACCGCCTGGCCACGCCTGCTTAGCTCAAGGCTGCGCCATCATGAGCCGCCTGCCGACGCCGCTAGCCGCCTCTGGCCTATGCTGCCCTGCTCAGAGCCTCGCCTGCCCGCCGCCTGCCCCGAGCTCAAGCGCCGCTGGGCCCCGCCCACGCCGCCTCCGTCACGTCGCCTTCAAGCCCCTCCGCCGCCTCTCTCGCCAAGGCGCGCCGACGCGGTCCCGCCTCTGCATCCTCCTCTGAACCCCGCCGCCGCTCTGCTTCTCCTCCCCGCCTTCAAGCTCCGTCGCCGGCCTGCACGTCTTCCCTCCTGCACCATGTCTGCCGCCTAGTGCGTGTACCTCGCTGCTTGTTCCTCGCCAAGACACGAGGTATGTTCCTTCTTCTCCCCACACGCTTTGGTGGCCAGTTGTTCCTGTTGCAGGACGGGTGATGTATCATAGTGCTTGTGTCTACCGAAGCCCTGGTGCCGTTGTGTTGTGTCCCAACAAGTATGAAGCGAGTCCGTGCCGCAATTCACCGTCGGACCCAGCGCTTCCTCTTCCTAGGACCCGAAGACGCCAAGATCTCCTTTCCGACCGAAGCCCCGACGCCGATCCAAGAACGATGCGGTGTTCAAGACCGAACCAAACTCGGGAACCTCAAGACCTTCGCCACTCAAGTGTTCCGCCAAGATCGCCACGACAACGGAACCAAGACCGAACCCGATGGTTTTTGCTGGGCCATCCACAAGATCTACAATGGACGCCATGATGGGACCCGGACCCGAAGACCACGTGCGTGACAAGAGCTCCTTCCCGGATGCGGTACTCGAGAACACGGACGGCAAGGACACCGACGCAGAACGCCAAGTTCTTCACCCCGGACACCGAGACCCTGAACGACAAGCTCTCCTTCCCGGATCCGAACCCTGGCACCAGACCAGTTCGCCTTCAACCTCGAGTTCTCCTACACGGATACCCCGAGTTCTTCAACGAGGACACCAAGGCCGACAACATGACCCGAAGACCACGGATGCACCAAGATATACCCCTTTCCGAGAACGTTCCCGTGAGACCTCGTCGAACCTCGACCCGAGACCGGACCCTGGACCCTGTCGAACCCCGAACCCCGGAACCCAAGATCGTCGAGACCCCTAATGTGCGAACCCCTTCCCGAAACCCTAATTTCATAATATAATAACAACTTATTGCATATTGAATTGCCATACTCGCATGCATATTTGTGTGGTTTGGGGGCCTTTTGCCGATTCACCTAATAATTAAATATGGGGCCCATATGCGGGCAAATCTAGTCTCATATCGGCCTCATTTAAATTGGTGTAGCGAACCGGTGCTAACTCCTTGCCATGTTAATACAACATTTAATTTGCGGGGGCTCTAAATAACTTGCACCACCTAATTAATGTCGGGACCCCGGTTCCACCTAATATGACCTAATTACATCGCACTTTTGCCATGCCATGCATCATACATGCATCATGCCGATCTTCCGTGGTATTAAATATTGCATCCGTGTTTATTCTAGTGTTTTGCTTCTTCGGATAAGGCCGTTGAGTTGATGTGAGTCACGATCTTGGTTGAACCTTTCGACAATGTTTTCAAAGCAGCATCTCCTCTTTCTACCTATCTTACTTTTATAGTATTTATTCCTCTGTTGATCTATTGCTATCGTGTTGCGATGCTTTAGTTTCCGCACTGTGATATACCGTAAACCCTATATTGCCTTGGACACATCCTATTACCTGTTGTTTGGTAGATAGTTGGACTTGCGCGTCGTAGTTGCTTGCTCAAGTGTTGATATGTGTCGTCATATGCCACAGTTGCTGATGTATTGCCGCATGTTGATGTTGGAGATGATTCTAGTTTTACTTATTGATCACTTTACTTTCTGTTTAACAACTAAAATTGAATAAGCAGAGGCATCGGTGGGTGATAGATAATATTTGGTTTCCGAACGCCCACTTGTGTCCCGTAAGACCCCGAGTACTTGATACCTGTTCCTTGATTTTGCGCGCTATCCACATCCGGGAGGTATATGGGACCCCGAGCCGAGCTTGATTCATTCTTATTTCTTGGGGCCACAAACTAGTTTGAGGTTTTATTTACGATCCTGCATTTTATGCCATGTTTTACCGCTTTATTTACGATTGTGCGAGGTATCGCACACCGCATCGCTTAGGATCGGACCACGATTTCATGTGTCGACAAGCCCCGCTTGGGGTTCCCAATGCTCACCGTCTAGCCAAACCTTGAGGCCGTCTCGAGCTTGCTTACCCGCTATGGATTCTACTCTAAGGTGGCCTCAAATATTTCTCAATCCTGTGATTGTTCAATGTGAAAGCCTCGTTGGGTTTTGATTTGGTTTTTCCGAGGTTGATCGAGTGTGTGTTATTGGTGCACCCCGCCGGTAAAACTTTTCAAAGCCGTGTCCATGGATATGGACTTTGGAGCACAAGATCTCGATCATAGACAAGCATAACTAAAGTTTATCGCTATAAATTTGACTTATAATGACTAGTAATCAGCTTCACTATAACGGAATGGCTAAATAATCCTGCCCACAATTGCTTGTTACGAGTTGTCGCCATGCGACCATTGTACTGACTAGTAAGTATTGCAACTACAACGAAATGGCTGAATAAAAGTACCAACAACTGGGTTTTGGGTTTATCACATGCTATCTCAGTCTGTTTAGTAAGCATCGCCACTATAACGGAATGGTTAACTAAAAGTGCCCATCGCTTACTTTATCGTGACAATTATCTATACCGACTAGTAAATGCTGCAACGATAACCTAATAAGTAAACCGCCAACCGTGTGAGTTCCTCGGTTGACTTCCTCGGCCTCGAGGGGAAATGCCAGATGGGTTTGTTTGGTGTTAGCTTCAGTTGGTTCGAATAGGTCTTTCGCCCTCTCCGATAACCGCGGTTGTATCGAGTCTCTATAGGTTGTTTAGTGCATGCCGCCGCTGCCGCCACCATACCTATGTAGGCGAGGACCGCCGAATTCTAGCCTCGCTGTCTTGGCCTCAAGATCGACGCCTTCTTTGTTTTCTGCTTTGCCCTTTGTCGGCACCCTTTGTTTAAGCAGGTTTTGAGATCGACGCCGTTAGGTGGTTACCCTTCCGCTTGGCCTGGCAGGTTATGGACGCCATTGGTTATTCTTCGTGGCTCTTAGCCCCATTTGCTTCTTGTCCGTAGTCGGACGCTCACCGCTTTCAAGGTGATTTGGATCTTGTATATTATATCGTAGTCTTGACTCTTTGAGTCGTTATATATATATATCTGCGTGGGTCCCATCGAGGACGTTGTGTAATGTTATTACTTCGTTTTCCACCCGCACGAAAGTGCCTGGTGGGCACCTTTGAATCGTTTCTATGCGGGTTTGGCGAATTTCGCTCAAACTTGCATAGGTCCGATTCTGAGGGTGTTACAGAGTGGTATTAGAGCTCAGCAGTTACGATACCCCACAAGTCCACTCAGAGGATAACCTAGCTAACTCAAGTAGAAGTGTCAAAACTATTTTGCAAAATCGGTTGGATAGTTACGATTAGGTCTGATTTTACTCCTTACCCCTCTACTCTCCTCTTACCTCGTGTTTTGAATCGCTCTCTTCTCTCTCTTGAGTCCAGAATTCTCGTGGTTGGGTTTCATTGCACCTTGAGGTTTCGCTTTCTCCCTTTTGTAACGGAGGTGCTACGATCATCAATCTGCAACTGTTCTGTTGTGCCCGTCATCCGATCTTTTGTTCTTAAGATCTTTATCTATGTGTGTTCCTTGCTGGATATCCGTGTCGTTGAAAAACACATGAGAAGGACGAGCATTGGTAAAGTTGGAGTATACCTTGAGCATGTGTTGTTCATGCCAATGGAATCATCGCGAAGCCTAATCATTGTGTCTTTCATACGATTTCTGCTGGCATCATCCCTTTGTTCCGGATACTGCCTGTGAAGATCTTCAGTCTGATTCCGAGAGTTGGTTGCTTAATCCGCCTATTCGTGTGCAGAGTAATGGTTTGAGTGCGGGATGGAGTAGCTACCCTACCGCTGCTCTTATCAGTCGCTCTTGTACGTCGGATCAGTGGATCCAGCAGTTTTACTCTATCCATGGAAGTTAGAGGTGGCCTTACCTTCAACTTCGTCCTTTGTTTCCCCGGAGTGTGCCTCGTTGATCAGGAACAACGACCCTTTGTTGGTGGTGTCGCCGATTCCCAGATGAAGAAGGAACCCTCGTTAGTGGTGTCGCGAGGACCTACACGAAGCGCGAAGTATCAGACCGCCGACCTTCCTTCCGGTACCATGAGGCGGATCTCGAGGGCGAGATCCCTTGTTAGTGGTGTCGAATTGTGGCATCCCGCAAAACCACTACTAGAAAATCGCGTTGAATTTGTGCATTGCATCGTCATCATCATGCATTGTTTGTCAAAACTATCTTTGCAAAACCCGTTTTGTTTTCCAAACACCCCATCTTTATTCAAACGCCAAACCCCGGGGCTCCGGAGTATTTTGTTTTGTCGCTATCGGTTTGCAAATGGTCCAATTAACACAAATAAAAATTTATATTTATTTTAGTTGGGGCAGTCGAACGGGCCAGATCGACCCGAACGACCACCCCAGAAAAACAATCGGTCCAAACCTGCCCGCCCATCTAAATCCTATGTCTACCCAACTCTCTACCCATCCCTCCCAGCCACATCACCCCATCCTATCAGGAACCGCCACCTCACCCTCCCCTACTCCCTAGCCTACCCCCACCTGACACGTGGCCTCTCCCTCTCTCCTCTTTTCTCTCCCTCTCAGCAACCACACCCTCTCTACACTACACACAGACCGCAGCGCACACGGCCACCAACCCTGACCCTCTGCCACGCGGGCCCCGCCCCTGGCCGCTTCCCCACCACCTCGTCACCACCTCCCCGCCCCCAGCTAACTCCCGCACGCGCGCCCCTTCTTCAACCTCCCGCCGCCGCTCCCCCCTGAAGCTCCTCGCCCAGCGCCTCACAAGCCTGGCTGCTCAGATCTCCCAGCCTGCCCGCCTGCCTCCGTCCCCCACCTCCCTCAAGGCCCCCAGCCCCTTCTTCCTCAACCCGCTGCCGCCAAGCGCCCCACCTCTCCGCCCAGCTCGCCACGGTCACCGCCTATCTCGCTGCCGCTTTCCTTCCAGGCCACAAGGCCACCGCTGAGCCGCTGCCGCCGACGCAGCCGCTCGCTGTTGCTATCTCGCCGTTTCAGCAGAGCGCCTGCCCGGCCGCCTGCCCCGAGCCCGCGCCAAGGGCCCGCCCACGCTGCTCGCCTCGTCACCGCCGCCTTCAAGCCCCTCCGCTGCCTCCTCTCTCGCCCGACGCCTGACGGTCCCGCCTCTGCATCCTCCTTCGAACCCCGCCGCTCGCTTTCCTCCCGCCTTCAAGCTCCGCTGCCCGCACGTCTTCCTCCTGCACCATGTTCCGCCTAGTGCGTGTACCTCATGCTTGTTCCTCGCCAGACACGAGGTCAGTATGTTCCTTCTTCTCCCACACGCTTTGGTGGCGCTTGTTCTGTTGCGGGACGGTGATGTATCATAGTGCTTGTGTTCACCAAGCCCAGTGCTGCCGTGTTGTGTCCCAACAAGTATGAAGCGAGTCCGCGTGCAATTCACCGTCGGACCCAGGCTTCCTCTTCCTAGGACCAAGACGCCAAGATCTCCTTTCCGGACCCGAAAGCCCCGACGCCTCGATCCGAAGAACGATGCCGGTGTTCGAAGACCGAACCAAACTCGGGGAACCTCAAGACCTTCGCCACTCGAAGTGTTCCGCCAAGATCGCCGTCGACAACGGAACCAAGACCGAACCCGATGGTTTTTGCTGGGCCATCCACAAGATCTACAATGGGACGCCATGACTGGGACCCCGGACCCGAAGACCACGTGCGTGACAAGAGCTCCTTCCCGGATGCGGTACTCGAGAACACGGACGGCAAGGACACCGACGTAGTTGCTTGCTCAAGTGTTGATATGTGTCGTCATATGCCACAGTTGCTGATGTATTGCCGCATGTTGATGTTGGAGATGATTCTAGTTTTACTTATTGATCACTTTACTTTCTGTTTAACAACTAAAATTGAATAAGCAGAGGCATCGGTGGGTGATAGATAATATTTGGTTTCCGAACGCCCACTTGTGTCCCGTAAGACCCCGAGTACTTGATACCTGTTCCTTGATTTTGCGCGCTATCCACATCCGGGAGGTATATGGGACCCCCGAGCGAGCTTGATTCATTCTTATTTCTTGGGGCCACAAACTAGTTTGAGGTTTTATTTACGATCCTGCATTATGCCATGTTTTACCGCTTTATTTACGATTGCGAGGTAACGCACCTGCATCGCTTAGGATCGGACCATGATTTCGCGGTGTCGACAAGCCCCGTTTGGGGTTCCCAATCGTTCACGGCTCAGCCAAACCTTGAGGCCGTCTCGAGCTTGCTTACTCCGCTATGGATTCTACTCTAAGGGTGGCCCCTGAAATATTTCTGAATCTGTGATTGTTCAATGTGAAAGCCTCGTTGGGTTTTGATTTGGTTTTTCCGAGGTTGATCGAGTGTGTGTTGCTATTGGTGCACCCGGCCGGGTAAAACTTTCTCGAAAGTCGTCCATGGATATGGACGACTTGGAGCACGATCTCGATCATAGACAAGCATAACTAAAGTTTATCGCTATAAATTTGACTTATAATGACTAGTAATCAGCTTCACTATAACGGAATGGCTAAATAATCCTGCCCACAATTGCTTGTTCTGAGTTGTCGCTTGCGACCATTGTACCTGACTAGTAAGTATTGCAACTACAACGAAATGGCTGAATAAAAGTACCAACAACTGCTGGGTTTTGGGTTTATCACATGCTATCTGTATCTGTTTAGTAAGTACTGCCACTATAACGGAATGGTTAACTAAAAGTGCCCACTGTTTACTTTATCAGGACAATTATCTATACCTGACTAGTAAATGCTGCAACGATAACCTAATAAGTAAACTGCCAACTGTGTGAGTTCCTCGGTTGACTTCCTCGACGGCCTCGAGGGGGAAATGCCAGGATGGGTTTGTTTGGTGTTAGCTTCAGGTTGGTTCCGAATAGGTCTTTCTCGCCCCTCTCTGATAACCGCCGGTTGTATCGAGTCTCTATAGGTTGTTTAGTGCATGCTGCCGCTGCCGCTTCAGTCCACCATACCTATGTAGGCGAGGACCGCCGAATTCTAGCCTCGCTGTAATCGGCCTCGATCGACGCTCCTTCTTTGTTTCTGCTTGCCCTTTGTCGGCACCCTTTGTTTAAGGTGTTTTGAGATCGACGCCGTTAGCGGTGGTTACCCTTCCGGCTTGGCTCAGGTTATGGACGCCATTGGTTATTCTTCAGGGCTCTTAGCCCCATTTGCTTCTTGTCCGTAGTCGGACGCTCTACCGTTTTCAAGGTGATTTGGATCTTGTATATTATATCTGTAGTCTTGACTCTTTGAGTCGCTGTTATATATATATATGTTCTGTGGGTCCCATCGAGGACTGTTGTGTAATGTTATTACTTCGTTTTCCACCCGCACGAAAGTGCCTGGTGGGCACCTTTGAATCGTTTCTATGCGGGTTTGGCGAATTTTGCTCAAACTTGCATAGGTCCGATTCTGAGGGTGTTACATCTAAGGAATACAATATTTGACATAAGAAAAGCTTCGCAAAGATGAACACGATGACACGATCTAATTGCTTCGCTTAGTTTGGGTCTGTCCATCATATCATTCTCCCAATGATATGATCTCATTATTAATCGACAACTCATGTCCATGGTTAGGAAACCTTAACCATCATTAATCAATGAGCTAGTACATAGAGGCGTACTAGGGACACGGTGTTGTTCACAAACCACACAAGTATTAAAGTTTCCGCTTAATACAATTCTAGCATGGAATATAAACATTATCATGAACAAGAATTATAATAATAACATCTTTATTATTGCCTCTAGGGCATAATTCCAACAGTCTCCCACTTGCACTAGAGTCAATAATCTAGTTTACATTTGGCAACAATCTCACACCCATGGCACTGAGGTGCTGATCATGTTTTACACGTGGAAGAGGTTTAGTCAATGGATCTGCGACATTCAGATCTGTATGTACTTTGCTAATCTTCATATCTCCATCTGCTATATAATCTCGGATTATATGAAACTTGTGGTTAATATGCTTGGTCTTTGCATGATATCTTGGTTCCTTAGCGAGTGCTATGGCGCCAGTGCTGTCACACAATATCTCTAGTGGGTCCAATGCACTTGGAACCACGCCAAACTCAGTGATGAAGTTCCTAATCTAAACTCCTTCACTTGACGCTTCCGCAGCAGCCATGTATTCCGCTTCTATTGTAGATACCACGATCACGCTTTGCTTGCAGCTTCTCCAGCTCACAGCTCCTCCATTCAAAATATACACGTATCCTGTCTGAGATTTAGAATCATCCTTGTCGGTGTCGAAACTAGCATCGACGTAACCTTTACTGAAATCGCTCATCACCCCCATAGACTAAGAACATTTCTTTGGTCCTATTTAGGTACTTTAGGATGTTCTTCACGGCTGTCCATGTTCCACTCGGATCACTTTGATATCTCGTCACAAACTAAGAGCATTGGACACATCCGTCTAGTACACAAAGATGGCATACATGATAGAACCTATGGCCGAGGCATAAGGCACTTGGCTCATAGCTTCCTATCATTTCATCGAATGGACACTGAGCCTTGCTCAATATCTTACCTGAAAACATAGGCACTGAACCTTTCTTTGCCTTATCCATTCTGAACCTTTTCAGAACTTTGTCTAGATATGTACTCTGGCTTAAAGCTATCAGGCGTCTTTGTCTATCTCTATAGATTTTGATGCCCAATATATAAGCAGCTTCACCTAGGTCTTTCATTGAAAAACACTTGTTCAAATAACTCTTCACATTGTTAAGCATGTTAATGTCATTTCCAATAATCAATATGTCATCTACATACAGTACCAGAAATGTCACCGAGCTCCCACTCACTTTCTTGTAGATACAAGCTTCGTAGCAATTTGGAACAAATCCAAAGCTCTTGATCACTTGATCAAAACGAAGGTTCCAACTCCGAGATGCTTGCTTTAGTCCATAAATGGAACGCTGAAGTTTCCATACTTTATCAGCATCCTTAGGATCGACAAAACCTTCGGGTTGCATCATATACAACTCTTCATCAATGTTGCCATTGAGGAACGCAGTCTTGACATCCATCTGCCATATTTCATAATCATGAAACGCAGCAATTGCTAATAAAATCCGAATGGACTTAAACATCGCTACGGGAGAGAAAGTCTCATCGTAGTCAACACCTTGAACTTATCGAAAACCTTTCGCGACAAGCCGTGCTTTATAGACGGTAACATTACCATCCACGTCCGTTTTCTTCTTGAGGATCCATTTGCACTCAACGGCCTTTCGGTCGCTAGGAGGGTCCACCAAAGTCCATACTTGGTTTTCGCTCATGGATCCCAATTCGGATTTCATGGCTTCTAGCCATTTCTCAGAGTCTGGGCTCATCATAGCTTCCTCATAGTTCGTAGGTTCACTGTCTTCTACTAACAAGACAGTCAATACAGGGTTGCCTGCACCACTCGTGAGGGCACGCAACCTTGTCGACCGCGACGTTCAAGAGCAAGATCGTCCGAAGCTTCATGATCCTTGTCATTAGCTTCCTCTATTGTTGGTGCAGGAGGCACTAGAACAATTTCAGGTGCTGCGCTACTCTCCAATTCAAGAGAAGGTTCAATAACCTTGTCTATCTCTACTTTCCTCCCACTCACTTCTTTCGAGAGAAACTCCTTCTCAAGAAAGGAACCGTTCTTTGCGACAAACACTTTGCCTTCGGTTCTGTGATAGAAGGTATACCCAATAGTTTCCTTAGGGTATCCTATGAAGACGCATTTCTCCGCTTTGGGTTCGAGCTTGTCCGGCATCAACTTCTTGACGTAAGCTTCGCATCCCCAAACTTTAAGAAACGACAACTTAGGTTTAGCACCAAACAACAGTTCATACGGTGTCGTCTCAACGGATTTAGATGGAGCCCTATTTAAAGTGAATGCAGCGGTTTCTAATGCATAACCCCAAAATGATAACGACAAATCAGTAAGAGACATCATCGATCGGACCATATCTAATAGGGTTTGGTTCCGGCGTTCAGACACACCATTGCGTTGTGGTGTTCCGGGTGGCGTGAGTTGCGAAACGATTTCGCTTGCTTTAAGATGCGTGAGAAAATCATAACTCAAATATTCACCTCCACGATCGGATCGTAGAAACTTAATCTTTCTGTTATGATGGTTCTTCACTTCATTCTGAAATTCCTTGAACTTTTCAAATGTTTCAGATTTATGTTTCATTAAATAGATATACCCATATCTACTTAAGTCATCGGTAAAAGTGATAAAATAGCGATATCCACCGCGCGTCAAAACACTCATCGGTGCGCATACATCGGTATGTATGATTTCCAACAAGTTCGTTGCTCGCTCCATCATACCAGAGAACGGGGTTTTGATCATCTTGCCCATGAGGCATGGTTCGCATGTGTCAAATGATTCAAAATCAAGAGACTCCAAAAGTCCATCAGAATAAAGTTTCTTCATGCGCTTTACACCAATATGACCTAGACGACAGTGCCACAAATAAGCAGTATTATCACTATCTACTTTGCATCTCTTAGCCTCAATGTTATGGATGTGTGTTTCATCCCTTTCGAGATTTAGAAGAAATAAACCATCACAATAGGTGCATGACCATAAAAGATGTTACTCATATAAATAGAACAACCATTATTCTCTGATTTAAATGAATAACCGTCTTGCAATAAACAAGATCCAGAAATAATGTTCATGCTCAACACAGGCACATAATAACATTTATTGAGGATTAAAACTAATCCCGAAGGTAAAACTAAGGAGAGCGTGCCGACGGCCATCACATCAACTCTTGATCCGTTGCCAACGCCAAGATCGTCACTCATCCTCGCAAGTCCGCCTATTCCGTAGCTCTGCTTCGAGTTACAAATATTAGCAACGAACCAAGATCAAATACCGTGCACTACAATGAGGGCTAGTAAGGAAAACATCAATAACATGTATATCAAATATACCTTTGATGGTGCCAGCCTTCTTGTCCGCTAAGTACTTGACGATTATGCCCAAAGGACCCTTGTCCTTGCAATAGAAGCACTCAGTGTCCGGCTTAGGACCAGACCTGAGCTTCTTTTCAGCAGGGGCAACGCGCTTGCCGCCACCTTTCTTGAAGGGATTCTTTGCACCCTTACCTTTCTTGAAGGTGGGGGGCTTGTTGACCATCAACACATGATTATCCTTTTTGATGTCCACCTCTGCAGCCTTCAGCTTTGCAAAGAGCTCGGTGATCGTATCAGTGGAACCAATCTGATTGTGAGTCACTACAAAACTTTTGTAGCTGGGAGGGAGTGATTGCAGAACCCTGTCAATCTTGAGCTCCTCTGGAATCTTGCAGTCCAGTTGCTCAAGGCGTTGAGTGTAGCCCGACATCTTAATGGCGTGCTCACTAACGGAACTCCCTTCCTCCATCTTGCAGTTAAAGAACTTCTCGGAGATCTCATATCTCTCAGAATGGGCCTGAGTCTGAAACATGGTTTTCAGCTCCTCGAGAATATCAAAGGGCCCGGGATAGTCTTCAAAACGATTTTGAAGGTCCGATTCCATAGCAAACAACATGGTGCTCTTAATCACACCATAGACAGCTTTCTCATCAGCCGGCGTAGTAGCAGCAGGGGCGTCACCTAACGCATTCTCAAGGACATAGTCCTTTTGACCGCCAGAGAGAATGATTCTCAGATTGCGGAACCAGTTGGTGAAGTTAGACCCATTGTTTTTAAGCTTTTCCTTCTCAGCAAAAACGTTGAAGTTGAAGTTGGACTTAGCCATTTGATCTACAATATTTGCAAGTACAAATTAGACTATGTTCATGATAACTAGTTCAACTTTTAATCAAATTACTAGATGAACTCCCACTAAATTCAACACCCCTCAATTTGTTTAGTGAACACGATCCAAATTCACCACACCTAATCCGATCTTCACGAGAAGAGATGTGGCTTCAATGGTGGACAGCGAAGTGTCGATCATATCATTCATATGACTCATGCTTAACCTTTCGGTTCATGTGTTCCGAGGCCATGTCTGTACATGCTAGGCTCGTCAAGTTAGACCCAAGTATTTCCGCGTGTGCAAAACTGGCTTGCACCCGTTGTATGTGAATGTAGAGTCTATAGCTCCCGATCATCACGTGATGCTTGGACACGAAGAACTTTCGCAACGGTGCATACATGGGGAGAACACAGTTTTATCTTGATCTTTAAGTGAGGAATCATCTTATAATGCTACCGTCGCGATCTAAGCATAATAAGATACATAAAGGATAAACATCACATGCATATAACTTTATGTGACATGGTATAGCCAATCTTCGCGCAATGATCTCCATCACTCCACCATGATTGCCTCCACCACGAATAGCAACTACAACTATTGCTAACTACTTAGCGATAAGTAAAGCTATTACATGGCGTATAAGAAGTTGACACACAGGTCACACACAATTATAAAGACAAACATATGGCTCCTGCCGGTTGTGTACTCATCGGCATGCAAGTCGTGAAAAATTACAAAACATGATCATTGCATACAATACACACATCATATCTTGGGTCATACCATATCACAGAAAACACTCCCTGCAAAAACAAGTTAGACGCCTCTACTTTGTTGTTGCATGTTTTACGTGGCTTATGGGAGTAGCAAGCTAAGAACGATTCTTACCTACGGAAAGCCACAACGGTGATATTATGGTTGCCAAACTCCGGTGTAAATCCCATGACAACTATAGTGAGATAAACTGGCATCCACCAGCCGCATGTGTGGAACAAGCCACACGTCAAGTGCGGAGCCGGTCTCGCGAACGACGTCGCGTAAGGTTGGCCTGGACCGCTTCAATCTCACTATCCCGCGTCATAAGAAGAACACAAACAAGAGGCTTGCAACAGAAAACATCAACGTACGCATAGATCTAGCTCTGATACCACTGAAGGGTTTCGCGGCATAGTAAATCAAAATTTTCTACGGATGCGAACAGAGGGAAGCCAAGATCTAATCTAGGAGATGCAAACAACGAGAAATATTGGATTAGATCTTCATACCCTTGAAGATTCGCATAGCGGAATGTTCGTCGGAACGGGGTGATGTAGTCGTACTCGCTTCTCCTCCTCGCGATCCGATCCGATCTAGCACCGCAAGTGGCGATGCCTCCGTGAGATGCACACGTGCAGCACCTCGACGTCTCCTCCTTCCTTGGTCCAGCAAGTATGGTGGAGAGATGGATTGGATCTACAACACGACGGCGCGGTGCAATTGGTGGAGAGTTTCTGCAGCAGGGTTTCGCCTACACGCAGTCGGGAGGGAGAGAGAGAGGAGGGTAGCAGGGAGACTAGGCTTGAGGGGAAGGTGTAGGGGGTGGTGCGCCCCAGCCCTCTATATATAGAGGGGTGGGCGCCATCCCTAGCCCCTCCCCCAAGCCTAGGCCGGCGGCCAAAGGAGGGAGGAGTGGGGGGCAAGGAACCCCCCTTTCTAGAAGCTCCAAACTAGGGTTTCCCCTTGTTTGGCCGGCTGGGCCCTATGGGGCCTTGTGCCCCTGGACCAATGCGGCCAGGGCACTCCCTCATAGGCCCATTCCCCCTCCCGACAGGTGGGACCACGTTGGCCCCCTTCCGGAAGGTTCTAGAAGCTTCCGGTACAATACCGATTAACCCAGAACAATTCCGAACTCCAAAAACTGCACTGCCTTATATGAATCTTATTCTTCGGACCATTTCGGAACCTCTCGTGATGTCCTGGATCCCATCCGAGACTCCGAACAAAAACTCATAAACCAATTATCCAATCTATCCTAGCGTCGAGACACGTTAAGTGTGTGACCCTTCGGGTTCGAGAATATGCGGACATGATCTTCTATCAATAATCAACAACGGGTGCGAAAACCATATTGACTCACACATTCATCGATGATCATATCGGATGAACCACGATGCGAGGATTCAATCAATCCCATATATATTCCCTTCGTCTCGCGATATTTTACTTGCCCGAGATTTGATCGCTTGCATCGGCCATACCTAGTTCAATCTCGCTCACGGCAAGTACTTTACTCGTTCGTAATCCGATATCACTTTGTGATTAACTCCTTAACCACATGCTTGCAAGCGTTGTTGATATCGACACGAGTGGGCCCAAGTATATCTCCGACTTGGGAGGGACAAATCCCATCTCGATACATACAACCCAATGATACTTTCCGATCACCGAGAGACACCTTTATGATCACCCTCTCATAGGATGACGTTTGATGACCTCAAAGCTTTCTTCCGATACCGTGGAGTTGTATTATCCGATGGTCTAAGGAATACAATATTTGACATAAGAAAAGCTTCGCAAAGATGAACACGATGACACGATCTAATTGCTTCGCTTAGTTTGGGTCTGTCCATCATATCATTCTCCCAATGATATGATCTCATTATTAATCGACAACTCATGTCCATGGTTAGGAAACCTTAACCATCATTAATCAATGAGCTAGTCCATAGAGGCGTACTAGGGACACGGTGTTGTTCACAAACCACACAAGTATTAAAGTTTCCGCTTAATACAATTTTAGCATGGAATATAAACATTATCATGAACAAGAATTATAATAATAACATCTTTATTATTGCCTCTAGGGCATAATTACAACAGGGAAACCCCAAGGGGGTGGCCGGCGCATGGGGCTGCCCCCTTGCCCTCTCCTCTTCATGTGGGTGGACACTCCACTCACAAAATTCCTTTAAATTCCCTCCACTCAAATTCCCATTAAATTTCCACCAAATTTAATGCAAACTCTCATTAAATAAAACTCTTTTATTTTATTCAGAATTTTGTCAATTACTTTAATGACAAACATTCACAAATAACCCCTTGCTAGAATTCCATTTCACATGCATAACCACTTTATGCAATTTCACCCGAAAACCTGTTTCGGTATCTAGTGAAATAAATTCCTGCGCTTGTTTTGTTCTTTCGGCATGAAACATTTGCTCCAACTGGATGCCAGTGTCCCTTAAGTGTGTCACCCTATGGTTCGCTAATAATGCGGACATGATCGAGACCCTTCTCCGATCAATAATCAGTAGCGGGACCTGGAGATCCATACTGACTCCCACACATTCAACGATGACTTTTCTTGTGATCGTCGGAACCTTTTATGCTTGTATCTTAATCCCTTTGTTTCACGATTTATTACATGTCCGAGATTCGATCATCGGTATCTCCATACCTAGTTTGATCTCGTTACTGACATGCACTCTTTTCTCGTTCCCGTGATATAACATTCTAGTGATCAAATCACTTGCTTGCAAGCTAACCAATGTGATATCACCGAGAGGGCCCAGAGCATATCTATCCGTCATCGGGATGAACAAATCACTCTTGATCCATGATTCTCAACATAACACTTTAGTAGCTTTGAAGCCATCTTTATAATCACCCAGTTACGGAGTGACGTTTGATGTCAACAAGAAACTCTTCCGATGTTAGTGATTGGCATGATCTCATGGTCTAAGGATTATGACTACTTCGTAGTTTGTTTATAGCAATATAAACTCAATGACTTTGATCGTAATGCTATACTTCGGATGAATGTTCATCACACCATTACACTAATGTTGTGATCTCGTTATTAACAACATCCAATGTCTATGATCAGGAAACCGTGATCATCTTGTTAATCAACAAACTAGTTTATGAGAGAGGCATAACTAGGAACTTTCTGTTTGTTTATTAAACACACATGTATTAACGTTTACGTATTAATAAAATTATAGCATGCAAAATAAACATCTATCATATACTTGGAATACACATAATAAACATTTTATTATTGCCTCTCAGGGCATATTCCCTTCAGTCTCCCACTTGCACTAGAGACAATAATCTAGTTACATTGTGATGTATCTAACACCCATGGAGTTCTGGTGTAGATCATGTTTTGCTCTAGGGAGAGTTTTAGTCAACGGATCTGCTACATTGAGATCTGTATGTACTTTACAAATCTTTATATCTCCATCCTTGACATGCTCGCGGATGGAGTGAAACCGGCGCTTAATATGCTTGGAATGCTTGTGAGACCTTGGCTCTTTGGCATTGGCAATGGCACCATTGTTGTCACAATAGATCACCATTGGGTCCAGCACGTTTGCGACCACTCCTAGTTCGGATATGAACTCCTTCATCCAAACTTCTTCTGAGCCGCTCAAGCAAAGAACATATTCGCCTCCGTTGTTGATCCCGCCACCACGTTGTTTGGATCTCCTCCAACTAACCGCTCCGCCATTCATGAGAAATACGTATCCGGATTGAGACTTAGAGTCATCCGCGCCGATTGTCAAAGCTAAGCGTCGACATAACACTTAGCGACGAGCTCTTCTTCACCTTCAGATACAAGAAACATATCCTTAGTTCTTCGCAAGTACTTAAGGATATTCTTGACCGCTTTCCAGTGTTCTGAACCTGGATCCGATTGGTACCTACTAGTCAAACTAATAGCATGTGTCACATCAGGTCTTGTACCTAGCATGGCGAACCTTATAGCGCCTATGGTGAAGCATAGGGACCTTGTCCATTATTTCTCTTTCTTCCAAGGCCGGACTTTGAGTCTTACTCAATGTCGTGCCTTGTGTCATAGGTAAGAACCCCTTCTTACTATTTTCCATTTTAAACTTCTTTAAAATCTTATCAAGGTATGTACTTTGCGATAGCCCTATTAGGCGCCTAGATCTATCTCTATAGATCTTTATGCCTAATATGTATGACGCTTCACCTAGGTCCTTCATTGAAAATTTGTTGTTTAGATAACTTTTAACACCGTTTAAAAGATCTATATCATTTCCGATCAATAATATGTCATCCACATATAATATCAGAAATGCCACATTGCTCCCACTCACTTTCTTGTAAATACAAGCTTCTCCATAAGTTTGGACAAATCCAAACTCTTTGATCACCTCATCAAAGCGGAGATTCCAACTTCGTGATGCTTGCTTCAATCCATAGATGGATCGCTGAAGCTTGCACACCTTGTTAGCATCCTTAGGATCGACAAAACCCTTTGGTTGTATCATATACAACTCTTCTTCAATATTACCATTGAGAAACGCGGTTTTGACATCCATCTGCCATATCTCATAATCGAAATATGCAGCAATTTCTAACATAATCCTAACTGGCTTTAGCATCGCTACGGGAGAGAATGTATCATCGTAGGCAACTCCTTGAATTTGTCGAAACCCCTTTGCGACAAGTCGAGCTTTATAGACGGTTACATTACCATCAGCATCAGTTTTCCTTTTGAAAATCCATTTGTTCTCCACGGCCTTTCGGTCGTGAGGTAAGTCCACCAAGTTCCAAACTTGATTTTCATACATGGATTCCATCTCGGATTTCATGGCTTCTAACCATTTGTTGGAATCCGGGCTCATCATCGCTTCTTCATACGTCGCAGGGTCATCATTTTCATCAACCATGAAATTCATGACAGGATTTCCGTCACTGGGTCGCTGCAGCGTCCTGCTTGACCTGCGAGGTTCGTTAGTACTCTCTTTCGGAGTTTCATGATCATTATCATTAGTTCCCTCTTCAACAGGTGGAGCCAACTCCGTAACAACTTCCGGCGCAGCTCTACTCGCCATACTTTGAAGAGAAGGTTCAATGACCTCTTCGAGTTCTACCTTCCGACTACTCACACCTTTCGCGAGAAACTCTTTCTCTAGAAAGGATCCATTCTTGGCAACAAAAACCTTGCCCTCGGATCTGTGATAGAAGGAATACCCAATAGTTTCCTTAGGGTATCCTATGAAGACGCATTTTTCCGCTTTGGGTTCGAGTTTATCCGTTTGAAGTTTCTTCACATAAACATCGCATCCCCAAACTTTAAGAAATGACAGCTTAGGTTTGTTTCCAAACCACAATTCATACGGTGTCTTTTCAACTGATTTAGATGGTGCCCGATTTAAAGTGAATGCAGCAGTTTCTAGTGCATAGCCCCAAAATGACAACGGCAAGTCCGTCAGAGACATCATAGATCGAACCATATCTAATAAAGTACGATTACGCTCGACACCATTTCGTTGTGGTGTTCCGGCAGGTGTGAGTTGTGAAACAATTCCACACTCTTTCATGTGAGTGCTAAACTCGTAACTTAGATACTCACCTCCACGGTCGGACCGTAGAAATTTGATCCTTCTATTACGATGATTTTGCACTTCATTCTGAAATTCCTTGAACTTTTCAAAGGTTTCAGACTTGTGTTTCATCAAGTAGATATAACCGTATCTACTCAAATCATCCGTGAAAGTAACAAAATAACGATATCCACCTCGCGCCGACACACTCATTGGACCGCATACATCAGAATGTATGATTTCCAATAAATCTGTCGCCCATTCCATTGAACCGGAAAACGACGTTCTAGTCATCTTGCCCATAAGGCATGGCTCACATGTATCAAATGATTCATAATCAAGTGATTCCAAAGTACATCCGAATGGAGCTTCTTCATGCGTTTAACGCCAATATGACCTAGACGGCAGTGCCACATATATGCAGATATATCATCATTTAGTTTAATCCTTTTAGCATCAACATTATGAATATGTGTAACATTATTATCGAGATCCAAAAGAAATAAACCATTCATCATCGGTGCATGACCATAAAAGATTTCATTCATATAAATGGAACAACCATTGTTCTCGGATTTAAATGAATAACCACTTCGCATCAAACACGATCCATATACAATGTTCATGCTCAGTGCAGGCACCAGATAATAACTATTCAAGTTTATAACTAATCCCGACGACAAGTGGAGAGGTAGCGTTCCGACGGCGATCACATCAACGCTTGATCCATTGCCGACACGCATCTTGACCTCACCCCTTGCTAGCGGTCGCTTGTTCCGCAGCCCCTGATTCGAGTTACAAATATTATCAACTGAACCGGTATCAAATACCCAGGTGCTACAACGAGCGCTAGTCAAGTACACATCAATAACATGTATATCATATATACCTTTGTTTGCCTTGCCGGCTTTCTTGTCTGCCAAATACTTGGGGCAGTTGCGATGGCAGTCCCTTACAATAGTAGAACTCGGATCGGACTTAGGTCCAACTCGGGGTTTCTTTTCAGCACGCATAGCAAAGCTTGCCGCCTTACTTCCCTTCCGTTTTCCTTCTTGTCTTTCTTGAAACCAGTGTTCCTATTGATCATCAACACTTGATGTTCCTTTTGATCTCCACTTCAGCTTTTAAGCATTGTGAAGCTCGGGAGAGACTTCTTCATGCCTTGCATATTATAGTTCATCACGAAACTCTTATAGCTAGGTGGCAGAGACTGCACAACACGATGGATGCCTAAGTCAATGGGAATCGATATTCCCAAGGACACAAGCTTATCGGCGTAACCCGACATCTTGAGTACATGCTCACTAACAGTTGTGCTCTTCCATCATCTTGACTAAAGAACTTTTACGAGCGTTGTAGCTCTCACATGACATGTGTGTCGAAAATCATTTTCAACTCACCCATTGTATCAAAAGCATTGCCATTTTCAAACGCTTTGAGTTGCTCTAGCCCATACAATATGCCGCAATGAACTAAGTTGTGGTCCTCCTGACGAGTCTGATAGACATTCTTCTCCTCGTCAGGGGCATCATCTAAAGGTGGGGGGCCTAACGGCGCTTCTAGCACATATTGCTTTTGTGCAGCAGAGAGGAGAATCCTCAAATTCATGGCCCATTCGGTAAAGTTGCTACCGTTCGTTGCAAGTTTCTCTTTCTCCATGAACACATTGAAATTAAAAACAGGTGGTGCCATCTACAACAGAATTTGTAAAGTTTAGACTAAGTGTATGATAGATCGAGTTCAACTAATCCATATTACGAATGAACTCCCACTCAAAAACGACATCCCTCGTGCCCTTTTGGTGATTACATGAACCAAATCCACTACACCAAGTCCGATCATCACGTGAGTCGGTGTAGCTTCAAAGGCGAGCATCAAATGGGCATCATATCAACTATATGACTCATGCTTAACCTTTCGGTCCGTGTTCCGAGGCCATGTCTGTACATGCTAGGCTCGCCAAGTTAGAACCTTAGTATTCGCGTGTGTAACTGTTTTACACCCGAAATATGGTCGTGGATCCAAGAACACCCGATCATCACGTGATGTCTTGGAGCGACGAAAACATAATCGGTGCATACTAAAGGAAGAACACATTCTTATCTTGATATTTAAATGAGGGATCATCTTATTATGCTAACAAAGCGCTAAACAAGCAATATAAGATGCTATCAAACATCACATGTTTATTAGTGAAATGATATGGTTCCCGCATATGATATCTATCATGTGCACCGTGGTATGATCACTATCATACCTATATGTGTAAGTCCAAGGTCTATGGAGATTACACGTTATGTATGTTGTAAGAGTATCATCTCATACTTCTACTTACAACATCACCATATCATAACACTAGCCCAGCAACAATCTAAACTAGACGCCTCTAATTTATCCATTGCAAGTTTTACGTGGCTTAGGGCTTTCGAGATAGAACCGTTCTTACCTACGAACATGAAACACAATGAGGATAACCAAATTGTGGACAACTCGTTTGCAAAATAGATATTGACTATAGTAGGAGAGACAAACACCCGCTAGCCACTTATGCAAACTAGTTGCATGTCAAGCATGGAACAGGTCTCATGTGCGAGGACATGTAAAGTTTGCCCGGGCCGCTTCATCCCACTATGCCACCAATATCCAAAATTACAACAAAGGAGCAACAACATGATCATCATCGCCCACATACTCATATGTGTACTACCCATGTAAAGTATCTACGCATAGATCCGGCTCTGATACCACTGTAGGGTTCGCAGCATAGAAAACAAAAAAATTCCTATGATGGGAACTATGTACCAAGATCTATCTACTAGATACAAACAACGGGCGGATGTATATCCGTAGAGAACATACCCTTGAAGACCGACAAAGTTTAACGAGTTCAACTCGTGGTTGATGTAGACGATCACTTGCCGATCTCAAGATCGAGAGGAAGTCCTAGCGCCGCAAAGCAGCAGCGCATCCGTGCTCGCACACACGTACAAGACACCGGGCAACCTCCGCCTCCTCGCTCCAGCGATGCAGTGGAAGCACAACCCTTTCTTGCCGAATAGCCACCGGGAACATGTATCTCGCTAGTCCGAGACCATGGGGGATAAATTCTAGAGGGGGAGAGAGATCCTTCACGAGGAGGTGTGAGAGACAAGTGAGGAGGGGGGCTCCTTTTATAGGAGGAGGGGGGAAACCCCAAGGGGGTGGCCGGCGCATGGGGGCTGCCCCCTTGCCCTCCCCTCTTCATGTGGATGGACACTCCACTCACAAAATTCCTTTAAATTCCCTCCACTCAAAAGTCCACTCAAATTCCCATTAAATTTCCACCAAATTTAATGCAAACTCTCATTGAATAAAACTCTTTTATTTTATTCAGAATTTTGCCAATTACTTTAATGACAAACATTCACAAATAACCCCTTGCTAGAATTCCATTTCACATGCATAACCACTTTATGCAATTTCACATGAAAACCTGTTTCAGTATCTAGTGAAATAAATTCCTGCGCTTGTTTATTCTTTCGGCATGAAACATTTGCTCCAACTAGATGCCAGTGTCCCTTAAGTGTGTCACCCTACGGTTCACGAATAATGCGGACATGATCGAGACCCTTCTCCGATCAATAATCAGTAGCGGGACCTGGAGATCCATACCGTCTCCCACACATTCAACGATGACTTTTTCTGTGATCGTCGGAACCTTTTACACTTGTATCTTAATACCTTTGTTCACGAAATATTACATGTCCGAGATTCGATCATCGGTATCTCCATACCTAGTTTGATCTCGTTACTGACATGCACTCTTTTCTCGTTCCCGTGATATAACATTCTAGTGATCAAATCACTTGCTTGCAAGCTAACCAATGTGATATCACCGAGAGGGCCCAGAGCATATCTATCCGTCATCGGGATGAACAAATTCCACTCTTGATCCATGATTCTCAACATAACACTTTAGTAGCTTTGAAGCCATCTTTATAATCACCCAGTTACGGAGTGACGTTTGATGTCAACAAGAAACTCTTCCGGTGTTAGTGATTGGCATGATCTCATGGTCTAAGGATTATGACTACTTCGTAGTTTGTTTATAGCAATATAAATTCAATGACTTTGATCGTAATGCTATACTTCGGATGAATTTTCATCACACCATTACACTAATGTTGTGATCTCGTTATTAACAACATCCAATGTCTATGATCAGGAAACCATGATCATTTTGTTAATTAACGAACTAGTTTATGAGAGAGGCATAACTAGGAACTTTCTGTTTGTTTATTAAACACACATGTATTAACGTTTCCGTATTAATACAATTATAGCATGCAAAATAAACATCTATCATATACTTGGAATACACATAATAAACATTTTATTATTGCCTCTCGGCATATTCCCTTCAAATTAATCTCCTCCTCAATAGTAGGTGGACTGAAAATATCATACTCATCATTGCAATCATCATATATTGGAGGTTTTGTATCATCATAAGCAATAGAATAGCTATCCCACAACTGGGGGACTAAAAAGATCATTTTCATCAAAACTAGCTTCCCCAAACTTAGACTTTTCCATAAAATTAGCAATAATGGTGTTCAAAGAATTCATACTAATAACATTGCTATTATCATGCAAATAAAGTTCCATAGGTTTTTTAATTTTCTCTTCAAACACTTCATGTCCTAACTCAAGATAAATGCTATAGAGCTCTCTAATTTTGTTGTTGTTTTCCATTAATCCTAACTAGTGAAAACAAGAAACAAAAAGACAAAATTGCAGAATCTAAAGGAAATAACTCCGAGCACTCACACTGGAGGATGTGAGTACCTTTTACCTTACCTCCCCGGCAACGGCGCCAGAAAAGAGCTTGATGTCTAAGAACTTCTATTCTTGTAGACAGTTATTGGGCCTCCAAGTGCAAAGGTTTGTAGAACAACATCAACTTTCCCTTAAGTGGATTACCCAAGGTTTATCGAACTCGGGGAGGAAGTGGTCAAAGGTATTCCCTCTCAAGCAACCCTGCAATCAAGATACAAGAAGTCTCTTGTGTCCCCAACACACCCAAAAGGTGCACTAGTTCTACGAAGAGATAGTGAAATACAAGTGGTAATGGTGCCAGAAAAGAGCTTATGACTTTTTGTTGACGTGAGGTAATGGTGCCAGAAAAGACTTTGGTGGAGGTAAAGACTAAAGCAAGCAAACATGCAACAGATCTAGTAGCAACCGGTGTTTCAATGTTTAGAAACAAGACCCAGGGATCATACTTTCACTAGTGAACACTCTCTCATATAAATATCCTCTCTTCATGATAATACTCTTAACTACTCTTCGGTTGAACACTCTAATCATTGGTAGGGCTATAACAACACACCTCAAAGTCCGCCTTCTCCAATCTAGATAACCCCACATTGTCACCTTGAGCGCTAGATGGTTACAACAAACACCACAATTTCATAGAGACATCCAACTCCAAATATAACTCATAACAAATATTCAATCTAGACAAAGTGCCACACACGGTATGCCCGCTGTCACTTTCACACACGTGGGGAAAAGCATAGATCTATTAAAGCACAAAGAGTATTTATGTAGACTCAAGCCTAAGTGCCACCATGGCGTGCACGTTGTCACTTTCACACACATGGGGAGAGCAGAGATCTAATAAAGCACTTGAGTATCAAGGTAGATCTACTTGATTACAAAGCTCATAACCACAAGATCATGATAGAGACACATAGCTACCGGTAGAGCCCTTAGCCTCGAGGGAGAACTAGTCCCTCCTCGTCATGGGAATCAGTAACGGTGACGGAGATGGTGGTGGAGATCGATGGATATGGCTCCGGGGGCACTTCCCCGTCCCGGGAGGGTGCCGGAAAAGAGACTTTCTGTCCCCCGAATCTCCCCTTCGGTGGCGGTGGCGCAGCGAGGTTTTCGTGGATTTCTTCTGGGATCCCCTAGGGTTTTCTCATCAGGGGGCTCTTATAGGCGAAGAGGGAGCCCGAGGAGGTGGCCAGTGGGCCCACACCCTCCCCAGGCGCGGCCTAGGTTGGGCCCGCGCCCAGGGGGTCTGGCCACCCTCTGGCCCCCTCCGGCTCTGTTTCGTGGTTCTGTGTTGCTCCGGGAAAATAATGACTTTGGCTTTTGTCCCGTCCAATTCCGAGAATATTGATTTTCTGCCTTTCTGGAACCAAAAACAGAAGCAAACAGGCAACTGGCACTGTGACAAATTGTTAATAGGTTAGTTCCAGAAAAGATATAAAAACATCTCAAAGAAAGACAAAGCAAAGCAAAGTAGATACTAAACAAGCATGGAACATAAAAAATTATAGATATGTTTCCGACATATCATCATTGTGGGCATTGATGCTTTTGTCGTCGATTGCTTCTTTGTACTGTGCATCTTGCAAGATGGTGGGATTAAGCGGCCCGAGCTAACCTTACATGACATTGTTCATGAGACTTTCTCCATGCTCATCATGCAACTTGTATTGCATAAGTGGCCTTGCGGGTGTCTGTCTCTCCCACATAGTGAAGATTCAATTTACAACGGGTGATTGACAATACTGGTATCAATGTTGTGGTTCTTGTTCATACGTTAGAAAGGTTCTTGTTCGAAAGCCCCAAACCACGTAAAATGTGCAAATAAAATTAGAGGCGTCTAACTTTGTTTTGCAGGGGTGTGTTGTGATGTGATATGGCCATGATTGTGATTATATATGATGTATGCAATGATCCTTATTGTAAGTCGGCAACCGGCAGGAGTCTTATGGTTGTCTTTTAATTTCGTTAAGACCTGCGTGTCTATTATTCAAAGTAGTTGTAATAGTTGATGCTGGTGGACGACAACCATGGAGCGGTGCCATTGACCTTGACGCCACGCCGGTGATGATGGGATCATGTTCGTGCTTGAAGATGGAGATCGGAAGCACAAGAAGAAAGGCCATATCATATCACATATTATGAATTGCATGTGATGTTAATCCTTTTATGCATCTTGTATTGCTTAGTTCACGATGATAACATTATAAGATGATCCCTCTCACAAAATATCAAGTAATAAAGTGTTCATCCTTAGTTAGCACCGTTACCAAGACTCGTTGTTTCGAAGCACCACATGATGATCGGGTGTGCTAAATTCAACGTGTACATACAATGGGAGCAAGCCAGATTTGCTCATGCAGAAACTAAGGTTAATCTTGACGAGCCTAGCATGTACATACATGGTCTCGGAACACAGAATACCGAAAGGTAAAGCATGAGTCATATAGTAGATATGATGAACATGTTGATT
Source organism: Avena longiglumis (assembly GCA_030063025.1). Classification (NCBI taxonomy): domain Eukaryota; kingdom Viridiplantae; phylum Streptophyta; class Magnoliopsida; order Poales; family Poaceae; genus Avena; species Avena longiglumis. Next base: position 577,966,267 of record CP125974.1, on the reverse strand, counting down.
CTTCGCCTTTGAAACTACATCATATCTCGTGATGATCGGACTTGATGTAGTGGATTTGGTTCGTGTGATCACTAAAACAATGTGAGGAATATTGTTTTGAGTGGGAGTTCAACAACAATATGATTAAACATTGAACACTATTTATCATAAATTAAATTAAAATGAATTTTCATAGTTGTTGTAGTCATTGGCATACGTTTACCACCTTATGCTTAGTTATAATTGAGATAATAGAACTATAAAATTCTGGTTAGTTACTTTACGAACCGGTATCGTATTGTTTTGAAGTGTTAATCTAAGTTTGAAAGTCCTATTGCAAACTTTCAGTAAGTTTTGATTACTCTGTAAAGTTTAATAATTGGTATTAAATTAAGAGTAACAAATCCAGTGTTAGTATATAATTATCATGTTTTCCTTCATGATTCTTGATATTCAAAAGATTGTTTTAATATCAAGGTTATCGGGAAGCTGAAAGAATTTTTTCAGAAACCATCATATGTGGAAGATATTGCGATTTCTGAAATGATGTTTTGGTTGCAACATGATAAGAGTATAATGTGGAAAATTTTATGTTCTCATGTTTGATGGGAATTTGCAAAACGTTGGAGACGCTAGTCGTCCTAATCCTCCAAAAGGTTTTGGAGAGCAATATTATTCTCACGATTCACCGTTATAAGCTAAAGTAGCTTGATCATGAATATTTCCATGATAAGGATGAATATAAGGTGTAGGTAAAATGTTTACTACACTAAAATATTACTAAAGAATGGAATTTGAAAGAACACCAAACATTTGATGATGGTGATCTACTTCAAAGTGCAAGTCCAAAGACATTGGTATTTAACTATACACACTTTGGACTATGTGTCATGTGTATGGATCCACTATTGATGTTGATAGATTCTTTTAAACAGAAAAGGAAATACTGAAAGAGAATCTTAGAAATATATGGCAGAAAGGAAAAGATGAGAATTGTTCAGCTCAGGTATATATATGATATACATGTTATGTCTATATTCTTTGCTTGTTAAACAATGTGATTCTTAAGTATTTGATACTGAATTTGTTGGTGTGAATCGTCATACGAAACAACACAATTCATGAACTACAATGGCCTCAGTAACTAGCAAAAGAATATGTGATGATGTTTATCAGAACAAATAAAGAGTTATTGTGTTTCTCGCTGACATCAAATCATATCTTCAAGATTTGTTCCAATAATTGTTATTTCAATCAGGTATTATGAGAACAAAAATATTGTTCAAATAATTGCCATAATCCATAAAAAAGATGGATGATTTATAAATCTCGTTTGTGAAATCACATCCATAAAACTACTGATAAAAATGTCAAAATACAATTGATTGAAAGATCACTTAGGAAGTGACATCGTCGTTTAAATTATAATACAAACAAAACATGAATATACTCCATGCTTGATGGAATTTTGGAGTCTTTTGATTTTTGATTAAATGACGCTTGTGAAACTTTCCTAGAGATAATTAAAACTACGTTCATAGGCCAAAAGGGAATGAATGACTAGCTTATTGGAACTTGTACATATAGTTGTATGAATCCCATTAGGTGTAGTCAAGAGCGATAGATTTCAACTTCATATGCTTTCTCCGAAAATTTGAGTGAATATAGGTATATTTACTTAAATAAGGATTAAGTATGAAACATTTGGAAATGTTCAAAGACTTTCAAGATGAAGCGGAAAAACATTATAACAAGAAAAAAAGATTTTATGATAGGACCATAAAGGAAGATTTTTGAGTTACAAGTTTAGCAAAACACCTAAGATTTGAGGAATCGTTTCATGGATTTGCATTTCCTAAAACACCATATGAGTATGGAGTGTTCGAGATATGCAATGAAACCTTGTTTAACATGGTGAGATCAAAGGTGTTAGTAATAAAACTACCATAGTATTTTAAAGATTAAAACTTTAGTGATTACCGTTTTTCACTGAAAAGAGCTCTATCATAATCCGTTGAAATGACACCATATGAGTTATGGGTTTGGGTAAAATCCAAGTTGTCTTTTCTTAAGAATTGGTATGCTATGCATAAGTAGATGTTTGCAACCAAAGTCGGATGAACATGTCTTTGTATGTTATTTCGAATAACCGTTGAGTATTCCTCCATAAACACCGAAGACAAAAGTGTTTGTAGCTTAGAACGTTAAGTTTTTTAAGAAGGAATTTTTTCATGAAAAGTTAAGTGGGAGGACAATAGAACTTTGATAAGGTTAAAAGAACCTTAGCTATATGTGTGAGTTGCGCTGCACCGTAAAGTGTCCCGGAGGCAGCAACAATGTTCATGGACCATGTGCCTCAAAGGTTGTGGTCACGGAGGTCTAAGTTCCTATTGAATCAAGTAGGTCGGGTTAAACAATCAAATATCAAGATTTGAGAGTTAAATCATTATTTGTCAATGATGAACCAACTACATACAAAGAAGCAATAATGGGCCCTGACTCCGTCAAAATGGCTTGAAGCCATAAAATCCGTGATAGTTCCATACACGATAAATCAAACTTTGAACATGGAAGACCTTCTGGAAAGGTGTAAAAACCTTATAGTCATGTTTGGATATATAAAGAAATAGACATGTATGTTTTCACATATATGAAATAGTCGACATGTCGGGAAAGAGTTCATGACAATGTTCAAAGAGTTGACTATGACAAGATCTGATCTTTCATAGCGATATTTGGTCTAGACGGATTAATGTAGCAACCACTACATATAATTTTGTTATGTGGTAGTTGAATAAACTTAAACAAGTTCTTCTAATAGAATGATTACCTAGGACGTGTACATGACACAATCCAAAGAATTTTGTTAATTCAAAGGATGCTAAAAGCGTATGCAAACTTCAATGGTTTAAGTAAGCATCGAGGAGTTGGAATCTTCACCGTGATGAAACTGTTAAAAGGTTTAATTTCATCAGAGCCAATGAAGATGCTTGCGTTTGCAAGAAATTATGTGGGAGCGCTAAGACATATTTCTAATACATTATGCGGAAGACATATTTGTTGATTGGAAATGATGTATATTTTATTGACACAAGTTAAGAATTTCATCTCGATGAAACACTTAGGAAAAACACGAACATTTGGCATCAATATCTATATAGATAGATTGATACGCTAATATGGTTGTGTCAAATGTACATAGATGAGATATTGAAAGAGTTTATTATGGAAATGATAAGAAAGGTTCCTGCCACACAGAAAGGATTAAATAGAAATTCAAGTGTATCGACACTTGATAAGTGAAACAAAGATTTGAGTATTTTTTATACTTGGTGAATAAAATCACAAAGAGTATTTTGATTAATCATGCTATGATATGTACACATCCAGATATGTCCTATGCTCTAAATGTTATGAGCATATACCAGAATGATTTATAAGATGATCCTTGAACGACAGTAAAGATATTCTTATGATCTTTTGGAATAACTAAAAATATATTATTTTGTAGAGGTAACAAATAGATGGTTAGTTCATTGTAAAAGTACTACATTGATACTAGTTTTGTCACAAAAATACAAATTAAGTTTATCTCAATCAAAACTAAGGGTGGCACAATATAATGGAAAGTAAGTTCCATAATGGGTTTGGATGAGTTCCAAAGTTAAGACCTTGTGACAGATACTACAACAAAAGACTAAGTATATGACTGCTATTATAGCAGCAAAAGAGGGCATTTGTGTCTAGTAGTTTGTTAGTAAACTAGTTGTGGTTCGCAGCGGGCTAGTACTATGAACATATATTGTACGACAATATTATCAACACGTTTTAAACCCAAGTAACTAAAGGTCTCACCAAAGGACCAAATCTATACAAATTCATCTCATTATTGAATGAGTGATGCGTAGAGACGCAAAGACATGCAATTACACACGGACCTAAAAGTGTCGGATTCGAAGATCAGTTGACCACTAACAATAGTGTACATACAACACCGGAAAACCATAGGTGTTGAATACACAAAGATTTGAAACTAGATTATTGTCTCTAGTGCAAGTGGGAGACTATTGGAGATATGCCCAAGAGTAAATAATAAAGTGGTTATTATCATATCTTCATGCTTATGATAAATGTTCCATGCTATAATTGTATTAACCGGAAACATTAATACTTTTGTGATTTGTAAACATAAAAGAGTCCCTAGTAAAGCCTCTTGTTAAACTAGCTTGTTGGTTAATATATGATCATGATTTCTTGATCATGAACATTGATATGTTATTAACAACAAGGTCATATCATTAGGAGAATGACGTGATGGAAATACTCCTATAGTTAAGCAGCATAAGATCAAGTCATTTAAATAGTTCACTTGCTATAAGTTTTCAATACATAGTAACCTAAATCCTTTGACCATGAGACCATGTTAATCACCATCACCAGATGAATTCTTTGATGACATCAAACACCACTTCATAACTAGGTGGTTACAAAGGTGGCATTGAGTATTCAGAAAGTATGTGTTGATGCACATGAATCAAGAGTGGGATTTATCCATCCATATGACAGATAGATATACTCTAGGCCCTCTCAGTGGAATGTCATCCAATTGGCTTGCAAGCATGTGACTGGCTCACAAGGGATCACATATCACAGGAAGGAGAAAGGAGTACTTATCGGTAACGAGGTTGAACTAGGTATGCAGAGATACCGACGATCAAACCTCGGATAAGTAAAGTATCGCGAGACAAAGGGAAATTGGTATCGTATGTACATGGTTCATTCGATCATGAAGTAATCGCAGAAAGATGTGGGAGCCATATGAATTTCTAGATTCTTCTATTGGTTATTGATCGGAGAAGAGTCTCGATCATGTCTGCATAATTCATGAACCGTAGGGAGACACACTTAAGGATTTGATGTTGTTTAGTAGATATGGAAAGTGAGTAAAGAGACCGAATGTTGTTCGGAATCTCGTATTGGATCTGGGATATCATGAGGAGATCCGGAATGGTCCGTAGAATAAGATTCATATAAGGAAAGTCCAATTCCGGAGTTCAGGAATGGTTTTGGTGTTTTTACCGGAATGTTCTAGAAGGGTCTAGAAGGTCCAACGATCCGGAGTGGGAAGGGTACATGGATGTGTCATGACAAATTGGAATGGTTGTATCATGTCCTAGGTCACTTGGCTAGCCAATTGGTAGAGAGAATCAAACTCTAGTTTGAAAGTCAAAAAAGGCAGCTTGAAAAAGTCAAACGCCAAACTTTCCAAGTGGAGGGAGGGAAGGAATCCTACCTAAGGGAGGATTCCTCCCTCCTCCTTGCCGCCCATCCCTCTAATAAATAGAGGGGAGGGGCGCCCCCCTTTCACCCCACAAGAAACCCTAGGTCAGCCGTTGCCCCTCCTATAGATGCGGCTGCCCTAGATCTCCTCTAAACCGCCATCTAGATAATCCCTAGCAGCCGGCTACCTCTAAACCCCTCGATCCTCTAATCCCTAGATCGTCGAGGCCCTCTCTCTACTCCACCATACCCGCTTCGGCTTGGGTGAAGCCCTGCGGGATCTCCCCTCTACTTCCGACACCATACCGCCGTGCTGCCGGAATCACGAGGAGAGAGCTACAACCTCCGCTGCCTGCTGGAACAAGAGAGTGGAAGGTCTTCATCGAGTACCGTACGTGTGACCGACTGCCGGAGCGCTGCCGAAACGCGGCGCCGAAAGGATCGTCTAAGCAATCTTGAGATCGACAAGTGAACGACTACATCATCCACGAGAATCCGATCTCGTTAACCGCTTTGGATCTTCGAGATTAGTACTCTATGAACTCGTTGCACCGATCTAATAGATAGATCTTGGCTTGATCATAGATTAGATCTTGATTTGTGTGTTAATATGGTAGAATTTTTTTTGTTTTCCATGCTACGCACCCCTATAGAACCGTGCATGTAATTTTGCCGTCCTTTTTCCGTGAGCTGCATTTTGTCGTACTTTTGATACTTTGAGGTATACCAGTGAGGCTTGATTGAACTACCACATAGTGGTAATTAATTTTCTACCATCTTATGGTAATTTGCTATCATTTTCATTGATGTGTGCCTATCTATATATATTAAAATGTGTATATTAAAAAATGGTCCAGCTGCGAAAATGGGGATGGCATTGTGTGCAATGACCTAACACGGACAAGGGCCATACGCATGTCCTTCCGGCACTGCAAAGTATATGATTTGGAGCAGCCCGTTGGAGTTGCCCTTACAGGGCATACCTTTTCTTAGCTTGTTAATTAATTCCAAAATCAAAACCATGTTACTTATTAAGGGCATGTTTGGTTCAAAAGATTTACAAAGGAATTTTGTAGGATTCTTATATATAGGATTTTTTTCCTATAGAGGTCATTTGATTCAAAGGATTGAACCCTTCAAAATTCCTATGGATTCCTTTCTTATACTACAATCTCATAGGATTTCTAACAAGAGATTAGACCTCTTGGAAAATTTCCTATGTATCTATAACAACTATGTCATGTACTTAATCTATATACAAATTTCTTGCGTTTCTCCTGTGATGCATGATGTCTACGCACTTCTATTCTTGTAGATAATTGTTGGGCCTCCAAGTGCAGAGGTTTGTAGAATAGCAGCAAGTTTTCCTTAAGTGGATTACCCAAGGTTTATCGAACTCAGGGAGGAAGTGGTCAAAGGTATCCCTCTCAATCAACCCTGCAATCAAGATACAAGGAGTCTCTTGTGTCCCCAACACACCCAATACACTTGTCAGGTGTATATGTGCACTAGTTCGACGAAGAGATAGTGAAATACAAGTGGTAACGGTGCCAGAAAATAGCTTCTGACTTGTTGTTGACGTGGGGTAACGTGTGTGAGTGCCAGAAAATAGCTTGACGGTGAGGTAAAGACTAAAGGCAACAAGAAGGAAGCAAGCAAACATGCAACAGATCTAGACGTGAACAGTGTTTCAATGTTTATAAACGAGGCCTAGAGATCATACTTTCACTAGTGAACACTCTCTCATATAAATATCCTTTCTTCATGATACTACTCTTAACTACTCTCCGGTTGGACACTCTAATCCACGGTAGGGCCTTCCCCAATCTAGATAACCCCACACTGCCACCTTGAGCGCTAGATGGTTTCAACAAATACCACAATTTTATAGATACATCCAACTTAAAATATAACTCATAAGAAATATATATATATATAATCTAGCTTAAGTGCCACACACACGGCGTGCATGCTGTCACTTTCACACACGTGGAAAAAAAATATAGATCTATTAAAGAACGATGAGTATTTATGTAGACTCTAGCCTAAGTGCCACCATGGCGTGCACGCTGTCACTTTCACACACATGGGGAGAGGAGAGATCTATTAAAGCACTTGAGTAGCAAGGTAGATCTACTTGATTACAAAGCTCATGACCACAACAAGATCATGCATAGAGAGAGAGAGAGATGAACACATAGCTACCGGTAGAGCCCTTAGCCTTGAGGAAGAACTACTCCCTCCTCATCATGGGAATCAGCAATGGTGATGAAGCTGGTGGTGGAGATCGATGGAGATGGCTCCGGTGGCACTTCCCTGTCCCGGCAGGGTGCCCGAACAGAGACTCTATGTCCCCCGAATCTCCCCTTAGGTGGCGGCGCGCCACGAAACTTTTCGTGGCTTTCTGGTCGATTATTTAGAGTTTTTGGGTCGGAGGCTTCTTATATGCGAAGGAGGCAAGATCAGTGGAGGGCCAGGGGGCCCACACCCCATGTGGGCGCCACCAGGGCTGGCCCGCGCCTAGGGGGGTGCAGCCACCCTGGTGTCCTCCTCCGCTTCTACCTCATGGTTCTGTGTTGCTCCGGGAAAAATAGGAAGATTGTCTTTTGTTCCGTCCAATTCTGAGAATATTGATTTTCTGCTTTTTCTGGAACCAAAAGCAGAAGAAAACATGCAACTGGCATTGTGGCATCTTGTCAATAGGTTAGTTCTAGAAAGTGTATAAAAATACCTCAAAGTGTAGACAAAACATAACAAAGTAGATACAAAACAAACATGGAGCATCAAAAGTTATAGATACGTTTACGACGTATCAATGCAATCAAACGACATCTACAACTAATATATGTGTTTTTCGTTCCTATAGAATTTCACATGTCATCACATATTATTTCTATGGTTTTTCTATTTCCGTGCTTTTAAAATCCTTTGAATCAAACATTGCACTAAAGAAAAAACATATGAAAGCATAGTTGCTCGCTCGTGCAGACATTTCGAATTTGGTGCGTCCCGTTCCTGTGTTTTGTAACACTGCCGCAGTACACACACCCTACATGCCCGCATGGCCGCACAACAATAGTGACGCCACCAAGGGACGGAGGATCGAGCGAAGGATTGGTTTATCGACAAACACTACCCGCCGAGGCCCTGCCGATCTACCCTTTTTCCCATATGTGACTATATCTGGCCGTGAGATTGGGGAATTGAGGCACACGGGCACCGCTCACAGAAGATAAAGGAGAAGTTTTTCGAAGAGGGCCGCACTGGCAACGCGTAGGACCCATGCACAAAGGACATAGGCCTCCACTAGCCAAAACATCTCTACTGGTCCCATAGTTCCCAATTTAGCCTAAAACAACTCCACCAATATTACGTAAATTTCCTCCCGAAGCAGCCATTACAGAAGCAGCCATTAAAGTATGCACGAAGGGTATGGGCCTCCACTAGCCAAAACATCTCTATTGGTCCCATAGTTCCCAATTCGGCCCAAAACAACTCCACCAATATTACATAAATTTCCTCCCGGAGCAGCCATTATAGTATTGGAAGAAAATCTCTCTGGCGATCGCCGGAAAAGAGCCAGAGGACCCAACTTCCTCCGCGGTCTCAAAGGAGACACATAGGGTACCACATGGTCAACCACAAATTTGTTTCTTGCCTCAGGAACAGTCGAATGACATGGAAACAACAAACCCGCATCAGAGTGAACCTGTTCTCCCTTGCCCAACTGATGATCATCAACTGTAATCTCCACTTCATCAGGAGAATAATCTGTCTCTTCGCACAACGCAAAATCACTGTACCCAACATACATTCCGAAGAGAAATTGCTAGTATATGTAACCATACATCGTTGAGATTCAGATGAGCTAGACTTGACGTTGTTCCGAACCACCGAAATCACTGGGGAAACAGTATGTTCAGAGATTCGAACCAGAATTTTCGAGAAGAAAAGCACACCCCCCAGATGAATCTCCCCCTCTCGACCCCCATGGACGCGCATCCAGAAGCTTGCCATGAGAATTCCAGAGGACAAATCTGCGAGCATTCGAGTACGCCAGCAAAATACCCTCACAAAAACCAGGAGCCAATCGATTTGAGCCATCAGGATGCGGAGTGTACTTTACCTTCCACCGAGATGTCGTCGGCAGGAACGACGGGTCACCCATATCAGCGCAACTCCGGACGACCCCCTCCTCAGCCACCCCCGTAGGTCCAGATCCAGACACAAGCCCCACAACCGCCCCAGACGCATGCCGATGCATGAGAACTGGCTCAGGAGGCGCCGGCAGGCTAGATCTAGAGCAGGATTTTGAATTTGGGTGAGGTGGGCGGACATCGCGAGAGAGAGGAGAGAAAGCCATCCTTCGTTTGAAATGTTCCGGTTGCTTCTCCCTTCAAAATTTATATGGATTTATTTCCTATACTACAATGTCATAGGATTTCTAACAAGAGGCTAGACCTCTTGGAAAATTTTCCATGTGTCTATAACAACTATGCCATGTACTCTATAATTTTTCTCAATTTTTACTGTGATGCAATCAAATGACATCTGCAACTAATATATGTATCATGACATACTATTTCTATGGTTTTTCCATTTCTGTGTTTTTTAGAGGTGCTTTTAAAATCCTTTGTACTATCAAACATGGCTTAAGCTTAGTTGCTCGCTCGTGCAGTGCAGCGACATTTCGAATTTGGTGCGTCCCGTTCCTGTGTCCCGTAACACTACTGCAGTACACACACACCCTACATGCCCGCACGGCCGCACAGCAACAGCGCCGCTCTCCCCTCCCCTCCCCTCCCCTCCCGTCCCACCACCGTGGCTTCTGGCGAAGGCGCCGGTGTTGGTGGCGGGCTTTCCCAGAATCGCACGTCCGCCCCCTACTCGCCCTCCTCCTTCCCCCCACCCCATGCGGCCATGCCCCCCAGTGCCAAAAATAGATGGGATTCGCCTCGCCTCTGGTTCGCGCCCCACCACGCTCCCGTCCCCCCTCCGGCTCCGGCTCCGGCTCGCCTCCCTCCTTCTGCGCGCTCGCCGCTGGTGCCGGCATTGCGCGCCTCCGCACGCGCGCGCACGACCGATCGAGGCGGAACGCGCAGGGCTCGGGCTGTCCCCCCGCGGCCGCGAGGCGACCGGCGAGCGGCCCAAGGGAGGGAGACACCGCCGCTGCCCCGCCTCCGGCCGCCGCCGACACCGGCGAGGACGATTCGGTTCTTCCCTGTCGATCGTGCATGATTGTAGCATTTCGGCTCTCCCACGCGTGACCCCATGGTGAGCTGTTTGCGCCGTTGCTGTAGCCTGTAGGATGGCTGGCCGCTGGCGGCATTCCCTTGTTTTGTTGGTTGATTTGGTGCGATGCGTGGTGCGCTCGCTTCTCGCCGTCCTCAGTTTGTCTCGTCCTATATTCTTATTGGGCTGGAGTTGTGTGGTAATGGTGCTTGAAAAGCTCAGTGCACGCTGGCCAGTTCATACGCGTCGGCCCGCGGGCGAGCGGTTCGGTTTTGGAGGGGTTTGATCGATGAACGGGTGACCGAATTGATTAGGATTGCACAGTCTGTTCTCGTTGAATGGACCTACTGTACTTTATGTGGTACGTAGTTGTTTAGGATAACTGAAGTGTTTGATTTGTGGGTGACAGTCAGCTGCGGGAAGCAGAGCTGTATGCTTAATTGCACTTTTAGTTAAAACTCAGTTCATTTTTTCGTACAGGAAGTATATATGAGCAGCTAGAAGCTGTATTTTGTTTTTTTTCTTTACATGGGAAAATATCTGATTTGCTTAAGCAGTATTGCTTTGCTGATTCTGTCTTCTGGGGGGTAAAGTCTGGTCCCGTTTGGCGCGATAACTTCATATTTCTAGGTACTCCCTCTGTTAGCGATTATAAGGCCAATTCACTAGGCCTAAGGAGGTTTATTACTACTACCTCTCGTTAAGTTCTTATTTCTACACAATATTGCTTTGCTGATGCGTCTTCTGGGGGGTAAAGTTTGGTCCCGTTTGGCGCGATAACTCCATGTTTCTAGGTAATCACTCTGTTAGCGATTATAAGGCCAATTCACTAGGCCTAAGGAGGTTGATTACTACCTCTCATTAAGTTCTTATTTCTGCATAATATATTGTCAGGCTCGACTTAGACATGTTGGACAGAGTTTTAGCTGAAATCTAGTTTGGTTAGTTTGTGACAAAGTTCATATAAATTGTCTTGCAAAGAAGTACCAGCCAAGATAAATGTTGCACAATGTGCTGTTAGCGTCAGTTGTTTCCAGATTGAGCGTATAGGTTCAGTTCCATAATTTGACGGGCCATTCTGAGGTTTACCGCACAAAGAATGCCGATTTCAACAATGACCCATGCCTCGTATGCTATTTGCTTTTCATATATACTCCATATTAAACCGTGTCTCTAATAGTGCTTTGAGCTTTGTTGCAATGCCAATATAGACAGAAATACACAACCATTTTACTTATGAACTAGTTGATTTTTTTCTGACCTATTATTTTCTCCCACCTGCCACATTTGCAGGCTGGCGCATTAAACATTGTTGTAGGCTCCCATATATGGGTGGAGGATAAAGATTTAGCTTGGATTGATGGCGAGGTCTTCCGAATTGAAGGTCGAAATGCCCATGTCCGTACTACCAAAGGAAAGACGGTATGTGTGGGCGTGTGGCTGATGTCAGTTATTACCTACCTGCTCCAGTAATGATTCTCTGTGTTGTCCAAATGCGCCCTTTTCTTGTTCATGATGGGCTACATTTATAGTTTTTTTACTTAAGGGACTCATCATATTTTTGGGTATTATAGGTTTTAGCCTTTTAGATATCCTTATACAATGCCCATGTATAGATATGTATCGTAACTATATAGCAGCTTCAATACATACCTAAAACACTTATGCATATCTATGATGCGCCCTTTATATCGCAGTTTGGTATTATGATTATATTGATATGCTTCTATTCCTGAAAACTTAAATTTATGGAGACCAGGTTACCGCAAGCATATCAGACATTCATCCAAAGGACACAGAAGTTCTATCTGATGGAATTGATGACATGACACGACTATCATACTTGCATGAGCCTGGTGTTTTAGACAATCTCGCCGTGCGTTATGCCAAAAATATAATTTATGTGAGTGTTTGCTATTCTCTTGTATAACCAGAGAAATGTTCAAAGCAAAAAAGGGGTTTACCTTTTCTAATGCATTATTTTTTTGAGTTCCAGACCTATACTGGTAATATTTTGATTGCAATAAATCCATTCCAAAGGCTGCCTAATATTTCTGATCCCCGTACTATGGAGAAGTACAAAGGTGCAAATTTTGGTGAGCTTGATCCTCATGTATTTGCAATTGCAGATGTTTCTTACAGGTGAATGCCTATAACAATATTGATGGATAGTTTCTTTAACATGAATATTGCATGGGCAGTACCAATATTAATGGTACCCCTTGTGACATTGTTTTGAATAAGGAAACAGGCAGATGATAAATGAAGGAAAGAGCAACTCCATTTTGGTGAGTGGTGAAAGTGGTGCTGGTAAAACTGAAACCACAAAGTTGCTTATGACATATCTTGCATATTTGGGTGGACGATCCAAAACAGGAGCGAGGACAGTTGAACAACAAGTTCTAGAAGTAAGTTAGGAATCATAATATTTCTTACAGTTCTCTCCTGTTGTTTGTGGTAATATTCTGTTTGCTCAAAATGCAGTGAAGGTGGTAAAGTTATATGCTGTACGTAGTACTTTCACCTGCAACTAATCTCTTGTATCTAATTTTGCCTCATTGCAGTCTAATCCAGTCCTTGAAGCATTCGGCAATGCAAAAACTGTTCGGAACAACAACTCAAGGTATTCTCTATACACTGACAGTTAGATTCTCGGGAGATGATTCCTTAAAAAGCTATCCAGTTAGCATATTTAAGTCTATAAGCAAGGAATGAAGCTAATTCTTCCTTATCTCCCCCTCAATATTTCTCATGGACATAATTGGGATGTAATCAATGTATCATTTTTGTCCCTTTTCACTCATACTATTTGCTTATTTATCTGTTTATATTTTGGACAACATGGTAAAGTCGATTTGGAAAATTTGTTGAAATCCAATTTGACAAGAGCGGGAAGATATCTGGTGCAGCCATTAGGACATATTTGCTTGAGAGATCTCGCGTTTGCCAAATCAATAGTCCAGAGAGAAACTATCATTGCTTTTACTTCCTATGTTCAGCACCATCAGAGGTATTTTTCCTAACTCAATGTGCTTGATCAGCTGAGTCTCCACATCATTTCTTGATAAACAAACCCTAATGACAGGACATTAAAAGGTATAAGCTGGGCGATCCTTCGTCATTTCACTATCTCAACCAATCCGCTTGCATTAAAGTTGACGGAATTAATGACGCTGAGGAGTATCTTGCAACAAGAAGTGCGATGGATACAGTTGGCATAACTGAGGAGGAACAGGTTTTTGCCCTTCAGTTTATGGACCTTTTTTGATAATTGATACTCTATGTGGATATCTATGTAACCTTTTAATGTAACATATAACGTAGGAGGCTACATTTCGGGTTGTTGCTGTTGTGCTGCACCTTGGGAACATCAATTTTGTCAAAGGGAGAGAAGCAGATTCATCTGTATTAAAGGATGAGAAATCTAGGTTCCATCTGAATGCAGCAGCAGAGCTCTTGATGTATGCTTACCCTGTTGGTCTATAATTATTATTCCTAATATTCTGTTTTAATGTTCATACTGTATACATTGTGGACTTCTTATTACAGGTGTGACCGCGAGAAGCTGGAGAATGCACTGATAAAGAGGAAAATAAATACACCAGAAGGAGTGATTACCACAACAGTTGATCCTAATTATGCTACTGTTAGTAGGGATGGCTTAGCAAAACAAATATACTGTCGACTATTTGACTGGTAATGAATATGGCACTGTATTTCATTCTCGAGATATCTATTGGTCTAAGTATATATGGTTGTACTTGTGCAGGCTTGTAAACAGGTTAAATGCATCCATAGGACAAGATGCAAGCTCAGAACATTTGATTGGGGTGCTTGACATATACGGTTTTGAAAGTTTTAAGACTAATAGGTAAAATTCTTAAAGTAATCCAATATCGATTGATGGCCGTCTATAGAAGTCTCATACTCTCATGTCTTTATAATTCTCTGATGGAGACAGCTTTGAACAATTATGCATCAATTTCACCAACGAAAAACTTCAACAGCATTTTAATCAGGTACATGTGGTGCTAGGTAGTCTATGATATCGGACTTATCTTTGCTTCTAGTGTTTGGTAAATTAGGTAGTGCTATATCTTTGCAGAATGTCTTCAAAATGGAGCAGGAAGAGTATAATAGAGAGCAGATCGACTGGAGTTACATAGAATTTGTTGACAACCAAGATGTGCTGGACTTGATTGAGAGGGTATGTGCACATATGGCATTTATATGTGTTGGAGCCTTGCAATAGTCGTCAGCAAGTAAAAATACTGGTTTTTAAGATCTATTTGTCGCGGTAGTCCGATTCTGGTTGACTTATAAATTGACTATTTGTTGTTTCTTGAATGTAATGCGGGTATAAATATATCTTTTTCTCACTGAGTGTCAGTTGAAGTACCAACTAGGTGTAGTATAATAAATTGTGCACCATTTCTCTTTGAACACTGCTGCTGTACTCTGATTTTGAGGCTTGGAGCTGCTGCCTGTTGGAGTATTTCGTAGTTGTTAACTTATTATGATAAGCTGATCATCATAAGCACCAGTAGTTTTGTGCATGATAAGTGGTTTAGGAATAGCCGTGGTGTTCAGAGTCAGTGGGTAACACATTTGTGTACGCTTGATAGTTGTGTCATCTTTTTTTCATTAACTCAATCATTTTTCGCTTTTTCAGAAACCTGGTGGGATTATTGCACTTCTTGACGAAGCTTGGTGAGTTTAATGTATTCTTCTATTGCACTACACGTAACAAGCATCTTGTAAATAGTTGATTTCTTTGTTATGATCAACATTACTTGTTTCTATATCTGATTTTTTTGTGTGAATGAATACCTGAATTGATGATTCTAACAATGGTTCTTTTGTTTCTTCATCCTGTATGCATCAGTATGTTCCCGAAATGCACGCATGAATCATTTTGTCAGAAGCTGTATGAGAAGTTCAAGAACAACAAAAGGTTTAGCAAACCGAAGCTTTCCCGTACTGCATTTACAATCCAACATTATGCGGGAGAAGTAAGCATTTGTTGGAACACATCGTCCTTTGCTTTGTATTAAATTGAATAAACTCCTTCCGTTCCAATCTTCTGATTTTGTTTACAGGTAACGTATCAGTCTGATCATTTCCTGGACAAAAACAGAGATTATGTGGTGGTAGAACATGAAGAATTGCTTAATGCTTCCAAGTGTTCCTTTGTGTCAAGGTTATTCCCATCAGTACCAGAGGAGAACACGAAATCGTCAAAGTCATCAATCGCTAATCGCTTTAAGGTATGATTCTGCTAGCTATTTCATGTGTATATGTTTCCTCATTGTTCTTAGACACCAAGTTTAGGTAAAGTCCTATTTTAGTCCGTGAGGTTTTGTGCATGTAACCTTTTGATAGTTTCTTACAATTCCTATGCAGAATGTATAACTGCGGTATACCATCGCAAATTCGTTGCTAGGGAAATCGTGTAACTACCTTGGTTTGCGCATCAAATCAGCATGCAAAAATTTAAAAGGTGGCTGTACTCAGTTTAGTCTACTTCCCTACTGTCCCCATAAAAAATTAAGACAAATGGTTGTTCTATGACTTGATTATGAATTTAGCTGCGTGTAGAAAGAATATTTATGTCATCTGAGCTTTTGCCAAAAAAAATCTCCCTCTTTGCCAAAATGTAGTCCATCTTAGTTCTTTCAAAAGTCAAACGATGTAAAGTTTGACCAAATATGTAGGAAAATATATCATCTACAACATCAACAACAGCAACAACCAAGCCTCCCAAGCAAGTTGGGGTAGGCTAGATATGAAACCCAAACAGAAACTAGTGAAAAGTGCAAATCAAGCAGCAACTAGAGAGAAGTGTAGGACAAGCGGAAACTAGTGTAACCTTTGAGGTCCTTAGTTTAGTCAAGTAGGCGTCCATCGCGAAGGATTCAATCCAGCCACAGGTTCCCCTACGGCTACCTTGTTATGACTTCACCCCAGTCGAAGACCCTACCGTGGTATTGCCAATAAGACCACCAAAGGCCTTTGTGGCACTAGTGGTACACAGAAGTCATGGGTGATCATTGGTCTGATGCTTCGGGCGAAACCAATTCCCAGGGTGTGACGGGCGGTGTGTACAGGTCCCGGGTACATATTCACCGTGGCATGCTTATCCGCGATTACTAGCGATTTCAATTTCATGTTCCCAAGTTGCAGAGAACAATCCGAACTGAGGCAACCTTTCTGGGTCCGCTCCGCCTTATGTATTTGACGTTGTAGATGCTATATTTTTCTACACACTTGGTCAAATTTTACACATTTGACTTTTGAAAAACTAATATGCACTACATTTTGGCAAGGAGGGAGTAAATAGCAAATATGTTGAATATAACGAGCAAACACATATGCATGTCTCCAAAAAAGGATGAAGTAAGTATGTTTTAGAAAGTGAATGAGTATTACTTGATAGATCTAATGAAGTGATCATGACCATTGAACTTTGGTATGATTGCAATGTCTGATTATTCCATGTAATTCTTAGGGGCAACTCCATGAACTAATGGAGACTTTGAGTTCTACAGAACCTCACTACATTCGATGTGTTAAGCCCAATAATCTTCTTAAACCTGCTACTTTTGAGAACTTCAACGTTCTGCAGCAACTTCGATGTTCGGTAAGGAACACTATTCATCACAAAGTTTCACATAAGCACGGTACCACTGTATATCCCTAATAATTCTTCACCCTTTCAGGGTGTTCTTGAAGCTATCAGAATCAGTTGTGCTGGATACCCTACACGAAAATTATTTCATGATTTTCTTCACCGGTTTGACATCCTTGTGCCAGAACTTTTGAAAGGAAGGTGTGTAAGGTCTTTGATATTGATATAAAAAAGATCC
The DNA here is from genome assembly GCA_030063025.1 of Avena longiglumis. Classification (NCBI taxonomy): domain Eukaryota; kingdom Viridiplantae; phylum Streptophyta; class Magnoliopsida; order Poales; family Poaceae; genus Avena; species Avena longiglumis. The sequence continues at coordinate 577,948,910 of CP125974.1, read as the reverse complement.
CCAATGCCTCTAATTCTATCACCTATGACCTGCATTTATAACTGTTCTCATGATATCTGATAGAAACGATGAAAAAGTAACCTGCCAAAAGATTTTGGACAAAGTTGGACTCCAGGGTTATCAGGTGAAGCATGCTCTTACCAGAATGGATCCTTCTTTATGTATGCGGTGCATCACATATTTCTTTATTCTGCATCTTGCAAAAAAGGCAGGGAACTAAAAATGAGATGCTTGTTCTTATTGAGTTGTTACCATGTGTGACTGAAGTGACAAATCATGGGGGGATGTCGGTGAAAACAATCGTCATGTTTCAAAAACTTAGCCTTTTTTAGTATGAGATCATAACTCAGCTTTCTGAAAAAATTTCATGTAGATTGAGACCATTTGGCACTCAAACATGAGAATCACTTGATTTGTTTTCAGATTTTCACTAGATATTTTCATGGTAAACAATGTAAGGCGAGAATAAACATACACAGCATAAATGTATTTTGTTCACATATTTTGGCTCATGATCTTTTTCATGAGATTGCATGGAAGGAACGTATGCATGCATCATACTGAGAGGACATTTAATTCACTGTTCAGTCATGATCTTTGTCAAAATTCTAAATAATTTCTGTTTGGCAGATAGGAAGAACTAAGGTTTTCTTGAGAGCTGGCCAGATGGCTGAACTGGATGCTAGAAGAACTGAAGTGCGGAGCAAAGCAGCTAGAGCTATTCAGAGTAGATTTCACACTCATGTAGCTCGTCAGAGATTCCTTACAGTGCGCAACAAATCTGTAGATATGCAATCAATTGTTAGAGGTAAGGTTGCACTATATGATCTCTAGTGGGAGACGGTGCGCACTGGTGGATGTGTGGAGCACATACTTACAAAGAATTCCCTTCTCATTTGCAGCATTATTGGCTTTTAAGCAACGTGTATTCCTGAGAAAGCAAGCCGCGGCATTGAAGATGCAGAAAAGTGTTCGCTGGTACTTTGCTTGGAAAGCTTATTCTGAACTGCGATGGTCAGCCATTACATTGCAGGCAGGATTGAGGGCTTTTGGTGCTTATAAGGAATATGTTTTCAAAAAACAAGAGAAAGCTTCTATCAATATCCAGGTAGACTATTGATTCACTCTCTTTCTTTTTTATTTAAGGGAAATGTTTGTAACATATCAATTAAGCCATTTTACACATCTAGCTTATGATGCATGATTTAATAATCAGTCCTTAGTAAGGAAAAAGTTAACAATCGGTCTCCTGACATTTTATAAGCCTTTTCTGTTTATCTTTTGGTTGTACCATCAATCTGTAATCTGATAATTTTCCACAGGCTCGGTGGCGTTGTTACAGAGATAATTCAAATTATCTTAAATTGAAGAGATCGGTATTGATTTATCAGTGTGCATGGCGAAGACGTGTCGCTAGAGCAGAACTCAGAAAGCTCAAAATGGTACTTAAGCAGCCAAGCCCATTTTTTCTAATTTCTGTTAATTATTTTACTTGTGTGGCCTTCTATTTTTTTTGCATAATTATCGTAGGCTGCAAGAGATACAGAAGCTCTGAAGGTGGAGAAGGAGAAACTTGAGGAACACGTGGAAGAGCTAACAAGCCGTTTAAGTTTGGAAAAGAAACTACGAGTAAATACTGTTCCTTTAATTTAAGCCGTATTTAGATAAGAAAATATGATGCCTACTTGCTGAATTATCTGGTCACGCTTTATTGACACACATACGTCTATTTTCAGACGGATTTAGAGAAGAACAAAGCAGGAGAAATTTCCAAATTACAGGCTGCCCTTCGTGAGATGGAGCACCGAGTAGAAGAAGCCACAGCAATGCAGGAAAGTGAATCAGCCAAAAAGGCTGTTGAAGAAGCTCTAGCTCAAGAAAGAGAAAAAATCAGTATATTTACTAAGGAAGTTGAAGAGATGAAGGTACTTCTCCCCATGCTCAACTTATGTATCACCAGAAGTTCAAAACAGTACAAAATTGGATTGGTCTAAGGATTTCATCATTCATTGTTCAATTAAATAAATATGTATGGCTGTAATTTTTTTTTAACAAAGTATGACTATAAAGTATTCCCCTGTTTCTTTTTTTTTGTGGGGAAGTAGTTCTTTGTTTCAACAGAGGCACTGTTACAATTAACTTCAGTTATGTCATGATATTTGATTGGACGATGGTTGTGCCTTTGACAGGGACTACTATCAAGAGAACGAGAAGAAAACATTGCAACAAAGAGTGAGCTTGCCATTGCTCAGGAAAGATGTGAAGGCCTGAATATGAAAATCGAGGTTGCAGATGAAAACATCAAACAGCTTACAGATACTGGGAAAAGGTTAATTGCTGGTTGACTTGATCTTAGTAGACAAATTCAATCTGGTTTATTCTAAAATCAACCCTCCTCCCCGATGCTTTATCCAGCTGTAAGTTATCCACAAATATGAGCCATGTGCATATGCTTGATGGCATTTGTCACCTTTTGTAAGTGTACAAAATTATTTCTCGTACCACAGGAAGTGACTAAAAGTCTAACCAACTGTCTGGGATAAGAGCTTACTCCCTTTCTGTTGGATACAGATATGAAGAGAATATGACAGAACTGGAGTCTTCACTGATGCTGGAGAAGCAACACAACGAAGCAACCAGAAGGGAACTTGGTGAGGCACATCAGAGAATTGAAGAACTACTGGGACAAGTTGTAGATGCTGATGGAAAATCTGCAGTGCTTCAAACTACTGTGCAAAGGTCATTTTCGTTTTGCAAGACATTTGATTGCACCCAATAGCTGGCATTGGTTTTAATGCTTCTAGTCATCCAAGTTTTCACTTGGTATTTTAGACTATCATAATCTTAGGGATGCGAATGCTGATTGTTCTTGACAACTGGCAATTTGGCAGACTTGAAGAAACTGCAAGAACATTGGAGACTTCATTGCTAGCGGAAAAACAACACAGTACTGGAATCATGTCACAATTAGCTGAAACAAAGGAGGAAATTGAAGAACTACAAAAGAAGTTTACAGATGCCAGTAGGACAAATGATGTGCTTCAAGATTCTTTGAAGAGGTTTAGTTCTCATGCCACATTAATTACTCAATGTAATCATACTTCTACTACTGACACGAGCATCAGTTGATGTTCCAGTTAACAATATATACCCACATTAATTACCCAAATTCTTCATATTTGTATGTTCTTTTTGGAGAACAACATTATGTTCTTAGTTTTATTCCAATTTATAATCTATTCTTATTTGTGTAAACTACAAATGACTTTCATCTGCAATACCTCTTTGGGAATAAAGGCTTAAAACTAAGACATGGTTTTAAAGATGCAAAAGAACAGTCATGGTGCTAAATCCTCAGTTTGTAATATATAGAGGACAAAGAATTTAGGACATCCTAGGGAATTGGTCATGGTTTGGGATAGGGTGCTATATATGTCCATGCAACTTTCTCTTGTCAGCTCTTTAGCAATGTGGCATCACTATTGTTTATACCTTTTGCCCTCAGTATTACGAGCTAACCAGTGTTAACATTTTCTTCACTGGATATAGATCTGAAGAAAATGCAACCACAAGGGATGCCTTGTACGTAGCAGAAAAGCAAGAGCATGATCAAACCAAACAGGCACTTTCTAACTATCAGGAGAAAAATTGGGAATTGCTTAAGAAAGTTGATGAATCTGAGAGAAGTATAACTACGCTGCAGGAGAATGTTCAGAGGTTCTGGTCTCACTTCCATCATTGTTAGCTTAACATCATTAGCTTTCTGAAATATGTAGAGGACAAAGAATGGTTTTAAAGATGCAAAAGAACAGTCATGGTGCTAAATCCTCAGTTTGTAATATATAGAGGACAAAGAATTTAGGACATCCTAGGGAATTGGTCATGGTTTGGGATAGGGTGCTATATATGTCCATGCAACTTTCTCTTGTCAGCTCTTTAGCAATGTGGCATCACTATTGTTTATACCTTTTGCCCTCAGTATTACGAGCTAACCAGTGTTAACATTTTCTTCACTGGATATAGATCTGAAGAAAATGCAACCACAAGGGATGCCTTGTACGTAGCAGAAAAGCAAGAGCATGATCAAACCAAACAGGCACTTTCTAACTATCAGGAGAAAAATTGGGAATTGCTTAAGAAAGTTGATGAATCTGAGAGAAGTATAACTAAGCTGCAGGAGAATGTTCAGAGGTTCTGGTCTCACTTCCATCATTGTTAGCTTAACATCATTAGCTTTCTGAAAACTCTAGAGCCACTAGTCTCTTCAAAGTTATGAGCTAACACACACATTTCCTTCAATGAATTTAGACTTGAGAAACATGCAACATCAAGGGAGTCATTGCTACTGAAGAGCAAGCAAAATCAGGATTGCACCACAAAAGCACTAGCTGAAGCTGAAAAGAGAAACGTAGAGTTAATGAAAAGCTCTGAGGATTCAGATAAGAAAATCAGTCTGCTTGAGGATTCAGTAAACAGGTTTTATTCCATTGCTTTACATATATTTTACAATCTTTAAACAGCTTGACAACTAGGGTGTGTTTGGATTGTGGCCAAAGTGTACCTTACCAATATTTTGGTCATGACCAAAAGGTTGGCTCTTGTTTGGATTGTTGCCAACTTTTTGGCATGCCAATGCTCCACTACCAACTCTAGTTCAATTTTTTAGCCAATGTTGACCAACTTATGGGCAAGCAAAGGCTCAACAAAATTTTGGCTAGCCAAATATTTGGTGAGGCAATCTTGGGCACAAACCAAACACACCCCTAGTATTTCTTGGCCAACTATAGTCTTCTGCTCTTTCTCCGATTGCCTCTTATCACATGTCGCATGCCATATTAAGTGGCCCTCACGATAATGTTTCTTTTTCTTGTGTATAGGCTAGAAGAATGTACTGCAGCGAAAGACTCTCAGTTGGCAATAGAAATACAAGAAAATAATGCTACCAAGGAAGAACTAGCCAGTGCCCAGGAAAAGATGAAGGAATTAGTAAATGAGTTGCAACATTGTCAAGAAACCAGAAACCAACTCGAAGATATCATTAAAGGGTCTGGCACTTTCTTCAGTGGATAAAATGTCCCATATTTTCTCAACTTTTTATTTGAATGTTATAGTGAGTTCTCATTTTAACGATCTCAGACTTGAACAAGATGCTACTACCAGAGATGCTTTATTGGTATCAGAAAAACAAACACATGAGGCGACCAAGAAAACGCTGACTGAAACTCTGGGGAGAAATGAAGAGTTAATCAAGAAAATTCAGGATTCTGATAAGCATAATCTTCAGCTTCAGCTAACTGTTGAGAGGTTGATAATCATTCTTGGCAGTATGTTCTTATTTAAGAAACTTTCTGAGATCCTATCAAGTAAATCATTCATGTGCTCTATGCCTCTTAATCAACTTCCTCTCATGATTACAGGCTTCAAGAAAATGCATCTGCAAAGGAGGCTTTATTGTTGAGAGAACAAGAGCAAAGCAATGCAGCCGTGAAGGCACAAGAAGAAAGTCAAGAAAGAAATTCTCAATTACTAAAGAAATTCGAGGATGTTGACAAGAAAATTGATCTTCTTCAAGGCACCATACAAAGGTACTCTATGCACCGATCTGTTCAATCTGTGTTTGGATGTGTCGATGCTCAATACATCTTCACATCTGTAGATGAAAATATTAATGATGACATTTCTTTGTTGAATCTTTTTTAATGTATTTCTTTGTTGATTTCATTCAGGCTCGGTGATCATACAGAGAAAGACACTTTGCTGCTATCTGAGAGACGAGAGAAGGATGAATTGAAGAAAGCACTCACTGAAACTGAACAAAAAAATGAAGATTTAATGATAAAAATTGGTGAAACCAGCAAAAAAATTGAACATCTGCAAAACACCATACATATGTATGTACCTTTGATAAATTTCTGTGATACAAGTTCATTATCCTTGTTTTTCCGTTTCAGATTGATTTCTTTTCATTTCTTGAAGAAAACCTAAATGCGGTGTTCTGCAATACATTGTGACCTTATGTGGAATTTTATGGAACTGGTTCTTAATTGTTTAGTCTTGCAACAGTTTGCAGTATAACATTAGATTTTGTGAAATTAACAGTATTGGTTGTCAAACCCATGCAGTTAACAGTTGTCTCTGCCAAAAAACAGGCTTGAACAAGAAATAGCAGCAAAAGATTCTTCTTTGGAAGCTGAAAAACAAGATAATGATGCAATTAGGAAATCTCTTGTTGAAGCTCAGGAGAGAAATGATGAGCTATTTAAGAAAGTTAGAGACAGTGAATACAAGGCCCACCAACTTCAAGATACTGTGCAAAAGTTGGTATTTTAACTTCCTATCTGGTTTTGTGCAGTTTTCTGCACTAAGTACCATCATTATCAATCATCGTCTTGTCCTTTTGGAGACTAACGTCTTAACCAATTAGGCTTCAAGTAGATGCCATATCAAGACTGTCGTCCTTTGTATTGGAGAAACAAGAAAGTGACGCTGTGAAGAAAGAGCTCACCGAGGCTCGTGGAAGAAATGAAGATCTAATAAGGAGAAATGAAGACCTTCTCGATAGAAATGATGACCTTATCACGAAAATCGAAGATTCCGGCAGAACTATTGCTCAGCTTCAGGAGACCGTACAAAGGTATTCATTTAGAATAACTTCTCCAACTTTGGTAATTCATCTGTCCAAATCATGCCATTTATTGTGATTAACTTATGATGGCACAATTGTACCTCAACACAGGCTAGAAGGAAAAACAGCTAACTTAGAGGCTGAAAGTCATGCTCTTCGCCAGCAATCAATTTCGACGACTCCATCTACCGCCAAATCTCAAGCTGCATACTCAAATGCGACTCCATCTACTGCCAAATCGCAAGCTGCATACGCAAATGCGACTCCATCTACCGCCAAATCTCAAGCTGCATACTCAAAAATCAGTATGATCCATGTAATGTGTCTTCAATAGAGCTTACATTTGCATGACTGTTGAATGTTCTCATCTGAATATTTAGATGCATTTCAACAGAGAAATCCAGAAAATGGTCATATTTTAAATGGCACCATACCATATGCTGAAACCAGGTCGTCATTTGGTCCAGCAGAAACAAGACCCTATATGGTAGTTTAACCAAGCATATGTCTGCATATCAATTCTCAATTTCTTATATAGTTTGATTGAGCTGTCATGACTTTGACTAAAACAATATGGCAGGGCTCTGCCCCTGATTTGACTAGCTACAGGGACTATGATAATGGGGAGAAAATGCAAAGGGTATTTAGTGAATCATATCAGGTAGGCTAGTTGATACTTGCTTAATTTACCTACAACCCCCTCCATACTTGCTGAAATATTCTTTGACCCTTCTCACATCAGCAGCCCCAGGATGATCAAAAGTTATTACTCAAGTACATTACCCAACATCTTGGGTTCTCCGGGAGCAAACCTGTTGCTGCTCTTCTTATATACCAGTATCTTCTTCATTCAAGATCGTTTGAAGTTGCAAAGACAGGTGTCTTTGACAGTATCCTACAAGCTATAAACTCAGCAACAGAGGTTTGTAGCACTCTGTTTTTTGTTTTGTTTTAAGTTATAGTGTAGTGGTACTTGAGAAGCATCTATCCTGAACCTTGTAACAGAATACATAACAGCTTTATGCAGCCAATTTTTCCAGTACCTGAAATCCAGAATCACTGCAGTGTTCTTATATTAACTCACATTCCTCTTTACTTCAAGGTTCAACATGATACAAGAAGCTTGGCCTATTGGTTATCCAACTTGTCAACCTTATCAGTTCTCCTGCAGCGCTGTTTCAGAACTAGTAGGGCAGCAACCTCAACTCCATACAGACGAAAAGTTTCGTACGACAGGATTTTTCAAGCTAGTCAAGCATCAAGTGGGCTTGCTTATTTCAGTGGTCAATCGTTGGATGAACCTAGTGGAGCACACCAAATTGATGCAAAATATCCGGCTTTGCTCTTCAAGCAGCAGCTTGTGGATCTGATTGAAAAGGTGTATGGCTTGATAAGTGACAAATTGAAGAAGGAACTAAATCCATTACTTGAGCTGTGCATTCAGGTAATGCCTCTCTCGAGGAAAATTGCTCATCAGCTATGAAATTTTGTGTGTTGAGAGCCCAGTAAATGTTGTGATATTTAGGATCCAAGAACTTCCCAAGCAAAGGCCTCGATTACTAGTGGCTTGGGCCAACACAACCAACTCGCACATTGGCTGGGCATCGTGAAAATTCTCAACAACTACTTGTATCTGCTAGTAGCCAACCATGTAGGTGCTAAATGAATACAAACATCACTGCAGTTCCATTTGCAAAGTTCTGAATTATGAGTGCAAGTCCAATCTGTAAATTTGCAGGTCCCAACTATTTTGGTCCACAAGTTGCTAACCCAAGTATTTTCTATGGTGAACGTTCAGTTATTTAACAGGTATAAGCATAATTTTGCCCTCCACTAGCATTTTCTTTAAACTTCAAAGTATAAGCTGTTCTAATTTGCTTTTGTTTTCTACTTTGAAAATAGACTCCTTTTGCGTCGTGAGTGTTGTTCATTTAGCAACGGGGAACATATTAGAGCTGGATTAGCTCAACTAAAACATTGGTGCAACGATGTTGCTCAAGAGGTTGCTCACTCTCCTTTTTTTATTATGGAGGCTATTTTCAGATGCTGTCAGCTTATGTTTTAGTACAGCTTGCAGATTCAGCCTGGGAAGCATTGAGGCATATAAGACAAGCTGCTGATTTCCTGGTGTGTTCGATTTTCTTTTTTCTCATATTATAAGAAAAAGCAACCTATGTGGCCCTTATACACAAACTGAATTGCAGGTAACTTAACTTTCTGATATATTTTCCTGCTCTTTTTGTTCATCAGATCGTTTCTCTGAAACCGATAAGGACATGGAGAGAGATACGCAATGATGTTTGTCCGGTAGGTGTTGTTTGCTTTGACCAAGTATCTTGTCATGCTATTCCTTAACTTTCTTTCTTCAATTGTTGTACCATCTGTCCAGGCTCTCAGCTTACAGCAGCTAGAGAGAATAGTTGGTATGTACTGGGACGACGTGAACGGTACAAACGTAATTTCGGCAGAGGTGTGTTGATAGGCTAAAACGGTGTAATCATACTGTTTACGCACTTACATAATTTGATTCTCTGCCCCATCTGAAAGTGTTAATTTCCAGTGTTATTTCCTTACAATTTGTAGTTCACATCAAGCATGAGAGCAACGATGCATGAAGAGTCAAATAATAGCCTCTCCAGCTTTTCAGTCCTGCTGGATGATGATTCCAGGTCTGTATCATGCCAGAAGAGAGAGCGCAGGTTCAATTGTTCGTGCCCCTTGGAAACAACCATTGCTCCTTTTCTCACCTCTATTGTTTTCATTTCTCTTTGCAGCATACCTTTTTCGCTTGATGACATTGCGAAGTCGATGCCGAACATTGAGGACACGGTGGAGGGCGACCTGCTGCCCTTTATTCATGAAAACCAAATCCTCTCATTTATATTGCAAAGGAGGGAATGAGTGGTCCTCTCTTCGAAGAGCCTCACCGGCCTCGGATAAACGAGGACTGCCTCTCTGTAGGGTGTACATATTCTCTGTATATATTCTCGTTGTAGTAGATAGGAAGCCATGAAATGTAAGAGAGGTTTCACCAAGAATATCTAGGCTTCTAAAGTTGTAGATTGATGGTTAAGCAGTTGTGCTTCTCTGCTTAGGGCATCTTTGACTACAACACCATTTTCTCCATTATCTGAGTGGCATAAGCTAATATAGAGAAATCTTTTAGATATCAATAGTTGGCATGCTATGCAACGACTTTAGTAGAAGTTAACAGAGGAGAAGAGATAGCAGTTTGTTAATCTTACTATCATCTGAGCTGCCTGGCTCTTTACAGGTTAAATTCTTTACATGACAGGCAGATCACTGGGCATGCCATGGCTGTGAGTGAAGCTGTATTTTTGACCGCATGGATGCAAAATGGGGATACAATTAATCATAACCCCCTAGATCGAAAATACATCTAGCATATACATGTACAATTCTTGAAACCCAACAAAAAAAAATTGTGGGTCAAGTCTAGACAAAATATCAGGGTCCAGGTGTATTCAAGCACTGTCAGGAATTGTTCTTGGCTTTCCTCCGTGGTTTCAAGTCAACCACAATTACACTGATGTTGTCCTGACTCCCTTTCTTCAGTGCAAGCCTCGTGAGGTAATCAGCAGCTGCTTGCGCGGCAGGATCGGTGTTTCCATCACCTCCATCTGACGATGATGTGGCAACGCTGTTATTTTTGTGCCACTGCTGGATTTGCCGGCGTGCGACCTTGCATGCCTCTTCATTCGACACAACGTCCCACAGCCCATCACTGGCCAGGATAAGGCAGTCATCATCTTTCGCCCGAGGAACAACTGTAACTTCTGGTTTTGCAATGACGTATGGCTTCAAATATCGGTCACCTGCAGCATCAGCAGTTTCCGGTTCTAGTTAGCAGAGGTTGCAACAAGATTGGACATATGTTATCCAATGCACAGAGAAATCAGCTGAACTATCATTCGTTCAACAAAATTTTGGTTGAAATTGGAGGAACAATGTTGTTCAAGTGTTTATTATACATCTGATTTTAATGGCACAAGAGATGTGAGCAGATACAACTAAGACCCAGCGTTAGCCATGGTCCAGGCTGCAAGTGCCACTTGCATTAACATGCTCAAGGTACCTCTGTTGCTTCGATAAAAGATGGCTTTTCTACGTTGGCAGGTGACTTCTTTTCTTAATCAATCACATCTGCATACTAGGCATCTTCTTTTCTTAACCACATCTTCATACTTGATTCTACCGCAGAGCTACATCTAACCTTACTTTGCAAGTTCAACAACAGGATTAGAGTGCAAAATCCAGGCAGTCGACAAGTAACATGATTGCATAAGAGTTAAGTCTAACGTGCTTTACATCTCAGACATAAAAATACACTGTCAAAACCGTCTGTTGATAGTTTCAAATGAACATTTCTTTTTTCAGATGAAAGAACTTGTAACCTAATGAAGAACAGAACATGGAAGTTTTTATATAGCGATCTATATGGCATAATGTAGATCAACATGAGACGGTGTGGCGTTTGATTTTGAGCAAACTACGACAGGACTTCAGCTTCGATAAATGGGGAATCTTAAAATGGTAGCATCTAAACGAGAACTAATCCCTAAAGCCACCAATGCGCCAAGCCGTTTGCCTCGAGCATACTAGACCAATTAATTTCGCATCGTCCTCTGATCTTGCTATGACCACAATTTCAAACTCCTTAGTACGACACGTGTCTTACATTCATTTTACAGTAGAAAGATAGCAAACATTTGGTGCAAAATGAATCTAGCTGCATACCGATTGATCGTGACATAGCAAGTATGCCAGACACGCGGTGACCGTTCCACTGGATGACCTTGCCTCCCGCAGCCTCAATCCTCGCGCGCTCATCCTTCCTGTCAGGCTGAAACAACAAGATACAGTAAGGTTAGATGAAACAAGTGAACTGTGGACTGCCATGATGCTCACAGAACCTTAACTACCTTCTGATCAATGGACAGAGCCACGGGCTCCTTCCCGCGCGACAGCACGATGCGCGAGTCCCCGCAGTTGGCCACTATTACATGGGAGGAGCAGACGACCACGACGACCGCCGTGGAGCCGACGTTCTCCGCGGCGATCGGTTCTAGCCGGGGCTCTCCGTCGACGAGCCTGCTGGAGAGGCCCGACACCTCGTCGTCCACTCTCTGGAAACACCTGGTGAAGAGGCCGTCCCAGTGCTCCTTCATGTCCACGTCGCTCATCTCGCCCAAATCGGTGGCGGGGCGCCTCAGCTCCTTGCTCAGCACGACGTGGAGCCTCTCCCGGAGGTAGTTGGAGACCTGAACGGGAAGGCACGGCGAATCGTCAGATCATGGGGGCTTCCTCAGGCGGAGGCGGTGGTTCCGTTGAGAGATCCCCGTGCGTACCTCGGCGCCGCCGTGTCCGTCGAAGACGGCGAATAGGTGCGAGGGAAGGCGTAGCGCGTCGGCGTCGAGGCCGAGGCCGTCGAGGTCGCGGCGCCTGGCGAGGAGGCGCACGGGCACGTCGGCGAAGCGCGGCACCGCGGCGCAGGCGTCCTCCATCTCCCCGCCGCGGCCGGGCGTGGCGACGCTGCCCCACACCGGCTCGCACTCCATGAGGTAGACGCTCCGCTTCCCGCCCGCCACGAGCGCCGCCCTCCCGTCGCCGAGATCCAGCCTCTCGATCCCGGCCCCGGCGCATTCCGCAGCGGGTTCCCCGCGCGGCGCCGGCTCGTCCTCGCCGCAGATCGCCGCCGCCGCCGCCATCTCGAGAGAGAGAGAGAGAAAAAAAAACACCTCCGCCCGCCGGCCCCGGAACGCCTCGTCAGCCCCAAGCAGATACAGCCGCACCGCAGCCAAAGCTAGGCAGCTAGCGAGTGAGACGCACACCCCACACGAGTGGCTGCAGCGGGAGAGGGAGGCGGCGTGTAGCTATAGTTCTAGGTAGGGGGAGGAGTGGTGGGTGGAGCGGAGGGAGGGGGAGGGTTGGGGGAAGAAGGAAAGGAAGGATGGTGGTGTGGTGCTTGCGCGCGCGTGCGTGTGCGCGGAGGGGAAAGGAAAGGAAAGGAAAGATGGAGGGAGAAGGGAGAGGAGAGGTGGGGCGAGGGGATTGGCGGGGGCGCGCCGTACCGGACAGGTCTTCCCGTCTCTGCTGCCGGAGGGGTCCGCGTGGCCACCCTCTCTGATTTAATTTCTCTCTCCTTCTTGTCGCCCCGGCCACGGTTTCTGCTACCGTCACGCCACCCGAGTACACTTGTCGAGCTGCTCTGCTCTCCGTGGCACCCTCCTGCTGATTTGTCAGTTGTGTGCTCGGAAAAAAAATGCTCCTGTCCTTTTCGAGTTACTAACAGATTATGCTTTTGCAGTAGGGAAATGCAGTTGGAGCAAGACCATCTCCATAAGAGTCCTAAGGGCATGTTTAATGCCTGCCGTTTAGATAGACGCTTAGGTTATTAAAAATAATACTAGAAAAAAGAAAAGGTAGGAAAGCCTCGTAACCTACAACGCGAGACGCTACTAGAGGACGGTAGATCCTTTTATTTCGCTGCTGATTGAAACAAACTTTTGCAGCGAAAAGAGCGGAGCGCCCGGCGGCTCCTTTTACGTCGACGCTAGCTAGTTTTCAGGAATCGGCTGGGATTTTTACATAACGGCCAGGAATCAGAGCCTAGCGTCTGGACTAAACGTCTGCATTAAACATGCCCTAAGGACATGTTTAATGGAGACGCTTAGAGTGGACGCTAGGCTAGATTCCTTGGTAGTTAGGCCTGAATCCTATCTGGTTCTGGGATAATTTCTCACGTCGACGTTTCATTAGGCGTCGAGCGCTATGCGTATATTTCTGCCGCCCGTTCCAGCTCGTTAGCTGTCCCTAGCGACTCAATCCAAGCGACGCGCATTGGGAGCCCAAACGCTTAGGTGATAATCCAGTTTTCTTGTATTTTTTTATTTTCATCTAAACGTCTAACGAAGCGTCTACCAGTGAAAATGCCCTAACAATGGCTCCCAAGATAGACGAGAAAATAAAAAAAAAATCTGAAATGGAGGCAAAAGTTCTCTCTCATCTCTTGAATTAAATAAGAACAAAATTGTATGATTAATTAACTAAAGAAAAAGCGAGAAGAAATTGGGAGTCATTATGCCTCTTATCTAGAGGGAACAACACTAGCACCGATAGAAGGGTCACGTTGGAGATGGAATGAAAGAAGGAATTCCTACATACTCAATCATTTTTTCTCCTCGATTTGAATCCATCGTCTTTTTTTCTAGTAATATATACAGGTGGAGGAGGAAAAGTTTCGATCTGTTTTTGAAATTCCTGGCTATTTGAAGGGGATTGGGAGATGTTTTAGTGATCAACCACAGTTTTGGACTGATATGACATTTTATTTTATTTTTGAGATTGGGAGTCTCTTTTCGATTTTAGTTGGCGTATGGAATGATGCCTACGACGAATGTTGCCGTGAAATTTCACCACGGATACAACGTGGACGGTCGTAAGCGAAAGAAACAAGCTCTTTTAAGTAAGCAAGCACTCGTCTGATTGGTACACGTCACGGCTAGAGTTTTCTTCTTAAAGGAAAAATGGCAATTGCAATGGCTGAGTTGGGAAAAAATGGCAAATTGATGATCAACCCGACATCGGCCTTGTGAAGAAACTGCTGGCACGTATAATGGCGGGCAGTGCTTACCCATGCTTGTACTAGTACCAATCTATCTCTAACATACGTAGTACATGAGTTCTCAATCATTCAAATACAATAATTAATCTCTACTATACAGAAGAGCTTTGGTTGCCCCGAGTCCCTGACGTCGCCTGGTCCTGGCGACACGGAGAATCCGCCATCGTCCAGCCTCCTCCTCTCTCACGCCTGCCGCCCGCCAGAGGTCCAGCCGCAAAGCCCGGTGTCGGCGGCGGCTCTACTGCGGCGGCTCATTACAGCGGTGGCGGCGCGTCTTTCCGGAGGCGGCGACAGTGCCGCGGTTCGCCGGCGCACACGGTCCGGCGGCGGGTTTCCTCCCGTGGCGGGCGCCTGCCGCGCGGGTGGCGGTATGGGCTCGTCCGGGCCTAGATGGGCTTGGGCGGGCAGATTGGGGCCAAGTAGGAAAGCGGTGGAGCTGGTGGCGGCTTGGGCATCGCGGCGGTCGGCGGCGGCCAGCGGCGGTGGGTTGATCCTCCGTCTAGCCCCGTTCTTGGTGATCGAGGTGGGACGGCGACAAGCACATCTGCCCGCCATCGGCATCTCCGCTCGCCTCATGGCGTTGGTTCCAAAAGACGGCTCCTTGCGCACGTGCTTGGGCGTTGGGGTCGACGGCGGGCCGGAGAAATCTCGCGTGATCTTGATGTGGCGGCCGCGTGGCGCCGTCACCTTCTTGAGGTCGTCATGGCGCTGCTTGTGCCCGCGTCGATCACGGGGAAACCTTGATTCGGTCTACGGATCGGGCGGCGATGCATCCGTGTCGTTCCCTTGTTGGAGTGCCGCTCGGTGATTTGATGAGTCCTTGGCGCTAGCTAGAGTCCGCCTTGGCCGCCAGAGCTTGGGCTTCCGGCCTTATGCACGCCGTTGTTGGTTCTCCTTGTCGACGCCTCCTCGGGCTCGGTCCGCCCGTTCGCCGCCAACTTGGGCGCTATGGGCGAACGGTGCGTTGGCTTGTGTCTTCCTTGAGTTGGATCGGTCTTGTGTGGTTCCTTCCTTCGGTTGTGACGCGGCCTAGAAGCTCGGTGTGTCATCCCCCTTGCCATGCTTGGTTGGAGGTGGCTCAAGGAGTCTTTGTCGTGTGGTTGGTGTAGTTGTGTTGTTTCCGTGTGGCGTTGTGTTTGTATCTTGTAGCCTTTTGGCTTGGTTCGGCCATCTTGGTCTCTTCTTCTATAAAACCGATACACCTCCCAGAGTGTATCCTTGAAAAAAAATACAATAATGGCTACAACTACTAAAAGCCTGCAATAATACAGTCAGCTCAGCTATACTACTACTGTACTGTATTAGATCTTCTTCCAAATCCTCTACGTAATAAACCCAAGATCCCAACGTGTCCTCCGATGTTGATGAGACGAGATTTTCCGGAGGATGGGCGACACGAAGGAGTAAACAAGGGTACCCCAAAATACTGCTAACAGACAAGAGAGAAAAATTTAACGAATTATTATTCAAAACGGCGTGCTGCCGGGAGGGGACCATGTGTATGTGTCGAGCGCTGCCGCGGTCCAGTCCGCGCCAACAGGTGTTCGTTGCGTTTTCCTCCCCAAAACCTTTCCCTTTCCCTTTCCGGTGGACCCCGCCTGGACACGTCGCCGCGTTCGCCTGTCTGAGCTCGTGGCCTTTCTCGGAAGCTGTGGGGCCCAGCCCGGACGCGCTCCGGCCAATGGGGTCGCGCCACTTGACGCGGCGAGAGGGATAGAGTCTGCGAGAAACCGTCTGCACGCGTACGGATGCTCTCTCTCGGTGGGTTGGGAGTGCCACGTGTCGCGCGCGCCGTGAAATGTTCCGAGGATAGCGTTTGCGTGTCCCAGATCGCACGTACAGTACAGCCCGTAGCTGGATTTTAGAGTGGGTTAATTAATCGACCGGACGGGTTTGTTTATACTACTAGGGGCAGAACGCGTCGTCGTGCTAACGGCGAGTGAGAAGGATCGCGACGGCGCTGCGCGTGTACTACTACGTCGCGGTCAGGCAGTCACAGGCAGGTAATTGCGACTGATGTGCTTTTTGTGTATGTACGTACGTGGGTGGACAGGCGTTCATCCAGCGGCGGTCGATCTAATCCGGTCGAGGATGAGGATTCATTTTCTTTCTCCGTTGGGTCCAAGCTGATTCGGTCGTGGAACTTCAGGCCCGATCGACCGGATCGGCGGACAGGCGTGGGCGCGGGCGCCTCGTGCACATGCGCGGCCTGGCGAGAGGGCTGCGCGTGCGTTGCACCGGCACGGCACGGCACCGCGCGCGCAGGCAGCGACGTGACGGGCGATTCCACGCACACGTACGGTTGGATCGGGGGACCGGGCGCCGCCGAGCGCTCGTGCGTATACCGGCCACTACCTCGACAGCGCGCGCGTGGGCGCGGGCGACCAGCGGCCGCGCGGGGGAGTAGCTAGATCCGTGCAGCTGGACAGTGTCTCGATGCAGTCCCCTCCGGGAACGGAAGGCAACACGTACGTACGTGGCAGCATTTTTGGACGTCTTGGCCAATTCGGAGGCTCTACTTATTGCTGGAGAGCTCACTTGCTGGATGGATGGTATCCCTCATGAATGCAACCGATCGAGCGACCTCGATCGGTCGCTCGCTAGCAGCTTGCTCGGGGTACGCCAACACGCTTGGTGAAATATTCCGGGTTTGCGTGTCCCAGATCGCACGTACATAGCCGGCGGTAGCCTCGCGGTAAGAGCATCTCCACTAGAGTACCCACGAGGCCGATTCGGACGTCGAAAATCGGTTCAGTCGCGTATCTAGGACATCTTTTTTGGCCGGATTTGAGCCAACTTTGGTCCGGACTACCCAGACCGAACCCAGGTTCCCCGGTACGTCCTGAAAACGTCGGACGCAGTGAATTGGCCGAGTGGACCAGCCTGTCGACGACAGAAGCCGAGTCGCCGCCATCCTTCCCGCCGTTTCCTTTTCCCGTCCTCGCCGCTACACCCCTCCCGCCCTCGCCATCGAACTCCGCCTATAAAAGGCGTACATCTCGCCGTCTCTCTTCACAGTCTCTCACACCACCCCAACTCCGGCGAACTTTGGACGTTCGCACCTTTCTTCCTCCTCAACTCCGCAGAGAAGCCATGGCCGAGGGCCGGCGCATGATGCCGCCGTGGGAAGCCCGACTTCTCCGGGAGGCGCGCTATACGGTGCCGCCAGACACTCGTCTCCCCTTAGGCTGGCAACTCAGCGCCGGCGGGATTACTGTTCTGCCGGTGCCAGCCGAAGGGGACCTCACCGGAGAGATTCAGGCGGCGATAGCCGCCATGCAAGACCCGGATCTCGCCGAGGATCCTGGCAACCTGGTCTTCTAGAGGCAGTTCTTCGCCGACAGGGCTTGGAGGAACTCGCCCGCATGACAGACCGTCAGGCTCGCCGCCGCCGCCACGTCAAAATGCGGCTTACCGCCGCCGCTGGTAGAGCGTTCCAGGACGGACTCTCGCCGGCGTTATGGAGCACATACAGTCCGGCAACCACCCCGCCTCGGCCTGTAGTTGCGGCGTCCGGCGTCGACCACGGCGGCGGCCTTTTCCTAGTTATTAAAAATTCAATGAACTATGTGCGCATTTGCCATACTTAATGAAATCCGTCTATATTCACCCATATTTCCCCGAGTTTAACTGAATTTAACCGAACTTGAAAACTCGGCCTGGGTACACGATTGGAAGACTGGACGTACCCAAACCGAAAACCCATTTCGTCCGGCCGAAAATTGGTCCGATTTTAGGCGTGGATACGCCTAACTAGTGGAGATGCTGCATAACCTAGGGAGTAGCGAGGAAGAGAAGAGACGTTACGTTGGTCGTGAGTGATGAGGATGACGCGTACAAGGCAGGATCTCGCGATGGCACCAGCACACGGAAAGGATCTATAGGCCTATAGCTGCGTGATGTATTTTTCTCACAGGTAGGGTGGTGAAAGTGTGCTTTATTTTGTTTAGGTACGTACTAGGTGGGTGGATGGGCGCGCGTCTGTCCAGCCTTCCATGGATTTGATCCGATCCGGCCCAGGATTCGGGATTACTCCTTTTCCTCCCTGTTCGCCGTCCGTAGCCGTAGAGCTTCAGGACCCGACCGGATCGGCGGGCAGGCGCCCGTGGGCGCGCGCACATGCATGCGCGGCGTGGGGGCGTGCACTGCATCGGTACCGGCAGGCACGGGCAGGGACGTGACTGCGGGCGCTAGCTTCCACTCGAGGCCGGCGCGTGGCGAGCACAGGGTACTCCCTCCTTCACTGCGTTTCCAACTTTTGTGAAATCCAATTCTCTCAAAATTCGATCGTGTTGATATAAAAAAACACACCAGCTAGCCTTTATGACATCAAATTAGTATTACTAGATTTATAAAATATGTTTTTATCATATAGCTAGTATTTAGTTTCATATAGGTGTTGTTATATTTTTTTCCTGTAAACCCGCTTAAAGTTTAACATAGGCGCTGGTGGGACGCTAGCTTAACAACCGCTGCATGGTCGATATTAAATTTCACTAAGTATAGTTAAATGGTGTTGTTTGACTGCCACCCCACCCACCACCCCCAGTTGCCACATATACTCACATTGCTTCCTTCGTCCCTGGCTGGTGCAATAGATATTGTCTTGATATGAATATAGTTTGTTTATGAAAAATGATGGTGTAGACTCGTCGTGTTGGCGTTTGTATTTTTAATATGCATTAACAGGGTCCATTATTATCCTAAAGAATTAGTTCCGAGAGAGAACCCCATTATGATGGAAAAAACGCAGGGCCCACTATTATTCCAACACGCTAATCATGAGCCAGCTATGCATTGTGGATGCTACGCACTACGCAGCCTTGCTCCATAACGGATTGCGATAATAGGAATATCTATCTGTGATGAATGGATTGTGATCATTTGTCTTCCCAAACAGATGACGTGTGATTTCTTACGTGGGCAGGAAGAGATCACCTGATCAGGATCTCGGTCATGGACCGATCGATAAAATGACAGCCTCGATTATTGTCTATGGCCGGCCTTTTTTTTAAGTGGAAGCAACCCACGAAGGAAGAACTGCCGTTAAAGTAGAAGCCTAGCAGGGATATTCTCGGGCGCGCTCGTCGTTTTCGTTTCTCCGGTGGATAGCTACGTGTTATCCTCCAAGCGGAGCGCTCCCGTTGGTCCACCTCTCCAACCGGGTGATCGAGCTTTAATTTCATGCGCGTGTGAACACTGCTGGCCAGGCGAGCATCTTCCTATGCATGAATCATGAGTTCATGATGATGCGGGTAGGATCACGTAGAGGTAGGATAGGGTAAAATCTGTTAGAAATAATGGGCTAGTCCATTTAGCCCCATGTATATTTTAAATTTTCCTAAATCTCAAAGCCTAGGTTTGTGGCAGTCTATATATGTTTAGGCCTATGTTTGTGGCAGCTTATATGGGAGTGGAGTGGAAGCTAAAGTTTAGTCTTACATGGAAAGTTGAAAATGAGTTGTATCACCTTATAAGGTGGAGTGTTGCACCACTTTGTAAGTGAGTGGAAATAAGATAGATACACTCGTGGGTTGCGGGAATTTCGCCGAGCCAAGCTTTATTTTGCTGCTCAAAAAAATTGTGAGGTTTTGACAGACGTATCAAACAGTTAACTTATTCGGATCGCTCCAGGACCATGGGCTACTGTAACCGACCCGAAGGTACGCAACGTGAACTCGGCCGACGTTCGCCTCCGTTAGGGTGCCGCCACAACACACTGAAAACCAATCTAGGGTTTTGACAGACGTATCAGTCCTGCGCGGCTACCGCCACAACACACTGAAAACCAATTTAGGGTTTTGACATCCTCTCTACTTGCGTCGTCACTATAGTCTACCTCTATCCCGCTTGCCGGCGTGCACCGGCGGTCGGGAGAGCAGGTCTCCGGAACCACTCGTCTTTGTGATCCTATACGGGAGAGGGCGTATAAGGTTTTAGGGAAGCGCTCTGCGCGACTGCTCAAGTTCGTCATCACAACGCGTCTTCCCGGTCGTCAAGCCGGACCTACTGCACGCCGACTTCTTCGACAGGCTACTGCACCAACGGTGACTTTATCGGCAACCGATCAGTACGTATACCGTCATCAGATCTGTTCCTTTACTATGGCTGTTAGTGCGTATACTCTACTACTGTTCATGTTGATCAATATATCTAGTATGTTAGAGGTTTATGTGATTGTTGTTGTTGCTGTTAAGTTTATATTCTGAAATTAAACATGAAAATTATGTCTAATAATCCAATAATATCTTAGTCTAGCTACCGTGATGCTCGAGTGGTTGCATGATAGCAAAGCTTCCATGCGTTGCTTTGCGCAATTGAATGTCTAGCACGCATGAGGATCGAGGATAGGCATGTTTACGCAGAATGGGGAAGAGAAATCAATAATGAAGGATATATTATCTCTAATAATCCAACAATATCTTAGTCTAGCTACGTGCTGCTCGAGTGGTTGCATGATCAGCAAAGGTTCCATGTGTTGCTTTGCGCAATTGAATGTCTAGCACACATGAGGATCAAGGATATAGGCATGCTTACGCAGAATGGGAAAGGGAAATCAATAATGAAGGATATATATAGGAACCAACTGTTATAAAAATATTGTATCATCCGTGATCTTCACAAAAAACACAAATGTCAAGATCAAAACTGAGTTTTTTCTTTACTTCCTAGAAACACAAATTTGTGATTTATTTGTATCCATACAAAGTATTTTAGGGAAACTTTTCAAACATATAGATCACATTATCGTGTATCCATGTACAAACCACTACTAGATTTTTTCGACACATCAAAATATTTTTTTTCTTTTTAAAAATACAGGGCTCAATGGAGCACGAGTGCCAAAAGGATGCGTTCACAACAGCGTCCTACGTCTCCGTCTATGTCCATTCCTGCCCTCACAAAAATCTATGTATATTCCTCGGTAGTGCTCCTACAGTAGATCGGGGAGATGGGAGTAGAGTTCGGCCGGCCAAACAGGACGACTGTCCCATGACATAATTCAGAGTGCCGAAATAATATTCTACTATAATCAATACACTAGTGTCTAATATATGCGTCTAAGAACGTATTAGTTAGTTTGTATAGAAAGTCCACGCCGGAAATTGTGTATCAGGTAGGAACAAACCAACCTGATTGATGCCTGCGAGTTTAGTTTGGGGTTAGTCTCTCTCACATGGATGCCCTACTGGTTGTATAAAAGTTATGATAACTAAGTTTTTTTTGTTTTGATATTGTTCATGAATTTTTGTTTGAGAAATTCAAATGAAAATTTATGTACAACAGAGAATACCACACGCTTGTTTATGAGCCCAACAATATCTATCCTATACGAATATTGTAGAATCTATAGTATTGTTTGGATCGTTGGTGATTAGTATAAGTATGGATATTTTAATATAAATTATATAAAATGCATGTGCTACCAGATTGTTATCGATCACATTGTAGCTTGTAAGGCACATTTGGCCAACAAATTTTTTTAGAGAGTCAACCCAACAGTTCAATTTGTACTCGAGAATTTCAGTAAATTTGTTTAAATAATGAAACACGGGAAGGTGCTACTAAGATATTTATTAGACAGTATGTCTACCAAAATATTTATGACATTTAAATATTAATCCAGTAGCAATAAAAGGAGGTGTACAATTTTATCAATTTTTAACAATGTCTATAGATAGAAAACTACCACATTTTTTGTTACAAACTATATCTAAACTATAACAAGGTAAAGCGTATTTTTGAATGATGTTACACTACAAAGAAATGCTACATATTTAATATTAGTTATATTTTAGATTTCGTGGACAGTGCTATAACTAATTAATTGGAAATATAAACTCATTAAGTTTATACTGTAATAAAAATAAGTTAAAATATAAAAAATTAGTATAAATTTTACTTCTGTAACTCGGCCAGGTTAAAAATTTATTTGGACCATACTTTGATAGGAACGCAATGGGCCGCGTTGGTAGATCAACTGAGCTTCTTTCCAGTGGACGTGCTCTTCTTAAAGCAACTGGCTAATCTATGAGTTTAGTAGCATGTGCTTCAGTGAGATGCTGCGGATCCAGATTACCTTATTTAGAAAATAAATAACTTAATCTATCTAATTTGTTAATTCTTGTTTAACCCTACATGTCACTATTCTTATCTTCATCATATACATGCAAATGTATTATTGCGGTTAGACCTGAACCTTTTCATGCGGAGAATTTGGTGAAAGTTAGAAATTACACTGTCGCCCTCTTTCACAATTTTTTTTACAGTTAACACCCTAATTTTAAAAATCAATAGCAACCGAGTCCTGTCGCCACCGTCGTCTCGTCGGAGCTCAGGCGTGGTGGTCGTGGCCACAAGCTACCACTGCATGGAGGTGCGGTAGGCCGTGGCCGCGCCGGTGAACGCCGCCACTGCCATCGCTTCGCCAGAGCCACCGACGATCGTGTATCAGGTAGCAAAAACCCAACCTGATGATGGTGGCGAGATCAACCGAGCTCCTTAATCGAGGGCATGCTCACCTCTGTGAAGCCAATAGATCTAACACGTTCTAGTATGCATTTATTTTCGTAAGATGACACGGAGGATGGAATATTTTTACAACCGATATTATTTTATTTAGAAGCTAAGTTTTCAGTTCTCGGAAAAAAATAAATAAATAAGATAATAATAATAATAATAAAAGTAATACACATTCTTTTCTAGTAATGGAGTATATTTACAACCATTATTGGAGTATTATGCTGTACAAAAAAATAGAAGAGGACTACAAGAAAATAAATTATTTTTTCTTGACCATCTTGTTTTCTTCTTCACCTAAATCCAACAAGCAAAAAGGAAGTTGAGAGAAGAGAATTTTTTTGTTAAAGTGATACCGTCACTTTTGGGTGAGAAACTTTAGTGATAAAAAATTAACTTGGTGAGATTAAAAACTTCTCTTAGTCTAAAATAGGCCAGAACGGCTATCTAGACTTTAATATATCAATCAACAATAAGAACAATAAGAAGGAAATACAAGGACAAGGTAACCAAGGCCTAAGCCAGTTGAGCCAAATGACAACTTCAATTTTTATTTGAGGGAAATGACAACTTCAATTAGTAAAACCTACAATGTAAGTTAACTCTTAGAATGACACTAACGATATTACAAGTTTATTCACCAACTCTTTGTTGACATTGATTAGCCAAGTGGAACTAAGGCCCAAAATGATCAAAAGCATCCAATGATCATTCTCAAGCCATGTGGAATAATTGATTCTTTGGATTCAATAGTGACATTGATGGAGTCAAATTGGATTAAGTCACCATATAATTAAATGAACTTCCTTAGACCATCCTCTTATTCAAATTAAGTGTGCAAACGATAAATATTGCATTTTTAGACACATGAGCAAACTGCCCAATTATAGTCGCGTACTATAGTTCCTTAATAATTTACGTGGGCAGGAAGAAACCACACAATATATATTTTGTTTCAAGAGCCGCATGCTAACGTAACCTGTGATATATATCCTTCATGCATGGCAACTGATCGATCGTACAGTAGTGGTATTCGACTATTCATATTTTGCGGTAGTACAATGCTGACGACAACCTCGGTCGCTAGCACTAGCAGCTCGTGAAATGTTCCGAGGATAGCGTTTGCGTGTCCCAGATAGTATGTACGTACTATAGCCCGTAGCTGGATTAGAGTACTAGCTAGGTTAATTAATCGATTGGACGGATTTGTTTAGCTCGGTCGGATCAGAACACGTCGTGGTGATGGTGAGTAAGCCTGTATACGTACATGCATGCTATCCTGGCTGCAAGGATCACGACTGGGCTGCGCGTGTACATCACAGTCGTCACGCATGGAGTCACAGGCAGGTACTAATTGCGACGACGGATGGGCTTTTGCGTACGTACGTACGTACGTGGGTGGATGTCAGTTTATCCAGCCGCGGTCGATCTAATCCGGTCGAGGCTCTTTTGATTCGGCCGTCGAGCTTCAGGCCCGACCGCCGGCCGGATCGGCGGCGGACAGGCGTGGGCGCCTCGTGCACATGCGCGGCGCGGTGGGGGCTGCGCGTGCGTTGCACCGGCACCGGATTTTTTTACAAATAGGACCCCCATACAGTTTTCCATTGCTAAAACTGTCCCGCGTCGTATCTATTGGCAAAAATACCCTGGCGGGATATGCAAATAGTGGCGCGCGGCCAGAGCCGGGTCACACGTCCCGCCACCGAGGATGGCCAAACGTCCTTCCCGCCACGTAGACCTGCGGGAGGATGCTAGGGCCACGTCGACGCTGGCGGAAGGGGTACCCGACGCGCCGGAGGTTGTTACCGCCACGCCGCTTGGCGGGATGAGCGAGAAGCCCACGTCGCGTCACGTGGGTCGCCAGGATGTGTATTCTACGCATGCGGCTGATTCTCTGCATATAACTGATTTCCCTTTCTTCTTCCTCCCATATTCCTCTCTCTTACCTAAGAACTCAGATCCCACCCATCAAAATTCATGGCCAGAGTTGGCGGATATGGCAACTAGTCACCAGAAATGGAATCTCCATCCCTTCCGGTGGTCATAAATCATACTTTCCATTTCAATTAAGTCTTCTACTATCCTAATTTCTAAGCCCCGTCTCTCTCCTTGAGGGCTAACAATGGAAGACACGGGCATTCAATTTGGAAGGAGAGAGAGGAGGGACGGTACGGTGAGAAAATAGCTTTTTCTTTATTGGCCTAGACGCGAACCAAGAACCTGAATCGCCCTCAGCTCTGATGCAAGGAAGCGATGCTCTGCAGTGTAGCTCGTGTCCGCCAAAGGCCATGGCGGGAAGCTTCCTTTCGCCATGCATCCACTTGACACAGCTACATCCGGCCGTTGCCATGGGCGGGAAGGCCCATCCGCCTGTCCCTTTGGCGGGTTGTCTTCTCCGCCGGGTGCAATGGCGGGACGTGCCAGGTGGATCCTTTTTCACCTTCCGCCATGGCGTTTTTGCCAATTGAATTCAGATGGGGTTAATTTTGGTGCGAATTTTCAAAGGGGTATATTTGTAAAAAAATCCCGGCACGGCACCGCACCGCGCGGGCAGCGACGTGATGGGCGATTATTCCGGCGCGTGGCGATTCTGTTAGAACTAGAAAAGTTGACAGCGAGAGACAAGAATGAAATCTATGTTCTTTATTGATGATTGACAAAGCTTTTATACAATCGGTAATATGTCGGTTCTCTGAAAGACGGCATCGATTAGGCAGTTTCTAGATCGATGGCTATCGGTGTTTCTCCGGAAGGAACCGTCGGGGAGCGGGACGTCGGTTCCAGGTAGGAACGCACCTCCCGATTAAGCGGGGATTTTATCCCCTATTTTCCTGGGATATTTTAACACTCCCCCTAATCACCGCTTGACTGTATAGCAACTCATCATCACGATTAAATCTCCTCCAAAAACCCTGTGGGAAAAATGTGAGGAGTATGATAGGATATGCTGTTAAAACTCCTTCAAAAATCCTGTAGAAAAATAAGGAGAAAATGGCACAGCATATAATGATTATTGCCTCTGTTAACTCAATATGAAATAAATCCATAAAATCTATAGGTCAATAAATATGTCGTTTATACCATCTTAAAAACCCCGATGGGGAAAACAGATAGTATGACATATGATCTTATGTTGATATTACCTCATTAAAAACCTTAATGAGAACCTGTAAAGTAAACTCATTTAAGGGAAAAGGAGTGTAATATGATGCTTCGAACAGGAATAGTTCAGGAAGGTACTCCCCCTGATTCTTGCAAATCTCGAAGCCGTCGCATACCGATTCCATGAATATATTTCTAGAATATTGAAGTTGGTAGAGACTTCGTGAATAGGTCAGCGAGATTATCACATGACTTTACTTGCAAGATGTTTATTTCCCCGCTCTTTTGGAGCTCATGAGGATAAAACAATTTAGGGGCAATATGCTTAGTGATATTGCTCTTGATGTATCCTGTTTGCATCTGTGCAACACAAGCCGCATTATCCTCATAGATAATGGTAGGTGATTCGATAGAACCAATTCCACATGACTGTTGTATGTGGTTTATCATTTGCGAAGCCACACACATTCGCGTGATGCCTCATATAATGCAATTATTTCAGAATGATTGGTAGAAGTGGCAACCAGAGTCTGTTTTGAAGACT
This sequence comes from Avena longiglumis, assembly GCA_030063025.1. Lineage (NCBI taxonomy): Eukaryota > Viridiplantae > Streptophyta > Magnoliopsida > Poales > Poaceae > Avena > Avena longiglumis. The sequence continues at coordinate 577,922,474 of CP125974.1, read as the reverse complement.
TCCATGATATAGCAGTTCCACCATGTAGGAACACAAAGCCGGTCTGCGATCCGCATTATGGGGATCGGATAAGTAGCCAAGCATCGGTGTATCCGATCATATTGGAGTCCAGATTCTCTGGCGAAAGTATATGCCAAGATCCTTTGTGCCTTGGAGATATCGAAGACATTCTTGACTCCCGACCAATGGCGTTTGGTAGGAGCTGTTGTGTCTAGAAAGTAGATTTCTGCAAATGCGAGGTCGTCTCGTACAATTTGCAAGATACATGAGCTCCAATGGCCGAGATATGGAACCTCGGATCCCAACATCTCTTCTCCATCATCCCTTGGCCTGAACGGATCTTTCCCTACGTCTAGAGAACGAACCACCATGGGAGTTTTAGATGGATAGGATTTGTCCATATTGAATTTCTCCAATATTTTCTGGATATAGGCAGCTTGGTGTACCATTATTCCTGAGGGAAGGTGCTCGAGTTGGAGACCCAAGCAAAATTTGGTTTGACCCAAATCCTTCATCTCAAATTCTGTCTTTAGATGATTGCGTGCTTCATCAATATCTTGTGCGTTACCAATGATGTTGAGATCATCGACATACACTGAAATGATGCAAAATCCTGAAGAGGACTTCTTGATGAAGACACATGGACAGTCATCATTGTTGGAGTAACCCTTCTGAAGAAGGAACTCACTAAGTCGGTTGTACCACATCCGTCCCGACTATTTCAAGCCGTATAAAGACTTGTTCAGTTTTACACAGTACATGTTGCGTTTAGCGCTTGCATTCGGGACAGAGACTCCATCAGGAACCTTCATGTATATGTCCGAATCTAGTGACCCGTAAAGATATGTGGTCACGACATCCATCAACTACATAGATAGACGATTTTGTACTGCCAAAGATATAAGATATCGGAATGTGATACCACTCATTACTGGAGAATATGTCTCATTGAAATCAATGCCGGGTCTCTGCGTGAAACCCTGTGCTACGAGCCTCGCTTTATATCTCACCACCTCATTGTTCTCATTCCGTTTCCGGAGGAAAACCCATTTGAATCCCACAGGGAAAACATTGGGAGGTGTTGGTATTGCTTCTGTGAATACCTTCCTTTTATTGAGCGAAGCATGTTCTGCTTGTATTGCTTCCTTCCATTTAGGCTAGTCGGAGCGTTTCTCACACTCAACAATAGTCCTTGGATCATGATCATTGAGAAGGGTATCAGCAATTATAGCAGAAAAATAAGTGTCGACAATCATAGACTTACGGTTGAATGATTCTCCAGAATCGATATAGTTGGTGGATATCTCATGCACCCTTGATGACTCTTCGTGATTTCCCAATACGCGTGAGTCTAGGTGTTCCGATGTCCCAGCCAGTGTGTGCAAGCTGGAGCTGGGTTGTGGAGGTTGCCCTTCCACTGGGTGTATACTAACCATAATGTGTTCGTCAACGTTGAGCTGACTTGCATTTACCAATTTGGAGGATTTTCTCCTCTCTCTCCTTTGTTGCTTATAGAAGCGGTGTTCCGGTCAAGGTCGCATTACTCCCCTCTTTTTAGGATCAGGAGTTGAGTGGTTTTGTTGGTACCTCCACTCTTTCGGGCGCATTTCTGGCCGGTTTCCAGGATTTAGTAACACCTTTTAGATCAGTAAATGAATCTGGCAGATTATTTGCAAGATGTTGCAAATTGATAATTTTCCGAACTTGGAGTTCGGTCTCTTGGGTACATGGATCAGAGGTTGAAATGGCGATAGCATTCCAATCAATTTCCGGGCATTCTTTCTGGTACTTGAAATCTCCCCCTAATGCCGGAAAATGTTCCTCATCAAATATGCAATCAGCGTGACGAGCTGTGAATAGATCCCCAGTAAGGGGTTTCAGGTACTTAATAATCGACGGCGATTTGTACCCCACATAGATCCCTAGTTTTCTGTATGGGCCCATGGATGTCCGCTGTGGTGGTGAGATCGGGATGTATGTAGCACATCCGAACTTACGCAGATGGGAAATGCTGGGAGGATTTCCACGTACCAATTGCAGATGGGAAATCTTGTGATGCGATGGAGTCGCAATTGGATTAGGTCGCCAGTGTAAAACCGCGTGACCCCAACACGAAGTTGGCAAGTCGACATTAACAAAGGTCTTGCAATGAGTTTGATCCTCTTTATTAGGGACTCAGCCAAACCATTTTGAGTGTGGACATATGGAGCAGTCTGAACTTCAATCCCCAAGGCCATGCAATAGTCATTGAAGGCGTGAAGAGAATTCTGCAGATTGTCCATGCGAATTGATTTAATTCGACTTTACGGATAATGGGCCTGTAACTTAATTACTTCCTCATTATCTTGGCAAATGCATGATTTCGTGTGGAAAGAAGACACACATGTGACCATCGTGTAGATGCATCAATCAAAACCATGAAATACCTAAATGGTCCAGATAATGGTTGGATAGGACCACAAATATCACCTTGAATTCGCTCAAGGAACTGAAGTGTTTCAACTTGTATTTTGAGGTGCGAAGGCCTCAAAATTAGCTTCCCTGTGGCACATGATGTACACACAAAGTCTGATGACTGAGGGAATTTGGACTCATGCAAATTGTGACCAATGGAATTGCTAGTAATCTTCCTCATCATCCCGATACCGGGATGGCCTAGGCGATCATGCCAAGTTTGAAATGCATCAACATTCTGAAAGATTACCTTGTAAGCAACATGTTCTACGGGCTTGATGTACGTATAGTACAGTCCGGATGACAGAGAAGGAATTTTTTCAAGTACTTGCTTGCCATATCCGTTATCTTTTGTGAAGAGCAGATACTCTTCTTTGTTGTCTTCATGGGTTTCAATATGAAAACCATTCTTACGGATATCTCGATAATCGATTAAGATGCGATTTAATCGGGATACAACAAGGCATCCTCAATTGTCACTTGTGTACCGTTTGGGAGGGTAAATATGGCACGTCCGGTGCCAACAATTACTATATCGCGTCCAGCGATAGTCAAAATATCTCCATTCATCTTTTGATGCGAAAATATTTCAACTCCCTCAGTATGGAGTTTGTGGTAGCACTGTCCACAAGGCATAATTCCTCTTCCATCGGATTGTCCCCGTAGAGAGCTCTTTTCTCTAATTCCGGTGATCGCCGGAATCCTCGCCGGAACAGTGCTGATAACGTGTTAGAACTAGAAAAGTTGACAGCGAGAGACAAGAATGAAATCTATATTCTTTATTGATGATTGACAAAACTTTTATACAATCGGTAATATGTCGGTTCTCTGAAAGACGGCATCGATTAGGCAGTTTCTAGATCGATGGCTATCGGTGTTTCTCCGGAAGGAACCATCGGGGAGCGGGACGTCGGTTCCAGATAGGAACCGCGCCCTCCCAGTTAAGCGGGATTTTATCCCCTATTTTCCTGGGATATTTTAACAGATTCCACGCGTTCGATGATCGCGGGACCGGGCGCCGCCGAGCGCTCGTGCCTATACCTGCCACTTGCTCGACAGCGCGCGGACGCAAGTCGGCCGGAAGACAAGGCACGCGCGCGTGGGAGATCCGTGTGCGGCTAGCTGGACAGTGTCTCGATGCAGTCCCCTCCGAGAACGGGAGGCAACACGTACTCTACGTACGTGGCAAGCATTTTCGCGTGCCCTGACCAGTTCGAATGCTCTGCTACTTGCTGGAGAGCTACCTCTCACTTGCTGCATGGTACCAGTTAGGATGATGCATGTCTCGATGAACTGTTGTTATTGATCAATTGTCCACGAACAGATAACTTGCGGTTACTGTTTGTGCAGTCAAATACTGTACTCCCTCCGATCCATATTACTTGTCGCAGAAATGGATGTATTTAGACATGTTTTAGTACTAGATACATTTAGTCTAATAACAAGTAATATGGATCGGAGTTCCTTACCAAGCATTTACATCCCACACACGTACGTACATATGAAAACTCCATCTCGCGTACCACCAGTTCCTTAATTAATCTCGATTGCTAGCCTACCTAGCTACGGAGTTATGACAACCTCCATCGATAGAAAACGGGCCTGTAGTCCTAATTCATAAGAGTCTTTAATCCTGGTTTCGCATTCGGGATTTGAATTCAGGACTAATGGACCATATCTCTAGTCCTAGTTTGTTACGAATCGGAACTAGAGGCCACCACGTGGCCGTTTTTTGAGTAGGAGGACGAAGGAACTTTAGTCCAGGGTCATAACACGGTCCGAACTAGAGATTTTTTTTCAACATTTTACTTCTGAATTTTTCGGATTTTTTTTTAGTTTTTGTTTGAACTTCTGAATTGTTTGACCCGTCGATCCTCTCACTTGAAAATATTTTTAACACTAACTATATTTAATAGTTAAATTATTCTCATGGTCAAACTTGTCGTTGGTCACCCACCGTGCATTAGTCCAACCCTAGCATGTTTAACTTCTCTGTTCTATTAGGATGTTCTTGCGCAAAAGATATTATATCTTGTTGTCAAGACTACCATATCAATCCTATTAGCTCATACCAATATATCACACGTCTATATTTTTTAAAATTATCAATAGCTATTTAAGTAAACAATATTTTATTCCAAATAAAATAAAAAACTAATTAAAATATTATTTTATTCATTTTTTATATTTATTCATTTAATATGGCGTAAATAATATCTTTAAATGTGTAAATTGAAATTCGACAACTAATATATTCATTATTATCAGAAAATGTGAGGAATCCAAATATGGCATAAAAAATTGGTAAAAATAATAATTTTTTAAATAACTTCTTCCTTTTCGAATTTTACAAATCTAAAAGAATCCAAAATGGCTTAGGCGGTTGTAATCGAACTCGAATTTTTTCCGCACATTTTGGTAGGTTGTACATTTTTTCCTGACATTATACGCAAAAGTTATAGCCACTTGAAGTTTTCATGACATTTTTTGGCAAAATATGTTGAAATTCATGTTTGTTATTTTTTCTAATAACTGAATCACCTAATATAACTATAGTTTGAAGGATAGGGGATTTTTTATAATTTTGTGGCATGATTTTGAAACTAGAAAATGCGATATCGGGAAAGGGGGAAGGGTGTTGTGGTGGACAGAAATCTCCTGCCACGACAGGGTTTTTGCCCGTTTTCCTGCCGTGGCAGAACCCGCCAAAAAAAGTTTACCACATTTTTTAGTCCATATTAATGTCTCAAACAAGCACTAGTATAAAAACCCTTATAATAGTTATTTCACTAGTGGTGTTCATGACAAAATGCGCGCCACCACCTGAAGCTGAAATTGTAATGGCGTCCATAAATTACGAAATGCCACCAGTACACGATATTAGTGGTGTCTTGTTATACTAAGACGCCATCAATGAAGGGATCCCACAGACGAAGCCAGAACAAATCTATTGGTGGAGTTGTTAACAACCAAACACCATGGCTATGCTCCGTGCCAGTGGCGTTCGGCACAAATTGAACTCCACGACTAATAAGCACGCCGCGGCCTTTTATAACGCCTCGCCCTTCGATCATATCGATCCCTACCTTACACTCTATCCTGTCGTCTCCCTCGTCCCTACCACCGCGCGCGCATCAAATGCCCTGTCCGTTCTCGAGCCGCCGGTCGCCGCACCGACCGCGTCCATCCCCGATCGACCGTCGCCGCCACCGCTGCGTCCGTTCCCGAGCCGCCGGTCTCCGCACCGACCACGGCCATCCCCGATCGACCATCGCCGGCACCGCTCGGTCCGTTCCCGAGCCGCTAGTCGCCGTACCTCTCACCTCTCGCCGAGCCGCTAACTGCCGCAACCACCGAAGCCATCCCCGACCATCGCTGCCACCGTCCTGTCCGTCCCCGAACCTCTCGCCGCAGCTTCCCCGTCCATGACCTCGGTGAGCCACCAACCACGCCTCCAATCCCTGTTTTAAGCGTTTTAGACAAATTGTAGATGCATATGTGTGTTAGATATTATGTTTTAGCTCAAATTGTAGATATAGAGATATAGATAAATTGTAGATATAGATAATTTTAGATTATTTTAGTTGTTTTTCCTTCCAACGGTCAATGATTACACTATGACACAATCTAATTTAAAAAGGTTTCCGTAAGACCTTATCGTATGTCCATGAATATCTTGTACATTTGATTTGGTTTTATATGCACTCTTTTTGTCTTGTGTGTCTTTATATATGAGACCGTCAGTTCAGCTGTGACACCTTGTATTGGTAAGATTAGTTGTCTGCCTTTATGTTTGAGTGTTTGAAATTATTTTAGCTCGCTTACTCCATTCTTGAAATTATTTTGCATATGGCCTAATAAAAATGCAGCAAATGCATCCTTGCATCAACCATGGCCATGAAAATTGTCAGGATAAGAAGTTTATCATAGTGCTTCCCAAAGACTTCAAGACTATGGCAGCATGTTTGGCTTAATTATAATGATTTCTAGCCTTGCATGTGTTTCGATTGAAAATAATTAACTATTGTTTTGATATATCTTTTCTCATACCATTCCTTGCCACACAAAAAAGGACTTTATTGACCACCCTCAGAATCGACCCTATGCAAGTTTCAGCGATTCCCGCCAAAACCCGCATAGAAACGATCCAAAGGTGCCCACCAGGCACTTTCGTGCGGGTGGAAAACGAAGTAATAACATTACACAACAGTCCTCGATGGGACCCACAGAACAGATATATATACAACAACGACTCCATGAGTCAAGAATACAGGTATAATATACAAAGATCCAAATCACCTTGAAAATGATAGAGCGTCCGACTACGGACAAGATGCAAATGGGGCTAAGAGCCCTGAAGAATAACCAATGGCGTCCATAACCCTGCCCAGGACAAGCCCGAAGGGTAACCCTGCTAACGACGTCGATCTCAAAACCTGCTTAAACAAAGGGGTGCCAACAAAGGGCAAAGGAAAAAGAGAGAGCGGTCAGTACTGAGGCCAGTACACGGCGAGGCTAGAATTCGGCGGTCCTCGCCTACATAGGTATGGTGGACTGAAGCGGCAGCGGCAGCACGCGCTAAACAACCTATAGAGACTCGATACAACTGTCGGCTATCAGAGAGGGATAAGAAAGACCTATTCGGAACCCACCTGGTGCTACCATCAGACAAACCCATCCTGGTGTTTCCCCCTCGAGACCAAACGAGGAAGTCAACCGAGGAACTCACGCAGTTGGCAATATATTTATTCAGTTATCGTTGTAGTGATTACTAGTCAGATATAGATAGTATGAGTCATCCTGATATAATAAGCAGTGGGCAGTTTTAGTTAACCATTCCGTTGTAGTTGCATCACTTACTAGTCAAATACAATTAGCGTGAGATATCCCAAAACCCAGTAGTTGTTGGTACTTTTATTTAGCCATTCCGTTATAGTTGCAATACTTACTAGTCAGATACAATGGTCGCAAGCGACAATCCAAACAAGCAATTGTTGGCAGTTTTATTTAGCCATTCCATTATAGTGAAGCTGATTATTAGTCATTATAAGTCAAACTTATAGTACTACTTTAGTTATAGTTGTCTATGATCGAGATACTGTGCTCCAAGTCGTCCATAACCGCGGACACGGCTTTCAGAAAGTTTTACCCTGCAGGGGTGCACAAATAGCAACACACACTCGATCAACCTCGGAAAAACCAAATCAAAACCCAACGAGGCCTTCACGACAAAGCAATCACAGGATTCAGAAATATTTCTGGGGGCCACCCCATTGAGTAGACCATAGAAGTTAGTGACTCGAGACGGACTCAAGGTTTGCGACAATGGTCAGAACATCGGGAACCCAAACTGGGCTTGTCGATACCGCGAAAACACTCCGCTTACCTAAAAGATGCATGTGCTCCTCGCACAATCTTAAATAAAGCAAGAAGCATGGCATAAGTACATGATAGTAAATAAAACCTCAAACTAGTTTGTGGCCCCAAGAAATAAGAATGAATCAAACTCAGCTGGGGGTCCCATAATCCTCCCGGATGTGGATAGCGCGAAAATTCAAGGAACAGGTATCAAGTACTCGGGGTCCTACGGGACACAAGTGGACGGTTAACAACCAAATAACATCTATTGCCCACCTGTGCCTCTGCTTACCTACTTCAATTTTAGTTGTTAAACAGTAATTAAAGTGAACGATAAGTAAAGCCATGATCATCTCCAACATCAAACATGCGGCAATACTCCAACAACTGTGGAACTTGGCGACACGCAACAGCACTTGAGCAAGCGACTACGACGCGCAAGTCCAACTATCTACCAAACAACAGGTAATAGGATGTGTCCAAGGTAAATATAAGGCTGCAAGGGATATCACGGGTACGAAAACTAGAGCAACGCAACACAGATAGCACTAGATCAACAGGAGGAAATAAATACTATAAAAGTAAGATAGGTAGAAAGGGGGAGATGCTCGCCTGAAAACATTGTCGAAGGTTCATCCGAAGATCGGGGCGAAGCTCACATCAACTCAACGGCCTTATCCGCGAAGAAGCAAAACACTAGAATAAACACCGGATGCACTATTTAATACTACGGCAAAAGATCGGGCATGATGCATGGCATGGCAAGGGTGCAATGCAATTAGGCAATATTAAGCGGAACCAGGGTCCCGACAATTATTCAGATGGTTCATGTTGTTTAGCTACCCTGCATTTTAAATGTTGTATTAACATGGCCAAATATAGCACCGGTTCGCTACATCAATTTAAATGAGGCCGATATGAGACTAGACTTGCCCGCATATGGGCCCCATATTTAATTATATGGTGAATCGGCATAAGGCCCCCAAACCACATGACAATATGCATGCATGAACAATTTAATATGCACGAGTTTATATCATTTATAAAAATAGGGGCTTAGGGTCACACATTAGGGTTCGGCGATCTTGGGCTCCGAGGGGTTCGGGGTCGGTCTCGGGGTTCAGGGTTCGACGGGATCGGTCTTCGAAGGCCGGATACAAGAGGAAGAGCTTGGCGTTCCGGGAAGAAGGACTTGGTCGGTGTCGGGGCGCATTGGATTCGCCCGGGTCGGTGTCGATCTTGTCGTCGAGAAGATCTTGTCGGGGCCGCGAATCGGGACGGTCTTGGCGTTCGGGGTGCAGTGCTTGACGTCCTTGGCATCCGGGTTCTCGGCCATCGTATCCGGGAAGGAGATCATGGCTCGGGGCTGCGGATCCTCGAGATCGGGGATTTCGGATCCGTGACGTAGGCCTTGGCGTACCTGTCGGAGGACTCGGGTGTCATTGCCGCACTTGGATCGGCAGCGGGTCGTCGACTAACCACAGAGGTTCCGATGGCGGCATCGATCGGAGTCGTGCGTCTTGGGGCGGTCATCTCACTCTTGGTCCAGAATGGGCATCTCCACATCATAGTAGCACACCCATCTTACGTATTCCCTTCACCATCTGAACTTGCAAAGGCAAACCAACATTTCGTGCATTACTCCCTCTGGTGGAGAGCTTGGTCGAGCCATGGAAGGGTCGGCCATCGCAGGACGACGGGCCGGCGAAGAGGAGGCGGCGCAGGCCACGACGGACGGAGGCGGTGGATGCTCGCCGGGGAGCAGTGGCAGAGGACGGCAAGGCAGCCTCGGCAGCGTGCGGACATGCGAGGAGAAGCGGCGCAGGCGGCGGAGGAGGCGCAAGCGGCGGGTCGGCGGAGGTCTCGCAGGCGGCAAGGCCGCTGGCTGAGGAGGCGAGGCCGGGCGGGGGAAGTCGCAGCAGGACAGTGAGGCGTCGGGCGACCCTGTCTGGCAGGCCAGAGGCGGTGACCGGAGGAGGCCTTGGGCTGGTGGCGGTGGCGGAGGCAGAGGGAAGGATGCAGGGAGGCGGAGGTGGAGAAGCGGAGGAGGCCAGCAGGCGTCACACTGAGGGAGGCGCCTTGGGAGGAGGAAAGGACGAGGAGCAGTGGTTGAGGCGGGGCCGGAGGAGGAGAGGAGGGCGGGCGGTGGAGGCGAGCTCGAGGAGGGCACCTGGCGAGGGAGAGGTGGGAGAGGCCGTGACGGCTGAAGGGGAGGGAGGAGCGGTGGCCGGAGGGAAGGGAGAAGGAGAGAGGCGGGGCGGTTGCGGGAGCGTGGGGGAGAGAGGAGGGAGACGCGGTGGGGAGAGAGGGGCGCGTGGGGGAGGGGAGTGGGGGTGGGGCCCGGGGACAGGTGGCGTGTGGGCCGCGCGGGTGGAGTGGAGGGGGTGGCTGAGAGGTGGGTCCAGGCTAGTGTGTGGTGTGTGTGGGGCTGGCGTGTGAGTGGAGGGAGTGGCTGTGGGTTGGGGTGGGACCCAGAGAGAGTGGGGTGGGGCCGAGGTGTAAGGGAGAGGGGGTAGGTGGGACTAGGGTGAGAGAAGGAGTGGGGGTTGAGTGGGTGGATTGATGAGGTGGCAAGGTGGGTAGGGATTGTGGGAGAGGGTGTGGTGGCGAGCTGAGATTGGTGGGTAGATTAGGATTGGGTGGGAATAGGATTTAGAGTTTGGGTGGACCGATTTTATTCCGGGGGTGGTCGACTGGGTCGAATCGGACCGTTCGACTGCCATATTAAAAATATTTAAATATTTTATTTATTTCAAACAGGGCTTTTGCAAACCGATAGCAGACAAAACAAAATAATCCAGAGACCCGGGTTTTGTGTTTGGATCATAGACGGGGCGTTTAGAAAACAAGAACAGGTTTTTCCGCAGATAGTTTTATGCAAGCAAGATGATGCTCAAATGCAAGGTGGCATGATGACATGAGCATGCGGTCATGATGATGCAATGCACAAAAAACAACGCGATTTTCTAGTAGTGGTTTTGCGGGATGCCACACGTGTCAATCACCAGGGACAATTTGATGTTACCTTAGTGGAAGAGGCAATACCTGACAAGAGATACAAGATTCTAGTCGTCAACAAGATGAACCGTACGTACTTTACACGACCACTTTGGACATATTTGGTAGAAAGGTTTGGGATGGATGCCGGGATGAGGTTGAGAATCTACCTCGATAAAACTTGTGGAGTCATCTTTTTCTCGTACGAGATTCCTCGCTCGGAGTTTTATGACTTTGAAGATCATTCTCTTAAATAGAACTAGTCTTCTAATTTTGAAGACCATGTTGTTGGAGATATGCCCAAGAGGCAATAATAAAGTGGTTATTATCATATCTTCACACTTATGATAAATGTTTACATACCATCCTATAATTGTATTAACCGGAAACATTAATACTTGTGTGATTTGTAAACTAAAATAAGAGTCCCTAGTAAAGCCTCTTGTTAAACTAGCTTGTTGGTTAATATATGATCATGGTTTCCTGATCATGAACATAGAGATGTTATTAACACCAGGGTCATATCATTATGAGAATGATGTGATGGACATACTCCTATAGATAAGCGTAGCATAAAGATCAAGTCATTTCATTAGTTCAATTGCTATATGCTTTCTGATACATAGTAACCTAATTCCTTCGACCATGAGATCATGCATATCACCTTTACCGGATGGATGCTTTGATGTCATCAAACACCACACCGTAATAGGGTGGCTATAAAGGTGGCATTGAGTGTTCAGAAAGTATTGGTTGAAACACATGGATCAAGAGTGGGATTTGTCCATCCATATGACGGATAGATATACTCTGGGCCCTCTCGGTGAAATGTCATCCAATTAGCTTGCAAGCATGTGACTGGCTCACAAGGGATCACATATCACGGGAACGAGAAAAGAGTACTTATCGATGCGAGGTTGAACTAGGTATGCAGAGATACCGACGATCATAACCTCGGATAAGTAAAACTATCGTGAGACAAAGGGAAATTGGTATCGTATGTAAGTGGTTCATTCGATCGCAAAGTAATCGTAGAAATATGTGGGAGCCATATGAATTTCCAGATTCCTCTATTGGTTATTGTTCGGAGAACTGTCTCGATCATGTTCGCATAATTCACGAACCGTAGGGAGACACACTTAAGGATTCGACGTTGTTTTGAGTAGTTATGGTATTATGAGAAAGAGACCGAATGTTGTTCGGAGTCTCGGATGGGATCCGGGATATCACGAGGTGATCCGTAATGGTCCGTAGAATAAGATTCATATAAGGAAAGTCCCGTTTCGGAGTTCTTGAATGATTCCGGTGTTTTCATCGGGAATGTTCTAGAAGGTTCCGGATTGTCCGGCACTCCGGAGGGGTACATGAATGTCTCATTGCATATTGGAATGATTGCATCATGTACTAAGTGTTATCGCTGTTCCAAATAAAGGATTAAATTGAATCCCAAACAGAAAAGTCAAACGGCCAGTTTGAAAGTCAAACGGCTAAACAGAAACTGGGAAACAAGCAAGAGGTGTTTGAACCGACTTGGGGAGGAGTCCCTCAAGCTTGGCGCCAACCAAGGCCGACTTGGGAAGGACTCCCTCCCTTGGCCGCCTCCCACCTATAAAAGGAGGCGGGGCCTCCTCTAGACACACAAGTTCCTATCCTCTAAATCTAAACCCTAGCCACAGCCTCCGGTTTAGAGCCGTTTTTGGTTTAGAGCTTCTAATTGCCCTAGCCTTCGGTTTAGAGCCTTCTAATTGGTGTGTCTAAACCCTAGACCGCTAAAGCTCTCTCATACTCCACCATACTCGCGTCGGCTTAAGGCGAAGCTCTGCGAGATCTCCCCTCTACTTCCGGTACCACGCCGTTGTGCTGCCAGAATCGCGAGGAGAGTGCTACAACCTCCGCTGCCTGCTGGAACAAGGGAGAGGAAGGTCTTCGTCGAGTACCGAACGTGTGACCGATCATGGAGCGCTGCCGAACGTGGCGCTGAAGGATCGCTCACGATCTTGAGATCGGAAAGAGTACGACTACATCACCCACGAGAATCTGCTCTCGTTAACCGCTTTGGAATCTTCGAGGGTAAGTTATTCCATCGACTCGTTGCTACAATCTAGTAGATAGATCTTGGCTTGTTTGTTTGTATGCGAGAGAAAATTTTTGTTTTCCATGCTACGAACCCCTACAGTGGTATTAGAGCCGTGTCTATATGTAGATCTGTTGCACGAGTAGAACACAATGGTCATTGTGGGCGTTGATGCTTTTATTGTCGATTGCTTCTTGTGTACTTTTCATCTTGCGGTATGTTGGGATGAAGCGGCCCGGGCTAACTTTACATGACATCGTTCATGAGACTTGCTCCACGCTTGACATGCAACTTGTATTGCATAAGTGGCTTTGCGGGTGCCTGTTTCTCCTAGCATAGTTAAGATCCAATTTACAACAGGTGATTAACAATACTTGTATCAATGTTGTGGTTCATGTTAGTAAGTTAGAACGTCACTTATCGAAAGCCCCAAACCACGTAAAATATGCAAAGAAAGTAGAGGCGTCTAACTTTGTTTTGCAGGGGTGTGCAGTGATGTGATATGGCCATGATTATGATTATATATGATGTATGCAATGTTCCTTATTGTAAGTTGGCAACCGGCAGGAGCCATATGTAAGGATGGCAATGGGCAGGGTATGGGCAGGGTAGAGCAATACCATACCCATACCCGTGTAGACAATGGGTACAAAAGCTTACCCATACCCGTACCCGCGGGTATAAAACTTTACCCATACCCATACCCGGCGGGTACCCGTACCCAATGGGTATATCCAATAGTATATAAGTTATTCAAAATTTTACTTTCATCAATAGAATATTTGAAAAAGACAATAATCTCTACTTACTAATAGTAGATGAGTACATGAAAGTATGAAATTAAAGTTTAGAAGTGGAAATCGCATACTTGTCCCTAGGCTTCTTGGTCGCATAGGTTCAAACTGTATAGTTAAGTTTGACATGTCAGTTTAAACGGGCAGGGTATGGGTATACCCATGGGTACAAGTCTATACCCGTGCCCGTACCCGTGACTTAATGGGTAGGGTATGGGTATTACCCATGGGTATAAAAGTGTGCCCATACCCTACCCATGCGGGTACGGTACCCGCGAGTACCCGTACCCATGGGTAAAATTGCCATCCTTAGCCATATGGTTGTCTTTAAATTCTGTTAAGACCTGCGTGTCTATTCAAGGTAGTTGTAATAGTTGAAGCTGGTGGACGACAACCATGGAGCAACGTCATTGACCTTGATGCAATGTCAGTGATGATGAAGATCATGTTCGTGCTAGAAGATGGAGATCGGAAGCACAAAGAAGAAAGGCCATATCATATCACATATTATGAATTGCATGTGATGTTAATCCTTTATGCATCTTGTATTGTTTAGTAGACGACGGTAGCATTATAAGATGATCCCTCATGCATATGAATTTCAAGTCATAAAGTGTTCACCCTTAGTTAGCACCGTTGCTAAAGCTTGTTGTTTCGAAGCACCACGTGATGATCGGGTGTGTTAGATTCTACAAGTGTATACAACGTGAGCAAGCCAGATTTGCTCATGCGGAAACTAAGGTTTGATCTTGACCAGCCTAGCATGTACAGACATGGCCTCAGGAACACGGATTACCGAAAGGTAGAGCATGAGTCATATAGTAGATATGATGAACATGTTGATTGTTCGCCATTGAAGCTATATCAACTCTCGTGATGATCGGTTTTGATGTGGTGGATTTGGTTCGTATAATCACTAAAACAATGTGAGGGATATTGTTTTGAGTGGGAGTTCACCTAGATTAATTTAATTATTAATTAGAACTCAATTTATCATAAACTAAATCAAAGTGAATTTGCATAGTTGTTGTAGTCATTGGCATCCGTTTACCACCTTGCGATTAGTTATAATTGAGATGATAGAACTATAGAATTCTGGTTAGTTACTTTACGAACTGGTATCGTATTGTTTTAAAGTGTTAATCTAAAGTTTAAAAAAATCCTATTGCAAACTTTCAGTAAGTTCCGGTTACTCCATGAAGTTTAATAATTAGTATTAAATCAAGAGTAACAATTCCAAGTGTTAGTATATAAGTACCATGTTTGTCTCCATGATTCTTGATATTCAAAGAATTCTCTTAATATCAAGGTTATCTAGGATCTGAAAGAGTTGTTTCAGAAACCATGATGTGTGGAAGATATTGTGATATCTGAAACGAAGTTTTGGTTACAACATGATAGAGTATAATATGGCAAAGTTCATGTTCTCATATTTTGATGAGAATTTGCAAAAGGTTGGAAACACTTGTTGTCCTAATCCACCAAAAGGTTTTGGATAGCAACATTATACTCATAATTCATCGTTATAAGCTAAAAGTAGTTTGATCATGGACGATTCCATGATAAGGGTGAATATTTGATGTAGGTAAAATGTCTACTACACCAAGAGATTACTAAAGAAAGGAATTTGAAAGAACACCAAACATTTGATGATGGTGATCTACTTCAAAGTGCAAGTCCAAAGACATTGGTATTTAACTATACACGCTTTGGACTATATGTCATATGTATGACTCCACTATTGATGTTGATAGATTCTTACAAACAGAAAAGCAAATATTGAAAGAAAATCTCATGAGTATATGGCAGAAAGGAAAAGACTAGAATTGTTTAGTTTAAGTATATAGATGATATACATGTTATGGCTATATTTTTTGCTTATTAAACAATGTGGTTCTTAAGTATTTAATACTGAATTTGTTGGTATGAATCGTCATACGAAACAACAGAATTCATGAACTACAATGGCCTAAGTAATTAGCAAAAGAATATGTGATGATGTTCATCGAGAACAAATAAAGGGTTATTGTGTTGCTCGATAAACATCAAAGCTTGCCTTCAAAGATTTGTTTTATCAGGTATTATGAGAACAAAAGGGTTGTTCAAATAATTGCCGTAATCCATAAAAGATGGATTCACAAATCTCGTTGGAGATATCACATCCATAAAACTAGTGCTAAAGATGTCGAAAGACAAATTGATTGAAAGATCACTTAGGAAGTGACATCGCCGTTTAAATTATACTGGAAAGAAAACATGAAGAAACTCCATGTGGATGGAATTTTGGAGTCTTTTGGTTTTTTTTTTTGATCAAATGACACTTGTGAAACTTTCCTAGAGATAATTGAAACTTCGTTCATAGGCCAAAAGGGAACGGAAGACTAGCTTATTGGAAATTGTACATATTGTTGTACGAAGTCCATTATGTGTAGTCAAGAGCGATGGATTTCAACTTCATATGCTTTCTCCGAAATTTTGAGTGAATATATGAATATTTACTTAATAAGGATGAAGTATGAAACATTTGAAAAGTTCAAAGACTTTCAAGATGAAGTGCAAAATCATAGTAACAAGAATACAAATAGTTTATGATAAAGATCATAAAGGAAGATATTTGAGTTACAGAGTTTAGCATAATACCTAAATATTTAAGGAATTGTTCCGTGGATTTGCATTTCCCGAAACACCATAAGAGTATGGAGCATTCGAGATATGTAATTAAACCTTGTTTGACATCGTAAGATCAAAGGTATAATTCATAAAACTGCCATTATATTTTAAAGATTAAAAGCTTTAGAGATTATCGTTTTTCCACTGAAAAGAGCTCCATCATAATCCGTTGAAATGACACCATATAAAGTTATGGTTTGGGATAAAACCCAATTTGTCCTTTCTTAAACATTGGTATGCTATGCATAAGAAAGATGTTTGCAACCAAAGTCGGATGAACCTGTCTTTGTATGTTATTTCGAATAACTGTTAAGTAATCCTCCATAACACCGGAGACAAAAGTGTTTGTCACTTAGAACGTCAAGTTTCTTTTAGAAGGAATTTTTCGTGAAAAGTTAAGTGGGAGGACAATAGAACTTTGATAAGGTTAAAAGAACCTTAGCTATATGTGCAGAGTTGCGCAGCACCGAAAAGTGTTCCGAGGCAGCAACAATGCTCATGGCTCACGTGCCTCAAAGGTTGTGGTTATGAAGGTCAAAGTTTTTGTTGAACCAAGTAGGTCGAGTAAACGATCAAATACCAAGATTTGAGGGCTGAATCATTATTTGAGAATAATGAACGTACTACATGCAAAGAAGCGATGATGGGCCCTGACTCCGTAAAATGGCTTGAAGCCATAAAATCCGTGATAGTTCCATATACGAGAGATCAAGATTTGAACTTGAAAGACCCTCTGGGAAGGTACAAGACCTTACAGTCGTATTTGGATCTATAAAGAAATAGACATGGATGTTTTACATCTATGAAATAGTCGACATGTTGGAAAGAGTTCACAACAATGTTCAAAGGTTGTATATGACAAGATTTGATCTTTCATAGCGATTTTTAGTCTAGACGGATTAATGTAGCAACCACTACATATAATTTTGTTATATGGTAGTTGAATAAACAAAACAAGTTCTTCTAATAGAATCGTTACCTAGGACATGTGCATAACACGGTCCATAGGGTTTTGTTAATTCATAGGATGCTAAAAGCATATGCAAACTTCAATGGTTGAAATGAGCATCGCGGAGTTGGAATCTTCACTATGATGAAACTGTTAAAAGAGTTTAAAAGTTCATTAGAGACAATGAAGATGCTTGCATTTGCAAGAAATTAAGTGGGAGCGCTAAGACATGTTTCTAATACATTATGTGAAAGACATATTGTTGATTGGAAAAAAATGTATCTTTTATTAACACATATTAAGAATTTCATCCCGATGAAAGACTTAGGCAAAACCCAAATATTTGGCATCAATAGACGCTAATATGGTTGTGCCAGAAGTACATAGACGAGATATTGAATGAGTTCAATATAGAAACTACAAGAAAAGGTTCTTGTCGCACAGAAAGGATTGAAAGAGTTCAATGTTGATGATATATTCAAGTGTATTGATATTTGGTAAAGTGAAACAAATAATCAAGTATAGATTGATACTTGATATATGAAATCACAAAGAGTATTTATATCAATCATACTATGATATGTACAAATCCAGATATGTCCTATGCTCTAAATGTTGTGAGCATATACCAGAATGATTCGTAAGATGATCATTGGACAATAGTAAAGATATTCTTATGATCTTTTGGAAGATCTAAGAGTATATTATTTGTAGAAGTGACAAATAGATGGTTAGTTCATTGTAAAAGTACTACATTGATACTAGTTTTGTCACAAAATACAAATTAAGTTTATCTCAATCTAAACTAAGGGTGGCACAATATAATGGAAAGTGAGTTCCATAATGGATTTGGATGAGTTCCAAAGTTAAGACATTGTGACAGATACTACAACAAAAGGCTAAGTATATGACTGCTATTATAGTAGCAAAAGAGGGCATTTGTGTCAAGTAGTTTGTTATCAAACTAGGTGTAGTTCACAGAGGGATAATACTATGAAGATATATTGTGCGACAATATTATCAACATGTTTTAACCCCAAAGAACTAAAGGTCACACCGAAAGACCAAATTTATACAAAGCCATCTCATTAGAGAATGAGTGATGCGTAGAGACGCAAATACATGCAATTACACACGGACCTGGAAGTATCAGATCCGGAGATCATTTGACCACTAGCAATCGTGTACATACAACACCGGAAAGCCATAGGTGTTATATACACAAAGGTTTGAAACTAGATTATTGACTCTAGTGCAAGTGGGAGACTGTTGGAGATATGCCCAAGAGGCAATAATAAAGTGGTTATTATCATATCTTCACACTTATGATAAATGTTTACATACCATGCTATAATTGTATTAACCGGAAACATTAATACTTGTGTGATTTGTAAACTAAAATAAGAGTCCCTAGTAAAGCCTCTTGTTAAACTAGCTTGTTGGTTAATATATGATCATGGTTTCCTGATCATGAACATAGAGATGTTATTAACAACAGGGTCATATCATTAGGAGAATGATGTGATGGACATACTCCTATAGATAAGCGTAGCATAAAGATCAAGTCATTTCATTAGTTCAATTGCTATATGCTTTCGATACATAGTAACCTAATTCCTTCACCATGAGATCATGCATATCACCTTTACCGGATGGATGCTTTGATGTCATCAAACACCACACCGTAATGCAGGTGGCTATAAAGGTGGCATTGAGTGTTCAGAAAGTATTGGTTGAAACACATGGATCAAGAGGGATTTGTCCATCCATATGACGGATAGATACACTCTGGGCCCTCTCGGTGAAATGTCATCCAATTAGCTTGCAAGCATGTGGTGGCTCAGGGATCACATATCACGGAACGAGAAAAGAGTACTTATCAAGAACGAGGTTGAACTAGGTATGCGAGAGATAAGCGATCATAACCTCGGATAAGTAAAACTATCGTGAGACAAAGGGAAATTGGTATCATATGTAAGTGGTTCATTCGATCGCAAAGTAATCGAGAAATATGTGGGAGCCATATGAATTTCCAGATTCCTCTATTGGTTATTGTTCGGAGAAGTGTCTCGATCATGTCCGCATAATTCACGAACCGTAGGGAGACACACTTAAGGATTCGACGTTGTTTTGAGTAGTTATGGTATTATGAGAAAGAGACCGAATGTTGTTCGAGTCTCGGATGGGATCCGGATATCACGAGGTGATCCGGAATGGTCCGAGAATAAGATTCATATAAGGAAAGTCCCGTTTGAGTTCGGGAATGATTAGTGTTTTCATCGGGAATGTTCTAGAAGGTTCCGGATTGTCCGGCACTCCGGGGGGGAGGGTACATGAATGTGTCATTGCATATTGGAATGATTGCATCATGTACTAAGTGTTCTCGCTGTTCCAAATAAAGGATTAAATTGAATCCCAAATGGAAAAGTCAAACGGCGGTTTGAAAGTCAAACCTAAAACAGAAACTGGGAAACAAGCAAGAGGTGGTTGGAACCGACTTGGAGGAGGAGTCCCTCCAAGCCAGCGCGCCAACCAAGGCCGACTTGGGGAGGGACTCCCCTCCCCTTGGCCGCCCCTCCCACCTATAAAAGGAGGGGCAGGGCCTCCTCCTCTAGACACACAAGTTCCTATCCTCTAAATCTAAACCCTAGCCACAGCCTCCGGTTTAGAGCCGTTTTGGTTTAGAGCTTCTAATTGCCCTAGCCTTCGGTTTAGAGCCTTCTAATTGGTGTGTCTAAACCCTAGACCGCTAAAGCTCTCTCATACTCGACCATACTCGCACCGGCTTAAGGCGAAGCTCTGCGAGATCTCCCCTCTACTTCCGGTACCACGCCATTGTGCTGCCGGAATCGCGAGGAGAGTGCTACAACCTTCGCTGCCTGCTGGAACAAGGGAGAGGAAGGTCTTCTTCGAGCACCGTACGTGTGACCGACTACGGGAGCGCTGCCGGAACGTGGCGCCGGAAGGATCGTCTACGCGATCTTGAGATCGGAAAGAGTACGACTACATCACCCACGAGAATCTGCTCTCGTTAACCGCTTTGGAATCTGTAACACCCTCAGAATCGACCCTATGCAAGTTTCAGCGATTCCCACCAAACCCGCATAGAAACGATTCAAAGGTGCCCACCAGGCACTGTCGTACGGGTGGAAAACGAAGTAATAACATTACACAACAGTCCTCGATGGGACCCACAGAACAGATACATATACAACACGACTCCATGAGTCAAGAATACAGATATACGGTACAAAGATCCAAATCACCTTGAAAAGATGGAGCGTCCGACTACGGACAAGATGCAAATGGGCTAAGAGCCCTGAAGAATAACCAATGGCGTCCATAACCCTGCCAAGCGGGAAGGGTAACCCCGCTAACGACGCCGATCTCAAAACCCGCTTAAACAAAAGGGGTGCGGCAAAGGGCAAAGGAAAAGAGAGAGCGTCAAGATCGAGGCCAAGACACGGCGAGACTAGAATTCGCGGTCCTCGCCTACATAGGTATGGTGGATCAAGAGGCGGCAAGATGCACTAAACAACCTATAGAGACTCGAATCAACTGGCGGCTATCAGAGAGGGATAAGAAAGACCTATTCGGAACCAACCTGATGCTACCACCAAACATACCCATCCTGGTATTTCCCCCTCGAGACCAAACGAGGAAGTCAACCGAGGAACCCACACCGTTGGCAGTTTTATTTATTCGGATATCGTTGCAGCAATTACTAGTCAGGTATAGATAAGCATCCTGATAAAATAAGCAGTGGGCCGTTTTAGTTAACCATTCCGTTGTAGTTGCGACACTTACTAGTCAAATACAATTAGCATGAGAGATCCCAAAACCCAGCAGTTGTTGGTACTTTTATTTAGCCATTCTGTTGTAGTTGCAATACTTACTAGTCAGGTACCATGGTCGCAAGCGACAACCCAAACAAGCAATTGTTGCAGTTTTATTTAGCCATTCCATTATAGTGAAGCTGATTACTAGTCATTATAAAGTCAAATTTATAGCACTACTTTAGTTATAGTTGTCTATGATCGAGATACTGTGCTCCAAGTCGTCCATAACCGCGGACACGGCTTTCAGAAAGTTTTACCTATGAGGTGCACAAATAGCAACACACACTCGATCAACCTCGGAAAAACCAAATCAAAACCCAACGAGGCTTTCACGACAAAGCAATCACAGGATTCAGAAATATTTAGGCCACCCCATTGAGTACACCAAGAACGGTTAGTCGACTCGAGACGGACCCAAGGTTTGGGTAGACGGTCAGTGAACGATCGGGAACCCAAAATCGGGCTTGTCGACACCGCGAAAACGTGTCCCGATCCTAAAGACAAAGTGTGCTCCTCGCTGTCGTAAATAAAGCGGTAGCATGGCATAAGTACAGGATAGTAAATAAAACCTCAAACTAGTTTGTGGCCCCAAGAAATAAGACTGAATCAAGCTCTGGCTCAGGGGGGTCCCATAATCCTCCCGGATATGGATAGCGCGAATATTCAAGGAACATGTATCAAGTACTCGAGGTCCTACGGGACACAAGTGGACGGTTAACAACCAAATAACATCTATTGCCCACCTGTGCCTCTGCTTACCTACTTCAATTTTAGTTGTTAAACAGTAATTAAAGTAAACGATAATGAAAGCCATGATCATCTTCAACACAAAGCATATGGCAGTCTTCCAACAACTGAGGTACTTGACGACACGCAACATCGCTTGAGCAAACGACTACGACGCGCAAGTCCAACTATCTACCAAACAACAGGTAATAGGATGTGTCCAAGGCAATATAAGGCTGCACGGGATATCACGGGTACGGAAACTAGAGCAGCGCAACACGGATAGCAATAGATCAACATGAGGGAATAAATACTATAAAAGTAAGATAGGTAGAAAAAGGGGAGATGCTCGCCTGAAAACATTGCCGAAGGTTCATCCGAAGATCGGGTCGACACTCGCATCAACTCAACGGCCTTATCCGCGAAGAACCAAAACACTAGAATAAACACCGGATGCACTATTTAATACTACGGCAAAAGATCGGGCATGATGCATGTATGATGCATGACATGGCAAAGATGCGATGCAATTGGGCAATATTAAGTGGAACCGGGGTCCCGACAATTAATTAGGTGGTTCATGTTGTTTAGATACCCCGCAAGTTAAATGTTGTCTTAACAAGGCAAGATTATATCATCGGTTCGCTACACAAATTTAAATGGGGCCAATATAAGACTGGATTTGCCCGCATATGGGCCCCATATTTAATGATGAGGTGAATCGGCATAAGGCCCCCAAACCACACAAATATGCATGCGAGTATGACAATTTAATATGCATCAATTTGTTTTTACATTTATAAAATAGGGCTCGAGAAAAGGGGTCACACCATTAGGGTTCGACGATCTTGGTTCGGGGGTTCGGGGTCGGTCTCAGGGTTCGGATCTGGGGTTCGTCTCGGCGGGATCGTTCTCGGATAACGGAGGTAGATCTTGGCCTTCCGGGAAGGAGGTCTTGGTTTGGCGTTGGGGTGCACCGGATTCTTCCGGGTCGGTCTTGGCGTTCGGGTTGCAGAACTTGGCGTCCGGGATCTCGACGAGCTTGGCGTCCTTGTCAGAGTTCTCGGGTGACGATGTCGGTCTTGGGTTTGGCGCCGGTGGATCTTGGCGATTCCATGAAGGAGGCCTTGATGCTTCAGTCCTGTGTCGATTTCCGGGTACCGTGGTTTCTCGGTGTGGTTCCCTCGGTGGTCGGCTAACTTGGGCTAAAGTCGAAGTTTCTCCCGAAGATCTTGGGGTTCCCTCTCGGTTTGCCGATGACGATCTTGTATTGGACTCGGGCGTTTTGGGGAACATCGCACAAACACATATAGATGCATGTACACTATCGTCACCGTGGTACACGACTTGACATCGGGGGGATCATGATCGGGTCCTCGCGGTACGGCGCGGCCTTCACAGAGGACGCAGCCGCGACAAGCGCTTGCAGAGGAGGCCGACTCGAGGCAGAACCTGGCGCCAGGGCGACAAGCGAGTTGACAGAGGCCGGACGCAGAGCTCGACGGGGGGAGCGGTCAGCGAGGATGGTGGGGACAGAGGCGGGCCCGGCGAACACGGTCCCGATGGGCGCGCTCGCGATGGAGGCCACGGCCGCTGGCGGCTGCTAGACGGCGTCGCAGCTCGGCCGGCGATGGGACGGCGGCAGGCGGCAGGAAACACGGAAGGCGGCGTCGGCGGCGGTGGCGAAGCGCCGGCCGGATGTGGGAGGAGAGGCCGTGATGGGAGCACAATGAGAGGATTCCGCGGAGTGAGGCAGAGGAGTCGCCCGTGACGGAGGGCAGGGGACCCGACGGCGATGAGGCATCTCGGGTGGGGCCGGGCTAAGCGAGTGGTGGCGGTGAGCGGCACCGAGAAGAAGGCGAGGGCGACGCCGCTGTAGAGGTGGGCGGAGGGAGGGCGAGGGAGGCATGGCGGCGTCCGGTGGCGGAGGAAGGAGAGCGGAGGAAGGAGGCTGCGGGCGAGGAAGGGCGGAGGGAGGAGGTTGCGGCGAGGTGGGAGGCAGGCGCCGGAGGGGAGGAAGAAGGGCGGGGCGGCGGCGGCCCGAGAGGAGACGGCGGGGAGGGGGCCGCGCGACGGCGCACGGGAAGAGGCCGGGGAGGCGGAGCGAGCGAGGAGCGGGGGAGGCGGTGATGTAGGGTGAGGCGCCAGGGGCTCGGGAGGGCCGGGGTCGCGTGGGCGAGGAGACCGACGGGCCAAGGCGGGGTGCGTCGTGGTCGGGGGGGCGAGAGGTGAGGGGAGAGAGAGGAGGAAGGAGCGGGGTTGGTGGGGAGCGGGCCACGCGGGGCCAGGAGAAGTGGGGCCCGGGAGGCAGGGAGGTGGGGAGTGGGTTGGGCAGGCAGGGGTGGGACCAGGCGCACGCGGTGGGGCCCGGGTGTCGGTGGGCGCGGGGCGTGGTGTGGTGTGCGTGTTGGTGTGGGGTGGGTCGGTTGGGGTGAGAGAGTGGTGGGCCGACGCGGTGGGACCAGGTTGGAAGGGAGAGGGGTAGGTGGGGGATAGGTGAGAGAGAGAGGGGTGTGGGGACGCGCCCAGGTGGGCCTGGGGTAGGTGGGGAGGGCTGGTGGATTGGTGAGGTGGCGGTGGGTGTGATGAGGTGGAGGAGAAGGTGAGGTGGAGGGAGGGGATTGGTGGGTAGACTAGGATTGGGTAGATTAGGGATTTTGGGTGGACCGTTTTGAACTGGGGGTGGTCGACTGGGTCGGATCGGCCCGTTCGACTGCCCCCCTAAAAATAATTAAATATTTTATTTATTTCAAACAGGGCTTTTGCAAACCGATAGCAGACAAAACAAAATAATCCGGAGACCCGGGTTTTAATTTGAAATCAAGACGGGGCGTTTAGAAAACAAAATCAGGCTTTTCGAAAATAGTTTTATGCAAGCAAATGCAAGATGATGACGATGCTCAAATGCAATGTGACATGATGACATGAGCATGCGGTCATGACGATGCAATGCACAAAAATAACGCGATTTTCTAGTAGTGGTTTTAGCGGGATGCCACAGAATCTTCGAGGGTAAGTTATTCCATCGACTCGTTGCTACAATCTAGTAGATAGATCTTGGCTTGTTTGTTTGTATGCGATAGAAAATTTTTGTTTTCCATGCTACGAACCCCTACACATGCCTAGTTAGAGCAAACTAGATAGTCATCTAAGTTAGTTAGTTGTTTGTATCGTTGTATTTTGAGTGCTATCCACTGAACTTTTGTTGTATCATATTGTTGTATTCTGAATGTTATCCAGTAAACTTTGTTGTATCTTGTTTTTGTATTCTGAATGATGTTTAATATTGTTATATTCTGAATGATGTTCAATATTGTTGTATTCTGTTATTTGCTATTGCTGATATAATCAAGAGTTTCTGTATTTTCTTTAATTGCCGAATTAATATTAATGACGTTCGGTAGGGATCGAATGCCATGAAAGATTATCGTACTAGTGGCATTGGACCAAACGCCACTAGTAGCATACTTAGGGTGTGTTTGGTAGACTGTGTCAACTCAGAATCACTATCTCCACCCATACATGCTGCCCCTAGACAAGCTTATCTCAGATTTTCTCCTATGTTTGGTGGCCCGGGTTACTGAGATGTTGTTTGGTGGTCCGTGTGAGTTGAGACTTGCTATTGTCAAAACATTTACACAAAGATCCCTGGACAGAAAATAAAAAAGCAATCGGACCCTTAGACAGAAAATTATAAAAGCAATCGGGTCCTCGCGAGTTCATCTCCTTGCTGCGTGCTCCGTCGTGAGGCCATGGCCGACGCTAGGAGGCAGAGCTTGCGTCGCTGGGTGGCGGCGCGGTGAGACGGAGCTTGGCCACGCGACGGGCGAAGGATGGGCTGGAGCTCGCGCCGCGGCGGCGCTCACCAGGATCTCGCGCGGCGGAGCTCACCAGGACCTCGGCGTCACCTCCTCATCTGATTGGTGTCGGGCGCAGGGGAGAAATCCCGTGACAGGAGATGGGTGTTGAAGGTGAGGGAGCGGAGGTGGCGCAGGGGGATGAGGGGCGCCAGAGGTGTCGGGTGGCCGGCGATGTGGCACCGGTGACATAGGAGATGGTATGGCAACGTAGGCGACACACACGGGTGGTTGAGCGACGCTCGAAAGGACCTCGCGCGGCGGAGCTCGATAGGACCTCACCGGCGTCGGAGAGGAGGCGGCGGAGGTCGGCGTGCAGAGGAGGCAGTGAGATGAGGAGGTGATGGTGGCTCTGGGTGGGGGAGAGAGAGCGGGTTGGGGGCGTGGGCTGGGGGAGAATGAGGTGGGAAGCGGTTGACCCCTATTGGTCTTGTCCGACAGGGGGCGATTTTTGGTGCGAGCTCAGCCCTGTCCAAGAGCGAAACTCGTTTTCGGCTTCTCAACTGGGCAGTGCTCAGAGGCCTTTTTTTGCATGAGGTGAGCAGTGCCCAGATCAACGACCTGACCTAACAAACACGCGAAATCGGTCTGAGGTGGGAGATTCTGAGTGGAGCGGGGCTACCAAACACGCCCTTACCGTTCACATGAGACACCACCACTATCTTCTAACAGTGATGTGAGATTAGTGGCATGCACATTCAACGCCATTGGGCCTTTTCCTATTAGTGCGGGACTAGAGGATATTGCTTTCGTCCGGTACTAAAGAACGTTGCCCGCGCCACCGCACCCTTTTAGTCCCGGATCGTATCACGAGTCGAGACTAAAGATCCGAAATGACCCAAGACTAAAGCTTTCCCAACCTCCTAGCTGCTAAAAAATGGCAACTGAAACTAGTGCTCACACACCGGTTCTGACCCAAGACATGCCTGGAACTAGAGAATGCAAACCAAAGAATTTTTGTGTACTAGTGCTTGATCGATAGTAGTAGGTCGCTAGCAGCTAGGTAGGGCGACCCAAACACGCTTGGTGTAAAATTCCGCGTTTGCGTGTCGCAGATCGCACGTACGCAGCCGGTAGGCGCTAAGGATAGCCTAGCAAGGAAGAACAGAGACGTTAAGTTGGTCGTGAGTGATGAGGATGACGCGTACAATGCAAGCCAGGATCGCGATGGCACGATCGAGCACATGGAAAGAAGCTAAGCCAGTGCTCGGTCATAAGGTGTTCGGCCGCCGGCGAGTGCTCGAGCACACGGAATTTGAATCTTTATCGTTTTCGTTGGCAAGTGCTCGGTCATAAGGTGTTCGACAGATAATCCCACGAGTTCGGCGATAGATTTTTATTACATAATAGGGGAAATGACTCAGTCGTCGATGGGATAGGCTCCTGCGACATGGCCGACGCGGCGTTATCGTTTGTCTCGCCGGTGAAGGCCGTCGGGTTGGAGGAAGTCGAAGCAGAGCTCGGCGTCGAAGCGTTCGGCGCAGACATGATGGAACTTGAACTCCATCTTCATGTCCTCTCGAAACAGAGCAAGTGCACGATGCAACTGCAAAATGAAAGTGTGTCAAGTTTGTCAAAATGGAAGAGAGTGCACGACAAAGCTAGTGTTCGCGAGTACCTTGTTGTCCATGTTTTCCCCACTTGTGTGCGGTCGACCTCTTCCACGCAGTTGTGCCACTTGCTACAGGCAGTCTGGATGATCGCCCAATGATTGGTAATAGCCTTTTTCCCCTCGCTCCATGTGGATTTTGCGATACTTGGGCGACGAGGAGTACCTCTGCCGAGTAGTCGCCTGGCTCTCCTGAAAGAATCCGGCGGGTGAGCCGACACTCGCCCGGCTTTTCCAGTGTGGTGGGTACGGCGCCGCCATCAACGCCGAACGCGTCGCTGCCGCCTGCTTCGCCTTCACCATCGCCTGCTCTTCCGCCGCCGCCTTCACCATCGCCTTCTCCTCCTCCTCCGCTTGTCGTTGAAGCCGCCTCTCCTTCCGCCCTTCGCCGCCGACGAGATCTGCCTGGCGTACTCCTTCTTCTCCCACTCGGCCAAGGACATGCCCTCCGACTTAGTCGGCGGCGCTCTCGGCTTCGCCTTGGGACCCGAGGGTCAACTGCTGGACGAAGCTCTTGGGCGGCATGTCGGGCGGAAGCTCGGGAGGGCGGGTGGGAATGGGAAGAAAGGCGGGAGGGAAGAAAAGGGCGGGAGTGGGCGCCTTCTCGCCGACAGCTGGCCCACGCCCGTTTTGAGTCCGCCTTCGTATGCATCCCAGATGCCTAGATAGGCCTAACCAAAACACGTCGAAATCCGGAAGAAAACAAGTCGCTAGATACGCGATTGGACCGATTTTCGACAGCTAATTTCGGTATCCTGAATAGGCGAGTGAAGATGCTCTAAGGATAGCCTAGCAAGGAAGAACAGAGACGTTACGTTGGTCGTGAGTGATGAGGATGACGCGTACAAGGCAGGACCGCGATGGCACGATCGAGCACACGGAAAGGAGCTACTAGCTGCGTGCGTGATGTATTTTTCTCGCATGTAGGATCATGGACGTGTGCTTTTGTTTTACGTGGGTGGATGGGCGCGCGTCTGTCCAGCCTTCCATTGATTTTGATCCAATCCGGTTCAGGATTCGGGATTACTCCTTTTCTCCCCGTTCGTCGTCTGTAGCCCCCCGACCGGATCGGCCGGCAGGCGTGGGCGCACGCACATGCGCGGCGTGGGGGCGTGCATTGTACCGGCACGGCAGGCACGGGTAGCTTCCACTCGAGGCCGGCGCGTGGCGAGCACAGGGTACACTCCCTCCTTCACTGCGTTTCCAACTTTTGTGAAATCCAATTCTCTAAAAATTAGATCGTTTTGATATTAAAACACACCAGCCTTTATGACATCAAATTAGTATTGCTAGTATTAGATTTATAAAATATATTCTTATCATATAGCTATTTAGTTTCATAAGTGTTGTTTTTTCTGTAAACTCGCTTAAAGTTTAACACATAGATTTACTCTCCAAGAAAACTTGAAGTGCGCTCTTTCGTGGACACAGGAAAGACGAGGCACCGGCACACAGGTCCATGCAGCGTGCTGCGCTGGCCGGACTATCGAGCAGGCAGACAATGCGCTTGTGGGACGCTAGCTTAACAACCGCTACATGATTGATATTAAAATTCAGTAAGTATGGTTAAACGGTGTTGTTTGATTGCCGAGTCCTGAGTTCCAGCCTTCCAAAGATGAAAACTATAGACCCAATCTTGACTTTGCAATAGGGCGTTCAACTGGACATTCTCTTATCGAAGGAATTCCCTATTGTTTGGTAAAAACAATTCAAGTGAAAACCCATGCAACCTTGCCTCAATGGTTGGATTCAACTATGTCGACATTGTTCCCTTCTTGAAGACATTGTTGTTGGGATACTCTCTAGTTACCCTCGTGTTCCCATTACCGGTGGCGATCATCACGAAGTATGACGCAACCGTTTTGTTTATCGCTCTTTTCTTTGGATTGCCATATCGTGCGAATATACTTGCTACTGCACCTCCGTAGAAAGTCACTAGGGAAAAAACAGTAGTGGGCCCTGGCAAGTTGCCACATGGCATTACAAAAAAAAGAGTTATCATCCACCGTGGACTTAAAGATCTGATGACTCCAATGCATTAGTTCCGCGGGGCTTAAATTCGAACATACGCTCCATATAAATTTCTTTTTAACCAATTGGTTGTGTTCATCCTTGCTATTTTGATTATATCTTTGTATAATTTCTTTCATTACATCATGTTGGTGCAGAGACATGGTAGCAGGGACGAGTGGCGTAGCTAGAGAACCAATGATAGGGGTGCCCCAGTTGCCCCACCCCCTGCGTCACATACTCAGATTGCTTCATCCGTCCCTTCTTTGGTCTTCGTATGAATATAGTCCCTTTACTGAAGAATGATAGAGTGTCGTCACCTCATCTATTGGCGTTTGTATTTTTTTAATATGCATTAACAAAGTCTATTACCATCAGAAAAATTAGTTCTGAGAGAGCCATTATGACGAAAATAACACAAGGCCCACTACTATTCCAACACGCTAATCATGAGGAAGCCATTGTGGATGCTTGGCAGCGTTGCTGGCACTTAGGGAGGTGTCTCCAAAGCAGCTCGGGTAATTGATAGGAGTATCTTATTTTTCTGAAAATTATGATATATTATTCATATTTTTCTGAGTAACAATGGAAAAGATATGAATTTTCTTAATTCTATCCTATTTTTTGAATTAAAAAAGGCCCCACCTCTTTAATGTACGAAATAAATGTCTCCCCCTTTAACACATTCGTAATGAGAACCCGCGTCTTTACATGGCTTTAACAAATGGCTCGTATAAGAAGCTGGCTTAAGAAACATCGAACATGCAGCGGTTGTAGAACCGCTGTTAGAGGCTGGTTCGAACCGGTGTTAGACGCCTGTGTGTGCACTAGTGTTGGATCACATTACGATGAAAACAACACAAGGCCCCTACTATTCCAACATGCTAATCATGAGAGCCAGCCATTGTGGATGCTTGGCAGCGTTGCTGGCACTTAGGGAGGCGTCTCCAAAGCAGCTCCGATAGTTGATAGGAGTATCTATCTGGGATGAATGGACTGCGATCATTTGTCGTCCCAGATGAGTAGCTGTCACCTTGTCACGATTTCCCTATCAAACATGTACTGTACAACCCACACACGTACCGTGCCCTACAGGAGATCTGGCCAGCTTACGTGATTCCTTACGTGGGCAGGAAGAGATCACTTGATCAGGATCTTGATCATGGATCGATCGATAAAATGATAGCCTCAATTATTGACTACGGCCGGTCTTTTTTTCCGAGTGGAAGCAAAACCAAGGAGAAGGAAAAAAACTGCCGTTAAAGTAAGCTGCAGGGATATTCTCGATCACCGCGGCACATCGTTTTCGTTTCACCGGTGGACGGCTACGTGTTATCCTCCAAGCGGAGCGCGCCCGTTGGTTCACCTCGCCGGGTGATCGAGCTTTAATTGCGCGTGTGAACACGGCCGGCTGGCGAGACGAGCATCTTGAATCACGAGTTTGTGATGATGCGACTAGAATCATGTAGTAGTATACAGTACTCTCCCTCTGTTCGAAAATATAAGACGTTTTAGCTTTATGAATCAAATGTATCTAGACGTCTTTTAGTGTATAGGTTCGTAGAGATTTGAAGTGAACATATACCCTAAAAGGTGTCTAGATACATTCGTTTCACAAAGCTAGAATGTCTTATATTTCAGAACGGAGTGAGTAGGTAGGAAAGGGCAAGATCCTAGTCTAGCTACGTGCTGCTCGAGCGCTTGCATGTCTAGCACGCATGAGGGATCAATGATATACGCATGTTTACGCAGAATAGGGAAGGGAAATCAATACTATAGGAACAAAATGTCATTAAAATATAGTATCGTCCGTGATTGCCACAAAAAAAACACAAATGTCAAGATCAAAACTAAGTTTTTCCTTTACTTGCTAGAAACACAAATTTGTGATTTATATGTAGCCCAAAATACAAGGTATTTTGGGGAAACTTTTCGATCATATAGATCACATTATCACGTATCCATGTACAAAGCCACTAGAATTTTTGACACGTCAAAATATCATTTTTTTTTCCAAAATATCGGGCTCCAGGCTCAATAGAGCCCGGATGCCAAAAGGACGCGTTCACAACAGCGTCCTATAATGTCCATTCCTGCCCTCACAAAAAATCTATGTAAATTCCTAGATAGTGCTCCTACGGTAGGTCGGGGAGATGGGAGTAGAATCCGGCCTGCCAAACAGGACGATCGTCCCAGGACATGTTGAAGAGTGCTGAAATAATATTCTACTATACTATAACCGATGCATTGTTATCTAATATATATCTAATAAATGATTAATATTCTAAAAAATGCCTTGGTTTGTTTGTATGAGCAAGTCCACACCAGTGATCGTGTATAAAAGTAGCAAAAACACTACCCGATGATGGTGGCGAGTTTAGTTCCGGGGTTAGTCTCTCTCAGATGTGGATGCCCTGCTGGTTGTATAAAAGTTACTATGATAACTAAATTTTCTGTTTTGATATTGTGCATGATTTTTTTTTTGAAAAACTCACTACTGAGGACACCGCACACTTGTTAGTGAGCCTAATAATACCTATCCTATACAAATATTGCAAAATCTATGGTGTTGTTTGGATCGTTAGCGATTAGTATAAGTATGGATATTTCAATATCAATTATATAGAATACATGTGTTGCCAGATTATTACCGAACACATTTGGCCAAAAAAATGGTAGAGAACCAACCCAACAGTTTAATTTATACTAAAAAATTTCAGTACATTTGTTTAATTACTGAAACACTAGAAGGCGCAACTAAGATATTCATTAGACTGTATGCAATATATATGCCTACCCAAATATAAATTATATATAAATACTAATCGATTCACAAGAAAAAGAGGTGTACAAGTTTATAAATGTCTAGCCAATGACTACGGATAGAAAACTACCACATTTTTTTTGTTACAAACTATATCTAAATTTAGCACAAACGTAAAACATAGGTATATGAGGGGAGAGAGACAACTCTCGGGGCAGATTTTAGCATCCAATGAAAAAATGCCTTAGTCTTGATGCAAAACGATTTGGGCCCTGTCAACCGTTACCGGAAATATACACTAATTATAGCAGTACTATAATAAATGAAGTTAAAAATATAAAAGTTTCGTATAAATTATATTTTTGTAACTTAGTTAGGTACAACATTTGTTTAGACTAGATTTTCATGGGAGCGCAATGCACAGAGTTGCAAGATCGGCCGGTCTCGTTAATCGAGGGTGTGATCTACTCGGAGGAGCCAATAGATGTAATAGGTTCTACTGTACATTTTTTCGTGAGATGACATGGAGTATGGAATATCTTTATGACCATTATTATTTTATTTAGAGGCTAAATTTTCAGTTCTAAGAATAAATTAAATAAATATGATAATAATAATAATAATAATAATAATAATAATAAAAGGAATACAGATCCTTGTAGGTTCGTTGCATGCAAAACAAAAAATTCTACCGCAAGAACACATAAAACCAAGATCCAATCTATAGAAAAGCCAAGATCTAATTTACAAAATTGGTGCAACGAGATTGTAAAGAACTAACCCTCGTAGATCCAAAGCATTTAACAAGATAGGATTCTTATGGTTGATGTAGTCGATCACTTACTGATATCAAGATTGTGTAAACGATCCTTCTGGCGCCGCGTTCCGGCAGCGCATCCGCAATCGATCACACATACGGAGTCGATGAAGACCTTCCTCTCCCGGTTCTAGCAGGGCAGCGGGGGTAGTAGATCCCCTCGGAATCCCAACAACACGAAGGTGTGGTGGTTGTGGAGGAGAAATCCCTGCAGGGCTTCGCCTAAGCAAGAGCAGGGCGATAGAGTAGAGAGGAGGGAGGCACCTAGGGTTTAGAAGGGCAAGGAGGAGATACAGCCATCTAGCTACTACATGGACCCGTAGTCCAAGGTGGAACTACTCACGCTTCATACCAGAGGCTGGCATGATGATGAAGAAGGCCTCCGGGATGATCTCCCCTCCGGCAGGGTGCCAGGAAGAGCTTCAGATCCCCCGATCTAGGGACGATGGTGGCGGCAGCTACAGACTGTTTCGTGGAGATCTGATGGGATACTTAGGGTTTTGGCATCGGGGGGTTTATATAGGCGAAGAGGCAAGGAAGGGAGGCACCCGAGGCGACCACACTTGGTGGCGGCGCGCCCTAGGGTGGGCCCGCGTCACCCTAGGGTGTGACGGCCTCGTGGCCCTCCTGTCGTGGGAATGACCACGGCAGATGCTGCAATCGGCAGCGAGTAGTAGAACATGGGGGCAAGGACGGCCAGCCATCTGCGGTGCGAGATGAGGGCTGAGACACAAGGGTTTATCCAGGTTGGGCTCCCCGGAGGGTATTATGTAGTAACCAACAAAACTTGAATAGCGCCACGTACGTCAAGGTATTATGTAGTAACAACAAATACTTATAAATCCAAGGAAGGGAAATATTACAGACCTGCTTGATACTGGGCGTGTATATACACACCTTTCGTCGTGTCGTTCAGGGCCACTGGCCTGGTAGTCCTCCCTTGCGCGTTGTCCACATACTGATAGAATGTACATCTCCAGGTCTCGCTGTAAAACAAAAACGTGCCCCAGTACAGCCAGAACCCAAAGATGAACCCAGCTGCCACAAAGCAATAGAACCACAGTAACTCCATGTCTTCCGCAGCCTGCCTCGTTTCACCGTGAGTCGATGTCGACGAGTTCCTTGATATAAGGTCAAAATATAAGGTCAATAGAACTTATGACATTTCACCGTGAATCTTTACATAAAGGTCAATAGTACCTTTTTAGGCAATTTTATCTATGCCTCAAATGCTATATTTTTGTGGCATTTTATCAATAGTGACTCAAATGATCATTCATTTAAGGTATTTAAAATGCTCCAAATGGCCAACTATTAGAGGCACTATCATGTGTGCCTCAAAAAATTGTCCATTGGAGGCACAACAAATAGTGCCACAATTGGTCACTTATTAGAGACATATTTTAGTGCCTCTAAATGGTAACGAATTGTGGCACTTTCAATTGTGCCTCAATTGATATATTTTTAGTGGCATTTTTATAGAAAATGTCTCTAAAAGATCTATCTTTTTGAGGCACAACGTAGAGGCACTAAATTGTGCCTCTATTTTTCAAAATATTAGAGGCACTATCAATAGTGCCTCAAAATGCTAAACTATTAGTGGCATTTTAGAAACTGCCTCTAAAATCTCACATTTTGAGGCACTATTATTTAAAGTGCCACAATAGTTACGATTAGAGGCAGTTATAAACAGTGCCTCTAAAAATGTGCCTCTAATTCTTGAACGTGGCATAGTGACAGGTCCATGACAGCGTGCTGCACTGGCCGACTATCGAGCATGCAGACAATGCGCTTGTGGGACGCCGCTAGCTTAACAACCGCTACATGGTTGATATTAAATTTCACTTAGTATGGTTAAACAGTGTTGTTTGACTGCCGAGTCTTGAGTTCTAGCCTTCCAGAGGTGAAAACTGTAAAAACTACAGACCCAACCTTCATTAGTTGACTTTGCAATAGGGCGTTCACCCGGACGTTCTCTTACCGAAGGAATTCCCTATTAATTGTTTGGTAAAAACAATTCAAGTGAAAACCCATGCGATCTTGCCTCAATGGTTGGATCCAACTATGTTGATATTGTTCCCTTCTTAAAGACATTGTTGTTGGAATACTCTCTAGTTACCCTCATGTTCCCATTACTGGTGGATCATCACGAAGTATGATGCAACCGTTTTGTTTATCGCTCTTTTTTTGGACTGCCATATCGTGCGAATATACCTGCTATTGCGCCTACGTTGAAAGTCACGTGGGAAAAAACAGTAGTGGGCCCTGGCAAGTTGCCACATGGCATTACAAAAAAAAGAGTTATCATCCACCATGGACTTAAAGTTCTGATGACTCCAATGCATTAGTTCCGAGGGACTTAAATTCGAATATACGCTCCATATAAATTTCTTTTTAACCAATTGGTTGTGTTCATCCTTGCTATTTTGATTATCTCTTTGTATAATTTCTTTTATTACATCATGTTGGTGCAGAGACATGGTAGCAGGGACAAGTGGCCACATGCTCAGATTGCTTCATCCGTCCCTTCTTTGGTCTTCATATGAATATAGTCCCTTTACTGAAGAATGATATAGAGTGTCACCTCTCATCTATTGGCGTTTGTATTTTTTTTAATATGCATTAACAAGGTCTATTACCATCAGAAAAATTAGTTCTGAGAGAGCCATTATGACAGGAAATAACACAAGGCCCACTACAATTCCAACACGCTAATCATGAGGCAGCCATTGTGGATGCTTGGCAGCGTTGCTGGCACGGCCCCTCCGCCCTCGCGTCGCGTCCGCTCCCCCGCCGCTGAGGCTGCTGGCGCCGCCGGGGCTTCCTCGCAGGTACGTCCTCGGTTTTTGAATTTCAGGTGGTGATCCTGCTGCGGCGGCGGCCACTCCGTCCGGTCCAATGGCTCCCCTCCCGCCTCCTGCGTGCCCGAGCTCGCCGGTGCTCCGGTGGGATGCCTCCGCGTCCTCGGTCTTCGCGGGATGCCGGCCGGGGTGGACGGCGGCGACGGTGGTGCTCCGCCCCTCCGACGGCAGGCTGGTCCTCCTCAACGCCGCCGGCGTCATGGTGGACGCGCGCGACTGGCGCCGGGGTGAGTTTGTCCGGCAGGGGGAGACGCTCCCCTTCCCGGCCCACTCGGTGCGGGTCGGGCGGCGCTCCGGCGCGTCGTGCCCTCCGGCGAAGGTCCCTCGGAAACGGTCGCCGTCGCTGCCCCCGGTCTCGCCGGAGCAGGTCGCTGCCCTGGTAGACCTGCACGGCCTCGACTGGGCAGACGTGGAGGACGAGGAGGGCCCGGTGGCGCCGCCGCCGACGACCCTCGGAGTTAGGGCGGCCGGGGAGGTCTCGGATGAGGAGCACGGGGTCCCGCTCCCTCGTTGCCCGTCGACCCTGCGTCGCTCTTCCCTGGGCGAGTACCTCCCAGCGCGGCCTCGCCGACGGAGGGCGCCTTCATGGGCAGCCATGGCGGCGCCGCAGCAGGGGTGGGGCGGTCTCGGTCGGGGACCGCGGTGGGCCGCTGGGGGAAGGCCTGGTCCTGGGCTGGCCGACCGGGCCGCGCGTGGGCCTCGGCCTGGGCGTGTCCTGGTGGGTCCGGCCCAGGCCTGGCCCATCCTTTCCGAGCCCAACAGGCAGGATCCTGTCCGAGGTGGGGCGTCGAAACCCTATCGGGACTCCCCTGTACCGAGCTCGTCCTCTCCTCTCCCTGTCCCGCCGCCGCCTCCTGCCTGCGCCCCTCCGCCGCTCTCGGCCTCCTCCTCGCCGGGCCTCCCTGCCGTCCTCCGGCGGAGTTTCCGCGACGCCCTCATGGCCCCGCCCCCAGCCCAGCCGCCTGGCCGGTTCCCAGCGTCGGACCCCCCCGCCGCTCCCCCTCCTCCCAGCCGGGCGCTGCGGCCCCTCGCCGCACCCCCTCGCGCGTGGCCAGCAGGGCGCCTACCGCCTCCCGGCCCGGCGGTCCCCGCCTTCTCCTCGTGATCCTTCTGGCCGCTGGCCCTCCCGCTCCCCCTTGCGTGCGCGGCGCAGGCTGGAGGAGCATCGCCGGTCCCCTCAGCGGCCCTCGGTGGAGGACCATGAGAGGGAGCAGCGGCTGCGTGCCTCGACGTTGCTCGCCCGCGAGGCTGCTGCGGGGGCGGCTGGTCCTAGGAAGGGGGTTGGCCGGGCTGATGCTGGCTCGTGGCGCG
The DNA here is from genome assembly GCA_030063025.1 of Avena longiglumis. NCBI lineage: Eukaryota > Viridiplantae > Streptophyta > Magnoliopsida > Poales > Poaceae > Avena > Avena longiglumis. Next base: position 577,885,384 of record CP125974.1, on the reverse strand, counting down.
AGGTAGCCCGCCCCGAGTCCGGAGCTGGCGTGGCCGCGGCCCCCAAGAAGAAGAAGAAAAGGAGAAAGAAGAAGAAGTCGGGTCTTGCGCTGGTGTCCGCTGGACCGGGGGGTCCGGTGGCTCTAGGGGGTGGAGCCGTCTCCGCGACTAGCCTTCCGCGCCCTAGAGAGACCCTCGAGTACTACGGACACGGAGTCAACGGTGTGTTCTACTTCATCGACTTGGGTGGCGTGCCGATGACCGTCCCCGAGACCCTGGCGCGGGTTTCGATCCTCCCCGCGCAGGACCCCTCCACTTCGATGGAAGTGACGGAGGCCCTGCTGCAGGAGGAGCTCAGCGCGGCGCTGCCCGGGTAAGAGTGGACGGTCCGGCGGTTCTCGGCGACTGAGTTCATGGTGTCCTTCCCGTCCGTGGCTGTGCTCCGCATGTGCGCCCTTGGGTCCTCCTTCACTCTCCCCCTGCACCAGCTGAAGGTCTCCATCCAGCCATCCTCGGCGGAGCAGGAGACGGTGGCCACCCTCTCCGAGGTCTGGGTCCGCCTCTCTGGGATCCCAATTGAGGCTAGGAGACAGAAGGTGGTGGCGCTCGTGGCTTAGACTGTGGGCAAGTTGACTGAGGTTGACTTGGGATCCCTCTCGGGGCTCGGCCCGGTCTGTCTGCGGCTGCTTTGCCCGGACACCTCGGTCTTCCCGGTCTCCTTGCCGCGCTTCTTCTTCGACCGCGTGGGCCGGGACCTCCTGGTGGAGCTGGACGAGGAGGTGGGCGAGCCGGGGGCTCGCTCCTCTCCTCCCCATCCGGTGGTGACGCTGGGACGAGGGGTGGGGGTTCTGGGGAGGACTCGTACATCGACTTGGGGTCAGACCCGTCGCCGCCACATCGACGCTTCCCCTCGCCTCGCAGAGGCGGGGGCAGCGGCCCCGATGGCTGGACTCTCTGGTGGCAGTCCTTTCTTCCACAGGGCGCCTGTGGCCGCCTACCAAGCTGGCCCCGGTGGACCTCCCCGCTGCCTCCGTCCCGATCACTCTGTCTCCATCGGCCTCGACATCGCGCAGTACGGCTCCTACCTCGACCGGGGCCCGTCGTCCCTCCCGGGCCCCCTTGCCGCTCCTTCGTCCCCGGAGCAGGAGACTTCCGGGAGTGTGGGACTGGAGGTCTGCGCCCACCAGTCGCCGCGCTCTCCTGGGGTAGTGTGCTACACTCTCGCTCCGGACACCCCGGACCCGCCTGTGCTGCTTTCCACCGCCGGGGACCCTAGCACCCCGGTGGCGGTTGCCAAGATGCGACGGGCCAGGGCTCCTAGGCCTCCTCCACCGCCTCCCTCCCGCCACAGTGTTCGCCTCGCTGACTCTCGTTCAGGCTGTCAGCCAGATCCGGCGATGGTGGCGGGCCTCCCGGCCGGTTGCGGCCCGTGACGAGTTTTCAGGTACTGTTTCCTCCCCTGCCCCTCCTGACTCTGGTCCTTCGGTTATGTCTAGCTCGCCGTTTTGCGTTCTCTCTGAGGTCTCCCTGGCTCACCTGGGTGAGGTGGCGGATGATTGCGGTATTGTTTTTCGGGGAGAGAAGGGACCGAGATTGGAGCAGATTGCGGCCATTAAGGCGCGGGAGGGGTATGCGGGAGCAATCGCTGCGGCCCGGGCACGTGATGCCCGGGAGCGGGAACGCTCTCGTATCCTTGCCGAGGCTAGGCCCGACGGGACTGGCCCCAGCAGAGAGACCCCACCTGCCCCTGATGCGCGGGAGATCACCCACAAGTCGACCCCTTCGGGCCGGCCACGTGGGAGGCCCCCCAAGTCAGCCGCGATCCGCTCCACTTCTCCCCGCGCTCGCTCGGCCCCCGCCCAGGGCCCCCCCCGGCTTGAGGCTCCTCCATGGACATCCTCCGAGCCTTCCGGGTGTTCATTTGGAACATCCGGGGGTTTGGCAGTGAGGGGCGCCACCGCCAGATCAAGGAGTCTCTTCGCTTGGAAGCGCCAGATATTGTCGGTCTTCAGGAGACGATTCGCCAGGACTTCTCCATTGCAGAATTGGAAGCTTTGATCCGTTTCAAATTCTCCTGGTCCTGGCTTCTTGCATCCGGCCACTCGGGGGGATCCTCCTGGGGGTGAAGGAGGATACCTTCGAGGTTGATGATATGGACCGCGGGGAATTCTTTGTGAGCATGGCGCTTACCCATAGACAGTCTCGCTTCAGATGGGAGGTGATCATTGTCTATGGCCCCGCGGACCATAGGAGGTCCGCCGACTTCTTGCGTGAGCTCAAATCGAAAGTGGAACAGACGGTTATCCCGGTGGTGGTCGCCGGGGACTTTAACCTGATCCGATCTGCTGACGATAAGAGCTCGGCAAATGTGGACCTCCCTAGGATGCATATGTTTAATGACTGCATTGCCGAGCTTGCTCTCCGCGAGATCCGGCGTGTGGGCGCTAGATATACTTGGTCAAATAAGCAGCTGAACCTGATTCGCAGCGTTCTCGATCGTGTCTTTGTGTCTGTGGATTGGGAGGTGGCCTTCCCTCTTTGCTCGCTGAGAGCGGTCACTAGGATTGGGTCGGACCATACCCCTCTCCTCCTCTCCTCTGGAGGGGGCCGCCCCCCACGGCTGAACCGCTTCCAGTTCGAATCCTTCTGGCTGCAGAAGCAAGGATTTGTGGAGGCGGTTCGGGCAAGGTGGACGGCAGCGGCCGCTTCTACCCCTCGGGTGTACTGCGCGGTGGATATCTGGCATCACTGTGCCAAATTATCTCGTCAGTTCATGCGAGGTCAGCGAATTTGGGGCTGACCTCGGGAATCGAAGAGTCCATTCGGGATATCGGGCCACGGACCGGGAGGCCGATCTTCGTGGCCTCTCGCCAGAGGCCTGGTCCCATAGGTACTCCCTTGAGGCTTCCATTATGGAAATCTACAAGGGAGAGGAGGCTTTCTGGCGCCAACGGAGTCGCCAGAACTGGACGGTCCAGGGGGAATCGAACACGGCTTACTTCCATGCCATTGCCAATGGTAGGAGGAGGAAGTGCTCGATCCCTTGCCTCTGGGAGGGGGAGTCGCTGCTGGAGTCACCTCAGGCGCTCTCCTCCCATGTTTACGCCTTCTGCCAGGGCCTTTTCTCCGCCTCGCCGCAGTCGGGAGTCTCGCTGGCGCCTGACTTCTGGACGGGTGAGGCGCTTGTCTCTCCCAGGGAGAATGCTGATCTCATTCTCCCCTTCCTAGGAGGGGAGGTGGAGGCTGCTCTGATGTCCATGAAGTCTAGCTCGGCACCGGGGCCTGACGGTCTCCCGGTGTGTTTCTTCCAGGCTTTTTGGGCTCAGTTACAGCCTTTTTGATCATGCAGCTCTTCCGGGAGTTTTTCACGGGTACCCTGGTGATGTCTCGACTGAACCTTGCACTACAAGAAATGTGTTCATCTATGACCTTTTGATAGTGACCATGGAAGAAATCGTCATATATCCATTCTGATTTCACAACTGATGGACTCAAGTGGTTTGTAGGCGTAAAAACCCAGAAAATTAAGACGATTTGGTCCGAAAACGTCATAGTTTTATTAGGTAAAATTGTCATAGTGCTAGGAAGGACAAAATATAAGCGGAGGGAAATAACAGCCGTTGGATCTCAATAGGATGGACGGCTGAGATGTGATCTGTGTCCTGGGAACATGCCGTGGATCGATGACCTGGCACCACCCATCGCGCGCGGCCCAGCAAAATTTTGGGTCCAATAGGCGCGAGCATGAGATGAACCAAGTTAGCGAACCCTACCCTCCAGGACTCCCAACGCCTTTACTCCTCCATGGTTCCCCTCCCCACCTCCACCGCCGGCTAAAATCTCGGCCATTTCCCCTGCTCCGCCGAACACATCCCGCGAATCCCCTCGTCCCCTCTCTATTCCACCCCATGGAACCACCAATCCTTACCTCCAATCGAAACCCTAGGCCAAGACCCGGATCTACAGAGAATAGTAGGAGGTAGGATTTCGACCATTCATCCATGGAGGCTGCCCCACGTCGATGGGTGGTGGTGGGTCGTCACGGTGACCAACTAGAACATCACCGCCATCTGGGACGCTGGCGACACCAACGACTTCGAGGATGCGGAAGTTCTTCCCATGGACACCAAGGTCGAGCTCGTCGACCCAGATCCACGGGCGGTGGCTACTCCCGCTTCATCCGCCTCCGTGTCCACCTCCTCCGCGAGCAAAGCGCCGCCTCCAGCCAAAAATCATGATGACGAGTTCATATACGATGCAAGTGGAGTCGAATGATGGCCAGACGAGGCCAGGCATCCACCGACGAGGAGTCGAAGCAGGTATGAACTATGTACTAGAACCCACCTCTGCGTTGATCCAATCTCCCCAACAATTGTCGTGTCTCGCTGATTCCCTCCCCCTCATTGCCCTCTGTGTCCCCTCTTTTTAGGTTTCATCGACGAGGGAGCTCAGCACAGGGCGGCCCTATCCTCCCTCTCACCGGCACGACATCCCCGTAGCTAGCAGGAGGATGCTGTCGTGGCGCCGTCGCCATCCTTCCTCCTCGTTCTCCGGCTAAGGGAAGCGCCATAGGCGGATGCGGATCTCAAGACTTTCTTGGTCACAATGGCGGAAGGCGAATGGTGCTAGAAAGTCTGGCCGCGTCCATGACTTTGTGCGAGGTCCAGATCCGAAATCGCCATCAACTGTGAGTCCCTTCCTCTCCCATCTCCCCAAAATCCCTAGCAAACCCTAGCTAGTGGCTTGTTCATGTTCGTGGCATAGCTAGTGGCTTGTGCATTCTTCTGTGGTTTTACTGATACATATATGATGTGCTTAAATTAGAGGAGGGATGAAAATTATGTGTTCTTTTCATATTCGTTGGACTATGCGAGTAGTGTTCTTTAAGTGTGTTCTTTAAGTGTGTTCTCTAAGTGTGTTCTTTAACTTTGTGCTTGAGTCAGAATGACAAGAAATTAATTTATTCATAGATTGATATCAACTGTATGGGTGATATTGTTCTAGAAATTAATCTTATATCATGTTTGCTTTATGTCTTATTAATTGGTAGGTAGTAGCTAGAAGGTTGCTGAATTATGCCTAAAATCCTGAGATGACCTTTAGAAGCTATGCTATGTCCTTCTGAAGGAAAACACCATTCTTAGAGTAATCTGAGGCGCTGGTTATTTAAAATCTTGATTAATTTGCCCGTGTTTGTTTGTGTGCATGTACAAGACCTTATTGATCAGATGCATTCACCATTCCACTATACAGTTGACTTGATTAAGTGATAATCAGTAAGTATATAATGCATTCTACTATAGGATGTTATAACTAAAAAGCTTTACACTAGAACAATTTCATGAATGCGCATAATTGGTTTCTATTTGAACTGGAAAACATGGTCCTTGTTTTGTAGGAACGGTTTCATAGACTCCTTGTCTTGTATATGTCCCTGTGAATAGATGCTTGATTGGTCATATTTTTCATGAAACTAAAAAAATCAGAATGGACGCAAAGCTTAATGTTTCTCTTACAAAATTAAAGGGGGAAATTATATCACCTACTGACCTAGAAATGAGTTATACATTCTTGAACTAGTGCTCATTTGCATAAATTGAGATGAATCTGTTGTGATCATTGATAGTACTATCATGATATAACTATGTACATTACTTGATTTCCTATTTGATCTTTGAAGACAACATCCTTGATGCTTCTTGTGACTACTTTGTTTGGTTGTTCTCACAGGTTGACCTAGTTCTGCTGCGGCGTGAGGTCGCGAGCGGAGGAATTCGCTGGGCTCGAGACACGCTGGCCAGCCTCTGATGGACAACCTCTGATGGAGTCTTCCAGGGCTTCTAAACCTTCTCCTTCTCTTGCTTTTTCAGATGCTTTGGATGAGTACCATATTTTTAGATAGTTGAGATTGCATCACTACAGGTTATAATGTATGTATAGACTGTCTTTATTTTGCAAACAATACCTGCAGCTTGTTGTGCTTTTGTTTAGCATTTACTTGAATGTGATGATTGAAGTTCTTATTTGTGCATCTAAATCTGTAGTTTTTCTTCCCACTATAGTTATTTATCCTTCTAACAATATCTAGCTGTTTTGATTGAACTGTGTAATGACTATAATATACTATTCTCGTGCATGCTAGGTGCTTGTGGTAATGCTTGCATGTTGTTATAGCCTCTGATGTGCGGCTACTATTCTTATAGCGTCGGTTCAGACCAGATGTAAGCACTGCTAAATTCATCGTTAGTTTAGTTAGCACAAAAGTTTCAGGTTTAAGTTGAAATGTCCATTTTGATGCTTTATTGGGTGTATGATTACCCATGTCAGTTTTATAATAAATAGATGAAGTGTAGTAGTCAGTATATTGGTCTGTTTTGCATTGGCTCATTTACTTTGGTCCACACCAAAAAAGATATGCATGGCCAATGCTTCTCTTTTGTCTAAATTGTTTGGGCAGTTACTTTCCTAAGTCTAATGAAAACTTTATGCTGCTTTAACTTGCATTTTGATAGAGTTTTGGTGTGTTTTGTGTCTATGCCGGGAGACTAACGGAGAAGCAGCCCCAACAAAAAGATGGTCCCATAGTAAGCGCCTCTGTTCCCCACGCTATCTATTTTTCACCTCTCTTAGTACAGATCCATGGAAGTATCCAATGGACTTTGATTAGTCATCTTGTCCTTGACCTTTTTGTTTTTGCTCTTTGTTGTGGAGAGACTCCAGGATCATCAGTGATGTCGTACACTAGTGGTTGCCACTTTCCAAGGCTGACTTTGGATCCTCCAGGAACTACCCGCAACATGCCGTATGCAAGGGTCGTTCTTGCAAGGTCTGCTCTCTATAGATCTCTCCTGATAGAAAAGCTTCCAGCTGTTTGTATTGTATTGTATTCTTGTTGGTTCATTGATGTATTTGGGAAATTAATCTCTCAGACAGTCAGCTTCTGTTTTGAATCAGTATGAAAAGAAGAATTATTTGGCTGGTAGTGTGCTATTGATTTCCTTAACTTTGTCTTTGTCATTAACGGTGATAGAAACATGTGTAGTGTGGTACTTGCAGATATATATTCTATTGAATATTTTCTATTCTTTGTCATGTGGCTTGTGGAACTTGCTCTATTGCTTGCTGCTATACTATCTAGTTTACTTTTGACAATGGATGCAATCTATCTGGCTGGCCTTAGCATGTCTGCTAGTTGATTTTGCATCTTAATTGTATTGGAACTAAAACTAATTATGTGGTGGGTTCTTATAGTTGTGCCCCTGGTACAAATCCAGGACATAACTAACTTCTATAATTTTTTGCAGATGCTTGGTGAAATCTTGTACCACTTATCGATCAACTGGAGTATGATCAGTCATCTAAGGTTACTGCAATGCTTCTTGAGATGGACCAGACTATGGTTCACCTGATGCTCTGAAGACCAAGGTGGCAGAAGTTGATCAGCTGGATTCTCTTTTTGAGAAATGACTTTGTCGCTTCTTAGTCAGGAGCTATCTGTTCTACTTTCTATGTGTGCTTGGTGTTTGAAATAGATTTTAAGTGTTCTGATTATCAACAGATGAGACTTTGATGTTTTGTTAAATGTTGAGATTGAAATTTGATTTATCTGTGGATTATTTGTTTTGCTTGGTTCCTGTACTAGTGATATGGATCACATTTGGGCTCTAAGCAGGCCACAATCCAACAAAAAACCTGATTCTGGCTGTACAATTCAGAATAAAAGAATAAAAAGGTTAAAATAGAATAAGTATTGTACTGTGAAAAGGGAAGATTGAATGGACCAAAAAGGCCAAAGCCCAACATTGAAATGGATAATAAAAACACCAGCCCTAAAAGAAAAATGACACGAAGAAGGCCATGCCCAATTCAATAAAAGGCTGAATTTTTTGGGCTTGGCCCATATAGACCGCCAAAATGGACCGGGCTGATTTCACACTACGATGATTTTATTTCGTCATAATTTTGCCACGTCGGATCAGCCACGTAGGATTTGATCTGTCCAGGCAAGATGGGCCATGACGATATTGGATCGTCATAACGGCTATGACGATCTAATATCGTCATAGATGGTTATGACGATTTTATCAAAATCGTCGTTATAGTTCATTTGCGACGCCCAGCTTTCGACGATCTCAAAATCGTCATAGAATCGTCATAAATGGACTACTATGACGATTTTGTGACGAAAATGGAGGGTCATATATTGCCAGATTTCTTGTAGTGTTGGCGTGATCACCCTGATCCCCAAGGTTGTGGGGGCCACGGATATCCGCCAGTTCCGACCGATCACGGTGATTAATGTCATTCAGCGCCTGTTCGCCAAGGTCTATGCCATACGTCTCGCTCCAGTGATGGAGCGCCTCACCCATCCTCTCCAGTTCGCTTTCCTCAAGGGACACCTCATTCATGACGATGTCCTAACACTTCATGAAATTATTCACGAAGTTAAGGTACGACGTCAGAAAGGGGTGTTCCTGAAGTTGGACTTTCAGAAGGCCTATGATCGCTTAGATTGGGCCTTCTTGCGTCTCGTCCTGGAGAGGAGGGGGGTGGATGACCGCATGATCTGCTGGATCATGCAGTTCGTCAGGAGTGGCTCGACGGCGATCAACATAAATGGGGAGATCGGTCCTTACTTTAGTCCGTCCTGCGGGGTTAGGCAGGGGGACCCGATCTCCCCTATACTGTTTAACGCCGCGGTGGACGCCCTGGCGGAGATTTTGGATAGGGCCCAACGCTCGAGGCACATCTCCGGGGTGGTGGGGCACCTGATCCCTGGGGGTGGGATCTCCCACCTTCAGTATGCGGATGACACCATGATCATGGTGCAGGGTTCAGACCAGGACATCATTCACCTGAAGTTCCTGCTTCTCTGGTTCGAAGCCATGTCAGGGTTGACGATCAACTTTGCAAGAGTGAGGTGATGGTTCTGGGGTATCCTGAGGAGGAGCGTCAGCGGATCGCGGATGGGCTGAATTGTAAGCTCGCGGACTTCCTGATTACCCATCTGGGGATGCCCATCAGGGAGACGCGGGTGTTGATCAGGGACCTGGCCCCCTTGGTCGGGAGGGTGCGCTCGAGGGCGGAACCCTGGAGAGCGCGCCTTACGTCGAAGGGGAGCAAGTCGGTGCTGATTAACTCGTGTCTCGCGAGTCTACCCATGTACCAAATGGGTACTGCACCTGCCCGAAGGGACGCATGCCGACTTCGCTAAGGAGTTGTCTAGGTTCTTTTGGGCGGCGAGGGATGGCCATCAGAAATACCACATGGTTAAATGGGCGGACGTCTGCGCCCCCAAGAGCTTTGGGGGCATAGGTATCCTGGACTCGCGCCGCTTTAATGTGGCGTTGATGTTGAAGTGGGTCTGGCGCATTCTTAGGGACAACGGCGGGCTCTGGCTTCAGCTTATCAAAGCCAAGTATCTCCGGGGCCGCCCCCTGTTAGCTTGTGAGCGGAGGGAGGGCTCTCAGTTTTGGAGAGCCCTCCAGGAGATTAAGCATTTCATCGGGCTGGGCCTCTCCTTTGAGGTTGGTTGCGGACAGGGGATTCGATTTTGGCTTGATCCCTGGATGTTGCCGATTCCGTTGGGGGTCCTTTACCCCAGCCTGTTTGCTCTCTCCACTGCTCCCGAGATCCTTGTGTAGGAAGCCTTCCTGGAGGGCCATTGGAACATCTTGTTCCGGAGGCACCTTAGTGCGGCGGAGGACGCGGACCGCCTTCTGCTGCTTCGCTCCCTCCCTGGGGCTTTATCTGAGACCCCAGACTCGGCGTGGCAATCGCATTCTCCTGGCGAGTTCACGGTGAACTCGGCCTATCGCGCCCTTTTCCAGGGCCCTGAGCTGGGTTGGACGGTCCCTCTGTGGAAGGCCCCCGTGCCGCTTAGTATCTGCATCTTCGTGTGGCAGCTTCTGCGGGACCGGCTACCCTCGGGGGCGGAGGTGGCCAAGCGTAACGGCCCGGGCGATGGCTTGTGTCCCCTATGTGGGACCCCGAGACCTGCCATATTATGTTCTCTTGTTCGTGCCCGTCTCTTTGGTGCTTTGTTAGAGAGGCGCTAGGGCCTGCACAGAACTTGGGGAGTTCCTGCAGTCCCAGGCTTACAGGGCCGGAGGAGGTCACCGTCTCTTCTGGCTCGTGTTTGCGGCCATCTCGTGGTCTTTGTGGAACGTGCGGAATAAGATGGTGACTGAGAAGGTGTATCCTTCACGAGTGTCTGACCCGGTGTTCTCCTTTCTTGCCTTTCTTCAGCAGTGGTCTCCCCTGGCGAGGCAGCGTGATCGGGCGACCTTCGACAGCTCGATGCGGGCCCTGAGGACGGCAGCGATCCCCCTATCTGCTCCGACCTCCCCGGCCCAGGCGTCCTGAGCTCTCCTTCGATCTCGTGGCGGTTTTTTTTGTTTCTGTTTGGGCGTGCTTGTGCTGTGGCCCCAGCGATGTTGTGTGCACTTCTTTTCCTTTTCGTTTGGCCTTGGCCGTGATGGATGCTTGTTAAACTTTGTAACTGGATGTTGCTTTATTTATAAAGCGGACGAAAGCCTGTTTCAAGAGAGCGTTGCTGGCACTTAGGGAGGCGTCTCCAAAGCAGCTCCGATAGTTGATAGGAGTATCTATCTGGGATGAATGGACTGCGATCATTTGTCGTCCCAGATGAGTAGCTGTCACCTCTCGTCACGATTTCCCTATCAAACATCTACAACCCACACACGTACCGTGCCCTAGGGGAGATCCGGCCGGCCAGCTTACGTGATTCCTTACGTGGGCAGGAAGAGATCACTTGATCATTGACCGATCGATAAAATGATACTAGCCTCGATTATTGACTCCGGGCGGCCTTTTTTTTTCGAGTGGACTGGAAGCAACCCAAGGGAAGGAAAAACTGCCGTTAAAGTAGCTGCTGCCTGCAGGGTTATTCTCGCTCGCGCGTACCGCGGCACATCGTTTTCGTTTCACCGGTGGATGGCTACGTGTTATCCTCCAAGCGGAGGGAGCGCTCCCGTTGGTCCACCTCTCCAACCGAGTGAACGAGCTTTAATTTCATGCGCGTGTGAACACGGCTGGCCAGGCGAGCATCTTCCTATCCTATGCATGAATCATGAGTTCATGATGATGCGGCTAGGATAGGGCAACAAGATCCTATTCTAGCTACGTGCTGCTCGAGTTGTTGTATGGTCACTGAAGGTTTCATGCATTGCGTTGCGCAATTGAATGTCTAGCACGCACGAGGATCGAGGAAAATAGGGAAGGGAAATCGATTGGAAAGATATATATAGGAACCAAATGTCGTTAAAATATAGTAGTTCCTTCTTTACGCTTTGCAGGGCGTCTAATTAAATTTGGGTTTTTCCAAAACTGTAACGTTTCTAGGCGCATAAGAATTAATTGTTGATTAATGTGGCAGCTTTTTCTTCCAACTTCCTATACATGCAACAGTCTCCCACCACTGCATGCGCATTAAACACTCACTAAGAGCATCTCCAAGAGCATTTGTATATTGGATTGCTAAAAATCGGGTATAGGAAGAGGAGAGAGGAGGTTTAGCAATCCAAACACAAATATGCTTTCCCAGCCTTCCTATAATAGCAATTGCTAAAATTGTAGGACCCATCTGTCAATGGGAGATACATGTATATAGTTATAGCATTGTATACAGACTAAAACACACCGCATACACATGTATAAGTACATGACTGCACAAATACACGGTTGCACATACATGTACATTGTTGCACATACTAGGCCATATAAACACCACACACGCATACGGCCACACGTATACACACGTACGCACATACATGGCACACACAACACGCGTGTAACGGCCATGCATACACACGCACGCACACATCACACACTTACACATGCACGCATACACTACATCAGGCACGTACACTACACGTGTACTTGTACACTTCAAATTGCCAAAAAGGTTGGTCCCACATGTCAATGGAACAAATGGGAGGCAGGGGACCACTTTAGAGGGTTGCTAAAAAATTTAGCAATTTGGCATTGGATTGGCAAATATACAAAGTTGGCCACAACTTATAGGAAGCTTGCTAAAAAAATTCAGTGGGGGACCACTTATAGAAAGGCTGTTGGAGCAGTTTTTTTGGGCTCAATTGGTAAAATAGCAATTGGGGCAAAATATAGCAATGCTCTTGGAGATGCTGTAACAGTCCTAATTTTCAGCCAATACATTCACGCCTAGGTCCGTGGGATTTTTGTAGAGCGCCCTGCAAACCGTGAAGGAGGGAGTATCATGTGTGATCTTCAAAAAAACACAAATGTCAAGATCAAAACTAAGGTTTTTCTTTACTTCTTAGAAACACAAATTTGTGATTTATATGTAGCCCAAAATACAAGGTATTTTTAGGGAAACTTTTCAAATATATAGATCACACCATCGTGTATCCATATACAAAAAAAAACTACTCCCTCCTTCTTAAAATAGATGTCGCAAATTTGTTAAAATTTAGATAAATGTAGACACTATTTAGTATATATTTTCATCCAAAAGTTTGAGAAACCCGCGATATCTATTTTAAAACAGACTGAGTAGAATTTTTTGACACATCCACACATCATTATTTTCCCTTTCTCTGAAATAGCGGGCTCAATATAGCCGGGGTGCCAAAACAACGCACTCACAACAGCGGGATATATCTCCATGTATGTCCATTCACAAAAAAACTATGTCTATTCCTCGACAGTGCTCCTATAGTAGGTTGGAGAGATGAGAGTAGAGTCCAGCCTGCCAAACTGGAGGAGCGTCCCAGGACGTGATGCAGAGTGCTGAAATAATATTCTACTACACTAGTGCAGACTCCCCCCTCTAACACCGGTTGGGTTAAGGGTTCGGTGTTAGAGGGGGCCCCCTTTAACACCGGTTCTTATACGAACCGGTGTTAAAGGGTGGTGTCGAGGGAATGACCACGGCAGATGCTGCAATCGGCAGCGAGTAGTAGAACGAAGGGCAAGGGCGGCCAGCCATCTGCGGTGCGAGATGAGGGCAAAGACACAGGGTTTTACCCAGGTTCGGCCCCCCGGAGGGTAAAGACCTACTCCTGCTAGATTGTATTATGGAGGTGATTACAATGGGCGAACTCGGCAACTAGGCGGCGAGTTGCTTGGGTGTATGAGGGAACGTGTCTCTACTCGTCCCTTAGGGAGGTTTATATAGGCTCACCTCCCCTAGGGTTTACATATCTCAACCGATTCGGTTACAGCTTTGCCAATTGTTTAAGTCAAACCGAGGGCCTATCTACTACTTTGGGCCTTTGACCTCCAGTGCTTTGGTGCCTTGGCGGGCTTTGATCCACTCGCTCGCAGGCCACTCGCCGCCTTTGGGCGTCGGAACGTCCCGCGAGGATACCCGGTAGGCATATCCCCATGAGTCCCGAGGCCGTCGTTGATTAGGCGGGTGGCTGCTGGCATCGGATATCGGGCTTCTAGTTGGCATCCGTCGAATCGTCGGCGGGCTCTGCGAAGGAAAAATCCAGCGAACCGAGTTGCGTCTTGGGTGAGTCGAATCAGCGGTGACCTCGGCGAATAACTCAGCGAGCCGGGTGGCGGAGGCGGACCGTCGGCGTGGTCAAACTAGCCGTTAAGGTAACCGCGGTAACTTTGGCGTAATCATCGCGTGTAACGGCCCCTAATTTGGCGGGCAGCTCGCGCTATATAAGAGGATGGTAGGCTATCGGAAAGCCAACCGCCCATCATTTCCTCCGAGTGCACACATCTCCCGTCCGCTGATCCGCGACTGATCGACCCGCAATCTTCCGCCCCAAAGCGAATCTCGCCATGGCCTCTCCATTGAACCTTGGGGAAGATCCAAGTGCACCAGGCGCGGCCTCCTTCGAGGAGGCCGAATCCTGGGCGGCCTTGGCGAATCCCGCAATGGGAACGACCCGAACCAGCGAGAGAGTTTATCTGTTTCACTAGTCACCTCGAGCGGGGTTTAGGGTTTCACTTCTGTTCTTCGGCGCTGCGCCTACTACGGATCCAGCCCTCGGATCTGGGTCCCCATAGTATCGAGCAGCTCGCCATCTTCGTGGCGTTCTGCGAGTGCTACTGGGCTGCCGGCCCTACTTTCCCTTGTGGCAAGATCATTCCACAGACGGATCAGCCGAGGCGAGTATGACGGCCCAATGCTAGCCGCAGGGGGCTTAACTTTCAGCTCAAATCCAAAGCCTCCTTCTTCGACTGATCGCCGGCCAAGCGGCGGCGATCGAAAAGGTCTTGGTTTTACGTGACCGAGGCGACCCGAAGGGCGGCGGCGATCCCGCGGTACTCGGCCAACCGTCCCGAGCCGCAACCTCAGTCGTCAAGCTCCCGATGACCAGCGAATGGTCGTCGACGAGATGCTCCGGACCATTCGCGGTGCAAGAAGAAAGGGCTCAGACGGTGAACCTATACAAGCTGGCGGCTTGGGCGGCTCGTTCGCCGCCTAACGCGAGCATTATATGTACCAAGACACGGCCGAGAAGACTCGGAAGGCCAGCTCGGAGTGGAAGCCGGAGGACTACCTCCGGTGAAGAGGATCACCAGCGGCATACGGACGCGGGCGGGATTTCTCCATACACCGCGGCGTCCGGCTCAACGGTAATTATCTTTTCTTATTCGCGATCGCAGCATGTGCGATCGCGGTAACTTTAACCGTTTCATGTTTTCACGCAGCTATTCCAAGTGGTCGAAGGGTGGCTACCACCCGCCGACGACGAGAGCTCCGGGCCATCCGCCCAGGATACAAGCGAGTCGCCACCCGCCAAGGGTAACGCGGACGACGAGGACGAGTCCGAAGAAGAGATTGCCCCACCGGTCCGAAAGACCCGCGGGCAACGTCAACGCGAACTCGAGGCAAGCAGGAGCCTCGAGCGTCATGACGATGACGAAGAACTCCCGGAGACCACCTCGCTCCGTCAGGCCACTCCCGCGAAGAAGAAGAGAGAGGCGAGGGCTCCCTTGAGGAGGAAGACGAAGCCGCCGAAGATGGCTTCACCGCCGCGCTCAGCGAGCAGCTCCGACGCCCACAGCTCGGCCGGTGACGAGGCGGCCCCGCCAACAACCGCGCTAGATGCGCCATCCACGGAGGCACCGCTGGCCTCAATGCCTCCGCCATTCGCGCCAGTCTCCGGGCTAGGGAAGGCTCCAACCGAAGCGACTTCACCTCGCAAAGAAGTCCCGAGCGCAGCGGTCTCGCCTCGCAAGGAAGCTCCGGCCGCGGCAGCCCCTCCTCACAGAGAGGTCTCCGCCGAAGGCGCCCCGGAGGTGCCAACCGCTACCTCGACATCAAAGAAGCCATCCGTATCCTGGGCCCCTGGCGTCCTGGAACTGGGGCTCAGTCGCCGGTTGGGCCCCGAGCTGGAGAAACCAGCCGGCCTTCGTACGGGGCTGCGTTTCATTCCAGTCGCCAAGTAAGCGCACTCAGCCTTTTCCCTCTTACCATTTTTACTGTTTTTACTGAGTTGTCTCGATGCGTAGGACCGGAGTGAAGAAGATGGGCCACCCGACGGTGGCCAAGGTGCCCTCCGCGGCTAGCGGGGAGGACCTTTCCCGCAAGAGGAAGGTGGGCAGTCGCCGCCCACGGAAGGCAGCAAGAAGGCCAAGGCGGCGACATCGCCGCTGTCTCGACGACCGGGCGAATGCACCGGCTGGGCCCCGCGAAGCGACCGCATCCACGAAGGGCATCTCGTTGCCGAGGCGAGAGGCGAGCTCCCTTTGAGCGGCGCGTCAATCGCTACCTTCCCCGCTTCATGACCAAGGCGGCCACGGCGAGTGCGGCTGCGGCGAGCCCCTACTCGAGATCGCGGCCGAGATTGACCAACGTCGCGGACACACCGGCGTTGCTTGCGTCGTGGACGGCGCAACTGCTCAACATGCTTGGCGCGGCCATCCGGTACCTCGGTCCCGAGGATCAGGTCGTTGTTTTGCAACGGCCGATTCTTTTCCTGATTTGCGGCGTTCGAGTCCGGTCCCGAGCTTTTCGCTAAATTTTAGCGGGTGGGCACTTAGGAATTTTTTCAACCGCCAGTCCCCGAGTGCGCACTCGCTAAATTTTAGCGGGTGAGCACTTAATAATTTCATGTGTGCTAACTTTGACGATGTGCAGGGTCTGCAGCTGGAGTCGGCAGAGCGATTGGCTGCGAAGCAGCGTGCTGAGGAGGAGTTGGCCGCTCTTCAAGAGGTTAACAAGGACCTTCAGGCTGTTGCAGCGCAGGCAGAGGCGGCTCGCCAAGAACTTGTACCAGCTGGCGAGCTAACGGCGGCAAGGTCTGCATTAGGCACGGCCGAACAAAGGATCGCCGACCTCGAGCGCGAACTGCGGGAGGCGAAAGAGGAAGCAAGCTCGGCGAATGGGCGAGCTAAGGCCGCCGTAGCGGCCGCGGAAGAAGACCGGAAGGTGTCGGAGGCCCTCATTGTTGGGCTTCAAGACGACCATTCATCGCTTCAAAATTTCATCACGGAACTCGCTCGCCCGTTGCTTGGTAAGTGCACCTTCCTAGTCTTGCAATCATATTGTTTGTGGTTTCCGTAGTGCTCTGCTGCTTCCATCTCGCAGGCCGTGTGATTGGTAGCCCTGAGGAAGCGACCTCTCTTGATGCGAGTGCGTGAGCATGCTTGTCGACTTCGGCGGCATTGTCGGCGATGCATCCGCGCCTATCTTCAAGAGATGTCGCCACACGGAGGTTATTCGATGACCTCGTTGAGGTGTGGGAGTACTTGGAGAAGGCGCCCGCGGTCGTGGAGTTCATGACGCGTCGGCGTTTTCGGCGTCGAGCGCTCCGAGCCTTGGACTCGCCCACTTCCCGAAGATTTCGACCTCGGCGATGTGACGAGTGGGTATCCTTCGTCGGCGCGGTGGACTGTCGAGGTCCTCAAGCTGCAGGAGCGTGCCGCTTACTCGAGCGTGTGGGCGATGGGCGACCTTCTTCCTTATCGTGAAACGGTCGTCGCGAACGACCCGAGCCGCGATCGCGACTTCAAGGTCGAGCAGCCCTTCCGCGGGCGATGGCGGGCGACAACGTATCCATCGAACCCGTATACTCCGTTCATTGAGCGGCGGGATACGGGTACATCATCGTCGAAGCTGCAGAGTAGTGTGGTATGCCTAGATAAGTTAGTAGCAATTACGCGAACAGGCATAGTTTGTAATGTAAGACAATGCGATGCGATTGAATCGGATGTTGTGTTTATTTTGCTAAATCGTGTTTTGGATTGATTTTGGATGAGTCCCCGAGCGTCCGCCCTTTTGTGGGGTTCACCTTATATGATGTGTGTTGTTATCATGTGTTTTGTTAATTTAGTCGACTCGCCGGGCTCGGAGAGCTACCGCATGGCGACTCCCTTGAGTGCTCAGCTTTACCGTTTTCCCGACGTGACGGGGCCGGGTGGCCGAGTCCCCGAGCGTGGTACTTGGTAGTTCAAGGCGCGACTCGAGGGTGGTTGAGGACAGCCAGCGTTTGTGTGTCGCTCCCTGCCGCCCGTGGGTCGATCGCGTGTGAGTCTGGGCACGCTCTCTTACTTGGCGTTTTCCGGCCGATCGGGACGACTGGTATGCGTCCCGAGCGTGGTACTTAGTCGTTCGAGTCGCTATGCCGAGGATGCGGAGGACCAGGTCAGTGAAGCGAGGGCGATGTCTTGGTTCGTAGAACCGTCGAGCTAGGCGACTCGATGGGGCTCGGGTTGGCGTTGTGGACGATGCAAGACCTGAAATGAGTCGTGCTCTTACATCGCACTACTTAGCGTGCGTCGCTGTACCAAGGGTTGACTTCGTATTTTAGCATGACGTTAATTACAGTGCGAGTGGCACAAGGTATGGAGTAGACGAATTTTGCAGAACCGTTTCTTTTATTCATAGCGACCGGAGAGTACATATGTGGGGTTCTAGGTATAGAACTTCCGGAGGAGGTTTACATTCCAGGCCGCTGACGTCGAGTTCACCGTCCCGGACGTCGACGAGGTAGTAGGCGTCGTTGCCGTCTGCGCCCGATAGCGAACGGGCCTTCCATGGGGAGAGCTTGTGCATGCCCTTCTTGTCTGGATGAGGCGTAGCACCAAGTCGCCTTCTGGAAGATGCGGGTTTTCACCCGTCGGCTGTGGTAGCGACGGAGTCCTTGCGATAGATAGCGATGCGCGATCGGCGAGGTCGCTTCGTCGAGTTGGTCGAGCCCATCTTGGCGGGCGGTTCGTTTGCGACCTCCGTGTAGTGGACGATCCGCGGAGAGTCGTGTTCGAGGTCGGTTGGCATGACGGCTTCCGCCGTAGACCATGAAGAAGGGTGAATCCCGTCGACTGCTGACCGAGGTGCGGATTCCCGATGACGGAGGAAGCTCTTGACCCAAAGATCCGGTGCGCTCGAGTGGTACTTGGAGCGCGGTTTCGCCGTGGAGGATGCTTTGGTTGGCTCGTTCCTGGCCGTTGGATTCGGGTGTGCGACGCGAGGTCGAGCGGATGTGATGCTCTCGCAAAATTCGCCATTGCTCCCTTGGCGAAGTTTGTGCCGTTGTCCGTGATGATCTTTGTTGGGAAGCCGTGGCGGTATATGAGCTCGCGAGGAACTTGGTGGCGATCTTCCGTCGCATTTCGGACTGGCTTGGCTTCTACCCACTTTGTGAATTTGTCGGCGACCAGCGGTGGGTGTAACCAGAGGGCCTTCTTGAAGGGCCTACCATGTCCATGCCCCACACGGCGAATGGCGGTGATGGGGATTGTTTTGCGCCGCTTGGACGTGCGTCACGGTTGGCGTGCCGGCACCCGGCGATCGCTGGGCGATATCGACAGCGTCGGCGTGTGCAGTGGGCCAGTAGAAACCGTGTCGCATGGCTTTGGCGACCAGGGAGCGCGCGGCAGCGTGGTGGCCGCAGTCGCCTGAGTGGATGTCGTGTAAGATTTTGCGCCCTTCGGCTGGTTGGACGCAGCGTTGGAACACGCCGGACGCTGCGCTTGTAGTTCGCCGTCGATGATGGTGTAGGACTTGCATCGGCGAACAATCATTCGGCGCTTGTCTCGTCTGGCGCAGTTGCTCGCTCTGTAGGCGATGTAGGGCTTGGTCCGGTCGTCGGCTCGGTGGAAGTGCGACCAAGGTTGCCTCTGGTTGAGCGGGACTCAATGTCGATCTCCTTCGGAGAGACCCGGCGTGAAGATGGTGTCTAGGAACACGCCGGTGGTGGTGTGGATCGAGCTGATCCGATGCGAGAGAGGCGTCGGCCTCCTCGTTTTCCTCCCGATCCACTCGGAGTAGCGGTGAAGTGGCCGCCCACCTTGTCCACCTCTTGGCGGTATGCCGCCATGGTAGGAGGCGTCGCAGTGCGGCGACGACCCGCACGAGGTCGGAGTCCCCGTAGCAAGGCGATTGACGCTCATTTCCTTCGCGGCTCGCATGCCGTGGAGTAGGGCCTCGTATTCGGCCATGTTGTTGGTGCAGGGTGTGAATTCGAGGCGGAGGATGTAGCGGAGCTTGTCACCTTTTGGTGAGGTCAGCACTATCCCCGCTCTGCGCCGTCCGCGTTTTGGACCCGTCGAAGTGTAGGCTCGATGGTGGAAATGCGGCTTCTCTCTTGGGCCTCCTCCCGGTCGGCGAAATCGGCGGTCTGCGACTTGATCGCCTCCGTGGCTCGTGCTTAACGCGTTGTGGACGCCGATCTCGACCCCCACTTGGCGACCCGGTCGCCTCGCGATTGCGGATGATGTCTTGTAGTGGAGCGGAGGAAGCGATCGTGATGGGATGCTCACGGAAGTAATGCGGCGGGCCGAGCTCAAGACCGCGTATACCAGCTTTTGGTACTGTGGGTATCGTGGCGCGACTCCGTTAGGACCTCGCTGATGTAGTATACGGCATTTGGATCGGGCGCTCTTTCCTTCCTCTGGTCGTTCGACGACCATTACAGATCGACGACGCTCGGATGCCGCGACGTAAACCAGCATGGGCTCTTTGTCGACGGGTGCGGCGAGTAGAGGTGCGGCGAGTAGCACCTTTTGAGGTCGCGAGCGTCGTCCGCCTCCTTGTCCCCTTTGGAAGGTGGGATTCTTGCGCATCAGCGGTATAGTGGCATCGCCTTTCGCCAGCGTGGGATGAAGCGACCGAGAGCCGCTACACGCCCGCCAGCTTCGGGCGTCGCGCAGCACTCGGGTTTGCCGAGGCGATCGTGTCGATCTTTGTTGGGTTTGCCTCGATTCCTCGTTTGGAGACGACCCTAGCAATTGCCGGGTACACGAAGGTGCACTTGCCTGGTTGAGCTTTATCTTGTACCTCCGCGGGTTGGCGAAGGTCTCCGCTAGATCGGGCGAGTAGATCGCCTTGGCGGCGGATTTACAACCACGTCGTCGATGTAGACGTGGATGTTGCGGCAATTTGGCTCGCGAGGCATTCTTGCATGCACCGTGGTAGGTCGCCCGGCGTTCTTGAGGCGAAGGTCATGGCGGTGTAGCGAAGGCTCGAATGGCGTGATGAACGCGTCTTCTCTCGTCCTCGACAGCCATTTTGATCTGGTTATACCCGAGTAGGCGCCGAGGAAACAGCGACTCGAGCCCGCGGTGGAGTCGATGATTTGATCGATCCGCGGAGGACGACTGCTCCTTTGGGCGGCGCTGTTCAGTTTGTGTAGTCGATACACATTCTCCAGTCCGTTTTCTTTTCGACGGACTGGGTTTGCCACCACTTGAGTATTTGATTGGCGAATGAAGCCGGCAGCAGGCGCTGCACTTCTTCGGCGATTGCTCGACGGCGCTCTTCATTGAAGGGCCGTAGCGACTGCTTGACTGGTCGCACTTTGGGGTCGGCGTTTAGTTTGTGCTCGTGAGCCCTAGGGACACCAGCATGTCGGAGGGTTTCCATGCGAAGATGTCCCTATTCTCACGAAGGAACTCGAGCGCCTTCCTATGCTGGGCTCATGCTCGTCCCGATCGTCACCGTCTCAGTCGCTGGGACCAGCTCGACGGTGCGGTGCGCCGTGGCCTCAAAGGTTGAGGTGTTTGTGCCCTCGAGTTGGGCTTCTTGAGTATTGTGGGTCGTTGTTGACCCCGCTCGCAGATTTGGCGAGCTCATCGGCGTGACTAGCTTCCGCCGCGATCACGGCGCGTCGGCGAAGCGCTCCTTTGGCTCGCATTCGGCGCCATGTCGGTCGCCGTTGATGGTGATGACGCCGCACGCCCGGAGCTTCATCGCGTTACGCGAGTGGGGTGCCGCCATGAATTTGGCGAACGCTGGCGCCCAGACGCAATGGTAGGGGTCAAGGGCACCAGCAAGACGATCCGCTCGTGCGGAAGTTCACGGAGTGCGAAGGTGACGGTAGCGTGACCTTGCCGATCGGGTAAGCCTTCCGACCGGGACAATCCCGGAACGTTGTGGGTTGTCTCGATCATCGACCGCGGAGCCGCATGACCTGAAGGTGTCGAGGTAGAGGATGTTGATGGAGCCGCCATCATCATCAGGAGTCGATTTTTCGATCTCCTTTGGCGCTTGAAGTTTGGCGTACTTTTCGCCGGATCATTGGTCCGGCACTTGGGCCCCAATCGACCGATGACTTATGGCTCGCCGTCGCTGGCGAGTATTTAGGTGTGCCGCAGTCGAGCTGGCGTCTGGCGCCGCTTTGGTTGTTGATGATGTGAGCGCGACGGGTTCTTTCGTTGGCGACGGTTGGTCGCCGCCCTGGGATCGTTAGAGAGTGCCGCATTCGCGGGTCGTTGGAGCTGCGGCTCGGCGGCAATTGAGGGTGTTTGCCACCGCTGACGGCCGCCGAGGCCGCCGCTGAGGAGCGCGAGTACACTCGCCTCGCGGTCGGCGCTACCGCTTTCCACGGCCTTCGAGTAGGGCCTCGACGCATCGATTTGTAAGGCGCCGCGGCCGCCGTGATCTTGTCGGCGCGGCTCGCCACGAGGTTGTCCATCGGGTGGAGAACATGGAAGGCGCCGCCGCGCTTCCGTGAGGAGACGACTATCCGCGGCTGGTCCTCGAGGTGCGGTTGGGTGGTGGCGGGCACCCGCCAGTAGATCTGGCGGGTCGGCGCTTCACTGGTGGCGCGTTCTCGCAGATCGCTGGCGGCTATCTGGCGCGGATCGTTCTCATCGCCGAAATTGTGGCGCGGCCCGAACGGTGGGTTCAGCGACCGATCCGCCGCTGGTGGTAGCGTGGCAGTTCTGCTTGCATCACCGCTCGAGGCGAAATTTCGCGCCGCCTCCTGCGCATCGCCTCCGCCAGTTCAGCGGAGTTCTCGACCTCCGCTGCCGTAGCGTTGGGAGGGATCGGGTGGAGAAAGGGTCCGGATCAGGTGGCCATGTAGGTCGCAGCGTGGCGACCGGTCCCGTCGTGGAGGTCGGCGGAGTTTTCCGACCCGAGAAGTCGAAGATCCCGAGGATGGAAGGGTCTCAAGTCTCCCGAGCGTTGGAGACCGAGCAGACGAGGTGATGGAGCCGGCGCAGTGACGCCGGTCGCCGAATCGGCGTCCGGTGAGGGCCGCGTCTCCTGCCGCTGGGTTCTCGGCCACGTTGTGGGCCGAGTCGTTTCGAGGCGGCGGTGGATCGTGCGGATCGCTCTCGGAGAGCCGATCGCAGGGTGGCGACTTCGCGGATGCGAGCCGAGTCCTCCGAGGTGATGACGTCGGTGAAGCCGGCGAAGAGGCTGATCGCCGATCGCGGGATCACGCGGCGTGACGGTCGCGCCGCCGGACGTAGCTGCTCGGCAAGATCGAGCATCTCGCCGATCGCTATCATGCGCCGGTGGCGACTGCCTCGTTGATGGGCAGATTGATCTCGCCGCAGAACACCGCCGACCGGCCAGCCCCACGGTGGGCGCCAGCCGAGGGAATGACCACGGCAGATGCTGCAATGCGCGAGTAGTAGAACGAAGGGCAGGCGGCCACCATCTGCGGTGCGAGATGAGGGCAAAGACACAGGTTTTACCCAGTTCGGCCCCGGAGGGTAAAGACCTACTCTGCTAGATTGTATTATGGAGGTGATTACAATGGCTTAACTCGGCGACTAGGCGGCGAGTTGCTTGGGAGTATGAGCGAACGTGTCTCTACTCGTCCCTTAGGGAGGTTTATATAGGCTCACCTCCCCTAGGGTTTACATATCTCAACCGATTCGGTTACAGCTTTGCCAATTGTTTAAGTCAAACCGACTGGGCCTATCTACTCGCCTGGGCCTTTGACCTCCAGTGCTTTGGTGCCTTGACGGGCTTTGATCCACTGCCGCTCGCAGCCCACTCGCCACCTTTGGGCGGTCGGAACGTCCCACGAGGATACCCAAGAGGGCATATCCCCATCGTGGCACACGGGCTGTCGCAGGCTCAGCCCTCTTTAACACCGGTTCGTAACACGAACCGTGTTAAAGGTTCTTCGCCATGCAGAAAACGGCATAAATCTTCGCCGGCAGGAAAATGACCTAAATCGCTGCGCAGTAGTTCATCTCGCCTGCTCGAGCGTATTTCGCGGGAGGGGGAATCGATCGGGAGCGGTATACACATACATCGTCATCGGTACATACGAGTACATGAATAATTAAGCAACTATTATTATACACAAACATCGTCATCGGCACATACATCGTCATCGTTCATTTTGGTGGATATCTAAAGAGTTCTCCGCCAGGCGTGACGACCTCATCAAGTATGAACCCCGCCAATTCCTCTTGAATGGTTCGTATGCGGTCAAATGGTAGGAGTTGGTCCCGCATCCGTTCGATCTGAATATATATGAAGAATGTGGTCAATATATATATAAGAATAAAACTCAACACAATTGATGGTAATAAAATAATGTTGTGGACTTTGTTTACTTACTCTAAGTTGTTCTAGTGCGGCTTGGCCCGTCGCACATATCGTGTTGCGAATGAACTCGCAAACATAGTATCCACATAAGTTATTGCCGGGTCCCTGATGCGCGCACTTTCCGAGAATAGAGAGTTCAATCAAAATAATAATCAATTAAGCATGATATAATGGAATTGGAAGCAGAATCAAAGAGATACGCAGACCTAGCTAGCTAGTATTATTTACATTTTGGTCTACAAATTTTAGTTCTTCTGACCATTCACCCACGGCCCTGCCCGTGAACCTTTTCCAAACCCTGTCCGGCAAAGAAAATGGATAAAGGAGTAATTAATTACTTGTTGTCATGAAAGTTGCCGATCTAGTGCGATAATATGATTAAAATTACCTCTGGAGCATCTCTCTAAAGTCTGCCCATAGCTCTTTTTCTTTTTGTAACGAGTCCATGACAAGGACTTTTCCTGAGTCGGTTTGAATGACTAGCAGAATAAAGTGGAACCTACACACGCATAACTCATCATCATCTACACTTAACATCGAGTAAGTCGAAACAGAATGTGTACAAGAGAGAGGGTAACAGTACTCACGAGAAGTTGTAAGGCAATAGTATTTCCCTTTTGGTTTGTTGTCTCAGTAAAGACCTTAGCAAGTAATCTTCTGTTTTCCCGGGTTTGGTTCTTACCACTTCTTCATGAACTCTATTTGGGTCAACGAACCCAATGTCAAAAGGGCCTCATTTCATGCATTTCATAACCTTTTTCCTGCATAATAGTATATACATATATGGTGAGCATATATATATACATGCAATTAATGAAGTGAATGAGATATAAATTACAGAAATAGTACTTACACACAATAAAGGCTGATGGCAGCTTTGTCGAGTTCCTTCTGATTGAATAGAAAATGCAAGTCTTGAATGTTGAAGTCGATCGCGTCGTCTCCGCACAAGAAAATATGATCTCTTATATGCGTCGTGATCCATTCTTCCTTTCTCGTCTTGCATAAATCAAGGTACCACTTGTGCAATCTTCGCATCTTTGTTGGTAGATTCTTGAGCTCCTCTTTCTTGACGAGATTCTTCCCATACTTCCATGGCTGTATGGGGTTTGCATCGCATTTGGGCAAGTTGTCTCCCATGATGTTCAAGTATGCAATGTAAGTCATCCCCATCTCATTGGCCTTTCTTTGTAGCTCTGCCTCGTAATCATTTACGGGAGGAGCGTCCCGTGTGTCGAACACTTGGAGCAGGGCGCATGATTGGTTTTTTTGCTCTCCGAGCGTGGGAACTGTTTTACGGGTGCCGACGATCTGCTACTTTCAGCCTCCTACGGCGCCTTACATCCCCCTTCAAAATCTGGCTCGTAGTCCCAAGACAAGTGGGGTTTCAGGTTTCAAAAGATTATTGTAAAACTTTTCCACCACCGCCGGATCTATTTTCTCCTTTGGCTCGGCCCGTCTAGGTGCAAAGAATTTCTTGACCTCTTCTTCCGATATCCTATTGGTCTCCTCGTCGCTACGATTCCACGGTAAAACCGGCAATGGTTGGCGGAAGGCTGCGGGACGTAGTTTTTTGAACTCTTTGGCGTACGGTTTCCTGCGGATTTTTTTGTGGCAGTGGTAGTGATGCTCTTCGTGGCAGTGCTCTTCCGCTTACGCTGAGGAGATGGCAGAACGACCGGAGATGGCTGACGGGCAGGAGATGGCTGGCGCGCCAGAGATGGCTGTCGCGCAGGAGATGGCTGAAGCGCCGGAGACGGCGGGGGTGCCAGTGGCCTCCAATTTGGAAGCACGATGTGTTCCTTCTTCCAAAGAATGGTTGCTTTCACTGCAAATTTGAGTTGAGTTTCCCCTTCACCTGTAGCATGGTCAAGCTGTGCTTCCTCATATTCCTTCACAACCTCATCCACCCCGACAATAGCATAGCCATCTGGAATCGGTCGGCAGTGTAAGTTCCACCAACTACAGGAGGTAAGGCATAGCCGACAGCCACCTTAATGGATAAGCCCATTAATCTCACATGCAGCTCAGCATGTTCGCTCTCCGTGATCTCATCCACGGGGTATCGAGGACCCGCCATTTCAAGCGTGGGTTGCCACGCTGCTTTTCCGCGCAGAGTCTGGGCCGCCGGCAGCTTCCAATGCAGGCTCTTCGTGCCGCTGAGATGGGCTGGTAGCTTGATGGCTCTGTTGTGCATTCACTTGCGCCTGCAGCGCCACAAGTGCATGTTCTATCTGTATCATCCGCTTTGTACGCTCTTTTTCTTTTCTGCCGCGCCATCTGTAAGAGTCGCTCCACTCGGCAAACCCATCCTTCCACGTCATACCCCCTGTGCCTCGTGCATGTCCAGGGTGTTCTTTTTTACCGATGGCTCGTGTGAGCTGGTCATTCTCTCTATCGGGATGGAAGGTCCTGGCGGCTGTTTCCTCGTATGCTGTGATGAGTTCGGTGACGGGTTTGGCAAGGAGGGTTGGGAAGATACACAATCCTGTTTCTGGGTCCAACCTTTCCCCGATTCCGTAGAACCAAGTCTTTGCACGTAGGTCCCACCCATCTGTCTGGGGTGTGATCCCTCTAGCGTGCAGGGCCTTCTCAACTTCCTCCCACTTAGGCCTCTGAGATATGTAGCCACCTGACCCCGTCCTCTGGTGATATTCCTTCTT
Organism: Avena longiglumis; assembly: GCA_030063025.1. Lineage (NCBI taxonomy): Eukaryota > Viridiplantae > Streptophyta > Magnoliopsida > Poales > Poaceae > Avena > Avena longiglumis. Next base: position 577,858,981 of record CP125974.1, on the reverse strand, counting down.
CTGGTCATTAAGCGTATTGGTTTCTGACCTCTTTTTAGCTATAGCACCTTTTTTATATGTCACAAATTCGGGCCAGTGAGGTCTTATCTTCGCATAATATGCGTCTTCGAAATTTGGAGTCTCGCCAGCTTTGACAAATTTGTTCAATTTTGTCTTCCAGTTGCGGAAAGCGTCAGCCATCTTCTTTAGAGTCCACTCTTTGACCTTTTCCTTTATAACCGGGTTGTTTTCATCCTCCTCTGGCGGAAGGGTGAAATTTACCAACAACGAATTCCAAAGCGTTTCTTTGGATCTTTCATCGACAAAGGTACCGTCGCCCTTCTTTGGCTTATTCCAATATTCAATTATGATTGGGATTTGGTCCCTAACAAGAACTCCAGCCTGACGTACAAATTTGTCTGCGGCCTTCTTGGGCTCCATCGGCCTGCCATCAACACGGACTGCTTCGATCGTGAGCTTTGCACGATCTTTCAACCGATGGCTCGCGCCTCGCTTGCTCTTTTTTGTAGAAGAAGATGGTTGCCGGCTGGTCGATCCAGAGGGCTAAAAGAAGAAAGAAGCGTTAATTAATACATGTAGAAGAAGATTGTTGGTGGAAGTCAGCAGAGGCTTAATCAATGTATATACCTCGCCGGACTTTGTAATCACTAAATTGCGTTCACCGGAGTCTTCATCTTCTCCATGACTACTTGAGCTGTCATCATGTCCCTCCAAGTTCAGATATTGTGAGGTGTCCTCATCAATAATGTTCTCCATTATTTCTTCTTTGTTCAAGGTTTCTACTAAGTGGATCCATAGTTTCTAAAACAATAATATTATCTAGAGTAAGAGAGTAAACATTCAAGTGGACTTGGATTCATACACAAATATACATATTATTCATACAAAAATACACAAATAAATACACAAATGAAATTAAAACCCTAAGGATGCTTGATCATTTTAAACGAGTTCCGAGGGGTCCAAACCCTAATTCGGAGAAATCCCGGATGCATATGAGAGGGGCTAGCTACAGTGGCTGACCGGAGGCTGGCGGCGTTGGAGAGCGACCTAGGGCGTGCGAGGTAGCGTGATGCGGCCTACCTAAAACGGGCGTTGTTTGAAAGAGGAGGCCGAGGCAAACATTGTAGCGACGGCAAACAACTTGGCAGAACAGATACAATGTGGAGGGGATATCCCTTTTATAAAGCAGATCAAAATAAGCAAGAAAAACCGCGGAGAACCTAAACTTGCCACCGAAGTCAATGAGCCAAGATCAGGATGAGTCAGAGCTCCACAACGCCCCAAGAGGGTAACGACCAACGAGACCTATGGTAAAGGGTTTTCACCCGGAGCCCTGTGACGAAGAAGGTAGCAGCATCGGCGGCCCCAGAGACCTATGGTAAAGGGTTTTCCCCGTCTTCTGCTCCGCCCGTTGTCCCCAAGTTAGGCCCCAGACCGAGGGGAGAAGCCACGACGCTCGTCGAAGAGAGGGACGTCGTGCCGTTGTTGCCAGCGGACACACCTGCAACCCGAGAAGGACCATGCATACACCCTGACATCGCTGGCATAACGCGCGAGCTCGCACCCCATGTCCACCACCAAAGATCGCACCCCACCTAGGCCGCCCCCGCAGCCGAGAGGGGAGGCCGTTCCCGTACCGCGCCTGGGCCCTGGGCCTCCCCGATGAATCCGCCTCCCTGACCCATCCCCTCCACATCCCTGTCGTGGGGCCCAATCCGTGGACGCGCTCGCGTAGCCGCTCCTGCCCGCCACACCCGATGACGCGAGCTACCACCGACAATGCGAGCTCGATATCAGGTTTGGTCTTCCCCTTTTCTCTCTCCAAATCAAGCTCGCGGCCTTTCCGGTGTTAATTGTGCGCATTGCACACCGACATTGTGTGCATTGCATTGATGTGCGGGTGGTCGAGGAGGGGACAATGAGGACCAGGATGATGCAGGGAAGACGCGGGTGGCAGCGGCAGCGCCTGCTTCCTCGAACGACGCAGAGGCGTGGACGGAGTGGCGCCACCGCGCGAGCTCCCTGCCGGCCGGCGGCGCCACCGCGCGAGCTCCACACCGCCGCCAAAGGGAGGAAATAGAAGGGAGGAAACAGAGGGGACCAGGCGGTCCGCTAGCTCACCACGGTGTCGGGGTTCTTGTAGGCGCCGGCGTCGTCGTCGGCTTTGGTGGCACGCGCGCGGTAGCGGTGGCGGTGTTGGTGCACGCGAGGGCGACGGCGGCTCCGATCGAGTTGGCGGTGGCGGCCGACACGAGGGCGACGACGGCGAGGGCGAGGGCTGGACGGCGCTGGCGGCTGCTCTCTGTAGTTTTTCTCTGCATGGCGGGTTCGATCGCTCTGGGAAGAAAGGAAGGAGGCGCATTTAATACCCCTTTAACACCGGGTTTGGGCTGGAACCGGTGTTAGGGGAATTGCCACAAGATTTAACCCCCTTTAACAATGGTTCCAGCCACGAACCGTGTTAAAGGAGGGGTGTACAAATAAACGAATAATGACCCCCTTAACACTGGTTCGTGTCTGGAACCGGTGTTAAAGGGGGGCATTTATTTCATGCATTAAAGGGGCATTTTTAATTCAAAAAATAGGATATGAATTTAGAAAATTCATATTTTTTTCATTTCAACTCAGAAAAATATGAATAATATATCATAATTTCCAGAAAAATAATATCTATCCATTCATGTAAAAACATTTTATATTTACTTTAGATGAAAATTTTCAAAATGATTAAAACACTTACATATAAATTTTGATTATTCAATTCAAACAAAAATAAATTGTCAAATCCTAAAACTATGCACATAAGAAATATTAAGCATCTAAAAAGGAATCTAACCCTATTTTATTAGAGAAAATCATATTTTAATGCCGCATCTTTTGTATTAACATTTTTGAATTGATTGGATATTTAAATGCCGCATCTTTTGTATACACTTGAATCTGACCAAGCCTCGCTGAACTTGCATTGGTTTTTTGATAAAATGGCATATTGTGAACCTAAAAATGATTTTTGTAAAAAATCATAAGCATCGTATCATGTACCTTGTGGCATCCCGCAAAACCACTACTAGAAAATCGCGTTGAATTTGTGCATTGCATCGTCATCATCATGCATTGTTTGCCAAACTATTTTTGCAAACCCCGTTTTGTTTTCCAAACGCCCTATTTTTAATTAAGTATCAAACCCCGGATGTAACCGGATATTTTTGTTGCCAAAAACTATTTACAAAATCCGTCGCAATCAATTAAAAATATTAAATTATTTTAGCGGGGGCAGTCGAACGGGCCGTTCCGACCCGAACGACCACCCCCAGAAGATTAAAACGGACCACCTATCTGCCCCATCAAAATCCTAAGTGCACCAGCTATCCTACCCACCCCTAGATCCACATCACCCCACCCAATCGTTGGCCGCCACCTCACCCTCTCCCTCTTCCCCCTCCAATCCTAGACTGCCACCTAGCCTACCCCTTCCCTCTCTCCTCAACCACCTCTCAACCCCGCCCACCCACCAACGCACCCACTCACGGCCCCGCCCTTCCCCACTCCCAGGCCGCCTGCCCTCAGACCCAGCTGTCCCCAACCTGCGGCCCCACCTGCCGCCTGCATCTTCCCACCCGCCTGCTGCTCCCTCCTCTCCCCGTGCTCCTCTTCCTCCCATCCTCAGCGCGCCCGCCGCCGCTCGCCTCTCTGCCCGCCACGCCATGTGAGCCGCCTCCCTGCGTCACACCCGCTCGCTTCCCCTGAAGCTCGAGCTGACGCCCGGCTCGCCTCGCCACCGCTGTCGCTGCTCGCTGCCAACCACGCGCCCGCCTCCTAGCCTCAAGGCCTGGCCTCTAGCCCGCCGCCTCCTAGCCTCACAGCCGCTGTCGTCTAGCCCAGCGCTGCCGCTGCGCCCTCGCTCGGCCGTGTCCTCCGCGACCCGGCCCCTCATGTCTCCTCCGCGGTTGCCGCTGGCCGCCTGCTCCGCCGCTCTCCCTCGTCGCTTGCCCGTCGCCCGGCCTCCCGTCTTCCTCCTCGCTCAGCGGCAAGCTGCCCCCGCCCACCGAGCCGCCACCAACCTCACCGCGGCAAGAATTCGCCCTGCGCCTCAAGCGCCGCCTGGTCCGGTTCGCGGCCCTTGCCGCACGTCGCCGCCGCTGCCGTCTCCGGGCGTCTCGAGCCGCTGCTGCGTCCGCCACCAGGCCTACCTCGCCAACCTCCCCAGCTGTCCTGCAGTGCCGCCTCGCCGTGTCGTCCACGCTCGCAACATGTCGATACCAGGGAACGTCGGGGACCGCATCCGTTGACCAAGGCCAAGGTGCCGATGAGGTGTCTGTGTTGTGGTGGCCTCAACGTTGTCGGGAAGATCATGCGCTACGGCTCTTGGCTCCCTGTGGTGTTGGGTGTACGACCGGCGCCGAAGTCCAAGACTGACACCGCCCATCGATCTACAACCCGAGTACGCCAGTAGGGAACCGAAGCTGGTGCCCCAAGATCCCCGACATGGAGCCCCAAGTTCACCCCGCCAAGGTCTTCATCGAGAGCGCCGAGAACTTCCACCGGAGCCGAAGATCCGGAGCTCTTCTTCATAGAACGCCAAGTACCCCGAAGGCCGTTCCGCGGAAACCCCAAGATCATCAACGACACCCGAGCTCGACACCGGCAACTAAGGTGGCCCCACGAGACCGTCGACAAGAAACCGCGAACCCCGGAACCCTGAGTTCTCCATCAAGGACGCCAGGACCGTCGCCATGACCCGAAGAACCCGGATGCGCCAAGACCTACCCCTAAGTCCGAGAACGATACCGTCGAACCCTGGACCCCGAGACCGACCCCGAACCCCGGAACCCCAAGATCGTCGAGACCCCTCAATGTGTGACCCTTTACCTCAAACCCTATTTTATAACATAATAACAACTTGTTGCATATTTAATTGTCATCTCGCATGCATCTTGTGTGGTTTGGGGGCCTTATGCCGATTCACCTAATAATTAAATATGGGGCCCATATGCGGGCAAATCTAGTCTCATATTGGCCTCATCTAAACATGTGTAGCGAACCGGTTCCATCTGTTGTCTTGTTAAACAACATTTAAATTGCGGGGTTTTCGAAACAACTCGAGCCATCTAATTAATTGTCGGGACCCCGGTTCCGCTTAATATGACCTAATCGCACCGCACCTTTGCCATGTCATGCATCATACATGCATCATGCCGATCTTCTGCCGTGTATTGAGTATTGCATCCGGTGTTTCTTCTAGTGTTTTGCTTCTTCGCGGATAAGGCCGTTGAGTTGATGTGAGTCACCGATCTTGTTGAACCTTTCGACAATGTTTTCGTAGCATCTCCCCTTTCTACCTATCTTACTTTTATAGTATTTACTTCCCTCGTCGATCTATTGCTATACGTGTTGCGATGCTTTAGTTTCCGTACCCTTGATATACCGTGCAGCCCTATATTGCCTTGGACACACCCTATTACTGTTGTTTGGTAGATAGTTGGACTTGTGTCGTAGTTGCTTGCTCAAGTGCGGATGTGTGTCGTCATATGCCACGATTCTTGATGTATTGCCGCATGTTGTTGTTGGAGATGATTCTAGTTTTACTTATCGTCACTTTAATTTCTGTTTAACAACTAAAATTGAATAAGAGGCATCGGTGGGTGATAGAAAATATTTGGTTTCAACGCCCACTTGTGTCCCGTAAGACCCCGAGTACTTGATACTTCCTTGTTTTTATGCGCTATCCACATCCGGGAGGTATATGGGACCCCGAGCGAGAGCTTGATTCAGTCTTATTTCTTGGGGCCACAAACTAGTTTGAGGTTTTATTACGATCCTGTACTTATGCCATGCTACTTTCAGATTTAAATTGTGCGAGGAGCACACTTCATTGTTAGGAAATAATGGCCCGATTCATGGTTTCGAGCCCAGCCACACTTCGGTTCCCGATCGTTCACGGCCCCCATAACCTTGAGGCCGTCTGAGCTTGCTTACTGCTATGATTCTACTCTAAGGGTGGCCCCTGAAATATTTCTGAATCTGTGATTGTTCGTGAAAGCCTCGTGGGTTTTGATTTGGTTTTTCCGAGGTTGATCGAGTGTGTGTTGCTATTGGTGCACCCGGTTAAAACTTTCAAAGCCGTGTCCATGGATATGGACGACTTGGAGCATGATCTCGATCATAGACAAGCATAACTAAAGTTTATGCTATAAATTTGACTTATAATGACTAGTAATCAGCTCTACTATAATGGAATGGCTAATTAATGCCCACCATTGCTTGTTTGGTTGTCGCCATGCGACAAATGTATCGACTAGTAAGTATTGCAACTACAACGAGTTGGCTGAATAAAAGTACCAACAAGCTGGGTTTTGGGTTTATCTCATACTATCCAGATTCGATTAGTAATTGCAACTTCAACGGAATGATTAAATAAAAGTGCCCACGCTACTTTATCGTGACGCTTATCTAAATCGACTAGTAAAGTGCCACAACTACAACTGAATAAGTAAAGCGCCAACCGTGTGAGTTCCTCGGTTGACTTCCTCGTTTGGTCTCGAGGAAACTGGGATGGGTTTGTTTGGTGTTAGCTTCAGTTGGATCCGGATAGGTCATTCTTACCCTCTCGATAACCGCCATTGTATCGAGTCTCTATAGGTTGTTTAGTGCATCTTGCCGCTCGATCCACCATACCTAGGCGAGGACCGCCAATTCTAGCCTCGCTGCATCGGCCTCGATCGACGCTCCTTCTTTGTTTTCTGCTGCTTTGTCGGCACCCTTTGTTAAGCAGGTTTTGAGATCGACGTCGTTAGGTGGTTACCCTTCCGGCTTGGCTGGGCAGGTTATGGACGCCATTGGTTATTCTTCGTGGCTCTTAGCCCCATTTGCATCTTGTCCGTATGGACGCCTATCGTTTTCAAGGTGATTTGGATCTTGTATATTATATCTGTATTCTTGACTCTTTGAGTCGCTGTTATATATATCTGTTCTGTGGGTCCCATCGAGGACTGTTGTGTAATGTTATTACTTCGTTTTCCACCCGCACGAAAGTGCCTGGTGGGCACCTTTGAATCGTTTCTATGCGGGTTTGGCGAATTTTGCTCAAACTTGCATAGGTCCGATTCTGAGGGTGTTACATACCTGTAGTCCATATCTGACCCACTTCCTACCGATTCGTCAGGAATTTGTCTTTTTCACCAGAGGTGGACGGAAAGGTTTCAGATCCCCCTGTTGGTACATTGTCCATATAAGGTGGTCTAGTATTTTTATAAAATGTGTTGGTGGTTTTTTGAATTAGCCATTTGGTGGTTGCTTCACAAAACCGTCCGTTTTTTATGCTTGGAAAATGGAAAATGCCTTTTTGGTGCGATAAAAAGGAAAACTTCCTCTTGCAACATTGTTTGCCATGCCATGATGCACATGTATGCACAATATGGCCATATTATCACAAACTATGCCTTGATTCTAGCCATAATATTGGTCATTTGACCCGAAAGCCAAGAAACCTCGAATGAGATAGGTCATTTTGTGAAGTTTTTTTTGAGACATAATCAATATACCAAGTTTGAGATTTTCCCTTCTAACTATGTCACATAAGATAACACCACGCGAAGGTTTCACACTGTTTCGATCGTTTTTTATTTTTGTATCCCCGTTTTAAACTATCGTCAAACTTTGTCGAACAACGGGCATGAAGATTCTTAGATCGGGGTCAAGCCTCGCTCAACTTGCATTGGTTTTTTGATAAATTAGAATATTTGAACCTAAAAATGATTTTTGTAAAAAATCATGAGCATCGTATCATGTACCTGTAGTTCATATCTGACCCACTTCCTACTGATTCAGCAGGAATTTGTCTTTTTCACCAGAGGTGGACGGAAAGGTTTCAGATCCCCCTGTTGGTACATTGTCCATATAAGGTGGTATAGTATTTTTGTAAAATGTGTTGGTGGTTTTTTGAATTAGCCATTTGGTGGTTGCTTCACAAAACCGTTCGTTTTTATGCTCGGAAAATGGAAAATGCCTTTTTGGTGCGATAAAAAGGAAAACTTCCTCTTGCAACATTGTTTGCCATGCCATGATACACAATATGTCCATATTATCACAAACTATGCCTTGATTCTAGCCATAACATTGGTCATTTGACCCGAGATAGGTCATTTTGTGAAGGAGATAGAACTGGAATTAAAATACAGAATGCAACTAATAGTAAGTTACATAAAGCACGACTGAAAATTAAGATACATAAAAGAACTGAAAATTAAGATACATGGCCAGATTAAGTAACAATCGGCCGAACTTGTTTCGAAATGTTGGAGTGATTCAGTCATGCTCCTGCCTACACCTGTAATACTACGCCATCGTAGTCGCCGTGATCGCCGCCATTATCATCGCTGCCGGGGTAATTGAATTGAACCTTGAAGGCTGAGTACGTGGGCTGGACTTGAGGGTAGCGCAGACGGGGTTAGAGTCGGCGGTGTCATAGGCCATGACGCTTAGAGAGTCCGGCCGCCACCATAGCCGACGGCCGCCTCGTTGAAGTTAGGAGGAGGTGGTGCTCCTCGTGCTCGGGCGAGCGCCTCACGCCGATCCACGAAGAAGGCTTCCCAAGTAGGGAAATAGTCGGATGCCATCTGGATTCCTCCGCTCGGCGTGAGCTCAAGTAGTAGTTCGTGATGGCCATCCGCGCCACACCTAGAGGGACAGGAGGAACTGCACGCCTCAAGGCCAAGATCCAACCGAGGGGACACAGAGTCGGCGGAAGAAGTTCGAGGCGCAAAGCGCCTCCGCCTCCCTGGGGGTTAGTGCTACGGTGGAAGCCATGGGAAAGAGTGATGAGGTTGCAGATATGAGTCTAGAGATGTGCAATGACAATGGAGGCCAACCCTATATATATAGTGAACTGGCGGGAAGAACTGGAGGGAAGAACTGGCGGGAAGAAAAATGGTGGGAAGAAAAATGGAGGGATTTCAGGCTAGGCCAGGCAACACTAATGATAGGGATGAGTGTCGACATTATGTCGTGCGGCGTGTACCTTGTCCCGGATGGTGACACCAACCGGGACTAAAGATGAACCTTTAGTCCTGGTTGGAGACACCAAACAGGACTAAATATGAACCTTTAGTCCCGGTTGGAGACACCAATCGGGACTAAACACGAGTCAACACTAATAATAGGGGTGAGTGTCGACATTATTTCGTAAGTGTCGACACTATGCCGAGCTGCTTGTACTATAAATATGCATCCTTGTGAGTCAAGTCCTCCAGCCAGTTTGAGGCATCTCCAAGATGGTTTTCGAGATCAGGGACACCACTACGGCCGCCTCAGGAGATGCAGAGAGCCCTCCCAAGCATCTCCGAGAAATCTGGTCATAGAGGCACTCCCTAATATGTGAAATTAGTTAGCTCCTGTGTATTGATCTAGTTAGAGAAGTTACAAGCTGCAAGATGGTTTCGAGAGCAGAGGGACACCACTATTTCAGGGAGATGCCGACGAGCCTGGCCTCCCAAGATCTCCAAGAAACTGGTCATAGAGGCACTCCCTAATATGTGACCGCGCGCGTTTGGAGATCAGATCTTAATGGTAAGTACGAATCGGGACAACTTCTTCTCATAGTCCCGGTCCATCCACAAAACAAGACTAACACTCAAGACATTTATTAATATTAAAAACATGAACTAGAGTTACATAATATGAGCATGAACTTCTTGGCATATGTCCTTCCTTATGATCGCTTCAGACGTAACCATGGAGCATCTTCTTTACTTAACGGAATGCTTGGGTCAGTTTTCACTGTGAAGGGCGGAATTTCATCAAACTTATTATAATCTTTTGACATGTCTGTCTTGTTCTCGATTCCTACGATGTTTCTTTTCCCTAAAAGAACTATATGCCGCTTTGGCTCATCATATGATGTATTCGTTTGCATATTTTTTCTTTTTTTTTGGTCTGGAGGACATGTCCTTCACATAGAAAACCTGAGCCACATCATTGGCTAGGACGAATGGTTCGTCTAAGTTCTTGTCTACCTTCATAATATTGTTGAGATCCACCGTTGTCATTCCGTACTTCTTGTCTACCTCAACCCCTCCTCCTGTTAGCTTGACCCATTTGCATCGAAACAAGGGGACCTTAAAATTAGGTCCATAGTCAAGTTCCCATATCTCCTCCATGAACCCATAATGCGTGGTCTTCTGCCCATTGTCTTCTGCTGCATCGAAGCGAACACCACTATTTTGGTTGGTGCTCTTTTTATCTTGGCCTATCGTGTAAAATGTATTCCCATTTATCTTGTACCCTTGGAAAGTACATACAGTCGAAGATGGTGTCCTGGCCAACAAGTACAGCTGATCCCCAACAGTGGTGTTATTCGTGAGAAGTCTTTGCAGCCAGCCGCCAAAACTCGCCATGTGTTCACTTATAATCCATTCATCAGACTGTCCCGGGTGTTTGAGGCGTATTAAATTCTTGTGTTCATTGATATACGGGGCAACCAAGATAGATCTTTGTAAAACCGTGTAGTGTGCTTGATTGAGAGAATGCCCGTCCCTACATATCATTGCTTTATATCCTAGGGTGCCTTTTCCACGCAGTCTCCCCTCATGTCGTGATTCTGGAACACCAATCGCCTTAAGGTCAGGAATAAAATCAACAAAGAACTCAATGACCTCCTGTGTTACATAGCCCTTGGAGATGCTTCCTTCTGGCCTAGAACGATTATGAACATATTTCTTTAAAACTCCCATGTACCTCTCAAAGGGGAACATATTGTGTAGAAATACAGGATCGGGAATGGCAATCTCTTCTACTAGGTGAACCAGGAGATGCGTCATAATATTGAAGAAGGATGGTGGGAACACCAACTCAAAGCTGACAAGACATTGGGCCACATCTGTTTGTAACCCTGGTAGGCTTTCTGGATCGATTACCTTCTGAGATATTGCATTGAGGAATGCACATAGCTTCACAATGGGTACTCGAACATTTTCAGGTAGAAGCCCCCTCAATGCAATCGGAAGCAATTGTGTCATAATCACGTGGCAGTCATGAGACTTCAGGTTTTGGAATTTTTTCTCTGCCATATTTATTATTCCCTTTATATTCGACGAGAAACCAGATGGGACCTTGATAATGCTCAGACATTCAAAAAAGATTTCCTTCTCTGCTTTGGTAAGAACGTAGCTGGCAGGAGTTAAGTGGCATCGTTTACCCTTCTCGTTCTCAGGATGCATAGGCTCTTCTGGGGCTTTCAGACATTGCTGGTCCTGCCGTGCTTCCGGTGTATCTTTTGTCTTCCCATACACTCCTAGAAAGCCTAGCAGGTTCACGCAAACATTCTTCGTCACGTGCATCACGTCGATTGAATAGCGGACCTCTAATACTTTCCAATAGGGTAGGTACCAAAATATACATTGCTTCTTCCACATGGGCGCGTGTCCGGCATCGTCATTAGGAACAGATAGACTGCCAGGACCTTTTCCAAAGATTACTTCTAGGTCCTTGACCATACCAAATACCTCCTCACTGGTACGGAGGACAGGCTTCCTCCGGGGATCTGCCAGACGTTTGAAATGCTTGCCTTTCTTTCTTACTGGATGCAGGTTCGGAAGAAATCGGCGATACCCTAGGTACACAACCTTCTTACATTTATCCAAATATACACTTTCAGTCTCATCTAAACAATGTGTGCATGCATTGTATCCCTTGTTTGTCTGCCCTGAAATGTTACTAAGAGTAGGCCAATCATTGATGGTTACGAAAAGCAATGCTCGTAGGTAAAATGGCTCCCCTTTGTGCTCATCCCACATACGTACACCTGGTTTGGCCCACGGCTGTAAAATTTCTTCAACTAATGGCCTTAGGTACACATCAATGTCGTTGCCGGGTTGCCTCGGGCCTTGGATGAGCACTGGCATCATAATGAACTTCCTCTTCATACACAACCAAGGAGTAAGGTTATAGATACATAGAGTCACATGCCAGGTGCTGTGACTGCAGCTCTGCTCACCAAAAGGATTCATGCCGTCTGTACTTAGACCAAACCTTAAGTTCCTTGCGTCACGGGCGAAGTCCGGGTACTCTCGCTCGACTTTTCTCCACTGTGACCCATCAGCGGGGTGTCTCAACATCGCGTCTTTCTTACGGTCTTCCATGTGCCATCGCAACAACTTGGCATGCTCTTTATTTCTGAAGAGACGTTTTAACCGTGGTATTATAGGAGCATACCACATAACCTTGGTGGGGACCTTCTTCCTAGGGGCCTCGCCCTCAACATCGCCAGGATCGTCTCGTCTGATCTTATACCATGCAGCGTGCACCGGGCATGCATCCAAATTCTCGTACTTCTCACCGCGGTAGAGGATGCAGTCATTAATGCAGGCATGTATCTTCTGCACGTCTAATTCTAGAGGGCGGACAACCTTTTTTGCTTGGTATGTACTGTCGGGCAACTCATTATTTCTTGGAAGAAGATTCTTCATTTTTACCAACAACTTTGAAAATGCGCTGTCAGTCACACCGTTCTCTGCCTTCCATTGCAACAAATCCAGTGTGGTACCTAGCTTTTTGTGGCCATCTTCGCAAGTTGGATACAACAATGTTTTGTGATCCTTTAACATCTGCTCCAGCTTCTCCTTCTCCTTTTTAGTTTCACATTCTTTCTTTACATCAGTAATGGCCCGACCAAGATCATCATCAGTGGGCCCATTTGCTGCCTCTTGATCTTCATTATCTACCCCCGTTGTAGTATCATCATATTCAGGATACATATTATGATAGTTGTCATCATCCTCTTCTTCTTCGTTGTCTTCTATCACAACCCCTTTTTCTCTGTGCTTGGTCCAACAATTATAGCTGGGCATGAAACCGGATCGAAGCAGGTGGGCGTGAATGGTTCTGGTATTTGAGTAGTCTTTCTTGTTCTGACAGTGAACACAAGGACAACACATAAAACCATTGTGACCACGGTTTGCATTAGCCACAACGATGAAATTTTGGAGGCCCGTAATGTACTCGGAAGTGCGGCGGTCACCGTACATCCATTGCCGGTTCATCTTTATTAATATGTAGTATATATCAAAAATTAATAGGGAGATGACCATTTATATATATAGTACATCAATGACACATGAAAGGATAGTTGCCGACCTCGACCGAGAAGGAAAGAGCAACGAGAAAACTTATTTTGAGCTCTCGGGCAATTCACCGAACACCTCTTGTGCATATGAAAAAAACACAAACTAGCACTCTTCACACCCTCTTGCTAGGATGCAAAATGAGATAGTGAAAAAATGGAAGAGTGGGGTGTGGGCCGCGGTGTCTTATATAGCCCCCCCCCTTTAACATTGGTTCAAGCCATGAACCGGTGTTAAAGGGGTCAAATATGGCCTTGTGCATCCTTTAACACCGGTTCGTGGCACGAACCGGTGTTAAAGGGGGGCTCCTTTTTTGCCGCACGGGCCACGCTGGTACGACCCCCCCTTTAACACCGGTTCGTAGAAGAATCGGTGTTAAAGCCCTTTTCCAGGATCAACGAAAAGCCTCGTTCCCACTAGTGCTATTATCTAATATATGCCTAATAAATGGTTAAAATCTAAAAAACGCTTTAGTTATTTTGTATGAGCAAGTCCACACCAGAGATCGTGTATCGGGTAGCAACAAACCAACCTGATGATGGTGGTGAGTTTAGTTCGGGGGTTAGTCTCTCCTCGATTTAGCCTTTCATCCCGCAATATTAATATAATAATCACATGGTACAACGAGCATGCTGGAGCCGCAACATAACCAATCCCAATAAAAAATAGTAAAGATAACAAAAGAGAAACAAATGCCAACAATGGCAGATCGATGGATCGAAGACGTCCCTCTAACGTTGCGCCCTCTGGAAATGTCATACCGCGCTCCTGACATTCCGAACCGCCGTGTACCAAACAACACCTTCAGCAAGGGGTGCGCCGCCAGCGCCGCTGTTGCCCGTACTGAACGTAGGGTTTCCCCCGGTACACGGAGGGGAGTGGGAAGGGAGTACCCGACGCCCTTCAGGAAGGAAATGTGACACCCACAGGCACCACCGCGTCAGTGTCGGACTAGGCCGATAGGGATTTCGCCCACCCCCAAAAAACCACCACCCCGGATAGTCTGAAGTGCTCCACCGAACCCATCGCCAACCAGCATGCGCCACCACGAAAAAGGCACCAACTTTAACATCTCCCTATGGGCATCGATGCGAGGCCTCGAGGCCCGAGCAAGGGGACATAGGTACCGGGGGGTAGTAGGGCGTCGCGGGGGAACTATCTCCACCACCGTGGCAATAGCCGATGGGTACGACAACAGGGGCACACCGGGTCTCATGCCCGGCTAGACCCGTGAAGCCCCCGTCGCCATGTTGCAGCAAGGGAAGCCGCGAGCGCTGCCACCATCCCAGACAATCTGTCGCCCCTCCTTGATGGCAACAATCGTGCCACTTTTCGTTGGGACTCCAAGTGCAGAGTGTTGTAGCAAGCTTCTTTTCCCCACAAGGGTGACTCGAGGGTTTATATCGAACTCTCGGGGTATTGGTTATGGAAGTGTTTTTGTCTTCTCTTGTTCAAGCAACCTGTAAAGTAAAATAATTTTTCTTGTGTCCTCAACTCCATCAAGTGGTTGTCAAGCACAAGGTTTTGTATCAGTGATATAAAATAAAATATAAATAAAATAAACTGAAATAAATAAAGTAAAGTAATGCAAACTAGATGATATGGAAGAGAGTAGAGTTGTTTTGCGTTTTTATGAGTGATTGCAAGTAGGGAAAGTATTTTTATATTTTTGAAATAAAATTGTTGAAAATATAAAAGATAGTAGATGTAATGGAAAGGTGTTTCTTATGATAAAAATCGGACTGGGGTTCATGGGTTAACTTGTCTACTCTCTTTTTAAGTTATAGTGATCATAAAACAATTCATCAATGATAAATATTCATGAAACTTGTATATGTGTTTAATGAGAATTCATATGGGCATCACGTTCTAACATAGAGATGAAACACATCTCTCTTATACTCCTCAAGAAAGGGAAACTCCATGCAATCTTGAATTAAGAACAAATCAATGTATAGCTTTAAGTAATATAACATGATGTTTGAAATATAAATATGCTACCTTGATCTAACGAGATTATCACATTGTCACATGATAATTGTAGCACATGATTTCACTTTATCCGTAATGAGGCAGCAAAAGAAAGGTAAAAACCAAAGTAGATCTTGAATATTGTTTGCCACAATTCAATCTCTACCACCATGCTACTCCATCTAATACACACTTCTCCCCATACAAGTTCTTGCATACAAGTTGGATCAAAACAAGCAATTAAGAACATGGTACATGATACGCATCTACCAATACATCGTACACAAAATAGATTCCAATCTCAAATATCAAATCACAGAACAAACATCCACCACATAGAAATTACAAATATGACCATAATAATGTAGGGCAGCTCATATGGTACTAGATCTATGAAGAACAGGAGAGTAATAGATCAAGCTACTGCCACAAACCCATAGCTCGGAGGTGGACTACTCCCTCTTCATCATGGTGATGATGCTGGAGATATTGGAAAGGGTGGAGATCCCCTCCAGAGATGGCTCCGGCGGAGTTTCCCCCTCCAATCTTTACTGGATCTGACTCTGTTTGGTGATGCTTTCGTCTCTGATGTGCTTCGTCTCGAGGACTCCGCGGGGGATCCTTATATAGGGGTTGTAGGTCAAGAGAACTTTGTGGGCGAAAGAATCAAGGTGATCGGACGGCCGAGGATCAAACAAGCATAGATGATGCGCCTACCTAGGCTGGGCGTGCCACATAACCTCATTTGGGCCTCCTGGCCCTCCAAGTGAGGTTCTTGTGCTCAAGATGCTTCTCGTGGATCAATATTGACATTCCCAAAAGTTCTAGTCCATTTGACTTCGTATAGGTCCTGAAAAATCAAAAACATTGAAAACTGGGTTTTTCTGCCCTGCCGGATTATAGCCAGAATAAAGGGAATCATTGGTAAATCTCCACAAATCAATGTAAAATATGGATATAACATTATATATGATGAAAATATATGGGTAAACATGTTAACCAACTACAAAGTTCATGTATGCATTTTACATGTATCACTCCTCCACCTCAAGGGAGCCGCACATGACCGCGCAGCTATAGGCCTGACCCAACCCAGAACTGGGTCAAGAAATACACCGCTAGAGCGCAGAACCTCGCTTCCCCGCTGCCAATGTCAGCGCCGCCGAGCCTTCGCCTACCCCACACATGTGCCACCACCAGTACACATGACCATCGCCGGTCGAGGTGCTCCGCCACAGGCCGCCGCAACACGTGCCACTGCACCTGTGCACGGGGAATCCCATAGGAGGAAGACCCACCGGTCATGCGCCTGCCATGTGCCCACCGGAGATAGACCCACGGGTCCCGCTCCGGCTCTCCAGCCACGAACGCTGGGGGTGGTGCCCGGTCCAGGGACAACAACCACGTCCTGTGAAACGCAGGCTGCAGCCAAGGCAAGGAACCCAGATTAGGCCCAACCGGGCCGCGATATTGGCTGCGCTGCCCGACGCCAAGGCACCCTCCGCATGACCACCCCCAAGTCTACGCCAGCCCGCCACCATCACTAGGAACGTGCTCGCCAGGCTGTCGTACCGAGCTCGACGCTCACCGTAGCACACCGCCGCCCAGATGAATCCACCCCACGCAGACCGCCACGCGTGCGGGAAGAGGCAAGCCTCCGTCGCCTGCACCGCCCGTGATTTGCCCGACGGCTTCCGCCCCCGGCAGCAGAGGGGAGGATGGTGGAGAGGGGCTGGAACAGGGAGGCTAGGGTTCGTCCCTGCCGTGCCCACGAGGGACCCGCAAGAGCTTTTTTTGCGGTTATCCTCGGGGTTAGTCTCTCGCGCGGTTATCCTCGTTGTACATAAGTTATGATAAATAAATGTTCTGTATTGATATCGTGCACGAATTTTTGT
The DNA here is from genome assembly GCA_030063025.1 of Avena longiglumis. NCBI lineage: Eukaryota > Viridiplantae > Streptophyta > Magnoliopsida > Poales > Poaceae > Avena > Avena longiglumis. Next base: position 577,841,997 of record CP125974.1, on the reverse strand, counting down.
TCGAGAATCTCACATGAAAAGTTGTGTACAACAGAGGACACCACAAATTTCTTTATAAGCCTAACAATATCTATTATGTACTAGTATTTTATGGTATTGTTTGGATCGTTGGTGAATAGTATAAGTAAGGATATTTCAATAAAAGTTATATTGAATGCATTTGTTGTCGGATTATTAATAAACACAATGTATCTTATAGGGCACATTTGACCAACAAAAAACTGTAGAGAGTCAACCCAATAGTTTAATTTATACTCAAGAATTTTAGTAAATTTGTTTAAGTAATGAAACAATGGAGCTCACTACAAAGATATTTATAAGACAGTATGCAATATATATATATATATATATATATATGTCTACCAAAATAATTATGATATTTAAATATTGATCCAGTCATAAGAAAATGAGGTGTACAATTTTATCAATTTTTAGCAAAATCTATATATAGAAACTACCACATTTTTTGTTACAGACTATATCTAAATTTAGAACAAGGTAAAGTGTATTTTTAATGTATATTACACTACAAAGTAATTCTATATTTAATGTTTGTTATATTTCATATTTGGCTAATAGTGTTAACTACATAATTGGAAATATACACCCATTAAGACTATACTATAATAAAAATATGTTAAAATATAAAATTTTAGTATAAATTTTATTTTTATAACTAGGACAAATCTAGAATTTATTTAGACTAGGTTTTGACTACAGCGCAATGAGTCGTATTGTTAAATCAGTCAAGCTCTTCAACGCGGGGTTTGATCGCATTAAAGAAGCAGGCATATCTACTAGTGTACTACATGGCGCTTTAACGAGATTGCGCGACGGATGGAATATCTTACAATCAATTTTATCTTATTCGGAAGCTAAATTTTCAGTTTTTAGAACAAATTGAATAACTAAGATAATAATATTAAAAGAAATACAAATACCTATGGAATAATGGAGTATCTTTACAACCATTATTAATGTATAAAAATAATAAAAGAGGACTACGAGAAAATAAAGTAAATCTCTTATATTTTTCATAACATGGAAATGAGATCCAAATCAATATTGTAGTTGGGGTATAACAATTTAGCAATGATGTGTTCACATGAAATTCTCTTGTTGAAGGTATTCTCTATAGTTTTAAGATCTTTTGCAACCAATGACATCATCTTATAAGAAAAGAAAACTCAAGTGAATAGCCGCAACAATAACATCAACATCTCAAAAGAGCTTAAGATGCTACTTGACGCGGTCCACCAATGCTTAAGAGCTTCTAGGTGGTTGATATTAGATTTCAGCATCGCACATGGCAACTTGGGTTAGGTGGCGCTCTTTGAGTTCCGGGTCTGGGGTTTGTAGACTTTTTGAGGTGAAAAGTATAAGCTAGATCCAGCCTTCATTGATTGGACCTTGCAATTTTGTTCACATTTGATCTCCTTATTGAAGACATTGCATGCAACCTGCTCAGATTCCTCTTCGGGTGAAAACCCATGATCTGGCCTCTACTGTTAGACCCAACGACGTTGACATCATGTGTCATTCTCCTCTTGAAGGAGTCGTTGTTGGAGTGCTCTCCTCTTACTTTCGTGTTCCCATCATTGGTGGATCACGCGGAAGTGTGATGGAGCCGTTCTATTGATCACTCCTTTTTTGGGTAACAAATCGGTTTTGTATATCCTTGATATTTTGGTTAACTCTTGGTATCATCTTGACAGAGAGACCAAGCGTAATAGATATTGTCTTAATAGATATTGTCTTGATAGTAACATATTTTTTATCAAAAACCGATAGTGTGTTGACGTCTGTTCTCATAAACGGTTGGTGCAATTATTTAATGCACAAATTAACAAAGTTATTATGATCACAAAAATCAGTTTAGAGAGAGAGAACCCGTTATGGTTGAAATAAAGGAGGCCCATTACTCCAACACACTAATCATTAGCCGGCCATTGTGGATTTTATATGCAGCCTTGCTGCCACGTACGGGAGGCTGTCTCGAGAGCAGCTCCCGATGATTGATAGGAGTAGTCCTGTGATGAATGGATTGCGATCATTATTTGTCCCCGTACAGATGGAAGCGTGTGACCTGTGTTGTGTATATAGCTGTCACCTTGTTCTACGCCCGACGATCTTACCTATGCCGACGGTAACCGTCGGGCCGTATGAGCCTACGCCGACGACAATTTTACACCGACGGCAATGTTGGGCCGACAGCTGGGCTGAGAGCCGTGTCGTCCGGCTGTCTCGAGCCCGTCCACCTACGCCAATGGCCTTGACCTTTTGCCGTCGACATAGAGATAGGTTTTCGGCGTCTTTCCTTGTTCCCGTGGTGCTTGCTGCCTCGTACAGGAGGCATCTCCGGAGCAGCTCCGATGATTGATAGTAGTAGTAGTCCTGTGATGAATGGATTGCGATCATTTGTCCCCGAGATGACGTGTTCCGATTTCCCTATCAAACATTTACATTCCATACATGTACCTTCCTGTAGGAGCTTGGGCTTACGTCGGCAGGAAGAAATCAATCAGTCAGGATCTCGATTGGTACCTAGTAGGAATCTGTGATCGATTATTGCGGCAAGTAAAATGAACAACCCCGATGGATTAATAAAAAAAGGCCTCCTCTGTTTTTCTTCCGGTGCGAAAGAAGCAACCGAAGTGCACGAAAAGCTGTCGTGAAAGCAGTCGGGATAAACTCTCTCGCGCGCACCGCGGCACATATCGTTTTCGTTTCATCGCGCTATCCTCCAAGCGGCGGGCTCGAGCTCCATCGGTCCACCTCGCGTAGGTGTGTGAACACACGGCTGGCATCTTCCTGCGTGAATCATGAAATTCACGATGATGGGTTGGGATCAGGTGTAGCTCTCGTACGCACGTGCTGCTCGTCTGGTTGCATGATCATACAGGGTTTTTCATGGGTCGCACAATTAATAATGTCTAGCAGTCACGCGAGATGAGATATGCATGCATGGTTACCCAAAATGAAGGTTTGTGAAATTCAACCGTATTGCAAATGCACGGTCGATCGGTGCGAGATGGACTAGACAAGGAGTCTCTCTTTGATGGGCCTATCGTCGTTCCCACCGCATATATATGCTCTAGAACTACGGTGGGCTGTCAACTCTTTTTTGCCTCCGAGTTATAGACCAGTTATGGACAAAGATGATTATTCGGATACATGGGCACACAGCCGAAAAGTGTTGTTGCAGCCTTTTATGGACTATGGTAATAGATAAATCAAAAACCGCATTTTGAAATCTCAACAAAATCTGAAAATATATATAGGGCACATATACATACATGTCTAGGATACATGAACCAAATGTCATCAAAATATAGTATCGTCCGCTGATCTTCACAAAAACCACAAATGTGAAAAATCAAATGTGAGTTTTTTATTTACTTCTTAGAAACACAAATATGTGATTTATAAGTAGCCCAAGATTCGTTCATGGGGAGGCTCGGTACAAACCCTTGGGCTCCATGCATCTGGTTGAGGAGCAGCTGTCCTTGCTAGAATTACCGCCGAAGGCTACTTTGGCAAAGCCGAAAGATGTGTGCATGTGGAGGCGACCACCGCCGGGATGGTTCATGCTAAACCCTGATGGATACCTCAACTGCAGCACAGGAGAAGCGGGCTCGGGCTATGTTATCCGGAGTGACCTGGGGGGTTTCGTTGAGGCGGGGTGTCAGAAACATCTTTATGTGGATGACCCTTTAATCAGCGAGCTTCTCGCCTGCCGGGACGGCATCGAGGCAGCAAGGCGGAGAGGTTTGTCCAAGATTGTCATCCAGACAGACTACCTCCTTGTGATTGATAGGCTAAAGGAGAAGGAGGAGACGAGATTTGTTGGGGCTCATATCGTGAAAGAGCTCAAAGACTTATGTGGTGCCTTCCAGGAGGTCAAGTTTCTTCATATAGGTAGAGAGGGTAATAAAGCGGCACATTGTTGTGCCAAAGAACCTTTAAGTGTAGTTTTTTCGCACTTTGATGTAATTCCTGGATTCCTGGCTGGTGTGATTCAGGCCGAGTGTAACCGCTGTCCCGTTTAATAAAGTAGTGGATTATGATAAAAAAAAAGTAGCCCAAGATATAAGGTATTTTTAGGTAAACTTTTCAGATATATACATCACACCATAGTGTACCCATGTACAAGAAAACTAGAATATTTTGACACATTGAAATATCATTTTTTTCCTTTTTCTAAAATACCAGGCTCAATATAGCCCGTGTGCCAAGACGACACACTCACGACCGCATGCTATATCTCCATGTATGCCCATTCATGCCCTCACGAAAACAACTATGTCTATTCCTCGCGACAGTGCTCCTATAGTAGGTCTAGGAGATGAGAGTAGAGTCCCACCAGCCAAACGGGACGACTTCATAATACATCGTGTAGAGTGCCAAAATAATATACTATTACAATTGATGCACTATTATCTAATATATGTCTGATAAATGATAAAAAATCTTGAAGAAACTTCTTAGTTAGTTTGTATGAGCAAGACACACCAGAGGTCATGTATCATGTAGCAGCAAACCAACCTGATGATGGTGGCAAGTTTTGTTAGGGCTTATTCTCTCTCGGATGGATGCTCTGCTAGTTGTATAGATGTTACGACAACTAAATTTTCTATTTTAATATTGTGCACAAACTTTTTCTGCAAAAAGTCACATGAAAAGTTATGTACAACAGAGGACACCACACTTGTTTATGAGCCTAAAAATATATATCCTATACAAAGTTATGTATTGCAGAATGTATGGTATTGTTTGGACCATTGGTGATTAGTATTAGTATTGATATTTCCATATCAATTATATGGAATGCATGTGTTGCCGGATTATTACTGAACACATTGTAGCTTGTAAGGCACATTTAACCAACAAAAAAACTGTAGAGAGTCAACCCAACAGTTTAATTTATAATCGAGAATTTTAGTAAATTTGTCTAAATAATGAAACAATGGATGTCACTACTAAGATATTTATTAGATAGTACAATGTCTAACAAAATATTTATGATATTTAAATATTAATCCATTAACAAGAAAATGAGGAGTGCAATTTTATCAATTTTCAGGCGATGTCTATAGATAAAAACTACCACATTTGTTACAAACTATATCTAAATTTAGCACAAGGTAAAGCATATATTTGAATGTATATTATAGTACAAAGAATGCTACAATTAATGATAGTTATATTCCAAATTTGGTTAACCGTGCTAACTACATATCTGGAAATATACACTCACTAAGACTATACTATAACAAAAATAAGTTAAAATATGAAAGTTCAATATAAATTATATTTTTGTAACTCGGGCAAGTCTAAAATTTGGTTAGACCAGACTTTGATTGGAGCGCAATGGGCTGTATTGGCAGATGTCGTGCTCTACTTGGAGGACCCGACATATCTACTAGGCATGTGCTTCAACGAGATGACGCGGAAAAAGTAATTTATATACAACCAATCTTATCAAGTTTAGAAGATATTTTTTGTTTTTGAAACAAATTAAATAACTATGATAATAATATTAAAATAAATACAAACCTTTATGGAATAATTGAGTATATTTACAAACATTATTGAAGTACTATAATGTACAAAAGAAATAAAATAGGACTACAAGAAAATAAAATAAAATTCTTATTAATTTTTCTTCATAACATTAAACTACAAATCAAGATTGTAGTCAGGGCATAACAGTTTAGCAATGGCACGTTCACACGACATTCTGAGATCTTTTACAACCAATGACACCATCTTACAAGGAAATAAAATTTAGGAGAAAAGCCGCAACAACAACAACATCAATATCTCAAAATAGGTTAAGAGCTACTACTTGACGTGATTCACCAATGCTTAAGACGATCTAGGTGATTGATATTAGATTTCACTACCGCACACGGCGACTTCGGTTAGGTGGCGATCTTTGAGTTCTTGGTTCAGATTTCTAGATTTCAAGAGGTGCAAAGTATAATGGCTAGATCTGGCCTTCATTTTCCGAACCTTGTAATGGTGTTCGCACTTGTTGAAGACATTGCATGTAGCTTGCTCAGGTTCCTCTTCAGGTGAAAACCCATAATCTAGCCTCGATTGTTGAATCCAACGATTTTGGTATCGTGCGTCGTTCCCTTCTTGAAGCTTCATTGTTGGAGCATTTTCCTCTTACCCTCGTGTTCCCATCGTTGTTGGTTCATGCGGATGTGTGATGGAGCTGTCCTGTTGATCACTGCTTTTTTTTGTAGCAAATCATTTTTATGCATCCTCAATATTTTGTTTAGCTCTCAGGTATCGTATTGACGCAGAGACCGGGTGTAATAGATCTCGTCTTGATATTAACACTTTTCTTTTATCAAAAACGGATGGAGTTTTGACGTCAGTGTTCTCACAAAAGGCTGGTGCATTTTTAATGATACATTAACATAATCTATTATTATTGTCACAAAAAGAAGTAGTTGAGAGAGGGCCTCCATTATGATGGAAATATATCTCAGGGCCCATTATTATTCCAACACGTTAATCATGAGAGCCACCATTGTGGATGCTACGCAGCCTTGCTGGCATGGATGAGGTGTCATCTCCAAAGCAGCTCCCATAATTGATAGAAGTATCTGCGATGAATGGATTGCGATCATTATTTGTCCCCGAACAGCTCCGATAATGTGACGTGTGTTATATATATAGCCATCACTTCGTTCCGACTTCCCTATCAAACATCTACAATCCACACACGTACGTACCCTAGCCTATGCGAGCTTGAGAGACTGTTACGCGTGCTTCGCCCTTATTACGTGTGTCGGAAGAGATCGCTCGATGAGGATCTCGATTGGTGGTACGTGGATGGAGATATATATGCATGCGAATCTGTGATATCCCACCGTTGGCAATCGTTGATCAGCCTAGATTGGAAGCAACCCAAGGGAAGGAAAAAAAAAAACTGCCGTTAAAGTAGCAGCCTAGCACAGTAGGGATAATCTCGCGCGCATGCACACCGTTTTCGTTTCACGTTCACCGGTGGATGGCTACGTGTTATCCTCCAGGCGGAGCGCTCCCGTTGGTCCACCTCTCCAACCGCGGGTGATCGAGCTGTTCGCGCGCGTGTGAACACGGCTGGTGAGACAAGCATCTTCCTCTCCACGAATCACGAGTTCATTCATGATGATGCGGCTGGGATCATGTGTAGCTTTCGTTTTCGTAGGTAGTACTATCCCGTACGTGCTGCTCGAGTGCTTGTATGATCATGGAAGTTTTCATGCCTCGCGCAAATTTATGTCTAGGAGTAGCATGCGTGCAGAAATACTAGTACTGTGTACTACTCCATCTGTTTTAAAATATAAGATATTCTAGATTTGTAAAAAAAATTATCTAAACTTATTTTAGTATATAGTTTTATTTCAAACCTAAGTGAACCTATATATTAAAAGTAGTTCAGATATATTTGCTTCATAAAGTTAAAACATTTTATATTTTAAAGCGGAGGGAGTACTTCTATCCACAAATAAGTTTACTTGTTCTTTCTTATTTTACGAAAATTATACTCATCTATTAATAATTACCAACATCAGTATAAGAAGATTCAAAAAATAATATCCTTAGACCACATAGCGATGACTTCAAACAATAGCATAGGCTCAAAAACGTGTCGTAGTCCTCGTTCCTTCATCAACGGAGCAAGGCAAACCTTGCCATAATAGGCCTTGTTATAGTACATGCAGGGTCCGAGCCAGGCCCAGGACAACAAGCAAGGGTCATCGCCCCGTCGCTAGAATCCTTTCTTTGTATTATTCCAAAACAATATACACACGGCCCTGGGCATTGCCCGGCCCAACTCCATGTCGATCGTACCAATCAAGCAGTTGTGTCGCGTAGGTCATATAGGCCGACATGGTCAACAAGTACCAGGCGTCGCACACCCACAAGTGGGGTGTGTTGGCCCGGCCCAATGCCATTTTTTTCTATCTTTTCTTTTCTAAATTTTTGTGTGTTTTCAATATTCAAAAAATTGAATTTGAAATATTTCTGAATCTGAACATTTTATGAATTGGATTTAAACATTTTTAATCATTTTGAAAAATTTCATCTACAGTAACTATAAAATGTTTTTATTTGAATGGATAGATCTTATTTTTATAAAAATTATGATATATTATTCATATTTTTCTGAGTTGAAATGAAAAAGATATGAATTTTCTAAATTCTATCCTATTTTTTTGAATTAAAAAGCCCACCCTTTAATATCGAAATAAATGCTTCTTTAACACGGTTCCCACAACGAACCGGTGTTAAAGAACATTTATTTTGTTTTATACAAGATTTCTTTTAACACCGGTTCATGGTCGAACCGTGTTAAAGGGCGGGGTAGCGCGAACGATTCTTTAACATCGGTTCCACCACGAACCGGTGTTAAAGGCGGATTTATAACGCCACCACTTTCTTCTCCCCACCGATCAAGCGCTGAAGAAAAGCAGAGGCTGCAGCTGCCGCTGTCCACGCCTCGCCGCCGCTGGCCCCACGGGAGCGCCATCGGGACCGCCGCTGCCCTCGCCTGCCTCGCCCGCCGCTGCGCTATTTCAGGCGCCACCCGACTGCACTCCGCCGCCCATCCGCCACCCACCGCGCTACCGCAGGTGAGCTTCTATGTCCGCCGCCGATTATTGGTTAATTAGTGTTAGTATAGTGTTAGTTAGTGTTTTTTGGTTAGTTAGTGATTTTTGCTTAGTTAGTGATTTTTGGTTAATTTGTATGTGTATGATATATATGTATATGTATATTTTTTGTATGTTAGTTAGTGTTAGTTTGTTGACCCAAATAGAGTTCATGAAGAAGTGGTAAGACACGGACCCGGGAAAATAGAAGATTTCTTGCTAACGTTTTTACTGAGACAACAAACCAAAAGGGAAATACTATTGCCTTACAACTTCTCATGAGTACTGTTACCCTCTCTTGTACACATTTTGTTTTGGCTTACTCGATGTTAAGTGTAACTGATGATGAGTTATGCGTCCGTAGGTTCCACTTTATTCTGCTAGTCATTCAACCTGACTCAGGAAAAGTCCTTGTCATGGACTCGTTACGAAAAGACCAAGAGCTATGGGCAGACTTTAAAGAGATGCTCCAGAGGTAATTTCAATCATATTATCTCACTAGATCGACAACTTTCATGACAACAAGTAATTAATTACTTCTTTATCCATTTTCTTTGCCGGACAGGGTTTGGAAAAGGTTCACGGGCAGGACCGTGGGTGAATGGTCAGAAGAACTAAAATTTGTAGACCAAAATATAAGTAATACTAGCTAGCTAGGTCTGCGTATCTCTTTGTTTCTGCTTCCAATTCCATTATATCATGCTTTATTGATTGAACTCTTTATTCTCGTAAAGTGCGCGCATCAGGGACCGGCAATAACTTATGTGGATATTATGTTTGCGAGTTCATTCGCAACACGATATGTGCGACGGGCCAAGCCGCACTAGAACAACTTAGAGTAAGTAAACAGAGTACACAACATTATTTTATTACCATCAATTATGTTGAATTTTATTCTTATATATATATTGACCCCCATTCTTCATATATATTTAGATCGAACGGATGCGGGATCAACTCCTACCATTTGACCGCATACGAGCCATTCAAGAGGAATTGGCGGGGTTCATACTTGATGAGGTCGTCACGCCTGGCGGAGAACTCTTTAGATATCCACCGAAATGAATGTTGTATATATGATTGAACGTGTTTGTCTTGTACTTGATGCTTCAACGTTTACGGAGAATACCACACAATGACGATGTGTGTGCATAATAATAGTTGCTTAATTATTTATGTATTCATATGTACCGACGACGATGTATGTGTATACCGCTCCCGATCGATTCCCCCTCCCTGTCCCCGCCGCGCCGTAGAAATACGCCCAGAATGGGGTGGCGGCAGAACTCTGTCGCGGCAGAGATTTATGCCGTTTTCCTGTCGCGACAGAGCTTTATGCCTTTTTCCTGCCGCGGCAGAGAACCTTTAACACCGGTTCGTGTTACGAACCGGTGTTAAAGGGGGGGGCTGAGCACTGCGGCAGCCCCACGTGCGCTACCCTTTAACACCGGTTCGTGTAAGAACCGTTGTTAAGGGGGAGGGGGGCTCTAACACCGAACCCCCAAGAGCGGTTCCAGAACCGGTGTTAGAGGCCTCTACGAACCGGTGTTAGAGGCCTCGTTTTTCACCAGTGCCACCAGCCAAACGGGACGACTTCATAATACATCGTGCAAAGTGCCGAAATAATATAATACTATAATCGATGCACTATTATCTAATATATGTCTGATAAATGATTAAAAATCTTGAAGAAACTTCTTAGTTAGTTTGTATGAGCAAGACACACCAGAGGTCATGTATCATGTAGAAGCAAACCAACCCGATGATGGTGGCAAGTTTTGCTAGGGATTATTCTCTCTTAGATGGATGCTCAGCTAGTTGTATAGAAGTTACGACCACTAAATTTTCTATTTTAATATTGTGCACAAACTTCTCCTTCAAAAATTCACATGAAAAGTTATGTACAACAGAGGACACCTCACTTGTTTATGAGCCTAACAATATCTATCCTATACGGATATTGCAGAATGTATGGTATTGTTAGGATCATTGGTGATTAGTATAAGTATTGATATTTCCATATCAGTTATATGGAATGCATGTGTTGCCGGATTATTACTGAACACATTGTAGCTTGTAAGGCACATTTAACCAACAAAAAATGTAGAGAGTCAACCCAATAGTTTAATTTATACTCGAGAATTTCAGTAAATTTGTCTAAATAATGAAACGATGGATGTCACTACTAAGATATTTATTAGATAGTACAATGTCTAACAAAATATTTTTGATATTTAAATATTAATCTATTCACAAGAAAATGAGGAGTGCAATTTTATCAATTTTCAGGCGATGTCTATAGATAAAAAACTACCACAAACTATTTCTAAATTTAGCACAAGGTAAAGCATATATTTGAATGTATATTATATTACAAAGAATGCTACAATTAATGATAGTTATGTTCCAAATTTGGTTAACCGTGCTAACAACATATCTGGAAATATACACTCATTAAGACTATACTATAACAAAAATAAGTTAAAATATGAAAGTTCAGTATAAATTTTATTTTTGTAACTCGGGCAAGTCCAAAATTTGGTTAGACCAGACTTTGATTGGAGCGCGATGGGCTGTATTGGCAGAGGGCGTGCTCTACTTGGAGGACCCGACCCGCCAGATCTACTAGGCATGTGCTTCAACGAGATGATGCGGTGAATGTAATTTCTATACAACCAATCTTATCTTGTTGAGAAGTTATTTTTTGCTTTTGAAACAAATTGAATAACTATGATAATAATATTAAAATAAATACAAATATTTATGGAATAATTGAGTATATTTACAAACATTATTGAAGTATTATAATGTACAAAAGAAATAAAATAGGACTACAAGAAAATAAAATAAAATTCTTATTATTTTTTCTTCATAACATTAAACTACAAATCAAGATTGTAGTTAGGGCATAACAGTTTAGCAATGACACATTGGCACGACATTCTGAGATCTTTTCCAACCAATGACACCATCTTACAAGGAAATAAAATTCAGGAGAAAAGCCGCAACAACAACATCAATATCTCTAAAGAGGTTAAGAGCTACTACTTGACGTGATTCACCAATGCTTAAGAGGTTCTAGGTGATTGATATTAGATTTCACTACCGCACATGGCGACTTCGGTTAGGTGGCGCTCTTTGAGTTATTGGTTTAGATTTCTAGACTTTGAGAGGTGCAAAGTATAAGGACTAGATCTGGCCTTCATTTTCCGAACCTTGTAATGGTGTTCGCACTTGATTTCCTTGTTGAAGACATTGCATGTAGCTTGCTCAGATTCCTCTTTGGGTAAAAACCCATGATCTAGCCTCGACTATTGGATCCAACGATTTCGGTATCGTGTGTCGTTCCTTTCTTGAAGGTGTCGTTGTTGGAGCATTTTCCTCTTACCCTCGTGTTCCCATCATTGTTGGTTCATGCGGATGTGTGATGGAGCTGTCCTGTTGATCATTGTTTTTTTTTTGTAACAAATCAGTTTTATGCATCCTCGATATTTTGTTTAGCTCTCAGTTATCGTCTTGACGCAAAGACCGAGTGTAATAGATCTCGTCTTGATATTAACACTTTTGTTTTATCGAAAGCGGATGGAGTGTTAACGTCGTGTTCTCACAAAAGGCTGGTGCATTTTTAATATACATTAACACAGCCTATTATTATCACAAAAACTCAGTTCAGAGACGGTCCCCATTATGATTGAAATAACGCAGGGCCCACTATAATTCCAACACGTCAGTCATGAGCCCGCCATTGTGGATGCTACGCACGCAGCCTTGCTGGCACGTACCGGAGGCGTCTCCAAAAGCAGCTCCCATGATTGATATATAGGAGTATCCGTGATGAATGGATTGCGATCATTTGTCCCCGAACAGCTCCGATAAATTAGTGACGTGTGTTGTACAGTACATATCTATCACTTCGTTCCGATTTCCCTATCAAACATCTACAATCGATCGACACACGTACGCACCCTATGCGAGCTTGAGAGACTGCTACGCGTGCTTCGCCGTTATTACGTGTGTCGGAAGAGATCGCTCGATGAGGAGGATCTCGATTGGTGGTACGTGGATGGAGATATATATGCATGCGAATCTGTGATATCTCATGTTGGCAACCGTCGATCATTGCGCCAGTGAAATGACAGCCTCGATCGGAAGCAACCGGAGAGAAGGAGAAAAAAACTGCCGTTAAAGTAGCAGCAGCCTGGCATGCAGGGATAATCTCGCGCGCAGGTCGTTTTCGATTCACGTTCGCCGGTGGATGGCAACGTGTGTTATCCTCCAAGCGGAGCGCTCCCATTGGTCCACCTCTCTGTCCGGGTGATCGAGCTGTTCGCGCGCGTGTGAACACGGCTGGCGAGATGAGCATCTTCCTCTCCATGAATCACGAGTTCATTCATGATGATGCGGCTGGGATCATGTGTAGCTTTCGTTTTCGTAGGTAGGATGATCCTGGTCTAGAATATCCCGTATGTGCGTAGCGTAGGAGTACGTGCTGCTGCTCGAGTGCTTGTATGATCATGGAAATGGAAGGTTTCATGCGCCGCGCAAATTAATGTCTAGGAGTAGCATGCGTGCAGAAGTACTTGTATATCTTAACGTACTACTTTTTCCGTTTTAAAATATAAGATATTTTAGATTTCTAAAGAAAATATATCTATACTTATTTTATTGCATAGATTCACTTCAAACCTAAGTGAACATATATATTAAAATTAGTTCAGATACATTTACTTTACAAAGTTAAAATATCTTATATTTTAAAGCGAAGAGAATACTTCTATCCACAAATAAGTGTACTTGTTCTTTCTTATTTTATAAAAAAATTACATCGATCTATTAATAATTACCAACATCAGTATAAAAAAATTTAAAAATAATATTCATAAATCACATAGCGACGACTTCAAACACTAGCATAGACCCGAAGACGTGTCATAGTCCTTGTTCCTTTTATCACCGGAGCAAGGCAAACCTTGCCGAAGATGCAGGGTCCGAGACTGGGCCAGGGCAACAAGCAAGGGTCATGGCCCCGTCGCTAGAATCCTTTCTTTGTATTATTCCAAACCAAAATAAGTGGCCCTCGGCATTGCCCGGCCCAACTCCATGTCGATTGTACCAGTCAAGCAGTCGTGTCGCGTAGGTCATATAGGCCGATATGGTCAACAAGTACCAGGGCGTCGCACACCCACAAGTGGGGTGTGTTGGCCCAGCCCAATGCCATTTTTACTTTTTTGTTTTTCTATCTTTTCTTTCCTAAACTTTTGTGTGTTTTCAATATTAAAAAAATTGAATTTGAGATATTTTTTATTCTGAACGTTTTATGAATTGGATTTAAACATTTTTGAATTATTTTTTTTAATTTCCAAACACTTGTAAATTTGTTTTCTTAATCTAAAGAGAAAAAGGAAAGGGAAGAAGAATAAAATCAGAAAACTAAAAATAATAATGCAAGAGAAAAAAAACTAGAACGAAAACTGAATCGAACAGCTGGTTGAAAAACCACCCAGCTATATGGCAGGGCACGAAACACTGACCTGGTTGTGTGGTGCCCTACGCACCGACCTGGTCCGGGTACATGATTTTCCAATTTGTTTTTCGTCGCGTCCCTATCCTGGTTTGGCTGCCGTAGTGTCGTTGTAATGGCATCTACCAGTATGATCCAAACTGTCGACCAAAACAGCGCCTAGCGGTCCGATCCATCTCTCCAGTTCTCCCGTTGTTACCGCTTGAAATCCTCGGCGATAGGACGTTAATGGCGACACGACATTGGCTATCAGCGCTGGCGGTTTCCCGTGCGGCCGACATTTCCCGCCATCAAAACTTTTTGTTTCCCGCGCGCTTCGTCTTTTATGGCCAGAAAACTTCCCGCGCCTTCCAGCCATTTTTCGCCTTCGCCACGGTCTATAAAAGATGGCCGCCTGCATAGCGGAACAACAATTCCAAACAAGAGCAAACTAACAGCCGAAAAAGCACCAGCCACCAGCAGCCATGCTTCGCCGTAAGATTGCCAATTGAACCAAGATCCGGGAAATGTGCCATACCCGCTTCCCGGAGGTGGAGATCGACGAGGTCGACCTCCAGGCCACGTTGTTGCCCATCGCATGACCGAGGCGCGTGTGGAGGCCTTCGAGGAGGAAGGGTGTGTGGCGGAGGCGGCGCTGGAGCTGGTGGTGGAGGCAGCCGCAAAGATAGCTTCCCAACGATCCGTACGTGAGATTCACCACGTCGCCGCCAAGGAGATCTGCCACAAGGCGACCATGACCACGTTGGAGGCGGTGGCCAAGGCCGATGTCCGCGACATACGTTGCCCCGCCACCATGCGCATGCAGGTGGAAGCGGCAGAGCATGCCACCGAGCTGGCGGCCGCGTGGGCTATCATCGACGGGGATGAGACGGAGGTGGAGGAGGATGACGAGGATGAGGGGGAGTAGGTGGATCATCCAGAGGCGGAGGAGGCGGAGGGAGAGGAGCCAATCGCCGTCCCCTGCATATCGTGCAGGTGCTGGGCTTCGGCCCCAACAGGGTTCCTTCTAAGGTAGAAGCCGCGCACCGGGCGGAGGCCTTGGCAGCAACGGCGGCGAAGGAGCTTGCCTACCATGAGGCGAGGGACTACTAAGCCACCAAGACGGAGAAGGCCATGGCGAACCGAACGGCAAAGGACCGCGTGAAGGAGGCGAGCAAGTCGATGGCTCGCGTCCATATCCGCGATCATCATCGCGAACGCCTCCGGAAGCAGGCCATCTCGTCCGCTAGGGCGGTGATCGATTGGCCAGCGGCAACGGCAACAGCGGCGAGTAGCCGTAGCGACGACCTCCTCCAACAGCAATACTAGTCCCCTATTTTTTTAAATATGCATTTTTATAATTGGCAGGGCCTAATCAAATGAAAAGATATCTTTTATATAATAATGTTTTACTTACATATAGACCCCGAGTGACTGGCTGACGGACACCCGCGCGGTCTGCGCTGCGTCCCGTTGCCTAGATTTGCTGCATAGATGGTTCGAGCCTAACACCTCCGTTCGGATGGGTCGTTTCGCTGGGGCGCCGCATACGTCCCACGTGAACGCGCGGATACGTTCGAACACGCTGGGACGTGTTGGGTCGACCCGATGAGAATGCCCTAAAGGAGGAGGTGTGTGCTAGGTACCCACGTCGTTAGGACGCACCAGGAGAACCGCATCCCATCGATGAAGTCAAGGAATAACAACAAATCCAACCACCTCTGTACCAGCATCTTCGCTCGAGAACATCCATCTTGCTCCGCCCAGCGCTGCCATGTATCATGACGAACGCCAGCGACACTTTGAGATATAGATCTCGCCAAATCTAAAGATCCGCGAGAAAACCAAGACCCCTATCTCACGTTGCCGTCAACTCCAAGACGCCACAGTTTAGGTTATCACCGGTATAGGAGAAGAGTTGAGACATATTTATTTGCCCGTATATTACCTCTACAACCCAACGAAACACCACAACAAAAGAATTCTAACCCTAGCTAGAAAACGGAGGTCGCCGTTGCCTCCTGTGTCTTACAGGAGTAGAGGACGAAAACCCACGTTCTGTTGTTTGAGATTGGTAGACACTATGGTGTACGCTCTGCAGACCCTGCATTTCAAGCCTGGGCGTCACCATGGCGACGGCCAGGGAGGATGTGGATTTATTTGAGTGAACCCTATACAACGCCTATTGCGTCCGTAACAACGCGCGCACCTGCCAACCCTGAGTATCTAGTTGGGCCGACCTATATAAGCTCTCATGGGTAGTTTTTTTTTCGATTTTAGGAAGTTTATCGAATCTTCTGTTTGGGTTTTCTGGTTCCTTTCGGTTTCCTTTTCTCTTTCTATTTTTTTTTCTATTTTCCTTTTTCCTTTTTGTTTTCTCTGTTTGTTTATTCTTAGTTTCTTAAATAATCTGAATAGTTTTAAACATGAAAATTTTCAAATTTGAATATTTTAATTTTGGACATTTTAAAATTTTAAAAGTTTTGGATTTGAATAAATTTTAAATTTGAACATTTTCAAATTTAATCCTTTTCAAATTTGACTTTTAAATTCGTACTTTTATTTAAAAAATCTGAATTTTTAGCGAGTGAACCAAATCCTATTCGAGCTGAACGAGAGAAATGGCGAAATGAAGCCATAGGAAACAAAGAGCGAGTAATGAAGTGGGTTGTACATAATTTCAAAAAATGTTCTGAAACTTATAAAAAAGTTATAAAATTTGAAACTTAAAAAAGGGATAAATAAAACATAAAAGAAAACGGGAAAAAATAAAACAGAAAGTAAAAAAGAAAAAAAAATGACAACAAAAGAGAATGAACCTAAAATGGGCCGGGCCAACGCGGAGTGAGGTGTGCAGGGCGAGCGTCGCGAGCCGTATTGAACATTTAGCATTTGGTGTCATAGGGAGTCCCAACCCTTAGCCTCTGGGTTATGGACCGGTTTTGTAGATGAGTGATTAAAATTTTCAGATACTGCCTTTCATAAAAAAATCGGATACTGGGACAACGGGTTAGGCTAATTGAGTCCCGTACATCTACCTACTCTCCGGTACTTCGTAGCCGGCGAGTCGGCGTGGTGGATTGCTGGCGCGCGTGGCACCGCCGTGAATAGCAGCACTCGTCGCGATAGTTGTTAAACCCATTTAAAAATCTGAGATTGATTGAAGCGTCTCAGAGCAGGAACACTGCGTATCACGATCACGAGACGCGCAGACACTGAAAATGGGTCGGACTCGATATGAAAAGGAATCTTCCACCGATCGACCACGTGCACGTCATCCCGTAGGTTATTTTCCGTAACAAATTGTCCGTAGGTATAGCATTCTCGTGGAATTTGGTGATATGAACTCTGGCGGCAGCGAACGCTTTTGGTAGAAAAACGCACCACCTTTTTTACCCTGAATCTATATCTCTATCCTATCTCTTCCCTATTATATAATTTGTCTTGAGGTGATTTTCATCGCCTTATGGTTTTGGTCCGTCATATGTTTAGACAATTATACCCTTGTAGTTTGATCATAATTGCTGATACTGCCACCGCTAAGTCAAAGGAGCCGGTTATGTATTCCTCTTTCCCCCACTATCGAACGCCACTTGCTCATCCTGCTGGGGGAAAGGGACCGTCCACCGCTAATGTCCCACGTATCTAGGTCTTCCTATGGTCGAGTGCGGAGGCATGAATCAATGGTGAATCTTGTGGCGCTAGGTAAAGGCCCTGGGTAAAATTTCCGTGTTGAGAAGCCGCCGTACTTCCTGAGTGGGAGAAGTGGCCATTGACCCGTGTGTGTTAGGGGCATTGCAGCTTCATCAATTTTTACTACACCAAACCACGCTTGCTGCACGCTATTGCTTACTCTTACTCCTTTGTTTTGCTTCAAGAAAGTTGTGAGCATCTTAAAAGATTTCGTTGAGCGCGCGTCATCGATGTACTCTCATTTTTGTGAGCATCTGCCTAGTACCGTACGTGATGCATGCATATATAAAAACAGAAGCAAATCGATTCACGCGGTCGGAAGTAGAAGCTTTTTTTTTTTTTGCCTTTGTACACAAATCTCTCCCTATATAATTTGGAGCCGCGGAGTCCTATGTGGCAAACTGACGAAGGTAAAATAGGAATCAACGGAACGCGAACGTTTTTGACATATGAAACCACACGAGCTTTACTGATTTTTACCGCGCAAATTTTACGGAACGCAGCGCACACATTGTTCCTTATTTTGCGTGGCCATCGATAGAGATGGCGCCTGTTCCACGTAGTCGATCATCGTGGGTACGGCCGGCCGGTCGGCAGCTCACGCGGTGCTGGGCGGGAGCGAACGTGAACCCCGACCCTCGCAGCACCTCCTCCACGATCTTATCCAGCCGTGCCGCCATGGCCGGCGTCATGTGGTTGCTCCAGTCCCCGGCGACCCCCTTCCGGAAGAAGAACTCGTTCTTGACGTGCTTCTGCGTGCCGTTCATGTTCACATCCATGTTCTTCATGGCGTCGATGCTGCACAGCTCAACGATGTCCAGCGCCACCCCCCTCCTCCTCCTCTTCCGAGAACGCGCACCCCATGAACTCCGCCAGCTTCCTTACGTTGCCGACGGGGTCCTGGAGCATCTCCTCGTACCGGAGGAAGAGCACCTTGTCCGGTCGCCTACGGCTCGCCTCCCAGTAGCCGATAACATGGTGCCACTGCGGGCCGGACATGCACCGGCCATCACAGAAGAGCTCAAACGCCTCCTCCACCGTGTACGGCGGCGGTTCGCCATCATTGGATTCAGCCGCGGCGGCCTCCAGCTTCTTCTTGGTGAACAACCACATGGAGACGAGCGCGTCCTTCGGGTCCGGCAGATATACACGATCCGGGGTCCGGGTCCCTCCGTCGTGACGCGCGTCGGGAGGAGGGAGTAGGGAATGTGGGTGGAAATCAAGCGCGGCGAAGGGAGCGCCGCGAACACCTCGCCGCCGTCGCATGAGGATGCCAAGGCTAGCTCGAAAAACTCGACGCAGTCGTGGGGGTTGCGACGACGGAGAGGGTGTTGATGGCAGCGCGGTGGGTGGTCGGCTCGGTTGAGAGTGGAATATGCGAGGGCCTTGAGCCAGGTGGTGCCGGATTTTGGGAAGCTGGCGAGCAAGACGTCGGAAGACCTCGGCTCGAATCGCGCGTGCGCGGCGGCGACGCTTGGGAGCGTCGCCTCCGGCATCCAGAAGCCGCCGTACTGCCTGAGCGGGAACGGCGGGCATCGTGTCTCGAGTGGGAGCGAGGAGACCACGATCTTGATCATGTCCTCCTGGACTTCTCCATCGGAAGAAGTGGCCATTGATCCGTGTGTATTTTAGGGGCAATGGAGCTTCATCATTTTTTATAGATAAGCTAAGATACCGAACCTGCCGCGCGCTATTGCTTAATTGCTCCTTTGGTTAGTTTGTTTGCTTGAAAAAGAGTTGTGAAGTTTGTTTCCTTGAAGAAAGATCGCGTGAACCGATTTGCTCATTTTTTATACTACTAGCATATATAATATTTCCTCCGGTCCATATTAATTGACTTTGATTTATTAAATTTTGGATGAACCTATATCTAAATAGTGTCTAGAGTCATCCAAATTTTGATAAATCTAAGTCAAGTAATATGGGTCGGAGGGAGTATTAAGAGTAGTGGATTTCTTGATTTTGTTGAGCGTCATCGATCTACTCTCATTTTTAATTTGTGAGCATCTTCTTGATGCCTAGTACGTGATGGATAAATAAAATATAGAAACAAATCGATTCACACCATCGGAAATAAAAGTCTCTGTACACAAAATCTCTCCCCGATCTCCTATTTGGAGCTGCGGAGTCCTACATGGCAAAGTGACAAAGTTAATTTAAGTCAAATAAAGTTGAACCAAAATATTACCCACATCCGCAACTGTGAATAAAGCTACCGGAATTGCTAGCTATGGCATAGCTTATGTCGTAGCTACCTTGTCCGCAGTTGGTTTTGTATCGATCGTTGAGATTGGTGCGTGCTCCTCGTCTCGCTAGCTTCTTGCCCCATGTGCGTCGCTGCTTGTCGCATGTTGGCCCCTAGTCGCCAGCTTGTCGCGCGTCAGGCCTTGTTGCTGTTTTGTCTGGTTCTTTTGCCTGTGTGCGTTTCATGTTTTCGTACTCCGCTGGTTTTTTAATTTGCTTCAATTTGATACTTCGCTGGTCCTCTTTTAATTTGGTTTAATTGGTTCCTGGAAAAGGCTGAACATATAGGGGCACAGTTAGGTATACCAGCCGTGTCAGACCGGATGCCGTCCCAAGTCATGTCCACCCTGCCCCGCAAACAAACCGAAAACGGTCAAAATGTATGTCCGAAATGCCGGGGGCAGTTGGAGTTGGCCTAAGACTCCAAATCAAAGGAACATATGTGCACAGCTCTTGTGGCACGCTGGTCAAAAAACAAAAAAAAAACTCTTGTGGCACGCCAACATTTTTACATGAAAACGCAGGAGCTTTATTGATTTTTTTACCCTAAATTTGACGAAACTCAGTACACACTGTACTTTTTTTTTGCGTGGCATCGATAGATGGCGCGTGTTCCATATATCTTGCGTTCGTGGATATGGTCATGCATACGGCCGGCCGGCCGGCCGGCGGCTCACGTGGACTGGGCAGGAGCGAACGTGAACCCCGTACCTTGCAGCGCCTCCTCGACGATCCTGTCCAGACGCTCCGCCATGGCCGGCGTCATGTGGTTGCTCCAGTCCCCGGCCATGCCCTTCCGGAAGAAGGACTCGTTCGGGAAGTATTTCTGAGAACCACTCTTGTTCACCTCCATGTTCTTGAGGGCATCGATGCTGCACAGCTCCACGATGTCCTGCACCACCCGCGCGGCCTCCTCCTCGCCGGAGAACGCGCACCCCATGAACTCCGCCAGCTTCCGGACGTTTCCCGCAGGATCCTGGAGCATCTCCTCGTACTTGACAAACAACACCTCCGGCTCGCCTCCCAGTACCCGGCTACGTGGCGCCTGTTGAAATTCCCACGGATCAATCACATCAGATTAGACAAACATATGCTCGAAAAAATCTTGTGACCACGGACTAGTATCGTGTTCTTGAATTTTCTTTATTTCTTCTCTACTCAACTTTTACGGTACAAAACTCAACGCCCAAGGCTGTGTATACATACACGCACTAAGGCATAAGCCACCAATCATGACCTAGACCTACACGTACTTGTCCCAGCAGCACCTGGCCGACCAGAACTATACCTAATTAAGAAAACTAATTAGACTCAAACTTGGTATATACAGCTGCCACACACGGAAACTCAAGACCGACACTTTTCTAATCAAAATTAATGCAACAATCTCTTTCTAATTTTAAATTGCCGTCTCCTCGCGCTCCCCCTGATCTTGACTCCTTGCAGCTTCACGACCTCTTGACTCAACTCAACGTATGATCCAGACTCCCAGTCGCGCCGCTATCAGGCAGACACCATAGGCCATCCCACACGCATACATGCCAATGGATCACACACCGCCCCATGTAAAGACAGGTCCTCATTGAAGAGGCTCCCCTTCACTGGTCATTGTCCCACTATACGCTTGAGCTTCATCCTCACGTCGAGACGCTTGGTCGCACCTAGAACCAGACAGCAACACGACGTGACACGCTTTCACTGCAACGGATCCTCATAAAGACAAGCACTTGGACACGACAGCAACTCACGAACACGACAATGACTCACGGACGACGCCGACTCAACGTGTCAACCCGCACAACCATGACTCCTTGACTCTTCTAACTCCCCGGTTGACGATCTTGACGAGACTCCCAGCACCGCTTTTCTGACGACAGCGCCCTGCCGCCTCATCGATGATGGCATGCCCGCCATCTCCACCCGGTTGCCCGCCCCGAGGCGCTAGTAGCGTCGCCTCCCCGGGGCAAGCGTGGCTTCAAATCTTCAACCTCGCTCTGATACCAATTGTTGGAATTCCCACGGATCGATCACATCAGATTAGACAAACACACACGCTCGAAAAAATCTTGTGGCCACGGGCACGTATCGTGCCCTCGAATTTTCTTTATTTCTTCTCTTCTCAACTCACACGGTACAAAACTCAACGCCTAAGGCTGTGTATATATACACGCACTAAGGCACAAGCCACCAATCATGACCTAGACCTACACGTACTTGTCCCAGCAGCACCTGACCGACTAGACCTAGACTAGAAAATACCTAATTAAGAAACCTAATTAGACTCAAACTTGGTGTATACAGCTGCCACACACGGAAACTCAAGACCGACACTTTCCTAATCAAAATTAATGCTAACAGCACCACTGCGGGCCGGCCCCGCTCCGGCCATCGCAGAACAGCTCGAACGCATCCTTGATCTTGTACTCCGCTGTGGGCGGGTCGTCGCCGGCGCCGGTTGTAGCCATGGCAGCCATACTCTTAAGGAGGAACAGCCAGGTGGACACGAAGGCGTCCTTGGGGTCGCGGCAGACGTACACGATCTTACATGGCTTCCCTCCGTCGTGATGCGCGAAGGCAGGAGGCGGTAGGGAAGGTGGGTGGCGAGAACGAGCGGTGAAGGGAGTTCCGCGAACACGTCGTCGTCGTCTCCGTCCGCACAGCCCGCGAAGGCCATCTCCATGAAATCCACGCACTCATGCGGGTTGCGGTGGCGGAGCGGGTGGTCAGGGCTGCGCGGCGGGTGCGCCACGCGGTTCATCGTGGCGAAGGCGAGTGCCTTGAGCTAGGTGGTGCCATATTTGGGAAAGCTGGCGAGGAAGACGTCGGACGGCCTTGGCTCGAACCGCGATTCGGTGGCAGGGATGCCCGGGAGCATCGGCTCGGGCATCCAGAGGCCGCGGTACAGTCTGAGCGAGAGTGGCGGGCACCCCGTCTCGAGTGGGAGCGAGGAGATCACAGTCTCGGCCATGTCATCGTCTTGAGGAAACCCGACCATTGATCGCTATGAGTGTGTTCGGTGCAATGGTGGTTCTGTCAGCCGTAGTGATTGTAGATTAGTACTCCCTCCGTTTAGAAATATAAGATGTTTTAGGTTTATGAATGAGATGTATCTAGACATTTTTTAATGTTTAGATTTATTTGAACCTATACACTAAAAGATGTCTAGATACATCTCATTCACAAACCTAAAACATCTTATATTTCCAAACGGAGGGAGTACATCATTATGATTATTCTTTAGAGATAGTTGGCCACGCTTGCAGCGCGGTTTGGAGCTGCTTTAGTTTATTTCCACCAGCTTTGCTAGTACGTATAACAACTTAAGAATTTTAAACGGTATGATTGCCCTAATTGAGGTATTATAGGTAGTATCATGCACTATGTGCATGCAAAATGCTTATGTGTCACTGTAATTAATGATGAAAGAGATTGAGTTGGTATCATAGGTAGATACGGTATCATAGCACATAAAACTAGAAAAACTAATCTCAAATAAATCTTGTACACAATTTTACATTGAGATTCTACAAAACAATAAATACACTAAGACTATAGTACTACTACATGATACTATGCATTATGGAGATGGTATCATATACTAGTATCATATGCATGATACTACTATATGATGCTCCCCATTGTGATTGGTCTCTTTTATTTTATATAGTACTGCTTGACCCAAGTTGTTAATTAAGTACACTAGTTTATTTGTATATATCAAAAGTGAGTGCTCTCACGGTTCAATGGAATAGTATACTAATACTAGTTGAATGTTCGTGTGTTGCTATGGCTTCTATTTTTTCTTGCTTGCAATCTTTTAAATCAATACATGTAAAAATTATATAAATATGGCCATAGGATATTCTAAGAACCCATAAGGTTCTACCACGTTTGAAGTATATTTTGACAATAAATATAATTAATGTTTGTGAATATAAAATAAGCACTTGCACTTGACTAATTTTTTTATCAACTAATATTTACTACTAGATGCCCCGTAGATATTGCCGTACAATAAGCACTTGACTAATAAACACTTCCACTGGCCTCCGATTGTGGCGCCAAGAAAATTTAGAGTTATTAGCATAAAACTACCACATTTCGGCTGAAAGTTCGAATAACCATCACTTTACAAAAAAAATCACAAAAAAACACCACTTTTCGGCAGATTTTTTGTAATTCACGCTAAAACCCAATTTGCGGTCGATTGACATCGTTTCTGACCAGGGGGCCAACCGGGATGATGACGTGGCAAGTGGGATACGGCTCCTGGCGACGGCCGTTGCACGCCGTTAACAGCGGTGTGGGGCCCACATCGGCGTTGTGTCTGAAAGAGGGTTCGATTGGACTAGTTCGCTAGTTCGCCGCCCGGCCTAGCTCGCCCTTGCGCCCCTGCCCCACCGAGGTCGCTGCATCCCTCCGCCGCCGCCACACAGGTAACATCGTCGGGGCGTCCGTGGAAGCAGCCCACCGTTCGTCGCCGCCATGCCCAGCTCGGACGATAGTGACTCGTCGAGCCACTCCCTCCCTGGGGTAAGTTCCCAAATTTCTAGGGTTCGGGCTAGATCCAGTGAATTGGGATTTTAGGGTTCCTCGTCGATTTAGATCGATTAAACCAGTTATATTTATAATTTAGGAATTTATGGACATGGACTACGGCCCAGATACCTGTGAGGATTCCGAATTCCATGGAGTGGCATTGGATTCTCCAGAAGTATGCCGTTTGCATGGGATGGCGCCGTAGAAATGTGTCGCCTTTGAGGGCACTAACACCCGCCGTAGATTTTACATGTGCCAAGTTGGAAATGTAATATTTTTAGTATTGCCTACCTTATTTTGTGCATTGTTTTAAGTTATACTTATTAAATATGATTATTTCCTGTAACGTTTATCTTAGTGACAAGCTGCAGTGATGTATTAGAAGCACATTACTTTAGTGGTTTAGCATAATTGCTTTAGCAATGGTTTTCTACTCTTTGATGTGTCTTGTTTTGACAGTGCTTTAGCAGTAGCTTATATTTTTATTGGATTGTGCATTGTAGCAAGTCATGAACTGTGGATTCCACTCCTGGATTGATAATGAAGAGTGGCCAAAAGCTATGCAGAGGGCTTTAACAAGGCTTTGGGGCATGTACAATGAATCCCATGATGGTAGAATCAATGACAGGTATGAGCAAGCCATTTTGGTGAAGCAACTTTCGAAGGATAAGCAAAAGTTACAGAAGAAACATGATTTCGTGTTAGACGATGTGAAAAAGTTCATGGATGAAACTGAGAGGAAGGTGCTTCTGAATAATTATCATAAGTTCAAGGAAGAAAGGAAAGAGAGAGTGGCCGAGCAGAAGAAGGAGGAGCACACATCTGCTCTCAAGAATGAAGTTGGGTCTTGAAGAATGCAGTGGCTGAGCTGAAAGAGATACTGAAAACTCAATCCAATGTAATGAAGGCCAAGATGCAGAAATGTGAAGATGAGAAGCTGGCCCTCAAGGATGAGAAAAAGAAGCTAGAGTATATGCTTTTTGACCTCTTCAATGTCAAGGACAGTCTCCAGCAGAAGGTGAAGAAGATTAAGGCAATTTGTGATGATGAGTGAGTTGAGTGAATGTGTTGATGTAATGCTGAACTACTGTGGATGTAATGCTAAACTATTGTGGTAGATTTGTTGTTGGAAGCAGTGTTGAACTACTAGTGATGTATGTGTTGTTGAATTTAGTGTTGAACTAATTGTGATGGAACCTTGTTAGTTTAATGGATCTATCTATGTTGAAACCTTCTGTGTTATTGTTATTATAAATGCTCTCCCTTTATATATTGTCATTTGAAATTAAATCCCTTTGTTATTTCGAATGTGTTCCTTTGTGCATTGTTTTTAGAAACCTTCTGTGTTATTGTCCTTTTTTAGAGTAGTGGTTTAGGTTTGTCGAGAACCCTCGACAACCTTTATAACCATTTTATAGTAGTTGGTTAGTGTTGTCAAGGGTTCTCGACAACCTTTGTAATCATTATTAGAGTAGTGGTTTAGGGTTGTCGAGAACCCTCAACAACCTTTGTAACCATTTTATAGTAGTTGGTTAGGGTTGTCGAGAACCCTCGACAACCTTTGTAACCATTTAAAAGAATAGTCTTACAATGCATCATAGTAAGAAGGTACAACATAGATTCCACAGGAACATAGTTTTACACAAGATCATAGTATCAAACTCTAAGTTGGTTCCAATCATCAACATAGTCTTGGACAGGAACATAGTTTTGCACACCAAATAAGTTTCAACAACAACATAACATAGTAGAGATAGTTTCAAACACACAAGAACATAGCATAGATAGTTTCAAACAAAGAAACACATTCACTCCTTGGAGCTGGAGGTGTTGGCCTTAGTCTTTTTGTTGTACCCCTTGTAACTGGTGTGCTTCCCAGCATTGAGGTAGCCCTTCATCTTGTTTGTGATCTTTGGTTCTCTGCCACTGGTTCTAGGGATTACAGCTGATGCATTAGTGGCCCTTGGAGCTAAGAAGGCCTGTCTTGCCCTTGGAGCTAGAGGTGTTGGTGCTTCCCTTGGAGCTGGAGGTGTTGGTGCTGCCCTTGGATAAGGCATAGCAGTGCTCTGTGATGTAGAGCAGTCATTTGTGTTTGTCCTCTTATTGGCCTACAAACACAAATAAATTGTTATAGCATTCAATCTCTTGGTACATGAAAGAGTATTGCAATATGATACAACCTTCTGTTGTGCTTTCCTTACAGCTAGCTCAGGCCTGAGCTGAACAGGACAAGATGTGTACCTATGACCCAGCTGATTACAGTTACTACAGGTGATGGTGGTCATCCTAGAAGTATCTCTAGGTGCAGGTACCTCAAATGCACCCTTCCTCCTCTTAGTTTGCTTTCTGGTAGGCTTTTCTCTGAAAACTGGAGGGTCTATGTCTGGGTAAGGTGTCTTTGGCCAAGCATCAGACCCAGGGATTGGATAGATAATATTTTTGTAAGCTTCCTTATACATGGGTTTCTTGAAAAAGGCATGCACATAATCCTCTGGAAACTGTTTGAGCTTCATAATGATAGAAATTGCATGATTGCAGGGAATACCTGTCACATCCCAATATCTGCAACCACAGGTCTTTGCTCTAAGGTCAACAACATGCACTCCAGGCCCACTTGTGCCAACCTGCCACAGACCAATAGCAGCATTTTTAGGACTGCATGTTCTTGAGAACTTTTTAGCTGTTTCTAATTTCTTTGAGTAGAAAGGTGTGATTTCCCATCTTGTAAGCTCTGCCTTCTCCCTTTTTGCACTATACTTTACCATCAACTTGTCAATGATGCCCTTGATCATGGACTGAATAGGCTTGCCCCTAACATTAAGTATCATCTTGTTGAAAACCTCACTTAGATTATTGACAGTGAGGTCTGTCTTGCAGTTGGTGTCAAATGCATGTCTGGCCCAAGCTTCCACAGGTATTTGCATAAGCCAATTATCGGCAGGCTCACAACCCCTCTGAATCTCCTCCATTGCTGCATCAAATCCAGTCTTGGTCCATGAGTAGCTAGCTTGGAAAATCAACTTCCTAAGATCTTCCCCATTAAATCCAGCTGATTTGAAGTTGGCATAAATATGCATGAGACAAAACCTCTAAGGAGAATTGGGGAAAACATGGGAAACAGCCTTGAGCAAACCCTAAAATCCATTCTTGTTGTTATGAAACAAACACAAAGCTGAATGGGGAAAACACATAAATACATGGAAAAACAAACTCACCTTTTGCCTGACAGATATTATGGTGTAGTTCCCAAGTTTCCCTGATGTTACTATGCAATATTTGAGCTAGGTAAGAAACCACAGCCGGCTAGCAATATCCTCTTTGTCCACTACACCAAAGGCTAAGGGAAATATATTTTTGTTCTCATCTCTCCCAATGGAAGCCAAAATTTGTTAGCCAGTTGTTAGTTTAACGAAGCATCCATCCATGCCTAAATTAATTACACAAAAGCATGTGTAAGATGAAACATGACCAAAGACTAGCAACATAATGCACATCTTGACTACAAAGAAACACATGAACTAACCCATGAAAGGCCTGCATACATCAAGAAAACCTTGTCTAGAAGCATTTAGACAGATAAACAATCCATGGAACCTGGGATTTGCACTAGGATGCTCCAACAACTCTTTGATTGTAACAATACATCTGCTGCCAGGATTTGTGTCCAAGATAGCTTGCAGCTAATCTCTCAACCTTGTGTACTGTTTCTTCTGATCACCTATGACAACACTAAAGGCCTTTTGCCTTGCCCTGTAAGCCATGCTTCTTGGCACATTCACTCCAAATTTTATCTTTGCATTATCAATGAGTGTGTCAACACTTATACTTGGATCTGTTCTAATTGCTTGCTTAGACTGAACTGCCAGCCAATCTATAGTGACCTTGGTGTTATCTCCATGAGGGATGCAAGTGTGCAAAGGGTTCAACTTTCTTATGCAGAATGTCTTCTCATTCTTAATGATGGAGGCAGGCAAAAAGAATGGGCATCCTAATTTCAGTCCATCTTCAGTACAGTTGAAAATTATTCTGCCAGGGTGGTTTCTGTGGTAATCATAGTTTCTAAGCTGAGCAATGTGATAGTTCCTAAGGGTTGTCCTAAATTGGTAGACATCTTTGAAGCACAATTTTAGGGCAAACTGCTAATGTGCATCAGCCCTAGACTCATCATACCAGACCCTCTTCTTTAGTTTCTTCACCCTCCTCTTTTGCCCACTAGGCAACACCCACTTTGGCACAAAACCATCGTCAGCACTATCAGGCAAATCATCTGGGCTACTATCATCATCACCTGAAGGTATGAAATAGTAGTCATCAGCTACCTCTTGATAATGTGATCTGCTTGATGTGGGGCCTTTCCCCTTCTTATCCTTCTCAGAAATAAACTCCTCTTCATCCACAGCCTCTGGTTCACTCTCTTCCTCCTCTTCTTCTTCCTCATACAACTCTTCCACATCAGTTTCCTCTTCAAAGTGTACATGAGATTATCCTCTCTTCTTGTTATATTGCCCATCCTGTCCACCTTGTCTATTCCTCTTCAACTCCTTTATGTACTCTAGATCTGATGCAACAACCTTGTCATGATCAGCTGGGTTGTACTGCAGCTCATACATCCATTCATCATTAGAATCCACTACATCAACAGCCTTGTCATGATCAGCTGATTTGCCCAGCCCAAAATTGCAGCTCTGTTGTGTTCCTATATAGAGGCAATCTAAGATATCCATAGCAACTGGATATACATTCTCCTCCTCACTAATATATGACACTCCATCTATGTCCACCCTTAGTATCAATTGGTCTTGTGATGGGATGTCAGCCTCAGTTTCTTCTTTATTCAGTCTAGGTGGCACAACTGAATTGTGTCTGATCACTATCAAGTTAAGAAACTTCTCATTCTCAAAAAGTTCTTTCATCTTAATAACCTTTGCCATGTTTGTAACAACCTCCAATTCCTCCAACCCTTTCCCCTGTCTTTGATGTAGTAGATGGTGTCATTAACATTATAACCACCAAATTCTTCAATAAGGGCCAACAAATTCATATATGTGATGTCTGCACTACACAAGGTTCTCTCTAGATTGTCCTCACCAGGGAAATTAAATCTAATATCCCAAATGCCATCATCCAAACTGCATAGTACAACAAGTCATTATTATATGTACTGTCAATCCATCAGTTCATACTCCTATTTAATTGATAGGGAACAATATCAACTAATTATATCTATTGTCACTGCATCAGTTCATACTGTCCAAGATGATACATACAAATTATACAAGATTTAGTTCATACCGGCAACACAAGATTCGGTTAAGCTTCAGTTCATACTGGCAACATAAGATTCAGTTAAATAAGCAATACTAGCCACCTGTCCAAGATTCAAACCCATACTATCCAAGATTCAAAACCTAATTGTCCTAGATTCAAACCCTAACTAGCCAATGCAATCCTTAACTTATCTAAGATTCAAACTAGACAGAGCAAGATTGTGAGAGAGAAGTGAGGTGAGAGCTTACTCGATGCCGCCCAAGCAGGACCCCCAACGGTAGCTACTCTTCGCAAATGAAGCCAGAACCGCCCGAGCAAGAGCGGCAGTGGGTCCAGTGGAATGCTCCGGAGACCGTGCTGCACCTCGGGTGAACGACGACGGCGAGGATAGAGGGGCATTGTCCCCGCCTGCGGGCGAATCAATGTCGTCGCTGCTTGATCCGCCGCCGCATGTGCTGAAACCGGCGCCACCGTCCAGGTCGCCGCCGGAAGTAGCCGCCGCCATCTTCCACCGGGAGCGGGAGCGCCTGCGGAAGGGGGGAAACTAAAACCTAACTGGCTGTTTCCCCCTCTTTTAGACACGGCGCCGGTGTGGGCCCCACACAGCCGTTAACGGTGTGCAACAGCCATCGCCAGGAGCCGTCCCCCACTTGCCACGTCATCATCCTGGTGGGGCCCCCTGTCAGAAACGCTGTCAATCGACCGCAAATTGGGTTTTGGTGTGAATTGTGATGCATGTCGGGCTTGCGCCGCCCATAGGTGAATTAGTTTTCTTCGAGAAGATACTTGCGTTGTGTATGAGCTCAAAGAAGGCAGAAACAATGCGAAAATACAATTCTACATATATGAGGGCATCCTCGGACGTCCTTTTGGTCTTTGAGATTCGTGCAAGCAGTTCTATAAATTACAGGAAACACCTTGGAAAGTTCTACCTTTTTAATAGTGAAGTCCTTTCTTTTCTTTCAGTACAGCTCTCGTGTTCTTTTCTACATATATCTAGTCCTTTGCACCCCCACATCCACAAATCCATTAGTCAATGTAATTATGTTGGAAAGTCTGAAAATTAAGGATGAATACCTAAATCAATGGGAGTATGTTATGAAATTATGGATAATCACCTAATTAGTTGGATTTAGGACCTACTTTTCATGGACTATTTTTCCACTTTCATATGTGTTTCGTCTATGAATAAATTGTTCTGAATATGCAAAAAATTCTAATTGCAGACATGTAGAATGGAGAAGGAACCGACCGGATCCAAAGAAAAATACATGATGCATATATGGAAGATCTTTATGTTCTTCAACCATATACAGAAGCTATTATATTCACACGATCCAAATGGGGGATGTACGACGGATCCAAAGAGACCAGTGATACATATGGGGGCAAGAAATACATATCCATCCGTTCTTCCCAAATAAGAACACCCGAATTTGACAATAGACCACATGGAGAAAAAAATGAAAAAGAAGTCAAGTAAAAACCGAATAGATCTGAACAAACACAAGTTCATGGAGCATTCAGATCTAGCCTTCCATGGCCAGATCCAGGCAAGGTAGCCGACGATGTCCATGAACGGCGAGCTCGTCGTCCGGCACTCCGGCTGAAGGGGAACTGCTCCACAAGATCTGGATCGGTGCGAGCTCGGTAAAATGGCATCGATCCGCGTGGCGGTGGAGGGGTCCTGGCCCGAGATCCGGTTCCGGCGGCCGGAGGAGTAGGTGCGGAGGAGGAGAAGGGAGAGAAGAAATGGCGACGCACAAGGTCGTCGGGGGCTGGAGACGTGGTAGACGAGATGTTACTATACACTTTGGATGCCTATAGGAGACAAGATGTGCACTGTACAACTTGGTTTCTATAGGGTGGCGGGTGTAAATTGGACATCGTCAATCTTGCACGCAGACTAGAAGGTGCTGATAAGCCCAGAACCCCCTCGTAGTTGTGGAATCGCTGCGTTGGAAACAATGGGTGTTTAGAAGATGTTCGGCTAATGAGATAGTGGACGGGTCACTGGCCACAAGTAGTCTTCACCAAACTTCCACATCACTGCTTTGCGGAATCTATACATGCATTCAATGACTGTGGACACACCCATGCACAGACACTCATCTTTTGAATCTCTAGGTGCTCTATATGCAAGCACCCTGAATTGCAGAGAAACCAACTATATCGGTGCATTCCTTGTTCAGCACAAATTAATCATCATATTCTCTCACACCATGAAGAATCATCAAAAACACCTCCCTGTTCATCCTATAGTGCCTCGAAAAATCCTTCGGACTACATATTCCATCATTGGCAAAAATAGTCCAAGTATAGCATGGTATGCCCCTTCATCCTCTGCCTTGACTTGCTTTTCCTTCTCCCATGCTTTGATCCTCCACGTCATGGACCGACCTTATTCAGCTCGACATGGAGTTGGATAAGACAAGTTAGGATCACGAGTCGCTCCTGATCATCCGAGTCCTCGACAACCTCCTTCTACAACAATGCATGGATCATCATCTTGTCATTGTTGTCGATGGCCTGACGGCAAGGCGGACAAGAACTCTGAAAATACAGACTACCCAAGCAAACCACCGAACACCTTGTGTGCAAGGTGTGCGCGCGAGGTGGCCGCCATGTCGGTTGCAAGGCGAGCACGCGAGGTGGCCATTGCATCGGCTGCACATTGACGAATCCCTACAATGGCAGAATTGCCAGAGACAGGGGAGGAAGCAAGCGTCGACAATCTACCAACGTCGAGGTGAGCGACAACGACAACGATTTGGAAGGGGTGGCGCTGAGCAGGATGCGTGTCAGGGTAGCAGGGGGATTTGGATGTGCCGCTTGCAGGTGGTGCCCACATAGCATTTTGCGCCGCCACGACGCTATCGTGTTGTGTCCGGCATGCTTCCAAAGAGCCATGTGGAGCCAGGGCAGTCTAGGCGCGCCGGACAGAAGCGGTGTATGTAGCGTATTTTTTGACAAATCTGACCAGTTTGACCAACTTCAACCGCGTCTGCCCTCCGGGCGAAACTAATTTGGAATCTGACCCCTCACGTCGGCGCCACTTCAAACGGCGCCGACCTAACACAGGTCGGCGATGGCGCCAAACTTGCCACTGGGGCGGGAGCCTGGCTGACGTGGCCGCTATGTCGGCGCCGTTTCAACTGGCGTCGACCCTAGGGTTATACCCAATCGAGCAGTTTCCGTTTTCCCCGATCCAATCAAACCACCTCCTCCCGCCGCCGCTCCTCTGCGCTCCTCCGTGACGCCGGCCGATGCACCACCTCCCGCCGCCGCTCCTCCGCTCTCCACCACCCTGCCGCCCATCTCCGGACCACCTCCCTCCGCTCCTCCACCACCCCGCAGGCCGGCCGTCGCGTCCGCACGCACGCAGGTGGGCTGCCTCCCTCCGGCGGGTGGGCTGCCTCCCTCTCCGGCCATCTCCTCGTCCCGCACCTCTCCCCTCCGGCCGCAGGTACCTCTCCCCTTCCCTCTCCTCTCTCAAATCCCCTCCCCTATTCTAAAATGTTTGTTTGTGTGTGTGTGTTGTATGTAAAGTAATGTTGTATCTAAAATGTACAAACTAATGTTGTATGTAAAGTAATGTTGTATGTAAACTTAGTTAATTGTAATCATACAATGTAATTATGTTGTATGTGAAGCACATGTTCTAGTTAATTGTAATTATTCAAGTGTTGCTAATGTAGATATTTCAATTAGATGATATTGCTACAAGTTTGGCCAACATATGATGTAACATATTGCTAATGTAGATAGTAATGTCGATATTTCACTTAGATGATATTTTGTAGGAGTTGTTGGTAGGAGTTGTTTGTAGGAATTTTTTTGTAGGAGTTGCTAGATTGATTGGTATTGGCTAGTTTGTTTGTGTGTGTGTTGTAAGCATGTGCAACATATATGAATGATATTGGCTAGTTTGTGTAGGGTGATTGTAGCAAAATGAGTAGGTTAGAGCAATGGTATTTTAGGGTGATTGTAGATGGCATGGTATTATTGTTTGAACATTGTCGCATTTTGTTGGGTATTGCATTCTCTAATGGATGCTTTGGTATTTGTTTTGGCTATTAATATAGATGGCTTATGCAAAAGTCCTTCATGTGCATCACGGTGGGCGTGTTGTGCAATCGGACTGTGGTGTTGAGTTTGTGGATATGGCAAAGACTGTGATATTTTTTCCGACTAGTCCTAGTCTTAGTGATGTTGTTGTCAAGGTTAGAGCTTCCCTTGGATGGAGTGACAAAGGCGATGAAGTTGTTTTGGAAGGAAGATATGATGCGGATGGCTCTAGATCTTATACTGAGATGATCCTGTTCAACGGTGACAACGAGTGGGATCTATACAAAGAGCTAGTGGAGAACTCGCAAATAAAATCTTTGGTCGTGTTTGCCGTCAAGGTCACCGGGCATGCCCATCTTCTCATCGACTTGAACAAGCAGCCCTCGATTATCGAAAGAAGCAACGATGACCGTCCTGAGGATGTGTATGATGCGGGTCCAAGCCAACCGCCTATGTGGGACATAGAAAATCAACAAGATGAAGATTACTTGGAGGAGATTGTGGAGAAACCCATTTATGTTGAAAGAGAACGAGTAGAGATCATCGAGGAGAAAATGAATGTTGAAACCTTAGAGCCGATCGAGGAAGAGTTTGTAGTTGTCTCGCCAATCAACATTCCATCATCGCCTTGTGTACCTTTGGTGGCATCCTCAATGCTTGAGGGAGATCCATATACCTATGAAGATGACAATGAAGAGGACGAGGGGTATGAACATGCTTACTCTACGGACTCGGACGATGATCGTTCGGTTCCCAAGTTTTCGGAGAAGGAGACCGATGCATTTGTCAAGGTGTGGGCAGAGATCCTAATGTTCATGAGTTCAAGGATGTTAGGCAGGCTCACCTAGCCGTGGCAGACTCGAACCTACGGGAGTATGGGCCGGAGCGGCCTAGACCCCTCACCGAAGACGAGGCACAGATTCGACCTAGGGCACGGCCTTTGATATACCCGGGGATAAAATTCAAGGCTATGTTGGACATGCAAGTATGGTTCCAGGAGTACGCCGTAAGTCATCATCGACCCTACATAGTGTTCAAGTCCGACCAAAATGAAAGATATGTTTTGATATGCGAGAATGAAGATTGTCCATGGAAGGTATGGGCAAGGAAGAAGAAACCTGAAGGTTGGTGGAAGATAAGTAAGTATGAAGGCCCGCACACATGTGGCAATTCCGTCCTGGAGGGCAACAAGCACCGGTAACTGACATCTACTTTTATTGCACACCGGTGTGCCAATGCCATCAAAGCTACCCCTACCCTTCAAGCGGCCTCTTTGGTCCAATTTGTGAAACTCATATTTGACTATCATATCAAGTATGGAAAGGCTTGGAGGGCTAAGCAAATGGCTATGAAGATGGTTTATGGTGATTGGGAGGAAGCATATGGGAGGTTCCCTAGGTTGTTGGTGGTGATGGCACATCGAAACCCTGGTATGACGCACATTGTGCAGCCCCATCCAATCGAGACTCGCACGGTCGAAGGTGTCAAGTACCAAGTGTTCCGTCGAGCATTTTGGTGCTTCCGCCCTTGTGTTGAAGCATTCAAGCATTGTCGTCCATTTCTTTGTGTGGATGGAACGTTCCTTACAGGGAAGTTTAGGGGCACCCTTCTTGTTGCTATCTCTTGCAACGCGGACAACCGATTGGTCCCGCTTGCCTTTGCTCTTGTGGAAAAGGAGGACAACGTCAGCTGGAACTGGTTCATGCACTTGGTGAGGACTACGATTGTTGGCCCCGGAAGATAAGTATGTGTCATTTCTGATCGCAATCCGGCCATATTGAATGCCATGAGGGCAGAAATACCTGAGCATCCCCTTGTTAAGCACTGTTGGTGCATAAGGCATTTCGCGGGTAATTTATACCGTGCTTTTCATAATAGAGAAATGACTGAGTATCTCCGTAGGCTTACCTTGGTGTTTGAGCCGACTGTATTTGAAGATATGTTCACTGAGTTGTATGGCTTGACAAATGAGAAGGGGAAGGGTTTTCTTAGGGAGAATTTGCCGAAGAAACACCTATGGGATCAATCTTTCGATCAGGACGGGGTTCGGTATGGTCACATGACAAGTAACATGGCCGAGATATTCAATAAGGTGCTAAAGGGTATCCGCACGCTACCGGTAACTGCCATCGCATCCTTTACTTTTGACAAGTGCAACGAGTATTGGGTCACGAGGAGCGACGAAGTGAAGGTGCTAATTTAATGCCGACAAAAGATGGCCAAAGACTATTGAAGAAGAACTTGGATACCAAGCCACGAAATCTCATGACCAAACATGGACTTGTTTTGATAAGGAGGTCTGGAAGTATGAGGTTTCGGAGGTAGGAGGTACCAACTCAGGTGGTGAGCAGTATGGTGGTCGCAAATATGTTGTTGTGCTTGACCAGTACTCTTGCACGTGCCAGATGCCTTTACAGATCCATCTACCATGCTCTCATATAATAACCGCGTGTCGTGCTCGGGCCATGGACCCATACAACTCCGTCTCACGGTTCTACAATCTTGAAGAGCTATATCGCACATGGGCTGGTAGATTCGAGCCTTACCTAGACATGGCCCAATGGCCTAAGTATACCGGGCCGGTGTACTTACCAGATAGCAATCTAATGATCGACACAAAAGGGCGAAGAGCGACTAAGCGGTTCAAGATGGACATGGACCAAGCCGATGGAGGGACAACCTTCAAGCAACCCCGTCCAAATGATGATTTTGTGGAGGACTCTGTGAAGAACCGTTGTTCGGTATGCGGCGAAGAAGGTCATAAGAACACAAAAAAACTAAGTTGTGAGGATCGGAAGAAGAAACTAGCCGCGGAAAAAGCAGCGGCGGAAGCCGCTGCCGCCGTGGCCGCTAGTAACCCTTCATCAAGCGGGCGTGGTAGAGGCCCTAAGAGGCCTCGAGGGACTAGACATATGAAAGGTTATCGCCGTCGTCCAAAGGTGATAGGGAAATTAGCCGAGGCGTTACAACGGGCTAGAAAGGTTATATTTTGTCCTATGCTATAAATTATTATTGTTAGGTGTCTTTATTTTGTCCTATGCTATAAATTATCTTTTAATTATAGCTGCATGTTTCTGAAACTCACAAAAAAACCTTGTCTTTGCAGGATGGCGGCTCGGGCACGGTACCATCTTCTTGAGGCGGAGTACGAGGAGAGCCACCGAGGTCGCATACTCTCGGAAACCCAGGTATGCACATATTGTCTAACATGATCATCACTAAATTAATTATTATTCTCTATTACTGTTTATTACTTGCTTAACTAATGCTAATCGCTATATTGACAGGCTCTACTACCCCTTCGCATACGTGGACACAAGGTCAATACAGAGCAGATGGTTTTTGATGAGAGGTACACACCGTACTTACGGAGGGCGAATCTGATTGGCTTTGTGACCATGATTGAGCGCGGGCTGCCGACCTACAACAGTGTCGCCCTTACAGCGCTAGTCGATATATGGCACGTGGAGACACACACGTTTCACCTTCCATGTGGCGAGATGACTATAACTTTGCAAGACATGGCGATGTTAACCGCCTTTCCTATCTCAGGATGGGCTGTGACTGGAAAGATACAGGCAGACAGATTCAGGGACATGGTTGAAGAGCTTCTAGGAGTAAGGCCACCGGAGAAAATTGCTGGGACGAAGGGGAGCAAGACAGGTGGGCTGAGATTGACTTGGATAGAACACCACTTTGGGCATCTTCCCCTCGATGCCAACGAGGAGACCGTATCACGATATGCTCGAGCGTATGCGATGTATGTGTTTGGGAAGGTGCTTTTTTCAGACTCCGGGGGTAGCAACGTCTCATGGATGTATTTGCCTCTACTACGTGGATCGGGACGATCTTTGGGAGATACAAATGTTGGGTTGGCTTACTTGTATCGCCAACTTGATGAGGCTTGTAGGAGGAGCAAGGGTACATCAAACATGGGTGGTTGTGTTCTGGTCTTACAGGTTGGTTTACTTTGACCAACATAATTATTTGCATTACCATTTAGCTTTGCATAACCATCTAGCTTTGCATAACCTATTTGCTTATTTTCAGGTTTGGAGCTGGCTTAGATTTCCCATAGGCCGACCCACCACCTACGCACCCAGGGATTGGGAACACACGGAAGAAGACCGTGCACCCACCGTTGTGTACTTTTATGAGGATGTATCTACCAAGTGGGGGCCCTCCGATAATCTGTATCGATCATACACCGAGGATTTTGACTCCTTGCGTCGGGGGCAGGTGAGTGTCATATCGATTTTGACTCCTTGTGTACTTTTATGAGGATGTATCTACCAAGTGGGGGCCCTCCGATATGTTGTCATTGTTGCCTAACATCTTCTTTTTTCACTCATAGGTTACATGGCAGTCGTACACTGTGAGTGAGCTAGGCGAGGACTTTAACTTAAACCCGATGTGCACTCAAGACATGGATATGTGGACGAAGAGGTGCCCGCTCATTTGCTTCTACGCGGTCGAGTACCACCTTCCACACCGAGTCGGGATGCAGTTTGGTAAGCTTCAGGAATTGCCCCCGGAGCACTTCTCCACCTCGTCTGATCTGCACAAGTAAGATTCCTTCAGCGCCAACCCATTTATCCTGTCGCATATATGTTTCTCCTTTGTTCTTCATTGTCTCCTCTATGTGCTTTTTGATAGGCTTGATAGAAGGAAAAACAAGTCAATTACTGATTGGGAACATCATCACCGGGAGTATATCCAGGAATGGAATGACAAGGCATCTCATAAGGATATCCTCCAGCAGAGTTGGACTTATAACAACAGCCGAGACTACGAGACATGGCTGCAGTGCTACTCGGGTTCATCTCAAGCCCATGGACCAACATCGATTGCTTAGAAGAGGGTCCGACGAGCCAAATGAGTTTGATGAAGAGGTCCGATGGACAAGCGTGTCGACCATGGCCCCGTCTTAAACCGTGTGGTAAGAACATAGTAATATCAAGCACTGAATTATTTGCTAGTTCTCGTTGATGATGTTCATATGTGTCATGCTTTGTAGGCCGGTGAGCTTGTACGAGGTATCAAAGAAGCTGAAGTGGCGCTGAGGGTTACTCCAGGAAGTCCAGCTGCCGAGTCTACCCTACGGAAGTGTCTCGAGGTAAAGACTAGCAAAGTTCACAAGTTTGGCAAATGTACATATGTTTCCCGCTCATGTCTACAAATCTAGCCAACACTTACATTGTTCTATTATGCAGAAATTGGTCAAACGTTCCCGCTCGTTGGTGTCT
Organism: Avena longiglumis; assembly: GCA_030063025.1. NCBI lineage: Eukaryota > Viridiplantae > Streptophyta > Magnoliopsida > Poales > Poaceae > Avena > Avena longiglumis. The sequence goes on along the minus strand of CP125974.1, from coordinate 577,802,785 downwards.
AGACTTGGATGCCGGGATCCTACCGCTGACATGACGAGTCTCCAGCCGAGCCCTCCAACTTCTGGTGGCAGCGGATCCATGTACAATTCAGGTGACGGGACCTCCATCGACTCTGACACTCCGTTGTCCATGTTCCGTGGAGCTTCGTCCTCCCAAACTGTCCATGATGGTCTGGAGCCAAGCCAATCACAAGGTATGCCTCGTAGGGGTTCTCTTGCACGCCGCGCACCGGATATTACAACCCCCGGCACTGATGCTCTCAAACCACGCCGTAAGAAGGGTGTCATCAAGAAAAGGAAGGCGCAGAAGTGAGATTTGTTTGTGTTTATTGTGCAGACATGTTATGAAACTTGACTATGTATGACTTGAACTATGTATGTGCGGATGAACTATGTTTGTCTCACCACCTGATGTGCTATATGTAATGTTGTGAATCTTGATGTGCTATATGTAATGTTATGAAACTGTCATCTGTGATTGTCATATGTTTGTCGTCTGTTTGTCATCTGTGAATTTGCTATATGTAAATATGTGAATACAATTTCAAGTGTGCAGAGACGTCGGCGCCATTTGAACTGGCGCCGAACTGTGCAATGTCGGCGCCGTTTCAAGTGGCGCCGAACTTCGGCGCCTATATTCATGCTCGGCGCCACACCAGACACAGAAGGTTTTTCTGGGGGAACAAATCCAGCCCTAGCTTTCAGCGCCATTTCACCTGGCGCCGAACAGAGCAACGTCGGCGCCATTTCAGGCGGCGCCGAACTTCGGCGCCTATATTCATGCTCGGCGCCACACCAGACATAGAAGGTTTTTCTGGGGGAACAAATCCAGCCCCAGTGTTCGGCATCGTTACACCTGGCGCCGAACAGAGCAATGTCGGCGCCATTTCAGGTGGCGCCGAACTTCGGCGCCTATATTCGTGCTCGGCGCCACACCAGACACAAAAGGTTTTTCTGGGGGAACAAATCCAGCCCAGTGTTCGACGCCATTTCACCTGACGCCATTTCACCTGGCGCCGGCCAAAGTGTTTATTTAATTTAGTTATTTTTCACTACAAGACATGGAGTTCTCTTACATAATATTTAATTATTGGACAAATTGAGAATTACAAAACATACATGGTTCCCAACCTTGTTCTTTCAGGAACATACACATAAATCTATGGTTCACCACCTAAATTGCGAAGTTGTGTCTTCAGCCTTTCAATCTCCATATGATTGTTGTAAATTAGTACCCTAGCTTTCGGAGAGAACTCCTCGTCTTCGTACAGATAGTGGCTGCATCGGTACCCCTACGAATGAAAGTTCATGATATAAATAGTGAATATTTAACAATTGGCTGTGTTCATTGCGCGTACCTCTGGTTTGACACATATTGAGAATCTTCTTCCTGCATTCTCAAACGACCAATCATATTCGACCCTAACAATTGGTCGTGTTGGACAACGACAGCGTATACCTGGAATACTTGGGTAACGATCAGGATCATATGGATTGACCGAGCTACCTGGAAGAGCACGGTTTCTGGACATGGTGCTAGTAATTGCTAGTTGAAAGAAAGAGTGCATGGCCATTTATAGTTAAAGGGAAGCAATGAATCAGTGTTGTGATGAATTATTGCTCCTGCAACACTCACATGGCTACGAATCATTGAATCATTGATCTCTGAGTGAATCATTGGACCATTGAAATACATGTGCCTTTGAGTCAGTGAATCATTGAATATTGAAATTATTATGACTGAGTGGTGGAAGTCAGCGATTCACTGAACCATTCTAATAATTGAGCACTGAAACACTGAGCAATAGAAATCATTGATCACTGAAACACTGAACATTGAGCACTGAAACACTGAGCACATGTGATTTGGATAGCACACTACTGCTAGTAGTACTACACACTGTTGATGGTGACTACACACTGCTGCTAGTAGCACTGAAACACTGAAACACTGAGCACATGTAATTTGGATAGCACACTGCTACTAGTAGCACTACACACTGTTGGTGGTGACTACACACTACTGCTAGTAGTACTGAAACACTGAGCACATGTGATTTGGATAGCACAATGCTGCTAGTAGTACTACACACTGTTGATGGTGACTACACACTGCTGCTATTAGTACTACACATTAGTGATAATGCAATGTATAGTTGATGGTGACTACACACTGTTTACAGTGGCACTCAACGAAAAGCAAACATACCCCATACAATACTTTAGAAATGTCTAGCTATATATATCACTCGTACATAATGTTTTCCGTCTCACCTACAACAACACAACAATGGCAGACCTTCGACGATTTTGGTGCGACTGCAACTTTGAAGCTAGGCTATGCTATGACTGGAGGTTCCGAAATGCTGGGCGAAAGTATTGGGATTGTCCTGGGGCAGACGGCCAGGTATGTACTTAAAACCATCATATTTACAAATATATAGCCTATGTGTGTTATATTTAATAATGGTAGAACATTTTATCAGGGTAATGGCCAATGTGGATTCTTCCAGTGGTGCGACGACCCGTTTCCTGTTGAAGCACGGGTCCTCATCATGGACCAACGTGTCGAGATAGAAAATTTGAAGGCACGTATTCGGGCACTCGGTGGGGAGCCGTAGTATTGTTTTAATTTAGCCCGTGTGTAATATTTACTTATGTGCCGTACCGTTATGTTCCGCTGAATTATGTTTCTCACTTTGTTTGACGAAACACTTGTAACTTATTTATGAATTCTATGATCAATAAATTAGCGGGCTAATCTTTCTCTATATATCCCTATATTACTTTTAACTCTCGGTTGGTGTGTCTGTCTTCGTCATTCCTCCATAAATAGCACCCGGGTGGTTGTCATACGTCTTCGTATTCACTCCAATCAACCTCTCTCTATCTCTCTCAGCCAACTCCTCTCACTCTCTATCTCTCTCAGCCAACACCACTCATGGCCGGTGCAGGATCCTCTTCAAGGAAAGGGAAGGAGATAGACTTTGAACTCGTAGGGCCTCATAGTGGTACATTCCTCCCACCAGACATGCCACCGATGAATGAACTAGACGGCCATGTTCCGTGGATCATACAGTGTGATTGCATGGTGGGATGCTGCTACATAGCTGATGAAGCCAAGATGAAGAGCGGTGGGCTTGGCGGAAAATGGGGATTTGTGTGCGGGCACGCCCGGGGTCCTGCACCCTATTTCGTAAGAACTCTCTCCTTGCTCAATTTTTTTACTAGGGTAGAACTCTCTTTTCGCTCAATGTTTAAGTTAAAAATCTATATTATTCAATAGGCGGGATCGCGATGCGACAAGGATTTCTGTTTTGAAGACCAAAGACAATACGAAGTTTACTGGTATGGAGAAAAATATGTGCAAAAAAAAGAGGCCAGGGAACTAGAGGAGAAAAGAAAGAGAGAGCACAGACAGCACAACCAGAAAGCGTTCGAGGAATGGTGTGCTAAAAAGATGGCCAACAAACAAAACAATTAGGATGAGTACAAAAATTGCTAGACACTCGTATTTCCTTTTAATTTAGTTTCCTTTTCAAAATGGTGCTCTTGTATCTTTGATTTAGAGGGGTCAATGGTTTCCATTCCCCGAGCACCAACAGTAGCAACAAATAAATTGTACCGTCTAGCAATTTATCATCATTTCGTCCTATGCAATGTACTTATCATCTAAGTAGAAAACAATTTGAGTTCCAAATATTTCATCTCAAGTGCTCATTACAAACATAATGAAAACGGTGCCAAATTAGTTCCACAACTTACAACCAAGACTAATACATGATGATATCAGAATGTGCCAAATTAGTTCCACAGCTTCCACTTTGTGTTTTCCTTATTCAACCAAGCCTTGCTATCTTCCCACTCTTTCCTTCTCTTCTCTTCCCTTTGTTCTTCTTTAATCCTTGCCTCTTCTTCTTTCTTCCTTTTAGCTTCTAACTGGTACTTCCTTGAGCGATCCTTCTGTGCTTTTTCAATCTCTTGCAACTCCAAGTTTATTTCATCCTCATGCTTCTTTTTCTCCTCATCGAAAACCTTCCAAGACTCATCTAAACTGTCGGGGCCGTAAAGGGGACACCACCGTGTCATATCTTGACAGTGCTCACACCAAACAAGTGGAGGAGCCTTGGGTGTGGTCTCGTGTAATTTCCAATACTTAGGTGGAGATGGAGGAGGACGCATAATGCATTTCCACCTCTCAGCTGGTTTTGGGCCCAAAAGAATGCTAATATCCGATGAAAGAAGATAGTCATCATAACACTCGGGGCCATCGATCCACTGGAAGAAATAGCATGTGCAATGTTCCTGTCAAATAAAATTTACCATATCAACAAACAACGATCAATCAAGTACGATAGATACCATGTTAGAAGACACCAAAAATCACGCGTGTATCGGGGCAACGGTAGAATGCGCGGCCAGCAGTAGTGTGGTAGTTAGATTGTTGTATATGACAAGTTTTACCACAACAACAATTTGGTACCGGATATCTTGATAGCACTGGAGCATCTTTCCATGACATATTGGGATACTTGCCTTTGGTACTTTCCGCAAACTTCATCTAACGTACAATCTCCGTCCACATGTCCGAAGAATCTACAAACATTGGGATAATTAATATAGAAAACACTATAGCAAACACTATCACTTATATTGTCCTAAGCTATATTATCATACAACCGGCTAATTTTCCATTGAAGTGCTTCCCAGCTTAGTAAACACTATAGCAAACACTAAGACAAGCTCATATCCAATGCATACATACCCTAGCAAAATCTATGGAAATGAATCCCTACAAATATATTTCCACATGTGCATATTTTTGTTTTGTCATATGTAAACTAAATTAGCAAACACTAAGACAAAGCTCCTATCAAATGCATGCATACACTAGCTACAATCTATTCAAACAAATATTACTTACAAAGATATCTAAATAACATATCTATGATCTTCTAGGGTTTCAACAAAAAAGAGATAAATGAGATCAAATTAGACATTCTAATAGGTGGAATCAAAGGGGATTTGAGAGAGATTACCTCTAAGAAGACTTGCCATGGTCCCAATCCAAGAAATCTTGGAGTTTCAACAAGATTTGAAGATAGGGGCGAAAAACAGGAGAGAGAGAGCTTGTGGCGGCTGGGAGGAGGAAATGGGAGGGCTGAGAAAGGGAAACTGCTCGATTGGGTATAACCCTAGGGTCGGCGCCAGTTGAAACGGCGCCGACATAGCGGCCACGTCCAGCTCTGATGATGCAAGTTCGGCGCCATCGCCGACCTGTGTTAGGGTCGGCGCCGTTTGAAGTGACGCCGACGTGAGGGGTCAGATTCCAAATTAGTTTCGTCCGGAGAGCAGATGCGGTTGAAGTTGGTCAAACTGGGCAGATTTGGCAAAAAATACCTATGTAGCACACGGGTTTCTGTCCGACAACATCGTTTGGAGGCCGCGGCCGGAGATGCTCTTAAGATGTGGAAATGGAACATATGTACACAGCTCTGGGCTAGTGGCCGCAAGCGAAGGTTTCTAACATGAAAACGCGCGAACTTTATTGATTTTACCCGAGATTTTACAGAACTGAGGGCTTTTTTGCGCGGTCATCGATCGATGACGCACGGTTCCATGTCCTTGTGTTCGGACTCCAGGATGTGGTCATGCGTACGGCCGGCCGGTCGGCGGCTCACGCGGACTGAGCGGGAGCGAACGTAAACCCCGTACCTTGCAGAGCTTCCTCGACGATCTTGTCCAGCCGCTCCGCCATGGCCGGCGTCATGTGGTTGCTCCAGTCTCCGGCGACCCCTTTCCGGAAGAAGGTCTCGTTCTTCATGTACTTCTGGCTGCCCTTCTTGTTCACCTCCATGTTCTTCAGGACGTCGATGCTGCACAGCTCGACGATGTCCTGAGCCACCCCCGCGGCCTCCTCCTCGCCAGAGAACGCGCACCCCATGAACTCCGCCAGCTTCCGCACGTTGCCCGCCGGGTCACGGAGCATCTCCTCGTACCGGAGGAAGAGCACCTTGCCGGGGAACTTCTGGCTGGCCTCCCAGTAGCCCGCGGCGTGGCGCCACTGCGGACCGCAGATGGCCCGGCCGTCGCAGAAGAGCTCGACCGCCTCCTCGATCGTGTACGGCTTCGGCGGGTCACCGCCGTTGGCCTCGGCCGCCAGCTTCTTCTGGGTGAACAGCCACATGGAGACGAGCGCGTCCTTGGGGTCCCGACAGACGTACACCATCCTTCCGCCGGAGCCACCTTCCGCCGCGACGCGCGCCGGCAGGATCGGGTAGGGCATGTGGGTGGCGAGCACGCGCGGCGAAGGGAGCGCCGCCAACACGTCTTCGCCCCCGTCCGCCGCCGGCGCGCCTGCGAAGGCCATCTCCAGGAAGTGGACGCAGTCGTGGGGGTTGCGGTGGCGGAGCGGGTGGTCGGGGCCGCGCGGCGGGTGCTGGACACGGTTGGTCGTGGCGAAGGCCAGGGCTTTGAGCCAGGTGGTGCCGGCCTTGGGGTAGGTGACGAGGAAGACGTCGGACGGCCTCGACTGGAAGCGCGCGCGTACGGCCGCGATGCCTGGCAGCATCGGCTCGGCGAACCAGAAGCCGCCGTACCGCCTGAGCGGGAACGGCGGGCACCGGGTCTCTAGCGGGAGCGAGGAGATCACGAGCTCGCCAGCCATTCCGTCGTCTTCCTCTTCGGTGGCAGACGCGACCACGGGCACGGATCGCACCATGCTGCAAACTGCCAAGAAACCACGGTGTGTCTTCTTCTTCTGACTTCTGAGGTCAAACTACGGTGTACGTGTTGGGTGCATCGATGGGTCCTTCATATTTGTACAGGAGTGTGAACCGAGGCATACCCGGATGGCTCGGTAGTGCTGATACTACCCAGCCCGCCCGCGAGCCTCCGTGCTCGCCAGCGTGGATTGTACATACAATTACCTCTATCAGTACCAGCGCTGCGGGTTTCTTTCCCGTACAGCCATCCATTATATTTGTACAGGAGTAGCTTATTTGGATACTCCCTTCGAAATATAAGATGTTTTAGATACATCTCCTTCACAAACCTAAACATCTTATATTTCTAGATACATCTCCTTCATAAACCTAAAACATCTTATATTTCTAAACGGAGGGTATTTCTAAACGGAGGGAGTACATAAATAAATAATGGGTGCTCTCGGCGGTTCAATGGAATACTAGTATTTTAGCAGTATGATTCGTACCTAATGACTCGTGATGTGGAATGACAAGGCTGGGCAGAAGAGACGATGCCGGAGGTGCCATGCCCATGTGAAACAATGGGCTGTTTATAAGGTGTTTGGCTAATGAGAAAGTGGCCTGATCCTCCCTAGTTTTCAATGTACCGCGAGAATCCAATAAGATCGCTAATGAGATTGCACGCTTCTACCTAGTTTTCAAGTTTCAAGATATCAACAAAAATGCAATGAAACCGCACATGAGATTTCATTGGCCAGGAAGAATGTTCACTCTGATGTCTAACGACTGTCGTCCCAAACATGCACACGTGAGCTCAACCTACTACCTGCAAAGAAAAGTAGTAATAGGTCCATGTGACGGATGGTTGCTGGTTCCCTTTTACAAGGATCGCTTTCCATGTTGATCAAATGAATTCCCAAAGTAACATCGACTACAGAAGCAAGCTTGAATCCATTGACATGACATACATTTCTGAGAATGCAATGCAAGTATGGTGTGCCGTGAATATACTATACTACACGCTTTTCAGTTCACAACCTCAACCTTTAACCTTTGTAAAGCAGCCTTTTCAGTTGAGAACCTCGTTCTGTAGCCTGTACTATAAAAAAAACATGTCCAAACATTTTCATCGGTTTGGACCACATGTGAAATCTGGATCTTCTACTAGGTTGATAGTATGTCCAGGATTTGGACTGTGCAGTTCGAATATAACCTGCCAAGATAATCAAGTGTAAGAAAGAATCCATGTGTCCAGATATGAGTTCTGAGCTCAGGATGTAAAGCTTTTTCTCCACGATTTGACATGATATACATATAACATATGAAAGAGTTCATGTAAGGAATAGAGAAAGCACATACAACAACATTGTCGCCAGCTCTGAGAATTGGCGCAGGAACATAGAGAGCACATTGCGGTCCCATTGCCTAAAAAAACAGTTCATTTTTAGCTCACTTGTGCCAAATAAAAATCTGTATGCACCTGGAATTGATAAATAATGTATCATGTGGAGTGGAGGTCTCATTAGTTTACCGGCCAAAACCTCCCGATGTTGAAGTTGTTCACAAAAGCAACCCCTTTGTTCCAACCGCGAAATGATATGAATGTATCCTTTGCTGCACTCTCGGAGTCAATGTGGAAATGGCCTTCATAAAATTCTGGCCCTTCTGAAATGCCTTTACAAATGAAAGGAGCAACCAGTTTTTGGAAAAGGAATAGTTTTATTAGAGTCCCCTAGTCCAACAAAGAGTATGCAGCATATTTGTTCGAAACAGCATCCGGATATGAAATCTGAGTACAAATGCAACAAGGGAACATGTACATTGACAATTATGAAAAATAGGTACAATTCAGTTTATTGTTCCATGTTCATGGATAATTCAACAAGAACATACACAGAAAGATGCAAACTTTTAGTGCCAGCATTTTTCAAGTTTCAACTATACTGCTTATTGGTACAATAAGAGCCACAGTGATCGACTACTGTTTCCTTCCTTTTTGTGATAATTGATTATTTTTTCCTGACCTAGCATTAGGGGTGACAAATAAGGCTGTTACTATCTCATGAGATTAAGAAGTACAACTTAGTAATCTATACTCCTTCCATTGCAAACATTTTTTTTCCGATAAAGGGCAGTATGTAAATATGATGATATCAGCACACACAATATGATTTTTTGTGTGGATAAATGCAACTTCTGACTACTTATTATAGCACAAACAGAGCATTTCTTCTATTTCCATTACTTGCTATGCAACTTATGTTGTCACAAGTTACTAGGATCAGGCAGAAATATCCCAGAGGAAAGATCTTGAGTTATACCTAGCTATTTAATCACGACTGCATGAGAATTCTTTATGCTGACTATTTACGAGAAGCATATACATGAGCTTACCATTTCGATAGAATGACGAAGCACGTAACTTATTTTGGGAATAAGCATGAATGGGCACTTCACAGTTTCTGGCATTAGTGATCTGCTGGATTGGTTGGAATTTTGGAAGGTTGCCCAGTGCATCAAATGACAGAGGATACATTTTCCAGTGACGGAGAGTAATGCCATCTATTTCAACAGAAGATAGTATCCCCTGTTTTGGGAAAATGGTTTTTCGTCAGCCCAAGAAGCTTACAACCATGGTCCATCTAGATGCTGCAATTGAGAGAGGTTCTACAGGACTTACCTTCTGGTCAAAAATATATGGCCCATAATTGACGCGGCCCATATTTTCTACCTGTAAACAAATTGCAATATATGCAGGTAAGGCACAAAATATGAAGGTCTATTTGATTATTCAAAAGGAAAGCAGTCGAAGTATTTTCCAATAGTACTCCGATAATGTATGTATAGATATTAAATAAAGTCGTTTAATGTGTTCCCTCTTTTGGCCAGGCTAATACTTTCACAAGGCAGACCGCCAAATAAGCTACGCACAAAGAATTATCTAGTCATCGATGTGTACTGAAGATTTGAATTGGATTTCAAGGTAATCTTCTTTTACCAAGTTATTATCATGCCAATTGTCGTGAGGCTATAATAAGTAAATGGCACAGGCTATGTCGGTCTTCTATCAATAAGGTTTAGGAGTCTCTTCCAAAGTTTTGTTTCTACTAAGTAGAGTACCATTGGTAGACTTTGCAGACATTTTCTCAAGAATTTAAGAATAGTAGCAGGACTATAAAATTGCAATGTCATTAAATCAGTTACTAGCAACTGTAACATCTGTGGAAGCAAGAAGATTTCTCATTTCATGCTTTAGAAATAAAAAGTGCAAGCATATTACCAGGATATATAAGCTAGTATTAGATGAGCAGCTTAAGCTTGGTATCTGAAGGGGTTTATTAGACCATCTCTCAATAATGCCAGCATATCTTCGATTTCTGATGCCATCATTTGAGCAGGACACAAAAACCTGGGCTCTGTCATGTACCTGCAGCATAATTGACATCTTAAGAGCAATGAACTTAAATTCATGCCAACTAAAGAATGATGAGTGTAAAAACCTTCGGAATCGATAGAATGTTGGAAGGACCTCTTCCTTGGTATTCTGAGAAGTACAGTAGAAACCCAAACATCTGGAATGAAAGAAACATAACCATGAATATACAAAAAGTGAACCTGACTGATAACTTCTGTAATAAAAAAGGGACTGGAAATGTATATACTGGGGTAGGTTCCTACCTGCCCTGACAGTTCCATGGACAGTGGCTGCTCTGAAACAGCCACTTTCGGTGGATCACAGATCTTATCAAGTATGTCAAACAAAGAAGCAACCTTTTGCAATTTCACAAGCCCATAATTTCCTCTTTCAATTTTGGCAGGGAGAGGGCGAAGAGGAGTGCCGGTGCATTCATGTATTACTCTTCTCAGTGCTGCTTGATACCACCAGTTGTAACGAGAAACATAAAAACAAAACAGTACCTTAAAATACATCTCAAGCATAAAATTGCTCTTCAAGACTTTTCTAGGCATTCATAGCACAACTTAAAACTGGCGATCCTATATCCTTGGCATACAGATATGGCATCCCAAACCCATATAGCATTTTCAGCTTAAGTTGTCATGATAGCAGAAAAGCAGAGCCAAAAATTGCAGGTGAGAAAAATCTATTTTCATATCAACCATACGAATTACTAACAGCAACTGCTTAAGGGAAGGTACAAACAAGATTTTTTTAGTGAATACGCATGCTTCAAACAGAAAAAGTTCAAATATAATAGCATGCCTTTGTATTTTGGATTTTGCACGTCTCCATGCTCCTTAATAGGCGCATCCTGGTCAAGGACATCACGTAAATAAGTACACGTGCAGAAATGGTTCAATAAATGAGATGTCTTATTTGGATAAATACTTGCATAGTCATAAGAAGTGAGGTCAGCCTTGTACTCGGCCTCATTTTGACCAGTATTTGCCCCATTGTAAAACCCAAAATTGGTCCCACCATGTGCCATCTAAAGACATATCTCATGAGACAAAAGAATTAGTTGAGCTAAAAAGAAAATGAAATGCACTAACAAAAAGGTTCCAGTGACAGACATAAAGTACAGCAGAACCATTGCGGCACAGAATATCTTTAAGTGCTTTAGCTGTGCTCCTAGCATCTGTTGTTGCAATGCTTTCACCCCAGTGTGTTAGCCATCCGGTATAAAATTCCCTGAAAAGTATGAGGAATGCGTGACAAGAAGAAGAATGATTTATCAAATGTGTGGTGCACAGACCACTTACGCGGTTAACGGGGCTGATTTTCCTGGAAAGTTGTATTGCTTCTGCAATCTGAATATTGGCCATGGATTATCGCCAGTAGAAAAATCAACAGCTGCAATTGAACATATAATTATTTGCATATATGATGACTGAGGAGCCAAAGGCATAATAATGTCCTTGACAATTACGAAATTAGGCAGATCAAATTATTTTCTGACTCAAATCCCTTAAGAAACCATACTGAGGTTGATATCAAATATTCTTCAGTTTAAGTACAATGGATATTTTTTAACTAAAATCCCCACGGAATAGCCATCATAGAGTTTAGCTTAACACACCATGCATGCATAGAGCAACAAAAGGAAGGTGTAGCTTCTAGGCTTATATAGGATGCAACTTCATATGAGGTGTCCAGAAGATGGGATTTATTAATTACTATAAGAAACATGACTGTAACACCCTAACCCGACATTTAGCACCTCATTGCTAGTCTACGTTGCATTAGATTAGCATATGGTTGTTGGCCCAAATCATGGCCCTTACAGATTGACCTTTTAAAGCAAAGTGAGGACAAAAAGCCCCAGTGAGGTATTACACGTGCATGACCGTCAAACGTGAGGGTAACACTCATGACATCTATTTACAGAAAGAGCATTCAAATCATCACACAAGTTTATTTGATAGTTTACCAGCAAAAACATCATCTTGAGGAATTGAGCCATTCTTTAAGGTCCCAATGGTGCCCCCATCAGTTGTATACCTGAAAAATGATTTTTGAGAAATCATAATGGCTTCGATAACTACTGTTTACATAGAAACAGACATGTTGATAGTAATACATTTACGTAACCTTTGGTCTGAACCATCATTAAATTAAATAAATAAAAATAGATCGACCAAATGGGAGTATACTGATGATTTCATCATCAACAATGTACCAGTGAAGCTTAAATATCTCTTGACTCGCTTTTCACCTTTCTGGTTTGTCAATGCAAAACCAGTTTGTTCTGGTTGATTGTAAAGTGTCAACAAAGACTAGACATTGTATTGAATAGCGCTTCATACAAAGTGTTTCATGACATGCAATGTTAAACATATATCTGATTTTCCATATACTAAGTGAAAGCATGAAGAGATTATTAGCCTAATTCTGGACGTGAAATTCAAAGAACACAAAAGTCTAAGATGAAAACAAATATGGTGCTGATAAGTGATATTTGTGCACCCACAAAAAGGCCAGTTGTGGTTGTAGCATACATATGCCTATCTGTGTGCTGCTGCACCAAATTAAATACTGCCCATACCTAGTGAGTATCCAAAGTTGCAATTATACTCTAAGATGGCTATATGAATAATCTGTAAAATGGGTTATAAATTATAGCAGGTTATACTAAAAGTAAATTGCATGCATTTCCATGGTGAAAATTATGAGCACAGAAACTACGTACAGAATAACATCATTCCCCAGATATCGTCTGGCCAGTAGAACAAGGTAATGAAGGTATCTCTTGTCGTTTCCAAATGAACCAAATTCATTTTCAATCTGCAAGATCAGCCGTAATATTAGTTTTGTTGTTACCTGTATAAATTAGAAGGAAAATGAATATGAATTAGTTAACCAATTTAAACAATGATGAACCTACCTGCACCATGATAATTGGGCCTCCATTGCTGTACAATAGTGGTGCTACTTTTGGGAGTAATACGCTCCACCATCTCTCCACCTAGAGAACTAGGTAACCTTGGTCAATATTTCTCCAGAAAATATAAAGCAATGAGTTGGGAATCATACATAAAACCTTAAAATTGATGAAGGCTTTGGGCAGCATACCAAGGAAAGATAGGTTGAATCTGATGATCGCAGTTTAAGAGCTGGCTTTATAGTGAGCAACCAAGGTGGAAATCCCCCCAAGTCCCATTCTGCAATGCACAGCTTACAAAATTTATATACCGTATAGAAGACAGCTCAACTGAAGCGCATGCACTACCGCCTACCAGTCCATCACAAACCAGTAAACTACAAGTCTGAAACCATATAGATATGTATTAAGAAAACAAACTTCTGAATTGAGTAACTTTGTGTATGGAACTAACTGTGAAATTTACAAGAGAATATAAATCATAGCACAAGAAAACTATCTCATGTATTTTTTTCTTAAGTTAAGGTATTCTACTCTATGACGAGTCAACAGGGAAAATCATAACATGAGAATGAGTATACAGTGTATACATATATAGCCTCTTTTCATCTTCAAAAAAAGCCTTTGCCAATTTCCTTTTTAGCATAGCACGTCCTTCCTCTGCTAACAGAGTTATTGTTCCTTCTTCTTCTACTAACAGAGTTATTATAGACTAAAGAGCTAGAAAACATTATGTTGCCATATGATCAACAGGCTACTGAATACATACTACAGAGGATGTAATGGTGACTCTTTCGATTACTGTAGTTATCTGAATTCTGTAGATCATCTTTGGCCATATTTTTTGTCTCCTTTATACGCAGATATGACTCCTTAATTAGTCACGATTGCATGCTTTAAGAGTAAAATTTCAATACGAAATGGAATTACCTCCACAAATATATGGACCTACACGAAGCATGACAAGCATATCTAATTCATGAGCAAGTCTTAAATACGACTCAATGTCAGCAAATCCCCTGAATTCCCAGCTCCGTGGTTCCGGCTCATGCAAATTCCAAGGAACATATGTTTGGATTGTGTTCAAGCCTAGTGCCTTAGCCCTTAGGAGGCGGTCTTTCCAATACTGCAGGAATATAATACGATGTAGATGTAAGCTGTCAGTAAGGATATCAGGAAGAGCTTTGTGGCATAAACCAATAAATGGGCCATGATCCATATATACAGACCTAATTCAGATAGATATGCAAGTGGTATTTTTGCCAACAATAGAAACTTATGTGCAGAGCCTCTTCAGTCAGTGCGCAAACTGGGTGTAGCACAAAATAGTCCGTGACCATGAGTGTGACAAAACGCTAGAGGTGTGCAAGATCAAGGCTGCCCAATTTGTTCAATACAGCCAAAATTTCAGACAGTGACATCTTACAAATCATACTACTGGATAACTGAACTATAGGTGCAGAACTGACCGAACTTGCGATTACTACTACTCAGTGTCGCTAATTTAGTACAACACGCTTATTGCGGATCGGAGGGAGTAATATTTTTGAATGTGTCAAAAACCACCTTTCCGCATACATAATTCTCCCTTGTTATCACGA